>CM019822.1:175312410-176666044 GCA_009763385.1 Coix lacryma-jobi var. lacryma-jobi | reverse complement strand
TCAGGGCGACCAAGCTTCCGAGGCCAGGCTCGGCACGTTACCGGCGAGGCCAGGCTCGGCAGTCAACGCGGAGTTTGGCGCCGTGGTCGTTGACCGGCCCTAACTCGTCGACGGCGACACTTCGGGCGACACTGAGACCATCGTTGGGTGCGGGTTTACGAGACGAACAACGACCGACTAACTGGCTGAGCCAGAGGGATACCGGAGCAAGCTCGACGGCGGCCATGGCGGAGCGGCGTCTGCGACTCGCGGCGGAACTCTCCCCCCCGGCGCTTGCGACTCGGCAAGGCTAGCACTAGCCCACGCAAGACCTAAGCAACCTATTGGAGCACTCTCCAGGCTTCGGCATCCCCGGCATTGCCCGTCGCGATGCACGGCGGCGGTCCATGACACACAGCGCGACTGGCCCGGGTCCGCGAGCTCAGGGCGCGAGAGGGGTCTCCATTTTGACTCTAAGCTACTACGGCGGTAGAGAAGACTAGAACGGCTCGGTTTGGGATGGCTTGGCCGGAGTGATGACCGGTCCACATGAAGGTCACGGTGGCGGCCATGGCGGAAGCTTGCGGACGGCGTCCGCTGTTCCGGCAGCTAGAGAGGAAGAGAGGTGAAACCAACCTTTGCCGAGAAAAAGGAGGTCACGGCGGAGAAACTGGCGGGAGGAATCGAGCGGCGGTGAGCGGTGGAGCGAGTAATCGCTCGCCGGAGTTCGGCGGC
The DNA here is from genome assembly GCA_009763385.1 of Coix lacryma-jobi var. lacryma-jobi. Taxonomy (NCBI): domain Eukaryota; kingdom Viridiplantae; phylum Streptophyta; class Magnoliopsida; order Poales; family Poaceae; genus Coix; species Coix lacryma-jobi. Next base: position 176,665,330 of record CM019822.1, on the reverse strand, counting down.
AATGGCGGTTCGGGCTAACTGGAGAAGATGGTGGAGTGCTGGCGCGCAGGTGAACGAATGCTCTCTGGCTTGCAAGCGCAAGGCGGAAAGGCAAAAGGAACAAGTGCCTGAGTGCGTCGCACCTGGCCAGTTCCCGTCGGGGGAACTCCCGACCGGACGCGGCGGCGTCAGGCGTCGAGCTCCACGCGGCGGGCATGCACCGAGCTCCTGGGCGTCGTGGCGAGTTTGCAGAGAGCGAGGGGGTGACATGGCGCACGCGGCGCAAAACCGCGGGCGGCGATGCCGGTGGTTTTGCCGGCCAGCGAGGCGGTCTCGCGGCGGCGGCAGGCTCGGTCGGCGCGGAGGGAGCGCGCACGCGCGGGGAGGAAGAGAGGGACTGACCGGTGGGGTCCACGGTCAAGATTAAACTAAAGAGGTTTTGTTTCAAACTTTGATGCTCTATAACTTCTAAACTAGACCGAACTAGGAAAAGGTCCCAACAGCAAAGTTGCTTAGAATTTTGTAAGGAACAAATCATCCTTAAGGCTCCAGTCCAAATTCTGTTGTTTAAAAGAAATTTAGTGCTAAAATTTTTCTAATGCAAGAAATCCTAACTAAAAGCTTTTTCTGAGAAAGTGCTTTAAAGCAAAGTTGTTCCCCTCATCAAGATCTACAACTTTGTTATAAGGCACTTGGTCAGAAACATAAGCATAACAAGGTTAACTAGAGACCAAACAAGGACTTAAGCCTTCAACAAACATATGCACATGAAATGATGAGATGCTATGCTTATGCCATGCCAAATTATGCATTTAGGGATTGCTTAACACCGGGGTGTTACACCCGGCATCTTGAGCTTCAATTACGTGTAGTTAGGAATCGCCATGAACTTGGCGTAGCCTGGCCGGCCGATGATGGCGTGGTAGGTCCCTTGGAAGCCGACCACCTCGAAGGTGAGCGTTTCCTGACGGAAGTTTGCCGGCGTGCCGAAGCAAACCGGCAGGTCGATGCGCCCAGGGGGTGGGCTTTCTTTCCTGTACTACTCCGTGGAACCCCCCACGCTGGGTCGGAGCTGTCCCTCTGAAATCCCCAGGAGGTCAAGGGTCTCGAGGTATATGATGTTGAGGCTCGAGCCCCCATCCATCAACACTTTGAGAACCGAACGTCGATTATGATGGGTCGACGACGAGGGGGTAAGCCCCCGGGTTTATGACACGGTCCGGATGGTCGTCACGGTCGAACGTGATTGGCGCATCGGACCAGTCAAGATACCGGGGGCGTCGTGGTCAAGCGAAAAGATTTCCCAGCGCTCTTCTTTCTTTCTTTCTCGAGCTGAGACCCGACGGTCGGCCCCCCGTAGATCATGTAGCAGTCGCGCACCGGGGGGAAGTCGCCATCTCGTTCGTTTCTGCCACCGCGTCGATCGGTATCCTTTCCCTTAGGCGTGTCTTCCCTCTTATCGCCAAGCTTGGAGTAGTAGCCCTTCAACAGTCGGCAGTCTTTCAACTTGTGGTTTACGGGGCCCCTGTGGTAGGTACAGGGATCCTCGAGCATCTGGTCGAAACAGCCCATCGGGGGGGCCTCGGGGCTTCTTAGGCTCGAGGGCGCCCGCGAGCACCTCTTGTCGTCGTCGTCATCGGCGCCACGCTTCGCCTTCTGGCCCTGCGTTGTTTTTCTCTTCCTTTTGTTGCCGTCATTGTTGTCGTTCTTGGCGTCGTTGCCCTTGTTGGAGCCCTCCGCGCGATCACCGCCTTGCCTTTGTCCGTGGTACGGCCAAAGAAGGCCCCACTGCTTCGTCGCCCGAAGCAAAGCTGGTGACGCGATCCATCAGTCCTCGACCGTCCCGGGACGGTAGCGTCCTCTCATGAACAAGCTCTTGGCATGTTGTGCCCGCGAGGAACGCTGAGATGACGTCCGTCAGGCACGTGGGGGAGCTCGAGACGCTGCTTCGAGAACCGTCGAGCGAAGTCGCGAAGGGGCTCGTCCGCCGCCTGCCTGCAACGCCGTAGGTCCCAGGGTTGCCTGGACGCACGCAGGTCCCCTTGAAATTCCCGTCGAAGACCCTGACTAGGTCGGCCTAGTCATGGATCCATCCGGCGGGAGCCCCTCGAGCCACGGCGGGCGGTGTCCGAGAGGTAAAGTGGGAGTTGACGTATGATTACGCGGTCGTCGTTCTTCGCTCCGCCCAGTTGGCAGCCAAGGCGGAAGTCCGAGAGCCAGAGCTTGGGTTCGACCTCCCCGTCATACTTCACGATGTTGGTCGGCGGTCGGAAGCGGTCGGGGAGGGTCGAGCTGCGGATGGCCCGGTGAAGACTCGGGGGCCGGGGCTCGAGGACCTGCCGGTCCTCGTCGCTGTCGTAGCGCCCCCCTCGATGGCGCTATAGCCACGCTCTTGGGCCCCCTTGTCCTTGCGCCGTCGGTTGATGTCGTTGCGGGCGTCGTTGGGGTCTCGAGGCGGCCGGTTGTCGACGATCCGTTCGCGACTGGCCTAGCCTCGAGGCGTCCGGCTGGTGGACCTGATTCCTCGCGAGCGTCGTGGGGCGTGTCCGCCGGTTTCCCCCCCAGTGCCTGCCCCGCGTCGGCGTGACGCCGAGCTCTCGGCCCTGCTGTACCGGCTTCTGTCGAGGAGGTTTTCATTTCTCCGAGCATGGCTCCGGCATCGGGTTGAGACGGCGGGCAGGTCACGAGCATCATAGCCGCGCCACCCACGTTCTGGCCAGCTCGCGGGAAACTACCTCAGGGCGTGCTGGTGCCCCGTCCCAGGATCCGCCGTTGGAAACCTCTCGAGCCCGGCCTCGAGCTCCGGCTCCTCGGGGCTGGGGGTGGTTCCTGCATCAGGGTTTGCCGGAGCTGCAGCAGGTGTCGCCGTTCCTCCTCGGCTTTGGTGATTGCCTCTTGCACTTGTGCGAGTTGCGCCGCCCGGCCATCGTCGTGCTTAGGCGGCACAGCCGGTGCTGGAGGTTCGTCCCTTCCCCGAACGCGTGATCCGCCTGCCGCGGCCACGTCGCTAGGTCCCTCTAGGTCGAGGGCCGGCCTGTCGTCGTCGCCTTCGTCCTCGGTATCGCATACGACTCCCTCGAGTTGGAAGCACTCCCTGGTGGGATCCCAGAGGTCGGGATCGTGGTAGTCGTATTCGTCGGAGTCGGAGTTGTTGACGGCACGCCGCCTTGGCCGATGCTGGGACCGCAGCTCGCGGTACCATTCTCCGACGGTGGCTCGCCGAGGTGGCGCGAAGGGCCGCAAGAAGTCGCGGTCGACGCACGCGGGGTGGACGATTTCCAGGCTGGCCATGGCCTGCAGCAGCGCGCCCGAACGCTGCTCCCGGTTCACCACCGTCTGGTCCTGATGGCGCTCGTCGAGGCGGTGGGCGTATACAGCCGCAGAGTTGTCGAGGCCGACCGGGAACCGCTGGCGTCGAGCGCAGCGCGACCTGTGCGGGAGGAGGCTGAGCGGTGTCGACGGCGCACGGCTCGGAGGCCTCTGGCCTGGCTCCTGGTCCGTACGCATGACGAACGCGAAGTCGTTAGACGGGCGTGAGTGCGCCCTGGAGGTCTCCGGCCGCGCGCCGGGCGGGTTTCCCCTTGGGGCCCCTGCACCGGCTACGGGGGCGTAGGTGTTTGCCGCGGGCACCGCCTGCGCCCGGCGATGACGACGACGACGGCGCCGCTCGCGATGTGGCGATGTGTGGTGGTGCGGGCGACGCGTCACGCCCCCCGCGCGGGGCGGCGTGACACGCACTCCGCTCGGGCCCTCCGTGGAGAGCAAAGTCAGCTCGTTGCCGTCGCCTGTGGCCAGGAACTCGAGGCTCCCGAACCAGACGATGGCACCAGTCGAGAACGGAAGAGGGGATGAAGCCATCCAGGAATCAACGAGAAATCGGCTCGGACACGCGAAGTCCCCTACCTGGCGCGCCAACTGTCGGTGTTTCGTACCCGGGGGTATCACACCAACGAGTAATATGATCGCGTGCTTCTCTTCCTGGATGGTGACGCAAGGGGACACAAGGATTTATCCTGGTTCGGGCAAAGAAGGCCCTACGTCCAGCGGGGGGGGATGTTCTTGTATTACTTGCACCTAAGTGCTTGTACAGGGGAGAATACAAGCTCAGTGAGCGTGGACCGGAGTCCGAACTCGTGTCTGTGCGTGGACTCGTGTGTTGTGTCCGTCGTCCCGAATGAGGGCCCTAGCGTCCCCTTTTATAGAGCAAGGGGAGGCCAGGGTTACATGAAAGTATTACAGGTGTCGGGGCGTATGGTGCCCCATACGGAGAAGGGTAGGAACTCTGTCTTGTCGGGGCCACTGGAGCCGATGTGATTGTCGCTGTTGAGGCGTCCTTGGGTCGTGGCTTCCATCCTGGGTGCGGACGTGGTGGCGCGACAAGGCGGGAGCCGTACAGCACCCATCCCGGAATGTACAGTACGTGGCGGGGTCCCTCCGGCTCTTGGGGTACCTGTCCTCCAATAGCACGAAAGTAGTTAGGGCTCGAAGGGCGCGGAGCCGGCTTCGAGGTGGTGCCACGGGGGCTCGAGGGGCGCGGAGCCGGCCTCGAGGTGTTACAGTGCAGGGCTCGAGGGGCGCGTAGCCGGCCTCGAGGGGTTACAGTGCCTGGCTCGAGGGGCGCGTAGCCGGCCTCGAGGGGTTACAGTGCCTGACATGGCCGAACAGTGCTGCACTGGTGCCCTTTTGCCCATGCTTGTGGTGAAAACGAGACTTGACCTTTACACCGAGTTACTGTGGTACACGCCGTGCACTAATGGACATGACCGGAGTAGGTGAAGGCATTAAATGCGTGGTATGGGCTGGTACGGCTGTCTGTGCAGCTCGAGGTCCGTGTGTTAAGGCTCGAGGTGTGGGGGCGCGCTTGCCCGAGGTCTGGAGGGCTCGAGCGAGACGGAGAGCGATCGTACTCGCCCGAGGCCTCGCTGGGAGGGCTCGGGCGAGACGGAGACAGAGCGTTCGCCCGAGGCCTGGCTGGGAGGGCTCGGGCGAGACGGAGATAGAGCTTTCGCCCGAGGCCTTGCTGGGAGGGCTCAGACGAGACGGCGATAGAGCGCTCGCCCCAGGCCTGGCTGGGAGGGCTTGGGCGAGACGGAGACGGAGCGTTCGCCCGAGGCCTTGCTGGGAGGGCTCGGGCGAGACGGAGACGAAGCGTTCGCCCGAGGCCTTGCTGGGGGGGCTCGGGCGAGACGGAGACGGAGCGTTCGCCCGAGGCCTGGCTGGGAGGGCTCGGGCGAGACGGAGATGGAGCGTTCGCCCGAGGCCTGGCTGGGAGGGCTCGGGCGAGACGGAGATGGAGCGTTCGCCCGAGGCCTGGCTGGGAGGGCTCGGGCGAGGCGGAGACGGAGCGTTCGGGTGTTTGCGTTGATTGGGGGTACCCCTTTTTTGTACCACCGACACTAATCAACTTAACATGTTCAGTTCTTTACTCTTTGTTCCTTGCTTTACTCTCTTGAATCTCACTATCTTAACTGAATGAGCTAAAATGATATGCATCTAACCTTTGGAAGATCCAATCATGAAAAAGATCGACACATTATGCATAGATTATCTTCCTTGGGTTAAGCAATCTGATCTGTTAAATATTTTACGATGCTACTTTCATGCTCATCTTCTGATCTTATCACTCATGTTAAGTTTGAATAGAACACATAAATAACAAGTTTATCTTGTTCAATGTGCCTAAGGTTAGAATGAACAAAACTTTTGGTTCTATTGGTGTTTTTCCACCAACAGAGCCCATGCACTTGATCTCTACCTTGTCTTTACGAGCAGGACACACTCTTGAGCAAAACATGGAGGAATTTGTCAACTCCCAAATTCTACAGAGTGAAGGTCCTAGATCTACAAGAACATGCACACTGAGCAAAATGCCGCCAGCTTCAACAACTAATGCTTCACTTCAAATTGCTGAACGGACGAAGAACATGAGTGACACCATATCGAGAGGTGAAGTTATCAAGGTCTACATATCAGGATCAAATGACGCACCTCAGGAATGAACATGGTGAGAAGTCCTGTTCAGAGGACTTTAAACATTGAACCCTCGCCGAAAGGTAAAATCGGTAGTTATCCATATTTATCTTTTCTGCATTAGCATTGCATAAAAAAAGAGAGGAAAATATTTTACTTTTTGCACTGCATCATAAAACTTAAAGCCCCATGTGAATAATTCTGTGGTGTGTAAAAATCCACATGAAATATTCACCATGGTGGCATAAAACAAAAATAAATATGCATACATTCATCCTGTTCCATTTTCTCTTGCATCATAAAAAATATTAAAATATAAAAATGTTGAGAAAGAGATCTTACTGAAACTCTGGACAACTAAGGCTTGAGTGGCCAACCACTACTGCTTAATCTATTCCACAAGTTTTGTTGTCTATTTGAGTTTCATAGGATTGAATGACCAAGAAAAGCTGACAAGCAAGTAGAAGTTCCAAACACTGTTGGAGCACTATTTCAACAACCATCAATATCAATCAATGCTCTGATAGAGGAAGAACTTTTTCACTGCCAGCCCGCTACATTGCAAGATTGAACGACTATGATAACATTCAGCTTGGGGGAAAGCACCCCCGTGTATCTAGGTAAGTATCCTTATCCTTTTAAGTTTTCCTTCTATACATAAATGAAAATAAAATATAAAACAAAACAAAAAAAATGTGTGGGCACATGAAGGCTCACTATTAATTAAAAAGGAAAAAATATGAGCACATGAAGGCTCAACACTATTACAACAACATCGAGCTTGGGGAGGAGCACCCCCGTTATCTTCGTGATTCAGGTATGTCTTACTATTATCTTAGTGTTTTTTAAAGTAATAGGTTATAGTATGTGTTAGATTAAATAAATAAGCATGTCTAATCTGAAGAACTCTCTCTCTAATTTCTTAAAATGGAAATGATGAATAGTTGCTCTATTGTATTTCTTTCTAGTATCTAGCCTTTAAGCATGAGTTCTCCTAAGTTTAAAAAAAATTAATGATGCTTTAAAATAAAATTAAACACATGGGTAGCAAATGCTTGATCCAGAGTCTAGGTAATTGACAGATATGATATGTGATGATCTGAGCTACTGTTATCTTGTTCTAAAACAACGCTAGAGTTCCGGAGAGTTTCCAATATTAATATGACTAATAATGGTATTGAGTTAAATTAAGCTTTGTTGACCCTATGAGAAGTTATCATGCTATTGAATTGAGATCACTTACACATTTCATCCATCCTCCGCATAAATGCTTATGATTATCTATTGCTATCCTCTCAAAAGTTTGTTGGAAGCATGTGGCTATTGAAAAAAAAAGAGAAAAGAAAAAAAATTCCGAGGAAATAAAAAAGGACAAGTGTCTGAAACGTCAAAAAGATAGATCCTGAGAAAATAAAAAGGGACAAGTGTCCGGAACCTCGAAGAAAAAAAAGAAAAAAAAAGAGAATAGAAAAAAATATATGAATATTAGAAAAAATGGGCACGTGCCCGATAGTAGAATCAGCTTGATAGCCATGTGTTTCTAATAGACAAAAGAGAGTGATATATTCAAAAGAGCATCCATCTCCATTCTCCATACACATGCACTTCTCGATTCAATAGTATGGTTGACTTTGTCTTTGGATCCATTGTTTAATTTGACAACATATGTTTTTAAGCTTTTTGAAAATTCATAAAAACTCCGGGATAATGGTGAAGTGAAAGAACTAGAGACATGGTGCTTGATTTGATCTTTCTATCGTTCAATTACTCAAGATTCAAGGTAAAGTACTAAGCCCCATGATAAATAATATGATATCTTTTTCTAATCCAAATGAGAACTTTTGTTTGAATGCATGTGTACTTGTTAAAGTGCAGATATTGTAGCAACTCCTGATCCATTGTTGAATTTGGCTTTGCTAAGGGACTAGCAAAGGGTAAGCTTGGGGGAACTTGTTGACGGTCCTTAATGTCAATATTATACCATCAACTAATGCATAGAATGACATGAAATGAACCATAAAGCATAGTTGTAGGGTTTGATTCTAACAAGTTCCACGAGTTTTGGTGCTCTCACTTGTTTTGTAGGACATCCATGTTTTTACCATATAAAAGTATCTCAAGTGATGAAACAGAGCACACCATTGCGAAGACCTCGTCGAGACGATCGAAACAGACATATGATTTGCTATATTTGGAGTCCCGGAGCAAGAGTCCTCGATGGATACGACTTGGAAGATTCTAGAACATTCCGGAACATTTCAGAAGATACGAGAAGGCGACCCACGGAAGGTGGGGCCCACCTGTCATAGGGGCAGACCGACCGGTCTCCCTGCTAGACCGACCGGTCTGGTACTGGGCCCAAATTCGTTCCCCTTCGCGTGACGCACTCCAACCGACCTCTCCAACACGTTTTGGCCCATTTAGGCCCAAGTGCATATGACGAAGGATTTAGTACCACATCGCTTGCCCAAGGTGGAGGGGAGGCCAGGAGCCCCTATATAATAAACCCAGGACCCCCTGAGGCAACACATCATCATGGAGTTGTAGAGGTGTCCCTCGAATGGATAACCTCTCTCCTCTATGTAATTAGGTTTAGATTTTCCAATGTAATAGCTTAGCTCTAGTCGGGAGTTAGGGAGAGTGGAGCTGCGCTCCGGTTCCGGAGGAGTCTTCAGAGTTTTGGTATGTCTTGTATCTTTTCTTTGTAAGACTTATGCTTTAATATATTTATCTTCTCTATTTACTTTATGCTTTATTATATGATTAGTATAGTTGTTATATCTTCGCATGGGATCTTCGCTCGTATTGAGTGCTCTAGTTATTCATGGTAATTAGAGTAGTAATCATTAGTGTAAACGCGGTGTCTAGGCTAGTGTTTACCTGAGTTTGCGCCCAATCCTCCAGATAGTTGTGGTAGCTACAGGGGTGACAGCTTTGTAGATTGTTATAATCCACCACGTTAGGATTGGTGTTTTCGTAGAGCTTTTTGGCAGCCTTCCTCTGACTACCTTCTTCCCAGTCTTTTTCGAGAGTCAGAAAGATACTGTTGCTCCAAAGTGCCAATGTTTATAACTGCTATATCTTTTCATCCTTGTTACCTAAGAACCCAAGTAATAGAGAAGTGCATAGGAACCTTCATCTCTCCCGTTGTCCTCCCACTATAGTTATCTTTACATTTATCATGAATTCTCTTTGATGTGCTTTCATTATTATATCATATATCATTTACTCCTGCTTTAGTCTAAGTAGTACTTTGAGTTAGTAGATGCATGATAGTGAGTTATCAGATTCTTGACCCTAGCTTCCCTGTGGTAAAATATAAATAACGATCCTGGAATACTCCCGGTAAAATTCTTCAATGGTGTTCTGTGCGCTTGCGGAATCTTTCATATTCTATTTGCGTTAACAAACGTCAACAGTGTGGTGCACACTTATTATTTCATAGCCCTAGGTAGCTCAGAGAGAGCCCTTATCATGAGGATGAAAAGTCGTTAAGGCATCGTCGCGATACAAAGTCATTTTGGCCCTGAAATAGGCATCGGACGCTGGCCTGGGTGGCATCGGACGCGCGTCCAATGTCACTTAGACTTGAAAGAATCTGGTTCGTGGCATCAGACGCTCCGATGGTGTCACATCGGACACTATGGTGCCACTGTTCATGAGAGAGTGTCCTGAGGAGCACATCGGACGCTGGTGTGACACCCTGAAAATCGCTTTTGAGAAAATAGAATTTAAAATGACTTTGTTTATTTATTTTCCATAAAACATATAGGTCAAATAATAATTTTTGGAGAATTAATAAATTAGGTTGGGGCTTAGAAACATTTTTGTTGCATTCATGCTGGTGCATAATATTTTGTTTGAGTGTAGGAATAGTGTTGAGTGGTTCAAATTCAAATTTGGTTTGAATTTGAACAAATTCTACTTTGAAACAAAAGGGAAAAACCTTTCTTTTTCTTCTCTCCCCTCCCTCACCCTTCTAGCCTAGTCGGCAAACCAGCCCAACCCGCTCTCCCCTTTCCCCACACCCGCTCCGGCCTGGCCTGGCCCGCGCCCACGCGTGCCCTCGGCCCAACTCCCACGCCGGCTCGCCCAAGCCGCGGCCCGTGCCACCCCTCCCTCCTCTCCTCCTTCCCTGGCCTGCGATGACCCGCTCGGCCCGCGATCGCCCCCGCCCCTCCTTTCTTCCCAGCGCGCGTCGCAGCCCATCCCGCGACCCAGCACGCCCGCGCAGCCAGCTCGCTGGAGATGTTCTCCCCTTGCAGATCTCCTCCGCCGTTGACCTCGCCATAGGTGAGCCCTCCGCCGATGTCGTGCCCCTCTTCGTGCTCGCCGTCACCTCTGCATCCCTCTGGTACCGCTTGCGCAGCCAGCCGAGGCCCAGAGCGCCTCCTAGCGGTGCACCCGAGCGTCTCCAATGGAGCGCCGCCGTGCTCCGGCTCCTTCGTCACTGCCCGCCACCGCCCAGCTCCGTCCCGAGCCCTCTGCGCCGTTCATCCGGCGCTGAGCGGTCGAGATTGGATGCATACCCCGAGGGGGTATACACCGGTCCCGTGAGCCGGTGGACCAGCAACCCTGGCGCGGTCCACAGCCACGCTGGTGGACCCGCCCAATCGCGCCTTGCCGCGTGGCGCCCTGTCGGCGCCAGGCCCGCAACCGCTGCCAGTTTTGCAAATAGGCCCCCGAGCTTTTTGAAAATCAACCGCAGTCCACCGCAGTTCAAAAGAGTTTCTTTTAGGTCCTGTTTTCTTTCGTTTAAGCCCCTGGAACCTTTAGATATAGAACCCGCAGTCCTAGCCACGTCGTTTCGCTTGCTAGCCCCTGCGGTCTACGGTTAATCGTGTTTGGGTCCCCGGTTTTCGTGAGTTAGCCCCCAGGAAAAAGTTTTTATTTACAAAAGTGCCCCTACAACTTGTTTTCTTTATAACTTTCTCATTTTTAGTCCGATTAGAGTGATCTTTACGTTCATGTGATCGTAGCGACGAGTAGAATAGCTTTATATATGTTACTCTACCTGTTTTTGATGCTTGGTGTACTGTTCTAATAGAAGTATATTTTATCTGCATGTGATGATTGGAATGGATGTCTGTGTGGTGCCTTTGACCCCGTTTAGAGTTCAAGTCAAGGTTATCAGGAAGAAGATCTCTGAAGAAGTGAGACCGTCAACACGAGTTTTTGGAAGGCAAGTATAACCTATGATTTCCTTGTTACCTATTAACTGCAAGACTAAATATTCATTATGCATGTGTCATAACTTGATGAACCATAAGACAAACCTAGTTTCACTTGATCTTATTACCTTGTGCCTATGGAAGGGTTTTGCATAATATGTATAGTAATGTTATGCGCTATTAATTGCTAAATGTTTAATATTAATTAATGACTATGGAACAATGTTAAAAGAGGCTTTTTAACCACTTTAGGGCACTGGAGCATGTTTTTCGCTCAGTGACCCACCCCAAGGACTATCTTTTAAAGCGGCAACCCGGGAGATCCCGTGCAGCCTTGGGAATCATATGGCTCTGATCTTAGTCATATAACTAGACTTTCTCTAGCTTGTAGTAGTTACCAAAAGGCGCTAGAGGGGAGCCTAGGCTTTAGAATGGCTTCCTTGCCTATCAAGATGTGTGCTGGTCGGCTGTCAGGTGTGCCATCTTGAAGGGAGCCTCCATTCGCCTAGATGCTGAAACCTTGCGGCTACAACTTGTTAGGGTAGCTAGTGAAGGGCTAAACCCTGTCGTACTTCCATAGAGGAGGTAATGTGGGCCTTGCAAACCCCGGCATATGGGAATCATGGCCTAAGGTGAAAGTGTACAACCTCTGCAGAGTGTAAACCTGATATATCAGCCGTGCTCACGGATACGAGCGGCTCAGATCCTTTTTAAGCAGTCCATGGTGGGGTATGTTGGTGGTTGGTTGGTTACCTCTTTATAACATGATGATTATCGCTTACTATGGGACAACAGGGTTAATACATCTAGTAATATAAGGTGAACATAAAATATGATCAACTTAAAATGCTGACTGTAGTCAATCGAGTCAAACCTCTTGAGCCTTGCATCCCCATAGTTGTACTTGCTGAGCATGGTGAGCTGACACTTGTTGTTGGTTCACATAAAAATCTCGGATGGGTACCGGATGGTGGATTCAAGTGAAGAGTTACAAAAGATGTTCCAAGAGTTCTAGGCGGGTGTTCCCCCAGTCAAACGTCCCTGTGGAATTTGGAGTCCCGAAGAGTAGTTTCCGCTCTGCTTTGTAATAGATGTAAGTCTTGTTGTAACTATGTTTTGTTATGTAATAAAACATTGTCTTTGGGAAAATTCCATATTTGTTGCTATATGTGTCTTGTGGACTTCCTGGGCACACATATAGTTGACACTTGGTATTCTTCAGAAAATTAGGTGTGACAGCTGGCATCGGACGCTGACGGCCAGCATCCGATGCAGGTCCAGAGAGGTTCTAGAGAGGTCAAATCTGCATCGGACGCGTCCGAGGCAAAGGCATCGCACACTGCTAGCGTCCGATGTCACATAAACCTGCGTGTCAGAGATCGTACAGTCGACCGTTGGTCGGGGGCATTGGCGCGTCTGATGCCCCCATAACTGTACTATTTCGTGCTCTTTTTGGATGGTCGGTTGGGAGAGTATTTATACTCCTCCATCTCCATTAGAGTGTTCTTGCCCATTTGATCTGTTGAGATACACCTTGAGTGAGCAAGAAAGAGCAAGAGCCCTAGTGAGGTTGAGAGATTTGCTAATTGAGATAATTAGTGACCTCATAGTGAAAGTGAATAGCAAGTGTGCATCCATCCATCTCTTTGGCCTTGGCTTGGTCAAGTGAGAGTTCAAGCTTGTTACTCTTGGTGATCGACATCACCTAGATGACTTGGTGGCGATCATTGAGCTTGGTGCATCCGGAGGCTTTGTGGATGACCCGAGTCGAGTTGTGACCGGTAGTGAGCAATTCATCGGGCCAGCGTGGTGAAGAATCAGCACATAGTGAGCACTTGATCCTTGCGCGGATCAAGGGGGAGCGATACTCTTGCGCGGGTGCTCCAACGTGGACTAGAGGGTGTGCCGACACCTCGATACCTCAGGAAAAAGATCGCCAAGTCATTTCTATTCCCTTTACTTATGCATTTACATTTGAGCAATTCAATTTCAAAATTTACTTGTTGTATCATATTTGAATTGCCAGGCTAGAGTAGGAATGGAATAGGGATAGTCTTTTGTGTGGTAGAGTTTAGAGAAACACACTTGTAGGCACAAAGGGGTTAATTGGGCTTGCTAGGAATTAATTATTGCAAAAAGTTTAGAAAAGCCCAATTCACCCCCCTCTTGGGCATCTTGATCCTTTCACGGCACTCTACGGCGGACAGTCCGGGAACCTGCTGTTTGTGCAGTTTTGCCTCATGTGTTTGGTGCTTGGTCTTCGGCTTTCTCCGGTACTTCCGTTGTACCTCTAGGACATCTCCTAGGGTATCCACCTACTTGTTAGGTCGTGAACTAGCCAGTTGCTCGAGTCTTTTCCTTTGGGTGATTTTCTGGGACAGAGGCCATCTATTTCTTGAGAAGAAATTTAAGGCTCCCATTCACCCACCCTCTGGCCGCTAATCCGGTCCTTCAATTGGTATCGGAGCTGATTAAGGATCTTCCGTACCTTAATCTGTTTCAGATCCATAGGGCGACATGGATCGAGGGAACGACAAGGCTCTGTTTTTCAATGGCACCAATTACCCCTATTGGAAAATTTGGATGCGTGCTTATCTCAACAACATCGATTCTTCCGTGTGGGAGATTTGCGAGGATGAGCAGTACGAGGTCTTGGCAGCCCATGTTGATCAGCACCAAATTGACCAACACACTGCGAACAACAAGGCTCACAATGCTCTTTTGGCCAACATCTCCCTTCCTGAGTTTGAGCGTGTTTCTAAGCTTGAGACTGCTCGAGAGATCTGGGTGAAGCTTCAAAGCTATCACGAGGGGACCGCACAGTTCAAGACTAGACTCTTTGAGACCTACAAGCGGGAATATGAGAACTTCACACAGTTGGAGGGAGAGATGATTGGCGCTATGTTCGCTTGTTTCCAAACGATTGTGAACAAGATGTGTGCCAATTGGGCCAACCTACCTTATGATGATCATGAGAGGGATCTCAAACTTCTATATGCCCTAGATCGGAAGGTATGAGAGGTGAAGGTGTCGACTATCATTGAGTTACCCAGCTACGACACCCTCAACGTGGACGAGCTTTTCAGCAAGCTCAAGTCCACCGAGATCAATCACCTAACTCAAGCCATGTTGAAGAATCCATCTTCACATACCATGGCTTTGGTCTCAGGCAAGGGTGGATCGACTCTTTCCGTTGACACTTTCTCCATTGCTTTTGCTATGTCTTCTTTGTTGTCTATTACAGAGGAGGTGTTGGACGATGACGAGCTCGGCCTTGTCCATGAGGGAGTTTGTGGTGCACATCAGTCTGCTCATAAGATGAAGTGGATGATTAGGAGAGCAGGTTATTTTTGGCCGACTATGTTGGAAGATTGTTTCAAATATTATAAAGGGTGTCAAGAGTGCCAGAAATTTGGTAACGTTCAAAAATCTCCAGCACCGGCTATGAACCCAATTATGAAGCCATGGCCATTTAGAGGATGGGGAATAGATCTAATTGGCCAAATATTTCCATCATCAAGCAAAGGGCATAAATTCGTGTTAGTGGAAACTGATTATTTTACCAAGTGGGTCGGAGCCATTCCTTTGAAAGAGGCTTCATCGGCTACTGTAATTGAGTTTATCAAGGAACATATTATTTACAGATTTGGTATTCCTCAATCCATCACCACAGATCAAGGGAAGATGTTTACATCGAAGGAGTATGAGGATTTTGCTACTAGTACAGGTTTCAAATTGATTAATTTATCCCTATATTATGCTCAAGCTAATGGACAAGTCGAAGCTTTTAATCAAATTCTGATCAAGATTATTAAGAAGAAAATCAGAGAGCATCCGAAGAAGTGGCACTCGGTGCTCAATGAAACTTTGTGGTCTTATAGGATGGCTTGTCATGGTTCAACCAAGTGTTCACCATACGAGTTAGTTTATGGGCATGAAGCTGTTTTACCTTGGGAAATTAATATTGGATCCAGGAGAGTATCACAGCAAAACAGTTTGAAAGCTGATGAATACAAGCATCTTATGATGGATAATCTTGACTATTTAAATTTTCATCGGCCAAAGGCTTTGGAAAATATCAAAGCTCATAAACTCAGGATTGCCAAATATTATGACCGGAAGGTAAGAGAGAAAAAATTCAATGAAGGTGACTTGGTTTGGAAAGTTATTTTGCCGATTGGAACTAAAGATAGCAAATATGGCAAGTGGTCACCAAACTGGGAAGGACCTTATCGAATCACGAGATGTGCTCCTGGCAATGCTTATTTTTATGAAACTTTGGAAGGAGTCAAATACTTTAGGGTAGTTAACGAAAAATATTTTAAGAAGTATTTTGCAAGTTTTGGGTTGATCTATTGTGACCTGTTGAACTAGCCGATAGCCGATACAAACGTGTCGCCTTCAGAATAAAATAGCCGATACATAATGTATCACCTTTAGCATTACAATTGGCAGCAAATGATAGCCGATGTAAAAAGAAGCATCACCTTTAGAACAAAAAACAGAGTATAGAAAAGGCAAAAAAATTTCAGAGTGGCCAACAGAAGAAGTCACAGGGCATCAGCAGGCATGTATATTACACACAAAATGTTAAGCCTGGCGATGCAGGGACAGATTGCAGGTGTTCCATTGTATAGATGGACCAGGATCAAACTTATACAAACATAAAATTACAACTATTCTAGATGGAGCTTGTTGAGGAGGTCCTCCAGGTGTGACACCTCTGCCACGACGAGCCCTAGTGGCTAGAACTCCTCCACCAACTCCCTGAAGTCTTCCCTCGTCCCGGTGTTAATGAAGGAGGAATCACCTCCTTAGAGATGTTGGCCTCGCTGAGCTTTGCTCCGGCTAGGGCGAAGGTGGCGCCATGGATGATGGCATGGAGGGTCAGCTCCCTGATGTGCACCCCGATGTCTTCGAGGCGCGCCTTCAGTGTCGCCCCTCGGGCGTTCACAAAATCGGTGTGGGGGTATAAACCCAGGTACCCTCACGGCTAGACTTGGGCTGCTTTATGGAGGCCAGCCCAACTCGCTGTGAAGGTTTGTGGCGTCAAGGCCCAGCTGGCCGGTCAGGCGGCTTAGCTGGTCGGATGGCGGCACGGAAGCCTTCTCAGGATTGGAAAGCAAGAAAGCGTAGTCGGTTAGGAAAGATATCGTGTCCTTCATGATATGATATTGTAATCGACTAGGTTTCCTTATCCTACTGTAAGATCCGATCTTCTAGGATCTGTAACCCTGCTCCCCGCGGCTATATAAGGCGAGCAGGGACCCCCCTCAAAAAACACGTTCATCAATATACAGAGTAGACAACTCGACGCAGGACGTAGGGTATTATGCTAAAGCTAGTGGCCCGAACCTGGATAAACCCTGGTGTTCATCTAGTTTCATCTCTGTGTCACATCTGGATCGTCGTTCCACGCGCCTTCCCCGCTAATCTACCACCTTGGGCATACCCCTATGTGGGCTATCGACCGTATTTCGTCGACAGCTGGCGCCCACCGTGGGGAGTGTGCGTGCGGACGTCATGACGACTCGGATGGTTTCTTTCCCAGCCTCCATGGATCTTCCGGCAGGCTTAACGTTCACCATTGGGTCTTTCTCATGGGTCACCGGAGGTGACCTAACCGTCGGAAGCATGAAGATGCCCCAAACACCACCACCACCACCGGGGGCATCGACGTCGAAGCCCTCGAGCAAGACGGCGCTTCCCCGCTACCAGGGGCGGTGCATCGACAACTCTGACTTGATCGAGTCCATCGATCGAGTCACGGCAGGCATCGCCGAAGCCCTCGCTTTAGCAGATCTGACCAGAGATCGGTCGCTTCTGCATGAGGACGATAAGGAAGGATGGCATCAACCCCCCGATGGCCGGTTCGCGCCAGGAACAATGCACAGCCACAGACCGACTTGGTCATCATTTCCACCCCAACAGGACGCTCTGTCCTGTTTTGCCCTCCCCAGGAATCTAGACCGAGTAGGACGAAGCAGAGCTTCTCCGCTCCTGTCTTTCCTCATGGATTGATAAACTCGGCGTCTACTTATAAAGGACGAGTCACAAAACTCTTCCAAGATCATACAAAGTGCCAGCGTGCTCCGGGCCAGCGATCATCGGGCCCTGAACGCTCTGGTCCCAGCGCCTACATGGCGGTTCTAACTTCCGTCGCAACTACTGCCTAGGCGTTAAGTGCCAGGTCGACCAGATCCAACTCACCAGATCAGTCGTCGGATTACCCGCCGGGTTTCAGGCCCCTCCCGCATTATGGGGGCTCAGTGTTCGCAGTAAGCCATGATGAGCCAGCAGTAGACGGTGAAACAGAAGAGGCTAAAGCCCAACGCTTAGCCAGAAACGCCGATAGGGCTGCTCGGAGAACAACCGAAGCTACCGGTGGATAGTGCATACAACGCAATTTATCCAATGCATTTGACATGTGCGACAACCACCAGGTCCATAAGACCCCCAAGCCAATCTTGCCATGGCAATGAACCTGGTCGAGAACCTTCCAGTGACTCCACAGCTAGAGCAGCTCGGCGCATACCTGAAGGCGTCTTTGGTGCAAGTCCAAGACCAGGTGGCAGGACGATCCCACGCCGCCCTAACCGGCTCCAGAAGGAGTCGTAGGGATCCAGACCCTCACCCAGAGTCTAGCAGCAATCAGGATCGCCACAACAACCGCGATAGTCGTAGAGGTGGCCAAGGCGGTGGAGCCGACTAGCGTGCTAGAAATAACCCAAGCGCCGGGCCCCGAGACCTGCGCGACCACATCACCGAAAGATCTGATCTACGCAACTACATCGAGGACTCCAAAGATACAAGGCTTCGCCAGGAGATGGAGAGGCGTAACAAATGGGATCGCGAGCGCGGTCTCCTGGATCAAACCCTCACTGGTCCAAGGCAGTTCACAAAAAGACTCAGGTCGGTCATTTGGCCAAGAGATTTCAAGATTCACGACCTGAGGTCGTATGACGGAAAGGCAGATCCTCGTCAATGGATCATGTTATATGAGACGGTCGTACGAGCAGCTGGTGGAGGAGGAGACGTCATGGCCAACTATCTGCTGGTGGTCCTCAATCAAGCGGCGAGCCAGTGGCTTTTGAGCCTTCCGTCTGATACTTTGACAGCTGGTCCGACCTGAAAAAGGCGTTCGTATCTAACTTCAAAGCCACTTGCCAGCAGCCTGCCAGCAAATATGACCTAGAGCACGTCAAAGATCGCCCTAGTGAACTTCTACGAGAATACATCCGTCGTTTCTCTAACGCTCGAATCCAGGTAGCCAATGTCACAGACGACGAGTCCATCTCAGCTTTCATCAGAGGCTTACATCATCACGAAGAACTGAGAAACAAGTTGTTGCGTAAAGAACCAAAGACGGTCGAGGAATTACTCAACATAGCTCAGAGTTGGGCCCAGGCGGAAGAGTATAACACACAGCTCGCAGATGACCGCCGGGACCAAAGGCCTCGGCACGATGACCGTCACCGAAATGATCACCACGACGACCGGCGGGATGAGGGTCATGACGATCATAGAGAAGGGTTCCGAGATGACCGCCGTTTCAACCGAAGGTACGACGACCAAGACAAGAGAAGAAGACAGCCAAACCGAGGCCGAGCCCCAGGTAACGAGGTCAACAACACTAAGACTGGGGGCAAGCGCAAATATGACTCAGCCTACACCAAGATCCTGAAACAAGATTGTCCAGTGCACCCTGGCGTAGGGCACACAATGGAGGAATGCAGGGTGGTATAAAGCCATATTCCATAATGGCTTGAAGAAACAACGCCCGGAGACTAAAGACAGACCACCGAGGCATCGCGAAGGCAAAGCCCCTTGGGAAGATGATGAGGACGATGAGGACCCAGGAAGGAACCCGAAGCACAGAGGTTTCAAAGAAGCCGAGAAATCCGTCCGAACCATATTCGGCGGAAAGGCGGTCGTAGCTGACAAGAGAGTCCGCAAGCTAATTGAGCGTGCAGTCTACTCCATCGACAGAGTTGACGAGAGGATGGCGGACCCAAATTATTTGGCCTGGTCGCACCAAGAGATCTTGTTCAGCAGAGCTGATCAGTGGGCCAAGGTTCCTAAGCTCGGTCGTTTTCCGCTTGTCATTGACCCAACTATTGACGGGATACGATTCAAGAAGGTATTAGTCGATGGTGGCAGCGCCCTTGATATATTATTCAAGCACGCACTCCTGGAGCTCAGCATCAGGGTGAAAGATCCAAATTGGCTAGAGGGTGGGGGGTGAATAGCCTAATTCAAAATCTACAAAATTACTTAGGCAAACACTATTAGTATAACAAATGGCGAAGCTTTTTGCGTTAGCCTAATAGTGTGTTACAAGCCACCTATCCAACAATTCTACCTAATATTTCTATGTCACACAAACAACTAGAGCTAATAACAAATGTGGAATAAAACAATCTAGCTCTAGCACAAATATGATATACAAAGAATGTATATGAGACAAGTGTGTGCAAAAGATATACTAAGCAAACTAAACACAACTAACTAAACAAGGGTATATGACAAAAGATATACGACAAGAGATAGTATCTACAAAAGGAATAGCTCAAAGTAAATACACAAAGTAAATAAGCTAGATAGAGGGGGTTTCAACGAGCCTTCGGGATCGCCACGTAGAGAACCAATCACCGGTGAAATCCACTTCTGAAGCCAATCGCCAAAGATGTGAATATGAAGACCAATCACCAAGATATGAAATCAATCACAATAAGCACACGGGACACCAAGATTTATCCCGAGGTTCACGTGCTTGCCGGCACGCTACTCCCCGTTGTGTCGACCAACACTAGGTGACCCGGTGGCTAATCGGCGCAAAGCCAAGCTCACAAAGAGCGCCACAAGAATCTACCACTAGTGAGGTAGCTCAATGACACAAGCAATCCACTAAGGATGCCTCATGCCGCTCTGGCGAGGTGAGGCTCCAAAACCTCTCACAATCTCAAACGGTGGTGGCCAAGAACAATCTCCTTCTCTTGCCGAAACCACCTCAACGCCTCCAAGCCGTCTAGGCACCGGCAAATGCCAAGAGTAACAAGAAAACTCAATGCTGATGCGAAGAACTAGTGCCACTAGATTGAACTCTTTCAAATCACGCACTAGATTACTCAATCTCACTTGGTTTGATCAAATCAACTTGGGAGATGAGTTGGGAGGCTTGCCAATGCTCACTAGAATGCTTAGGAATCAAAATGTGCAAGAGTGAAACCTAGCAAGCCGGCCAAGCCCCTTATATAGCCCACACAAGTCGGCCAAGCCGTTGGACAGAAAACAGGGGCATCAGACGTGCCGATGCTCAACCATCGGACGCTGCCCTAGCGTCCGATGCTCCAGATGGAGCAATGTGTCCCCCCGATATGAATTCAGCCCGTTAGATCCCAACGGTCGAAACTCTTCCTGCCACGGTTAAAGTGACATCGGATGCGCCGATGCCAGGCATCGGACGCTCCGATGCCACCGCTCCTTTTCAGTACATTTCTGCGCCACATCGGATGCTTCGGCATACTTACATCGGACGCTCGACCCCTGCGTCCGATGACCATGCAGAGAGGTTCCAGAGAGGGCTAGATCACATCGGACGCGTCCGATGGATCCGCATCAGACGCAGGCCAGCGTCCGATGCTCCCTCGAAAGCTAGCTCGTGCCACGTCACCTGCATTGGACTCTGCAACAGTGATTTCCCAGCGTCTGTTGCTAGCGTCCAATGCTACTTCAACAAAAGTCAGTGGTTAGAGTTTGCCATCGGACGCTCGGCCCAGCGTCCGATGCTGCCGCCAGCAGCGTCTTATGCCCCTAACTCAGCATCTTTGACTTTCTAACTTCTACCCTTGCTCCCATGCGCCAACACCAAAGTGTTTCAACACTTGTGCACGTGTGTTAGCATTTTGCAAAGCATTTTCCAAGGGTTTTGTTAGTCACTCACTAGGTCTATAACATCGATATGTTAGAGAACACCTAGTGGCACTTGAACACCGCATAAGCCATGAATAATCTCCTCTTAATAGTACGACTATGTATCCTAAATGTGATCACACTCGCTAAGTGTCTTGATCACCAAAACAGAGAGCCCTATAGGTTATACCTTTGCCTTCGGGCCTCTTTGCTCCATCTCTTCTCTTCTTCTCGAGTTTTACCAAAGATAGAGCACTTGATCACTTGAGTTGCATATGGCCATCACCATCCTCCATGAGTGCCATCTTGCTAGCTCCATCACTTGGCTTGGTCACAATCCTTTCTTATAAGCTACACACATGCTTAGCAATAGGATTAGACCAAATAGGTTTCATCAATTAACCAAAACCAAACTAGGGCTTTCAATCTCCCCCTTTTTGGTAATTGATGACAACCTATACAAAGATATGTGATTTAAATTTGAGTAACCACATTGATAGTATTAGCTCCCCCTACATATGTGCTATAGAGTTTGGTTCTAAAATTGGCACATATGTATGGATATGAAATGTGGGTGAGCAATATTACCAATGATGATGCTAAGGTATAAGAATGGACCTTTGAAGCATGATACCAATCGGAGTGCACATGTTATACCATCCTTAGCATCATTTGTCACTAGACATACATCAAAACTCAAGAACCTCGTGAGATCAACATTATAATAAGGCTCTTGAACCACTTGAAAGTACGGAAAAAATACAAGTATGTCTAGTTATCATTCTATTCATGCTAGTGAGTCATATCATCAATCATGTTCTAACACTAGCATTCATCACATAAGCATGAATATCAAAATAAATAACTTATGCATTGCAATCAAAACATATGAATATGCACATTTCAAATGCAACATACATATTTATGAGCTTGCTCCCCCTATTTATATACTCCGATTCCACTTGAAGGTTTACTTAGCATGTCTCTTTTTATCTTAGCATTTATCTTTGTCATTATTTTCTCCCCCTTTGTCAACAATTATCATAAAAGTGGAGCAAGTTTTATTGAAAGGAGACAATTTTTGCATTAAGAGATCCAAATGTGGGGATCAAACTAAGACAAGTTATGGCTTAATCTAGTTCATGAGTATAGGATATTTAACACGGTTTGCTCTAGAGTAAGCTTCTTCACACATCTTACAATGGTTATCTTACTCACGTTGGTTAAACACCCATTGCTCATTTACTAGATCAAACACTAGAGTTACAAGCTCACAAACAAGTTATATGCTACCACTAGATCAAGTCTAACATAGAAGCAATAGTGGTACCATATATACTTCAAATTCATTTGATTTACCATGATGAGCCTAAATAAGCAATGTGATGGCTATATGAACTAGATCACAACCTAATAAGAATGAATGCACATGCCGAACAATTTCACCTTTGCTTTCTTGGAGGAGAGGCATGTCATAAGTGGGGGTGCATTCAACTCATGTTGGAGAAGTCTAGGATATTCAATTCATTCCTTAGCTTGCAAAACCTTCTTTCATCTAGTGGCTTGGTGAAGATATCGACAAGTTGATCATCGGTGCCCACACTCTCAATAGATATGTATTTCTTTGCTTGATGATCTCTAATGAAGTGATGCATTATGTCAATGTGCTTTGTCCTTGAATGTTGAACTGGGTTGGTGGCTATTTTGACGACGCTCTCATTATCACATAGCAATGGGACTTGTCCAAACTTGACTCCGTAATCTTGCAATGTAGCTTTCATCCATAGCAATTGTGCACAACAACTACCCACGGATATGTATTCGGCTTTGGCGGTAGAGAGTGCAACACTATTTTGTTTCTTTGATGACCATGAGACAAGTGATCTTCCAAGCAATTGACAAGTGCCTGATGTGCTCTTTCTATCCACCTTGCATCCCGCATAATCGGAATCCGAATATCCAATCAATTCAAATTGAGAGCCCTTGGGATACTATAGTCCAACATTTGGAGTGTGCTTCAAATATCTCAATATTCTTTTGGTTGCCTTCAAATGACTTTCTCTTGGTGAGGCTTGGAACCTTGCACACATGCACACACTAAACATGACATCCGGTCTTGATGCGGTCACATAGAGTAAACTTCCAATCATTGACTGATATAACTTTTGATCTACCATGTCACCACTAGAGTCACTATCCAAATGTCTATTTGTGCCCATTGGAGTGGTTATTGTCTTTGCTTCATCTAACCCAAACTTCTTGAGCATGTCCTTGATGTACTTGCCTTGACTAACAAATGTGCCTTTCTTCATTTGCTTGATTTGTAATCCAAGGAAGTAACTAAGCTCTCCAATCATAGACATCTCAAATTCCTTAGCCATCATTTCTCCAAACTCTTCACAAAAGTCTTGGTTGGTTGATCCAAATATAATGTCATCCACATAGATTTGCAACACAAACAAGTCACTTCCAATCTTCTTGGTGAAGAGTTTGGTGTCAACCTTTCCCATCTTGAAACCTTTTGATAGCAAGAAATCCCTCAATCTTTCATACCATGCTCTTGGTGCTTGCTTTAACCCATATAGTGCCTTCTTGAGCTTGTACACATGGTTGGGCTTCTTCAAATCTTCAAATCCGGGAGGTTGCTCAACATACACTAGCTCATTGATGAATCCATTGAGAAATGCACTCTTGACATCCATTTGATAAAGCTTGATGTTGTGAGAACAAGCATATGCAAGTAGGATTCTAATGGCCTCCAATCTAGCAACCGGTGCATAGGTTTCTTCAAAGTCAATGCCTTCCATTTGAGTGTATCCTTGTGTAACCAATCTTGCTTTGTTTCTAACAACAATGCCATCTTCATCTTGCTTATTCCAGAAGACCCATCTTGTACCAATAACATTTGTGTTCTTTGGTCTTTCCACTAACTCCCAAACATCATTGCGGGTAAAGTTGTTTAACTCTTCATGCATTGCATTTACCCAATCAACATCCATCAAAGCTTCATCAATCTTTGTTGGCTCAATTGATGACATAAATGAGTAGTGTTCACAAAATGAAGCCAATCTTGATCTTGTT
This sequence comes from Coix lacryma-jobi var. lacryma-jobi, assembly GCA_009763385.1. Taxonomy (NCBI): domain Eukaryota; kingdom Viridiplantae; phylum Streptophyta; class Magnoliopsida; order Poales; family Poaceae; genus Coix; species Coix lacryma-jobi. Next base: position 176,641,217 of record CM019822.1, on the reverse strand, counting down.
TGCACGCCTCTTCCTATGTCACCAACAATTTGATCTAAAGGATGATCTCTTGCAATATGTGTTGGTTGGAGCACTTGTTGCGGTTGGGCACTTGCACTTGCACTTGGATGAGCCACTTGAGAGCTACTAGCATCTTGTTGATCATGAGAACCACTAGAGCTTGCAACATCATTGCCATGCACGGTTGGAGGAGAGAGCACTTGATCTTTGTCATCTTCTATGTCAATCACTTGCTTTGGCCTTATATCACCAATGTCCATGTTCTTCATAGCTTCCACCAATTGTGTTCCTCTCACATCATCTAGATTATCTTGTTCTTCATGAGAGCCATTGGTTTCATCAAACTCTACATCATGGACTTCTTCAACTATTCTTGTTGTGTTGTTCCACACTCTATATGCTTTGCTTGTAGTGGAGTAACCAAGTAGAAACCCTTCATCACATTTCTTCTCAAACTTGCCAAGTCTTGTGCCCTTCTTCAAAATGTAGCATTTGCACCCAAAGACCCCGAAATAAGCAATGTTGGGCTTTCTATCATTTAGGAGCTCATATGGTGTCTTCTTCAATAGAGGATGACAATAGAGCCGGTTGCTATAGTAGCATGCCATGTTGATTGCTTTGGCCCAAAAGGAATCACTCACATTGTATTCACTAAGCATGGATCTTGACATATCAATGAGTGTCCTATTCTTCCTTTCAACTATCCCATTGGATTGTGGTGTGTACTTGGCCGAGAATTGATGCTTGATTCCAAATTCATCACAAAGCTCATCAACTCTTGTGTTTCTAAACTCACTTCATTGTCACTTCTCACCTTCTTGATTCTTCTATCAAACTCATTTTGACTTCTCTTGACAAAGGTTTTGAATATGCCAAACACTTCACTTTTGTCAACTAGAAAGAAGACCCATGTGTATCTTGTATAGTCATCCACTATCACAAAGCCATACTTGTTTCCCCCAATACTTGCATATGTAGTTGGTCCAAACAAGTCCATGTGCAATAACTCAAGTGCATGTGTAGTGCTCATCATTCCTTTGTTGGGATGAGTGTTTCCAACTTGCTTCCTCATTTGGCATGCACTACAAAGCTTGTCCTTTTCAAAGTGAACATCCTTAAGCCCTCTCACCATGTCATGCTTCACTAGCCTCTTTAGTTGCTTCATTCCGACATGTCCTAAGCGCCTATGCCATAGCCAACCCATACTTGATTTGGTGAATAAGCATGTTGTCAATTGAGCTTCACTTGCATCAAAGTCCACCAAATAAAGGTTCTCATATCTAAATCCCTTGAAGACCAAGTCACTTCCATCAACACTAACTATCTCCACATCATCAACCCCAAATATGCATTTGAACCCCAAATCACACAATTGTGCTATGGACAAAAGATTGAAGTTGAGAGATTCCACTAATAGCACATTGGAGATGCTCAAGTCATTGGATATTTCAATCTTGCCCAAGCCTTTGACCTTGCCTTTCTTGTTGTCACCAAATGTGATACCATCCACATGATCATTGCCACTAGTGTTGATTGATTTGAACATTCTACCATCTCCGGTCATGTGTTGAGTGCATCCACTATCAAGCACCCAATGCCTTCCTCCCGCTTTATAGTTCACCTACAAAAGAGATCAATTCTTTTTAGGTACCGAAACCTTTTTGGGTCCTCCAAGGTTAGTCACCAAGCTCTTGGGCACCCAAATTGCCTTCTTCTTTGGGCCAACCATGGATGCACCAATATACTTAGCCTTCACACCATTAGTCCCCTTTGTAAGCATACAACAAGAATCAAGTCGAATGGATGAAACATGAGCATTGTTCTTATTCTTGTTCTTGCTAAAGCAATTTTGCTCTATATGCCTGGATTGCTTGCAACTATGGCAATACCGACCATTGCTCTTCACAAAACTAGTCTTGTGAGTAGCAAAGGTCGCCTTGCCCTTCTTGGGGGTATAGCCAAGTCCCTCCTTATTGAGTGGACACCTTTGGCTACCCATGCACTTAAGCAAGCGGGCATCTCCACCATAGGCATTGCCTAAAGCATGAGTGAGCTCAACAACCTTGTTCTTAAGGTTCTCATTTTCTACCATTAATGATGAATCACAAGAAGTAGAAGTAAGCATTTTAGTTGAGCTAGATGATGATGATGCATTTGTGGGAGCAACAATAATAGGAGCATAGAATGATTCATCAAGTATATCACATGTAACTCCTACGTTGCAAGTCTTTACAACATCCTCAATCTTACTTTGATCAAGGAGGGAGGAGTGGGCTTCCTTAAGCCTAGTGTGAGCTTGATCAAGCTTCTCATGGGCTTCCTCTAGCCTCTCATGAGTAGACTTGAGCTCATCAAAGGATTGCTCAAGAGCCTTGTTGGCCTTGCGCAATTCTTTGCACTCCTTCCTCTTAGTCTCAATGTAAGAGTGAGCATCTTGTAGCATGCTCATGAAGTCCTCCTTTGAGTACTCCTCATCATCATCACTATCACTCTCATCGGATGATACCTTAGTGGCCTTAGCCATGAAGCATGTCGATGGAGTGTTGAAGATAGAAGGCTTGCTTGATATAGCAAGACTAGCCATAGCCTTCTTCTTGGTGGTCTTCCTCTCATCATCACTAGAATCATCATCATCGCTTGAGGAAGCATCACTATCCCATGTCACAACATAGGATCCACCCTTCTTCTTCTCCTTCTTCTTCTCTTTCTTTTCTTTCTTCTCCTTCTTGTCCTTCTTCTTGTTCTTCTTGCGGTCATCATCATCTTCATCACTAGAGTATGGGCAATCCGCAATGAAGTGATCTTTGCTCTTGCATCTATAGCACCTCTTGGTTGTGCTCTTGGTTGCATCTCTTCTCTTTCTTGCTCCATAGCCCTTCTTCTTCATGAACTTGCCAAACCTTTTCACAAAGAGAGCCATTTCTTCATCATCCATTTCGCTCAAGCTCGTGCAAGCTTCATCATCACTATCTTCCTTCTTTGTTTTTCCCTTGCTCTTGCTCTTGGAGGATGAAGCCTTGAATGCCACGGTCTTCTTCTTCTTCTCTTCCTCTTGGGCACCCCCATCCTGTTCCACACGGTATGTGTCTTGTGTGACCACATCACCTAGTACTTGGTTTGGGGTCACCGTATCCAATCCTTCTCTCACTAGGATGGTCACCAAAGTATCAAACCTTGGTGGTAAGCATCTCAAGAACTTGTGAGAAAAGTCTTTGTCTTCCACTTTCTCTCCTAATGCCTTCAAGTCATTTATAATCACTTGCAACCGGTGAAACATCTCCGGTATGCTTTCATCATCTTGCATCTTGAAGGTGGCAAGCTTGTCTTTGAGGATGTAGAGCTTGGCACTCTTGACCGCCTTGGTGCCCTCATAGGTCTGCTCTAATCTCTCCCAAATCTCACTTGCTCTCTCAAGGTTCTTGATTTGCTCAAACACTTTGGTGTCAAAAGCTTCATAGAACAAGTTGATGGCCACATCATTCCATTGAAGCTTCTCTTCTTCTCTAGGAGTGGTACTTGCGGGATCAATTACCGCAAAGTCATGCTCAATCACATCCCATATCTTTCTATTCATTCCTCTTGTGAATGCACACATCTTCCTCTTCCAACAATCAAAGTTGGTGCCGTCAAAATGTGGTGCCTTCCCCATATAGTTGATTTGAGCCATTTTAACACCGGAGGATGTTAAGCCTCAAACAAACGGTGACCACGGCTCCGATACCACTTGAAAGGTCCAAATTGGCTAGAGGGGGGTGAATAGCCTAATTAAAAATCTACAAAATTACTTAGGCAAACACTATTAGTATAACAAATGGCGAAGCTTTTTGCGCTAGCCTAATAGTGTGTTGCAAGCCACCTATCCAACAATTCTACCTAATTTTTCTATGTCACACAAACAACTAGAGCTAATAACAAATGCGGAATAAAACAATCTAGCTCTAGCACAAATATGATATACAAAGAATGTATATGAGACAAGTGTGTGCAAAAGATATACTAAGCAAACTAAACACAACTAACTAAACAAGGGTATATGCCAAAAGATATACGACAAGAGATAGTATCTACAAAAGGAATAGCTCAAAGTAAATACACAAAGTAAATAAGCTAGATAGAGGGGGTTTCACCGAGCCTTCGGGATCACCACGTAGAGAACCAATCACCAGTGAAATCCACTTGTGAAGCCAATCGCCAAAGATGTGAATATGAAGACCAATCACCAAGATATGAAATCAATCACAATAAGCACACGGGACACCAAAATTTATCCCGAGGTTCACGTGCTTGCCGGCACGCTACTCCCCGTTGTGTCGACCAACACTAGGTGACCCGGTGGCTAATCGGCGCAAAGCCAAGCTCACAAAGAGCGCCACAAGAATCTACCACTAGTGAGGTAGCTCAATGACACGAGCAATCCACTAAGGATGCCTCATGCCGCTCTGGCGAGGTGAGGCTCCAAAACCTCTCACAATCTCAAACGGTGGTGGCCAAGAACAATCTCCTTCTCTTGCCGAAACCACCTCAACGCCTCCAAGCCGTCTAGGCACCGGCAAATGCCAAGAGTAACAAGAAAACTCAATGCTGATGCGAAGAACTAGTGCCACTAGATTGAACTCTTTCAAATCACGCACTAGATTACTCAATCTCACTTGGTTTGATCAAATCAACTTGGGAGATGAGTTGGGAGGCTTGCCAATGCTCACTAGACTGCTTAGGAATCAAAATGTGCAAGAGTGAAACCTAGCAAGCCGGCCAAGCCCCTTATATAGCCCACACAAGTCGGCCAAGCCGTTGGATAGAAAACGGGGGCATCGGACGCGCCGATGCTCAACCATCGGACGCTGCCCTAGCGTCCGATGCTCCAGATGGAGCCACGTGCCCCCTCGATATGAATTCAGCCCATTAGATCCCAACGGTCGAAACTCTTCACGCCACGGTTAAAGTGACATCGGACGTGCCGATGCCAGGCATCAGACGCTACGATGCCACTGCTCCTTTTCAGTACATTTATGCGCGACATCGGACGCTCCGACATAATTACATCGGACGCTCAACCCCTGCGTCCGATGACCATGCAGAGAGGTTCTAGAGAGGGCCAGATCACATCGAACGCGTCCGATGGATCCGCATCGGACGCAGGCCAGCGTCCGATGCTCCCTGGAAAGCTAGCTCGCGCCACGTCACCTGCATCGGACTCTGCAACAGTGATTTCCCAGCGTCCGTTGCCAGCGTCTGATGCTACTTCAACAAAAGTCAGTGGTTAGGGTTTGCCATCGAACGCTCGGCCCAGCGTCCGATGCTGCCACCAGCAACGTCCGATGCCCCTAACTCAGCATCTTTGACTTTCTAACTTCTACCGTTGCTCCCATGCGCCAACACCAAAGTGTTTCAACACTTGTGCACGTGTGTTAGCATTTTGCAAAGCATTTTTCAAGGGTTTTGTTAGTCACTCACTAGGTCTATAGCATCGATATGTTAGAGAACACCTAGTGGCACTTGAACACCGCATAAGCCGTGAATAATCTCCTCTTAATAGTACGACTATGTATCCTAAATGTGATCACACTCGCTAAGTGTCTTGATCACCAAAACAGAGAGCCCTATAGGTTATACCTTTGCCTTCGGGCCTCTTTGCTCCATCTCTTCTCTTCTTCTCGAGTTTTACCAAAGATAGAGCACTTGATCACTTGAGTTGCATATGGCTATCACCATCCTCCATGAGTGCCATGTTGCTAGCTCCATCACTTGGCTTGGTCACAATCCTTTCTTATAAGCTACACACATGCTTAGCAATAGAATTAGATCAAATAGGTTTCATCAATTAACCAAAACCAAACTAGGGCTTTCACAGGGTTGATGACTTGGAACCATATGATGCCCCTTTCTAGGGAATTCTTCCGTCCTAGGCCTCTCAACCACTAGGTCAGATCACTCTAGCAGATCAGTTTGGCACAAATGAGTGCCACCACATTTGCTACGTCAACTTCGTTGTGGCAGATTTCAAGGGGTTGTATCACGCACTATTAGGCTGCCCGGCCCTGACAAAATTCATGACGATTCCGCATTACACCTACTTGCTATTGAAAATGCCTTCTGAGAATGGCATTTTGAGCATAAGGGGAGCATCTCTACAGCTTACGAATGCGAGAAGGAGAGCTTTGCAACCGCCCAAGCACACGACCTCTCAATCCGCATGGAAGAAACACGCGTAGACGCGGTAAAAGTTGCTCCAGAGGAGCAGACCATCCCTGTCAAGGAAACCAAGCGTGCGGCAACCAGGAGCAAGGACTTCAAGGAGGTGGAGTTGGTCGAGGGAGACTCAGGCAAGACAGCGTGCATCGGTGTCGACCTCAACCCCAAATAGGAAAGCGTGCTCGTCAGCTTCCTAAGGCAGAACGTAAGCGTCTTCACATGGAAACCCGCGGACATGCCCGGTGTACCTCGGGAGCTGGTCGAGCACTCCTTGGACAGTTTCGAAGACCGCTAAGCCAATCAAACAGAAGCTATGATGGTTCGCTCATGACAAGAAGGAGGCCATTAGGGTAGAAATCACCCGACTTTTAGCTACCGGTTTTATAAAAGAAGTGTATCATCCGGAGTGGCTAGCCAACCCGGTTTTAGTTCAAAAGAAGAATAAAGAATGGAGAATGTGCGTTGATTATACCAATCTTAACAAACACTGCCCTAAAGACTCCTTCACCTTACCCCGAATCGACGAACTCGTCGACTCTACAGCCGGGTGCGAACTTCTGTCCTTTCTAGATTGCTATTCCGGCTACCATCACATCTCTCTAAGAGAAGAAGACCAGGCCAAAACCTCCTTTATCACCCCTTTCGGGACATATTGCTATACTACGATGACCTTCGGGCTCAAGAAAGCAGGGGCCATGTATCAAAGGGCGATACAGAAGTGCCTAGATGAGGAAATACGAGCAGAGCTCGTAGCCGCCTACGTCGACAATATCGTCGTAAAAACCAAGCTGTCTCCTACATTAGTAGACGACCTACGCGCAACTTTTGAGGCCTTAAATAAATTCCGGTGGAAGCTCAACCCTAAAAAATGTACTTTTGGGGTCCTGTTTGGCATACTACTAGGTAACGTGGTAAGCAAAGATGGCCTGAGGCCGAACCCTGAAAAAGTCCAAGCTGTTTTAAAAATGAAGCCTCCAAGATGCGTAAAAGACGTTAAAAAACTGACAGGATGCATGGCCGCCTTAAGTCGTTATATTTCGCGCCTCGGAGAAAAAGGCCTCCCGTTTTTTAGATTACTCAAAGCTTCCGAGAAGTTCGAGTGGTCGGAAGAGGCTGAAACCGCCTTTCAAGAGCTCAAGCAGCTCCTCACAACACCACTTTTGCTAGCCGCCCCAAGAGATGGTGAAACCCTGCTAATATACATTGCAGCAACAGATCTGGTGGTAAGCACAGTCGTGGTCATAGAACGAGAAGAAGAAGGACAAGTTTACAAGGTGCAACGTCCAATCTATTACGTCAGCGAAGTACTCAACGACTCAAAATCCAGGTATCCTTTGGTCCAAAAGTTAATATACGCAATACTAATTACGTCTCGCAAGTTGCGAGATTATTTTGATTATTTCCCAATTGCGGTGGTTACTGAGTACCCACTAGGCGACATCTTACGAAACAAGGATGCCAATGGTCGTATAATAAAATGGGCTCTTGAGTTGAGCCCCTTCTCCCTCGAGTACCACAGTCGTACTTCCATTAAATCCTAGGAACTGGCCGACTTCATTGTCGAATGGACTGATATGACGACCCCAATCCCTCTGATCAGTACTGAGCACTGGGTGATGTATTTTGACGGATCGTTAAATCTCGAAGGCGTAGGGGCCAGGGTGCACTTCATCTCCCCTTCCGGAGACAAGCTGAGCTATGTCCTTCGAATTCATTTTAAAGCATCCAACAATACCACAGAATACGAAGCTTGTCTGCACGGCCTCCGAATTGCAGTTGAACTCGGAGTTAAAAGGATGGAAGTCTTCGGCGACTCTGCGTTAGTTATAAATCATGTCAACAAGGATTGGGATGCCACCAGTGAAAAGATGGACGCGTATGTTGCCCAGATAAGAAAGCTCGAGGGAAAGTTTTACAGTCTACAATTTCAGCATGTAGTGCGGGCAGATAATCAAGCCACTGACGCCCTTTCTAAAATAGGGTCATCTAGGGCACATATCCCACATGGTGTGTTTGTCCAGGATTTGGTCAAGCCATCTATTGAAGAAGGACCATGTGGGGCCGCCGAGCAGCCCCCGCCCGACCAGACGGTCGCATCGATACGACAAACAGGCAATGATTGGAGGGAGCAGTTCATAAAATACCTTACCTACACAGACGTCCCTCAAGACAAGATCGAGGCCGAACGCCTTATTCAGCGCAGTAAGCAATATGTCCTGGTAGATGGGAAACTTATGCGCAAAAATGCAAAAGATGAGTTACTCCTAAAATGTGTTTCCCAAGAAGAAGGCATGCGCATCCTGGAAGACATTCATGCCGGCATATGTGGTAACCATGCCGCTTCGACGCTAGTCAGGAAAGCATTTCGAGCAGGTTTTTATTAGCCATCTGCTGTCGCGGACGCAGAAAAGTTGGTCAAGTATTGCGAAGGATGCCAATTCTTTGCCAAACAAACCCATGTTCCGGCACATGACCTCCAGGCCATACCAGCGTCTTGGCCCTTCTCATGCTGGGGTTTAGACATGATTAGGCCATTCCAAACAGCTCCAAGTGGATTCAAGTACGTTTATGTCATAATTGACAAATTCTCCAAGTGGATCGAGTATAAGCCGCTGGTCAAATCCACAGCTCAAAAGGCAGCAAAGCTGCTCGATGATATTATCCATCGTTTTGGGTTGCCTAATTGTATCATTACCGACCTTGGTTCCACTTTTACCGGCATGGATTTTTGGGATTTCTGCGAAAGAAACATAGATGTAAAATATGTATCCGTAGCCCATCCAAGAGCTAACGGACAAGTGGAGCGAGCAAACAGAATGATACTCGAAGCACTAAAGAAAAGGCTGTACAGGGCAAACGACAAGGATCCAAAGGCCAGCCGCTGGTTAATTGGCCTTGAAAGAATTACTAGCGGTGGTATGGGGCCTTCGGACGCAACCTAGCAGAAACACAGGCGTTTTGCCGTACTACATGGTGTTCGGTGCCGAAGCAGTCTTACCAGCCGACATCGCATTCAGGTCGCCCAGGGTGGAGCACTACGACCAAGATAAGTCCGACTAGGCCAGAGAGCTAGAGGTCAACTGCATTGAGGAGCGAAGGTTGGATTCGTGTGTCCGAACCGCAAAGTACATCGAGAGCCTCCGAAGATATTTCAACCACAACGTGAAAGAGAGGTTTTTCGCCGTAGGGGACCTGGTCCTGAGAAAAATCCAGAATACCGCAGGACTACACAAATTCTCCTCTCACTGGGAGGGCCCCTATCTTGTCAAGCAAGTCACAAGACCAACCTCATACAGGTTGACCGACCTCGATGGGACTAATGTCCCAAATTCTTGGCACATCGACCAGCTTCGGCGTTTCTATTCATAAGCTACTTAAGGAATAAAAGATATGTACCTACCCTTGTATTTTCATAGCATGCTATAAATAAAGTTATCGCCATCATTTGAATCTCCTTTGATTTTCCCCCATACCAATTCACACAAGCAAATAAAACAAAAACAAATGGAAATTCGCTATAACTTTCCCTTACTTAAAAAACGTTTCATCATCAACAAAGACTAATTCAGAACGTTTATGGTCTTATGGAGCGCTGGGTTCCCCAGGCTCCTCGCACAGGTCCAAGTCCTTCACAAGAATGATAGCCATCTCCCGCGACTGTTCGCAGTGCTCGGACACCTGGGCCTCCGAAGTGTTCCTGGGGAAGCCACTCCCCAACCTCCTCACATCCATCCCCGGATAATGTGCTCGGGCCACGGCGAGGACGTATGAAGCAACCTGTTCACCGGCCCCAGCCAAAAATTTCTTCATGGCTGGCCACAATCCGACACATCGTTCCAGTACACCGGCTGGTTGGGGTGGAAGCTCTCTGGACTGGTCACTTGCGTACACCGTGTCTATGACTGGGGCAATCCCTCGGACTATGGCATGACACCGTGTCTCCCAAGTTTTTGCATCTTGACAAGCCATTGCAATTTGGTTTTGCCACGAACGATGCCTCCCTGAGTCAAAGACAACAACAGTCTATTACAATCAATCAGAGAACAATATGCACGGAATCGACAAGTCCAACAAGTAACCTTCAAGCTCCTTTTCGAGGTCGTCGGCCTGCGTTTTCTCCCTCACCGCCGTCGCCTCGCTGTTCTGTGCTTTCAGCCTCTCAACAACGACTTGTGAAGCAAGCTCTGTTTCCAAAAAATTTAAAGAAGGGAACAAGTCAAACTGGGAACTCCAATCATCAGCAGTCAAAATCAAAGAACCGAACCTTCATTTTCACGAAGCAATCGGCTAATTTCTGAAGTCTGCCCCTGTGTGGCTTCACGCAGCTCAGCTTCAACTCGGCGGGCATTGTCCAGATCCACTCCATAGCGCTCGCACGCTTCTTCAAGTTTCTCCTTTGCATCCGCCAGGGGGCCAATGGATTCATAGCATCGGCGATGCTCCTCCGACAAGTCCGACAACCCTACGAGTTAATGCAATAACCAAACTCAGCTTCTGGACACCACAATCACATGACGTCACATACTCGGGAAAGTTACCTGTGCATATTTACAGAATTGATTCAACATCCGGTCAAAGTTCCTCATCGGGCGGCTATCGGCGTTCTCCTCATGGAAAACCCACTCGCCAGCCCGTTGGCGTGCTACTCTCACTATTTGCTCTAGAGATCTTGGCGGTCGAGGGATCTCCACAACCTCCTCCTCTGGGGTCGCATGCACCTCCTCAGCATCGACTGGCTCCACAGTACGCCCAATAGCCCCGAGTGAGGTAGCCTCCGGAGGAGGAAGCGGCGCGTCCGGGGGCACCTGAGTGGAACCGGTCGACCCATGAGAATTGGGGCAGGGCCCCTCAGGCAAATGCTGGTTGGGGATCCACCCCCACCAGATCCAGCGCCTTGCACATCAGTACTAGCCCTGGTCAAGGTCGGGCGCCCATTGGTTTCAGCTTGAGCGTCACCTCCCGCCCTCGACGCTCCGTCTTCGGTAGCTTCATCGCAAGCCTGGTCGGACTCTACATTTGGAGCCCTAGTCGGCTCAGGGTCTCTGTCACTAACGACAGGGTCAACTTCAAGTACGGGATCCCTGATAAGAGTTGAATTAAAATCAAACTGTTGTCATGGATACAAAACCACAAAGAAAGAAGTCGAATACTCACAACTAGCTGACGCGTAGGCCACCCCTCAGCTTGAGGCCTTTCGCCTTTTGCGCTGGCAAAACTGGTCCTGACGGCTCCTTGACACGAGCACGCTTGAACGTAGGCGACTCATCTTCGTCATCATCGTCATCCCAATCGCGAATCGATCCAGATGTTTTTGGAGCTGCGTCGCCCGAGATCTTCAACGAGCCACCAACTCGCATGGTTCTTGACGAAGACCTCGTGGTGGCTCCACGACCAGCAGCTACACGCTTACTCGCAGCCTTTACATCTTGCGGGTCGGCCGCATCCGCGGCCCCCTTGCCCTTCCTTATTTTCTCGGCTGCTGTCTCCCCAGTCTAGGAACGAGGAGATTGGCCAACCCCAGGTCTCGGGTCGACCCCCTCCGACCAGTCGGCTGATGGCACATCCAAGACGTACACGCTGAAGCGATCCTACAAAAAAACACAGTTCAATCTGGTATCTCAAAGACGGAAGTAGCCTAAAAAGGCGCAAGACGGACCAAAAGACAACTCACATCTTTCACAGGTCGTGCCAAGCTGAACGGCCGTGTGACCTTCTTCGGTGGCCTCCATTCTGAAAACTGGAGCACCACATGAACACGCCTCTCCAGCTCTTTAGTGTCCAACTCTTCGGCTCTCTCATGAGTCGGGTTGGGTCATCCAGCATATTCATAACCGGGTCGCACCCTCTCCTTACATGGCAGTACCCGACGGTACATAAAATTAGCCATAATCTGGATCCTGTCAGCAGTTATCTCCTTCATTAAACGAAGCAGCTCCTGGACCTACTCCATTTCATTTGCAGAAGGCCTCTCCGACTAGGTCCAACTCGACTCAACTACCTTGCCTACGTCACAGTTCAAAGTAGGCGTCTGGCACTGCGTCATGTAGAACCACTTCTCTTGCCAGCCGCTCACGTTACTTTGAAGAGGGACGTTGATATATTCAGACGTCATCCCCTCACGCAGTGGGACATAAGCGCTTCCCGTAATACGGGACCCGTGACTATTCTTCTTCAGTTGGAAAAAGTAGCGAAATAGTTTGAAGTGTGGTTGTATTCCAAGATACGCCTCACACAAATGGATGAAGATAGAAACAGAAAGGATAGAATTTGGGCCAAGATTGCAAAGCCCAATCCCCCAGAAATCAAGCAACTTCTGAAGGAAAGCATGACAAGGCAAACCAAATCCCCTAATAAAATAGTCTTCAAAGACAACTACTTCGTCGGCATTGGGTTGAGGATAGATCTCACCCGTGGGAGCTCTCCATCTGCCGGTCACCTTGTCCGGCAGAAGGCCATCGGAGACGAGGCGGCCAATGCTTTCCTCCATACTCTTTGATGGAGCCCACTCCTGATCCAATCTAATGGCGGCCGCCGCCGCAGGCTTCTTCGCTTTCCGCGCCATTAGTTTCGCCGGAGAATGAGCAACACGCCGCGGAATGCACTCTTCAAGATCTAGGGCTACAGTGCAAGATTCAGCGATAGGTGAGGAAATGGGGAATGACAACGGTTGGGGTAAGTGGCAAATATGACGATGCCTGTCTCTATAGCCCTACTGCGCGACCTTTTGGGTTTTCGGTCATTTGGAAATCGCGCGTCGATCTTTTGTATGTTCGGAAGCCGTATGGCCCATCTGGATGGCCCAAATATCCAACTTTTGGAGAATAAACAAAGAGTCCTTTTTTTAAAATAAATTAAATATAAATTTAATGTCATCCTTCTCAGCAAAGCTAGGGACTGGTCAGATGACCAGTTACAGGTACACACGTGGCAGAGCTACGTTGGCTTTAGGACCAGCTCCACCAGTCATACTGGAGACTGGTCGGCTTCTTTGCCAGCCTTCTCAGCAAAGCTGGGGACTGGTCAGATGACCAGTTATAGGCACACACGTGGCAGAGCTGCGTTGGCTTCAGGACCAGCTCCACCAGTCATACTGGGGACTAGTCGGCTTCTTCGCCAACCTTCTCAGCAAAGCTGGGGACTGGTCAGACGACCAGTTACAGGCACACACGTGGCCGAGCTGCGTTGGCTTCAGGACCAGCTCCACCAGTCATACTGGGGACTGATCGACTTCTTCGCCAGCCTTCTCAGCAAAGATGGGGATGGGTCAGATGACCAGTTACAGGCACACACATGGCAGAGCTGCGTTGGCTTTAGGGCCAGCTCCACCAGTCATACTGGGGACTGGTCGGCTTCTTCGCCAGCCTTCTCAGCAAAGCTGGGGACTGGTCAGACGACCAGTTACAGGCACACACGTGGCAGAGTTGCGTTAGCTTCAGGACCAGCTCCACCAGGCATACTAGGGACTGGTCGGCTTCTTCGCCAGCTTTCTCAGCAAAGTTGGGGACTGGTCAGACGACCAGTTATAGGCACACACGTGGCAAAGTTGCGTTGGCTTCCAGACCAGCTCCACCAGTCATACTGGGGACTGTTCCGCCATTCTTGCTTTATAGATATTTATGTATAATAAAGGATATTTAAACGCATTACCAGCGCCGCTCCTGCGGTTCGTCACCGGCAAGACTATCACCCGGGCAGCTTCAAGCTTCCCTAGAAACTGGGAACACTGCCCGGGTAACAGTTCGAATTCGGCAAACCTTGGAGGACCCAGTACATGACAACACGGCTTAGAGTTATTGTCGGCATCGCAAGAATCCTCCCAGGAACTCCGCCATTCCTATCTATTGAGAACCAATTGGGAAGAGTCCTAACAAACTATCCTCTCACAAGAATCCTACCAGGAACTTTGCACTATACATATAAATTTGACCCAGGTGGATTGACTAGCTCGACAATGCTCATCTTCGGTTCTCAGGAAGTTTGAAGTGTTGGTATCAGGAATGCTCGGTAAATAAGGGTTCCAAGATGGTATATTTATAGTTGGGTTGCCTTGGTTCATAGACTGTGTCTACCGTGAAAAGAAGCTCACACTAAGTCACGGACTCCACAGACTCAAAGTCACTTTCTGCAAAGGCACACAGTGAAAGTTGCTGAAAGGACGACGGAGCTATGCTTTAAAGTAGAAAGAGATAGTTTAAAGTTGATGCCTTTGTCTGCACACGATGGCGCGTTGTGCTGCTACTTTATCACGAGTCTACAGTTCCATTTTTAGACCTTGGCATTACATGACTGAGTCATCTATTGCCAAGCTCGGGGACTACCATGTATACATGGCGCTTGTTCACACATGTACATATTTATTTTTCTATCTCTTGACCTTGGCATCACATGACCAAGTCATCTATTGCCAAGCTCGGGGACTACCGTGTATACATGACGCTTGTTCACGCATGTATATATTTATTTTTCTATCTCTTGACCTTGGCATCACATGACCGAGTCATCTATTGCCAAGCTCATGGACTAAGTGGGCACACTTCACCTGGTCGGTGAGTACGCTGGTGTATTCTAATATGGTTAACCTTAAAGAATAGGTTAGTATTTGCGCCGCGTAAGCACAAAGCGGGCACACTTCACCAGACTCACAGAAGACATTTTTTCTTTTTAAGAGCACATCATATCTTGTGGGTTCATGAAATGGCAAATGATAAATTACAACCTAGTCGGAGACTAGGTTTGAAGTTTGGACGAAGCTGCTCAGGGACGTTGCCAAGATCTTTTTCACCGCTCGAAGATTCAGTGTGCTCGGGGACTAGCTGTGGGGGTATAAACCCATGTACCCTCACAGCTAGACTTGGGCTGCTTTATGGAGGTCGGCCCAACTCGCTATGAAGGTTTGTGGCGTCAAGGCCCCGCTGGTCGGTCTGGCGGCTTAGCTTGTCGGATGGCGGCATGGAAGCCTTCTCAGGATTGGAAAGCAAGGAAGCATAGTCGGTTAGGAAAGATATCGTGTCCTTCACGATATGATATTGTAATCGACTAGGTTTCCTTATCCTACTGTAAGATCCAATCATCTAGGATCTGTAACCCTGCTCCCCGCAGCTATATAAGGCGAGCAAGGACCCCCCTCAAAAAACACGTTCATCAATATACAGAGTAGATAACTCGACGTAGGACGTAGGGTATTACACTAAAGCTAGCGGCCCGAACCTGGATAAACTCTGGTGTTCATCTAGTTTCGTCTCTATGTCACATCCGGATCGTCGTTCCACATGCCTTCCCCGCTAATCTACCACCTTGGGCGTATTCTACATTATGAGTTTCAATCTCCAATGTGTCTTGCTCCTGAAATAGGGAAAGAAGAAGAATCAGAATCAGAAGTTTGAATGTAAAAAGAGAAGAAAGCAATCTTCCTACTTCTATGGTTATGTCTTTGATTGGTGGTGGTTGGCTTTCTCTAGAAATTTTATTCTTCATGGATGTGGTTTTGGACTTCTTGGTTTTGGGCTTCTTGGCCTTAGAAGGACCAGCCTCCTTTATAAAGGTACTGAGGGGTTGGTCATCGGGGATCTCAACAGCTTTCCTCTTCATTATTGTTCTTATAGTAGGAGCATCCCAACCAATTCTTGGATTTGGACACCATACATTATAATTCACTTGGGGAGAAAGTCTGAATCCAAACTAAAGCAGTAAGTGGAAGCAGCCTCATTAAAAAGATGAAGGCTCCATTGGTGCCACCAGTCATTGAAGGAAGAAAAGGTGAAGGGCTGACAGTTCCATTCTCTGACAATCTCCAGAGAGATAGATTTCTCCAATTGGAAAATTCTATCATATTCCAGTGTTGAATCTACTGCCTCCCTTGGTTTTAATTTATCAGCAAAGAATACAGCTAGGGGCACTAGACCAAAACCCATCTGCCTAGCTGCTATGGCAGGATAGTGAAACTCATAAGAAGTTGGAGGTCTTTCTCTGCCATGCCTTACTTCAGTGGGCAGAAGGCAAGGTTTCACCAAGTGACATAGAATCTTCAGGCTTTCATTGTCACATTCGGTTTGAAATCTGAAAGAATATGGATTTTCAAGCTCTGGGATATCTGGATATTGGAACCAATCAAACATAGCAGCAGGGAAGCCCTAGTAGAAAATCTTAAAGAAATAGCTGACTGGTTTATCAATAGTCACCATGGCTGCAGCTTCCCCAAATGAAGTACATCTTCTTGTTCTATCCCTATCGGCTAACTGTTTCTCTTGACTCTCTGAGTACGCCGATGAGGGGAAAGACAGAGTCTTCAAATCTGGGACTGTCAATTTGTGGAGATGAAGATTGAGCCAGAGTTGGAGGAGCCACCAAGGGCTAGTTATTGTTGGGATATCTTTATTTTCCATCAAGCATTGGGATACCTTATTCAATATACTATACAAAGCACCTAAAAGATATTTACCCAGATGTCAGTGTTTGTTAACCGGCAACTCGTCATGGGGATTCCTAGACGATTTGTTTGGTGGGGATCGACGTTCGTAGAACTCGGTGAGTACACAGGGACAACGATTTATACTGGTTTAGGCCGCTTATTAGCGTAATACCTTACGTCCAGTGGAGGCGTGTGCCTTGTGTTATGATCTAAGATTCAATGATAGGGGTATGCGCCTGCTTCCCCTTATATAATCGGGTGAAGCACGACATATACCGAGTCCTAGTCGGATACAACGGAGGAGTCCGATTCTAATTACAAGACTTCCCTCAGTAGCGCGACTAAGTTACAATGCAAGTCCTAATCCATGTACACTTCGTATCATGTCTTCAGATCTTTCTTCGACTTCCCAGGACGTAGTCCGAGTAACCATCTTTGGATGAAATCTCTGACATTCTGGTCCATCAAGCCCCCGAGCTCTTCAATATTTCTCTAAAACGTTATCTTTCGGTTTCTTTCAAGAATCACCCGAGTAATGTCTTGAGAAATCTTGAAGTGCTCTGTAGAAGAAAACTCCAATGGTGTGCACTTTTCTAGAAAAAGTGCACCCATAGGGTGTAGCCCTCGAGCCTCTTGTTATTTAAAAGATAACTTTGAGGGTCTTTGAGCCTTTTTCCTAGTTAATCTTAGTACTCTCAAAAACTTTTCTCTGATGATATATACTCTGCAGCCCCCGAGCCTGAGTTCCGAGTACTGGAAGAGTCGGTATTCAGGGTCTTGAATATATCATCCGAGTAATCCTTGAGATTAGTATGAAGTTAATACATGACACTGCTTTAATGTAATCCATCCGAATGATAATTATTCAGCTTCAGGTGGGTAATGTTTTCATCAAACATCCCTTTTCACCCCCACTCAATAAAAATTACTATGAAGGACAACAATAATTGGCTAGTGACTGTATCACCTGTCTGCTTTAATGATTCCTTGTCGTCTTGTGCAACTGCAACGCCTTTGTCGGTTACCCCTTGAAGCTTGCACATGAAAAAGATAATCCTTCTGTGGTGTCAGATTTCATGTGAGTAACAGTACGCATGTGGGTGCACTTATTGAGCTCTGCTTGAATGTGTTTGTAGACTGAGTCCATGAACCAATAGCAGTCGCCTATAAATACCCTGCCTGGGAAGCAAGGATGCCACACCTCTTAGTGCATGACTTCCTTTACTTTGTTGAGCCTCATAATATCCGTACCCAAGAGATGTCCGAGCCCCCGGGTGTCTTCCTTATGTAGGATAGTTGAAGTGCCCAGAAGAACTCTTGTGAAGGGACCATTCATCATGATGGTTTCCAAGTGGTCGTGAGCAGAGGGATGTAGAGGTGCGCCTAGAAGAACTCTTGTGACTCCCGCATTGCTGGCAACCTCGGGGTCACAGGTTGTCAAAAGGCGTTAGGGTTTGGGCTGACTATCGAGTTCCTTGTGTACTAGGATAGAGCCTTGAACCCACCTTGGGATGCACTAAAAAGATAGTATCTACCCAAGGTTTTGTGCCTGCTTTGCTCCGACTCACTGAACCCAGGCCTTGATGCACTGCGCATCAAGACTTTGTACCTTGATTACACTAGAGTAGTGTTTTACATCCTGGTTGAGCTTGTACTTGAAACTGCTTGTAAGCATCTGCTTCATCTCAAGATGTAACCGTGTATCTCTGTGTAATTCTGAGTAGTAATTGTTAAGATCCGGGTACTTGGAAGGTTTTCTGAGTCCTTTATCTTTGATTCTGAGTACTAATATCTCTTGTGAAAAAAGTGATAACTTCTGTTTACAGGACTGCCTATTTTCCTTTCTTACGCTGTTTAGATCATTCTTTGTAATCGTTAGGGTTTCTGACGATTCTATAACGCCGTTTGGGAAAACTAAACGGTTGCCCATAACAGATCTATAATAAGCCACCATTGCTTCACGATTTCTTCACTCATCCATAGAGCCATAGCTTTTTAGATCACTATTCATCATAGTTGATCCCTTAGTTGATGCGCAGAAAGACCCTTGTAGTCCATATGGGTCCGAAGAAGCAATCTCGGGAGGAGAATAAGAAGAGAACCACCAGCGGAAAGCCGCGCCACCTGTTCCCTCCCACTGATGTTCTTGCCTGGAAGGCTCCCGACACCAGGGAGGTGGAGTTGGTACATCTGGTACAGCAGGGGTTGCTTCGTTCGCAGCCGATGGACGGGTGGAAGGTGCTGATTGATCATCGTGCTCCAGTCCCCAATGCAACAGAGATCGTGATCTTCAAGTACTTCGTCGAGCGTGGGTTGGGTCTCCCGGCGTCCGATTTTCTGAGGGGATTGCTCCATTATTATGGTTTGACCCTCAATCATATTTCTCCGAATGCTATTTTTCACATTGCTATCTTCTCCCACCTCTGTGAGCCATTCCTAGGGATATGTCCCTCCTTCGCCCTTTTCTGTTATTTCTTTTGGGTAAAGTGCCAACCAAGTGATTCAAAGGTAGAAGTAGTCGGGGGAGCTAGCATTCAACTTAGGCTAGAAGTTACTAGTCAATATACCCCTGTAGAGTTGTCGGAGTCAGTCCGAGAATGGGCTAGCGGGTGGTTCTATATAGCCAACCCGCCGCCGGCGCTTCGTCGTCATGATGGATGGCCGCCTCAGAAGAACCTTCGATGGAAGGAGAAGATTTCTTCCAAAGAGATGGAGGCGATTCAACCTTTGATCGATGTAATTGCTGCTTTGAAGTTAAGTGGATTGACTAGGTACACCGTCGTCCAAGACTTCATTGCACGCCGAGTCCATCCACTACAGCAACAAGCCAATTTTGGCTTCGAATACCTTGGTGTGAAAGACCCGAGTCGGCATTCCGCCGATTAACTTTCAAATGAAGAGATCCTGAGAAGGATGAACCGGTTATTGAATAGCCGTGAACACCTTGTGCCGATGATGCCCACCTTTTCCGCCGTCAATCTGCCTTTGGAGGTAAGAAAACTTAATATCCGTCATTTGAATTCTTAGTGGATATCATGCCGACTAAATATCGTTTTTCTTCCTCTTGTTTTGATATAGTCAAGGGCGGAACAATAACGATTGCCCGCCGCTGCCCCCAACAACGGAAGAGGGAGGAGGCATCGTTCATGAGGGTCCCATCCGAAGTGAGGATCTTCATAATGAATCAAGCTCCCTTGGTGATCTTGATGGATTAGACTTAGAATCAACTGACTTTGATGTCGTGATCCTAGATCCCGGTGTTGAGGGTAGCCGGAAGCGGTCTCCGAGTCCACTCTAAGAAGCCGGAGAGCTTATCCTAAAGAAGGCTCGCACTGGTAATCGTTGTGCTTGCCGTAAAATTCTTTCTTCAAAAGTGTTGGCTGAAAAACACTGTAATCCGGGTGCTCCTGGTAAGGGAACCCAAGTATTTTGGTTGACCATCTGTTTGGAACTTTACAGGTCTGCGACTTATAGCTTTATTTGATACAGATATTGAGGCGGCCCAGGGATCTTCTGCCGGTGGCACTGCTATAGAAGAAACTTTCCTCCCGGATCAGCAGCCAAAGAAGCGGAGTCTGAAGCTACCTCTGAACCTGTATCTAGCCAAGTAAGCTGGAAATGTAAGTTGTGTGCTATTTTTCATAATTGTTTGGTTAATATGAGCACTCATCTTCTACAGGAAGGTGAAGACTGATGAAGCTTCTCCAGGAGAGGCGACTGAATCACAAAAAGGGAGGAGTCGGAGGCGTAGGGGGAAGCTAGATCAAGTATCCCTCCTATCAGCAGTCAGGTGAATACTGTGCCAGACCCCTCTCCATTTGGTGCTCTAGTCGACAAGGTTCCTCAAGTGGAAGTTCTTCCCTTGCCTCAGATTGGTGTTCCATATTCCATCTTTCGTTCTCTCGCTCAGTTGGAACTTGACCGGGTGATGAATGATTGGTTCTTTCGTAGCCGTCAGCCTGGTGAGCCAACCCTGGAGATGATCCAAACCAGTACTAGTGCGAGTGGGGAGATCGAAGCCTCGGTTCCTCCGCAAAAGGAGTCTGGTGATGCCCCTGAGTCCTCTCGTCAAGGGACGAAACTTGAAGTTGTGGGGTACAACCCAAACCTTGTCCATCTGAAGGAGCTAGGCGATCAAGTGATGGCGCCAACTTTGGCGCTCAAAGAATTTATTGCGGTAATTCCTTGAATTTCCTTTGATGTAGCATCATTGCTTCGAGTGCTTAAAACATCTTTTTTGTGTAGGGTTTGGACGTGAAGGTAACTGAATAGATTACTTGGATCTGTTAGGAACTTTCCGTTGAGAACCAGGCATTGAAAGAGTATATAGCCCAAGAGCAAATTAGCTAGAAGGTGGCCACCCAGGTTCTGCACAACCGCATCAACGAGCTTCAGCAGAAACTCAAGACTGCTGTTGATGAACGGGATGCAGCCAATCAGTGGAAAATTGATCTTCTTTCCAGACATGCTACCGCTGAGCAAAAGCACAAGGAGGCTATGAAGTCTTCCTAGAAGCAACTCCGGTTTTTTATGTCTTGTTCTTCAGAATTGCAGAACCTTGTAGCCGGATGGCAAAATGCCTTCAACCGCAAGACGACGGAACTTGAGGAGGTATTTGCTAATGTGCAGAATACTCTACAAGAAGCCAAATTGATTCGTGAAGGTGCTGATCGAGACCTGCTGCAGGCTTTGAAGTCGACAAAGGAGTCACGGGAAGCTCTGGAGGTGGTTCAGGCGGTGTTAAAGGAGTCCCATGAGTCTCTGAAGACTTCTCAAGACTCTTTGAAGGCGTTGGAGCAGGCCGTGAAGCCGGTGCTTGACTTGGTACCACGCCCCGAAGGAGTCAAAGAATCCTTGATTGATCAAGCTAAGGCCGCGCCTGGGCGGCTTACTCAATACATCAAGGATTTGGCTACTTCGGTGGTGTGCGGTCTCCTTGCTACTCTGCGACTTCATCTGCCATCCTTTGATCTATCCTCTATCATGAGTTTGCCTGAGGGCAAGAGTGATGAAGATCATGCGGCGATGCAGGAGGAGGTCAAGACCATTGCGGAAGAGTACTCTCAAATATTAGATCTTGTAGAGTAGTAGTCCTTCTTAGTCTTTGGCCAGAATTTGTATCTCCTGTAAATAAGAAATTATGATGGTTATAGAAACAAAGTATGATTTACTTTTGAATCTGTTGGCTGCATATGTTTTTATACTGTCGACTCATCATTGCAAGAAATTTCTTGTCAATGGGTCTGTTTGTGGTGGACGTATCACCAGGCGTCTCTCTGGACGGGTCTATCCGAGTGCGTTTTCAACACTTTAAGTTGGGTCGTACGACTTTGTTTCTCTTTTAGTCTTCGACGACTTATCAGAGAACTTAGTCTGCCCGAGTACTATTCTTAGTACTTTGTTTCAAGGGATAAGTATGATCAAGCACCTCTTAAGGACCAATGCGATGGTTCCTGTAGGGTGAATCAAATCCTCTTGGTAATCACAGCTTGAGTGCGGAGTCGGACGGACCTTTATCTGATTAGTATGCAACAGGGTGAGTGCTACTCCCCTTGTTGTACTTTATAGGAACCAATATCTTCTTTTTAAGATACTGTATTCTCTATAGGTTGGTAGCTGGGTTTTTAAGCCATACTAACAGGCGAGTTGTATTGAGCTCGGAGCTCGTAACTCAAGTATGGCTTCCTCTAAACCAAGAGGGTCCATCCGAATAATAATAAATATTAGTCGGTGGAATAGTGGAATACAATGGTTAAGGCCTATTGTATGCTTTCTCCGAAAATTTTATCCGACTAATAGTCATGATAAATATAACTGTTGAAAAAGGAAGACCCATGATGCTCTTTTTTCGATAAAAAACAATCTTTATTAATATGGTATAAAGGAATACAAGTTGCCTTGAGTCGTATATGTAGCATAGTCTTTAGGTGTAGTATTTTTTCAGATGCTCAATATTCCATGAATTTGGCACTTGAGAACCATCCTCTGTGACTAGCTCGAATGACCCGGGTCTTGTTACTTTAGATACTATGTATGGTCCTTCCCATGGGCTCATAAGCTTGTGGCGTCCTGCGGTGTTCTGAATTTTCTTCAGGACCATGTCGCCTACTTGGAAAGTACGGTGATGGACGTTCTTGTCGTAGTAGCGCCTCATCCCTTGTAGATATCTTGCTGATTGAAATAGCATAGCTAATCGAGCCTCTTCAAGGCTATCGACTTCTAGTCGCCTTGTATCATCAGCCTCTCCTTCATTATACTGTTCTGTTCTTGGAGAATTCCAGATTAAGTCTGCTGGGAGGATTGCTTCCGTACCATAGACCAGGAAGAAAGGAGTCTGTCCTGTTGCTCTGCTTCGCTGTGTCTGTAGCCCCCAGACTACCTTGGGTAATTCTTCCACCCACTTCCCATCGTGGTCTTTTAGAAGATCGAACAGTCTTGGCTTTAGGCCGGCTAGGATGAGGGCATTTGCTCTTTGGACTTGGCCGTTTGACTGCGGGTAAGCTACTGATGCATAATCTATCTTTACCCTTAGTCACTGGCCCATGATTTGAATTCGATTGCCATGAAGGGAGAGCCAAGATCAGTGATAATTCTACGTGGCATCCTGAAGCGATGAAAGATGCTCTGCATGAATTGTACTGACTTTGATGCGTTGAATTTAACCAATGGCGTGTACTCGACCACTTGGTAAATTTGTCAATTGCCACGTAGATGTATTTGAATCTGCCTGGTGTGCTCTTTAGAGGGCCCACCATGTCGAGTCCCTGAAGGACCAGATTGGCGACCAGAGGGGGTGAATGGGAGCCTCAAATTTCTTCTTGAGAAATAGATGGCCCTTGTCCCAGAAAGTCACCCCAAAAGCAAGACACGAGCTTGTTAGTATCCACAACCCTAGATGTAGGGTTGATGCTTCCCGGAAGCACAGCGGGATACTAAACAACCCAAGAAGCCCAATGCAAAAGACGGAAACCAAACCCGAAGTCGGACGAATGAACTGTGGATGAAATAGTGAACAAGTCACTGCATCGGACGCTAGCAGCGTCCGATGCCTCAGTGGCGGACGCGTCTGATGTGAATAGAGCAGTTCTGGAACCTTACTGCATGACCATCGGACGCTGCTACAGTAACAACAAAGTGTCCGATGCTCAGGCCCCGATGCGTCCGATGGACAACGGAGCGTCCGATGCCCTGCGTCCGATGCTCACTCAAAAACACAGAAACTGACAGGTGGCAACGGTGCGTCCGATGCTACTCGGGTCAACATCCGATGCCAAGAACACCAGCGTTCGATGCCCCCAAAAACTGCACAGTTTTTCAATGATTCAACTCGATCTCCTCCGAATCAAAAGCTCTAGGTCCAAGATTCGATCTGAGAGATCATAAGCATGTTAGTGAGCTACTCCTAAGAGATCATGGCTCGAACCTAACTCCAAATCGGTGAATCGAAGAGATTTGGGGGAAACGGAGAGGAAAACCGATCCAACACAAAAACCGACCGATCTACAAGCTCGTGAGGTTAGAGATGAATTCCTTCGGTGAAAAGATGCACCTCATGATCTAGCACTAGTTTGTTCAAGTGGAATAAAAAACTGTTCCTCAGAGAGGGAGAACGAAGCAAATCTCCGGGAAGGGAAAAACCAAAACGCGAAGAACTCAAAGAAAAAACGCGAATTGATCCGGGATTTCAACCATGTGTCTACCACATGAGACAATCATGAGATTACGGTCTCACTTCCTCAAAATCCCAAAGCACAGAGGTATGATTGGAGTCTCTCTGTGGATCACAGGCAGCGAGGTATGATTAGAACCTAAGCCAAGGCTAGAGAGAGAAGGCTCAGGGAGTAATGGCTGCAAGGATAGGGAGAGAGGAGGGGCGCCTCTCTTATTTATAGCCTTACTACAATAGTCTCCTTCTACCCCTTGATACAAGAGAGAAACGACCAACCCTAGGGGTATCCCGGTCCAACTCTGCTGTTGACGGTCCGATGGCCACGTGCCTTCCTCATCCTTAGCTTCGCCTCGACGCAAGCCTCAGGATGCCGTCGTGTGCCATCCTGTCGAACGCCACGCCTTTCTCGTGGATAGCTTCGCCACCGCACCAGCCTCTCCACGCCGCCACGCGATGACCGTCCTTCTTGGACCTTCCCCGGTTTTGAGGCTGTAACCGGGAAACCTGTCCTCCGGTTGAGTTTTGTGGCCCAAACTCAGAAACCCGCGAGCCCAGGTTTTGAGGCCCAAACCTGGAAACCGTCCTCGCCGAGTTTTGAGGCCCAAACTCAGAAACTGGCCACCCTGAGTTTTGAGGCCCAAACTCGGAAACCGTCGAGGGTAGCTTTTTGAGGCTCAGCTACCGAACCCGCGCCGTAGACGGGATGTGGTTTGCACACCCCGAGTTCCAGCACCGATGTCGGAGCATGTCCAGCCTTCACGCCGGGCACAGTGCATTCGCCATCCTTCTCAGCCTCCCGCCAGGTGTCACGACGCCATCACCTTCCTCCCGACTCGGCCGATGCACCGCACATCCCCATGTGCTCTTGCTTGCCGATGCCACGTGCCAGCTACCACAGCTGGTCCTCAGGTCTCCCGGTCCGTTGGTCCAAGCCTCACGTCCGCCCTTCACCGCTCCCAGTCCGTCGGCACGACACGTCTCTACTTGACTTTCACCTCACCTTCGACCACTCTCTTCGAGCTCTGCACCTGCACATCAACACAACCAAGAGACATGTTGCCCGTTGACCGATCACTCATCACTCTGGAAGGGAACCACAAGGGCACATATCAACCTTGTGTTCGCAGTCCCCAGCATGAAAATGGCCATGATGGAGGGATGCAAATCAACTCTTGGGCAGGGACATGCTATTGTTTGGCGAAGAACTGGCATGATTGACAGCGGCGAACTAAGTCTTCTGCGTCTTTCAGAGCAGAGGGCTAGTAGAACCCAGATTTGAAAATTTTTCCAACTAAGGTCCTTGATGCTGCATGATTACCGCAACACCAGGAGTGAACTTCGTCCAATATTTCTTTGCCTTCTTCTAGAGAAATACACTTTAGTAGGACTCCTGATGAGGCGCCACGTCGGTATAACTTATCCCCAACTAGAACGTAGTTCTTGCTACATCTGGTGACTTGCTCTGCTATGGTTTTGTCACTTGGCAGCTTGTGCTCTTTGAAGTAGTCAATGAAAACCTTAGTCCAGTCGGGTGATAACGTTAAGATCTGTGTGGAGGGTGTCAGGGTAAGCTCTTCTTTTTGCTGGATAGAGGGCTTGGATAGCTCATGTACAAAGATGCCGCTTGAGATAGAGGCTCTGTCGGATCCCAATTTTGCTAAAACATCGGCGGAACCATAGAGGTCTCGCGTAATATGATTGAGTTCCAGCCCTGAGAAATTTTTCTCTAGTTTGCGGACTTCAGCACAATAGGCGTCCATTATTTCCTTGGTGCAATCCCAATCTTTGTTGACTTGATTGTAAGGAAAATGGACCTCTGCCCACTTAACTTTGAATTTTGGTGTTTGATGAACAACATAACCAAATTGGAGTAATGTGTTTGCAAGTGTATGTTTTGTAGTCCAATAGGGTGCAAATGTGACTTGGACTAAGGAGACGTGGTGATCCGATGATCAACACCTCTAGCAAGACGTTAAAAGCTCAGTAGAAGACTCTCAAGATCAAGCAAAGTCCAAGGCACAAGAATGGAACCAAGACGGCGCAAGAAAACGCAAAGAAATGAGAAGAAAGGGACATCGTACACTGCATCGGACGCTGCCTGCCCAGGCATCGGACGCGCTGATGGCAAACCCTAGCTCGTGTCAGCGCCAGCAGGAGCATCGGACGCTGAAGACCAAAGGCATCGGACGCGACTGTGACACTGTGCGACTGCACAACGAACATCGGACACACCGATGCAACATCGGACGCTACAGGACCCTGCGTCCGATGCCTGCATAGAAAGGTTCCAAAGAGGCTCTGGCGGCATCAGACGCATCTGGTGATGAGGCATTGGACGCTGACTAGCCGTTGCGGCACAGTGCCAGGTCGACATCTAGCCGTTGAAGGAGCATCGGACGCGTCTGATGGTCACGACTCCAGCGTCCGATGCCACGCTGTGTAGTCCATGACTTTCTCCAACGGCTCTATTTGCTTGGGGCTCTATATATACCCCCATGGCCGGCCAAAACACATGCGTTGGAGCTCAAGGAAGTGTACCAAGTGCTTATACAGATATTTAGTTGCTCTAGCCACCAAAGTGCTCAAAGGATATACAAGGTGATTAGTGTAGGTGCTTTGCGAAGTGCTTAAGCTAGTTAGACCACCGCTTTGCGCTTGCTCTAGGTGTTAGGCCTAGTGTTTAGTGAGGTTTGAACACCTCTTATCTACCGGTGCTTGCGCGCACCGTGGTTGTACATCGGAGGGGCTTGTAGTCTTGCGAGACCACACCAACCGCGTTTGTGGTGTGGCCGCCACCGTGTACCAAAGGGAATAAGGCCCACGGCGCTTCGGCCGGAAGCTTGATAGTGAAGACGGTGGGGAGCATCCGGGAGAGGCTTTGCCACGAGTGGCTTAACCAGAGACCCACTTGCGCGTGGGGAAGGGCCGGAGCTATCCACGGAGTTGCCCGACCGGGAGCTTGGCCCTTGCGAGGGATTCCTTGCGAGGGGCTCCAACGAGGACTAGGGGGAAGCTTGCGTGCTTCTCGATACCTCGGTAAAAATACCAGAGTCGTCGATGGGAGTTTGCATCTCTACCTCACTCTTTTAGCTTCCGCATCTACTTTGCTTCCTTGTTGTGTACTTTACCTTTCCTAGCTTAGTTATAGGCTAGTTGATAGGTTTGGATCATAGGTTGCAAAACTCTTTTGCAGTAGAGATAGCAACACACCTAGCAAAACCTTAGTTGCACATATAGATGGTTTACATTCTTGCATAGGTTTTGACTAGGTGGTAATTAGAGGCCTTAGTTAGAGTAAAAGTTTTTAGTTGCCTAATTCACCCCCCCCCCCCCCCCCTCTTAGGCGTCTAGGTCCTTTCATTGATGAATCACCACGGAAGAATCACCATAGACTAATAGTCGCTTGATACCTAGTGTGACTGCTAATCTTAACCCGTGTAGTAATGCCTCATATTTTGCTTCACTATTGGTAGTTGGCCACATGATTTGCAGAACGTACTTGAGTTGTTCTCCTGCGGGTGATATAAGTAAGACTCCGGCGCATGCACCGCCGAGTTTCAAAGACCCGTCAAAATACATCTTCCAATGTTCTGGAATAGGACCATCTCGAGCCTGCTGGAATTCTGTCCATTCAGCGACGAAATTAGCTAGGATTTGAGATTTGATGACCTTCTTTGGAGTGAATTTGATACTGAGGGCGCCTAGCTTGACTGCCCACTTAGAAATTCTACCCGTAGCATCACGATTGTGGAGGATTTCGCCCAACGGAAAATCTGTAATAACTGTGATTTTGTGTGCTTCGAAGTAATGTCGCAGCTTCCTTGATGAAATAAGTAAAGCATACAACAACTTTTGAACTTGTGGGTACCTGACCTTTGAGTCGGAAAGTACCTCACTGATGTAGTAGACTAGTCATTGGATATTGTAGACGTGCTTCTCATCTTTGCGCTCCACCACTATTGTTGTGCTCACAACATGTATGGTCGCTGTGATGTATAGCATCATTGGTTCCCTGGGTTCTGGAGGCGATAGGATAGGAGGGTTGGTTAGGTATCCCTTGAGCTATTCAAAGGCCCTGTCAGCCTCCTCCGTCCACTGAAATTTATCACCGGCTTTGAGTAACTTGAAGAAAGGTAATCCCTTTTGTCCTAGCCTTGACATAAACCTGTTAAGTGCTGCCAAGCACCTAGTGAGCTTCTGAACGTCCTTGACTGAAGTTGGCGGTTTCATACCGGTGATAGCCTTAATCTGCTTTTGGCTAGCCTCGATACTCGATGACTAACCAAGAATCCGAGTAACTGTCCTGAGGGTACTCCGAATACGCATTTTGTAGGATTTAGCCTCCACTTGTAGGTGCGTAAGCGGGTAAAAGTTTCCTCTAGGTCTATTATGAGGGTAGTCGGGTCCTTTGTCTTTATGACCACATCGTCGACGTAAGCTTCCATGTTGCGGCCAATTTGGTCGCCCAAGCAATCTTGGATATCTCGTTGATAAGTGGCTCCTGCATTCTTCAACCCGAAGGACATGGTTTTATAACAGTAGGCACCGAAAGGAGTTATAAACGATGTCTTGGGCTGGTCTTCTTCTTTGAGGGCAATTTGATGATACCCCGAGTAACAATCTAGAAAGGATAATAGTGCGGAACCTGCAGTGGCATCAACTATTTGATCTATCCTTGGTAATCCAAAAGGATCCTTTGGACAGTGTTTGTTGAGGTCTGTGTAGTCGACACGCATGCGCCATTCTGCAGAATTCTTCTTTTTTACTAGCACTGGGTTGGCCAGCCACTCAGGGTGGAGAATTTCTCTGATGAACCCGGCCGCTAGTAATTTGGCTATTTCCTTCTTCATTGCTTCCTTTTTCTCTGGTGAGAATCGTCGTAATCTTTAGGAGATGTCCTAGTGGTATAGCGGAACCCCCGGAGAAAAACTGCACAAGCAGCAGATTCCCGGACTGTCCGGGGTCAGAGTCCCGGACTGTCTGGTGACTGCCGGACTGTCCGCGACTGGGGGTCCGGACTGTCCGCCGGCCACAGACCAGAAAATGACCTGTTCTGAAACAGTTTTGGTCGAGTCCCGGACTGTCCGCGGGTTTGTACCGCGGACTGTCCGCCGTTCACCCGACAGTGAACAGTCAGGGGGCTGCGCCTGACTGACTCGTCCAAAACCCGACGCGCGGACTGTCCGCCGTACAGGTCGCGGACTGTCCGCGACTGCACAGAGAACACAAAACTGCACGGGATAAAAACCAAATTCGATTTGATCTCAACCAAAACAAAAGGGACTTCGATCAAACTCCTCCCAGATGTTCCTCTATGTATTGGGGTGCTAATCCTAAGAAATCATCGCACCAAACCAAGTATATCAAGAGAAATCTGAGGATCACCGAAAAAGGGGAAAGAACGAAGAACGAACGCGAAATCAACCCGATCTATGGATTCGTGAGGTTAGGAGAGAATTCCTTCGGTTGAAAGAAGGGGCTCACGACCAAGAACAAATTGATTCAAGTGGAATCGAAAATCATCTCACGAAGAGGGAGAACGAAGCAAATCTCCGGGAGATGAAAAACCGAAACGCGAAGAACACTAACTCAAAACGCGAATCGATCCAGAATTTCAGCCGTGTGGCTACCACACGAGACAATCGTGAGATTACGGTCTCACTTCCTGAACTTCCCAAAACACAGAGACATGATTGAGTCTTCCCTGCGGATCGCTAGCAGCGAGGTATGATTAGAACCTAAGCGGGGGCTAGAGAGAGAGAGCTTAGGAACAAATGACTGCTAGGATAGAGAGAGAGGAGCGGTGCCTCTCTTATTTATAGCCTAAAACAATAATCCCCTTCTACTCCTAGATACAAGAGCGAAGCGGCCAACCCTAGGGGTATCCCGGTCCAACTCTGCTTCTCGATGATCCGACGGCCACGCGCCCATCTCATCCTTAGCTTCGCCTCGACGCAAGCCTCAGGATGCTGCCACGTGTCGCCCCGTCGACCGCCGCGCCTACCTCACGAATAGCTGCACCGCCGCACCAGCCTCTACACGCCGCCACGCGTCGACCGTCCTTTTCGCGGACCTCCCCCCGGTTTTGAGGCCGAAACTGGGAAACCTGGGCCTTCCCCCAGTTTTGAGGCTGAAACCGGGAAACCTGTCCTCTGGCTGAGTTTTGTGGCCCAAACTCAGAAACCCGCGCGCCCAGGTTTTGAGGCCCAAACCTGGAAACCGTCCACACCGAGTTTTGAGGCCCAAACTCGGAAACCGGCCACCCCGAGTTTTGAGGCCCAAACTCGGAAACCGTCGAGGGTAGTTTTTCGAGGCTCAACTACCAAACCCGTGTCGTAGACGGGATGTGGTTCGCACACCCCGAGTTCCAGCACCGATGTCGGAGCATGTCCAGCCTCCACGCCGGGCACAGTGCATTCGCCATCCTTCTCGGCCTCCCGCCAAGTGTCACGATGCCATCACCTTCCTCCCGACTCGGCCGATGCACCGCACATCCCCATGTGCTCTTGCTTGTCAACGCCACGTGCCAGCTACCACAGCTGGTCCTCAGGTCTCCCGGTCCGTCGGTCCAAGCTCCACGTCCGCCCTTCACCGCTCCCGGTCCGTCGGCACGGCACGTCCCTACTTGACCTTCACCTCACCTTCGACCACTGTCCGAGCTCTGCACCTGCACATCAACACAGCCAAGAGACATGTTGCCCGTTGATCGATCACTCATCACTTAGGAAGGGAACCACAAGGGCACATATCAACCTTGTGTTCTCACTCTCGGAAGGGAATCACTAGAGACGTCAGGAATGGTGTCAAGTGTGTTCCTAAGATGGTTAGGTTTGGAAACCCACACTTGCTTGCGAGGTGGAGCCTTGGGAGGTTTATCAAGGATGCCATCCTTGGTGATAGGCTTGGGAGGCTCAGGTGGAGTGATTTTGGTAAGCTTAGGGATAGCAGATGGCTTCTCACTAGGACTCACTCCGCTAAACTCACCGATCTTGCCAAAGATGCTAGCGCCCTTCTCACCTGAAGCAAAGCCTACTCCCGAGCAATTAGTTCCCCTCTTGAACTGACTGATCATCATGCCCAACTGTGGCTCACTGCATGACACCCAACTCAGGATGGACCGAAGGTATGTGTTTTCCTCCTCGGTTTGCATCCTGTCATGCCGACAGTTGGCAATCTCAAGCTCCATCCCCACGCATCCCTCACAAGGAGCGAACAAGGTGCTAACTGAGCTGGCCTTCAAGGCTTCAGCAAGCTTGGCATTAACTCCTGCCAACTCAATTCGCAAGCTAGGACAAAGCTTGCACGCACCTAGCAAAGAAGGCCTCGCCTTCATCTCCTCCAGCTCTTCTTCAGGGAGGGACACTCCTTGCAATCACCCACCAAGTCTAGCCTACTCTTTAGCTCATCATACACCTCAATCAAGGAGGCATACTTGGTTTGCAGGGTGGCAAAGTTGGTCATATGCATCGTGCACTCCTCACACTCCTCCTCATCGGTCACTCTCACCTCGGACTTAGCGAACTCAAGCTCCTTATGCGCCTCATTCATCTTGCCCTTAAACTCATTGCGCTCACGGATAGCACGCTTGAGTTGCTTCTCCTGAGCGAAAACTACGTCGATAAGGGAATCGCGCTCACCGGTAAGACGATCGACAAGAGAAGAGGTTGATACCTCGGAAGCGTTGTCGTCGTCATCGTCAGCGTTGGCATCCTTTGCCTGGCACTTGCGGTCCTCTTCGTCCAAGGCCATGGTGCAGAAGCCCTTGGAGGAGTTGCCAAAGAAGCAGAGTCCATTGAAGCGTTCTTCTGTCTTGTGCTCGGACCCGTCGTCGCTGGAGTCACCGTCGGAGGTCTTGTCTCCATCGCTCATGGAGGCGAGAAGGGCACGCCGACCGGCGTTGAAAGCCCTCTCCACGTCCTCCCGATGATAGCTACCCTTCTTCTTCTCGGTCTTGTTCTCAGGCATGCCCTTACGCCTGGAGTTGCGATTCTTGCCAGAAGATTTCTTGTTGCGCTTGGGGCTGTTCGCGATGAAGTGATCTGGGTCGCCGCACTCGTAGTAGCCCTCACGTGCGCCACCATGCCGGCGATTCAAGCGGTTGTTGTGAAACCGCGAGAACCGGGTGATGATGAGGGCGAGCTCGTCGTCTCCCAATGCCTCCAACCGCTCCTCAGTGACTGCAAGCAAAGAAGACAAAGCAAAGAGAGGAGGTGAAGCGTCAGTAGAGAAAATCGATCCACCCTTGCCTGAGACCAAAGCCATGGAATGTGAAGATTGGTTCTTCAGCTTGGCCTGAGTCAAGTGATCGATCTCAGTGGACTTGAGCTTGCTGAAAAGCTCATCCACGGTGAGGGTGTCGTAAGCAGGAGACTCAATGATAGTCGACACCTTCACCTCCCATACCCTCTGATCTAGGACGTATAGCAACTTGAGAGCCCTCTCATGATCGTCATAGGGTAGGTTGGCCCGATTGGCACGCATCTTGTTCACAATCGTTTGGAAATGAGCGAACATGGCATCAATCATCTCTCCCTCCAACTGAACAAAGTTCTCGTACTCACGCTTGTACGTCTCGAAGAGTCTGGTCTTGACCTGAGCGGTCCCCTCGTGATAGCTCTGAAGCTTCACCCAGATCTCTCGTGTCGTCTCAAGCTCAGAGACACGCTCGAACTCAGGAAGGGAGATGTTGGCCAAAAGAGCGTTACGAGCCTTAGAGTTGGCCTCGTGTTGGTCAATCTAGATCTGACCCACACGAGCCGCAAGGACTTCGTACTCAGCGTTCTCACATATCTCCCAAACAGAAGATCTGATGCTATTGAGATAAGCACGCATCCGAATCTTCCAATAGGGATAGTTCGTCCAATCGAACCAAGGAGCCTTGCCATTCCCTTGATCCATGTCGCCCTTAGGATCCGAAACCGATTAAGGTAGAGAAGATCCTTAGCCTGCTCTGATACCAATTGAAGGACCAGATTTGCGACCAGAGGGGGGTGAATGGGAGCCTCAAACTCAACTCGTTAATTGAATGACCCTTGTCCCAGAAAATCACCCCAAAAGCGAAGACTCAAAACGACCGGTGAGTTCACGACCTATGAGTAGGTGGATACCCTAGGAGATGTCCTAGTGGTACAGCGAAACCCCCGGAGAAACCCCAAAACCAACTGCCAAAGCCCTAAAGCAAAACTGCACAAACTGCAGAATCCCGGACAGTCCGCCGATAGGCTCCCGGACTGTCCGGTGAAGGTCAGACTGTCCGCCACAAGGGGTCCGAACTGTCCGCCGGCAAAAGGGCCCAAAACAAACTGTTCTGCACCAGCCCTGGACGAGTCCCGGACAGTCCGCGGATTGAACGCCGGACTGTCCGCGGTTCACATGAATAGTGAAACCCTAGCATCCGAGGGCAGCACTGTTGAAAGGTCCTAGTTTGGTTTTGGTAATTGAGTGACAACCTAGATGAACTAATATGTGCTTATGTGAGATACACAGGAAATTAGTTCACATGTGATTGAGCAATGAAGGAGCTTATTGCATATGAGACATGACATGGAGTCATGTGGCTAAGATGGTGAAGATCAAGACAAGACCTTGCTTGATGGACCGATTGCTGAAGGACCGAAAATGCTATAGCAAGGCGACCAGAGGGGGGGTGAATGGGAGCCTAAAATTTCTTCTCGAAATTACGGCCTCTGTCCCAACAAAATCAACTCCAAAAGCTTCGGACTCAAACGCGATGCCTACGACCCTAGAAAGAGGGTGGATGATCCCTAGGATCACAGCGAGGCACTACACAAGGGAGCAAACCAAAACCCCCAAAAACTCCAAGTCAAGTTCGGACCTAAAAGACCACTCCCAAACGTAGATAGACGGCTACGTCGGGATTCCTCCAAATACCAATGCTAACAAGTAGCAAAGATATGTAGAGAGGTTCCTAGGTGAACTCTAGGAGCAAACGAGAAGTCCGGAAGCGAAGCGGAAAAGCCGGGAGAGCAAACGCACTAGACCGGAACCTACAGCCGATTCGCGGACTGTCCGGGCTGGGGGTGCCGGACTGTCCGGTCAAGGGCGGACTGTCCGCGCCTGGGACCCCGGACTGTCCGCCGGTCAAAGTCCCAAAACAGCAAACGTGCTGAACAGCCTCTGCTCAACTCGCGAACTGTCCGCGCCTACCAACGGCGGACTGTCCGCCGGCTAAACAGCAAAAACCGCAAAGCTGCTGAACCCTCCCTGTGCAACTGCCGGACTGTCCGGGCTTTTGAACGGCGGACTGTCCGCCGGTCAACTTGCAAAAATAGCAACGCTGCTGGACTCGCTCAGCACGACTCGCAGACTGTCCGCGCCTGTCAACGGCGGACTCTCCACCGGTCTCCCGAGGGGAAAAAGCCCGAGGCCAACAGCCACTGCTCGGCTGAAACCCCGATGGCCGGACTGTCCGCGGCCACTGTGGCGGACTGTCCGCGCCTACGGCGGACTGTCCGGGAACCCCACGGCGGACTGTCTGCGACCTCCAGAAAGCACAAAAACTGCTCGGGTCAAAACCAAAATCGATTGGATCTTCACCAAATCGAACGGGGCTGCGACCAAACTTCACCCAAGTGTTCTTCTACGTGTTGGGAAGCTAATCCTAGGATATCATCGCTTCAACCCAACTCAACCATGAGAAATCCGAAGAACACCGTAAAAAAGGAAGAACGAAGAACGAAAACGATTTCGGCTCGATCTACTTGTTCGTGAGGGTAGGGATGAATTCCTCCGGTCGAAATTTTCCCCTCACATCAAAGAACAAGTTGATTCAAACGGAATCGCAAAAGACGCAGCGTAGAGGGAGATCGGGGGAGGAGAAAATCGTGGAGAAAAAGGAGAACGCGAAGAACACGAAGAACAAATTCAAGACGCGAATTCCACCACGAATTTGACCCTTGGATTCAGAGGAATGGATGATTCATTAAGCACTCGGTGTCGGGCTACAAGCCACTCCAGCAGATCAAAGCTTGGATGGCGAAAAACTCAAGAACAAGAGCCTGTCTCTCCCTAACCCTAGCCTCCTCTCACACAACGCAAAATGAGAGTGACACCGTCCAAGGATACCCCCCAAGGATAGCGGCTGCCCTAACAGCCCCCTCATATATATATATAGGCGCACGTCCGAAGACCAAAACGCCCTTACATTAAGCACTCGACCTAAATACCCCCCAGGGGTACAACCGTCCAATCCTGACGATCTTCATCCGACAGCCACGCCCGCACATCCGGTAGCTTCGCCTCGACGCGACCTCCCTGATGCCGCCACGTGCCGCCACCGTCGACCACCGCGCCTTCCTCGTGGATAGCTTCGCCACTGCGCCAGCCTCTCCACGCCGCCACGCGTCGACCGTCCTTTCGGACCACCCCCGGTTTTGAGGCCCAAACCGGGAAACCGTCCACCCCGAGTTTTGAGGCCCAAACTCGGAAACCCGCAAGCCCAGGTTTTGAGGCCCAAACCTGGAAACCGTCCATCCCGAGTTTTGAGGCCCAAACTCGGAAACCCGCGCGCCCAGGTTTTGAGGCCCAAACCTGGAAACCGTCGATGGCAGCTTTTTGAGGCTCAGCTACTGAACCCGCACCGTAGACGGGATGTGGTTCGCACACCCCGACCACCGGCACCGATGCCGATGCATGTCCAGCCTCCACGCCGGGCACAATGCCTTCGCCTTCCTTCTTGACTCGGCCGACGGCACTTGCGCCGCACGCAAGCCCGTGTCCGACCTCCCGCCAAGTGCCACGACGCCATCGTCTTCCTCCCGACTCGGCCGATGCACCGCACATCCCCATGTGCTCTCGCTTGCCGATGCCACGTGCCAGCTACCACAGCTGGTCCCCTGGCCCCTGGTCCGTCATTCCAAGCCTCACGTCCGCCCTTCACCGCTCGGTACCTCGGCATGGCACGTCCGCCGCACGGCACGCCCATCCTTCACCGCACCCGGTCCGTCGGCACGACACGTCTCTACTTGACCTTCACCTCGCCATAGACCACTGTCTCCGAGCTCCACACCTGCACATCAACACAGCCAAGAGACACATGTTGCACACACACGCCAACACATAAACACAACACAACTCAAGCCACCGGTTAGTCATAAACAATAAGCGCATAGCTAGATATTGACTCAACCGGGTAAAAGCCTCAAACCTTCCTCATCAAAGTCAATCATTCATCATATATGTTCTCAATCTCCCCCTTGATGAATGCATTTTCTTAAAAATAAACCACAAAGGAAGAGTTTGAAGGCAAACCTCATCCAAGTGCCCAAAAGCCAAACAAAAGCGAACACAAGGCTACTTGAGATGAGGAAGGATCATGAAAACTCCAAATAAAAGCTCTCGGTCCCAAAAGAAATGGGAAAAGCGGGCAAAGCCTCCACACAACCGAAGAGTCAAGAGAAGACAAGAGTTTCATGAATCCCAAAAGGCACTCGAAAACCAATCTCAAAAAATTGTCAAACAATCATCACAAAAGAAACCAAGGTACTTATCCACTTGGATTCACTTGGGTCAATTTCTCCCCTTTATCTCCCCCTTGATGATTAAGTCACTTGGGTTTCTAAATTTCTCCCCCTTGATGATTGAATTGACAAAAAACTAGGCACAAGAGATGGTTTGAGATACCAAAACCGGAAAAACTTGGTCCCCAAAGACATGGGCAACGGCTCAACGCAACCAAGCAAAGGATCGGAGCAACAACTCAATAAAGAGCAAAACTCGATCACAAAGAGCAAAAGACTTGGTTCCCAAAGACATGGGCAACGGCTCGACGCAACCAAGTCAAAAATGAGCTAGTCCTCAAGAAGAGGCATAAAAAGGCTCAACACCACTAGCTCAAGGCTCGACACCAATTGAGGCTGAACAGCGCATAAGAAGCAAAACTGCTAGTCCCTCAAGATAGAAGCACAAAGGCTCAACACAACTAGCAGAAGACTTGATACCAATCAAAAACAGCCACAATTTGGTGAAAACAGCTAGTTCCTCAAGACAGAGGCAAAGCGGCTCAACACAACTAGCTGAAGGCTCCAAACCAATTGAAAATACCAAGCAAAAACTGCTAGTCCCTCAGGATAGAGGCAAAGCGGCTCAACACGACTAGCAGACTCGATACCAATGCCTTACGGCCAAACATGCTCCACACCAAATGAAAATCAATCGAAACGAACCAATAGAAGGAACACAAAGAAGGTTCGATATCAATTGAAAAAGCCCAAAGAAAAGGCTCAAAGCGAAATGGAGCACAATCACTCGGAGCACGCGGAGAAGCAGCAAGACAAAAGCGACTCCCCCTGAAAGCAAGCCTATACACAAGGACTGTGCAACAAAGCTCATGACACCAAATACAATCCATACCAAAAGATGGATACCAATTGGAACACAAAAAAAGCTATACCGAGTGAAGATACCAAATGAAGAAGAAACCAAAAGAGCTAAACTCCCCCTATCTCCAAGCTCTCCCCAAAATGCAAGACTCTCCCATTTGTGCCAACACTCAAGCTCCCCTTTGCAAACAACTTCTCCCCCTTGACAAAAGGGAACATGCTGAGGGGTTTTAACATTTTTCATAAAATTGACACAAACACAAGACAAGTCATCAACCAAAAGCAAATGAGGGTAGTGATACCAAATGAAGGTAACCATGAAGTGTATCGGAGCTGGGGGTATGTACACTAAGCTAAAAATGCATGAAATGCACAATGCAACAGCTTCAAGTGTATAGCAGTCAGAATGAAAAGATGCTCAAAAGGGTGCTGCCCTGAAAGTATAATGATCAATACAAATGCTAGCAAAGGCTCAAACTGATCAAATGAATACGAAATATGAACAATTAAGCATATAAGCAGTTTTAAGCCATTTGAAAAGGAGTTCACCACTAAAAATAGCACTTAGCATGAATAGACAGGAAATCAATCAAGTGCTAACTCGAGTATAAAAGGTGAACTACCCCTAGCAAAGTTCAATCATCATGCAATAGAATGAAGCATAGACTTGTGTTATTTTCAAATTTTTTTATCGGAATTTGCAGCGGTATTAACACAAGTTCAATTTAAAAGCATGTGATTGCGAGAGGTTGAAAGCATGGTCATTGCCTAACTTTTCAACCGGGCTAAGCCTATGCAAGAAAAGCAATCAGAAGCTTAAAGCACCGGTTTCGGTCTTACACTACATGGCTCAAGTTTAACTCAAATGTGCAATGAGAAACAGTCTCGATACCGTGATGTGCTGACACATGCAATCCCATCTCGATCTTTTCATTTCACTAATACTTGGATCAAAATTTTAAGCACAATGTACATATGAACAATCCAAGCAAGTGAATGACTCAGTGCAAGAGACATAGCAACCTAGCATACAAAAGATAGCACAAGTGATCTCAACACATCTACCCATGCTAGTTGCCAATCTCAATGGTGAACAAATTAAAGGTTTCATAGTTGATTAATCAAGTTCACCATTTGCAAAAATAGCTTAGCTCATAACATGTATCAAGTGATCAAAAAGAGCCTAAGCTACAAGCATCATCATGAATAAGCAGGGCATACCAAAAAGAGCACAATCTCATTCTCATTGTTATATACATGAAGCTCTAAAATGCAAGATATACATGATGAAATGCATGCAAAGCTAGCCTATAAGGAAAACCCAAAACAAAAGGGTATCGAAGAAGACCAACTAAGATACAACAAGCAAAATGCTTCCC
Organism: Coix lacryma-jobi var. lacryma-jobi; assembly: GCA_009763385.1. Lineage (NCBI taxonomy): Eukaryota > Viridiplantae > Streptophyta > Magnoliopsida > Poales > Poaceae > Coix > Coix lacryma-jobi. Next base: position 176,602,229 of record CM019822.1, on the reverse strand, counting down.
CAACTAAAAGGGAAACACGCACCAAAGACACAAATAAAGAGCCAAGAAATGCTCAAGCGATAGCCAGCAAAATCCACATCGAAATGACCACACAGCAAAGAGAGGTCAAGGAAGAAGAGTACCAAAAACCGAACTCAGAAGTGTGTTGGAGGTACCTTATGAAGCGCATGACCGCCTGCTGGTGTGATACCCGAGGGGACGCCTGAACTTGCTGAAATCTTCGGGACATCTGCCTCGCCAAAGTCGTCTCCCCCTTGCCTGATGCTGTCGCTCCCCCAGGTGCTGCTAGTGCTCGCTGGAGAGCTGCTCGAACGGAACCCCAAGACATGGAAGAAGTGGAATCGGGTCCATGAGCCGAAAAGCTTTCTCCAAGCTCCTGTTCTCCTGCACACTCAAAAGCAGAAGAAAACACAAGGCATTGTCTCGTCTAGTGTGACCTCAAGGTCTCCACGAAAACGGTTAGTCACATAATAAGCATAAGGTGAACTCTCAACAAAAAGAGATCTACCTATGAATGGTACCGCAAGGAGATCTGAACTCAACCTAGACAAGACTACCATGCAACAGGATACAACACTATGGAGCAAAATGCAACCTAGAGACATGATCAACCCAAACACAGCCTAAACCTCAACACATGCTACAAAGCAAGATAATGATAGCAATAGATCCAAAAGCATGTAACATGATAAAATCGAGGAAAGACTAGTGCTCAAACTAAACATGTCAACAGGGTACATGTAGCTAACCAAAACTAGCACCTGACAAGTGACACCTAATGAACATCATACCTCTACAAGTAAAGCTCATGGAGAAATCAGGTAAAGCATGGCATAATGTTCATGAGGATCACAGACTAGCATGAAAAGTGGATTAACCACCAAAACTGTACACAAAGCTAGCATGACATGATATACAAGATAGCACATGCTAGACTAAAGCAAAAACATGATACAAAAGAAAATGTACATGTAACAACTATACAAGTGAGCACATAAAAGACCATCTCATACCACAAGGCATAGAACATGGATGTACAAGGTATGAGTGTAAAAGAATGCTCACCGAGTAGCAAAAGCCTCTTTAGAGGCAAATCTAGGCGGGGTGTAGAGAACCATCAAATCTTGATCACATCTAAAAGATCAAGCTCCATTCGACGCATGTCCTCCACCCCGCGTCCTCATATCTACACACAAGAGAACAAAGTAACCCGAGCCTTGGATCCCGAAGGGTTAGCAAGCATGTACTTGGGAATCCAGGACTTGGTCACAAATCTCAACTTCTCATGTGGGTTAGCATGATGCAAATGTTGGTTCAAAAGCAATTTTGAAACACCCTTGGAAGCATTCCTCAAAAGGACAACTCGAGGAGAAGAACGAGTCGAACCATGGGAAAAGAGGCAAACATCTTCCAGGGTTTTTGTAGAAGAACCAATAGAAGCACCATGAGAAGCATGACGTGGACCAAGAGAAGAGGCAGTGGAAACATGTCCACGACCATGACCTTTCCCACTAGAAAAGGAGTCATAAAACCCATCAACAAAATGGGCTTCTTACTAGGAACACAAGCGTTCATGCCATGAGAAGGGCTATGAACCACCATCTTCCTAGAAGAGCGAGCTTGGCGCAAGCATTTGGCACGCCGATAGCAAAAGCTTTCTTGATGCCCATCTTTCTCACAAAAAGAGCAATGGTACAAAGGCCTACTGGAAGGCACACCATTCTCCGACAAGTGAGAAGTCCCTTGGGGCTTAGAACAAGAAGCATCAACCACCAACTTGGTGCCAATGCTAGGAGCACACGTGCCATGGGAAAGGCTACGCGGCTTCCTAAAAGCCTTAGCTCGAATTCGCCGTTCATGCTTGACACGGTGAAAACAAAAATCGAGCGAACGTCCCTCCTTCTTGCAAAAGGTGCAATGAAAAACCGGATTGGGAGGACGAGTCCCAAAAATATGAGAAGCACCCTTGTCAAGAGAAGTCCCTTGGACATCACTCGAAGAAGCAGCAAGGTTAGGAGTAGCTATGAAAGAGCTATCCAAAACCTTGACACTAGTGCTATCGTCAACAGACTCACGCGCAACACAAGAACTCAACTCCGGTTGCAAAGATGCAGACTTGGAAACATCAACATCGGAGTTGGAAGAAATGCGTGACTCAAACGACTTAGCACAAAGGCTCTTGCACCTTTTGGCTAAAACCTCATTCTCAAACATGAGGCGGTCACAAGTACCACAAGGAGTGTTTCTCAAGTTTTCCATCTCCTTCTGAATGCACTCGGCATATGTGGTACGCAAGAGCTCAATCTCCTTTTCAAGGTTGGCACTCATATCATTGTGCTCAACCAACTTGGCGCTCATATCATCGCGCATTTGCTTCAAAACCAAAACTTCTTTTTCCAAATCAATGCATGATGTGCAAATGAAATCGGTGGAAGAAACATCACCATTCACATCAAGCAACGAATCATGATTAGCACAAGAAGTAAGGCAAGCATCTTTATTCAAAGAGCACAAGCTACAAGGCCTAGCATTTATCTTTACAATTTCAGCCCTAGCATGCTCAAGTTCATCTACACATGTGGAGTGAGTCAATTTTAAGTTATTGATTTCAGCAAGCAAAGGCTCACATGAAACACATGGTAACAAAGCATCCGACTTTAGCAAGGCTATTTTAGTTTTAGCACAATCAAGGTCCTTGCTTAAGTCAGTGCAAACTAAACATGGTTTGGAAGCATTAGATATCAACATTTCATTCTCAGACTTTAAGCTAGCAAGAGAAAAGCATAGCTCATCATTCTTCCTAACCATGTCACTACAAGAGGTGCAAGGTAAAGATGCACTAGACTTCCAATGAAAAAGGCCACATTTTAACCTATCAATGGAGCATTTCAACTTCTTGATCTTTCTATGCAAGGTATCGCAAAGCACATCATATCTCAAGTTATCATCACAACAAGCTTCAAATTGTTGGGATAAGGTCCCAAGACAAGCAGCAAGAATACCTTTCTTGGCTTTGCCAAGTTCGCGTATGCGATCCTCCGTCGAATGCTCATCATCTCCTAGGAAGCCCAGCAAAGCATCCACCTCGTGTTCCGCCTCAAGAGCCGTACTCCTCCTTCTTGCCAAAGTGTCATCCTCGATCACATGTCCAAGACTCAAACCTAAGGACAAAGACACACTGGAAGAAGAACTTGGTGCCATCTCAAAAAGCACCGTTAGTGTTAGCCAAACAAAAGCTTAACACCTCGGCAAACCACGCCGGAGGAAAAACCAGTCTAAAAGGTCGCCTTCGCGGATCCGGAACCGGTTAAGGTAGAGAGATCCCTAACTGGCTCCGATACCAATTGAAGGACCGAAAATGCTATAGCAAGGCGACCAGAGGGGGGGGTGAATGGGAGCCCAAAATTTCTTCTCGAAATTACGGCCTCTGTCCCAACAAAATCAACCCCAAAAGCTTCGGACTCAAACGCGATGCCTATGACCCTAGAAAGAGGGTGGATGATCCCTAGGATCACAGCGAGGCACTACACAAGGGAGCAAACCAAAACCCCCAAAAACTCCAAGTCAAGTTCGGACCTAAAAGACCACTCCCAAACGTAGATAGACGGCTACGTCGGGATTCCTCCAAATACCGATGCTAACAAGTAGCAAAGATATGTAGAGAGGTTCCTAGGTGAACTCTAGGAGCAAACGAGAAGTCCGGAAGCGAAGCGGAAAAGCCGGGAGAGCAAACGCACTAGACCGGAACCTACAGCCGATTCGCGGACTGTCCGGGCTAGGGGTGCCGGACTGTCCGGTCAAGGGCGGACTGTCCGCGCCTGGGACCCCGGACTGTCCGCCGATCAAAGTCCCAAAATAGCAAACGTGCTGAACAGCCTCTGCTCAACTCGCGGACTGTCCGCGCCTACCAACGGCGGACTGTCCGCCGGCTAAACAGCAAAAACCGCAAAGCTGTTTAACCCTCCCTGTGCAACTCCCGGACTGTCCGGGCTTTTGAACGGCGGACTGTCCGCCGGTCAACTTGCAAAAATAGCAACGCTGCTGGACTCGCTCAGCACGACTCGCGGACTGTCCGCGCCTGTCAACGGCGGACTGTCCGCCGGTCTCCCGAGGGGAAAAAGCCCGAGGCCAACAGCCACTGCTTGGCTGAAACCCCGATGGCCGGACTGTCCGCGGCCACTGTGGTGGACTGTCCGCGCCTACGGCGGACTGTCCGGGAACCCCACGGCGGACTGTCTGCGACCTCCAGAAAGCACAAAAACTGCTCGGGTCAAAACCAAAATCGATTGGATCTTCACCAAATCGAACGGGGCTGCGACCAAACTTCACCCAAGTGTTCTTCTACGTGTTGGGAAGCTAATCCTAGGATATCATCGCTTCAACCCAACTCAACCATGAGAAATCCGAAGAACACCGTAAAAGGGGAAGAACGAAGAACGAAAACGATTTCGGCTCGATCTACTTGTTCGTGAGGGTAGGGATGAGTTCCTCCGGTCGAAATTTTCCCCTCACATCAAAGAACAAGTTGATTCAAACAGAATCGCAAAAGACGCAGCGTAGAGGGAGATCGGGGGAGGAGAAAATCATGGAGAAAAAGGAGAACGCGAAGAACACGAAGAACAAATTCAAGACGCGAATTCCACCACGAATTTGACCCTTGGATTCAGAGGAATGGATGATTCATTAAGCACTCGGTGTCGGGCTACAAGCCACTCCAGCAGATCAAAGCTTGGATGGCGAAAAACTCAAGAACAAGAGCCTGTCTCTCCCTAAACCTAGCCTCCTCTCACACAACGCAAAATGAGAGTGACACCGTCCAAGGATACCCCCCAAGGATAGCGGCTGCCCTAGCAGCCCCCTCATATATATATATATAGGCGCACGTCCGAAGACCAAAACGCCCTTACATTAAGCACTCGACCTAAATACCCCCCAGGGGTACAACCATCCAATCCTGACGATCTTCATCCGACAGCCACGCCCGCACATCCGGTAGCTTCGCCTCGACGCGACCTCCCTGATGCCGCCACGTGCTGCCACCGTCGACCACCGCGCCTTCCTCGTGGATAGCTTCGCTGCCGCGCCAGCCTCTCCACGCCGCCACGCGTCGACCGTCCTTTAGGACCACCCCCGGTTTTGAGGCCCAAACCGGGAAACCGTCCACCCCGAGTTTTGAGGCCCAAACTCAGAAACCCGCAAGCCCAGGTTTTGAGGCCCAAACCTGGAAACCGTCCATCCCGAGTTTTGAGGCCCAAACTCGGAAACCCGCGCGCCCAGGTTTTGAGGCCCAAACCTGGAAACCGTCGATGGCAGCTTTTTGAGGCTCAGCTACCGAACCCGCACCGTAGACGGGATGTGGTTTGCACACCCCGACCACCGGCACCGATGCCGATGCATGTCCAGCCTCCACGCCGGGCACAACGCCTTCGCCTTCCTTCTTGACTCGGCCGACGGCACTTGCGCCGCACGCAAGCCCGTGTCCGACCTCCCGCCAAGTGCCACGACGCCATCGTCTTCCTCCCGACTCGGCCGATGCACCGCACATCCCCATGTGCTCTCGCTTGCCGATGCCACGTGCCAGCTACCACAGCTGGTCCTCTGGCCCCTGGTCCGTCAGTCCAAGCCTCACGTCCGCCCTTCACCGCTCGGTACCTCAGCATGGCACGTCCGCCGCACGGCACGCCCATCCTTCACCACACCCGGTCCGTCGGCATGGCACGTCTCTACTTGACCTTCACCTCGCCATAGACCACTGTCTCCGAGCTCCACACCTGCACATCAACACAGCCAAGAGACACATGTTGCACACACACGCCAACACATAAACACAACACAACTCACGCCACCGGTTAGTCATAAACAATAAGCGCATAGCTAGATATTGACTCAACCGGGTAAAGGCCTCAAACCTTCCTCATCAAAGTCAATCATTCATCATATATGTTCTCAATTGCGAAGGTGAAGGGCAATTTAGAGGCTTTGAAGCCGTTGGTACCGAGTGTCGGGAGGCTTGAGCAAAGACTTGGCGTCGAAGGACCGAAGCAATGGTGAAGAGCAAGTGAGGTCAAGATCGATGGACCATGGAGGCCATGTGATGATATGAAGTGGATCATATCATTTGATGAAGAGGTTGGTGCATGTGTTGCATCAACACCGGAGGAGATGAAATGGAATGCGCAAGGCAAAGGTATACTTGTAGGGCATTTCGTTTCACCGGTCATAGGTGTGTAGAGAAGTTTATGACCGGGTTTAGGATAGATGGCCGTACTATCAAGAGGAGCAAACTTGTTTGCATATCGGTCATCTAGTGCCACTTGAGTGATCTAACATTGCGATGTTGCTAGGATTGAGTGGCGTGGTGAGTGCAACCTCTAATCCTTTGAAAAATGTTTGGAAAATGCTAACACACTTGCACAAGGTGATGTACACTTGGTGGTGTTGGCACATTTGCAAAGGAGAAGAAACCGGAGTTGAAAACGTGGTTTTCAGGCTTGACCGGACGCTGGAACAGCGACCGGACGCTATTGAAACGTGCGTCCGGTCACTAGTGAAACAGCGACCGGACTCTGATGAAACAAACGACCGGACGCGCCTCTAACACTGTTCACGAGAGGCAACGAATGAATTGTAGTGATCGGACGCATAGAGAGTCCGGTCAATAGTGACCGGACGTGTCCGGTCGATGAAAAACCTCTCTGGAACCTCTCTGTGTTTGACCGGACGCTGAGTGAAACACTGACCGGACGCTAGTGAAACAAGAGTCCGTCGCTACTGAAACATCGACCGGACGCTACTGAAGCAAATGACCGGACGCGTCCGGTCAGTATGAAAAGTGCCCAGTGAAGGGAGTAACGGCTAGTTGAGCCCTTGGGGCTATAAAAGGAGATGGTGGCCGGCCTTGGCTGGTGCTTAGCACCCTTGGGACTTGGTGTCCATGCTTGGGGAGTGCTAGGAAGCCCTCTAACTCACTTGTGCTTGCTAGTGTGCGAATCAATTGCGAGTGAGTGATCGCTAGTGCGTTGCATTGAGAGATTGCATCGAGTGGCACTAGGTGTTCGTGTTGCAAGCCGGTGGTGCTTGTTACTCTTGGAGGTTGCCACCTCCTAGACGGCTTGGTGATCGAGTCTCCGTCGTGAAGCCCGCGTGAAGATTGTGCGTGGCTCCGGAGAAGGATTGTGAGGGGCATTGTGCTCGCCCCGCGGGGATCGCGAAGAGCAACTCTAGTAGAGCGTGTCATTGAGTTACCCTCACTTGTGGGCGAGTTCTTGCGGCGCTCGAGTGTCGAGCAAGGTGTGGTGCCTATTAGCCGCCGAACTACCAAAGTGTGTGGTCGACACAACGGGGACTAGCTTGGTGGCAACCAAGTGAACCTCGGGAGAAAAATCACCGTGTCAACTTCGTGTTCATCTTCTCGGTGGTTTGCAAACTCCATTCACTAGCTTGTACTTACTTGTTCATATACATATGCTAGTATAGTTGCTCTTATGATTAGTTAGCTTGTGCAGCTTGCTAGTTACATTCTTTGCTTGTGTAGCATAGAGTTGATCCCATGAGTGACTAGTTGACTTGTAGTCTTGCTAGTCACATTGCTTAGTTTGTGTAGCTAAGTTGAGCTCTCTAATTTGGATTGTGTAGCCTTGTTATTGAGAATTGCTAGTGAGTTTAGGCTTTGTGCTTTTGCTTAGTGGCATGTGTAGGAGCTCCCTGGTTGATTGAGTACTAGTTGCTTAGGTTTGTGTAACCTTGCAAGCTAGAATTGTTTAGGTGAGCTCTAGCTAGCCCGACACCTTATTTGCATTGTTTAGGATCTTTTATATGGTGTCATAGAGTATAAGTAGAGGGGTGTAGTCTTGGCTAGACCGATAGTTTTAATTCCGCATTTGTTTCGGTTAGCCGGTGCGATTAATTTTAGAAAGGACTATTCACCCCCCCTCTAGTCCGCCATCTCGACCCTTCAATTGGTATCAGAGTAGAGGTCTCTCATTTGTGGTCTTCACAGACCCGAGAGGATGGCGACTTATGGGCTAGATGTTGAGTGTCCACACATTTTTGATGGCACACACTTTGCACGGTGGAAAAATTGGATGATATGCAATTTTAAGTTTATTAGTCCTCAAATGTGGTGGATCATAGATGTGGGCCTTTCTCTTGTGTTGGATAGAAAGAATGCAACTCAAGCACAAAAGAAATGCCTACATCTCGATTGCTAAGCTACTAACATTTTCTATCAATCTATGGAGGATAACATATTTGGTGAGATCATGGACTTGAAGTCCTCCCATGATATTTGGATTTATCTCAATGAGAAATATGGGGCGATCTCTGATGATAATGTTGATGAGCCCAAGGAGGAGGCACATGAGGATGTTGAGCATGACCACAACTTGGTGGTTGTGGAAGATTGCTCCACCTCATGGTCAAGTGATGATGATGATGATGATCGATCTACAACAAGCTCACTTGACAAGGTTGATGGTGATGATTCAAGTGTTGCAAGTAATGATTCTAATCCAAGCACACTTGATGATGTTGATGGCTCATGGTCGGGTGATGATTGTGATACTACTACAAGCCCATCACCACATTGCTTCATGTCACAAGGTGACACCAAGGTATCTAATGCTAATGTGGTTGATCATGTTGATTCATATGATGAGCTTGTTAGTAGACTTGCTAGCATGACCATGTCTTTAGAAAATGAGAAAAATAAAACAATGAAATTAGCAAATGAAAACTCATTTCTAAAGAACTCATGTGAAGAACATAAGCACTTACTTGATGTTCTTAGAGCTTCACATGATGAATTAGTTGAAAAATATGGCTCTCTCATTAAAGCTTTTTCGAAGGAACTTAAAAACAATGAGAGCTCATTACATGGATCAAATGATCAATTGCAAAATGATGCTAACCCATGTGATGTAGGCAAGAAGAATGTATCCACCTCTTGTGATGATTTATTAGCTATGCCATGTTCTTCACATATAGATGCTTGTTCTACTTCTTTGTCTTGTGAGACTAACCTTTTGAAGGAGAACAATGAGCTCAAAAGTGAAGTGAAGAATTTGAGCAACAAATTAGAGAGGTGCTACAACTCCAAAGTCACCTTTGAGCATATGTTGAAGAATCAAAAGAGCTACGGTGACAAGAGTGGCATTGGTTTCAACAAGAGCATGTCCAAGGGGGAGAGAAAAAGATTGAAGAAGATGAAAAAGCAAGAACAAAAGAAGCTAGCTCATTTCATGTGCTTCAAATGCCATGAGATGGGACATCTTGCAAATGCTTGCCCCAATGGAGAAAAGCTCAAGTTGAAGAAGGAAGAAGAGAGGCTCAAGCGTGTCAAATGCTTCAAGTGCCGCACTAGAGGACATCTCACCTCTATGTGCCCAACCAAGAAATTGGTGAAGCAACAAGATGAGCCTCAACCAAAGCCACAAGTTGAGCAAGAAAAGAAGCCCCAAGTTCAAATCAAGAACAACCATCATGATGGTGACTTGATGAAGAAGAAGAAAACAAGAAGGGGCGGAAGAGCAAGGCATCCAACTCATATCCATGATGCCAAGATGATGATGAGCAAGAATGAAGAAAAGAAGAAAGATTTGGCTCACATCAAGTGCTACAAGTGTGGTGACATGGGACACTTTGCCTCGGAGTGTCCTACCAAGCTTGAGAAGAAGATTCAAGCAAAAGAGAAGAGGCAAGGCAATGAGGAGCAACACATGAGCAAGGAAGAAAAGGCTCAATCAAAGAGAGTTTGCTACTCATGTCGGGAAAGGGGACACATGGCTAATTCATGTCCCCTAGGTAACACTTCTAAGCCTATTTCAATTGATGATAATCTTGTGCTTAGAAAGGATGACAATGGTACCTCATTGGTTTCTATTGCAAAACATCCCGCTACTCATACTAAGGCATTGCCTAAGTATGTTGCACCTAACTTGAGAGGACCCAAACTAGTTTGGGTACCATCAAAAGGTGGATGAATGTGTGTAGGTACCATGGCATTGGAGACTTGATTCAATTGATTCCATATTGTTCATCATATTATTGAGTCAAGTAAAGAAGCTTAATGCTATCCAAACCCAATGCCAAGACAAAAGAGTGAAGTCCAAGTGCTACAACATACAAGTGTCATATTCTAGTTGTGGTGGTTTTCTTGGAATTATTCGAAGGCTTGCAAATGATGGATGAAGAGGCTTGCTATTGGATGATCATGAGCTACCAAGGTATATCTCTAGTTGATCATATTCATTTGGGTGCATATGAGTTGTTTGAATTGGATATATATATGCATATGTTGCTTGCTATAAGATGATTGAATGGATAAATTGCTTAGTAATCAAGTTTGAGTTAGTTTGATTGGATATGTTCACAAGATGGCCTTTAGTAAGTGGATTTGCATGGATATATGTCTTGTGTTGATGTTCAAGCAAGTTTATCTCAAGTTTGATTCAATTTGGAGAACTATAGCTCAAATATAGAAATCTGTCCAAAATCTGAAATTTGATCTAGCTGTGATGATAGCCATGTTTGAATGATCAAACATATTTGGATTGGCTTGAAATTTGGTACACATGCTCTACATATGGTATTAGTTGCTGTAAAAATTTCATGATGGTTGGATAAGTGAAACTTTGATTTTGGAGTGGATCTTATCAACACAAGTGCAGCAGTTTTCAGCATGTAGTAGTGTGGAATGATTTGAAATCTGGTAGCAATCTAGAAGTCTAATGAATCTAAAATTCTTATGGATACTAGAACACTTAGTGAGGCACATCTCCACCAAATTTCATGGCAATTGGATCAATATATTGTGATATATGATTATTTCATTGAAGATGACAGAATCTGCCATATAAGTGATATTTATTGGATTGATCACAAGTCACTTTGATTGAAAGGCCCTCAAGTTGGAATCATGTTTATAAGTGGTTGAGGGACCTATGTTTGGTTTTGAGCTGAGCTAGAAGCATGACAAAGATGAGTACAAGTTCATTTGAAAGATGAGTGTATTTAGCACACATTTGGTACTCAAATTGGAGATCAAGACCAATATCAAGATAAAGATGAAGATCAAATTCTAGTATCAATTGAAGATCATTAGGAAGAAAGAAAAGAACTCAAAGAAGGATTCAAAATCACATTTTCAAGAAGAGTTCAAATAGATCAATCAAACAAAGTCAATTCAAGTGAGTATCAAGGATGATTCTTTGGAGAGAGGTCACTTCTCCCTTTTGTAGGGGCTTGCCGCCTTTTGTAGGTTAACCGAGCACGAGGCTTGGAAGGCTAACATGGAAGTGGTGATCTAGAGTATCATTGGAGATGCTTAGTTGGAGAAATCAAGAGATTGATCAAGAAAGAAAGCAAGCAACACCCAAGATAGAGAAGCAAATCATGAGTGGTATTCATATATGCAAGCTATGATCAAATAAAGAAGCAAGCCAACCACAACAAGATAGTGTACTTGATCTTTAATGGTTCTAAATTCATATGGGTGAAGATGGAATTCATATTTGGTATATATTGATTTTCACCAAGCTTTGAAATGGACTTCACATTGCTATTGTGGAGCTTAATTAGAATCTAATGACTATCCTCTACTCCAAGATAGCAAAGGTATCATTGTAATGTGCATGATCATTTCATTCCTCACTAGTATGCGGTTAGTGCATATAGTACATGCTCAATAGGATCATGCATAACAATTGAAAAGTTTAAATTCATAGTCTACCACTATTGCTTGTTTGATTATATGATCTAGTGGTTAGTATATGAGTTTGTTCATGAGCTAGTGAACCCAAGTACTTGATCTAGAAGATGAACATTCAAGTGTCTAATTCAACATGAGTAAGATAACCATTGAAATATGTGTGAAGAAGCTTACTCTAGAGCAAACCGAGTTAGATATCTTGTGCAATATTGCCTAGTTCAAGTCACAAATGAGAAGCTCATGAAGATGACAAGAGTTCAAGAAGAAGATAATAATGCAAATGGATATCAAGTTAAATTTTCATTCAAGTGGTATCCTACAAGACTTCAAGTGATCCTCAACTTTAAGTGATCAAATCAAGCAAAGATCCCTCACCAATAAGAGCTCAAGTTTATCAAGTGAATGACTCATGCTAAAAGAGAAGGTGCCCCACCGATTGGTATCAAGGTCAAAGATCTTACAAGTGGCTTTCATGCATCTTCACGAGGTATCTACAAGTAGTGTCATTCCAACATATATGGTAGTGTCCATCAAAAATTCAAGACTCAAGTGTAAACCATCTACCCTAGTGCAACCCTTTGTATCGAGAGAAGCACACCTTTTATGGTCATTGATGACAAAGGGGGAGAAGTTATGGAAAGATATGTCAATTGTGATATGTCAAGGACAAAGGGGGAGAAAAGAAGATGGACATGGATCAATAGGGACCAAGATTGAACAATGGAAAAGGATCAAAACTCTTGGACAAACGAGAGCACACAAGTAGGGGGAGCAAGCTCATGAACTTGGTTGATTGCATTTTGATATGTGCATATTCATATGACTTGCTTGCATAATGCATATGTCTTACATTTGATATATATGCTTGTGTGCAATGATTGCTAGAGCTAAGACTTGGATGATGATTGTTTTCCTTCTATTGGTATTTTGAGCTTAGTCTTAGTGTAGCAAGTGGTATTTTGAGCTTAGTCTTAGTGTAGCAAGTGGTAACTAGAACCTTGTTTATAATGTTGATCTCATGTGGTATCTAGTTTCACTTGTTTCTAGCAAGGTTGATGCTAAGGATGAATTAAAATGTGGTATACACGCTTCAAAGGTACATTTCCATCTTGTATACCTTAGCATCACTTAGTAGTGCTAACACTCCCACAAATTTCATATTTATGCATGTGTGCAAGCTTGAAACCAAACCATTTGAGCACACATGTAGGGGGAGTTAACACTACCAAGTCGGGTTGTATGGTACTTATCCAAATCTTCATATGTGGTCTTAATATTGGATAAGTAACATAGAATCCAAACCAAGTTAGTAATTTACATTCTTGTAAAGTGCTAACTTGGAATAAGCTTAAATTTCCATATCTTTGTAGAGTTGTCATCAATTACCAAAAAGGGGGAGATTGAAAGGTCCTAGTTTGGTTTTGGTAATTGAGTGACAACCTAGATGAACTAATATGTGCTTATGTGAGATACACAGGAAATTAGTTCACATGTGATTGAGCAATGAAGGAGCTTATTGCATATGAGACATGACATGGAGTCATGTGGCTAAGATGGTGAAGATCAAGACAAGACCTTGCTTGATGGACCGATTGCGAAGGTGAAGGGCAAGTTGGAGTCTTTGAAGCCGTTGGTACCGAGTGTCGGGAGGCTTGAGTAAAGACTTGGCGTCGAAGGACCGAAGCAATGGTGAAGAGCAAGTGAGGTCAAGATCGATGGACCATGGAGGCCATGTGATGATATGAAGTGGATCATATCATTTGATGAAGAGGTTGGTGCATGTGTTGCATCAACACCGGAGGAGATGAAATGGAATGCGCAAGGCAAAGGTATACTTGTAGGGCATTTCATTTCACCGGTCATAGGTGTGTAGAGAAGTTTATGACCGGGTTTAGGATAGATGGTCGTACTATCAAGAGGAGCAAACTTGTTTGCATATCGGTCATCTAGTGCCACTTGAGTGATCTAACATTGCGATGTTGCTAGGATCGAGTGGCGTGGTGAGTGCAACCTCTAATCCTTTGAAAAATGTTTGGAAAATGCTAACACACTTGCACAAGGTGATGTACACTTAGTGGTGTTGGCACATTTGCAAAGGAGAAGAAACCGGAGTTGAAAACGTGGTTTTCAGGCTTGACCGGACGCTGGAACAGCGACCGGACGCTATTGAAACGTGCGTCCGGTCACTAGTGAAACAGCGACCAGACTCTGATGAAACAAACGACCGGACGCACCTCTAACACTGTTCACGAGAGGCAACGAATGAATTGTAGTGATCGGACGCATAGAGAGTCCGGTCAATAGTGACCGGACGTGTCCGGTCGATGAAAAACCTCTCTGGAACCTCTCTGTGTTTGACCGGACGCTGAGTGAAACACTGACCGGACGCTAGTGAAACAAGAGTCCGTCGCTACTGAAACATCGACCGGACGCTACTGAAGCAAATGACCGGACGCGTCCGGTCAGTACGAAAAGTGCCCAGTGAAGGGAGTAACGGCTAGTTGAGCCCTTGGGGCTATAAAAGGAGATGGTGGCCGGCCTTGGCTGGTGCTTAGCACCCTTGGGACTTGGTGTCCATGCTTGGGGAGTGCTAGGAAGCCCTCTAACTCACTTGTGCTTGCTAGTGTGCGAATCAATTGCGAGTGAGTGATCGCTAGTGCGTTGCATTGAGAGATTGCATCGAGTGGCACTAGGTGTTCGTGTTGCAAGCCGGTGGTGCTTGTTACTCTTGGAGGTTGCCACCTCCTAGACGGCTTGGTGATCGAGTCTCCGTCGTGAAGCCCGCGTGAAGATTGTGCGTGGCTCCGGAGAAGGATTGTGAGGGGCATTGTGCTCGCCCCGCGGGGATCGCGAAGAGCAACTCTAGTAGAGCGTGTCATTGAGTTACCCTCACTTGTGGGTGAGTTCTTGCGGCGCTCGAGTGTCGAGCAAGGTGTGGTGCCTATTAGCCGCCGAACTACCAAAGTGTGTGGTCGACACAACGGGGACTAGCTTGGTGGCAACCAAGTGAACCTCGGGAGAAAAATCACCGTGTCAACTTCGTGTTCATCTTCTCGGTGGTTTGCAAACTCCATTCACTAGCTTGTACTTACTTGTTCATATACATATGCTAGTATAGTTGCTCTTATGATTAGTTAGCTTGTGCAGCTTGCTAGTTACATTCTTTGCTTGTGTAGCATAGAGTTGATCCCATGAGTGACTAGTTGACTTGTAGTCTTCCTAGTCACATTGCTTAGTTTGTGTAGCTAAGTTGAGCTCTCTAATTTGGATTGTGTAGCCTTGTTATTGAGAATTGCTAGTGAGTTTAGGCTTTGTGCTTTTGCTTAGTGGCATGTGTAGGAGCTCCCTGGTTGATTGAGTACTAGTTGCTTAGGTTTGTGTAACCTTGCAAGCTAGAATTGTTTAGGTGAGCTCTAGCTAGCCCGACACCTTATTTGCATTGTTTAGGATCTTTTATATGGTGTCATAGAGTATAAGTAGAGGGGTGTAGTCTTGGCTAGACCGATAGTTTTAATTCCGCATTTGTTTCGGTTAGCCGGTGCGATTAATTTTAGAAAGGACTATTCACCCCCCCTCTAGTCCGCCATCTCGACCCTTCAACTGTGCAGCATCCAATGTGACCCCAGACTGTCCGCGGGTCACTGGTGGACTGTCCGCCGGTCAGTCGACCGAGAACAGTAATGTGCTGCGCAGTTCTGAACTCGACGAAACCTGAGTCCCGGACTGTCCGCCACTGGGGGTGCGGACTGTCCATGGATGAACAGAATGCAGGAAAAACACTCGGGGCAAAACCAAATTTGATTTGATCTCAACCAAATCGAAAGGGACTTCGATCAAAATTCCTCCCAGGTGTTCCTCTATGTATTGGGGTGCTAATTCTAAGAAATCATCGCACCAAACCAAGTCAATCAAGAGAAATTCGAAGAACATCGAAAAAGGGGAAAGAACGAAGAACGAACGCGAAATCAACCCGATCTATGGATTCATGAGGTTAGGGGAGAAATCCTTTGGTGGAAAGAAGGGCCTCACGACCAAGAACAAATTGATTCAAGTGGAATCAAAAATCATCTCGCGGAGAGGGAGAACGAGGCAAATCTCCGGGAGATGAAAAACCGAAACGCGAAGAACACCAACTCAAAACGCGAATCAATCCGGGATTTCAACCGTGTGGCTACCACACGAGACAATCGTGAGATTACGGTCTCACTTCCTAAAAATCCCAAAGCACGGAGGTATGATTGGAGTCTCTCTGTGGATCGCTAGCAGCGAGGTATGATTAGGACCTAAGCGGGGGCTAGAGAGAGAGCTCAGGAACAAATGGCTGCCAGGATGGGGAGAGAGGAGGGGTGCCTCTCTTATTTATATCCTAATACAATAATCCCCTTCTACTCCTAGATACAAGAGCAAAGCGACCAACCCTAGGGGTATCCCAGTCCAAATCTGCTGGTAATTATCCGACGGTCACGCGCCTTCCTCACCCTTTCCTTCTCCTCGACACAAGCCTCAGGATGCCGCCACGTGCAACCTTGTCGACCGCCACGCCTTCCTCATGGATAGCCTCGCCTCCGCGCCAGCCTCTCCATGCCACCACGCGTCGACCGTCCTTTTTGTGAACCTCCCCCCGGTTTTGAGGCCGAAACTGGGAAACCTGGAGTTCCCCCAGTTTTGAGGCTGAAACCGGGAAACCCGTCCTCCAGCTGAGTTTTGTGGCCCAAACTCAGAAACCCGCGTGCCCAGGTTTTGATGCCCAAACCTGGAAACCGTCCTCGCTGAGTTTTGAGGCCCAAACTCGGAAACCAGCCATCCCGAGTTTTGAGGCCCAAACTCAGAAACCGTCGAGGGTAGTTTTTCGAGGCTCAACTACCAAACCCGCGTTGTGGACGGGATGTGGTTCACACACCCCGAGTTCCAGCACCGATGTCGGAGCATGTCCAGCCTCCACGCCGGGTATAATGCATTCGCCATCCTTCTCGGCCTCCTGCCAAGTGTCACGACACCATCACCTTCCTCCCGACTCGGCCGATGCACCGCACATCCCCATGTGCTCTTGCTTGTCAATATCACGTGCCAGCTACCACAGCTGGTCCTCAGGTCTCCCGGTCCGTTGGTCCAAGCCTCACGTCCGCCCTTCACCACTCCCGTGAAGGACCAAGAATGCAATAGCAAGGCGACCAGAGAGGGGGGTGAATGGGAGCCAACAAAATTTCTCTCGAAACTTTGGCCAAGTGTCCCAAAATCAACCCCCAAAAGCGATGTCTGAAACCGTGATGCTTACGACCCTTGGAAGAGGGTGGATGATCTCTAGGATCACAGCGGAGCACCACAAAGCGATAGTGAACCAAACGCCAAAAGCACCGGCACAAGTTTGCCCCCAAAAACCAAGTCCCGAACGTAGATAGATGGCTACATCGAGAAATCCCCAAATACCAATGCTAACAAGTAGCAAAGATACCTAGAGAGGTTTCTTGGTCAACTATAGGGCCAAACGAGAAGTCCGGAAACCAAGCGAAGAAGCCGGGAGAGCAAACGCACTAAGAAGCAAGCTTCAGTAGGGTCCCGGACTGTTCGCGAGTACGGTCCCGGACTGTCTGGCCCAACCGCGGACTGTCCGCGAGCAGGTGGCGGACTGTCCGTTGGCCAAATGGACAAAACAGCAAAGCTGCTGAAGTCCCCTGCTCGACTCCCGGACTGTCCGCGAGTTTGTACTGTGGACTGTCCGCCGATCAACCAAAAACCAAAACGGCCGAAGAACACAGCCACTGACTTGGCTGATCCCCGACGCGCGGACTGTCCGTCGGTCTAACCGCGGACTGTCCGCGAGTACCCAGAAAGGGCGATTTTGGTCGCCCAAAACTCAAATCTTCTCCAAATTGATTCAAACCAAAATCCCTTGATCCCAAACTTGGAGAGGATGATCAAGAGGTAGTTGGGAGACTATCCCCAAGAAATCATCCGCTCAAAATGACTCAATCAACGAGAAATCGAAGGGGAAGGTGTATGAACCGAAAAAGCGCCACGAAAACGAAATGAACCTGATCTACTTGTTCGTGAGGAGTTAGATGAATTCCTTTGGTCGAAATGACCTCCTCACTGTAAAGAACAAGATGATTCAAACGGATTTCGCAAAGACGCACTAGAGAGGGAGATCGAGCGACGGGAAAAACGCGGAGAAACGAAGAACGCGAAGAACACGAACCAAAACGCGAATCAACACATCGATCTGCAACCGTGTGGCTACCACACGCTACAATGGTGAGGTTACGGCCTCACTTCCTCAAAATCTCCAGTACACAGAGGTATGGTTCTCTGCGGATCTCAGCTAGCTACAGCAGGGGATTGGGAGAGCAGGAAACCCTAGAAGCAAAGAGCAAATGACTGAGATAGAATGGGAGGAGGGTGTCTCCCTCTACTTATCCTAATTCTAATTCCTACTCTACCCCTCTCTAATTACAGAGTGAACCAGCTAAACCCTAGGGTTATTCTGGACCAACTCAAGGTAGGTGGTGATCCGACGGCCACGCCCGCACAACTCGTAGCGTTGCCTCGACGCAACCTCCCGATTGCCGCCACGTGCCGCCCTCGCTCTGCACCCCCGGTTTTGTGGCCGAAACCGGGAAACCAGGCCTTCACGCCAACCCCCGGTTTTGAGGCCCAAACCGGGAAACCAGCCTCCAAGTCCATCCCCTGGTTTTGAGGCCGAAACCAGGAAACCCGCCAGCGCCCAGGTTTTGTGGCCCAAACCTGGAAACCGTCCTCAGCCCGAGTTTTGTGGCCCAAACTCAAAAACCCGCAGCACGCCCAGGTTTTGTGAGCCAAAAATCGAAACCGTCCACTGGATGGTTTTTCTCTGCTCTACCACCAAACCGAAGCTATAGAGGGGATGCACCGCCCGTGCACCCCGTCCACCGACACGTGTCCCCAGGTCCTCGACCCGAGCAACACCGTGCCCCGCAAGTCTCTGCTCGTCGCTGTCCCAGGCTGCCAGCCACCACAGCTGATCCTCAGGCCACCGGTCCCTTAGTCCAAGCCTCACGTCCGCCCTTCACCGCTCCCGGTCCGTCGGCACGGCACGTCTCTACTTGACCTTCACCTTGCCCTCGATCACTATCTCCGTGCTCGACACCTACACAACACAAGCCAAAGAACATGCGATCAAACTCGTTGACAATCACTCATCACTCCGAGACTCGGCATACACCCATGTATCCGCAATCTCCCCCTTGATGAGTGCATTGTCAACTACTCACACAAATCATAATGAAAAGAAGAAGGAAGGAAGAAGGAGTAGAGAGAACTCGACCAAATGACCCAAAAGCGTAGCAAAACCGAAGAAGGTCAAGTGGAAAGAGCAAAACAACTTGGTCCCCAAAGACATGGGCAACGGCTCGACACAACCAAGCAAAGCAAAGCTAGCCCTCAAGAAGAGGTAGAACAGGCTCAACACCACTAGCAAATACCAATTGAAAACTCCAGAAAAAGAGCTTGACACCAAATGAGAAATCAAAGCAAATGCTAGTCCCTCAAGACAGAGGCACAGAGGCTCGACACAACTAGCAAGAAAGCTCGACACGAAAACCTTACAGCCAACAGAAAGCAGCAAACTCCCCCTCGAATAGTGCACACAACCAGGAAAAACTCCCCCTTGGTCCAACACGGAAAGCACAAGATTTGAAAATTTTCCTCCCCCTTAGTTGAACCCTGAGGCATATGATTTGCAAATTCTCCCCCTTAGTTGAAAATGCACTATCAAGTAGAAGCATCATCAAGCAACTGAGCAAAGTTCTCCCCCTCAGAAAATGCACCAACAAAAGTGCCAATAATCAAATGTCTTCCCTTCCAAAAATGCATATGAGTCAAAATGCAAGTTAGCAGCTTCAGGAATATAATCAAGAGAATGCAGAGATGCTCTACTTAGTTCTGATCCGATGACTTAAGAACATCACACCAAGCTAGCAAAGGCTCAAACTGATCACCGAATACGAAATATGAACAAATGAGCATAGTGAGCAGTTTTAAGCCAAAAAGATATTCACCATCAAAATAGCACTAACACATGTATAGACAGAAACTCAGGCAACTGCTAAGCATGTATACAAGGTGAACTACCCCTAGCAAAGTTCAATCATCATGCTAGAGAATGAAACATATACTTGTAATTTCAAATTTTAATCGGAGTTGCAGCGGTGAAATTGCACAAGTTCAGAATTAGCATGTGATTGCGAGAGGTTGAAAGCTTGTCATTGCCTAACTTTTCAACCGAGCGAAGCCTATGCATATGCAATCAGAAGCTTAAAGCATCGGTTTTGGTCATACACTACACGGCTCAAGTTTAACTCAAAGTGCAATGAGAAACAGTCTCGATACCGTGATGTGTTGACAAGCAATTCCATCTCGATCTTTTCAATTCACTTAATACTTGGTTCAAATTTTATTGACAGAATATGAACAACCCAAGCAAGTGAATGACTCAGAACTAGAGACATAGCAACCTAGCATATATGAAAAGCACGAGTGAATTCAACACATCCTACACATGCTAGTTGCATATCTCAATGGTGAACATTTTCGAGTTTTAAAGTTTATTAAGCAAGTTCACCATTTCAAAAATAGCTCAGCTCACAACATGTACTAGTGATCAAAAAGAGCATAAGCTACAAGCATCATCATAAGCATCGGAGCATACTAAACAGAGCATAATCACATTTTAAAGATTATATACATGAAGCTCAGAATGTAAAAGCGTATGCTGAAATACAAAAGAAGGCAAATGAAAAAGAGTCAGACTATAATACAAGAACCAAAATGTTTCCCCCATCTAAAAGGGGAAACACACACCAAGCTCACCCCTCAACCGATTAAAGGTTGATTCGTCCAAAGGCTTGGTGAAAATATCTGCCAACTGATGGTGAGTATCGACATGGCGAAGGTCGATATCACCCTTCTCATGGTGGTCACGCAGAAAATGAAAGCGCACATCAATGTGTTTGGTCTTCGAGTGAAGCACGGGGTTCTTAGCAACACTAATCGCACTCGTGCTGTCACAAAGCAAAGGAACGCGAGTAAAGCTCAGACCAAAATCACGCAAAGTGGCCATCATCCAAAGCAACTGAGAACAGCAGCTAGCCGCAGCAACATATTCAGCCTCTGTGGTAGACTGAGCGACACTAGACTGCTTGCGAGAAGACCACGATACAAGAGAAGAACCAATAAACTGGCAAGTCCCAGAAGTGGACTTACGCTCAACTCGGCAACCAGCAAAATCAGCATCAGAATAACCGCAAAGGGAGAGGGTGGAGGAAGCAGAATACCAAATCCCAAACTCAGGTGTGAAACGAAGGTACCTGAAAATGCACTTCACCGCCTGACGGTGAGAAGTGCGCGGCGACGCCTGAAAGCGTGCGCACAGACACACCACAAACTGGATGTCCGGGCGTGTCGCCGTCAGGTAGAGCAGCGACCCAATCATGCTTCGGTACTCCTTCTGGTCCACAGCTTCTCCATCCTTGTCCGCATCTAGGGCCGTCATGGTCGACATGGGTGTTGGAAGAGGCTTGGCCTCACCCATATCGAACCTCTTCAGCAAGTCCTTGGTGTACTTGCCCTGGTGTACAAACGTTCCCTCTCGGGATTGCTTAATTTGCAACCCAAGAAAGAATGTCAACTCGCCCATCATGCTCATCTTGAACTCCCTGCTCATAATATCTGCAAACTTGGCAACCAAAGCGTGAGAAGAACAACCGAAAATGATATCATCCACGTAAATCTGGACCAAGAGAGTGTCTTTGCCTTGCTTGAGGAGAAAGAACGTTTTATCCACACATCCCATTTTAAAACCCTTAGCAAGCAAAAAGGTTTTTAACCTATCATACCAGGCTCTAGGGGCTTGTTTCAAACCATATAAAGCTTTGTGGAGTTTGAAAACATGGTTCGGAAACTTGGGATTTTCAAAACCGGGGGGTTGTTCAACATAAACCTCTTCTTCTATGTAGCCGTTTAAGAAGGCACTCTTGACATCCATTTGAAAAAGTTTGAAACCTTTGGATGCAGCAAAAGCCAAGAGTATCCTAATAGCCTCCAAACGAGCTACAGGAGCAAAAGTCTCCTCATAGTCTATCCCCTCCTTCTGACTATAAGCCTTGGCCACAAGTCTCGCTTTGTTTCTCACAATGTGGCCATCCTCTCCTTGTTTGTTTTTAAAGACCCATTTTGTCCCAATAGGATTATAGTTTGGAGGAGGTGGAACTAGAACCCAAACCCGATTTCTCTCAAAAATTTCTAACTCCTCATGCATGGCATTGACCCAATCTGGATCCGTCAAAGCGTGTCCAACATCTCGGGGTTCAAAATCAGCAACAAATGCAGAATGAGCAAAGTGAGAGATTTGTTGTGACCTGGACCGAGTGACACGTTCGTCGATGCTGCCGATCATCTGTTGAGGAGGGTGCTTGTGGCGGAACCGTCCTGATTATAAGAGTTCAAGTATTATCTTAGTCAAATCCGTCTGACCTTGACTCATACTTGAACCCATATAACCCCGGTAGTCCGGAAACCTCGAAGGGTTTCTAACACCATACATCATACAGGATCGCATCGTTCAAGGATTACATTCGTAAAGATACAACATAGCGAAAAATGAAGCCGAATTTAAAATATCAGAGTGCGGAATTTAAAATGGAGTTATTACAATACTGAATTTTAAAAGTGCGGCAACTTAAACAAGTTTTTAACACATGACCACCACACACGTGGTCCAAATAATTGTTTTGATAAATCCACTCGACACAACTCACTCCTCCCTTTTTAAGATAATGTGTCACTAGTAGTCTCAGTCCAGCAAAAGAAAAGGGAAAAGCTTCTGGACGACCCTGCCCTGGGCCTACTCCTCATCACCTTCCACTGGGTAGAGGCAGTGCTTACAATAGCCGAAGTAGACCTGGCCATCTGCAACAACGGGATAAACCCTGAGTACGGGAATGTACTCAACTAGACTTACCCGTCCAACTGAAAATAAAGACACCAAGGACATGCAAGGCCTTTTTGGGTGGAGCTGGGATCTTGAATTTGCGAAAAGCTCAATTTAAGATAAGCGGTAATTAATGATAATGATGAGTTGTCATCTTTTATACCTATTCCTTCTTCTAGGTTTGCACCTGAACTATTGCACACACTTGAGTCTAGCAGACGAATAATATAACCATATCCAGTTGACTTGTCCACATTTTAGTTGAACCTTAGATATTACATGGAGTTGTATCGTGGTGAAGCTCGCCATAGTTTCCCACTAACCGGGGGAGACGACGACTCGAATCGAATTCCAAACCAGCTGGTGAAAGACCTTTAATACCAGCCCACACTTTCCCCGTCGGGTCCATGCATTGGGCAACCGCTCGACGCTTGTTCGAGGTGGTAATCGTCGTGGTTCAAGCACGGACCGCCCAATTGGAACCTGGCGATGGCCTCACGCGGCAGATCGCAATTTCCATACTAGAGGGCACGACACGGGTTGAGACCGACCCGAACAGCTTCTAACCGGCTTTGGGGTCGATGATTACGGCACCGACATATCCCTAAGTAAAAGGGCGCGTTCAAAAATGAACGAGGGCCAACATCGATACAAACCTACACGATCCAACGGACGGACTGCCCCAAGTTTCCAAACTTGTGCCTTGCCTTCCAGTTGACCGTATTTTATTACTATTCAGGTTCTTTTCCACGATAGCAAATATAGTCAACCGTGATCCGGTAAGTACCCATCAGGGTATTACGGAGACATCCTTAACTACTACTTTTATTAAGCAGGCTAAGCAATTCTACATTGCAAATAAATAACAGGATAACAAGGTAGATATTAATCAACCATCAAGGAATGGTAATGCAGCAAATAGGATTCATTCAACTCCTAAACCTAATGCATCACAATATAAAAGGACTCAATTAATTTAATTGTAAATACTGGGAGACTTAGAATGCTCCGGGGCTTGCCTTGGGTGAAGACCGAGGCCTCGTGAGAGGGGCACTCGGGCAAGTTAGTGACGGGGACGGGGTCGGCTTCCTCGGCTTGCTGGAGCTCTGGAATCTGCTGCTCGGCGCTTATCTCCTGCTCCTGGTCGGGCTCTGGCGGGGTCGATCCTTGCCTTGGCTTGGTGAAGCTCGAGGATGAAGAAGAGGAGTCGGTGAAGCTCGGGTTGGGGAAGAACGGCGTTGCGGCTCGGCGGTGGCGACTGACGGACCGAAAGAGGCGCTACGTCCTCCGGCGGCGTCGGGACTTGGTCAGGGATGACGACGTGCGCACGGTGTGTGCACGGCGTAGGCGGAGCGGCGTGCGGAAGGAATCGGTCGGCGATGGAGGGTGGTGGTCGGAACGGAGAGGGGTGGTTGCGGCGAGAGCGAGCAGCGCTCCCGGCTCGCGTTCGTGCGTGAGGAGAGTGTGAGCGAGAGTGGAAGAGTGTGTGCGGTTGGGAGAGAGAGAGCGAAGGGTGCCCGGGGTCTTAGCCGGGGGCCTTGGCCGGCCAGTGGTGGTGGCGGGGCCGGCGACGGGACGTCGCGGCAGCACGGCGCGGTCGGCGAGGCGGGGCGACAGGCAAGACCGCGCGGGAGTGGGCAAGCGCGATCGCTTGCGTGATCGGGGAGGCGAGGATCGAGCGGGGAGCGGCGGAGGCGGATTTGGCGCAGGGTTTGGTTCGCCATGCGGCAGGGCAAGCCGCCACGCGCCGATTTGGCCGGCGTACGGCGCGGCCGTGTCAGGCGGCCGGCGCGCCGTGCGCGGGCGAGCGCGCGCGCTGGTGAGCGGAGCTGGGCCGGCACTGGCGCGGCGAGCGGGGCGCGCGGGCAAGCGGAGCTGGCGCGGGTTGGGCCGAAAGGCCGGATGGGCCGGAAGGGTTGGCGCGGGAGAAAACGTTTTCCTTTTTTTTTCCAAATACTTTTCAAACTTTGACCATTCAAAACAGTTTCAAAAACTCCAAACTAGGTTTTGACCCAAATATGAAAGTTGCTCAAAATAATTTTCTCTACAACTTTCATATATGACACTTTTTCTGAAAACCATTTTTAAATCCTCCACATAAACAAAGCCAATTTTGAAACATAAACCATTTCGTTTGACTTATTCTTATTTAACACACTATATAGAACTAGGTCAAAACTCCAACATGAAAAGCACTCTACTCAAAATTCTCTATTTTATACAACTCTTTGCCAAAACAGAAATCCATCTAAATCATCAAGTCAAAGGAAATCCAAATCCAAATAAATAAACAAAAGCAAAACACTCTCATGCACATGAAATGATGCAATGCATTGCTTATGCTTCTTAGTAGCTAATTGCAATTCCTAATGCAGTGCTTGACACTAGGGTGTCACAGCCCTTCCCCCTTAAAAGAAATCTCGTCCCGAGATTTGAGTTACGTACCAATCTTTATAAAAAGCGGGGTAGTTTACGCGCAAGTACTCCTCTGTTTCCCAAGTTGCATCATTGGGTCCGTGATTGCTCCAAAGAATCTTGTAAGTCTTCACTGTTTGGTGACGCGTCTCTCGGGTCTTGGTATCCAAAATCTCCGTGGGTTGTTCGTAGTATTCCAGGTCTGATCTGATCGTGACATCCGGGATTTGAACTTCTTCACGTTCTGGAACTCGAAGACACTTCTTCAACTGTGATACGTGGAACACTGGGAAAACTGTGCTCATTTCTGGGGGTAACTGTACTTCGTATGCCACTTGTCCCTTCTTTGCTATGATCTGGTACGGTCCCACATATCGAGGTGCTAACTTTTTCTTAATTCCAAAACGTTGGACCTTTCTCATGGGTGAGACTTTGAGGTAAACATACTCTCCTACTTGAAATTCCAAGGGTCTTCTTCGTGTGTCGGCATAGCTCTTTTGCCGGGATTGTGCTACCTTAATATGTTGTTGTACTGTTTGCACAATCCCTTCGGCATCCTTTACGTAATCTGACCCATAAAATCCTCGATCTCTGGATTCAACCCAATTAACCGGGGTTCTGCATCTTCGTCCATATAGAACTTCAAAAGGTGCCATCTTTATACTTTCCTGGTAGCTGTTGTTATATGAAAACTCAGCAAGGGGCAACCATTTCTCCCATGATTCTCCTGAAGATAAAACACAAGCTCTCAGGATGTCTTCCAAAATCGGATTTACTCTTTCAGTTTGTCCTGCGGTCTGGGGGTGATAGGCAGAACTCCTTACCAACTTAGTTCCTAGTTCCTTGTGCAATTGTTCCCAAAAATGTGCAATGAACTGGGGTCCTCTATCAGAAACAATCCTTTTCGGAACTCCATGTAATCTTAAGATATTCTGAATATACAAGTCTGCATACTGATGGGGGCGGTGTGTAGTCTTAACTGGTATGAAGTGAGCTACTTTAGACAATCGATCCACAATAACCCAGATAGAATCATTTCCCTTTTTAGTAGTGGGAAGACCAGTGATAAAATCCATGCTGATTTCTTCCCATTTCCACTCTGGAATTGACAACGGTTGCAACAGTCCTGCAGGTCTCAGGTGTATAGCTTTTATCCTACAGCATGTATCACATCTTGCAACATAAGCTGCAACTTCTTTCTTCATCTTTGACCACCAATACCTGGTTCTCAAATCCTGGTACATCTTACTGCTTCCTGGATGGATGGATAACTTTGAATTGTGAGCTTCATTCAGAATTCTTTCTTTTAGCTCTGTATCTTTAGGAACAACTAAACGCTGATTATACCACAGTATTCCTTGCTTGTCTGTTCTGAAGTTCAACGAACTACTGATTTCCAACCTCTTCTTAATCTGACAGATCCCTTCATCGGTTTTCTGCCTCTCGATGATGTCACTTTCCAAGGTACACTGAAGAGTGATGTTGTTCACCATAACAGGGTGCATAAGGTTAAATCCATCTTCCAACAGTGGTTGTAGGGAGTTGCAATGAGTCTTGCGACTCAAGGCATCGGCTACAACGTTTGCTTTTCCGGGGTGATAATGCACTTCTAGGTTGTAATCCTTAATCAACTCTAGCCATCTTCTCTGCCTCATGTTCAACTCTGGCTGGGAGAAAATATACTTCAGGCTTTTATGATCGGTGTATATATGACACAGGTTACCCATAAGATAATGCCTCCAAATCTTGAGTGCATGCACGACGGCTGCTAATTCCAAATCATGAGTGGGATAATTCTCTTCGTGCGGTCTCAACTGGCGAGAAGCATAGGCAATAACTCTCCCGTTCTGCATGAGTACACATCCAAGTCCGATCTTGGATGCGTCACAAAACACATCAAAAGTTTCCTCCAAGTTTGGCTGAGCCAGAATAGGTGCGGATGTCAACAACGTTCGCAGAGTGCAAAAAGCTGTTTCACACTCTGGAGTCCATTCGAACTTCTTGTTTTTCTGCGTTAAACGGGTCATAGGCTTGGCTATTCTCGAAAAATCCGGAATGAACCGACGGTAGTATCCTGCCAAACCCAAAAAGCTGCGAACCTCAAAAACACTCGTGGGTGCTTCCCAATCCATAACTTCTTGTACCTTAGAAGGGTCCACAGAAATTCCTTCCTCTGAAAGGACGTGACCAAGAAAAGGTACCTTCTTCAACCAAAACTCACACTTGCTGAACTTAGCATACAACTTGTGCTCTCTAAGTCGGGTTAGAACGACTCGTAGATGCTCAGCATGATCCTTCTCATTTTCAGAGTATATCAAGATGTCATCGATGAACACTACAACAAACTTATCCAACTCTGGCATGAAGACCAAATTCATCAGGTACATGAAATGTGCCGGTGCATTGGTTAATCCAAAGGACATAACAAGATACTCATAGAGTCCGTATCTGGTGGAGAAAGCTGTTTTCGGTATATCTTCCCTTCTAATCTTAATCTGATGATATCCTGACCTCAGGTCGATCTTAGAGAACACTTTCGCCTTTGACAACTGATCGAACAAGACATCGATTCGGGGTAAGGGATATTTATTCTTTATAGTTACTGCGTTAAGCAGTCTGTAGTCCACACACATCCTTAGAGTTTTATCCTTCTTCTTCACAAAGATAGCAGGACATCCCCAAGGTGACGAACTCGGGCGTATCAAACCCTTATCTAACAGCTCTTGCAACTAAACTTTAAGCTCTGCGAGTTCTTTAGAGTGCATTCTATACGGTCTCCGAGACATGGGTGCTGTTCCAGGGACTAACTCTATAGCAAACTCCACATCTCTGTCTGGCGGTAGTCCAGGCAACTCATCAGGGAAAACATCTGGAAACTCACATACTACCGGAATCTCAGCTATCTGCTTTGCCGTGATATTAAGCAATACTCCAATCTCGTGGGGGTTTCGAGGTAACTTGAACCGAAAAGAAGATCCATTCCTGGGACTAACCATGGACACTACTCTTTCTGCGGTGTCTAGATTAACCTTCCAGAGTTTCATCCAACTCATACCCAAGATTACATCTAAACCTAGACCAGGAATGACTATGGGGTCCACTATGGCCTGTTTATCCCCAAAGGTCATTTCCACTCCTTTAGCCATTTTACGCGCGGAGAGAACAACTTCGGCGAAACTTATCTGATATCCCCGGTCTAACTCTATCAACTTCAAATGACTTCTTATAACAAAATTCTCACTTATGAAAGAATGCGATGCTCCAGAATCAAACAGCACAACTGCAGGGCATTGATTAACAAGAAACGTACCAGCGGTGACAGGCTCTCCTTCTGGCACTTCTTCCACGGTGGTGTGATGCACATGACCCGTACGAGGTGGGGGCTGAGTGTACTGCTTCTTTGGGCGAGGGCACTGACGTGACAGGTGTCCAGTCTGACCACAATTGTAGCATGGGCCAATCACATAAGGAGTCTTGGGACCTCCGACACTTCCTGCCTTGTTCTTGTTCTGCAGCATAGGGGCGGTGTAGGGCTTCTGAAAACTGGGACGGGGACGGTTGGTGGTGATCTTCCTCTGTGGGGGACGGAACCTTGCTCCTGTGACAGGCGGGCGATATGGGGCGCGTGCTCCGAAAGGGGTCCTTTGCTGGGATGAACCTCCTTCATTTGCACGACGGCGCGTCTCTGTCGCTAGCCGGCTGTCATTGGCCTCTTGATTGAGACAGTCACCGACGAAGTCAGTGAAGGTGGTGCGGTGACTGTTGCCCATCTTGGAAAGCATAGCAGCACTCATGCCACGTTTGAAGCTTGCGATCTTCTTGGCCTCAGTATCCACAAAGTCTGGGGCATAACGAGCGAGGTTGTTGAAGCTGTGCAAGTACTCAGACATAGACCTGGTTCCCTGGGATAACCTCATAAACTCTGCAACCTTCATTTCCATTAGACCACTAGGGATGTAGTGGTTGCGCATAGCGGTGGAGAACTGATCCCAAGTGACACGTGCATTTACTGGCAAGGACGCACGGTACTGGGCCCACCATAAGCCTGCGGGTCCTTCCAACATGTGGGCGGCGTACTCCGCCTTGAGCTCTTCTGTTAGACGAAGCAGACAGAACTTCTGAGTGATGGAGTTGAGCCACTCATCAGCCTCAAGCGGTTCGGCGGCTTCCTTGAACACAAGAGGACGAGTGTCCAAGAAGTCACGATAGGAGCTGTACTGGTTGGGCTCCGGGCCTTGACGTTGATGATGCTGTTGTGCAGTGTTGTTAGCGATATTGCGAAGGGTGGCCTCCATGTGCCTCTGCATTTCCTCCATATTCCGTTGGCTACCCAAGAACTGGCCAAAGAACGCTTCTGGCGTCATCAGCGGCGGTGGGGGAGGTGGCAAGTTCTCCTCCTGTCCTGCCCCCTGCCCACGCTGGCTCGAGTGTGCGCCGGCATCTGCATATCCCATTAATAAGCAATCATTAGGTGATGTTGCATCGATCGTGAATAAATACTGCGATGTACATAATTTGAAAATTTAGCACACGACCAAGTATAATTACTCATTTCCATACAACATCACAAAACAATCGCTCGAAATTAGACATGCAAACGACGGATTTCCATAAAAGATGTCGGATCGGAGTCCGGACTTTGTCCAAAAGCTTTACATACCATCAAGCGGTTAAGCATAAAACCAACACATGTTTAGGGCATTACATCACTTAGCGAGCAAGCACAAGCTATACAAAAGAAAACGATCTCTAACAAACTAGCGCTCAGGGGTCTCCAGCGGCGGATACAGCGTCCTCTGGTGGGGCGTCGGGACCAAGGACCTCTCCGTCCTGGGGATCCGGGACCTCAGCTGCTGGGGCGGCGGCCTCCTGTGCAGCGTGGTGCATCTGATGGACGGCCTCGTGGAGCTGGTCGATGTAGGCCTGCTGTCCATGGATCTGCTGTATCAGGAGGTGGGCTCCCTCTCTAAGCTGGTCGAGCGTGGTGCGGGCCTCATCCCTTTGAAGAGCGGTAGTCAGGTACATCTGCTCTGCAACTGTCCTGGCAGTGGACTGTGCTGCTGCTGTGGTGCGGGCGTCGTCACGCTCAAGAGTGAGCTGCTGAATCCTCTCCTGCAGACGAGCAACCTCAGCGTCGAAGTCCTCCTGAAGCTTCCTCTTGCTCTGGTAGGTGGCTGTGAGGGTGAAGGACACGCTCCCAAGAGTGCGCTCCAAACTCTCACATACATCTAGCAAAGCTCCAGTGGCGCTCATCGCAGGTGTCTCACAGTAGAACCTCTCCTCTGGGCTCCCTGTCAAGACTGACTCCGAAGTCTGCTTCCAGCGCAATGGGAAAAGTGATCCACGGGGAAACACTCCTGCCATCGCACTTGCCAGGTCGGTGGGGAAGCGGGCGATGATATCCTTCAGCACTAGGTACGCTGCCCTGTTGGCTCCATCCTTGGCACAAGTGCCTCTGGTGATCTCTGTCCACCCTGTCCAGTGAGGCTTGGCGGGCAAAGCCTTGACTTTGATTTCCACCATGACCAAGGAATCCTGCCCGTAGATCTCCTTCTGCCATGAGTACCTGGGCTCCTGTCCTTCCTCATAGCCTACGGCCTGCAAAATCCTCCAAAGAATAGTCGGCAGCCCGAAATAGGTCAAGAACGTCCTCCGGGTCAGCTTGGTGGCCAAGCGATGACGCGGAACTCCTCTGCCTCCGGTGGCCTTGCGAGCAGTCAACTTAGTCCGGGCCATCTGTAGGAACAAAAAGGGTTTCGAACTCTCGTGAGACGGATATTAAGTTGGCAAATTTTATAGAAAAGAGACAATTTTTAATTTAAGGGGAGGTAATGTAAATGCATGAATATAAACATGATGCATGATCGTACTTACGTTCTCACTCACTAATATGACTCGTAAGTCCTAACGTTCTAGTCGGTGGCAAGAACGATCCCTCATGCGTTATCTACACGTTCTACTCGTTCGCATAGTTAGTGTACCTGCAGAAGATTCATTTCAGCCTAAAGCAATTCCCAATGATAAAACAATTGAGTATTGGCCAATATGCGCAAAATACATAGAAGCCAACACTGAACACCATGCACCAACATAGAAAATACCCTTGAAAACATTGATACCCTCGTATGTGTCTGCGTGGAGCTCGCACATACTTGGTATAAGAACTCTCACCTGGACCGACGGTTGGACGGTCATGCTCTCATATCTCACAAAAATCATTTTATGCATGTTTTCGCGATCGACGCATTCTCTTTTTCCCGAGAATGGACCAGCAAATAAAGATCCAGCATGAAGCAAAACCCTGAACCCTGTTAGCAGTTAAACCACCTGATTCCTAGTATAGGGCTTAAGGACGAGACTGGGCACACTTAGTAATTGAAAGTAGTTTTGAAAATAGCTTTGAAGTACCCATTTTAGTTCAAAAATAGCTCTCCACGGAGGTAATCACTTGAACCATGCTCTGATACCAGGCTGTGGCGGAACCGTCCTGATTATAAGAGTTCAAGTATTATCTTAGTCAAATCCGTCTGACCTTGACTCATACTTGAACCCATATAACCCCGGTAGTCCGGAAACCTCGAAGGGTTTCTAACACCATACATCATACAGGATCGCATCGTTCAAGGATTACATTCGTAAAGATACAACATAGCGAAAAATGAAGCCGAATTTAAAATATCAGAGTGCGGAATTTAAAACGGAGTTATTACAATACTGAATTTTAAAAGTGCGGCAGCTTAAACAAGTTTTTAACACATGACCACCACACACGTGGTCCAAATAATTGTTTTGATAAATCCACTCGACACAACTCACTCCTCCCTCTTTAAGATAATGTGTCACTAGTAGTCTCAGTCCAGCAAAAGAAAAGGGAAAAGCTTCTGGACGACCCTGCCCTGGGCCTACTCCTCATCACCTTCCACTGGGTAGAGGCAGTGCTTACAATAGCCGAAGTAGACCTGGCCATCTGCAACAACGGGATAAACCCTGAGTACGGGAATGTACTCAACTAG
Source organism: Coix lacryma-jobi var. lacryma-jobi (assembly GCA_009763385.1). Classification (NCBI taxonomy): domain Eukaryota; kingdom Viridiplantae; phylum Streptophyta; class Magnoliopsida; order Poales; family Poaceae; genus Coix; species Coix lacryma-jobi. The sequence goes on along the minus strand of CM019822.1, from coordinate 176,570,131 downwards.
ACTTACCCGTCCAACTGAAAATAAAGACACCAAGGACATGCAAGGCCTTTTTGGGTGGAGCTGGGATCTTGAATTTGCGAAAAGCTCAATTTAAGATAAGCGGTAATTAATGATAATGATGAGTTGTCATCTTTTATACCTATTCCTTCTTCTAGGTTTGCACCTGAACTATTGCACACACTTGAGTCTAGCAGACGAATAATATAACCATATCCAGTTGACTTGTCCACATTTTAGTTGAACCTTTAGATATTACATGGAGTTGTATCGTGGTGAAGCTCGCCATAGTTTCCCACTAACCGGGGGAGACGGCGACTCGAATTGAATTCCAAACCAGCTGGTGAAAGACCTTTAATACCAGCCCACACTTTCCCCGTCGGGTCCATGCATTGGGCAACCGCTCGACGCTTGTTCGAGGTGGTAATCGTCGCGGTTCAAGCACGAACCGCCCAATTGGAACCTGGCGATGGCCTCACGCGGCAGATCGCAATTTCCATACTAGAGGGCACGACACGGGTTGAGACCGGCCCGAACAGCTTCTAACCGGCTTTGGGGTCGATGATTACGGCACCGACATATCCCTAAGTAAAAGGGCGCGTTCAAAAATGAACGAGGGCCAACATCAATACAAACCTACACGATCCAACGGACGGACTGCCCCAAGTTTCCAAACTTGTGCCTTGCCTTCCAGTTGACCGTATTTTATTACTATTCAGGTTCTTTTCCACGATAGCATATATAGCCAACCGTGATCCGGTAAGTACCCATCAGGGTATTACGGAGACATCCTTAACTACTACTTTTATTAAGCAGGCTAAGCAATTCTACATTGCAAATAAATAACAGGATAACAAGGTAGATATTAATCAACCATCAAGGAATGGTAATGCAGCAAATAGGATTCATTCAACTCCTAAACCTAATGCATCACAATATAAAAGGACTCAAGTAATTTAATTGTAAATACTGGGAGACTTAGAATGCTCTGGGGCTTGCCTTGGGTGAAGACCGAGGCCTCGTGAGAGGGGCACTCGGGCAAGTTAGTGACGGGGACGGGGTCGGCTTCCTCGGCTTGCTGGAGCTCCGGAATCTGCTGCTCAGCGCTTATCTCCTGCTCCTGGTCGGGCTCTGGTGGGGTCGATCCTTGCCTTGGCTTGGTGAAGCTCGAGGATGAAGAAGAGGAGTCGGTGAAGCTCGGGTTGGGGAAGAACGGCGTTGCGGCTCGGCGGTGGCGACTGACGGACCGAAAGAGGCGCTACGTCCTCCGGCGGCGTCGGGACTTGGTCAGGGATGATGACGTGCGCACGGCGTGTGCACGGCGTAGGCGGAACGGCGTGCGGAAGGAATCGGTCGGCGATGGAGGGTGGTGGTCGGAACGGAGAGGGGTGGTTGCGGCGGTGGTTGCGGCGAGAGCGAGCAGCGCTCTCGGCTCGCGTTCGTGCGTGAGGAGAGTGTGAGCGAGAGTGGAAGAGTGTGTGCGGTTGGGAGAGAGAGAGCAAAGGGTGCCCGGGGTCTTAGCCGGGGGCCTTGGCCGGCCAGTGGTGGTGGCGGGGCCGGCGACGGGACGTCGCGGCAGCGCGGCGTGGTCGGCGAGGCGGGGCGACAGGCAAGACCGCGCGGGAGTGGGCAAGCGCGATCGCTTGCGTGATCGGGGAGGCGAGGATCGAGCGGGGAGTGGCGGAGGCGGATTTGGCGCAGGGTTTGGGACGCCATGCGGCAGGGCAAGCCGCCACGCGGCGATTTGGCCGGCGTACGGCGCGGCCGTGTCAGGCGGCCGGCGCGCCGTGCGCGGGCGAGCGCGCGCGCTGGCGAGCGGAGCTAGGCCGGCACTGGCGCGGCGAGCGGGGCGCGCGGGCGAGCAGAGCTGGCGCGGGTTGGGCCGAAAGGCCTGATGGGCCGGAAGGGTTGGCGCGGGAGAAAACGTTTTCCTTTTTCTTTTTTTTCCAAATACTTTTCAAACTTTGACCATTCAAAACAGTTTCAAAAACTCCAAACTAGGTTTTGACCCAAATATGAAAGTTGCTCAAAATAATTTTCTCTACAACTTTCATATAAGACACTTTTTCTGAAAACCATTTTTAAATCCTCCACATAAACAAAGCCAATTTTGAAACATAAACCATTTCGTTTGACTTATTCTTATTTAACACACTATATAGAACTAGGTCAAAACTCCAACATGAAAAGCACTCTACTCAAAATTCTCTATTTTATACAACTCTTTGCCAAAACAGAAATCCATCTAAATCATCAAGTCAAAGGAAATCCAAATCCAAATAAATAAACAAAAGCAAAACACTCTCATGCACATGAAATGATGCAATGCATTGCTTATGCTTCTTAGTAGCTAATTGCAATTCCTAATGCAGTGCTTGACACTAGGGTGTCACAGTGCTGGCGCTGGATGTGTCGTGGCGCCTCCCGAGCAGATGTGATCTCCCCCTCAACAGCAGCTGGTGCCTCCCCGGGTACAAAAGGTACCGCTCGGGGTGGCGGATCCCACGGCCTCCAGGAAGAAGAAGTGTCGGGGCCGTGAGTCGTCGTAGAAGCTGCTCTTTGCGGCACAGCAGGTGGAGGCGATTCTGGGTCACCCATGCCTTCAGCATCCTCGTCCTCATCATCAAAAAGAGGCTCACCAACCTCATGATCACCTGCACGCTCAAAATGAGAAGAAGGACAAACCATGGTCTCGTCGAAGGTGACATCGGATGTCTCCATGACTCGGTTAGTATCAAGGTTAAGTACACGATAAGCTCGAGTGTGAGTGCCACAACCCAAAAATACACCGTCAGAAGAACGAGACTCAAATTTGTCCAGGTTGCCTTTCTTCAATATAAAACAGTGGCAACCGAAGACTCTAAAATAACTCACCTTGGGCTGTCTTCCAAAACGCAACTCATAAGAAGTCTTTTTTAAGAAAGCTCTCAGAAAAATGCGATTGGAAATATAGCATGCAGTGTTCATAGCTTCGGCCCAATATCGCCTAGGAGTCCTATGCTCATCGAGCATCGTCCTGGCCATCTCTACAAGGGTCCGATTCTTCCTCTCTACAACACCATTTTGGGGCGGTGTGTAGGGGGAAGAAAACTGATGCTCCAAACCCAAAGAGTCACAAAACTTCTCAAAATCTGAATTCTTGAATTCGGAACCATTATCACTTCTAATAGCTCGCATCGAGTTCATAGGGAACTCGTTCTGAAGACGCAAAATCAGATTGCGAGCAAAAGAGAAAGTCTCAGTCTTCTCAGTCAAAAAGAAGACCCACGAATACCTCGAAAAGTCGTCAACAACAACGAGCACATACCACTTCCCCCCAACCGAGCTCACCCGAGGCGGACCAACAAGGTCCATGTGTAAAAGCTCTCCAGGGTGCTGAGTCATGACCTGAGTCACTGGATGGTGGGGAGCGGCAACCATCTTTCCATGTCTACAAGAATGGCAAACAAGGTCCTTCTCCATTGACAACTTGGGAAATCCTCGGATTAGGCCAAGTGAGCTAAGTCTTGCAAGCAAGTCGAAGCTTAAGTGACCGAGCCTCCTATGCCACTTCCAAAGATCAGAGGAGGAAGGACTAGCCAAAAGACAGCGGGAAATACCAAATGACTCCGAGAAATTCGCACGAAAGACTTTCCCAAAGGGCGAAATCAAACAAACAAGATTGCCCTGAGGATCCAAAATGCGACTGAGATTCAGTTTAAAACGAATCTCATAGTCATCATCAAAAAGTTGCGAAACAGAAAGAAGGTTAAAGTGCAAGTTAGAAACAAGAGCAACATCGCGCAACACAAAGTGCTCATTAACTCACACCGACCCACGAGACAACACCTTACCTTTGCTATTGTCGCCGAAGGTGATAAACTCCTTTCCGGCAACAGGACTAAGACTGGAGAACCACTTGGCGTTTCCGGTCATGTGTCTCGAGCAACCGGAATCCACCAACCAAATGTCCTCCAATCGTTTTACCTACATCAATAAAAATACATAGGGTGAGCATACAGTCCAACACTGGGGTTAGTGAAGTAGGAAGAATACCAGTGTTAGGCCGGCTGCTCAAAAGAACGGTCAGTGTAAAAAACCATTCCTAGCAGGTCTACGGGGGTAGCGATCACCACGCACAGGAAAACGTGGTCCGCTAAGGAAAGAGCGTCCATCGCGATACTCAAAACGCGGTGGAGGGAAACGCTCAACAAAGCCTCCGCCACGGGGTCCGTATCCTGCAAAGTCAGGACCCCGTCGGGCAACTCCTCCCTGATGCCTAGGACCTTGAGGTGCTGCACCTCTAGGCCTAGCAGCTCTCCTCGGAGCTCTCCTCTGAACATTCGACACATGTACATCATGGAAAGGATGGTTGTTCATCTCCCTGGCACGGCGCACCTCTCTCTTGCGCCGAAAGCAGAACTCACCCAAGTGTCCATCTCTCCCACAATACTCACAATGGTACTTTACCGCTCTCATAGGGGGTTGTTGGTACTCATGGTTGTGGGTTTGGATCACTTTGCCCTTCTGTGGCATAAGCTCCTCCTGAATAGGTGGCATAGTGTCCAGCTTGTTCTTGAGGTGGTTTGGTTTGGGAGCCCACTGTTGGTTCTTGGGTGGAGCTCGTGGAGGTTCTTCAAACACCCCATCCTTGGTGTTAGGCTTGAGAGGCTCTTTGGGTGGAAGCTTGGTAAGTTTGGGAGTAGTGGTGGAGTTGGGCTTCTCACATGGGTTCAGACCACTCGACTCTCCAATCTTCCCAAAAGCAGAAAGATCAACACCCGGAGCAAAACCTACACCAGGGCCTCCAGCAGCTCGCTTAAATTAGGAGATCATCATCCCAAGCTGCGGCTCACTACAAGAGACCCATGACAAGATGGTCCGAAGGTATGTGTTTTCCTCCTCGGTTTGCATCTTGCCATGCTTCACATTGGCAATCTCCATCTCCAAACCCTCACACAAAACACACCTGGTCACACAAGTGCTACCCGAGCTGGCCTTCTCAAGAGACTCAATCTTGGCATTCTTCTCTGCCAACTCGGTTTGCAAGACAGGACAAGTCTTGCACGCACCTAACAACATGGGCCTAGCCCGGAGCTCATCCACCTCTCCAACCAAAGCAGCATACTTACCTCTCAAGGTGAGAAGGTCAGCCATGTGCTTGGTGCACGACTCGCACTCAACCTCCTCAGAAACGACCACGGTGGATTTAGCAAACTCCAACTCCTTCACCGTGTCCTCCCACTTCTGCCTAAACTCCTTGCGCTCTCTAGCGGCACGCCTAAGCAGCTTATCCTGACTAAGCAAGGCGGCAGTAAGCTTCTCAACCTCAGCAGAAAGCTCATCGTGGGTCAGAGATACATGGGAGGTGTCGTCGTCGTTGTCGTCGTTCTGAGGAGTGTGCTCCAGCTTGCCGTCGACCTCATCACCAAGGGCCATGGTGCAGATGCCCTCGTCGTCGGCGAAGAAGCAGAGACCGTTCAGCTTGTCCTCGATCCTCTTCTTCTTCTCGGACTCGTCGTCGCTTGAGCAAGCGGAGTCGTCATCTGAGCCGTCGACGTCGCTGAGCGTGGCGAAGAACGCACGCTGCTCAGCCTGGGCCTTCTCCAAGTACTTCTTCTTGATGTACTCCTTGTCGAAGCCGCCCCTCCGCTTGTGCCTTGCGGGGACGTACTTCTCCTTGCGCTTGCCAGAGTCATACTTGTGCCCATGATCGCCCTTCCCCGAATGCTTGTTCTTCTTGGGGCAGTTGGCGATGAAGTGGTCGGGGTCGCCGCACTCGAAACATCCCGAGCGTCCTCCTCCGTGGCGACGGTTCATGCGGTTGTTGTGAAACCGTGAGAACCGGTTGGCAAGCAAAGCCAACTCATCATCCCCCAAAGACTCAAGCTACTCCTCTGTGATAGAAAAGAGAGAAGAGAGTGCAAATCCTCCAGAGGGGTTAGCAGAAGAGCCAGAAACCAAAGCCATAGTCGGGCCAGAAGGATTCTCATAAGAAGTCCTCGACATGGCGTCAATCTCACTAGACTTGAGCTTACTGAAGAGCTCGTCGCAAGTGAGGGTCTCATAGTTAGACGATTCGATGATCGCCTGGACCTTTGAGTCCCACACCGAACGATCGAGAGTATGCAAAAGCTTCAAAGCCCTCTCATGATTGTCGAAAGGCAACAGCTCCTTGTTAGCTCGCATCTTGTTGACAATGACCTGAAAGCGAGCGAATAAACTCTCTGTGCTCTCGCCAGGCATATGTCGAAAGTTCTCATACTCCCGCTTGTGCGACTCGTAGAGACGGGATTTGACTTGAGTGGTTCCCTCATGGAAGCGCATGAGAGTCGCCCAAATCTCAGGAGCCATGGGGAGGTGAGAAACGCGATCAAACTCGGACATGCTCAAACAGGAGAACAAGGCGTTACGCGCCCGGCTATTGGCTTCGTGATCATCGATCTGAAGCTGAGAGACACGAGCATCTAGGACAACGTAATCGGCCTTGTTGCAAATCTCCCAAACAGAAGAGCCCATGCTCTGGAGATAGGCCGACATGCGTATCTTCCAATACGCATAGTTGGTCCTATCGAAAAACGGCGGTTTGCCCACGCCGTGATCCATGTCGCCTTCGGTGGATCTGGAACCGGCTAAGGTGGAAGATCCTTAACCCGCTCCGATACCAATTGAAGGACCGAGAATGCAATAGCAAGGCGACCAGAGGGGGGTGAGTGGGAGCCAACAAAATTTCTCTCGAAACTTTGGCCAAGTGTCCCAAAATCAACCCCCAAAAGCGATGTCCGAAACCGTGATGCTTACGACCCTTGGAAGAGGGTGGATGATCCCTAGGATCACAGCGGAGCACCACAAAGTGATAGCAAACCAAACGCCAAAAGCACCGGCACAAGTGTGCCCCCAAAAACCAAGTCCCGAACGTAGATAGATGGCTACGTCGAGAAATCCCCAAATACCAATGCTAACAAGTAGCAAAGATACCTAGAGAGGTTTCTTGGTCAACTCTAGGGTCAAACGAGAAGTCCGGAAACCAAGCGAAGAAGCCGGGAGAGCAAACGCACTAAGAAGCAAGCTTCAGCAGGGTCCCGGACTGTCCGCGAGTACGGTCCCAGACTGTCCGGCCCAACCGCGGACTGTCCGCGAGCAGGTGGCGGACTGTCCGTTGGCCAAATGGACAAAACAGCAAAGCTGCTGAAGTCCCCTGCTCGACTCCCGGACTGTCCGCGAGTTTGTACCGCGGATTGTCCGCCGATCAACCAAAAACCAAAACTGCCGAAGAACACAGCCACTGACTCGGCTGATCCCCGACGCGTGGACTGTCCGCCGGTCTAACCGCGGACTGTCCGCGAGTACCCAGAAAGGGTGATTTTGGTCGCCCAAAACTCAAATCTTCTCCAAATCAATTCAAACCAAAATCCCTTGACCCCAAACTTGGAGAGTATGATCACGAGGTAGTTGGGAGACTATCCCCAAGAAATCATCCGCTCAAAACGACTCAATCAACGGGAAATCGAAGGGGAAGGTGTATGAACCGAAAAAGCACCACAAAAATGAAATGAACCTGATCTACTTGTTCGTGAGGAGTTAGATGAATTCCTTTGGTCGAAATGACCTCCTCACTGTAAAGAACAAGATGATTCAAACGGATTTCGCAAAGACGCACTAGAGAGGGAGATCGAGCGACGGGAAAAACGCGGAGAAACGAAGAACGCGAAGAACACGAACCAAAACGCGAATCAACACATCGATCTGCAACCGTGTGGCTACCACACGCTACAATGGTGAGGTTACGGCCTCACTTCCTCAAAATCTCCAGTACACAGAGGTATGGTTCTCTGCGGATCTCAGCTAGCTACAACAGGGGATTGGGAGAGCAGGAAACCGTAGAAGCAAAGAGCAAATAACTGAGATAGAATGGGAGGAGGGTGTCTCCCTCTACTTATCCTAATTCTAATTCCTACTCTACCCCTCTCTAATTACAGAGTGAACCAGCTAAACCCTAGGGTTATTCTGGACCAACTCAAGGTAGGTGGTGATCCGACGGCCACACCCGCACAACTCGTAGCGTTGCCTCGACGCAACCTCCCGATTGCCGCCACGTGCCGCCCTCGCTCTGCACCCCCGGTTTTGTGGCCGAAACCGGGAAACCAGGCCTTCACGCCAACCCCCGGTTTTGAGGCCCAAACCGGGAAACCAGCCTCCAAGTCCATCCCCTAGTTTTGAGGCCGAAACCAGGAAACCCGTCAGCGCCCAGGTTTTGAGGCCCAAACCTGGAAAGCGTCCTCAGCCCGAGTTTTGTGGCCCAAACTCGGAAGCCCGCAACACGCCCAGGTTTTGTGGCCCAAACCTGGAAACCGTCCACACGATGGTTTTTCTCTGGCTCTACCACCAAACCGAAGCTATAGAGGGGATGCACCGCCCGTGCACCCCGTCCATCGACACGTGTCCCCAGGTCCTCGACCCGAGCAACACTGTGCCCCGCAAGTCTCCGCTCATCACTGTCCCAGGCTGCCAGCAACCACAGCTGATCCTCAGGCCACCGGTCCCTCAGTCCAAGCCTCACGTCCGCCCTTCACCGCTCCTGGTCCGTCGGCACGGCACGTCTCTACTTGACCTTCACCTTGCCCTCGATCACTGTCTCCGTGCTCGACACTTGCACAACACAAGCCAAAGAACATGCGATCAAACTCGTTGACAATCACTCATCACTCCGAGACTCGGCATACACCCATGTATCCGCATCCCGGTCCGTCGGCACGGCACGTCTCTACTTGACCTTCACCTCACCTTCGACCACTGTCTCCAAGCTCCACACCTGCACATCAACACAGCCAAGAGACATGTTGCTCGTTGACCGATCACTCATCACTCAGGAAGGGAACCACAAGGGCACATATCAACCTTATGTTCGCATTCTTTGAGATTAGTTGGTTACTGGTTCGGTGTGGTTTGGGTCATCTGATGGACTTCAGGTGCGGTTGCCTGATGGACTTCAGGTGTGGGTTTGCTTGGTGCGACTCCAAGTGTGGTTGCTTGGTGGACTCCAAGTGTTGGTTGCTCGGTGTGACTCCGAGTGTGGTTTTGCTCGGTGCGACTCCGAGTGTTGTTACTTTTCTACAGTGTCTGGGTCTATAACCTAGTAAATAGGTGCATATGATTAATAGGATTAATAGGATTGTGTCACTTTAGGCGCTTGAGTCAAACTGAGTCAGCCTACCTTTGTTAATACCCTCATAAGCTTATATTTCCTACACTTGCGAAGTACATTTCGATGTACTCACCCTTCCTCTTTGTCCCCCTGCTACCCCACCCAGACGCTGGAGACTATGCTTACGAGGAGCAGGAGTACCCCGAGGACGACGACTTCGACCCTGACGACCTGTACTAGGATGGTGCAGCCCCCGATCGACCTTCCTGTGGAGATGGCGTCCAGTTTCCGCAAGTCTACATTAGAGTTAGACTGAGAGTCTGTACTTTTCTTTTGGACCCGAGGGTCATTCTTGTAATAAAGTTCAATATTATTAATAAAGCATTGTTTTCATATTTACTATGATGTTGATATATGTATGAAAATTGATCCTGGCATACATATATTGTGCTCCAGTTTTGTTCTTAAAATTGGGGTGTGACATGTACCTATATCATCCCTGTTATCGGTTATTTGAAAATGCTCTTAAATGCTTAGCTAAAGTGCACGGTGTTGAGATTGTCATCCGCTTAGGCCTTGTGCAAACTGAGGGATGATGAGTCATCATTGTTAGGGTACCTCTGACAGGTACAGCTCCAGATGGAAACAAAACTGATTTCAGACCCGGCAGGAAACCATTCAAGGAAAGATAGCAGGCAGGTTAACCCTAGTCTTGCTAATCCTGTATGTGTTGATTAGGAACCATCCATTGTTGGCCCTTGATCGAGTGCATGATGATACGGGTTGATATGTTGCAGGTTTGAGTCCTGCCATACAACACCATGGTGCTTTGATATGTTGTAGGTTAGAGTCCTGCCTTTCAAATCACTTGTGGTGGAGCAGTATGTGCAGGTTAGAGTCCTGCCTTACTATGTGATGGGAAGCCCCAGCTGGGTAGATAAAGCAGTTTGAATCATCGTTGCTCTACGATAAAAAGAGACTCGATCTCGCCCCCTCAACATAGAAAAAAGGCATCCCAGCAGAAGATGTTTCAAAAATATTTGTTTTAAAACAAATGATTGGCTTAGGATAGCTTTGAAAGGGATTTACAAAAAGATGGATTTGGCAAAAGTCTTTTACAAAACTATTTCTTTCCATAATCCCTTCTCTCTTGCTAGCCCCAACACATCGTTGAAACCAGCATGTCCTTGGAGTCTTTTCTTTAGTCGGGTAAGTCTTGTTGAGTACCCTCCTGTACTCAGGTTTTGTTAATCCCTGTTGCAGGTGTTAGCTTGTGGGGTGTCAATCAGGATCATGTCAGTGGGCTCGATATGATCTGGTTGTTCTCTCTTCAGCTTAGGTGTTCTACCTAAGTCAGGCTCTGTAGTGCTACTCTAATTCCGCAATCCAGGTTGAATTTGTTTAAAAAGTAACTTACACATGCTTTTGTAAAGTTTATCTTATCTTGCTTCTGCACTCTGATAATATTTTTGTATCAAATGTTGTAATGTTGCAATGATCTTTACAAGGTGATCCTGCTTGGAAAGGGTGAGTTGGTCACCCGATGGACTTTTTAAGTTATGGGATACACTTGCATAGTCGTCAAAGGTCCGTAGGACAATGACAGGTGCAAGTGGGTCTTATAACTTGGGAGGTTCCGTCACATGTTAAATTGGAATCCACCTCAGGATGTGAGTCAAATCCGTAGTTTTCTCAAAATGGCAGGATACTATTGGGTATTCATTGAAGGATTCTCAAAGATTGCAAAACCTATGACATCTCTGTTAGAAAAGAATGCCAAGTTTGTATGGTCTAAAGAGTGTCAAACGAGTTTTGAGGAATTAAAGAAGAGATTAACCTCAGCAGCAATGTTTATCATGCCTGATATCACTAAAAGCTTCTCAATTTATTGTGATGCCTCATGACAAGGTCTTAGATGTGTTCTTATGCAAGAAGGCCAAGTTGTTGCTTATGCATCAAGATAGTTGAGAAAACATGAATTGAATTATCCAACCCATGACCTAGAGTTAGCAGTAGTGGTGCATGCTCTCAAGATATGGAGGCATTATTTGATTGGGCATAAGAGTGACATTTACATAGACCTCGAGAGTTTGAAGTACATATTCACTCAGTTAGATCTAAACTTGAGGCAACGTAGATGGTTGGAACTAATTAAAGATTATGATCTTGAACTACATTACCATCTTGGAAAAGCAAATGTCGTAGCAGATGCTCTAAGTAAAAAAGAGTTATGTCGACATGGCCTATGCTACTCAGTTACCCAAGGAGTTATGTGATGATCTCAAACATCTTAATCTGGGTATTGTGGTTAATACCATGGAGTTAGTAGTAGAGCCTACTATAAAACAAGAAATTCATAAAGGACATCTTGAAGATGAGAAGATCAAAGATATTGTTGAACGCACTGTGATTGGCAAAGCCCAAGGATTTCATATGGATGAACAAGGAACAGTATGGTTTGGCAAGAGAATTTGTGTGCCAGAAGTGAAATCAATTAGAGAGTCTATCTTAAGGGAAGCTCAAAGCTTAGCTTAAAGAAAGATATTGGTGGTATGGTCTAAAAAGAGAGGTAGCAGAATATGTAGCATTGTGTGATACCTGTCAAAGAGTAAAAGCAGAAAATTAGAGAGCAACAGATTTACTCCAACCAATGAAGATACCTGAGTGGAAATGGGAAGAAGTTGGTATAGATTTCATAACAGGTTCACCAGAGGGGATATGACTCTATTTGGGTAATCGTGGATTGATTGACCAAAATAGCACATTTCATTACCATCAAGACTACCTACACTGGTGCAAAGTTGGCACAGTTGTATATGGAAAGGATCGTGTGTCTACATAGGGTACCAAAGAAAATTGTTTCTGATAGAGGAACACAGTTCACATCTCATTTTTGGCAAAAACTACATGAGTCCATGGATACAAAGTTGAACTTTAGCTCCGCTTATCACCCAAAGATAGATGGGCATACTGAGAGAACAAATCAGATCTTAGAGAATATGTTAAGAGCTTGTGCTTTGCAGTATGGGACCAGTTTGGATAAGAGTCTGCCTTATGCTGAATTTTCTTATAACAACAGTTATCAGAAAAGTCTCAAGATGGCACCGTTTGAGGTGTTATATGACAGAAAGTGTAGAACACTGTTGTTTTGGAATCAATCAGGCGAAAGTCAAGTTTTTGGACCAAAATTTTTGAAAGAGGCAGAAAAGCATGTACAAAAACTGAGACAGAACTTGAAAGTTGCACAATCTCGCCAAAAGAGTTACGCTGACACTAGAAGAAGAGATTTGGTGTTTGAAATAGGTGACTATGTATATCTCAAAGTATCACCTATGAGACCAAAGGAAAGTTATCTCCTAGGTATGTGGGACCTTTGAAAATCCTTGCTAGAAGAGGAGAAGTAGCCTATCAGTTGGAGCTGTCAAAACAACTCTCGAGTGTACATGATGTCTTTCATGTGTCACAACTCAAGAAGTGTCTAAGGGTACCCGAGGAACAATTACCTTTAGATGAGCTTGATATCTAGAAATATTTCTCTTATAAAGAATATCCAGTGAAAATCCTGGAAACAGCTAAGAGGATGAGGCAATTTGGGAAAGAGAAGAAGCTCTCAGATCAGAACATTCCCATCTCTTTGAGTAATTGTTCGAACCTCGAGGATGAGATTCATCTTAAGGGGGTAGGTTTGTAACACCCTAAATTTCATTTTCCAAACTTAGTAATAGATTTTAGCATTTATTTAATTTTCTAAGCCTTTAACCTAGGTCAAATAATAGTTTTTGAAAAATTAAAATGAATCTTAGAGCTTAGAAACATTTTTGTTGCATTCATGCCAGTGCATAATATTTTGTTTGAGTGTAGGGGGTTAGGTTGGTTGTGATCAACTTCAAATTTTGTTTGAGTTTGATCAAAGTTCAAAGCTTTAGGAAATAAAAAGGTTTCCTTTTTATCATTCACCCTGTTGACACTTCTTAGCGTCACTACCAAGAATAAAGTATGAATCTATCCTTGGTAACAGCGCCAGAAATGCTTTGTTGGTATTTCTTAGCATAAGCAGAAAAGTCTGCAAGCGCACGGAAGTACCGTTGTAGTAGTTCACCCGGAAGTATTCAGGGTATCGTATTTTCCACAAGGAATGGTGTGCTATAGACTCTTGGTCTAGTCCTCCCAGATGAGATAAGAAGAAGGGTAACAAGGGTAGCAAGGTTCTTCTAAGGAACAACTCCTTATTTGATCAAGCTCAGCCAAACGTAGCCTGCTTCAGTCAACGGGTGGAGACTGGTTTCCCAATCTATGCCGATACAGCTCTACCTAGAGTCCCGAACGTGGGTAGATTACAAAGGACGGACAGGGTTGTCACCACCTGCCGCCTACCTCCTCAACCATGGAGAACCAGGCAAACAACATGCAACCACTTAGCCTAAACACTGTGTTTACGCTCAGGGTCACTACTCTAGCAGTAGCTAGGACTTGCGCCCTCTCACTAAAGCACTCACCTGAGGGTGAATGATCGGTCCAGCTAGCTACGAAAGTGATAAGCTAGAACACGATATGAACTTAGAACCAAATTTGAACACGAACCTTTATACTTGAAGAAGTACACAAGATCGTAGAGGTACAAGCGGAGTCATACTGGCGATTCCGATGTTCCTTTCGCGGAGGTAGCCGACAACTTTGATACTTCTCTGACTCGCACTCTCTCGCTCCTTATTCTAGTTAGCTACTAGAGCTAAGATTTATGAGACACTACTCCTTCTTCCATGGATCCCTCTTGAGATATCATCAATGAGCACTTGGATGCTTTGTGAGGAGGGTGGAGGCCTCCTTTTATAGGTGGAGGTGCCTTGGAGGGGTGGAGAGCCTCTTCTCTCCACATGGAAAGTGCAAACCGACCTTCCGGGGTGCATTGGACCTGGACACCTTGATAACCGACATGAGAGAGGTAGTGGCAGGCGCACATTCAAATTTGAACGTGTTTGGTGCCGGTGGTGGTGCGGCCGCCTCACCATTGCCTTTCTCTGGTGGTCTTCGGAGTGGATATGGGCCATGTCCATCGAGGGTGTTAGGTCCAGTTTGTTGTTGTGATGGGCTTTGAGCTCTATTTCTCCCATTTGGATGGGCCGGAAGTGCTGGGTACTAGGCCTATTACCTTTGGGCTCATATCAGGTGCATTCACATGCCATATGTTATATGTGTTGGAGCCCGTTTGTAGTCATTTACGTGAATGCCCTCCTGCAATTTACCAAACACCAAAACTTGTGGAAATAGTTAGTCGTAAGCCCTATTCTATGTTTGATGTTGGTTTTATGCGAGTCTTGGCGGTTATAAAGTATGAGTTAAGGACCGTCAACAACTCCCCCACACTTACCCCTTTGCTCGTCCTCGAGTAAAGTTTTAGAGATAAAAGTAAACACGAGCATAACATTCCTGGGATATACAGCTATTATAAAGATCATTCCAAATCATTCCTTACAAAGGTGGGATATGTGGCGTTGTCCAACATGTTTCATTGGGATGTTGAAAAGTGGAACACCTCTCGAAGCAATGTCATCTTCCCTGATTCACATCTTATAAACTTGGAGTTTTTCAAAGTTTTTTTTATCAAGAAAAAGCATAGTTCACTTTTTATACTCCTCAAATGATGCTCTCGGATCACTCGATGGTGTATGATTCCTTACCAAGGCATAGCAGGGTCTTGGCTTCTTTTGTTGTCCCTACATCTAAAAAGGCTTATGTGGAGATCAGTAGGGATAAACATGGATTGCATACTTGTATTGCATATACTGTAATTCAAATTGAGGATCCAAGGAGAGAAGTGTCATACTCTTAGATCAAGATGTGCATGTGTGTGGACTATGATATGAAAATAGTCCTTTTGTGGATATGATCTCTCTCTATAACTTATTACCTTGAGACATGGCTATCTTTCTCTTTTTTTTCTAAGCATGAGCCTTCATGTGCTCATCATTTTTTTCTTTTGGTGGGTATTGAATATACCCCTAATTCTACTGCAGGCACTTGCCCATTTTTTCCTTTTTTTCTTTGGGACCTTCATGTGTCCCTCCATGTCTCTTCTTCTAAAACATATATGTAGAGAGAAATCACTATTCTAAATCATGGAGTATAAAAAGACATTATTTTGTCTACCCCTAGTGTAGGAGCAGAGCTTTTTGGTGGAACTAAATGGAGGCATGTTTTTGCGCACTCCCAGTGTAGGAGCGGCAAGTATATGTGGAGTGTGCGTGATCTTGATCTTGGGAGCATGATAAATCTCTCAACAAGGGTCAACAAGACTTGACCAAACTCAACACAATAACAAGCAGCGTATGTAGAAAGCTTGAAACTTTTTGCAAGATAATAAATTTGGCTTTGGTAGGAATTTCTCACCAAATGAGGAGTATGTGACACTATGATTTTATATCATTTTTTTCAAAACAAATTCTCCAAGTACTTCGAATAGAAATGGTAGGATTCATAAGCCAGAACTATATCACACTTCACAACATCTTAGTCATCATGATTTTCCTATCAAAATATTTTCCCACAAGTGTAAGTACATGTATATGGAACAAACTTTATGCAAGCTTCTATCTCAAAGATGTTATGAATATGTCACTTTTAAAATTTTAAGACAAAGTGTGGTTAAGTTCTTTGCAAGGAAGTAAGAAGTAGTTGTTGGTTCATTGAGTTTAATTTTAGTGGTCAAGTTTTATGTGTGTTCAAACTCAAGAACTAAGGAAGCTGAGGAGAGTGTTGCACAAACTATTGTTTGAAGATGAAGCATTGATGAAGATTCAATGGTGGTTTGGCTGAATTGTAAGTTCAGCCAATCCCCCTTGAGCTATTGGTCCTAGCCTTCTCTATGTCAAGGCGATCGATGTTTGTTGCAACATGTGGGGGGAGATCACGAATCTGTGGTAGTTGAACTTGAGAGGTCTCCCCACACTTTGTTTTTGTACCTGTTTTTATTTTTAATAGAAAAATAAAGAAGGGAAATACAACAAGGGCTCTACCAGCTGGAACACTGGGGTGCCTAGATTTATTATTATTGTTATTATTATTATTTTTTAATGGCAACATCAAGAAAGAATATATCCATGCTTAAGGAAAATTGAAAACATAAGGCTCAAGAAAACATGGATCAAAAAGGTTGCCATTATTACAACAAGGGCTCTACCAGCTGGAACACTAGGGAGCCTAGATTTATTTCATTATTTTTGTTATTATCTTTTTTATGGCAACATCGAGAAAGAATATATCCATGGTTAAGGAAAATTTAAAACATAAAACTCAAGAAAACATGAATCAGAAAAGGTTGCCACTATTTTTAAAAGAGAGAGAGAGTTTTATTCATTTTTTTCAAAAGGATTTTTTTTCTGTTCACAAAACTTCTTATCTTTGAAAAACAACTCAAACAAGGCTTAAGGTAAAACATGCAGCAAAAATCTAGCCTTGGTTTTATCTTCATCAAAAGAATTACTTCTATTGCTTATGAAAGTAGCTCAAAGTTTATTTAACCAAAATTGAACACCATGTTTAAACATTGATTAAAGAAGCTCAATTTAACCTAAGCACCATGTTTAATTTAAAAGACCTATGGGTATACCGATCGAATACACCCAAACCAGAGCATACAACATAAATAGAGGAAGCATGAATTTGAACAGAATATGAAGACAAACATTAGTAAAGGGGTTGGTGAACTTTTATTATCTTTGCATACCTGAGTGTATTCACCGGTGGCATCTGTAGACAAACATGAAGTTGCCATAGTGGTGGCTTGAAGGTCTTGACTCAGGTCCATCAGCAAGGCTAAGTGTAACACCCCGGGTGTTAAATTAATTAAAATAAATTAGAATTTAATAAAGAAATAGCCAAAATCCTAGATGGAGGAAAGTCCTAACCAGATGATTGTTGCATTCATGCTGTTGCATAATTTTATTGGGTGAAAAAGAATTTATAAAACCCGAATAGGGCGAATCGGTTTTATTCTATTTAAGAAATAAATAAAAGGTTTACAAAAATTTTATAAATTTAAACTCAAAGTTTTATTTTCCAAAACCTAGGGAAAATGTTTTCAAAACTCTTCAAATTTATTTGATTTCAAACTATTTTGAAATTGGAATTCAAAAAGATTTACAAAAAGTTTGCAAAAGAAAAAGAAAAAAAATGACATTGGGCTCAATCCTCATTACTCCCTTTCATCTTTTTCAGCCCAGCCTCCCTCTCGCTCCCCATTCAGCCCAACCGGCGGCCCACCCCACACCTCGCCCGTGCCCCTCCTTCCCATTCCCCCCTCTCCGGCCTAGGCCGTTTGCCTCTGGCCCAGGCGCCGCTTCCCTCCCCTCCCTTCGCCTCGTGGGCCGAGGCCCCGCCTCAGTGCCAACTGGCCCGCCGAAGCCAGCAGCGCGGCCCACTCCAGCTCTCCACCACGCGTTCTCTCTCCCGCCGCTGACACATGGGGCCCATGCGTCAGGACCAACCCCAACCTCCGTCCGCAGAAGGCGGAAGACCGCGCCGCCACCGCCACCGCCTGCGTGCACCGAGACCCTCTCACCGACCTAGCCCTATAAAGCTATCTCTGAACCCATCCACGTGTCGCCGCCGCCGCACTCCTTCCCTTGCCAACTCTACCTCCCCAGCGCCTACGAACAGCCGCCATGGCCGATCTTGGCCGAGCTCCCTGATCTCCCCATCCACAGCGCCATAATCCTTCTGACTCCTCCTTCGGCACCGAACCACACGCCGCCACGCCATCCCGCTCCGTGGATTCGCGCACGCCGCACCGTCACTGTTCAAGCTCACCGAGGAGCCCTCTGCAAATCCTCCTCCGCAGACGTCTACCGCACCGACCGAGCCGTTTCCGACGCCGAGGCACCCCTACCCGACTCACTATAAGGTCCTCGTCCGACCCATTCTCTCCCTGTGGTCTCTACTGGACCCTAGGCCGTTTCCCGAGCAGCGCCGGCTAGCTCCGCGCCCTGGCCATGGCGCCACCGCATGCCATCTAATCCGAGCGCCACCCCCAGCCACCCCGCACCGCCGTCCAGAGCTCCATCGAGGTCGCTTATCTGGGCGCTACTCTCGGGTCACCTCGCCTCGCCCCACCGCACGCCGCACCGCCCGCCCCGGCAGGCGCCGAACGTCCCATCCATGGCGCCGCCGTAGTCTGCCTAACACCGGCCGCCGCACACCTCTTCCCAAACCCTCGGCGCCGTCGGATCCTAGATTAGCGGTGGAGATTAGAAGCCTATTAATCGAACCGGTATACACCGGTCATGGACCTAGTCCACGGCGCCCTCACTCCCGCGTCCACCACACGCGTACACCGCGCGAACCAGCGCACGCCATGTGGCACACGGTCGCGCACACCTGACCTGCCATGGCAACTTTGCAGAAAAGCCCCTAGCTCTTTCCCAAATGAACCCGTCGTCCAACTATACAGTAAACTAAGTCTGCCGTTTTCTTACAAACAGACCCCTGTACTTTTCGGTAAATGAGGCCCGGTCCTGCGCCCTTTTTAAATTCAGTTTTTATTTAATTTAAAATGCAAAATGAGTTCAAATGATTTACAGTTTTGCCACCAAAGTTCAAATGCTCATAACTTGCTCATTTTAACTCCGATTTGACCCGTTCAAGTCGCGTTAGATTCATCTCGTCGAGCTCTACGCGTTAGATCTATTTACATTCTGTTTTATTACTGTTGGTGTATTGTTATTTATTTTGTTGTATTGTGCCATGTATGTTGATTGGGCCAGAGAGTGCGGAGTTCGAGGACGCTCCTGACCATCCCTGTGATCCTGCAGATTTGACCCAGCCCGCAGGCAAGTGTTCTTGAACATCTTGCACCTATGATTTATTTTACTTTTGGTATTAGAGTAGCTAGATCCTGTAGTTGCATGCTTGTCATTAATCTGAATCCCATGTTAGGGTTTACTAGATTTTGTTTATATTATCCTTGTCGCCTGGTTTGGGTTGTTCGGGTAGAAGTCATGCTTAGCCCTGCAGTCATGTCGGGATGGGATGGTGGTCAATTATAAATAATCCTGATTAATGAACTATGAAACAATGTGGACATGGTAATTTTGTAGTAACATGGTTATTAGGAAAATCCGGCAGGATGGACCCGTATTGGTGGTTTTGTGCCGTGGGATTCGGCAGCTGGTTTTGTTTTCTGGTTCTGGGCTCGTGCTAGACATATCCTGCCTGGATCCCTAGGACCCGGTTCTCGAAGCCTGTAACCCGGCTTAACAGCGCAGCCATGAGATCTGGATGGGCTGGACCTGGCTAATTAATTAGTTTCCTCCAAGTTATGCTACACGGGGATTGTATAGTGGCTCAAGAGGGGTCCCTTGGGGTCGTTGACTTATGGACAGGGGAGAAACCTTAGAGTACGTGTAACACAGACTTGGAGGGGCTTTGTAAAGGCCTTGCAGTGCAACCCGCTATGCACCTCGGCAGTGTTTAGCGTGAGGGGCAATGCACGACTCATGGGTAACGATGTGCAACCTCTGCAGAGTGTAAAACTGATATATCAGCCGTGCTCACGGTCACGAGCGGCTTGGACTTCTTCGGGATTAGTTGGTTACTGGTTACTGGTTCGGGTCATCTGATGGACTTCAGGTGCGGTTGCCTGATGGACTTCAGGTGTGGGTTTGCTTGGTGCGACTCCAAGTGTGGTTGCTTGGTGGACTCCAAGTGTTGGTTGCTCGGTGTGACTCCGAGTGTGGTTTTGCTCGGTGCGACTCCGAGTGTTGTTACTTTTCTACAGTGTCTGGGTCTATAACCTAGTAAATAGGTGCATATGATTAATAGGATTAATAGGATTGTGTCACTTTAGGCGCTTGAGTCAAACTGAGTCAGCCTACCTTTGTTAATACCCTCATAAGCTTATATTTCCTACACTTGCGAAGTACATTTCGATGTACTCACCCTTCCTCTTTGTCCCCCTGCTACCCCACCCAGACGCTGGAGACTATGCTTACGAGGAGCAGGAGTACCCCGAGGACGACGACTTCGACCCTGACGACCTGTACTAGGATGGTGCAGCCCCCGATCGACCTTCCTGTGGAGATGGCGTCCAGTTTCCGCAAGTCTACATTAGAGTTAGACTGAGAGTCTGTACTTTTCTTTCAGACCCGAGGGTCATTCTTGTAATAAAGTTCAATATTATTAATAAAGCATTGTTTTCATATTTACTATGATGTTGATATATGTATGAAAATTGATCCTGGCATACATATATTGTGCTCCAGTTTTGTTCTTAAAATTGGGGTGTCACACTAAGTCACACACATGGATGGTGTGTATGAACCGTGGGCATTGATGGTGCTAGCAAAGGCCTTTAGAAGAGGAGCACTTGTTTTGCTTGTAGGAGTGGAATGCAGGGATGCAAGGCTTGTATGAGATGATAGGTGTACCAAGGCTTGCATGCACGGGGTGGAGTCAGGTGGGGGTGTTTGTGATGAATAGATGGAACCACTCTCCTTCTCCTTTCTCTTCCACTCTCTTCTTCTTTTTTCACTTCTTTTTCCCTCCCCTTTTCTCTCTCTTTTTTGATATCTTTTTTCTATCTCTCTCTTTTTCACTCTCTTCTTTATATATATATATATATATATATATGTTTTTCTTTCATCTTTATTTGGAAGATGCCTGGGTGTTTGTGAAGGTCATGTGGCGCCACACAGCTCCTCTTCTTTCCACCAATTATTTTTTAGCAAGGTCAAGCTTTTCCCATTTTGATGGATGGAACCTGAGCTTCTCAACATCCTCCCCCACACTTGGACTTCTGTATAAAAGTCAAGTGTGGCATGTTGAGGGACTCAGTGTTTTGTCACTGTAGTGTAACTCTTATGCTCCTTGTCATTGTGTCTTCCCCCGATCTTCTTGATCTTAACCTAGAAGGTTAGTGAACAGGAATACCCGAAGGTGCATACAAACGAGATAGCATGTTCTTGCTTTTATTGAAAATTGAAAAAGAAGATGGTGCTTTGTTTTTTTGATAATCCGGTGTATCTCCCGGCAGTGCTTTGATTATGGTCATAAGCTTGACCTTGGGAAACCTTTGAATTT
Source organism: Coix lacryma-jobi var. lacryma-jobi (assembly GCA_009763385.1). Taxonomy (NCBI): domain Eukaryota; kingdom Viridiplantae; phylum Streptophyta; class Magnoliopsida; order Poales; family Poaceae; genus Coix; species Coix lacryma-jobi. The sequence goes on along the minus strand of CM019822.1, from coordinate 176,548,938 downwards.
TTTTATGTTGATGAGGTGGTTTCCCCTCCAACACCAACCTTTTGAGGATCTGATCTGCAAAACTCATAACAAGTTACCACGAAATTTGCAAGATTTATGATAAACAAACCTATCTACAATGACCCTTTTAAGGATTCTAGGAATGGAGAGCAAAAGGGGATTGAAGATGAGGTTAGAGTTGCAGATCAACACGAGAAATTTCTCAAATGAGCATGGACTTGGTACGGTAGGAAGGAGATAGCTTCCATGCTCATGGAAATTTGAGGTAAAAGATGATGTTTAATTGGGAAGCTCAAAAGTATTCCCAAAGTCAGCATCACAGGAAAGGTACCTCTCAAATTCAAAGAAACATGTCGGTGCTTCCTCTTTAGGAAGATCAGAAGTTTTTCCTAAATCATCCTCTACTTGGATGAAATGTTCAGCATCTTGTTCCAAGGACAACCCAGGGTTCTTGAAAGGTTGCACCGACATAACCGTTTCAGGCTCATATGTAAAGGAGAGGGGTTTAGCCACAGGATTTTTGGCTTTTATGATTGGTATGGAAAAGTTTTCCCTCTTTATGTTGACAGCAAATTCCCCAGTTTTTAAAGAATCTTCAAAATGTTTTTGTAGGTGGAGCCCGATAAAGATATCAAAGTCTTGAATGTTAAAGATATCAAAGTCTAGCATCAACTTGAAATTGTCATACTTAAGTTGTATGTTGTGAAGGATGCCAAGACTATTCATGTTTGACTTTGAATCTAGCTTCAGGTGCTTATTTGTTGGGACGAAAGGCTTGTGAACGAATGTGTTCGCAAAAGATGCGGACATGATGTTCACCCCAACAATAGGATTGTAAAGTACTTCTATCTAGTCTCTACCAATTTTAGCATGGATGATTGAACAAGAGGGACTGATCCGAATTTCTTCGGAAGAGAGTTCCGTTTGTTCCACCCAATCGCTACTGAAAGGATCAAGATACCCAAGAGGGGTGAACTAGGATTTTCTAAACTTTTTGCAATAATTAAAACCTATCAAGCTCAATTAACCACTTTATGCCTACAAGTGTGTTTCTCTAAACTCTACCGCACAAAAGACTATCCCTATTTGATTCCTACTCTAGCATGGCAATTCAAAAGGATATGACATCAAGAAATTTGCGGAATTGAATTGCTCAAATGTAAATACGTAAGTAAAGAGAGTAGAAATGACTCGGCGATCTTTTTCCCGAGGTATCGAGGTGTCGGCACACCCCGTAATCCTCGTTGGAGCACCCGCGCAAGGGTATCGCTCTCCCTTGATCCACGCAAGAATCAAGTGCTTACTATTAGTTGATTCTTCTCCACTCCGGCCTAGTGAATCGCTCACTACCGGTCATAACTCGACTTGGTCATCCACAAAGCCTCCGAATGATCACCAAGCTCCACGATCACCACCAAGCAATCTAGGTGATACCGATCACCAAGAGTAACAAACTTGAACTCTCACTTGACCAAGCCAAGGACAAAGAGATGGATGGATGCACACTTGCTACTCAATCTCACTAATGAGGTCACTAATTCTCTCAATTAGCAAATCTCTCAACCTCACTAGGGCTCTAGCTCTTCCTTGCTCACTCAAGGTGTATCTCAGCAGATCAAATGGGCAAGAACACTCTAATGGAGGTGGAGGAGGAGTATAAATACTCCCCCAACCGGCCATCCAAAAAGAGGTCAAAACAGTGCAGTTACCGATGCCCCCAACCAATGGTCGACTGTACGATCTCTAACACGCAGGTTTATGTGACATCGGATACTGGCAGCGTCTGATGTCTCTGCCTCGGATGCGTTGTTGACGGTCCTTAATGTCAACTTTTAACCATGAATATGACTTACATTTATCTATAAATATCATGATCAACGTAAGTTATTTTATTTAAATTAACAAGTTCCACGAGTTTTGGTGTATTCACTTGTCTTGTAGGAATAATCAATTTTTTCATAAAATAAAAGTATCTCAAATGATAAATTGGAGTATACCATTACAGCGGGCTCGTCGCGCTGATCAAAACGGATATATCACTTATTATATTTAGAGCTAGAATTCAAAAGATATAAATTTTGCAAATTAAAAAAGGGCACCGACGTCATGCTGACGTCAGCACCCCAAGTCCACATACTACAAACTCTGCAAGGGCCAGCTGGGCCCCGCTGCCCCCTCCCCATGCAGTCCGCCACCACGACCGTGGCCAACTTCTACGTGACGCACGGCAAGGGTCCAGACGGGAGACGCTCAGGCCGCTCGCTGCGGGCCGGCCAAGCCGAAGTCGCGCGGGAGGGAGTGCACCAGGCGGGAGAGCGCTTGCCCAAGCAGGCCGGGCGCGCAACGGAGGCGCCCAGGGCGCTAGCAGGCCGGCCCAAGGGCAACGTCGGCGCGGGAGCAGGGCCCAGCTGGAGCAAAGGAGCAGTGGCTGCGCGATTTCTTCACGTTACCGCCGGTAGGTCGGTTACCACCCAAGGAACCTTCCAATTGAAGAGAGAGGACCTCCACTCCTACAAGAAACCTCTCACTATAAATATAGGTCATTCCCCTTCACTTAAAAACATATCTACACCATCAAAGCTTCATTTCTTCATCATATTAGTGGTTATAGTGTCCCCCTAGGTGCTTCTCACGTAGTTGTATCTATCAGAAAAGAGGAAGAGAGGAGAGGGAAGAAGCGGAGGAAGAGCCGGGTTTGTCGGTCTCTCCTCAAGTTTTGTACCTCTACGGAGTCGCCTTGTTCGTGAGTAAATTTGAGTTATTTCTATCGTATTTCCATGTTCTCTATTTAATTCAAGTTTAGCACTTACTTTATCTTGTTTACAGGATCTCCGCTTGATCGAGTGCTCTAGACCTTGGATCCGGAGTAGAGTAGTAATCGCTAGTGTAGATGTGGCATCTGAGCTAGAGTTTACCTGAGTTTGCGCCCAACCCCATGGATAGTTGTGGTAGCCCCGGAGGTGACAGCTCCGACCAGGTCTTTGTAGTCCACCATGTTCGGGTTGGTGTTTCTGTAGAGCTTTTGGCAGCCTTCTCCCAGCTACCTTCATCCTACTCTTTATCGAGAGTTGGAAAGGCACTGTTGGTCCAAAGTAAGCGAGTCTTGTAAGCTTAAACCATGGTTATCTAGCGATCTTGGAGAAACCTTAGAAAACCCTCTCTACTTACCAAAAACATCTTATCTTTGGACGATCTTGTTCTTCTCTAGATCACTTCTCATTCCCTGTGGAAATCGATACCTTGGAATACTCAGGGTGCCGTCTATGGTACAACCTTCACAAATTGTTTGGAGAATTTAGAGAAGGTATTACAATGGTGCGAAGAAAAACACTTAGTCCTAAACTGGGAAAAATGCCATTTTATGGTCCAGGAAGGAATAGTGTTAGGACACAAGGTGTCTGCCCGTGGGATAGAGGTGGACAAAGCAAAAGTTGAAGTCATTGAACAACTTCCACCTCCCACAAATGTGAAGGGCATTCGTAGCTTTCTAGGCCATGCAGGGTTCTACAGGCGATTCATCAAAGACTTTTCTCAGATCGCTAGACCCCTAACAAGCCTTTTAGCCAAAGATGTGCCTTTTGTTTTCAATAATGAGCGCCATGAAGCCTTTCAAATATTGAAGAAGGCACTCATTTCAGCTCCAATCATCCAACCTCCTGATTGGAAGTTGCCCTTCGAAATCATGTGCGATGCTAGCGACTTCGTTGTTGGTGTTGTTTTGGGCCAAATATGCTATATCCTATGCTAGCAAGACTTTGTCTAGGGGGCAGCTAAACTATGCCACAACTGAGAAAGAGTTGTTGGCTATTGCCTTTGTGATAGACAAGTTTAGATCTTACTTAGTGGAGGCAAAGGTAATTGTTTATACAGATCATGTTGCTCTCAAATACCTCCTCACTAAGAAAGATGCCAAACCTCAGCTAATCCGATGGATTCTTCTCCTCCAAGAATTTGACATAGAAATAAGAGATAAGAAAGGGGTAGCAAACTCAATAGTTGATCACTTGTCTAGGCTTCAACATAAAATTACAAATGAGTTACCTATTAATGATTATTTAAGGGATGACACGCTCCTCAAGGTAACAGACTCGGATCCATGGTATGCAAATATTGTGAACTATATAGTTGCAGGATATGTTGCACCAGGGGAGGACAGGTGAAAACTCAAGCATCAAAGTCGTTCCCATCTGTGGGACGATCCGTACCTCTACCAAGTCTACGCAGATGGGTTGCTAAGGAGATGTGTACCAATGATTGAAGACACAAAGATCATAGAGAGATGTCATGCATCACCCTATGGAGGACACTATAGAGCGTTCCGTACACATGCCAAGATCTGGCAGAGTGGATTCTTCTGGCCGACAATGTACCAAGACACAAAAGAATTTGTCAGAAGATGTTCCAGATGCCAGAAACATGGAAACATCAATGCTCGGGATGCAATGTCGCTCACGAACAACCTCCAAGTAGAGTTGTTTGACGTCTGGGGGATAGACTTCATGGGATCGTTCCCAAATTCTGAAAATGTTGAATACATCTTGGTGGCGGTGGACTACGTGTCCAAGTGGGTAGAAGCAATACCCTGTAGTTCTGCCAACTCCAAGCACGCTAGGAAGATGTTGCATGAAGTGATATTCCCACGGTTTGGAACACCCAGAATGGTCATAAGTGATGGAGGGTCACACTTCATTGATAAGAGATTCCGAGAGTTCCTAGCAGAATATGGAGTCAAGCACAATGTTGCAACTTCATACCATCCCCAAACAAGCGGTCAAGCTGAAACATCAAACAAGCAGATCAAAAACATTCTGCAGAAGACCATGGATGAAATGGGGAAGAAATGGAAGTACCAGCTGCATGATGCACTATGGGCATACTGAACAGCGTACAAAACACCCATAGGCATGTCACCATACCAGCTGGTATACGGGAAAACATGCCATCTACCTGTGGAGTTGGAGTTTAGGGCCCATTGGGCAATCAAGAAATGGAAGATGGATCTCCACCTAGCCGGCAAGAAGAGACAAATGCAGCTGGCAGAGCTAGAGGAATGGAGAGAAAAAGCCTATCATAGCTCCAAGATCTACAAAGAAAGAACAAAAAGATGGCATGACAAAAGAATCAAGCACAAAGAGTTTGCACTTGGAGATAAGGTTTTGATGTTCAACTCAATGGTGAAACTTTTTAGGCATGGAAAACTTCGGAGTAAATAGGAAGGACCATATAAGGTAATTGAGACCTCATCACATGGTGTCATCACACTCCAAGATGATGAAGGTAACTTGTTTAAAGTAAATGGTCATCGTTTAAAAGTTTTCCTTGAACCACAAATAGAAGAAGTGGATATGATTGAATTTCTATAATTCAAAGATCTAACTTAAGAAATTTCAATCGTGTATCTTTAGATTTTAGGAAAACTAAAAAAATATAATAATAATAATAATATAAAAAATATATATATATAATAATAATATAAATAATAAAACAAAAAAATATTTTGACTCTCTGGCGTTCCTCACCAGAAGAGTCACTTTTGTTTTCACCATTTTCTCTGTCTTTGAAAACAGGTATAGCTCCAAAGAAGTGTGGGGGTGTACAGCACCCCCATTGAAAAGCAAAAGCGACAAACAACGTCATGAACCGGTGGAGGAAATTGCATATAACTCGGTTTGGTTCTTTCCCACCTGTTTATATACTCGTTTCTGGTTCTACATTGATTTAAACATGCAAAGTTAAAAAGAACCAAGATCCACACTTAGAGCTAAAATTTAGAAAGTGAATATAAATATGGCTCTTTAAATTTGGACAACATAATCTTTATTCCTTACATTTGCTTAGTGCTTGTGGGAAAAATATCATTTAGGAAAAATCATATTGACTAAGTTGTTGTGAAGTGAGATATGGCTTTGACATGGAAATCCAACCTTTTCTATTCAAAGTCTTGGAGAATTTCTTTTGATAAAAATGCCAAAATACATAGTTTCACATGCTCCTCAATGGTGAGAAAATTCCTACCAAGGCCAAATATCATGATACATTTTGAAAACCTTCTACATTTTGCTACTTGTATTTGTGTTGAGCTTTGTCAAGCTTTGTTGACCCTAGTTGAGAAAGTTATCATCCTTTTAAAATCAAGATCACATACACACCAACATATATGCACTACTCCTACACTTGGAGTAGGCACAAAACATGCCTTTTACTTCATCCATCCCCCCAAAAAGAATGTTCCACTCCTACACTGGGAGTGAACAAAAATATAATTTTTAGGAGTCATCAAATAAATGCTCTATATCCTTGTTAATATCTCTCTAAAAAAATGTTGCTGCAAAAAGAGACATGAGGCTATCAAAAAAAAAAGAAAAAAAACATGCAAATGCTTGTAAAAAAATAGGCAAGTGCCCGTAGTAGAATTAGGGGTATGATCAATACCCACCTGAAAAAATGAGAATAAAAGATAGCCCTTGTTCTCGCAAAACTATTTTTCAAGTCCCAATAAATAGAGAGATATGTTTCAAAGAGCATAGTAGAATTAGGTTAGCCACCAAAATTTTCCACACACATGCACATCTTGATTTGATTGTATGATATCTTTCTCCATGGATCCATTGTTTGACTTAGCAATATATGCAATTCAAGTATGCTTACAAAAGTTTTCCAACCTAAGCTCCACATAAGCTTTTTATAAGTAGGAAGAAAAAGAAGGCAATGCTATAATACGCCTTGGAGAGGAAACATACACCATTGAGCGACTTGAGAGTGCCATTCGAGGAGTACTTGTCAACTATGTTTTTTATTTTAAAAAAACTTTACAAAAACTCCAAGTTACTGAGATATGAAAATGGGAAGAGATGACTTTGCTTCAGAGCCGTTTCACTTTTCAACCACTAAAGGATATATGTTAGCTACTCCACATATCCCGCAGGTACGAAGTATGTTTTGGAATAATTCTTATGTTAGTTTCAAATTTTGAGTAGCTATGTCTATGTTTACTTACTTTAACCTTTATTCAAGGACGAGCAAAGAATAAAGTGTGGGGGAGCTTGTTTACGGTCCTTAACGTCAACTTTTAACCATGAATATGACTTACATTTATCTATAAATATCATAATCAACGTAAGTTATTTATTTAAATTAGGATTAAGTCCAGTTTTGGCCCCTCAACTCTTGTCTGTTTCTAATTTTAACCCCCAACTCCAAAAGCGTCTAATTTTAGTACCCCAACTATTAAAACCATTCAAGTTTGACCCCTAACACAGTTTTAAGTGGTTTTCATATTGGTTTGGGGGTCAAAATTGAACGATTTTGATAGTTGAGGTGTCAAACTTATATAAAAACAAGAGTTGTGAGATAAAAATAAACATAATCAAGTATTTAGTTTTTTAGATATTTATGAAAAAAATATATTTAAATTTACTAATTGATAAATATTTAGATGATAGATTTACTTTGATTTGACTAATTTCTCCATCTGAGTTCATTTGAATAAATTGGAAAAAAATACGAGAACTTCAATTTATTTGAATGAACTCAGATTTGTTTGAAAAGAAATACGAGAACTTCAAACAGAACTTCAATTTATTCGAATGAACTCAGATTTTGTTTAAAAAGAAATACGAGAACTTCAAACAAATGAATTGCTCAAACGAGTTTGTTTGAAGTTCTCGTATTTTTTCAATTTATTCGAATGAACGCAGATGGAGAAATTAGTCAAATCAAAGTAAATCTATCATCTAAATATTTATCAATGACTAAATTTAAATATATATTTATTCATAAATATCTAAAAAAATTAAATTACTTGATTAATTTCATTTTTATCTCACAACTCTGGTTTTTGTCTAAGTTTGACACCTCAACTATCAAAACCGTTCAATTTTGACCCCCAAAGCAATATGAAAACCACTCAAAACTATGTTCTTGAATGGTTTTGATAGTTGGGGTACCAAAATTAGACGGTTTTGTAGTTGAGGGTTAAAATTAGACACAGACAAGAGTTGAGGGGCCAAAATTGGACTTAACCCTTTAAATTAACAAGTTCCATGAGTTTTGGTGTACTCACTTATCTTGCAGGAATAATCAATTTTTTCATAAAATAAAAAGTATCTTAAATGATAAATTAGAGTACATCATTACGACGGGCTCGTCGCGCTACTTACTATATTTAGAGCATGACATCGGCACCCCAAGTCCACGTACTCCAAACGCTGCAAGGGCTAGCTGGGCCCCGCTGCCCCCTCCCCATGCAGTCCGCCACCACGACCATGGCCAACTTCTACGAGACGCACGACAAGGGCCCAGGCGGGAGAAGCTCAGGCCGCGGACCGGCCAAGCCGAAGTCCCGCGCGGGTGGGAGTGCACCAGGCGGGAGAGCGCTCGCGCAAGCAGGCCAGGCGCGCAACGGAGGCGCCCAGGGCGCTAGCAGGCCGGCCCAAGGGCAACGTCGGCGCGGGAGCAGGGCCCAGCTGGCGCAAAGGAGTAGTGGCTGCACGATTTCTTCACGTTACCGACGTTTGTAGGTCGGTTACCACCCAAGGAACCTTCCAATTGAAGAGGGAGGACCTCCACTCCCCCAAAGAACCTCCCACTATAAATATAGGCCATTCCCCTTCACTTAAAAACATATCTACATCATCAAAGCTTCATATCTTCATCATATTAGTGGTCGTGGCGTCTGTGCTAGAGTTTACCTGAGTTTGCGTCAACCCTACGGATAGTTGTGGTAGCCCCAGAGGTGACAGCTCCGACCAGGCCTTTGTAGTCCACCACGTTCGGAGTTGGTGTTTCCATAGAGCTTTTGGCGGCCTTCTCCCAGCTACCTTCATCCTAGTCTTTGTCAAGAGTTGGAAAGGCACAACTGCTCCAAAGTAAGCGAGTCTTGTAAGCCTAAACCTTGGTTATCTAGCGATCTTGGACAAACCTTATAAAACCCTCTCTACTTACCAAAAAAACATCTTATCTTTGGACGATCTTGTTCTTCTCTAGATCACTTCTCGTTCCCTGTGGAAATCGATACCTTGGAATACTCAAGATGAAAGCTACAACGGTATCCGTGCGCTTGCGGATTTATCTGTTTGCGTTAACAAATACCAAAAAGCTTTCTAGCGTCATTGCTGGGGAAAGAGTTTATCTCTACTCTTGGTAGCGACATTAGTAAGTGTCAACATGCGTCCAATGCAGAATTGACCTCTTTGGAACCTCTCTACATGACCATCAGACACTGGCTCCCAGCGTCCGATGTGCCCCTCAGTACACTCTCTCATGAATAGTGGCAACATAGCGTCCGATGTACACCCATCCGAGCATCTGATGCCATGATCCAGAAACTCTCAAGTCTAAATGACATCGGACGCGCGTCCGATGCCACCCGGGCCAATGTCTGATGCCCATTTTAGGGCCGAGACGACTTCGGATCGCGACGCTGCCTTAACGACTTTTCATCCTCATGACATAAGGGCTCTCTCTGAGCTACCTAGGGCTATGAAATAACAAGTGTGCACCACACCTACCTCAATAGACCTATCTAGGTCAAGCTACTGATTCACGCTCCCCTTTATAGTACGGCCAAAGGAAAAACAAAGACCTAAGACTACCTAAGTGTCCTCCAACACCATATGACACTTAGAGCTAGCCTATCACCATCTTCGTCTCCATCCTTTGAAAACCGAATCGATTTCCATTGCCAGGGGACATGAACTCCGTATGCCCGTATCATCACCATTACCATGACCTAACTCATCCCTGTTTCTGCAAAACCACATGTTAGTCACAGTAATCTTGTGTTTCATCCAATCACCAAAACCCACTAGGGGCCTAGATGCTTTAAATCTCCTCCTTTTTGGTGATTGATGACAACACGACCTCGAGTATAGAGAGAAGAGGTTTTCAAATCATGACATATATGTACTTGCGATAGATAAGAGAAAATGATTAGAGGCAAGCTCATACACACCATGCCAACATCCTGCACTCAACAAGTTAGAGTGAATAGCAAGTGCAAGAGTAATATAGCTCGAATACATAATGATAAGAATTAAGCACAGGTAATCGAGCGAAACGAAATGACTTGTCATATATGATATCATAGTGAGGATAAACATGTCAACCAAGGTCCATATCACACACATAATAAACATAGAGTGCAAAAGATATGATATGTAGAGCGTATGTGAAATATAACACACAAAAGATGCAAATTCTTCTCACATTGTTCCCCCTAGTATTATACTCGACCACTCTCTCCCTTTGGCGTCGAGCACCAAACTAAGCGTCGGAGGGCAGAGGTGGCGCAGACGAGTTAGGAGCTGCAGTCTCTGGAGTGCGCCGAGAGATCTCAAACTGTTGGAGAAGCGCCTCTAAGTCTGAAGATGAAGACCCTGTAGCCTACTGACCCTCTGGAGCTAGACGCTGTGGAGAAGCGATCTGAGTCTGCTCGGGCTGCTCTGACTGCTCAGTCTGCTCTGTGTGCTCTACAGTCTCTATCTGTGTCGCTGTAGTGGTGTCAACCTGAGACTCGAAGTGCAGAAGCTCTGGAATAGAAGACAACTCAGGCTGCACTGTCGTGGTCTGCTCTGACTGCAGGGGCTCTATCTGCTCGGACGATGCGACTGAGCTCGGTAAAGTCTCTGTAGTGGAGGTCACAGGAGCTGTCGACGTCTGAACCGGGTCCTAAAGATCTGGAGTGGGCAACCCGGTGAGCTCACTGAAGCTCGCACACAAGTCACGCATCACAGTAGTCGTCGTCGCGAACAGAGACTCTATCGGATGAGGCGTGAAGCCTGTGTGAGGCAGACTGAAGAGTGGGGCCCCTCCAGGTGGAGTGGTATACCAGTAGACTTGGAGGGACTCGAGAACTGTGAGAGCTGGGTCTGTTGCTGCTACTACTAGGGTGGGACTAGATCTGCGAGCAGGTGGCCGCACGGAGGTCAAGTCATGGTATTTGTAGTGACTCGTGTCGTGAAGGAGCACGAGCACCGCACAGTGGAATCTCAGGCCGGGGTGGCACTTCGGTTCGACAACGAGACGACCGGCGCCTGGGCTGCTCCTCTAGTGTTGTCTCCTCTGTCTCAGGCTCTGCCGTCTCAGCATCTGCTGTCTTGGTCTGTGGCTGGCCCTGCCCTGAGCCTTGCGGCTCATCCACTGGGTCTATAAAGAAAGCTCTATGACCGGCAACCATCAGGGTCCTAGCTGGCGAACCGTGATAGCGCTCGGTCTCCTCGATCATTCTCTGCTGGTTGGGGGTAAGAGTATCCTCTATCCTCAAACCGCCACTACGACCTCCCCTCTCAGCATGCTCTGCGTCATCTACAACTGCCTATGCCTGGTCTGCCTCGCGCTAAGCTCTGGAGCGCTTCCTGCACGTGATAAGCTTCGCCTTCCCCTTCTCGGCACGAGAAGGCGGAGGGCGAGGAGTTGAGACCTCCGGGGCTCCACCGACGTTCTTGCAGCGCATAGCTGACAAGAACAGAGAAACTGCCTCTAAAAGTTGTGAACTATCTCTGAAAAGAACAACTGTCACTGAAGATCAACTGACAAGCCCAACTAACAACAATCCGCTGACAAGAACTCCCCCTAACACTGAGCAAGTCTGCCACTGTCACTCGCGAGGCTTGGCCTCGATCCGTACCAGCGGGCTTCGCCCCAGGTTCACTGACACTGCCTCTAACAATCTGACGCTGCACAATGCCCTAACTCGCTGCAATAGAGAGATGGGATATACTATAAGAACATATACTCTAGAGACGAGAGTTTCTAATCCAAAAGCAAAGCAATATGTGTAAGAATGGAGACATGTCTTGCTACCTGACGAACGGATGAAACTGACCAAGCACGAGGTAAGCATCGATGTTCTAGCACCCACGAATCACGCCAAGGAAGTCTGTGAAAGAACAAAGTGAAAATGAGGTTCAAATAGCGACGAACATCCTTAGGAACATTTTGTCAAACACCTAGCATGCACTGGATATGAAGGAAGGGTTGGTTGCTCACTGTGGCGGTGTCTGCACGCCGAAGAGCGGCTTGCCGGGGAGGAGAAGGCGCCGAGGAGCTTGAGAGGAGAATCAGGGGCAAGCTCCGGTGAGGTGGAGTCCAAACACCGACGAGGAGGGTCGGGGGTTCTGTGGGAGCACCGGCGAGGTGAGCTGGCGAGGGCGCGGCGGAGCCCGGCGGGGATGCGATGGCCGACGGTGGGGAGGAGCGAGAGGGCTGGGTGCGGCTGCCGACCGGTGCAGACGCGGTGGGCAGAAGGCGGCGCTAGGGTTTCGTGGTGGCGCGAGCTCGGGTGCGGGAGTGATTCGGACGAAGACGAAGAAAGAACACGTTGGCCCGACTCGTCAGTAATAAGAGCTTACTGCAACACTTAAAGGAGCATCGGATGCTGTTGACACTGGTTATCTATCAAAATTAAAGGATAAATAAATATGAAAAGGGCATGAATTCAATCACCAACAAAGGTTTATGGTTTTAATTGACAATATTCCACGAGTTTTGGTGAATTATGATTCTGCAGGGACTAAACCAGGAAACCAGCACAGATTACTTCTCCTAGAAGGAAACCAACACAAAAATTTATCATGCTTTAGAGATCAAGAATGTTTTATTAAAAGATTCACTCTTCCGAAGTATTATTGTGTTAGAGGCATGAGACTATGCAAAAGTATAAAAGGAGGAAATAAAAAGGGACAAGTGTCCGACTACCTCAAAAAAGAAAAAGAATTATGACAAAAATATGAAAGAGAAAAAAAGAATGATAACCCATGGTCCCTCTAATTACAATATGCCAGCAAGAGATGACAAAATTTCAAAGGTTCTAAGTTCTTGATCTATGAGTATGACATCTTTCTCCCTAACTTTGAACTTTGACTTGGTAAGATATGCTTTTAACTTCTTAAAAAGCTCCAGATATATATTCATAGAAAAGAAGGAAAATGCATCAGTGAGGAATCATAAAATATAAAAGAGTGATTTGAGAGTGTCATACAGTAGAATCTCTGATTTTTATTTTGAAAATATATAAAAACTCCAGAATGAAGGTTGATCAAAGAGTTAGAGATACAGTGCTTAACTTGATTGTTCTATCTTTCAATTGTTTAAAGACCCAGGTGAAGGCAAAAGCTCCATAGTTAAAGGTAATATGAGAAAGTCAGAATAGTTAACTCTAATCCAAAGGAAGATTTTTGTTTGAACATATGTACCTTTGAGGTGTGAAAGCATAGTAGCAATTCCTGATTCATCATGACTATTTGCTAAGGGACTAGCAAAAGGTAAGCTTGGGGGACTTGTTGACACTGGTTATCTATCAAAATTAAAGGATAAATAAATATGAAAAGGGCATGAATTCAATCACCAACAAAGGTTTAGGGTTTTAATTGACAATATTCCACGAGTTTTGGTGAATTGTGATTCTGCAGGGACAAAACCAGGGAACCAACACAGATTACTTCTCCTAGAAGGAAACCGATGGGAGAAAACCGAACCGACGCATCAGGATTATTCTAGAAGGATCTAGAGGACACCAGAAGACACCAGGCGGCCGAGCACCCCGAGACATGGCTAGGTGGGACCTACCGGTCCAACCATCAGACCGGTCGGTCTGGCCTTGGCCCCGCTGGACTCTGCCTTCTGGAACATTCCTCCACCGCCTACGAGGATGCATCTCAGCCGTACCTAAGGTCGATTTGATCCAACGGCCACGGTTCCTCGCCCATGGCTATATAAGCAGCCCCAGACCCCCCTCTCCAGAGGCATCATCAGATCATCAGATCAGTATCTCATTCATCACAATCAGATCAGGCCATCACTAGAGAAGGAGATCAATCGGAAGCCCTAGAACTACATCCACCTAGAATAGTTAGATAGAATAGGATTAGAGGAGGCAAGCTTTGCTTGGATTCCAGATCTAGTCACGAGAAGGCTTGGTAAACCCAAGATCTTCTCTCTTGTATTAACATTATGGATCTAATTCATAATTGCTCTTCTAGTTCATCATTGTTCATCATTGTTCATCATTGTTTATGTTCTAGTTCGTCGTCTAGTTCTAGTTCATCGTCTAGTTCATCTTCTAGTTCATAATCCAGTTCTGGTTCATGCTCTAGTTTGTACTATAGTTCTTCTCGATGATCTAATTCACCTTATTATTCATCTTTATGTTCTAGATAGCAATACAATTGATATGACTAAGACATCAACTATTATATTCTTAATTATATTGCTTATAGTATGCTTTGATTATATATTTGGCATAAATAGTTCACCATTATGTTTATACTCATGTTCGTATAGCGCTCATCTTAATGATCATTGGATGGGTGATAGATGCTGTGTAGGCGTGGTGCTTATACACTATTTATCTGCGAATACCTCCTATGTTCCGGATAGAGTGGTAGATCACGGGTGTGACATTCCTGTTGAGTCCTTTGTATTCCACCTCCCGAATGTAGTGTTCAGTATGGCTCAGTTAACTCATGGTTTAGGAGTTACTCTGTTTGGCACCTTTACTATGGAGTTGCCTCTTGATTATAAATATGATATGACCTATCCTATGATTGCCAAATATGTTTGCACTAATCAGTGTATGCTATGACTTGTAATTAGAATAACTTAGGAATATTTCTTATTAATGCATGTTCTAATCATCACTTGCTAGGTAGTACTGTTCTAGGATTATCTTTGATTGATCTGCTCTCTGTTATCATTTATCACTATCATTATCATTTATTCTACTATCTGATCCCTGTTTAGAGTAATGAGTGTGTGAAAGGTCCAAATTGGCTAGAGGGGGGGGGTGAATAGCCTAATTACAAATCTACAAAAATTACTTAGACAAACACTACTAGTATAACAAATGGCGAAGCTTTTTACGCTAGCCTAATAGTGTGTTGCAAGCCACCTATCCAACAACTCTACCTAATATTTCTATGTCACACAAACAACTAGAGCTAATATCTTAATGCGGAATAAACAATCTAGCTCTAGAACAAGTATGATATATGAGAAAGTAAATGTGACAAGTATGTGCAATAAATAAACTAAGCAATCTAATCACACTATCACCACACGAGGTATATGACAAAAGATATACAACAAGTAATAGTATCTACACAAGAGAAATATCTCAAGATAAATACACAAAGTAAATGAGCTAGATAGAAGTGGTTTCACCGAGCCTTCGGGATCGCCGCGTAGAGAACCAATCACCGGTGAAATCCACTTGTGAAGCCAATCACCAAAGATGTGAAGATGAAGACCAATCACCAAGATGTGGAAGCAATCACAATAAGCACACGGGACACCAAGATTTATCCCGAGGTTCACGTGCTTGCCGGCACGCTACTCCCCGTTGTGTCGACCAACACTAGGTGCCCCGGTGGCTAATCGGCGCAAAGCCAAGCTCACAAAGAGCGCCACAAGAATCTACCACTAGTGAGGTAGCTCAATGACACGAGCAATCCACTAAGGATGCCTCTTGCCGCTCCGGCGAGGTGAGGCTCCAAAACCTCTCACAATCTCGAACAGTGGTGGCCAAGAACAATCTCCTTCTCTTGCCAACAACCACCTCAACGCCTCCAAGCCGTCTAGGCACCGGCAAATGCCAAGAGTAACAAGAAAACTCAATGCCGATGCGAAGAACTAGTGCCACTAGATTGAACTCTTTCAAATCACGCACTAGATCACTCAATCTCACTTGGTTTGATCAAATCAACTTGGGAGATGAGTTGGGAGGCTTGCCAAGGCTCACTAGTATGCTTAGGAATCAAAATGTGCAAGAGAGCTGCCTAGCAAGCCGGCCAAGCCCCTTAAATAGGCCACACAAGTCGGCCTAGCCGTTGGGCCCGAAACAGACGCATCGGACGCGCCGGTGTCGGGGCCATCGGACGCTGCCCCAGCGTCCGATGCTCCGATGAGCACCACGTGTCCCCCTGCTATGAATTCAGTCCGTCAGATCCCAACGGTCATATCCTTTCGCGCCACGGTTAATGTGGCATCGGACGCGCCGATGCCACTGCTCGTTTCAGCTCTTTTCTGCGCCACATCGGACGCTCCGGCACCATCACATCGGACGCTCAACCCCAGCGTCCGATGACCATGCAGAGAGGTTCCAGAGAGGGCCAAATCACATCGGACGCGTCCGATGGATCCGCATCGAATGCAGGCCAGCGTCCGATGCTCCCTGGAAAACTAGCTCGCGCCACGTCATAGCCTTCGGACTCTGCAACAGTGATTTCCGAGCGTCCGTTGCCAGCGTCCGATGGTACCTCGTCAAAAGTCAGCAGTTAGGGTTTGCCATCGGACGCTCGGCCAGCGTCCGATGCTGCCGCCAGCAGCGTCCGATGCCCCTAACTCAGCATCTTTCGCTTTTTAACTTCTACCCTTGCTTCCATGTGCCAACACCAAAGTGTACCAACACTTGTGCACGTGTGTTAGCATTTTGCAAAGCATTTTCCAAGGGTTTTGTTAGTCACTCACTAGGTCTATAGCATCGATATGTCAGAGAACACCTAGTGGCACTTGAACACCGCATAAGCCGTGAATAATCTTCTCTTAATAGTACGCCTATGTATCCTAAATGTGATCACACTCGCTAAGTGTCTTGATCACCAAAACAAAGAGCCCTATAGGTTATACCTTTGCCTTCGGGCCTCTTTGTTCCATTTCTTCTCTTCTCCATTTCACCAATGGTAGAGCACTTGATCACTTGAGTTGCATATGGCCATCACCATCCTCCATGGTTGCCACCTTGCTAGCTCCACCACTTGGCTTGGTCACAATCCTTTCTTATAAGCTACACACATGCTTAGCAATAGGATTAGACCAAATAGGTTTCATCAATTAGCCAAAACCAAACTAGGGCTTTCAGTGTGTTATCAGTCTTTATCATAAGTGTGTGCCACATTAATTGTTGTTAAGTCCTCACTAGTATAATACCATCATACTTTGAATTGATTAGTCTCTAGGCTAAATATAAATAACGATATCTGAGACTTGCTTGGGTGAAATGCTTCTACAACGGGTGTATTTATCTGTGCGCTTGCGGGTAAATATTTATATTTAGATCCAGTGCTCTGATATAATCACATTGCTAGCTTCATGTTGGGGATGACAACTTGACGTTAAGTGAAGTTAGTAGTGTCCCGTACACTTCTTAGTGCCTTCACTAGGTTATTGTTTATGAGTTTCATTCTTAGGGTGATTCCATTAAGGAGTGTCAACAAGCATTTCTAGCGCCGTTGTCGGGGAACACATCAATTCAATTAGGGATGGTACCTAGGGTTATTCATTAAAATCATTATGAACACTGTTAGGACATTGCATTAGCAGCATTAAAACGATAGCTAAAACATATCATTCAACTTACACACATGTGATAATGCACTAATTGTTTATCTCTACTCAAACAGGCTTACCCTGGCTTTTGTTTATCTTTTATCTTATGCAGGTTGTGATGTATGACTGGTTTCCAACTTTCGAATAACTACATTGAGGATCCTGAAGCTTTACTGAAGAAAACAAGACGTAGACTCAAGAGACCCTCACTACCACTTCCAGAAGTTAACCAGATAAGAAGAAGCTTAACACCAGTGTTGGACACCATTGCCGACAAGACACTCCGTGAGTTCTCTGCACCAACCACTGCCAACATCAGGACTGGACCAACAGTCAATGTGGGAGACAACGGATTTGAACTCAAGCCAACTTTGATCAACATGGTGCAAGCTAATCAAGTTTTGCGGAAAGGCACATGAAGACGCAAGCGCTCATCTCCAACACTTTTTGGAGATTTGTAGCACTTTCTCCATCAAAGGAGTCGAAAGAGACGCCATTCTACTCCGCTTGTTCCCATTCTCACTTTTGGGAAAAGCAAAACAATGGTTCTACGCCAACAAAGACAAAAACACCTCATGGGTGATCTGTTCAACTGCCTTCCTAGCAAAGTTCTTTCCAGCGGGCAAGACAAATGCCTTCCGTGCCAAGATTTCAACTTTCCAGCAACAACACGACGAATCAATCCCAGGGGCTTGGGAATGCTTTCAAGATTGCATATCAGAATGCCCTCACCATGGGATGGAGAATTGGCTACTTATGCAAACGTTCTACCACGGGCTCACTTCAAATACCCGTGAGAATGTAACATCCCAAAAATTGCATCAATTTGAAATAGGCAATATGATTTAATTGTTGCATTTTATGTGTTGCATAAAACCTAGTTAATAAATTATTTGCAAAAGCTAAAATAAGTTCTAGGCTAAAGACCATGATGATGCATACATGCTGGTGCATATTTTATATTTGTGATGATTGGTTTTGTTCAAAACTGGTTTGAATTCAAATGGGTTTCAAATTTTGCTTTTGAAATCAGCTTCTGAAAAATGGAAAACCATTTCTTCTTCTCCCTCTCCCTTTCTCTCCTTTTGGCCCGAGCCAGCTGGCCGGCCCGCTCCTTCCGGCCCAGTCGGCCACCGGCGCCCTCACCTTTCTCCCACCGCCGGCCCGAGGCCTCTCCCCGATGGACCGCTTCCCTCCCCTCTCTTTTGCCCGCATGGGCCATCTGCCCCGGCCCAGCTTGGCACCCGCGCGCAGCGCGCCGCCGCTCCTCCCGTCGCTGACCGCGCCCCCCCGCCTGTCAGCGTCCCACCTTCCCCTCTCCTGCTCGTGTCCATGGCGGACTCCATGGCCGAGCCCGACTCCAACCCTGGCACGCGTCTGTGCCTGCTTAATCGACCGAGCCAACCCCCTAATAAGGCTCCCAACAACCCACCGCCTCTCCCCCTGCGAAAAGTTCTCGCTCTCGTGCCCTAGACTGCTCCCGCGACAAGCTCCGCGCGCCGCAAGTTTCCGCCGCTGTCAACCTCGTTTCTCGGTAGGTTTCGGCCGCCGCCGAGGGTATCTAGAGCTTCGTCTCGACCCCACGAAACTATCAATTCCTTCTATCTCCTTTTTCCCTATTTTATTGGTGCCCTAATCCCTCGCCGTCGTTGCAGAGTTCCGCCGTCCGCCTCGCCGTGCAATCCGCCGTCACAGAGACCTCACCGACGCCATCATCACGTCGGGTGAGTTCGCCTTGATCTCCTCTTTCGATTGGACCTACTCCCGAGGTTTCTACCGCTCTATCGAGCAATCCTGAGCCGCGCCGCCGCCTTCCGGCCATGGCGCCGCCGCGCTCTCCTTCTCCGGCGGAAGCGCCGCCCCTTCCCTTCGTTTTTAATCTGAGCCGTCCATCTGAGATTCAACGACCTCCATCGGCCGATACCCCTTCGGGGTCAATTTTGTTAAAGAGCCCCTCATGTTTTCGGGTCTCAACCCGCAGTCCTAATGGCCCTGTTCATTGAGTCTGTGTTTTCTTCCGTTTAAGCCCCTGCATTTCTTCCTTATTGAGGCGCAGTCCAGTCAATTCCGAATTTCGTTTTAAATCAATTTTAATTTCAAATTCAAGTTTGGTTTATTTACAGTTTTGCCACCAGATTCAAATGCTTATAACTTCTACGTTTTTAGTCCGTTTTAGTCCGTTCAAGTTGCGTTAGATTCGTTTTGAAAGGATCTATCTATATGTATGAAAATATATACTGTTTTCAGTAAGTAAAATTTGAGTTAGGTTTAATCTACTAATTGAGGTTTTGTAACTTGTTTAGCTCATAACTTTCGCGTTATAATTCCGTTTTTCGTGATCTTCGCGTTTATGTGATCGTGGTAGGCCGTAGTTTCTGTTTTCAAACTTTTTATATTATTTTCTTTCTGTTGGTGTAATGTTCTAATTATAGCTTGTTTGCTTTGCATGATTGTTGTCCCGGTGATTGTGTGTTGGTGTGGTAATCGAGTATAGACGGTGAGACTTACGCTGGTGATCAGGAGCCCTTCTACGACAACCAAGAGCAACCAGAGTTCTCTAAATCAGGCAAGTATAGCATGGGATCCTCCTTGTTGACCTATTCACCATGAATCATCTAAATTCATATGCATGTGTCTAATTTTGATCTCCTATCTAGTTTACCCTAGGTGTTTGACCCGATACCTTGTTAACCTTGGGATGCTATGCATATAGGTAGAGTCTTGCTAGAGCTTTACTTAAACCAAACATGATCTAATAACGGTGAATAAAACTTGATCTTTTTAGCAACATGGTTTAGGACCTTCTGTCAGCAAAAGCTGGGACATACAGTGCAACCATGAGGGTTATATGGCTCTGACCTTAGATCAGTATAAGGACCTTTTCTAGCTTGTTAGTGGACACCTGTATAGGCGCGTTGGGTCTTGCCGAGACGGGTATAGTGCGGCTTCTGTCCACGTGAGTATAGGCTGCGTGTTATTGTGCCACCTGGAAGGAGGGCTCTACATCCCCTTGCCTTAAGAACCAGCGACCCTAACTTGTTAGATGAACCTTTGAAAGGCTTGGCGTGTATCCTGCCCGCTCACCTCAGAAGTGTTATGGGAGTAATTAACCCGGGCATCTGGATATCACGACTCATCGGGTAAAGTGTACAACCTCTGCAGAGTGTAAAACTGATATATCAGCCGTGCTCACGGTTACGAGCGGCTCGGAAAACTCACAGTTTAGTTGTTATATGTTGTTTATTTATGTTGTTCATGTTGATTACCTTATTGCTATGTTTCAGTTATTATGATCATGTGGATTGGGTTTAAGCATTCATATATGTTCACTTTAATTTTAAAATGTTGCCAATTAAAAGCTACTGCAGTTTAACCAGTGTCAGCCTTATTTGAGCCTCATGAACCCCATGTTACACTTGTTAAGTACGAGATGTACTTATGCTTGTTTATTTTCTTTCTACTTGGATAAAAATCCCAGATGGGTAACAGATTGCTATGGTAATGATGACTTCCCTGAAGAGTTCTAGTCTTGCTGTCAACCAGTCATCTTCCCTGTGATGGAGCTACCGCGAGAGATACTTTATTTATCCGCTGCTATGTAAAGACTTTGAATAATATTCGTTATGTAATAAACATATGTGATGGTACTTCCTAAATTTGTGGCTTATGTGTGTGATTGATCTCTGGGCACACATGAGTTATTGCATTCAATTTTGTTCTTAAAATTGGGTGTGACAGAGAATGTGGATGCCGCTGCTGGAGGATCATTCTTGTCACTCACTATCAACAATGCTACTACACTCGTTGAAAAGATGGCCTCTAACCAAGGATGGAACGAGGAACGCTCTCAACCACGCAAGAGGGGAGTAATACATCAACTGAAAGAAGTAGACATGCTGTCTGCCAAACTTGACCTACTCATGAAGAAGTTCGATGAACACACTCCCAAGAAAGAAGACGTTATGCACATCTACGAATCTCGCATGACATGTGAAGAGTGTGGAGACACTGGTCATTCAGGGAGCAACTGCCCTGAGATTCAAGAGGATGCAAAGTACATCAACAACAACACCAACTATCGTCCTCAACAAACTCAATGATGGAACCAACAATCAATGCCTAATTACTCAGGAAACTACCAAGGTAATACATTCAACCAACCACCTTTGAGAGAGATGATATCTAATCAAAATAAGATTATTGATAATATGTCTAAGAAGATAGCTTCCAATGATAAACTACTTGAAAATATTAATACTAGAATGGATAGCTTTACTTCTGCCATAAAGAATCAACATAGCTTTAATAAGATGATAGAATCTCAGTTATCTCAGTTAGCAGCTTCAGTCCCTATGGCTGAAAAAGGTAAGATTCCCAGAAGTCCGGAAGAGCTAGAGACTGCAAATCTTGTAGACATTTATGATGTAGGGCAGCTCATAGCTAGACCATCGAGGGGGTGGAAGGATGACTCCATTGTCCCGAAGAAAGGAGATCCAGGAAGACCTGTCATTCCAATCCACATTGGACCTGATAGTTTTGAAGAAGCAGTTTGCGACCTTGGAGCAAGCGTCAACATTATGCCAAAGGAAATATACAAACAAATTCATGGTGCACCTCTGTTATATACAAATATGTGTTTGCAGCTTGCAGATCAGACACTGTGCTATCCATTGGGAATTCTAGAAGATGTTTGTTTCGAGTAGGACACTCGTATGTGTGTGTAGACTTTGTGATCATTGAAACAGGTGGAGACGATAGAGCACCCATCATTCTTGGACGCCCATTCCTAAGCTCAACCAAAGCCATCATCTACGCGGACAACGCCAAGATCTGTTTCACAATCATAGGCAACAAAGAAAGATTCAGCTTTAAGAGACATACACTCACTACTCGAGTCCACCCTCAGAAGCCCTACAAGGATGCAAACGCTATATCATCAATGAAGAAGAATAGGAACAGAAGGAGGAAGAACAAGGCTACACAACCACATCAAGACACAGTGTGGATGGTCAACTCTGTCCGAGCAGAGAGTGACCACCTTCTTCCATCACCATACCTCGCCAAGAGAGACGACCCAGGCGTACCCACCATCGATTGCAAGATTGAGGGAAGTACATTCCACAAGACATTTTGCGACATCGGTTCAAGTGTTAACATAATGTCTAAGGTAACATATGAGTACTTATATAAAAATAGACCTATGTATCAGACATATGTGCAGCTGCAGCTGGTAGACCAAACATATCGATTTCCGGAGAGAGTAGTAAAGGATGTAATGATCCAAATTGAAGACTACTAAGTTCCCACTGACTTCATGGTACTAGACATGGGAAGAGAAGACGATGTTCACATCATCCTAGGAAGACCCTTCCTCAACACCACTAGCGCCATCATCTACATAAGATCTGGAGATATCCACTTCCATTTCCCAAGGGAGAAGGTACGTTGTTACTTTAATAGCTATGCCACTAATGAACATGAAAAGAAGAACCACTCAAGGAGGAGACGCCGTGTGACACCCTAGTGTCAAGCACTGCATTAGGAATTGCAATTAGCTACTAAGAAGCATAAGCAATGCATTGCATCATTTCATGTGCATGAGAGTGCTTTTGTCTTTTGTTTATTTATTTGGATTTGGATTTCTTTTTGACTCGATGATTTAAGTGGATCTCTGCTTGGGCAAAGAGTTTTATAAAATAGAGTTGGAGTTTTTGACCTAGTTCAGATTAGTTTGTAAATAAAAATAAGTCAAACAAAATGATTTATACTTCAAAATTGGCTTTGTTTATGTGGAGGATTTAAAAATGGTTTTCAGAAAAAGTGTCCTATATGAAAGTTGTAGAGAAAATTATTTTGAGCAACTTTCATATTTGGGTCAAAACCTAGTTTGGAGTTTTTGAAACTGTTTTGAATGGTCAAAGTTTGAAAAGAATTTGGAAAAAGAAAAAGGAAAACGATTTTTTTTCCCGGCGCCAACCCTTTCGGCCCATCTGGCCTTTCGGCCCAGCTAGCCCACGCCCGCGCGCCAGCCCGCTCCCGCACTCGCCCGCGCGCCGCGCGCTCGCCGCGCACCGCCGCCCGCCTGACGCCCGTGCCGTACGCCGGCCGCAACCGCCACGTGGCCGCCGTATCCTGCCGAGGATCCTCGCCGGCCACTCCTCGCTCGATCCCCTCTCATCCGAGCACGCAAGCTATCTTCCCCGGCCACTCTCCGCTCGCCTCGCCTGCCGCGCCCGCTCGCCGTGCATGGCATCGCCCGCGCTGCCTCGCCGACCGCGCCGCCGTGGCCCCGCCACGACCACCGGCCGGCCAAACCAAGCCAAAACCCCGAGCACACTGCACTCCCCTCTCCCCACTGCCATTCCACTCGCCCGCTCTCACTCCCGCTCTCCCTCTCCGCTCCCACGAACGCGCAAGCGTCCGCCACCCTCGCCGACCGTTCACCACCATCACTCCCCTCCGCCGTTCCGGCCACACCCGACCACCACCACCCAATCCCTCTCGCCAGCTTCTCCGCCTACACCGTGCACACGCCGTGCGCACATCGTCGTCCCCGACCAAGCCCCATCACCGCCGGAGGACGAAGCGCCCCCTTCGGTTCGTCGTCGCCACCGCAGAGCCCGCATCGTCGTTCCTCCCCGACCCGACCTCCACCGTCTCCCTCCTTCGCCGTCAAGCATCACCAAGCCAAGGCAAGGTGAGAACACCACCTAGCTTCAACGCTACCGCTCTCTCCCACCTCTTCTTCCCCGGCCGAGCGCCATGGCCGCCGCCGTGGTCTGTACACGCGGTCAAGCTCCTCCGACGCACCCCAAGCCAACCCAACCACCAAGTCTCACTCCCTAGGGTTCGAGTGAGCCCTTGCCTCCCCCAATTCCACCGGTGACCGCCGGAAACGGCGTAGCCGCGCGTTGCCGCCATCACCGTGCGCCGTCGCTCGCCGCCGGCATGCTCCGGCCGTGCGCTAGCCAAACCACCTACACCACTCGATGCGCCTCGTCGAGTCGAGTTCACAAGCCTAGCTTCCCCGCCGGCGACCTCACCGTCGGCGAGGAATCGACTGTCAAACCTCTCCCCTGTTTTTCCGTCTCGCCCGAGCCCTCGAGCCAGGCCTCGGACGGGCGATTGCTTTCCGTCTCGCCCGAGCCCTCGAGCCAGGCCTCGGACGGACGATTGTTTTCCGTCTCGCCCGAGCCCTCGAGCCAGGCCTCGGACGGGCGATTGCTTTCCGTCTCGCCCGAGACCTCGAGCCAGGCCTCGGACGGACGATAGTTTTCCGTCTCTCCCGAGCCCTCGAGCCAGGCCTCGGACGGGCGATTGCTTTCCGTCTCGCCCGAGCCCTCGAGCCAGGCCTCGGACGGGCGATTGCTTTCCGTCTCGCCCGAGCCCTCGAGCCAGGCCTCGGACGGACGATAGTTTTCCGTCTCGCCCGAGCCCTCGAGCCAGGCCTCGGACGGGCGTTTGTTTTCCGTCTCGCCCGAGCTAGGCCTCGAGCGAACCCTCGGGCACTGTCTCGTTCGAGCCGGGCCTCGAGCGAGCACACACCTATTCCGTGCGCCGAGTGTTTTCCAGAAAACGTTTTCCAAAATGTTTTTCTATTTCCAGTAAATGCTTGTTTATTTTGTAGATCCTGTTTTGTTAGTCCAAATGGAGTGCTTTCAGTTTTGTTAGCTTGTTTGTGAGTAGATCTGTCATGGAAAAATATGGAAGTATTTTTGGTAGAAGTTTATTTTACTGTTTTCATTTATTCCAGTTTATATGCTTTTGCTAAGATAAATGGTTATATATGTTTTCTGGTTGAGTTAATTCCTAGAAAATTTGGTGTAAGTTTATTATCATGTTTTACACCTGTGAAAAATATATGATGCACTTTTTATGTGGAAAAAGTTTCTGTTATGGTTTAAAGTCCTTTTTGGCTGTTTTCTTAAGAATAAATGTTAAGGTGTTTTATATGCTGAAATAAAATATGGGAAAATTTGTATAGTCTCTGTTTATGATGTCCAAGCTAAGAAAAATGTAAGCATGATCTGTTATGTGAAGAAATCTGAAGTTGTTTTACAAATGTGCTTTTCTACGTTTTTTTTTGAAATTCATGTAAGAAATAATATAATGTTTCTGTTCATGGAACTTTCTTGATAAGCATAAAATGTGAAGTAGAATCTGGGAAAAATATGAAGTTGAGTTTATCACCCTTTTCCAGTAGGGTTGTAGTTCAAATGGTTTAACTTGGGATAGATTTGTTTATTTTGTGTAGGCTTGTATGTTTATGCTCTAGCCACAAGTTTACTGCAGTAGAATGCTTTTGAGTAAAAGAAGCCAGAAAAATTATGAAATCTGCTGTTTGGCACTTTTGAATGAGGAGCTAGTTCAAAACACCTTTTTGGGTAGTTTGCTTTTCATTTTTATATCTGCAGTTCTGTATTTTATTTCTGGCTGAAATTTGTTCAGTGGAGTCCAGCAACTATTGTTTGCCTTCTGAAATTTTCGTGGATTTTTCTGAGTCCAGAAAAGTGCACTTGCAGTTCAAACCTAAGTTTCTTTTGAATTATTAAATAAGAAAAAGGTGAATAAATGGATTTTGTTTTATGAATTAAATAAGTATTTACCTCAATGTCGAAAGTGGTTCACAAGTTGGTTTTTGTTGGTTTGCAAGAAATGCTCTTCTCATACCACACATCTTGCACCCGCATTGCAAATATTTATTATTCGTCGCATGCAATAGGATCGACCCCTCCGGAGCCCGAGCAGGAGTCAGAAGCAAACGCCGAGCAGCAGATTCCGGAGTTTCAGCAAGCCGAGGAAGTCGACCCCGCCAGCGACACTAACTTGCCCGAGTGCCCCTCCCACGAGGCCTCGGTCTTCACCCAAGGCAAGCCCCGGAGCATTCTAAGTCTTCCAGTTTTTATAATTAAATTACTTGAGTCCTTTTATATTGTGATGCATTAGGTTAGGAGTTGATTGAATCCTACTTGCTGCATTATCGTTCCTTGATTATTGATTATTACCCACCTTGTTATCCTGTTACTTACTATTATAATGTAGAATTGCTTAGCTTGCTTAATAAAAGTAGTAGTTAAGAATGTTCCCGTAATACCCTGATGGGTAGTTACCGGATCACGGTTGGCTATATATTGCTATCGTGGAAAAGAACCGGAGTAGTAATGAAATACGGTCAACTGGAAGGCAAGGCACCAAGTTGGAACTTGGGGGCAGTCCGTCCGTTGAATCGTGTAGGTTTGTATCGATGTTGGCCCTCGTTCATTTTTGAACGCGCCCTTTTACTTAGGGATATGTCGGTGCCGTAATCATCGACCCCAAAGCCGGTTAGAAGCTGTTCGGGCCGGTCTCAACCCGTGTCGTGCCCTCTAGTATGGAAATTGCGATCTGCCGCGTGAGGCCATCGCCAGGTTCCAATTGGGCGGTCCGTGCTGTGAGCCGCGACGATTACCACCACGAACAAGCATCGAGCGGTTGCCCAATGCATGGACCCGACGGGGAAAGTGTGGGCTGGTATTAAAGGTCTTTCACCAGCTGGTTTGGAATTCGATTCGAGTCGCCGTCTCCCCCGGTTAGTGGGAAACTATGGCGAGCTTCACCACGATACAACTCCATGTGATGTTTTAAAGGTTCAACTAAAATATGGATAAGTCAACTGGATATGGTTATATTATTGATTGGTAGATTCAAGTGAGTGCTCTAGTACAGGTGAAAAACCTAGGATTAAGGAATAGGTCTAAAAATGATAGCTCATCATTATCATTAATTACCTCTTATCTTAAATTGAGCTTTTCGCAAATTCAAGATCCCAGCTCCACCTCAAAAGCCTTGCATACCCTTGGAGTCTTTATTTTCAGTTGGACGGGTAAGTCTAGCTGAGTACATTCCCGTACTCAGGGTTTATCCCGTTTGTTGCAGATGGCCAGGTCTACTTTGGCTATTGTAAGCACTGCCTCTACCCAGTGGAAGGTGATGAGGAGTAGGCCTAGGGCAGGGTCGTCCAGAAGCTTCCCTTTTTCTTTTGCTGGTCTGAGACTCCTAGTGGCACATTATCTAAAAAGGGAAGAGTGAGTTGTGTGAGTTGGTTTTATCAAACAGTGTTTATTTGGACCACGTGTGTGGTGGTCGTGCTTTAAACTATTTCAGCTTCCGCACTTTTAAACTCGGTATTGTAATAACTCCGTTTTAAATTCGCACTCTGATATTTTAAATTCGGTTTCGTTTTCGTTATGATGTATCTTTACGAATGTAATCCTTGAACGATGCGATCCTGTATGATGTATGGTGTTAGAAATCCTTCGAGATTTCCGGACTACCGGGGTTATATGGGTTCAAGTATCAGTTGAAGTCAGACGGATTTGGCTAAGATAATACTTGAGCTCTTATAATCAGGACGGTTCCGCCACAGCTTGGTATCAGAGCATGGTTCAAGTGATTACCTCTGTAGAGAGCTATTTTTGAACTAAATGGGTATTTCAAAACTATTTTCAAAACTATTTTCGATTACTAAGTGTGCTCAGTCTCGTCCTTAAGCCCTATACTAGGATTCAGGTGGCTTAACTGCTAACAGGGTTCAGGGTTTTGCTTCATGCTGGATCTTTATTTGCTGGTCCATTCTCGGGAAAAAGAGAATGCGTTGATCGCGAAAACATGCATAAAATGATTTTGTGAGATATGAGAGCATGACCGTCCAACCGTCGGTCTAGGTGAGAGTTCTTATACCAAGTATGTGCGAGCTCCACGCGGACACATACGAGGGTATCAATGTTTTCAAGGGTGTTTTCTATGTTGGTGCATGGTGTTTAGTGTTGGCTTCTATGTATCTTGCGCATATTGGCCAATACTCAATTGTTTTATCATTAGGAATTGCTTTGGGCTGAAATGAATCGTCTGCAGGTACACTAACTATGCGAACGAGTAGAACGTGTAGATAACGCATGAGGGATCGTTCTTGCCACCGACTAGGACGTTAGGACTTACGAGTCATATTAGTGAGTGAGAACGTAAGTACGATCATACATCATGTTTATATTCAGGCATTTACATTACCTCCCCTTAAATTAAAAGTTGTCTCTTTTCTATAAAATTTGCCAACTTAATATCCGTCTCATGAGAGTTCGAAACCCTTTTGTTCTACAGATGGCCCGGACTAAGCTGACTGCTCGCAAGGCCACCGGAGGCAGAGGAGTTACGCGTCACCGCTTGGCCACCAAGCTGACCCGGAAGACGTTCTTGTCCTACTTCGGGTTGCCGACTATCCTTTGGAGGATTCTGCAGGCCGTAGGCTATGAGGACGGACAGGAGCCCAGGTACTCATGGCAGAAGGAGATCTACGGGCAGGATTCCTTGGTCATGGTGGAGATCAAAGTCAAGGCTTTGCCCGCCAAGCCTCACTGGACAGGGTGGACAGAGATCACCAGAGGCACTTGTGCCAAGGATGGAGCCAACAGGGCAGCATACCTAATGCTGAAGGATATCATCGCCCGCTTCCCCGCCGACCTGGCAAGTGCGATGGCAGGAGTGTTTTCCCGTGGATCACTTTTCCCATTGCGCTGGAAGCAGACTTCGGAGTCAGTCTTGACAGGGAGCCCAGAGGAGAGGTTCTACTGTGAGACGCCTGCGATGAGCGCCACCGGAGCTTTGTTGGGTGTATGTGAGAGTTTGGAGCACACTCTCGGGAGCGTGTCCTTCACCCTCACAGCCACCTACCAGAGCAAGAGGAAGCTACAGGAGGACTTCGACGCTGAGGTTGCTCGTCTACAGGAGAGGATTCAGCAGCTCACTCTGGAGCGTGACGACGCCCGCACCACAGCAGCAGCACAGTCCACTGCCAGGACAGTTGCAGAGTAGATGTACCTAACTACCGCTCTTCAGAGGGATGAGGCCCGCACCGCGCTCGACCAGCTCAGAGAGGGAGCCCACCTCCTGATTCAGCAGATCCACGGACAGCAGGCCTACATCGACCAGCTCCACGAGGCCGTCCATCAGATGCATCACGCCGCGCAGGAGGCCGCCGCCCCAGCAGCTGAGGTCCCGGATCCCCAGGACGGAGAGGTCCTTGGTCCCGACGCCCCACCAGAGGACGCTGCACCCGCCGCTGGAGACCCCTGAGCGTTAGCTGTTAGAGATCGTTTTCTTTTGTATAGCTTGAGCTTGCTCGCTAAGTGATGTAACACCCTACACATGTGCTAGTTTTATGTTTAAATGGTTGATGGCATGTAAGCTTTTGGACGAAGTCCGGACTTCGATCCGGCATCTTTTATGGAAATCCGTCGTTTGCATGTCTAATTTTGAGCGATTGTTTTGTGATGTTGTATGGAAATGAGTAATTATACTTGGTTGTGTGCTAAATTTTCGAATTATGTACAGCGCAGTATTTATTCATGATCGATGTAACATCACCTAATGATTGCTTATTAATGGGATATGCAGATGCCGGCACACACTCGCAGCCAGCGTGGGCAGGGGGCAGGACAGGAGGAGAACTTGCCACCTCCCCCACCGCCGTCGATGACGCCGGAAGCGTTCTTTGGCCAGTTCTTGTGCAACCAAAGGAATATGGAGGAAATGCAGAGGCACATGGAGGCCACCCTCCGCAATATCGCTAGCAACACTGCACAGCAGCATCATCAACGTCAAGGCCCGGAGCCCAACCAGTACAGCTCCTATCGTGACTTCTTGGACACTCGTCCTCTTGTGTTCAAGGAAGCCACCGAACTGCTTGAGGCTGATGAGTGGCTCAACTCCATCACTCAGAAGTTCCGTCTGCTTCGTCTGACAGAAGAGCTCAAGGCGGAGTACGCCGCCCACATGTTGGAAGGACCCGCAGGTTTATGGTGGGCCCAGTACCGTGCATCCTTGCCAGTAAATGCACGTGTCACTTGGGATCAGTTCTCCACCGCTATGCGCAACCACTACATCCCTAGTGGTCTGATGGAAATGAAGGTTGCAGAGTTTATGAGGTTATCCCAGGGAACCAGGTCTATGTCCGAGTACCTCCACAGTTTCAACAACCTAGCTCGCTACGCCCCAGACTTTGTTGATACTGAGGCCAAGAAGATCGCAAGCTTCAAACGTGGCATGAGTGCCGCCATGCTTTCCAAGATGGGCAACAGTCACCGCACCACCTTCAGTGACTTCGTCAGCGACTGCCTAAATCAAGAGGCCAATGACAGCCGGCTAGCGACAGAGACGCGCCGTCGTGCAAATGAAGGAGGTTCATCCCAGCAGAGGACCCCTTTCGGAGCACGCGCCCCATATCGCCCGCCTGTCACAGGAGCAAGATTCCGTCCCCCACAGAGGAAGATCACCACCAACCGTCCCCGTCCCAGTTTTCAGAAGCCCTACACCGCCCCCATGATGCAGAATAAGAACAAAGCAGGAAGTGCAGGAGGTCCCAAGACCCCGTACGTGATTGGTCCATGCTATAATTGTGGTCAGACTGGACACCTGTCACGTCAGTGCCCTCGCCCAAAGAAGCAGTACACTCAGCCCCCACCTCGTACGGGTCATGTGCATCACACCACCGTGGAAGAAGTGCCAGAAGGAGAGCCTGTCACCGCTGGTACATTTCTTGTTAATCAATGCCCCGCAGTTGTGTTGTTTGATTCTGGAGCATCGCATTCTTTCATAAGTGAGAATTTTGTTATAAGAAGTAATCTTGAGTTGATAGAGTTAGACCGGGGATATCAGATAAGTTCCGCCGGAGCTGTTCTCTCCGCGCGAAAAATGGCTAAAGGAGTGGAAATGACCTTCGGGGATAAGAAGGCCATAGTGGATCCCATCGTCATTCCTGGTCTAGGTCTGGATGTAATCTTGGGTATGGGTTGGATGAAACTCTGGAAGGTCAACCTTGATGTCGCAACGCGAGTAGTTTCTATGGTTAGCCCTCGTAGTGGGTCTACCTTTTGGTTCAAGTTACCTCGAAACCCCCATGAGATTGGAGTGTTGTTCAATATCATGGCAAAGCAGATAGCCGAGATTCCGATAGTATGTGAGTTTCCGGATGTTTTCCCCGATGAGTTGCCTGGACTACCGCCAGATAGGGATGTGGAGTTTGCTATAGAGTTAATCCCTGGAACAGCACCCATATCCTGGAGACCGTATAGAATGCACGCTAAAGAGTTAGCAGAGCTTAAGGTTCAGTTGCAAGAGCTTTTGGATAAGGGTTTGATACGCCCTAGTTCGTCACCTTGGGGATGTCCCGCTATCTTTGTGAAGAAGAAGGATAAAACTTTAAGGATGTGCGTGGATTACAGACCGTTGAATGTCGTAACTATAAAGAACAAATATCCCTTACCCCGAATCAATGTCTTGTTTGATCAGTTGTCAAAGGTGAAAGTATTCTCTAAGATCGACCTGAGGTCAGGATACCATCAGATTAAGATCAGAAGAGAAGATATACCGAAAACAGCTTTCTCCACCAGATACGGACTCTATGAGTATCTTGTTATGTCTTTTGGATTGACCAATGCACCGGCACATTTCATGTACCTGATGAATTCGGTCTTCATGCCAGAGTTGGATAAGTTTGTTGTAGTGTTCATTGATGACATCTTGGTATATTCTGAAAATGAGAAGGATCATGCTGAGCATCTACGAGTCGTTCTAACCCGGCTTAGAGAGCACAAGTTGTACGCTAAGTTCAGCAAGTGTGAGTTTTGGTTGAAGAAGGTACCTTTCCTTGGTCACGTCCTTTCAGAGGAAGGGATCTCTGTGGACCCTTCTAAGGTACAAGAAGTTATGGATTGGGAAGCACCCACGAGTGTTTTTGAGGTTCGCAGCTTTTTGGGTTTGGCCGGATACTACCATCGGTTTATTCTGGATTTTTCAAGAATAGCCCAGCCTATGACCCGTTTAACGCAGAAGAATAAGAAGTTCGAATGGACTCCAGAGTGTGAAACAGCTTTTCGCACTCTGCGGACGTTATTGACATCCGCACCTGTTCTGGCTCAGCCAAACTTGGAGGAACCTTTTGATGTGTTTTGTGACGCATCCAAAATTGGACTCGGATGTGTACTCATGCAAAATGGAAAAGTTATCGCCTATGCTTCTCATCAGTTGAGACCGCACAAAGAGAATTACCCCACTCATGATTTGGAATTAGCAGCCGTCGTGCATGCACTCAAGATTTGGAGGCATTATCTTATGGGAAATCTATGTCATGTGTACACGGATCATAAAAGTCTGAAATATATCTTCACCCAGCCAGAGTTGAACATGAGGCAGAGAAGATGGTTGGAGCTAATTAAGGATTATAACCTTGAAGTGCATTACGACCCCGGCAAAGCAAACGTTGTAGCCGATGCCTTGAGTCGCAAGACTCATTGCAACTCCCTACAACCACTTTTGGAAGATAGATTTAACCTTATGCACCCCGTTATGGTGAACAACATCACTCTTTAGTGTACCTTGGAAAGTGACATCATCGAGAGACAAAAGACCAATGAAGAGATCTGTCAGATTAAGAAGAGGTTGGAAACCAGTAGTTCTTTGAACTTCAGAACAGATGAGCAGGGAATTCTATGGTATAATCAGAGGTTGGTTGTTCCTAAAGACACCGAGCTGAAAGAAAGAATTCTGAATGAAGCTCACAATTCAAAGTTATCTATCCATCCAGGAAGCAGTAAGATGTACCAGGATTTGAGAACCAGGTATTGGTGGTCAAAGATGAAGAAAGAAGTTGCAGCTTATGTTGCAAGATGTGATACTTGCTACAGGATAAAAGCTATACACCTAAGACCTGCAGGATTGTTGCAACCGTTATCGATCCCAGAGTGGAAATGGGAAGAAGTTAGTATGGATTTCATCACAGGTCTTCCCACCACTCAAAAAGGAAATGATTCTATCTGGGTTATCGTAGATCGGTTATCTAAAGTGGCTCACTTCATACCAGTTAAGACTACGCACCGCCCTCACCAGTATGCAGACCTGTATATTCAGAATATCTTGAGATTGCATGGAGTTCCAAAAAGGATTGTTTCTGATAGAGGACCCCAGTTCATAGCACGTTTTTGGGAACAGTTGCACAAGGAACTAGGAACTAAATTGATAAGAAGTTCCGCCTATCACACCCAAACTGCAGGACAGACGGAGAGAGTAAATCAGATTTTGGAAGATATCCTAAGAGCTTGTGTTCTATCGTCAAGAGAATCATGGGAGAAATGGTTACCCCTTGCCGAGTTCTCATATAACAACAGTTATCAGGAAAGTATAAAGATGGCACCTTTTGAAGTTTTATACGGACGAAGATGCAGAACCCCAGTAAATTGGGTTGAGTAAGGAGATCGAGGATTCTATGGGTCGGATTACGTAAAGGATGCGGAAGAGATTGTGCAAATAGTACAGCAACACATTAAGGAAGCACAATCCAGACAAAAGAGTTATGCCGACACACGAAGAAGACCCTTGGAATTTCAAGTAGGAGACTATGTGTATCTTAAGGTCTCACCTATGAGAAAGGCCCAACGTTTTGGAATTAAGAAGAAGCTAGCACCTCGATATGTGGGACCTTACCGGATCATGGCAAAGAAGGGACAAGTGGCATACGAAGTACAGTTACCCCCAGAAATGAGCATAGTTTTCCCAGTGTTCCACGTATCACAGTTGAAGAAGTGTCTTCGAGTTCCAGAACAAGAAGAAGTTCGGATTCGAGACGTCACCATCAGATCGGATCTGGAGTACTACGAGCAGCCCAAGGAGATTTTGGATACCAAGACCCGAGAGACGCGTCACCAAACAGTGAAGACTCACAAGATTCTTTGGAGCAATCACGGACCCAACGATGCGACTTGGGAAACCGAGGAGTACTTACGCGTAAACTACCCCGCTTTTTATAAAGATTGGTTCTTTAACTCAAATCTCGGGACAAAATTTCTTTAAGGGGGGAAGGGCTGTGACACCCTAGTGTCAAGCACTGCATTAGGAATTGCAATTAGCTACTAAGAAGCATAAGCAATGCATTGCATCATTTCATGTGCATGAGAGTGCTTTTGTCTTTTGTTTATTTATTTGGATTTGGATTTCTTTTTGACTCGATGATTTAAGTGGATCTCTGCTTGGGCAAAGAGTTTTATAAAATAGAGTTGGAGTTTTTGACCTAGTTCAGATTAGTTTGTAAATAAAAATAAGTCAAACAAAATGATTTATACTTCAAAATTGGCTTTGTTTATGTGGAGGATTTAAAAATGGTTTTTAGAAAAAGTGTCCTATATGAAAGTTGTAGAGAAAATTATTTTGAGCAACTTTTATATTTGGGTCAAAACCTAGTTTGGAGTTTTTGAAACTGTTTTGAATGGTCAAAGTTTGAAAAGAATTTGGAAAAAGAAAAAGGAAAACGATTTTTTTTCCAGGCGCCAACCCTTTCGGCCCATCTGGCCTTTCGGCCCAGCTAGCCCGCGCCCGCGCGCCAGCCCGCTCCCGCACTCGCCCGCGCGCCGCGCGCTCGCCGCGCACCGCCGCCCGCCTGACGCCCGTGCCGTACGCCGGCCGCAACCGCCACGTGGCCGCCGTATCCTGCCGAGGATCCTCGCCGGCCACTCCTCGCTCGATCCCCTCTCATCCGAGCACGCAAGCTATCTTCCCCGGCCACTCTCCGCTCGCCTCGCCTGCCGCGCCCGCTCGCCGTGCATGGCATCGCCCGCGCTGCCTCGCCGACCGCGCCGCCGTGGCCCCGCCACGACCACCGGCCGGCCAAACCAAGCCAAAACCCCGAGCGCACCGCACTCCCCTCTCCCCACTGCCATTCCACTCGCCCGCTCTCACTCCCGCTCTCCCTCTCCGCTCCCACGAACGCGCAAGCGTCCGCCACCCTCGCCGACCGTTCACCACCATCACTCCCCTCCGCCGTTCCGGCCACACCCGACCACCACCACCCAATCCCTCTCGCCAGCTTCTCCGCCTACACCGTGCACACGCCGTGCGCACATCGTCGTCCCCGACCAAGCCCCATCACCGCCGGAGGACGAAGCGCCCCCTTCGGTTCGTCGTCGCCACCGCAGAGCCCGCATCGTCGTTCCTCCCCGACCCGACCTCCACCGTCTCCCTCCTTCGCCGTCAAGCATCACCAAGCCAAGGCAAGGTGAGAACACCACCTAGCTTCAACGCTACCGCTCTCTCCCACCTCTTCTTCCCCGGCCGAGCGCCATGGCCACCGCCGTGGTCTGTACACGCGGTCAAGCTCCTCCGACGCACCCCAAGCCAACCCAACCACCAAGTCTCACTCCCTAGGGTTTGAGTGAGCCCTTGCCTCCCCCAATTCCACCGGTGACCGCCGGAAACGGCGTAGCCGCGCGTTGCCGCCATCACCGTGCGCCGCCGCTCGCCGCCGGCATGCTCCGGCCGTGCGCTAGCCAAACCACCTACACCACTCGATGCGCCTCGTCGAGTCGAGTTCACAAGCCTAGCTTCCCCGCCGGCGACCTCACCGTCGGCGAGGAATCGACTGTCAAACCTCTCCCCTGTTTTTCCGTCTCGCCCGAGCCCTCGAGCCAGGCCTCGGACGGGCGATTGCTTTTCGTCTCCCGAGCCCCGAGGGCCGGACGGACGATTTATCGTCTCGCCCGAGCCTCGAGCCAGGCCTCGGACGGGCGATTGTTTTCCGTCTCGCCCGAGCCCTCGAGCCAGGCCTCGGACGGGCGATTGCTTTCCGTCTCGCCCGAGCCCTCGAGCCAGGCCTCGGACGGACGATTGTTTTCCGTCTCGCCCGAGCCCTCGAGCCAGGCCTCGGACGGACGATAGTTTTCCGTCTCGCCCGAGCCCTCGAGCCAGGCCTCGGACGGGCGATTGCTTTCCGTCTCGCCCGAGCCCTCGAGCCAGGCCTCGGACGGACGATAGTTTTCCGTCTCGCCCGAGCTAGGCCTCGAGCGAACCCTCGGACACTGTCTCGTTCGAGCCGGGCCTCGAGCGAGCACACACCTATTCCGTGCGCCGAGTGTTTTCCAGAAAACGTTTTCCAAAATGTTTTTCTATTTCCAGTAAATGCTTGTTTATTTTGTAGATCCTGTTTTGTTAGTCCAAATGGAGTGCTTTCAGTTTTGTTAGCTTGTTTGTGAGTAGATCTGTCATGGAAAAATATGGAAGTATTTTTGGTAGAAGTTTATTTTACTGTTTTCATTTATTCCAGTTTTTATGCTTTTGCTAAGATAAATGGTTATATATGTTTTCTGGTTGAGTTAATTCCTGGAAAATTTGGTGTAAGTTTATTATCATGTTTTACACCTGTGAAAAATATATGATGCACTTTTTATGTGGAAAAAGTTTCTGTTATGGTTTAAAGTCCTTTTTGGCTGCTTTCTTAAGAATAAATGTTAAGGTGTTTTATATGCTGAAATAAAATATGGGAAAATTTGTATAGTCTCTGTTTATGATGTCCAAGCTAAGAAAAATGTAAGCATGATCTGTTATGTGAAGAAATCTGAAGTTGTTTTACAAATGTGCTTTTCTACGTTTTTTTTGAAATTCATGTAAGAAATAATATAATGTTTCTGTTCATGGAACTTTCTTGATAAGCATAAAATGTGAAGTAGAATCTGGGAAAAATATGAAGTTGAGTTTATCACCCTTTTCCAGTAGGGTTGTAGTTCAAATGGTTTAACTTGGGATAGATTTGTTTATTTTGTGTAGGCTTGTATGTTTATGCTCTAGCCACAAGTTTTCTGCAGTAGAATGCTTTTGAGTAAAAGAAGCCAGAAAAATTATGAAATCTGCTGTTTGGCACTTTTGAATGAGGAGCTAGTTCAAAACACCTTTTTGGGTAGTTTGCTTGTCATTTTTATATCTGCAGTTCTGTATTTTATTTCTGGCTGATATTTGTTCAGTGGAGTCCAGCAACTATTGTTTGCCTTCTGAAATTTTCGTGGATTTTTCTGAGTCCAGAAAAGTGCACTTGCAGTTCAAACCTAAGTTTCTTTTGAATTATTAAATAAGAAAAAGGTGAATA
The DNA here is from genome assembly GCA_009763385.1 of Coix lacryma-jobi var. lacryma-jobi. Classification (NCBI taxonomy): domain Eukaryota; kingdom Viridiplantae; phylum Streptophyta; class Magnoliopsida; order Poales; family Poaceae; genus Coix; species Coix lacryma-jobi. The sequence goes on along the minus strand of CM019822.1, from coordinate 176,511,680 downwards.
AATTGATTTTGTTTTATGAATTAAATAAGTATTTACCTCAATGTCGAAAGTGGTTCACAAGTTGGTTTTTGTTGGTTTGCAAGAAATGCTCTTCTCATACCACACATCTTGCACCCGCATTGCAAATATTTATTATTCGTCGCATGCAATAGGATCGACCCCTCCGGAGCCCGAGCAGGAGTCAGAAGCAAACGCCGAGCAGCAGATTCCGGAGTTTCAGCAAGCCGAGGAAGTCGACCCCGCCAGCGACACTAACTTGCCCGAGTGCCCCTCCCACGAGGCCTCGGTCTTCACCCAAGGCAAGCCCCGAAGCATTCTAAGTCTCCCAGTTTTTATAATTAAATTACTTGAGTCCTTTTATATTGTGATGCATTAGGTTAGGAGTTGATTGAATCCTACTTGCTGCATTATCGTTCCTTGATTATTGATTATTACCCACCTTGTTATCCTGTTACTTACTATTATAATGTAGAATTGCTTAGCTTGCTTAATAAAAGTAGTAGTTAAGAATGTTCCCGTAATACCCTGATGGGTAGTTACCGGATCACGGTTGGCTATATATTGCTATCGTGGAAAAGAACCGGAGTAGTAATGAAATACGGTCAACTGGAAGGCAAGGCACCAAGTTGGAACTTGGGGGCAGTCCGTCCGTTGAATCGTGTAGGTTTGTATCGATGTTGGCCCTCGTTCATTTTTGAACGCGCCCTTTTACTTAGGGATATGTCGGTGCCGTAATCATCGACCCCAAAGCCGGTTAGAAGCTGTTCGGGCCGGTCTCAACCCGTGTCGTGCCCTCTAGTATGGAAATTGCGATCTGCCGCGTGAGGCCATCGCCAGGTTCCAATTGGGCGGTCCGTGCTGTGAGCCGCGACGATTACCACCACGAACAAGCATCGAGCGGTTGCCCAATGCATGGACCCGACGGGGAAAGTGTGGGCTGGTATTAAAGGTCTTTCACCAGCTAGTTTGGAATTCGATTCGAGTCGCCGTCTCCCCCGGTTAGTGGGAAACTATGGCGAGCTTCACCACGATACAACTCCATGTGATGTTTTAAAGGTTCAACTAAAATGTGGATAAGTCAACTGGATATGGTTATATTATTGATTGGTAGATTCAAGTGAGTGCTCTAGTACAGGTGAAAAACCTAGGATTAAGGAATAGGTCTAAAAATGACAGCTCATCATTATCATTAATTACCTCTTATCTTAAATTGAGCTTTTCGCAAATTCAAGATCCCAGCTCCACCTCAAAAGCCTTGCATACCCTTGGAGTCTTTATTTTCAGTTGGACGGGTAAGTCTAGCTGAGTACATTCCCGTACTCAGGGTTTATCCCGTTTGTTGCAGATGACCAGGTCTACTTTGGCTATTGTAAGCACTGCCTCTACCCAGTGGAAGGTGATGAGGAGTAGGCCCAGGGCAGGGTCGTCCAGAAGCTTCCCTTTTTCTTTTGCTGGTCTGAGACTCCTAGTGGCACATTATCTAAAAAGGGAAGAGTGAGTTGTGTGAGTTGGTTTTATCAAACAGTGTTTATTTGGACCACGTGTGTAGTGGTCGTGCTTTAAACTATTTCAGCTTCCGCACTTTTAAACTCGGTATTGTAATAACTCCGTTTTAAATTCGCACTCTGATATTTTAAATTCGGTTTCGTTTTCGTTATGATGTATCTTTACGAATGTAATCCTTGAACGATGCGATCCTGTATGATGTATGGTGTTAGAAATCCTTCGAGATTTCCGGACTACCGGGGTTATATGGGTTCAAGTATCAGTTGAAGTCAGACGGATTTGGCTAAGATAATACTTGAGCTCTTATAATCAGGACGGTTCCGCCACACGCCGCACATCCCAACGCAACAAGAACCGACCAATCAAGGATGGATGGGCTGACTATGAAGGAGAAGTCACCAGGAGTGAAGACATCCCATTAAAGGAAATGAAGGACGATAAAGTAAAGGAGACAAGTCCACCAGTCAAACAAGTGTGGAAGAAGAAAGAGAGTTTTACAAACGTGCAATCATCGAGGTCCTCCTCAGGATCTGCTGATGCACCCAAGGAAGAATGAGGAGCGTACAAGTCAGAAAGGAGTCTTGTTCGATGGACTATAAACATTGAATCCTCACTGAAAGGTAACTCGGTAGTTATCCATATTCATTATCATTAAATTCATCATTGCATAATTAGTAGATTTAGCATAATCATTTTACTATTAGTATCATATTTACTTCTTAGCAATCAAATCTGCATTAGAAAATAAAATAAAAATATCTAAGCCCCATGAGAGTATTATACTTTCTGTGGAGGCATAAAAATACATTTGCATATTTACTTCTGCATTGCATTCATCCATAAAAACAAAAATCCAAAAAGAGACACTATGAAACACTGTTGAAACTCTGCTTAGTGGAAAGGAAGAACATAAATGATCTTAAGGGCTTTAAGACAATCAAACAAATGGGAGGAATGTTTATCACTAACGCTTAATCAAGTTCCACTAGTTGTGTTGTCTATCTTTGAATTTAGCAGGAAGAGAAGAAGAGAAGGACTCAAGAAACCGCTAACGGTCTACTCATCTTCTGGAGAAAAGACCACGTCAAGATCTAGCTTGGGGGAAAGCACCCTCAGTTATCACGATAAGTATCACGACTTTTTTATTTACTATTATCAGTTCGGTTTAGTTAGATCAGGTCAATAAACGTAGAAACCCATAAAAAGATGAATAACTATTACAAAACCAAATAAAGATATTATATAATGAATAAATGTCTAGGTGGATATAAAACTTAATATTGCTCATGATGAAAATGATGAACAATTGCTCTGCCATAATTCCTTTTAAGTACCTAGTGTTCAACCTTAAATTTTCTTCAGTTTTAGACAAAGCTATTCTGAATAAACTCTGAACCTGAAATCTGTGGATTGCAAATGCTTAATCTAAAGTCTAGATAATTGTGAGATATGATATAAAAAGGTTTGAGCTACTGTTTATCTAATTCCTAGAGATACTAGAGTTCTGGACATTTACACTTTGAAAAGATTAAAAACACATGATGAGATCCTGTATGACATAACATGAATTCCTACCTAGAGCCATTAATATGATCTTAAGATAAGGCTACTTGCTTTGTTCTAAGTTTTTAGTTATGTGTGACACCCTGAAAATCACCTTTTGGAAAATAGAGTTTAATGTGACTTTGTTTATTTATTATTCATGAAACATATAGCTCAAATAATAATTTTTGGTGAAATAATAATTTAAGTTGGGGTTTAGAAACATTTTTGTTGCATTCATGTTGGAGCATAATATTTTGTTTGAGTGTAGGAATAGAGTTGAGTGGTTTGAATTCAAACTTGGTTTGAATTTGAGCAAAGTTTTCAAAAGAATCAAAAGAAAAACCTTTTCTTTTTCTTTCTTCTCCCTCCCTAACCTTTTGGCCCGAAGCCGCAAGCGGCCCAGCCTACGGCCGCCACTCCCTTTTCCCTCTTCTCCTCCTTTCCCGGCCTGGTCTGGCCCAGCCCGCGCCCCCTCTCCTTTCTCCCTCCCGCGCCCGCGTCGGCCTTTTGGCCCGCTGCGGAGCCGGCCCGTTGCCACCTTTGCGCGCGCAAGCTCCGCGGCCCAGCTCGCCGCGCCCACCTCCTCTCCCTCTCGCGCGCGCCGGCCCAGCTCCCGCGCGGCCCGCTCGCTCGCGTACAGCGCGCCCGCCCGCGTCCCCGCTCTGCCGCTGACAGCCTGGCCCCACGCGTCAGTGGCTGGCTATTCCCCTACCTCCCGCCGCCTGCGTAGTGCGCCGCCGCCATATGCTCCTCTCCCGTAAACCGCCGCGATAGTGGCATTGAAGGCCACTACGCCGCCACCCCGGCTCGGTGGAGCCTCCACCGGCCGCCACAGCACCTCCCCGACCCTATAAAGCCAGGAGGAGAGCCCCCGAGCTCTTCCCCTCACCCCTCCCGCTCGCGCCCCACCCCCGCCGTCGCTGCCGAGCCCCACCGGCTGCCCTAGCGCCCCGCCGTGCTCTGCCGGGTGGTGCCGCTATCACCCGAGGTGCCCTGTGCCCTTCTCTCGCTCTATCGCGCGCACACGAGCTCGCCCGAGCCGTTTTTTCCCCTTTGCAGATCTCACGGCCGCCGACCTCGCCGCGGTAAGCCCTCTCTGCCATAACCGAGCCCGCCATCGTGCTCGCCTTCCCCTCCGCTCTCCTCTGGTGGTGCTCGCGTGGCCAACTGAGCCCGGGAGCACCGAAACGGCGAGCTCCCGAGCGCTCCCATGGCGCTCCGCCGTGCGCCGGTGGCGGCGCCGCCGCCCGCCGCCGCCTCGCGTCGCTCTGAGCCGCCTGCGCCATCCGATCTGCTGCGGACGGCCAGGATTAGAAGCGCCCCGAAGGGGTATGAGCCGGGTCCACGGACCCGTGAACCTGAGTCCCGCGCGCGGTACACCGGACGCGTGGTGGACCGGCCAACCGCTTCGCGCCGCGTGGCACCGCGTCAGCGCCCGCGCGGCTGCAGCTATCGCTTTTGCGAAAAGGCCCCCGAGCTTTTTGAAAATAAACCCGTAGTCCACCTCAGTTCATATGAGTTTAATTTCAGTCCTGTTTTCTTACGGTTTTAACCCTGAGCTTCCCGGTTTTGGTACCCGCAGTCCAGAGCAGCCGTTTTCTCTTGCTAGCCCCGCAGATCTATAGTTAATTGCGTTTAGGTCCTCGGTTTTCACGAGTTAGCCCCCGGAAAATGGTTTTTTGTTTATAAAAATGCCACTAAAGCTTGTTTTCTTTATAATTTTCTCGTTTTAGGTCCGATTACAGTGATCTTTACGTTCATGTGATCGTATCGACGAGTAGAATAGTTTTATAAGTGTTTCTCTACCTGTTTTTGATGCTTGGTGTACTGTTCTAATAGAAGTATATTTTATCTACATGTGATGATTGGAATGGATGTTTGTGTGGTGCCTTTGACCCCGTTTAGAGTTCAAGCTGTTCAAGGTTATCGGGAAGAAGATCTCTGAAGAAGTGAGACCATCAACACAAGTTATTGGAAGGCAAGTATAATCTACGGTTTCCTTGTTACCTATTAACTGCAAGACAAATATTCATTATGCATGTGTCATAACTTGATGAACCATAGGACAAACCTAGTTTCATTTGATCTTATTACCTTGTACCTATGGGAAGGTTTTGCATAATATGACTAGAAATGCTACGCGCTATATAAATGCTAATTGTTTAATACTAATTAATGACTATGGAATAAATGTTAAAAGAGGCTTTTTAACCACATTTAGGGCACTGGAGCCTGATGTTCGCTCAGTGACCCACCCCAGGAACTATCTTTTAAAGCGGCCACCCGAGAGATTCCGTGCAACCTTGGGTATTATATGGCTTTGATCTTAGTTGTGTAACTAGACTTTCTCTAGCTTGTATTAGTTACCGAAAGGCGCTAGAGGGGAGCCTAGGCTTTAGAATGGCTTCCTTGCCTGTCAAGATGTGTACTGGTCGGCTGTCAGGTGTGCCATCTTGAAGGGGGCCTCCATTCGCCTAGATGCTGAAACCTTGCGGCTACTACTTGTTAGGGTAGCTAGTGAAAGGCTACGTAGTGAGACCCTGCCGTACTTCCATAGAGGAGGTAATGTGGGCCTTGCAAACCCCGACATATGGGAATCACGGCCTAAGGTGAAAGTGTACAACCTCTGCAGAGTGTAAACCTGATATATCAGCCGTGCTCACGGATACGAGCGGCTCGGATCCTTTTTAAGAAGTCCATGGTGGGGTATGTTGGTGGTTGGTGGTTTACCTCTTTTTAACATAATGATGATCATACACTTTGGGACAATAGGGTTCATACAATTAGTAATGAAAGGTTAATATAAAATATGATCAAACTTAACATGCTAACCGCAGTTAACCGAGTCAAGCCTTTGAGCCTTGCATCCCCGTAGTTGTACTTGCTGAGCATGGTGAGCTGACGCTTGTCATTGGTTCACATAAAAATCCCGGATGGGTACCAGATGGTGGATTCAAGTGAAGAATTACAGAAGATGTTCAAGAGTTCTAGGCGGGTGTTCCCCCAGTCAACCGTCCCTGTGGAGTTTGGAGTCCCGAAGAGTAGTTTCCGCTCTGCCTTGTTTTATATGTAAGTCTTAATGTAAATATGTTTCGCTATGTAATAAAGCACTGCCTTTGAGAAAATTCCATATTTGGTGCTATATGTGTCTTGTGGACTTCCTGGGCACACATATAGTAGGCACTTGGAATTCTTCGGAAATCCGGGTGTGATAAATTGGTATCGGAGCAATGTTGACTGCAGGACGCAAGCTTAGTTAGAACTGGACGTTTTAGCATGCTTTCAACCTAGCTTAGTTCTCCAACCTTGTTATTTGATAAAAGAAAATCTACTTCTATCTTTATTCTATTGTAAAACTTTGTCTCTTTTCTAAATCTTCTCCCTTTATCCTTTAGATGGACCATAACAAGGATACCACCAACACCAAAGGACAGGAGGACCAAGCTACGTTGCCCAAGAATGCTTTTGACAAAGAGAAACTCTTAGCTATGCAAAGAAAAGTTTTAGAAGGTATGGCTCAACATGAGAATTCTATCAAAGGGCCAGTGAAGAGACAAGTAGCAGAAGCTTGGAAGAATATGAAATCCAATGAAGATGAAGATAATAAGATGCTTGGAAGTCAGGATCAATGTCGTTGTTGCAAGCATTATGGCTTTCCATGTCTTCGAATCAAGTCAACTAAAAAGCAAATCAAGGAGGACCCAAATGGTAAGACCAATGTGGATAAGAAGAGAAAGGCAGTCTCCATGGAGAACAACCAACAGTCAGGTTCTACTATGTTGTCGCATCCAGCAATGATCCCTCATCAGATAAATCTAGAAGGTGAAGAGTCAGTAGTTCCTCCAGCTGGAACGACTTCACAAGAGGTATACATTGATGGGTGGACCATCACCTATAAGGAGTTTCAACCATGAAAGACCAAGCAAGCCAAGAAGCAAGCCAATCAGATAAAAGTGAACCTTCTGAGTCAGCAAGATAACAATACACCGAGTGACAGTCTAAACACAAAAGATCTAGCCAAAAGAAGATGTTATCACTGCCAAGAAGAAGGGCACCTTATTAAGTCTTGCCCACAGAAGAAGCAACAGTTATGACGTGGAAGTAACTAGAGTCACGACACTGCACAACAACCTCAAGCAAGAGATGCCACCAAGATATCCCTGTAACCATGTCGTTTTTAAGGATTAGGAGCTTATACCCTTTATGTAATAAAACCGCTAGTCACGAAGTTAAGTCCTTGTGTGAAGTGTGAATCCTTATTGTGCAAGATGGTTTATCATTATGTATATGCTTGTTTTGGATCTTTGTAATGTTTGTTAAAGAGTTAGTGTGTAGATAGTTGGGGCAGTGTTGTCGATCTCTCATCCTTGTGATCTCTCGATCAATCCTAAATCCAACAAAAGAGTCTCTTATCAATCCATGCTTTAAGGTCATCTCTCTCTTTCTCATGCCACCTTTGCTAAACGTCAGATGTCAGGCAGAAGAAATGATGATGCACAACTTTTCTCTCAAGAATCAAGCCTGTCATATTTTACCAACTCCCTGATGAAGATTAACACTCCTAGTGAGGAATGTTACGATGGTGAAAAGAATGTGCAGGATGTGAATGACTGCACTGAGAATCTTGATTCGAGTAATTAGAGTCAAAATCAACCACATCAACAACAACTACGAAAGATCCATAAGAAGCAGGCAAAAGGAAATAAAGTAAAAAGAAACTTTATCCAAGGAAGGTTGAACCAGGTGGATGTAAATACCACTTACAAAGCTCAAGAAGTCATATATGGTTTGTTTCCAGTAAACTCAGTCAGTGCCATGGTTTTGTTTGATCCCAAAGCTTCGCATTCTTTCATCTCAAGCGAGTTTGTTGAAAGTCATAGCATACCTATGTTTCCAATGAGGAAGCCCATAACAGTCAACTCTTCAAGAGGAGAAATGAAGGCAAACCGCATGTGTTCGAAGGTTAGACTGGATATAAAGGAAATAAACTTCGAGGCAAACCTTATAGTTTTGAAGATAACTGAGATCGATGTTATCCTTGGAATGGGATGGCTATCTGCTTGTGATGGAGTAATTAACTATACTCAATGTTCAGTACTTCTAACAACCCCGTCAGGAGAAAGAATTGGATATCAAGGTATTCAACCTTTACCCCAGGAGTATGAAGTTGACCCAATAGAAGGTGTAAACCCAGAGGATGATATCAAAAACTGTGAGACTTCAGATGTCCTTAAAGAGGAACAAGCACCGATGAAGAGAACCAAATACAACAGATAACTTCACCTGTGATGAGTATCTGGTCAGAATCTTGGAATCAGTTCAGAGGATCCTTACTGAAAGAGTGGTTAAAATATGCAAAGTTCAGTGAGTAACCAATTATAAGAAGACGCAACTTGGGAAATCGAGGATCAAATAAAGATAAACTTTCCTTGCCTTTTTGAAGCATAACAAGATCACAGTGGGGTCAAGATAAACGTTAGTCAGTCAAGAAGGACAATAACAACCAAGGTGTCATATGAAGTTCAGATATGTTTTTGAGTTTAGTGTTTTGTTGGCAAGTCAGTTGTAACCCTTGTTTTAAGGGGGGTAGCCCGTTCAGCCGAACCCCTTTGTTATCAAATGTGCAAGATCTGTCATGAGACGCTTGTCAAGCTGGTTTACATGTGAAGATGATGGCATGTCTAAATCAAGTTCTCTTTTCCATCTGTTCAAGATCCTTTGTTGATCGCTTCGTGCCAAGTCTCTTCGAATCTCGAGGACGAGATTCTTTTAAGGGGGGTAGGTTTGTGACACCCTAAAAATCACCTTTTGGAAAATAGAGTTTAATGTGACTTTGTTTATTTATTATTCATGAAACATATAGCTCAAATAATAATTTTTGGTGAAATAATAATTTAAGTTGGGGTTTAGAAACATTTTTGTTGCATTCATGTTGGAGCATAATATTTTGTTTTGAGTGTAGGAATAGAGTTGAGTGGTTTGAATTCAAACTTGGTTTGAATTTGAGCAAAGTTTTCAAAAGAATCAAAAGAAAAACCTTTTCTTTTTCTTTCTTCTCCCTCCCTAACCTTTTGGCCCGAAGCCGCAAGCGGCCCAGCCTACGGCCGCCACTCCCTTTTCCCTCTTCTCCTCCTTTCCCGGCCTGGTCTGGCCCAGCCCGCGCCCCCTCTCCTTTCTCCCTCCCGCGCCCGCGTCGGCCTTTTGGCCCGCTGCGGAGCCGGCCCGTTGCCACCTTTGCGCGCGCAAGCTCCGCGGCCCAGCTCGCCGCGCCCACCTCCTCTCCCTCTCGCGCGCGCCGGCCCAGCTCCCGCGCGGCCCGCTCGCTCGCGTACAGCGCGCCCGCCCGCGTCCCCGCTCTGCCGCTGACAGCCTGGCCCCACGCGTCAGTGGCTGGCTGTTCCCCTACCTCCCGCCGCCTGCGTAGTGCGCCGCCGCCGTCTGCTCCTCTCCCGTAACCGCCGCGGTAGTGGTATTGAAGGCCACTACGCCGCCACCCCGGCTCGATGGAGCCTCCACCGGCCGCCACAGCACCTCCCCGACCCTATAAAGCCAGGAGCAGAGCCCCCGAGCTCTTCCCCTCACCCTCCCGCTCGCGCCCCACCCCCGCCGTCGCTGCCGAGCCCCACCGGCTGCCCTAGCGCCCCGCCGTGCTCTGCCGGGTGGTGCCGCTATCACCCGAGGTGCCCTGTGCACTTCTCTCGCTCTATCGCGCGCACACGAGCTCGCCCGAGCCATTTTCCCCTTTGCAGATCTCACGGCCGCCGACCTCGCCGCGGTAAGCCCTCTCTGCCATAACCGAGCCCGCCATCGTGCTCGCCTTTCCCTCCGCTCTCCTCTGGTGGTGCTCGCGTGGCCAACAGAGCCCGGGAGCGCCGAAACGGCGAGCTCCCGAGCGCTCCCATGGCGCTCCGCCGTGCGCCGGTGGCGGCGCCGTCGCCCGCCGCCGCCTCGCGTCGCTCTGAGCCGCCTGCACCATCCGATCTGCTGCGGACGGCCAGGATTAGAAGCACCCCGAAGGGGTATGAGCCGGGTCCACGGACCCGTGAACCTGCGTCCCGCGCGCGGTACACCGGACGCGTGGTGGACCGGCCAACCGCGTCGCGCCGCATGGCACCGCGTCAGCGCCCGCGCGGCTGCAGCTATCGCTTTTTCGAAAAGGCCCCCGAGCTTTTTGAAAATAAACCCGCAGTCCACCTCAGTTCATATGAGTTTAATTTCAGTCCTGTTTTCTTACGGTTTTAACCCTGAGCTTCCCGGTTTTGGTACCCGCAGTCCAGAGCAGCCGTTTTCTCTTGCTAGCCCCACAGATCTATAGTTAATTGCGTTTAGGTCCTCGGTTTTCGCGAGTTAGCCCCCCGGAAAATGGTTTTTGTTTATAAAAATGCCACTGAAGCTTGTTTTCTTTATAATTTTCTCGTTTTAGGTCCGATTAGAGTGATCTTTACGTTCATGTGATCGTATCGATGAGTAGAATAGTTTTATAAGTGTTTCTCTACCTGTTTTTGATGCTTGGTGTACCGTTCTAATAGAAGTATATTTTATCTACATGTGATGATCGGAATGGATGTTTGTGTGGTGCCTTTGACCCCGTTTAGAGTTCAAGCTGTTCAAGGTTATCGAGAAGAAGATCTCTGAAGAAGTGAGACCATCAACACAAGTTATTGGAAGGCAAGTATAATCTACGGTTTCCTTGTTACCTATTAACTGCAAGACAAATATTCATTATGCATGTGTCATAACTTGATGAACCATAGTACAAACCTAGTTTCATTTGATCTTATTACCTTGTACCTATGGGAAGGTTTTGCATAATATGACTAGAAATGCTACGCGCTATATAAATGCTAATTGTTTAATACTAATTAATGACTATGGAATAAATGTTAAAAGAGGCTTTTTAACCACATTTAGGGCACTGGAGCCTGATGTTCGCTCAGTGACCCACCCCAGGAACTGTCTTTTAAAGCGGCCACCCGAGAGATTCCGTGCAACCTTGGGTATTATATGGCTCTGATCTTAGTTGTGTAACTAGACTTTCTCTAGCTTGTAGTAGTTACCGAAAGGCGCTAGAGGGGAGCCTAGGCTTTAGAATAGCTTCCTTGCCTGTCAAGATGTGTACTGGTCGGCTGTCAGGTGTGCCATCTTGAAGGGGGCCTCCATTCGCCTAGATGCTGAAACCTTGCGGCTACTATTTGTTAGGGTAGCTAGTGAAAGGCTACGTAGTGAGACCCTGCCGTACTTCCATAGAGGAGGTAATGTGGGCCTTGCAAACCCCGGCATATGGGAATCACGGCCTAAGGTGAAAGTGTACAACCTCTGCAGAGTGTAAACCTGATATATCAGTCGTGCTCACGGATACGAGCGGCTCGGATCCTTTTTAAGAAGTCCATGGTGGGGTATGTTGGTGGTTGGTGGTTTACCTCTTTTTGACATAATGATGATCATACACTTTGGGACAACAGGGTTCATACAATTAGTAATGAAAGGTTAATATAAAATATGATCAAACTTAACATGCTAACCACAGTTAACTGAGTCAAGCCTTTGAGCCTTGCATCCCCGTAGTTGTACTTGCTGAGCATGGTGAGCTGACGCTTGTCGTTGGTTCACATAAAAATCCCGGATGGGTACCAGATGGTGGATTCAAGTGAAGAATTACAGAAGATGTTCAAGAGTTCTAGGCGGGTGTTCCCCCAGTCAACCGTCCCTGTGGAGTTTGGAGTCCCGAAGAGTAGTTTCCGCTCTGCCTTGTTTTATATGTAAGTCTTAATGTAAATATGTTTCGCTATGTAATAAAGCATTGCCTTTGAGAAAATTCCATATTTGGTGCTATATGTGTCTTGTGGACTTCCTGGGCACACATATAGTTGGCACTTGGAATTCTTCGGAAATCCGGGTGTGACACCTTCGACCACTGTCTCCGAGCTCCACACTTGCATATCAACACAGCCAAGAGACACATGTTGCCCATTGACCGATCGCTCATCACTCAGGAAGGGAACCACAAGGGCACATATCAACCTTGTGTTCGCAATGGAGACACCCCACTGTTAACAAATAGAATTGCCGACACGATTAGTCAATTTGTTAGTTTTATGTTGTTTTAACGTATATGTAGATCTATACATCTTCCATATGATACGTCAATCGACTAGTCATTTTCTTATATCTCTTTTAGATCATTAATAGCCGTTTTGTTTCAATCAATGTCAATACATTTTATTCTTTTGGGAGTTGACTTTGTAGTCAAAATCCTATGATAATGGCTATCTCAGAGCCGCACAATTTGGAACTGTCTGGCACCAAACCGGCAGATTCCACAATTTGATATTGTTTTCTTTCTCCTTGTCAACTGCAGGTCAAGTTGGCTGGCACGCCTCGGAGTCGTTCTCACTAAGAGTCAGCACCACCACTATTTGAAGGTCCACAAGATCCGAATCATGCTTCGCACATTCTCTGAGGACCATGCACGAGTGTGTTGGTGTCTTGAGAATACTAACTTTTTGCGTCAACACCAACAATCGTCAAGTTCATGGCAATACCTCATTACCCGTGTCTACTCTTAAAGATGTTGGGGCCTAAGGGCGTCTTAACTTTCAAGGGAGACTTGAAATGGTCTTTCAAATGTGACACAGAGGCCATCTAGATTGCCAAAAACTGGGCACCCGATTTTAAGGATAAAACTGAGCGCCAACCGTATGTGTGCCCAGGACGTCAATATCACACATACAGTGACAAAACAAGGTAGATACCAAATGTTGTGCTTTATTACATATTGATAATCATCATTACAACAAGACTTACAAGTCTTATAACAGATACAAAACAAAAATGATAAACTAATCTTCAGTAGAACTCCACAATCCACAGGGACGTCGACTGGTGAAACTCAACCTACGGCTTCTAGAACTCCTCGAGATTTCCTCTTCTTAATCTCCTTCATCTGGCACTCATCTGGGATTTTTGTTGATAGTAAAACAAGCGTAAGCACACCATGCTTAGCAAGTATAACTTAGGGGTTTATGAAGGCTCAAAAGGCTTGACTTTGTGAACTGCGGTTAGCAATTTTAGTTGGTCAAATTTTATTATACCTGAATCACTACTTTTAGTGAAACACCATCCCAAGTGTGAAGTGTCATTATTCAAGATTAAGATCATTCCCAATCCATCCAAGTAACCATTAATCATAAAGGATCCAGGTTGCTCGTGTCCGTGAGCACAACTGTTGTAACAATTTGGTCAAAACTCCGCAGAGTGTGTACAACTACCCATGAGTCATGATTCTGATTTGCCAGGGTTAATTACTCCCAAATCACACCTACCAAGGATGTGTGGCAGGATTTCACTATGAAGCCTTTCCAAAGATGCCCTAACAAGTCGTAGCTATGGAGGTTTTAGTCTAGTGCTCAACCTAGCAGGAGAGGGCCCATAAGCAGCATGGTACCCCCTCTTTCCCTTTCAGTAAGCTATAGACGAGCCAGAACTAATCTAAGTAATTAGCTAAGATCAGAGCCATGTGATCCTCATGGTTGTACGATATCTCCTGGGTTGTCGCTTTAGGATGGAGTCCTTAAAGGGAGGAAACTAGAGCACTCAAAACCCTGTGCTCCAGCCCTCCTAACAATGTTGCTAAAAAGCACTATTTTATTCACATTGCATAAGTCGTTAGTCAATGTAATTAATTAATCTTGGTTATGCATGTAAGCATCTATCCAAGCATGCATACCAACCCTTAGGAAGCAAGGATATATGGTACAAAGTAATCTAGGTTAAGTCCCTGTAGGCTTTTCAATATTTTATAATGTATAGGTATAAGGATTCCTTTGTTACACTTTCCTTTCTCAAATCCTTAGCTTACTGCTGATCTTGATGTCAAAACACTTGCTCCTTGGCAAACACGAAGAGATCACACCCTAAACGGGGTCAACAACACCATACAAGCTTCCAATCCAATCACTACAAGCAAACATTAGTATTTTATTAGAACAGCACACCAAATAGTATTAAAACAAGATAAAAGGTTTATAAAACTATTCTACGCATTTCTATGAACACATGAGCGCAAGAATCACTCTAATCAGATTTAGAATGCAAAAGTTATGTTGAAAACAAGATTCAATGGCACTTTTGTTAATAAGCAGAACTCATTTTGAATTAAAACAAATAAAAATGAGAAAACCATGCTGGCTGGATGGCGGGTCCTATTTTTGAAAAGCGCAAGGGCTAGAACAAAAGAAAACACAAAGTTTTAGAACTGCAGTGCACTACAGATTAATTTCCCAAAAGTTAGATGGCTTTTTCGCAAAACTGCGCTGGCGTGGTCGTCAAACCAAGCCGCACGCTGAGCTGGCAGCCGCACGGCGCTGCACGATTGGTCGGGTCCACCATGTGGGTGTGGACGAGAGGGCGCTGAAGCTATGGACCGAGCCCAAAGTTGCTCGGTGGACCGGTTTGAACCGAAGAGGTACGTTCTATTCTCGACCATCCGCAATCAGATCTATGGCGCTGGGAAATTGGGGAAGGAGTTGGTCGTTAGGGCGACGCTCCCCACGGCGGCATGCCAAGGGAGCCGGTCGGGCTTCACCGGTGAAATGCCGGGATGGTGCTTTCGGCCGTTCTAGACCCAACCGAGGCCACCGAAACGATCCATGGAGCCATGCAAACTCGAGGAGAGGGTTTTGCAACAGAGGAGATCACCGTAGCAATGTCTCCCCATGGTGGCACCATGAAAGGCAGCTCAGAGCTCAACAGAACAGCGCTCCCATGCACCAAACTCGAAGAAAAAGACACAGGGATGGGGATGGGATCACCACGGGCTCGGTTGAGGGGCTCACAACGCCGGGGAGAGCTCTGCGGAGGCCGGCGTCGAGCAGAGTTTGACTAGAGAGAGAGAGAGAGTAACACCGGTGAGCGCAAATCAGAGGAGACTGCAACCAAAGCAGAGGGGAGAAAGGACCTACAGACATGGTGAAGCATGACGAAGCTCTCTGGCACAAACATGGTGCAGTTTGGTGCTCGAAACCGAGGAATCGACGATGGCCGCATGGTTGTGAGGGAAAATAACAAAAATAAGGGGGAGAGAGCTCGACAGGGGCTTTATAGGGCGATGGGGCATGGCAGATGAGGGGTCGGCGGTGACGGTTACCACAGTGGCATCAAGGCAAGGCTTGAAGCCCTGCTTGATGGCCACCATCGCACGAAAGGAGTAATGGCGCTGACATAATCGAAGTCTGCAGCTTGGTGGGGAAGAAGGGGTGGAGACGCTGATGGGTGGGTCTCACAGACCAGAGAGAGAAAGGAGAGAGCGGGCACTATCCACTCAGCTGGCAAGTGGTCCCCGCTGCATAGTGAGAGGAGGGGAGGGAGTGATCGGGCGGGCGTAGCCAAGCCACTGGGCCACCGAGCAGGCAGAGTTGGGCCAAGTCCATGCATGAGAGAGGGAGGATCGAGGACGGGCTGCGAGCGCTGAGTTGGGCCAAGCCCAAAGTGGGATAGAGGGGAGGGAAGAGGGAGTGCAGGCTAGCCGGCCGGGCCACGAGCTGGGCCTGCACCTAGGTGTTGGGCTGAAAGGAAAGGGGGAGGAAGGGATGAAAGGAAAGGGGGAGGAAGGGAGAGAGCAGGCCAGGATGTTTCTGCTGGTGGGCTAGATAGGAGGGAGAGGGTGTGTTAGCGGTCCTTACCTCATACTTTATAACCACCAAGACTCGCGTAAAACCAACATCAAACATAGAATAGGGCTTGCAACTAACTATTTCCACAAGTTTTGGTGTTTGGTCAATTGCAGGAGAGCATTCACGTAAATGACTACAAACGGGCTCCAACACATACAACATATGGCATGTGAATGCACCCGATATGAACCCAAAGGGAATAGGCCTAGTACCCAACACTTCCGGCCCATCCAAATGGGAGAAATAGAGCTCAAAGCACATCACAGCAACAAACTGGACCTAACACCCACGATGGACATGGTCATATCCACTCCAAAGACCACCAGAGAAAGGCGGTGGCGAGGCGGGCCACCAAGGGTGGTGCGGCCGCACCACCACCGGCGCAAACATGTTCAAATTTGAATGTGTGCCTGCCACCGCCTCTCTCATGTCGGTTATCAAGGTGTTCAGGTCCAATGCACCCCGAAAGGTCGGTTTGCACTTTTCATGTGGAGAGAAGAGGCTCTCCACCCCTCCAAGGCACCTCCACCTATAAAAGGAGGCCTCCACCCTCCTCACAAAGCATCCAAGTGCTCATTGATCATATCTCAAGAGGGATCCATGGAAGAAGAAGTAGTGCCTCATATATCTTAGCTCTAGTAGCTAACTAGAATAGGGAGCGAGAGAGTGCGAGTTAGAGAAGTACCGAAGTTGTTGGCTACCTCCGCAGAAGGAACACCGGAATCACCTGTATGACTCCGCTTGTACCTCTACGATCTTGTGTACTTCTTCAAGTATAAAGGTTCATGTTCAAATTTGGTTCTAAGTTCTTATCGTGTTCTAGCTTATCGCTTTTGTAGCTAGCTGGACCAATCGTTCACCCTTGGGTGAGTGCTTTAATGAGAGGGCGCAAGTCCTAGACCGCTAGAGTAGTGACCCTTAGCGTAAACGTGGTGTTTAGACTAAGTGATTGCAGGTTGGTTGTCTGGTTCTCCATAGTTGAGGTGGTAGGCGGCAAGTGGTGACAGCCCTGTCCATTCTTTGTAATCCACCCACGTTCGGGACTCCAGGTAGAGCTATATCGGCATTGGGAAACCAGTCTCCACCCGTTGACCGAAGCAGGCTATGTTTGGCTGAGCTTGATCACATAAGGACTTGTTCCTTAGAACCTTGCTTCCCTTGTTACCCTTCTTCTTGTCTCATCTGGGAGAACTAGACCAAGAGGCTATAGCACACCGTTCCCTGTGGAAAATATGATACACTGAATACTTCCGGGTGAAGTGCTACAACGGTACTTTCGTGCGCTTGCGGACTTTTCTACTTACGCTAAGAAATACCAACAAAGCATTTCTGGCGCCGTTACCGGGGATAGATTCAAACTCTATTCTTAGTAGCGACGCTAAGAAGTGTCAACAAGCATTTCTAGCGCCGTTGCCGGGAAGCGGTCATCATCTTTAGCCTCCGAACCTAGTTCGCCCGTGTATCTTTGTTTTTAACTTTCTTTTCTTTTCGAATCTTACCTATGGAGCCATCTACTATCCAAAACCTATCTGCTCCATGGGCTGAGTTCTGTGAGCCACCACAATTGTCGAAGCCCATTACAGCTTCCAGCTATGAACTCCGCACTGACTTTTTAGCCATGGTTCGTGAACAACCCTACTCGGGGTACGATCATGAAAACCCCTACCATCATTTATGAGAGTTTGAGTTACCGTTGGTATTTCTTAGCGTAAGCAACAAAGTCCGCAAGTGCACAGAAGTACCGTTGTAGCACTTCACTAGGAAGTATTCAGGGTATCATATTTTCCAAAGGGAACGATGTGTTGTAGCCTTCGGGTTTAGATCTCCCGGCTTTAGGTAAGAAGAAGGACGACTTAGGGTAGAAAGGTTTCTCTGGGTAACGAGTCGTTAGGTGCTCAAACTCAACTAACGTAGCTTGCTTCGGTCAACGGGTGGAGACCGGTTTCCCAATCTATGCCGATACAGTTTTACCTGAATTCCTGAACGTGGGTGGATTACGAAGGACGGACAGGGCTGTCACCACATGCCGCCTACCTCCTCAACCGTGGAGAACCAGGCAACCAACCTGCAACTGCTTAGCCTAAACACCAGATTTACGCTAAGGGCCACTACTCTAGCGACGATCAGAACTTGTGCCATCTTACTAGAGCACCCACCCAAGGGTGAATGATCGGTCTAGCAAACTACGAAAGCAATAAACTAGAACACGATAAGAATGTGTAAGCAAAGAGAAACATGAACCTTAATACTCCAAATAGTATTGCAATTCATCGAGGTACAAGTGAAGTCATACCGGTGATTCTAGTATTCCTTCCGCTAAGTGTTGATGTACACTTGAGGAAGTAGCCGACAACTCTGGCACTTCTCCGACTTGCACTCACTCGCTCCCTCTTCTAAATAGCTACTAGAGCTAGAATACTTGAGGCACTACTTCTCTTAAATGAATCCTTCACAATGTGGGAATGGAACTACACTATTCTACAACTAATTGAATGATTGAATGATGATGTAGAAGCTCTTGGGGCCCTTCTTTTATAGTGGAGGTGCCTTGGAGGGGTGGAGATCCTCCTCTCCCCACATGGAAAGTGCAAACCAACTTTCAAACCGACCTTCTGGGTATATTGAACGCGGACGACCTCGATAACCGACGTGAGGAAGGCGGTAACGAGCCACTGACCAAAAATGGGGCCAAGTGGTGGACCTGGTGGTGCGGTCGCACCCCTGGTGGCCCCTCTCATGCCCATCTTGCTCTAGTGGGTCCCTAAGGTGGTGTGGCTCGTGTCCATCGAGGTTGTTATGCCTGGTTTGGTGTTTTGATGGGCTTTGAGCTCTATTTCTCTTATTTAGATGGTCCGAAAGCACTGGGTCTTGATATGTTGAATTTGGTATGCACTTTTGGCCCATCCCAAGTGTAGTTTTACCTGTGATTCCTGCAAGACAATTGATATATCCAAAACTCATGGAAGTTGTTAGTTTAAATCCTAATTCTAAGTTTTGGTTCTGGAAGTGCAGGTTTTAGATAAAAGTTGGCAGTATAAAATGTGCGTTAAGAACCGCCAACAAAACCCCCCACACTTGGCCCTTTGCTCGTCCTGAAGTAAAGCTCAGACTAAGGCAGTTTATCTTCTTTGATTGAAAAACCTGCACACGAGTTATTTTAGGCTTCGCCCTCACCTTTGAACATTCAAAGTGTCTACCAAAATATCTTAGGTGATTGGATAATGGAACAGCCTGGATTAAAATCTTCCTGCACATCCCTGCTCAGAGAAACTTGGGTTTTTATGAAGTTTTGACAAAAGATAGCATATGTTCCTCATATGATTCTCTCTAGTCACTCAGATATATGTGTGTGTAAGTGGATCCTCACCAAAGGCTTTTGTCGTGCCTTCTTTTTTATCCTACCTGCTACAAGGTATATGTGGAGCTTTGGGTAGGGATAAAAAGCGTGGTAGCCTTGCATCACATAGTATTGCTAAGTCAAAAACCGAACTACATGGAGATGCAAGTCATACACTTTGATCGAGATGTGTAAGTGTGTGGAATCTTTGATCTTTTGTGCCCTTGTGTCAAGATCTCTCTCTTTTTGGAATATTTAGAAACTATGGGCTATCCCTTTTCTTTTTCTTTCCCCCCTTTTTTAGGTGGGTATTAAGTATACCCCTAATTCTACTACGGGCACGTGCCCATTTTTTCCAACATGCTCTATGGCATGGATTTTTTTTCCGTCTCATACCGCATTGGTACGCATATCTCCTTCTTTTTTTTGCATAGCCGTAGCTCTATTTAGAGGATTTTTGTGAGAGAGGTGCATGATCGAATGAATAGAGGTTTATTTGTGGTGGATGGATGAAATGTTTTGCATAACTCTCAGTGTAAGAGTTAGCGATGTATATGGTGGTGTGCACGTGAATCTCGGATCATGGGTGCATGACAAGAATCTCAACATAAGTCACAACAATTTGACCAAGCTCAACATGATGACAAGTAGCATATGAATGTAGGGTGTTTATAATTCTAATATAATTCATATGGCTTTAGTAGGACAATTGTATCATAGAGGAAAATGCTATTTGAATTTTTTTGAATCTTTGAAAATGTAAATCCCAAGTACCTTTGCAAAAGATGGCAAGCATCAAATCATCCTACTATATCTCATATTCCAATTACTTGGATAAAATGGTGTCCCTCTAAGTCATTGTTCACAGATTGCAAGAATTTTAGCCAAATTTAACAAGTGTGCAAATCTTGCAAACAAAGGTAGAATGATGCATGGATTTATTATTTTTGAAGAAGTAGTTTTATTATGATAAATTGTTTTCTTTTTAGGGAGCCGAAGGTTGCGTAGAAAATTTGTAAGTTTTCATATGATTTTTTTATGTACCTTCGCAGAGAGTTTAAGGAATGCCCCCCCCACACTTGCTTTTGTACCTATCTTTTTAGTTCGGAGAATATATACAAAAGTAAGTGGAAATTGACACAAGGATAACTGTAACGTCCCGCCTCCTCGAGGCCGGGCCCGCTTACATCAGGCAGCTTTCATAGGACCTAGACTATCCCCACAGACCAACACCAGTCTTTTCTGCGCACTTTGTCCTCACTCATGCGTACCCGGGAAAGACTTCCCGGTCGGTCACCCATCGCTCCAAGCCAAGCACGGTTAACTTTGGAGTTTTTAGGAGATGGGCTTCCGGAAAAGAAGTTGCAACTTATTGGTATGAGTATTCTATTAATCCTATTAAGCCCTGAGCCGAGATGTTACAATCTCACCCCCTTAAGAGATCGATGTCCTCGTCGATCAATCCCAGGCCAGGAACGTCCTCTCTTGGCCACGTCCGTATGCCCAATGCCAGCGCATATGCCATGCTGTGTGACCACTCCGGATCCACACCAGCCATGCGCACTATGCCTGCGCAACTGCGACACACGCGCCCGTGAAACCGCGAGAGTCGGCTCTGATACCATTCTGTAACGTCCCGCCTCCTCGAGGCCGGGCCCGCTTACATCAGGCAGCTTTCATAGGACCTAGACTATCCCCACAGACCAACACCAGTCTTTTCTGCGCACTTTGTCCTCACTCATGCGTACCCGGGAAAGACTTCCCGGTCGGTCACCCATCGCTCCAAGCCAAGCACGGTTAACTTTGGAGTTTTTAGGAGATGGGCTTCCGGAAAAGAAGTTGCAACTTATTGGTATGAGTATTCTATTAATCCTATTAAGCCCTGAGCCGAGATGTTACAATAACCATGGGGGAAAACTTTGTTGGATTCAATTTTGATTGAGGCACATTTCAAATGTTAGAAATTTAAGTTGAAAATGAATGTGCCTCATTATTAGAGTGGAGAATGTTGTGCATACCGTCATTGGAAGATGAAGGATTGATGAAGACTCTATTTATCTTGTCCTTCTGTACGTCAAGGTGATCGATGTTTGTGCAACATGTGGGGGGGGAGATCTCGAACGTGTGGTTGTTGAACTTGAGAGATCTCCCCCACACTTTGTTTTTTGTACCTCCTTTTATTCTTACCAAAGAAAACAAAGAATGGAAATGCAACATGGGCTCTACCAGCTGGAACACTGGGGAGCATTTATTTTATTTTGTTATCATTAAGATGGCGACAAAGAGAAAGAACGTATCCATGTTTTTTTTAGAAAATTCAAACTATAAAGCTCAAGAAGACATGGATCAAAAAGGTTGCCATGATTTTTAAGAGAGAGAGGGGTTTTATTCAAAAGGTTTTTTTTTTAATTTATTCATCAAACTTCTTATCTTTGAAAAATAACTCGAACAAGGTTAAGGTAAAACATGTAGTATGAATCTAGCCTTGGTTTATTTGCATCAAAAAAATAATTACTTCTATTGTTTATGAAAGTAGCTCAAAGATCATTAACCGAAATTAAACACCATGTTTAAACTTTTGATTAAAGAAGGTCATTTTAACCTAAACACCATGCCCTATGAACATACCACATGTGCACGTGTGAATACACCTAAACTAGAGAATATGACATAAGCAAAGGAAGCATGAACTTGAACGGAATAAGGAGACCAACATGAGTAAATAGATTTGGTGAACATTTATTACCTTTGCATACATGAGTGTTTACCGGCGGCATCTGTAGTTTTGAGTTTTGAAGTTGCCGCAGCGGTTGCTTGAAAGTCGAACTCAGGCAGGTGTCGAGGCTTAGGTCATACGCACAAATAACGTGTATAGACCATGGGCCTTGATGTCACCAACAAAGGTCGTGGAAGAGGAACACCCTTCTTGCTTAAGTAAGCAATATAGGCGAAGTCTGGTGGATCGCGGGTGTTTTGTGATAAAGGAATGGAACCACTCTGCTTCTTCTTTCTCTTTTACTCTTTTTTTATCTCTCCCTCTTTTATTAATGATTTTTTCAAACTTCCTTTTCTTCTCTTTTTTCACTCTTTTTTTCTCTTCTTCTTCCTATATTTTTTTCCTTTTTTTCCTTTTTTCGCATATATGTATATTCCTCTTTTTTCTCTTTTCTTTTTTTTGGAAGGCACTTGGATGTACGTGATGGTCATTTGATGCCACCCAGCTCCTTTTCTTCTTTCCACCATTTCTCCTCAACAAGATCGAGTTTTTCCCTTTTTGGATGGATGGCCCCTGAGCTCTCCCCCCACACTTGGACTTTTGATTGAAAGTCAAGTGTGGCATGCTGAGGGACTCAGTGTTCCACCATTAGCAGTGTAGCTCTCATCCTGTTTGTTGGTGTGTCTTCCCTCGATCTTCTTGATCATCTGTAAGGTTAGCGAACAGGAATACCCAAAGGTACATACAAACAAAATAGCATGGTCTTGTTTTCTCAACAAAATAGCTTGGTCTTGTTTTCATTGAGAAAAAAAGGTGGTGTTATTATATATATATTTAAAAAAGGAGCTAGCATTCCCCCTTTGATGTAGATGGAACATGACATTCTTACCGTCCTCCTCCACACTTGAACTTTTGTAAAAAAGTCATGTGTGCCAAGTTAGGGTCTCCTTTTGAGTGTGCTCCAAAATATTAGAATTTGTTGTGGTTGATGTAGCTCCATGTTGTCGTGCATCGTCTGTCCCATGTTCTTCTTAGTTTCAACCTGAAATGGTTATCAACCAAGAATACCCGAGGGTGCATTCTAGCCTGGCAACATGATCTTGTAATTACTGGAAAAGATTACATTTTTTTATAATCTGGGGTATCTCTCGGCAGTGCTTTGATTATGGTCATAAGCTTGACCTTGGGAAACCTTTTGAATTGTATCAAATGTTGGTGATGTGGTTTCCCCTCTAACATCAACCTTCATCAACCTGATCCGCAGAACTCAAGGCAAAACACCATGAAACTTGCAAGATTTATGGTAAACAAAACTATCAACATCAACCCTTTTAACGATGTTAGGCACCGGGATCAAGAAAGGGTCGTAGATTTTGCAAATGATGTTAGAGTTGTTGCTTAGATCAAGAGTTTCTTCAAAAGACCATGGATATGGTGGGATGGGAAGGAAGTAACTTCCATGCTCAGGATCTTTTATTTTAAGGGGAGAGGGGTTAGAATTGATCTCTTCATGAACTGGCTCTCCTTCCATGGCTTCGTGTGAGGTCTCATCCTTGACGCGTTCTTGGTGTTTAATCGAGGTGCATGAGGATGTTGAATCGGGGAGCTCAAAAGATTTCCCCAAGTCAGCATCACTAAAAAGATCATCCTCAAGTTCAAAGGAATACACACAAGGATGTGTCGGAGCTTCCTCATCGGGAAGGTCAAGAGTTTCTCCTAATTCGTCCTGGTTTTGGATGAAAAATGTAACACCTCTGGTGTTAAGCAACCCTAAATGCATAATTTGACAGGTCATGAGCATGAGCATCATATCATTTCATGTGCATTCTTGTGTGGTATGTTTACTTGTCCTTTGCTAAGTCTCTAGAGTAGCAATTAGATGCTCTGTTTTTTTGGGGAAGTGCCTTAAACCAAAGTTGTAGGTCTTGACAAAAGGAACAACTTTGCTTAAGAGCACTTTATCAAAAAGGGTCATTTAGTATTTTATTCTTGCATTAGAAAATCAGGCTAGGAGTGAAATTCATTTTTCCAGGCAGAATTTGGACTTGAGCCTTAAAGATGAATTATTTCTTGCAAAATTCTAAGCAACTTTGCTTTTGAGACCTTTTCCTAGTTTGGCTTAGTTTGGGAGATAAAAATTAGGAAAGAAAATAGACAAATCCTCTTTTGTTTAAACCTCTGTGGGTCCCGCCTATCAGCCCCTTCTTCCCCTCTCTCGCGCACACCCGCGCCGCTCGCCTACCGCGCTGTACACCGGCGCCGCCTCGCTGTTGCCTGTTCGGCCACGCCGAACACCAAGCATCGCAACCCGCCGCTCATCTCGCGTCGTCTCCACTCCCCGACCAAACCCCCTGCCCCCTCTGCCTTGCCGCCGTGGACCGGCTTGCCATCACGCCGGTCGGGACGCCCCGACGGGTTTCGGCCAGGTTCAATGAACCTGCAAACGTGCTCGCCTTTGCCTCCTCTCCTCCTCGCTCGTGCAACAGAAGCCATTCACTCACTCGCTCACTCCCTCCTCTGCCTATCTTCTCCAGTTGCAAAGCGCCGCCGCCGCCCGCCGAGCTCCGGCGAGCAATTTCTCGCGAGCCAGATCATCGTTGTTTGGTTCCTTCCGCCAAAACCTCCGCCTTGATCCTCTCTATCATCTTCTCTGGTTGGTTTCCCCTCTCTCCCGAGCTAGACGGCGGAACGCCGAATGCCTTTCTCGTGCACCCGCCATGTCTGCCACCACGACCTTCACTTGGTCCAGCCGAGTCTGGCCAAACCATCTCGAACCAAGCCTTGTTCTAGCCTTCTTTATCTCTGCTGAAGCTTAGGGTTAGATGGAGCAGTCTCTACTGCCTTGCTCCGGCCGGAATTTGACTTCGCCGCGGTAGTGTCCGCCTCTGTTCGCCGCCGTGCGTGGCGCTGGCCAATGCCGGGGTTGGCATGGCTCAAGCACCGCACCAGTGGGTAGCAGAGGGTCCACTGTAGCTCATGCTTGCCTCGCCGAGCCTCAGAATGGCCAGAAACAGCCTCGTCGCCGTGTCGCAGCGTCGCCGCTCCGCCATGGCTGCCGTCGAGCTTGCTCCGGTGTCTCTCTGGCCCAGCTAGTAGGTCGATCGTGTTCGCCTCGCGAAGGTGAGTCTATAGGTGGGGTTGGTGTCACCAGAAACCTCGCCACCGGCGAGCTAGGGCCGGTCAGCACCAACAGGGAGAGTCGTGCCATTGTCGGGTGGGCCCCGTTGACCGGGTGATGTGGGTCACTGACCCCTGGGCCCCGTTGGCAGTGAGAGAAAGAGAGAAGGAGAAGAAGCCGTGTGCAATAGCAGCAGGGACTTCCAGGTGTGCTTAGCAGTTAGGGTTGAGTCTGTGGGTGTTGTTAGTTGGGTAACCGTAGTGTTTTAGGTCGAGTTTTCCTTTAATCAGTTTTTCAGAAGTTGTTTAAATGCTTCCAAAATTCATATATGGCTCATTTTAAGTCCAAACTCTATGAAACAAATTTTGTTGTGCTGGAAATGAATGGATCTACTTGTTAAAATTGTTAGATGCATATTTTGTGATGCTTTTATGTGCAGTTTTATTTAATTAAATAAATGTCTGTTAACTTGAAAAATACATTACTAATTCTATATAGCACAGAAAAATGTGATTCTGGTTTTGTTAGGTTTGTCTTGATGAGTAGTACCTGGGAAAAATATGATATGGGTATATTCTGTCGGAAATGTTGGCTGTAGGATTTAAAGTTGTTAAATATTGTTTTCTTTCTGTAATTTTAATAAATAGAAATGCTTAGATTCTGAGCTTGGTAATTTTTTGTACAGTTATGTTAGAGTGTGAAGTTGCCATAAAAATGTTAGGTTGGTCTATTTTGACAGTTGATAGTACAATCTTTGAAAAGTGCATGATTTGCGTATTAATAGAATTATTTTTTACAGTATGCTAGGGTTACTGTGTTGGGCTGAAATTTTTATAGTGGTCAAGTATTGGTCTGTGGTAGCCTATATAAAAGCTTAGGAATTTTCTGAGGTCATCTCAGTATGGAGCTAGTTATACCCTATTTATTGGATTAATTAAAAAGGACTAGGTAAATAAGTCATTATGTTTATTTATGTATTTCTGTTGTGTCTTATTTAATAAATGGCTGTTGAAAAAGGGTTAGGTTAAACACTGGGTTGTAGGGTGTTGACGAGGTAGGTAGTAGTTAACTAGATGATATTGACTATCTTGTTGAAGAGAATGCAGTAGATGACATGTGCTTATCTCCTGATTACTCCTCCTCTATGTTGCACCTCATCAGCATCTTATGTGCATTCATCATATTTATACACGCAATGCACCATACAGGATCGATCGAGGAGAACCCGCCGCAGTCGGAGGGGCAGGACTAGGAGGAGGCCCCGTTCGAGAGGAACGCAGAAGCCGACGCCGAAGACCTACCAGAGTGCTAGGATCACCACCCCACTGACTTCGAGCGAGGCAAGCCCCGGAGCATCTTGCTCTCTGTGGTTTGCAAATCTTTACAAGTTAACCTGTTATGTTTGCTGCATTAGGTTATAGGAGTTGGTTGCTACCATTGTTGCATTATTACTATACCTTGTCCACCGCAATTATTAACTGAATATCCTTATTAAGTCTAGGCTAGTTTTATGCTTAGTCCTGCTTAGACCGGTAAAAGTCGGGTGATTTTCTGTCTCTCGCATATAGGTGGATACTGATCATGACTAGCCTGGTGCTATCATGGAGATAACCATGTAATAATTAATTTGAGACCGGGCGGGATGTAAGAGCAGCAGGACATGGGTTTTGTGTGCTAGTAGTCTCCCGTCTGTGTCGCATAGGACCTGTTCGGGAAGCGCACCTCAGTCAAATTGAACACGTTAATCACTTAACGGAGTAGGTCCGAGTACTTCCCGTGAAGCCAAGTAAGGTTATTTGAGCCGGAGGTAGAGATGTTGACGCCTAACACCCAGGGCCTCAGTTGTACTGTGGGCAACCTTACTGAACAACCTGGCACGGTCCGTGGGGCAGGCAGGGCCTGATCGACCCGGCATGACCGTGGGCAGAATCGCTTGAGTGACCTGGCACGGAGATAACCCCCCGGTGTAGAAGGGCCCATGGCCGTCCCGCGACTTGTTCTTGAATTTCTTGAAGGGCAGCCGACGTCTACCTTGGGCTAAGAGTGATCGGGCGAGTGTGCGATATTTTGTCCCCAGTTGGGTAGAAATCGATTATAATCGTCATCGCTTCTAGATAGTGAGTAATTGACTGGCATGTGTTACCGTAGAACCTATGGAACTAAAGATGGTTACGATCTTAATTCTGAAAGGCTATTGATGAGATAGTCACTCTTGCTTGGTTAATCAGTCAAGTGCTTGTTATAGATCAGGTGCAAATCTAGTTAATCAGGATTAAAGATAAAAGTGACTGCTATTACCTTAATTATGCTTTCCACGAAAATGCTTTCATGCAAATGGTATGTCTTGCCAACCCCAGATATAGCCTTCATGATCCTTGGTGTCTTATTATTTCTGGTTTATGACGGGTAAGTCTAGCTGAGTACCTTCTCGTACTTAGAGTTTTATTCCCTTGTTGTTATAGATGGTCAGAGCTTCTTTGGCTACTGCAAGAACTGCCTGTACCCGGTTATGGGTGATGACTAGACCATGGGCATGGTCTCCTCTTATCCTTCCCTGATGCTTTTGTTGGATCCGATCAGGTTGATGGCACCAGTATTGCAAACAAACTAAATGATGTTTCAAAACTATGTTGCTTCCACCTTTATTCAAACTATGGTTTGTAATATTGTTTCATACTCCGATGGATTTAAACTATGTTCGAACCATGTTGTAACTTGTGGACATGTATGCTAAACTTATTACGATCTTGGCTCAATGTGAAATGTTTGAAATCCTTCAAGATTTCTGGACCGGGTTTATACGAGCTTAAGTACATGACGATCATCGCGCAAGCGGGGATTTCTGTTCTTAATCTGGTGTAAATTGGCCAGTTCTGCGACAAAAAATTCAGCATCATTTTTCAAGAACGATTCAGGGATCTCTATAGGTTGCACCAACATTACTGTTTCGGGCTTGTTTGTATAAGAGAGGGGTTCAGCCATGGAATTTTTGGCTTGAACTGTTGGTATGGAAAAGTTTTCCCTCCTTATATTGACAGCAAATTTCCTAGTTTTTGGAGGTCCATCCAAACGTTTTTGAAGGGGAAGCCCGATCAAGACATCGAAGTCTTGAATATTGAAGACGTGAAAGTCTAGCATCAACTTGACATTGTCATGTTTAAGCGGTATGTTGCGAAGGATGCCTAGATTATTCACGCTTGACCTTGAATCTAGCCTTAAGTGCTTGTTTGTTGGGGCAAAAGACTCATGAACGATCGTGTTCACAAAAGATGCAGACATGATGTTTGCCTCAACAATTGGATTGTAAAGCACGCACTTCCATCCAGCCTCCGCTAATTTTAGCATGGATGGTCGAACAAGAGGGACTGATCTGAATTTCTTCAGAAAAGAGTTTCGCTTGTTACACCCGATCGCTACTTATAACAGGAAGCGACTCCTCTGTATGACGGGTTTCTAGAGGTTCAAGGGGAGTAGCAGAAACTGGTGGCTTCTTCTGGCGTGCATGCTTCGAGGGATTTACATGATCGTCAGGGTAATCTTCCTCGAAGAACAAAAAATCTGAAGGAAGGTAGACTTCCTTTGGATCTTTCGTTAGTGATGAGGGTCTCAGAGTTTGAATCTCAATTTCAGCCATAGCCGAAGAGACCTCCTAATGCTACGGTTTGCTTTCCGTCTGGAGGGGAAGGGGCGTGTTTTCTAAAATAAGATCTGGAAGAGCTTCTCCTTTTGTGGTTTTGCACATGAATTATCCTCCAGCGGAAATGTCTAGTTGTAGGGCAGACTTCTTGTTCAACCCTGACCAGAAATGTTGCAGCAACACGTGGTCGGGTAGAGACAAGTTTGGGCCTGATTTTGAAAGGATTGTAAATCTCTCCCAGGCTGCACCTAGCGACTCCTTCTCTTTTTGTTGGAAGTTGAGTGTCTCTTGTCGTAGATTTACGATATGAGATATAGGAAAGAATGCGAGGCGGAAGCTATTCCGCAATTCTTTCCAATCTCTGTTAACTTTTCCTATGATATGGTTGTACCATTGTTTCACTCTATCAGATAGAGAAAACAAAAACAG
This sequence comes from Coix lacryma-jobi var. lacryma-jobi, assembly GCA_009763385.1. Lineage (NCBI taxonomy): Eukaryota > Viridiplantae > Streptophyta > Magnoliopsida > Poales > Poaceae > Coix > Coix lacryma-jobi. Next base: position 176,482,721 of record CM019822.1, on the reverse strand, counting down.
TTTCTAATGCAATGTTTCTTGTGACATGCCTACAATCGTCAGGCACGCATAGAGTAACTCAAACTCCCGTAGGTGATTGTAGGGGTTTTCATTTTCGTACCCCGAGAAGGGCTGTTCACGAACCATGGCTATAAAGCCAGGGCGGAGTTCATAGCCTGAAGCTATGATTGGCTTTGATGAACTCGGCCCGTGGAGCAGAAAAGTTTTGGATTGATTGTGGCTCCATAGGTAAGAACAAAGAAACAAAAGATAGAATGCAAAGGATACATGGGCAAACTAGGTTCGGAGACTAAAGGCGACAACCGTTCCCTGGCAACGGTGCTAGAAATGCTTGTTGGTATTTCTTAGCGTAAGCAGCAAAGTCTGTAAGCGCACGGAAGTACCATTGTAGCACTTTACCCAGAAGTATTCAGAGTATCGTATTTTCCACAGGGAACAGTGTGTTGTAGCCTTCGGGTTTAGATCTCTCGGCTTTAGGTAAGAAGAAGGATGACTTAGGGTAGCAAGGTTTCTCTAGGTAACGAGTCCTTAGGTGCTCAAACTCAACTAACGTAACTTGCTTCAGTCAACGGGTGGAGACCGGTTTCCCAGTCTATGCCGATACAGCTCTACCTGGATTCCCGAATGTGGGTGGATTACAAAGGACAGACAGGGTTGTCACCATGTGTCGCCTACCTCCTCAACCGTGGAGAACCAGGCAACCAACCTGCAACCGCTTAGCCTAAACACCACGTTTACGCTAAGGGCCACTACTCTAGCGATGATCAGGACTTGCGCCCTCTTACTAGAGCACCCACCCTAGGGTGAACGATCGGTCTAGCAAACTACGAAAGCAATAAACTAGAACACGATAAGAATGTGTAAGCAAAGTTAAACATGAACCTTAATACTCCAAATAGTATTGCGATTCGTCAAGGTACAAGTGAAGTCGTACCGGCAATTCCGGTATTCCTTCTGCTAAGTGTTGATGTACACTTGAGGAAGTAGCCGACAACTCCGGCACTTCTCTGACTTGCACTCACTCGCTCCCTCTTCTAAATAGCTACTAGATCTAGAATACTTGAGGCACTACTTCTTCTCTTGAATGGACCCTTCACAAGGTGGGAATGGAACTACACTATTCTACAACTAATTGAATGAAAGAATGATTGAATGATGAGGTAGAAGCTCTTAGGGCCCTTCTTTTATAGTGGAGGTGCCTTGGAGGGGTGGAGATTGTTGACGGTCCTTATAGTCAATATTATACCATCAACTATTGCATGAATTAACATAGAATGAACCATAAAGCATAGTTGTAGGTTTGATTCTAACATGTTCCACGAGTTGTGTTGTTCTCACTTGTTTTATAGGGTTGTCAATATTTCACCATATAAAAGTATCTCAAGTGATGAAATAGAGCACACCATTGCGAAGAGCTCGTCGAGACGATCGAAACAGACACATGGTTTGCTACATTTGGAGACCCGACGATAGAGTCCTTGTTGGATATGACTTGGAAGCTTCCAGAACAACCTGGAGTGATCACCAAGCAACATAATTCAGGGGCTAAACTGATAGATTCCACAGCTTTGGTGAATTGCTATCTTCCAGGGAGTTTTACAGCAGATAGAAAGAGGTGGAGTCCTACTCCAACATGACAAATTGTGCAAACGGATGGAAAGTCACGTTAGGGCAATAAGGAAGGTTCCAGAAGACACCTCGACGAAGGCGGCACCTGTGGATGCCAGGTGGGCCGGCCGGCCCCACCCCTAGGCCGGCCAGCCTGGGCCCACCTGCAAGTGTCTCCTCCTTCGCGTGACGCGCTCCAATACAACTCTACTACACATCTCTACCACGGATTGAAGTCGGTTTGATCCAAGGGCTACGGTTCATCCCTCCGGGCTATAAAACCAGACCCAGACCCCCCCTGGGGAGGCATCTCCATCTTCATTATTCATCTCCACATTAGAAACTAGGGTTTCAAGTAGAAGTAGAGGTCCCTCTAGATGAATCTCTTCTAGTTCATTTAGATTTAGATCTAGTTCTAGTTCTAGTTCCTCTAGTTCTAGTTCTTCTAGTTCTAGTTCTAGTTGTCTAATTCATCTAGTTGTAATTAGAGGTTGGATTAGAGAGAGGAGAAGGAGAGAGCTAAGGAGGAGTCGGATCTATCGGATCTTCCTCGACATTGTATTGGCGCAACATCTGGTTCGTCTTCAAGTAATCTCCAAGTTCTTCATTTACTACTTCTAAGTATTATATTTAATTTCAGTTCTTACTTTATTTTATTTACTGGATCTCTGCTCGTATTGAGTGCTCTAGTTATCGTACGTAATTAGAGTAGTAAGCGTTAGTGTAGACATGGTGTCTAGACTAGGGTTTACCTGAGTTTGCGCCCAATCCTCCGGAATAGTTGTAGTAGCCCTAGAGGTGACAGCTCTGTCAGGTCTTTGTAATCCACCACGTTAGGGTTGGTGTTCTCGTTGAGCTTTCGACAGCCTTCCCCCAACTACCTTCTTCCCAGTCTTTCTCGAGAGTTGGAAAGGACCTGCTGCTCCGTAGTAAGTAAAGTTTAGTAAGCCTCTAATTAGATAGACCAGCTTAGAAAACCTTATATCCCTCTCTAATCACATTACCATTCTTTTCTTGGACGTTCTTAATTCTTCTAGTGCACTTCACGTTCCCCATGGAAATCGATACCCTGGAATACTCTCGGATGAAAGCTACATCGGTATCCGTGCGCTTGCGAATTTTTTTCTATGTGCGTTTAAAATACCCAACAGAGATCCTCCTCTCCCCACATGGAAAGTGCAAACCGACTTTCAAACCGACCTTCTGGGTATATTGAACGCGGACGACCTCGATAACCGACGTGAGGAAGGCGGTAACGAGCCACTGACCAAAAATGGGGCCAAGTGGTGGACCTGGTGGTGCGGTCGCACCCCTGGTGGCCCCTCTCGTGCCCATCTTGCTCTAGTGGGTCCCTAAGGTGGTGTGGCTCGTGTCCATCGAGGTTGTTATGCCTGGTTTGGTGTTTTGATGGGCTTTGAGCTCTATTTCTCTTATTTGGATGGTCCGAAAGCGCTGGGTCTTGATATGTTGAATTTGGTATGCACTTTTGGCCCATCCCAAGTGTAGTTTTACCTGTGATTCCTGCAAGACAATTGATATATCCAAAACTCATGGAAGTTGTTAGTTTAAATCCTAATTCTAAGTTTTGGTTCTGGAAGTGCAGGTTTTAGATAAAAGTTGGTAGTATAAAATGTGTGTTAAGAACTGCCAACAAAACCCCGCACACTTAGCCCTTTGCTCGTCCTCGAGTAAAGCTCAGACTAAGGCGGTTTATCTTCTTTGATTGGAAAACCTGCACACGAGTTATTTCAGGCTTCACCCGCACATGTGAACATTCAAAGTGTCTACCAAAATATCTTAGGTGATTGGATAATAGAACAACCTGGATTTCCTGCACATCCCTGCTCAGAGAAGCTTGGGTTTTTATGAAGTTTTGACAAAAGATAGCAGATGTTCCTCGTATGATTCTCTCTAGTCACTTAGATATATGTGTGTGTAACTGGATCCTCACCAAAGGTTTTTGTCGTGTGTTTCGGTGATTGGATGAAACATAAGATTACTGTGATTAATGTGTGTTTTGCAGAAACAGGGATGAGTTAGGTCATGGTAATGGCGATGATACAGGCATAAGGAGCTCTTGTCCCATGGCAATGGAAATCGATTCAGTTTTCAAAGGATGGATGACGAAGACGGTGATAGGCTAGCGGTAAGTGTCATATGGTATTGGAGGACACTTAGGTAGTCTTAAGTCTTTGTTTTTCCTTTGGCTGTACTATAAAGGGGAGCGTGAATCAGTAGCTTGACCTAGATAAGTTTATTGAGGTAGGTGTGGTGCACACTTGTTATTTCATAGCCCTAGTTAGCTCAGAGAGAGCCCTTATGTCGTGAGGATGAAAAGTCGTTAAGGCAGCGTCGCGATCCGAAGTCGTCTTGGCCCTGAAATGGGCATCAGATGCTGGCCTGGGTGGCATCGGAAGCGTGTTTGATGTCAGTTAGAGAGTGTCACTGTTCATGGCATCAAAAGCGCATTTCTGGATCATGGCATCGGACGCTATGTTGCCACTGTTCATGAGAGAGTGTCTTGAGGGGCACATCGGACGTTGGGAGCCAGTGTCCGATGGTCATGTAGAGAGGTTCCAAAGAGGTCAATTCTACATCAGACGCGTCTGAGGCAGAGGCATCGGACGCTGCCAACATCCGATGTCACATAAACCTGCGTATCGGAGATCGTACAGTCGACCATTGGTCGGGGGCATCGGTGCGTCCGATGCCAGACAACGGAGCGTCCATGCCCCGTAACTGTACTGTTTCGAGCTCTTTTTGGATGGCTGGTTGGGGGAGTATTTATACTCATCCTCCACCTCCATTAGAGTGTTCTTGCCCATTTGATCTGCTAAGATACACCTTGAGTGAGCAAGGAAGAACAAGAGCCCTAGTGAGGTTGAGAGATTTGCTAATTGAGAGAATTAGTGACCTCATTAGTGAGATTGAGTAGCAAGTGTGCATCTATCCATCTCTTTGGCCTTGGCTTGGTCAAGTGAGTCTGAAAGCTTGTTACTCTTGGTGATCGACATCACCTAGATGGCTTGGTGGCGATCGTGGAGCTCGGTGATCATTCGGAGTCTTTGTGGATGACCCAAGTCGAGTTGTGACCAGTAGTGAGCGATTCACTGGACTGGCGTGGCGAAGAATCAGCTCATAGTGAGCACTTGATCCTTGCGCGGATCAAGGGGGAGCGATACCCTTGTGCTGGTGCTGCCACGAGGACTAGGGGGTGTGCCGACACCTCGATACCTCAGGAAAAAGATCACCGGGTCATTTCTACTCTCTTTACTTACGCATTTATATTTGAGCAATTCAATTCCGCAATTTTCTTATTGTCATATCCTTTTGAATTGCCATGTTAGAGTAGGAATGTAATAGGGATAGTCTTTTGTGTGGTAGAGTTTAGAGAAACACACTTGTAGACACAAAGGGGTTAATTGGGTTTGATAGGTTTTAATTATTGCGAAAAGTTTAGAAAAGCCCAATTCGCCCTCCCCCCTCTTGGGCATCTTGATCCTTTCAATTGGTATCAGAGCCTCGTGCTCTCGATTTAGGCTTAATTGCCTAGAGTTAAGATGTCCGGAGGTGATGGACCACCTCCCATGTTCGAGGGAGATGACTTCCCATATTGGAAGATCCGTATGGAGTCGTACCTAGTGGCGGTAGATGTGAAATGCCGCCAAGCCACAATCAATGACTTCACCAAGCCTAAGGACGCCACTCATCTTACTCCACATGAGGAAAATGAAAAGTGGAATGCAAAAGTCAAAAACATCATCTTTAGAGGCATTTGCAAAGATGTGTTTAATCGTGTCCGGAACCACAAAGACGCCCATGATCTATGGGAGAACATTTATGTGCTCCATGAGGGAACCAAGAGTGAGCGTGAGGAACGATATCATCTTGTAATGCAAAAGCTTAATTCTTTTGAAATGCATGCTTATAAGAATGCCAATGAAATGTACTCACGCTTGAATGTTCTTGTAGAAGAATTGAATGGACTTGGCCTCACACAACTATCTCCATCCAATGTTGTGAGGAAGATCCTTTGTGTCCTCCCAATTGCCAAGTATGGACACATTATGACAGTGCTTCATCAAAGTGATCTTTCCGCTGCTACCCCAACACAAGTATTAGGAAAGATCAATGCGCATGAGATGTACATGCACATGACTCCAAGTGGTGGCTCTTCTTTGGACAAGAAGAAGGACTTGGCATTCAAGGCAAGTCAATAGAAGAAGGGCAAGGCCAAGGCAATTGAGATCCACCAAGAGAGCACAAGTGATGATGATGATGACTCCAACATTGCTCTCATGATGAAGGGGACCACAAAGATGTTGAAGAAACTACACAAGAATGAAGTCAATTTTGACTCTAGAAAGAAGAAGTTCTTCTCAAGTAGCAAGAGAAGGCCAATCTCTGAGATGGATTGCTATAATTGTGGTGATCTTGGCCATATCTTGCTCACCAATGCACCAAGCCCAAGAAAGAAAACTACAAGAACAAGAACAAGGGCAAGAAATATGACTCATCAAGTGAAGATGTGAAGAAGAGTGAGAAGCCCTACAAGAAGAAGGATGGCAAGAAGAAGCAATACCACATGAAGATAGCGATGATGAGAAGGAGAAGGTGGTCGCTCTAGTCATTGGGACCTCTACACCTCCACCACCACCATTGCCATCATCCTCTCATGGCAAAGGGTGACCGAAAGGTACAAAGTGATGATGATAGTGATGGTGAATTTGAGTCACCTTCTTATGATGAGCTTGTTGCTTTGCTTAATGATTACTCTAAAATCATAAGAAAGACTAGAGCTAAAAATGAAAGGCTTGTTTGTGACAATGAATCTTTTGTTGATAAGTTTAACAATGCCACCCATGCTAGTGATGAGTTACAAAATGAGCTTGCTAATATGTCATCATCTATCAAGGAGCTCAAGTCCTCTAACAAAGAGCTCAAAGTTAAAAATGAGAAACTTGATAGAATGCATAGTGAACTCAACACTAGTTATACCTTGTTCAAAGAACAATATACTCAAATTAAAGTTGATCATGATGCTCTTGTTGTTGCTTATGATTTACTTTCAAATGAGCCACATGATGCCCCTAACCATGTTGTTAAGTGTGACATAGGAACATCTTGTGAGGACTTGATTAGTGAGCATAATGAGCAAAGAGCTAGTGGCAAGGGCAAGCAAGTGGTTGTGGCCGAAAGCTATGATGATTACATCAAGATCAAGAATGAAAATGCAAAGCTCAAGATTGATCTAGAGAAGCTAGCAACCACCATGCAAGTTGTCATTGAAACTCATGATGATGATTATAGCATGACAATTGAGCTTGATATGTTGAAAGAAGAGAACAAGAGATTGAAGATGAAGAGGGACTACAAGTTGACACCATCTCAAATGGAACACCAACAAGAGAATAACAAGCTCAAGAAAGAAAAAGAGCACTTAGCCACCGGATTGAAGAAGTTCACCAAAGGTCAATGTCTTCAAAGTGAGCTTCTCATGGACACCGTAATGAAGACCAATAGAAATGGTATTGGCTACTTGGAAGAGAAGTTGAAGCAACGCAGGAGCACCACACAACACAAGCCAAAGTGCAAGTTGGGAAGATGCTTTGAGTGTGGTCAAGAAGGACACTTTGCACATAATTGTGAAGCACCTCCACCCACACCCTTGCCCAAGCATGCTAGGCCCTTTGCTTTCAATGCTCATTACATGCTTAGACAAGATTCTAGTGGCAAAGTGAAGGTCATATTCATGGGGCCTCCAAACAAGAATAGGCCTAAGCAAATTTGGGTTGCAAAGTCTCTAGTTGAGAAGGTTAAGGGGCCTCAACAAGTCTGGGTCCCTAAAGCTCAAGTTTGATTTCTTGTGTGTGTAGGTGATCTATAAGACCGGTGGATCTCATTGGGTGATTGATAGTGGTTGCACACAACATATGGCCGATGATCCCCAGATGTTCACCTCACTAGAAGAGAGTGTCAATGACCAGGAAAAGATAACATTTGGTGACAACTCAAAGGGCAATGCCAAGGGTTTGGGCAAAGTGGCAATATCAAATGAACATACAATATCAAATGTGCTTCTAGTTGCTTCGTTGAGCTTCAACTTGCTATCCTTGGGCAACTATGTGATCATGCCTTTCAATGTTTGTTCACCGAGAAGGAAGTGGTTGTGACAAAGAGGGATGACTCTCAAGTTATATTCCAAGGCTTTAGATACAACAATCTTTATCTAGTTGATTTCACCTCTGAAGATGCCAACTTGAAGACATGTCTATTCACAAAGCAATCTCTTGGTTGGCTATGGCATAGAAGATTGACACATGTTGGAATGAATACTCTCAACAAGCTATTGAAGAAAGATTTGGTTAGAGGCTTGAAGTATGTCAAGTTTGAGAAGGACAAATTGTGTAGTGCATGTCAAGCCAGCAAGCAAGTTGCAAACACTCATCCAACCAAAGCCTTTGTATCAACATCAAGAGTGTTGGAGCTACTTCACATGGATTTATTTGGGCCAACAACATATGCTAGCTTGGGTGGAAATCTCTATTGTCTAGTGATTGTTGATGATTATTCAAGATATACTTTGGGTGTTCTTTCTTCATGATAGATCCAAAGCAACCCCTTCATTCAAGAAGTTTGCCAAGAGAGCCCAAAATGAATTTGATGTCAAGATCAAGAAGATTAGAAGTGACAATGGCAAGGAATATGACAACACCAACATTGAGCTATATTGTGATGAAGTTGGGATCAAGCATGAAGTCTCCGCAACATATACACCACAACAAACTGGGGTAGTTGAGAGGAAGAACCGGACACTAATCAGCCTAGCAAGAACAATGTTAGATGAGTACTCTACACCAAAAAGATTTTGGGCAGAAGCAATCAACACCACATGTTATGCATCCAACTGATTGTTCTCCCATCGTCTCCTTGGCAGGACTCCCTATGAGCTACTCAACAATAAGAAGCTAGATGTATCATTCTTTAGAGTGTTTGGTTGCAAATGCTACATCTACAAGAAGCGCTAACACCTAGGGAAGTTTCAACGCCGATGTGATATTAGTTTTCTTGTTGGTTACTCATTGAAGTCCAAAGCATATCGAGTATTCAACCATGCCACCGGGATGGTAGAAGAAACATATGATGGGGAATTCGATGAATCTAACGGCTCTCAAGGAGCACATGAGAATCTTGATGATGTAGGTGATGAACCATTGAGGGAAGCAATGAAAAACATGCCAGTTGGACTCATCAATCCTAAAGATGATGATGATGATGATGATGTGCAAGTCATTGACAAGCCATCTTCATCAAATGTACCACAAGATGATGATAAAGATGGGAGAGAGCCAAATGAAGATACCCATGTCTCTCATGATCAAATGGTGGTACAAGCTCAAGATGTTGATGCTCCACAAGTGGCTCCTCAAGTGGTTGATCGAAGCACTACTCCTCTATTACAAGCTCATTCTCAGGATCTCATCATAGGGAGTCCAACAAGGGATGTAATGACTCAATCTCAAAAACTTGCTTTATTTATTGAACATCACTCTTTTGTTTCTCTTGTTGAGCCTACACATGTAGATGATGCTCTAAAGGATCCGGATTGGGTGAATGCTATGCATGAAGAATTGAACAACTTCACCCGCAAACAAGTTTGGACCCTTGAAGAGCGACCTAAAGGCACAAGAGTCATTGGAACCAAATGGGTGTTTAGGAACAAGCAAGATGATCAAGGTGTGGTTGTTAGAAACAAGGCAAGGCTAGTGGCAAAGGGGTTCTCTCAAGTTGAAGGCTTGGATTTTGGAGAGACCTTTGCACCGGTTGCAAGACTTGAAGCCATTCGAATCCTCCTTGCATATGCATCACATCATCACATTAAACTTTATCAAATGGATGTGAAAAATGCATTTTTAAATGGCTTCGTAAATGAACTAGTCTATGTTGATCAACCTCCCAGGTTTGAAGACCCTATCCTAATCATGTTTATAGGTTTCCAAGGCGCTATATGGGCTCAAGCAAGCCCCTAGAGCGTGGTATGAGGGCCTTCGAGACTTCCTCATTGAGAAGGGTTCACCATTGGGAAGGTTGACACCACACTATTCACCAAGAAGCTTGATGGAGAGATCTTCATTTGTCAAGTTTATGTTGATGATATCATCTTCGGCTCAACAATGAAGAATATTGCAAGGAATTTGGTGACTTGATATCGAAGAAGTTCAAACTGTCCATGATTGGGGAGCTCACATTCAAGCAAATGAAGCAGGGGACTTTTATATCTCAAGAGAAGTATACAAAAGACCTCCTCAAGCGCTTCAACATGAATGATTGCAAGCCTATCAAGACCCCAATGCCAACAAATGGACATCTCGACCTAGATGAGGGAGGTAACTCGGTTGATCAAACTCTCTATCATTCTATGATTGGTAGCTTGTTATATTTGACCGCATCTAGGCCCAACATCATGTTCAGTGTGTGCATGTGTGCTAGGTTAAAAGCCGATCCTAAGGAATCACACCTCATAGCCATTAAGAGAATCCTTAGGTACCTAAAGCACACCCCAAGCATTGGCCTTTGGTATCCCAAAGGAGCTAACTTCCAACTCATTGGGTATTCCGATTCGGATTATGCGGGTTGCAAAATTGATAGAAAAAGCACATCCGGAGGGTGCCAATTGCTTGGGAGATCACTAGTTTCATGGAGTTCAAAGAAGCAAAATAGTGTGGCCTTGTCTACCGCAGAGGCGGAATACATAGCCGCGGGAGCTTGTTGTGCACAAATCCTTTATATGAAACAAACGATTGTAGACTATGGTGTAGTTTTAGATGCAGAACCTTTGTTGTGTGACAATGAGAGAGCGGTTAAGCTTGCTAACAACCCGGTTGAACACTCTTGCACAAAGCACATAGATTTTTGTCATCACTTTCTTAGAGACCATGTTTCAAAGAAAGATATATCTCTAGAAGGAGTTAGAACTGAAGATCAATTGGCGGATATCTCACAAAACTCCTAGATGAGAGTACCCTTTGTAGATTGCGAAGTGAGCTTAATGTGCTTGATCTAAGTAACTTTGTCAAAAGGTGAAAGGGGTGTTGTCCTTGCAATGCATTGTATAATATGCCATTTTTATTTTATGCTTTGCACATAGGCTTGTCAGACGTGGTTAAGGTAACCGCCCTAAAAAGCGTGTGAAGAAGCTTACCCATGAGCAAACTTGACAAGCAACCTAGATTCAAATTCCGTATTGCATTGCTTTTGCATGTGTGTTGCTTGTCATTCTTTTTGGTTAAGCTTGAGCAACCGCTGTGTTCATCCACCGCTAGAGGGAGCATTTGAGGCTCCTAATGGTTAAGACCCCTAGTTTTGGTGGCCACATGTTGTCTCCTCGCCAATTTTATTGCCTATTTTCCTAAAAAGATAATTAGCCTATGGAAAAATATTTATCAAATTGAGGGTTTATGCGAGGATGCTCATACTAGGTTCCAACTGGTGTTTATTTGCTTCTTATTTGAGTTGGAACTTGGTTGGGAGAGGGAGCTGCAATGGAGAAACTCGAAACAACTCAAATTGCAGCATCGGACGCCGAAGAGGAGCGTCTGATGTCCCACTGTAGGCAGCCCCGACTGGAACAGTGTTGGCATAGCGTCCAATGTAGGGCCATCTGTGCATCCGATGTTCCGATGCCAAGGCATAGGACGCGTCCGATGTAATTTTGGCCATTATGGAACTCTCTGGATGGGCATCGTGCGTCCGATGTAATCACATCAGAGCGTCTGTTGACACTCCTTAATGGAATCACCCTAAGAATGAAACTCATAAACAATAACCTAGTGAAGACACTAAGAAGTGCACGGGACACTACTAACTTCACTTAACGTCGAGTTGTCATCCCCAACATGAAGCTAGCAATATGATTATATCAGAGCACTGGATCTAAAGATAAATATTTACCCGCAAGCGCACAGATAACTACACCCGTTGTAGAAGCATTTCACCCAAGCTAGTCTCAGATATCATTATTTATATTTAGCCTAGAGACTAATCAATTCAAAGTATGATGATATTATACTAGTGAGGACTTAACAGCAATTAATGTGGCACACACTTATGATAAAGACTGATAATACACTCATTACTCTAAATAGGGATCAAATAGTAGAATAAATGATAATGATAGTGATAAATGATAACAGAGAGCAAATCAATCAAAGATAATCATAGAACAGTACTACCTAGCAAGTGATGATTAGAACATGCATTAATAAGAAATATTCCTAAGTTATTCTAATTACAAGTCATAGCATACATTGATTAGTGCAAACATATTTGGCAATCATAGGCTAGTTCATACTGTATTTATAATCAAGAGGCAACTCCATAGTAAAGGTGCCAAACAGAGTAACCTCTAAACCATGAGTTAACTGAGCCATACTAAACACTACATTCAGGAGGTGGAATACAAAGGACTCAACAGGAATGTCACACCCGCGATCTACCACTCTATCCGGAACAAAGGACGTATTCGCAGATAAATAGTGTATAAGCACCACGCCTACACAACATCTATCACCCATCCAATGATCATTAAGATGAGCGTTATACGAACATGAGTATAAACATAATGGTGAACTATTTATGCCAAATATATAATCAAAGCATACTATAAGCAATATAATTAAGAATAAAATAGTTGATGTCTTAGTCATATCAATTGTATTGCTATCTAGAACATAGAGATGAACAATAAGGTGAATTAGATCATCGAGAAGAACTATAGTACGAACTAGAGCATGAACCAGAACTGGATTATGAACTAGACGATGAACTAGAACTATACGACGAACTAGAACATAAACAATGATGAACTAGAAGAGCAATTATGAATTAGATCCATAATGTTAATACAAGAGAGAAGATCTTGGGTTTACCGAGCCTTCTCGTGACTAGATCTGGAATCCAAGCGAAGCTTGCCTCCTCTAATCCTATTCTATCTAACTATTCTAGGTGGATGTAGTTCTAGGGCTTCCGATTGATCTCCTTCTCTGGTGATGGCCTGATCTGATTCTCATGAATGAGATATTGATTTGATGATCTAATGATCTAAGGGGGGTCTGGGGCTGCTTATATAGCCCTGGGCGAGGAACCATGGTCGTTGGATCAAACCGACCTTAGGTACGACTGAGATGCATCCTCGTAGGCGGTCGAGGAATGTTCTAGAAGGCAGAGTCCAGCGAGGCCAAGGTCAGACCGACCGGTCTGATGGTGGAACCGGTCGGTCCCACCTGGCCGTGTCTCGGGGTGCCCGGCCTCCTGGTGTCTTCTGGTGTCCTCTAGATCCTTCTAGAATAATCCTGATGCGTCGGTTCGGTTATCTCCCGTCGGTTTCCTTCTAGTAGAAGTAATCTGTGCTGGTTCCCTGGTTTAGTCCCTGCAGAATCACAATTCACCAAAACTCGTGGAATATTGTCAATTAAAACCCTAAACCTTTGTTGGTGATTGAATTCATGCCCTTTTCATATTTATTTATCCTTTAATTTTGATAGATAACCAGTGTCAACAACTCCCCCAAGCTTACCTTTTGCTAGTCCCTTAGCAAATAGTCATGATGAATCAGGAATTGCTACTATGCTTTCACACCTCAAAGGTACATATGTTCAAACAAAAATCTTCCTTTGGATTAGAGTTAACTATTCTGACTTTCTCATATTACCTTTAACTATGGAGCTTTTGCCTTCACCTGGGTCTTTAAACAATTGAAAGATAGAACAATCAAGTTAAGCATGGTATCTCTAACTCTTTGATCAACCTTCATTCTGGAGTTTTTATATATTTTCAAAATAAAAATCAGAGATTCTACTGTATGACACTCTCAAATCGCTCTTTTATATTTTATGATTTCTCACTGATGCATTTTCCTTCTTTTCTATGAATATATATCTGGAGCTTTTTAAGAAGTTAAAAGCATATCTTACCAAGTCAAAGTTCAAAGTTAGGGAGAAAGATGTCATACTCATAGATCAAGAACTTAAAACCTTTGAAATTTTGTCATCTCTTGCTGGCATATTGTAATTAGAGGGACCATGGGCTATCATTCTTTTTTTCTCTTTCATATTTTTATCATAATTCTTTTTCTTTTTTGAGGTAGTCGGACACTTGTCCTTTTTTATTTCCTCCTTTTATACTTTTGCATAGTCCCATGCCTCTAACACAATAATACTTCGGAAGAGTGAATCTTTTAATAGAACATTCTTGATCTCTAAAGCATGATAAATTTCTCAACCATAATGTCACACCCGGATTTCCGAAGAATTCCAAGTGCCAACTATATGTGTGCCTAGGAAGTCCACAAGACACATATAGCACCAAATATGGAATTTTCTCAAAGGCAATGCTTTATTACATAGCGAAACATATTTACATTAAGACTTACATATAAAACAAGGCAGAGCGGAAACTACTCTTCGGGACTCCAAACTCCACAGGGACGGTTGACTGGGGGAACACCCGCCTAGAACTCTTGAACATCTTCTGTAATTCTTCACTTGAATCCACCATCTGGTACCCATCCGGGATTTTTATGTGAACCAACGACAAGCGTCAGCTCACCATGCTCAGCAAGTACAACTACGGGGATGCAAGGCTCAAAGGCTTGACTCGGTTAACTGAGGTTAGCATGTTAAGTTTGATCATATTTTATATTAACCTTTCATTACTAATTGTATGAACCCTGTTGTCCCAAAGTGTATGATCATCATTATGTTAAAAAGAGGTAAACCACCAACCACCAACATACCCCACCATGGACTTCTTAAAAAGGATCCGAGCCGCTCGTATCCGTGAGCACGGCTGATATATCAGGTTTACACTCTGCAGAGGTTGTACACTTTCACCTTAGGCCGTGATTCCCATATGCCGGGGTTTGCAAGGCCCACATTACCTCCTCTATGGAAGTACGGCAGGGTCTCACTACGTAACCTTTCACTAGCTACCCTAACAAGTAGTAGCCGCAAGGTTTCAGCATCTAGGCGAATGGAGGCCCCCTTCAAGATGGCACACCTGACAGCCGACCAGTACACATCTTGACAGGCAAGGAAGCCATTCTAAAGCCTAGGCTCCCCTCTAGCGCCTTTCGGTAACTACTACAAGCTAGAGAAAGTCTAGTTACACAACTAAGATCAGAGCCATATAATACCCAAGGTTGCACGGAATCTCTCGGGTGGCCGCTTTAAAAGATAGTTCTTGGGGTGGGTCACTAAGCGAACATCAGGCTCCAGTGCCCTAAATGTGGTTAAAAAGCCTCTTTTAACATTTATTCCTTAGTCATTAATTAGTATTAAACAATTAGCATTTATATAGCGCGTAGCATTTCTAGTCATATTATGCAAAACCTTCCCATAGGTACAAGGTAATAAGATCAAATGAAACTAGGTTTGTCCTATGGTTCATCAAGTTATGACACATGCATAATGAATATTTGTCTTGCAGTTAATAGGTAACAAGGAAACCGTAGATTATACTTGCCTTCCAATAACTTGTGTTGATGGTCTCACTTCTTCAGAGATCTTCTTCTCGATAACCTTGAACAGCTTGAACTCTAAACGGGGTCAAAGGCACCACACAAACATCCATTCCAATCATCACATGTAGATAAAATATACTTCTATTAGAACAGTACACCAAGCATCAAAAACAGGTAGAGAAACACTTATAAAACTATTCTACTCGTCGATACGATCACATGAACGTAAAGATCACTCTAATCGGACCTAAAACGAGAAAATTATAAAGAAAACAAGCTTCAGTGGCATTTTTATAAACAAAAACCATTTTCCGGGGGCTAACTCGCGAAAACCGAGGACCTAAACGCAATTAACTATAGATCTGCGGGGCTAGCAAGAGAAAACGGCTGCTCTGGACTGCGGGTACCAAAACCGGGAAGCTCAGGGTTAAAACCGTAAGAAAACAGGACTGAAATTAAACTCATATGAACTGAGGTGGACTGCGGGTTTATTTTCAAAAAGCTCGGGGGCCTTTTCGCAAAAGCGACAGCTGCAGCCACGCGGGCGCGGACGCGGTGCCACGCGGCGCGACGCGGTTGTCCGGTCCACCACGCGTCCGGTGTACCGCGCGCGGGACGCAGGTTCACGGGTCCGTGGACCCGGCTCATACCCCTTCGGGGCGCTTCTAATCCTGGCCGTCCGCAGCAGATCGGATGGCGCAGGCGGCTCAGAGCGACGCGAGGCGGCGGCGGGCGGCGGCGCCGCCACCGGCGCACGGCGGAGCGCCATGGGAGCGCTCGGGAGCTCGCCGTTTCGGCGCTCCCGGGCTCAGTTGGCCACGCGAGCACCACCAGAGGAGAGCGGAGGGAAAGGCGAGCACGATGGCGGGCTCGGTTATGGCAGAGAGGGCTTACCGCGGCGAGGTCGGCGGCCGTGAGATCTGCAAAGGGGAAAAACGGCTCGGGCGAGCTCGTGTGCGCGCGATAGAGCGAGAGAAGGGCACAGGGCACCTCGGGTGATAGCGGCACCACCCGGCAGAGCACGGCGGGGCGCTAGGGCAGCCGGTGGGGCTCGGCAGCGACGGCGGGGGTGGGGCACGAGCGGGAGGGTGAGGGGAAGAGCTCGGGGGCTCTGCTCCTGGCTTTATAGGGTCGGGGAGGTGCTGTGGCGGTCGGTGGAGGCTCCACCGAGCCGGGTTGGCGGCGTAGTGGCCTTCAATGCCACTACCGCGGCGGTTACGGGAGAGGAGCAGACGGCGGCGGCGCACTACGCAGGCGGCGGGAGGTAGGGGAACAGCCAGCCACTAACGCGTGGGGCCAGGCTGTCAGCGGCAGAGCGGGGACGCGGGCGGGCGCGCTGTACGCGAGCGAGCGGGCCGCGCGGGAGCGGGGCCGGCGCGCGCGAGAGGGAGAGGAGATGGGCGTGGCGAGCTGGGCCACAGAGCTTGCGCGCGCAAAGGTGGCAACGGGCCGGCTCCGCAGCGGGCCAAAAGGCCGACGCGGGCGCGGGAGGGAGAAAGGAGAGGGGGCGCGGGCTGGGCCAGACCAGGCCGGGAAAGGAGGAGAAGAGGGAAAAGGGAGTGGCGGCCGTAGGCTGGGCCGCTTGCGGCTTCGGGCCAAAAGGTTAGGGAGGGAGAAGAAAGAAAAAGAAAAGGTTTTTCTTTTGATTCTTTTGAAAACTTTGCTCAAATTCAAACCAAGTTTGAATTCAAACCACTCAACTCTATTCCTACACTCAAACAAAATATTATGCTCCAACATGAATGCAACAAAAATGTTTCTAAACCCTAACTTAAATTATTATTTCACCAAAAATTATTATTTGAGCTATATGTTTCATGAATAATAAATAAGCAAAGTCACATTAAACTCTATTTTCCAAAAGGTGATTTTCAGGGTGTCACAAACCTACCCCCCTTAAAAGAATCTCGTCCTCGAGATTCGAAGAGACTTGGCACGAAGCGATCAACAAAGGATCTTGAACAGATGGAAAAGAGAACTTGATTTAGACATGCCATCATCTTCACATGTAAACCAGCTTGACAAGCGTCTCATGACAGATCTTGCACATTTGATAACAAAGGGGTTCGGCTGAACGGGCTACCCCCCTTAAAACAAGGGTTACAACTGACTTGCCAACAAAACACTAAACTCAAAAACATATCTGAACTTCATATGACACCTTGGTTGTTATTGTCCTTCTTGACTGACTAACGTTTATCTTGACCCCACTGTGATCTTGTTATGCTTCAAAAAGGCAAGGAAAGTTTATCTTTATTTGATCCTCGATTTCCCAAGTTGCGTCTTCTTATAATTGGTTACTCACTGAACTTTGCATATTTTAACCACTCTTTCAGTAAGGATCCTCTGAACTGATTCCAAGATTCTGACCAGATACTCATCACAGGTGAAGTTATCTATTGTATTTGGTTCTCTTCATCGGTGCTTGTTCCTCTTTAAGGACATCTGAAGTCTCATAGTTTTTGATATCATCCTCTGGGTTTACACCTTCTATTGGGTCAACTTCATACTCCTGGGGTAAAGGTTGAATACCTTGATATCCAATTCTTTCTCCTGACGGGGTTGTTAGAAGTACTGAACATTGAGTATAGTTAATTACTCCATCACAAGCAGATAGCCATCCCATTCCAAGGATAACATCGATCTCAGTTATCTTCAAAACTATAAGGTTTGCCTCGAAGTTTATTTCCTTTATATCCAGTCTAACCTTCGAACACATGCGGTTTGCCTTCATTTCTCCTCTTGAAGAGTTGACTGTTATGGGCTTCCTCATTGGAAACATAGGTATGCTATGACTTTCAACAAACTCGCTTGAGATGAAAGAATGCGAAGCTTTGGGATCAAACAAAACCATGGCACTGACTGAGTTTACTGGAAACAAACCATATATGACTTCTTGAGCTTTGTAAGTGGTATTTACATCCACCTGGTTCAACCTTCCTTGGATAAAGTTTCTTTTTACTTTATTTCCTTTTGTCTGCTTCTTATGGATCTTTCGTAGTTGTTGTTGATGTGGTTGATTTTGACTCTAATTACTCGAATCAAGATTCTCAGTGCAGTCATTCACATCCTGCACATTCTTTTCACCATCGTAACATTCCTCACTAGGAGTGTTAATCTTCATCAGGGAGTTGGTAAAATATGACAGGCTTGATTCTTGAGAGAAAAGTTGTGCATCATCATTTCTTCTGCCTGACATCTGACGTTTAGCAAAGGTGGCATGAGAAAGAGAGAGATGACCTTAAAGCATGGATTGATAAGAGACTCTTTTGTTGGATTTAGGATTGATCGAGAGATCACAAGGATGAGAGATCGACAACACTGCCCCAACTATCTACACACTAACTCTTTAACAAACATTACAAAGATCCAAAACAAGCATATACATAATGATAAACCATCTTGCACAATAAGGATTCACACTTCACACAAGGACTTAACTTCGTGACTAGCGGTTTTATTACATAAAGGGTATAAGCTCCTAATCCTTAAAAACGACATGGTTACAGGGATATCTTGGTGGCATCTCTTGCTTGAGGTTGTTCTGCAGTGTCGTGACTCTAGTTACTTCCACGTCATAACTGTTGCTTCTTCTGTGGGCAAGACTTAATAAGGTGCCCTTCTTCTTGGCAGTGATAACATCTTCTTTTGGCTAGATCTTTTGTGTTTAGACTGTCACTCGGTGTATTGTTATCTTGCTGACTCAGAAGGTTCACTTTTATCTGATTGGCTTGCTTCTTGGCTTGCTTGGTCTTTCGTGGTTGAAACTCCTTATAGGTGATGGTCCACCCATCAATGTATACCTCTTGTGAAGTCGTTCCAGCTGGAGGAACTACTGACTCTTCACCTTCTAGATTTATCTGATGAGGGATCATTGCTGGATGCGACAACATAGTAGAACCTGACTGTTGGTTGTTCTCCATGGAGACTGCCTTTCTCTTCTTATCCACATTGGTCTTACCATTTGGGTCCTCCTTGATTTGCTTTTTAGTTGACTTGATTCGAAGACTTGGAAAGCCATAATGCTTGCAACAACGACATTGATCCTGACTTCCAAGCGTCTTATTATCTTCATCTTCATTGGATTTCATATTCTTCCAAGCTTCTGCTACTTGTCTCTTCACTGGCCCTTTGATAGAATTCTCATGTTGAGCCATACCTTCTAAAACTTTTCTTTGCATAGCTAAGAGTTTCTCTTTGTCAAAAGCATTCTTGGGCAACGTAGCTTGGTCCTCCTGTCCTTTGGTGTTGGTGGTATCCTTGTTATGGTCCATCTAAAGGATAAAGGGAGAAGATTTAGAAAAGAGACAAAGTTTTACAATAGAATAAAGATAGAAGTAGCTTTTCTTTTATCAAATAACAAGGTTGGAGAACTAAGCTAGGTTGAAAGCATGCTAAAACGTCCAGTTCTAACTAAGCTTGCGTCCTACAGTCAACATTGCTCTGATACCAATTTGTCACACCCGGATTTCCGAAGAATTCCAAGTGCCAACTATATGTGTGCCCAGGAAGTCCACAAGACACATATAGCATCAAATATGGAATTTTCTCAAAGGCAATGCTTTATTACATAGAGAAACATATTTACATTAAGACTTACATATAAAACAAGGCAGAGCGGAAACTACTCTTCGGGACTCCAAACTCCACAGGGACGGTTGACTGGGGGAACACCCGCCTAGAACTCTTGAACATCTTCTGTAATTCTTCACTTGAATCCACCATCTGGTACCCATCCGGGATTTTTATGTGAACCAACGACAAGCGTCAGCTCACCATGCTCAGCAAGTACAACTACGGGGATGCAAGGCTCAAAGGCTTGACTCGGTTAACTGCGGTTAGCATGTTAAGTTTGATCATATTTTATATTAACCTTTCATTACTAATTGTATGAACCCTGTTGTCCCAAAGTGTATGATCATCATTATGTTAAAAAGAGGTAAACTATCAACCACCAACATACCCCACCATGGACTTCTTAAAAAAGGATCCGAGCCGCTCGTATCCGTGAGCACGGGTGATATATCAGGTTTACACTCTGCAAAGGTTGTACACTTTCACCTTAGGTCGTGATTCCCATATGCCGGGGTTTGCAAGGCCCACATTACCTCCTCTATGGAAGTACGGCAGGGTCTCACTACGTAGCCTTTCACTAGCTACCCTAACAAATAGTAGCCGCAAGGTTTCAGCATCTAGGCGAATGGAGGCCCCCTTCAAGATGGCACACCTGACAGCCGACCAGTACACATCTTGACAGGCAAGGAAGCCATTCTAAAGCCTAGGCTCCCCTCTAGCGCCTTTCGGTAACTACTACAAGCTAGAGAAAGTCTAGTTACACAACTAAGATCAGAGCCATATAATATCCAAGGTTGCACGGAATCTCTCGGGTGGCCGCTTTAAAAGATAGTTCTTGGGGTGGGTCACTAAGCGAACATCAGGCTCCAGTGCCCTAAATGTGGTTAAAAAGCCTCTTTTAACATTTATTCCTTAGTCATTAATTAGTATTAAACAATTAGCATTTATATAGCGCGTAGCATTTCTAGTCATATTATGCAAAACCTTCCCATAGGTACAAGGTAATAAGATCAAATGAAACTAGGTTTGTCCTATGGTTCATCAAGTTATGACACATGCATAATGAATATTTGTCTTGCAGTTAATAGGTAACAAGGAAACCGTAGATTATACTTGCCTTCCAATAACTTGTGTTGATGGTCTCACTTCTTCAGAGATCTTCTTCTCGATAACCTTGAACAGCTTGAACTCTAAACGGGGTCAAAGGCACCACACAAACATCCATTCCAATCATCACATGTAGATAAAATATACTTCTATTAGAACAGTACACCAAGCATCAAAAACAGGTAGAGAAACACTTATAAAACTATTCTACTCGTCGATACGATCACATGAACGTAAAGATCACTCTAATCGGACCTAAAACGAGAAAATTATAAAGAAAACAAGCTTCAGTGGCATTTTTATAAACAAAAACCATTTTCCGGGGGCTAACTCGCGAAAACCGAGGACCTAAACGCAATTAACTATAGATCTGCGGGGCTAGCAAGAGAAAACGGCTGCTCTGGACTGCGGGTACCAAAACCGGGAAGCTCAGGGTTAAAACCGTAAGAAAACAGGACTGAAATTAAACTCATATGAACTGAGGTGGACTGCGGGTTTATTTTCAAAAAGCTCGGGGGCCTTTTCGCAAAAGCGACAGCTGCAGCCGCGCGGGCGCGGACGCGGTGCCACGCGGCGCGACGCGGTTGGCCGGTCCACCACGCGTCCGGTGTACCGCGCGCGGGACGCAGGTTCACGGGTCCGTGGACCCGGCTCATACCCCTTCGGGGCGCTTCTAATCCTGGCCGTCCGCAGCAGATCGGATGGCGCAGGCGGCTCAGAGCGACGCGAGGCGGCGGCGGGCGGCGGCGCCGCCACCGGCGCACGGCGGAGCGCCATGGGAGCGCTCGGGAGCTCGCCGTTTCGGCGCTCCCGGGCTCAGTTGGCCACGCGAGCACCACCAGAGGAGAGCGGAGGGAAAGGCGAGCACGATGGCGGGCTCGGTTATGGCAGAGAGGGCTTACCGCGGCGAGGTCGGCGGCCGTGAGATCTGCAAAGGGGAAAAACGGCTCGGGCGAGCTCGTGTGCGCGCGATAGAGCGAGAGAAGGGCACAGGGCACCTCGGGTGATAGCGGCACCACCCGGCAGAGCACGGCGGGGCGCTAGGGCAGCCGGTGGGGCTCGGCAGCGACGGCGGGGGTGGGGCGCGAGCGGGAGGGTGAGGGGAAGAGCTCGGGGGCTCTGCTCCTAGCTTTATAGGGTCGGGGAGGTGCTGTGGCGGTCGGTGGAGGCTCCACCGAGCCGGGGTGGCGGCGTAGTGGCCTTCAATGCCACTACCGCGGCGGTTACGGGAGAGGAGCAGACGGCGGCGGCGCACTACGCAGGCGGCGGGAGGTAGGGGAACAGCCAGCCACTGACGCGTGGGGCCAGGCTGTCAGCGGCAGAGCGGGGACGCGGGCGGGCGCGCTGTACGCGAGCGAGCGGGCCGCGCGGGAGCTGGGCCGGCGCGCGCGAGAGGGAGAGGAGATGGGCGCGGCGAGCTGGGCCACGGAGCTTGCGCGCGCAACGGTGGCAACGGGCCGGCTCCGCAGTGGGCCAAAAGGCCGACGCGGGCGCGGGAGGGAGAAAGGAGAGGGGGCGCGGGCTGGGCCAGACCAGGCCGGGAAAGGAGGAGAAGAGGGAAAAGGGAGTGGCGGCCGTAGGCTGGGCCGCTTGCGGCTTCGGGCCAAAAGGTTAGGGAGGGAGAAGAAAGAAAAAGAAAAGGTTTTTCTTTTGATTCTTTTGAAAACTTTGCTCAAATTCAAACCAAGTTTGAATTCAAACCACTCAACTCTATTCCTACACTCAAACAAAATATTATGCTCCAACATGAATGCAACAAAAATGTTTCTAAACCCCAACTTAAATTATTATTTCACCAAAAATTATTATTTGAGCTATATGTTTCATGAATAATAAATAAACAAAGTCACATTAAACTCTATTTTCCAAAAGGTGATTTTCAGGGTGTCACAGAAGGTGAGGTGAAGGTCAAGTAGAGACGTGTCGTGCCGACGGACCGGGAGCGGTGAAGGCAAGACGTGAGGCTTGGACCGACGGACTGGGAGA
Organism: Coix lacryma-jobi var. lacryma-jobi; assembly: GCA_009763385.1. Taxonomy (NCBI): domain Eukaryota; kingdom Viridiplantae; phylum Streptophyta; class Magnoliopsida; order Poales; family Poaceae; genus Coix; species Coix lacryma-jobi. The sequence continues at coordinate 176,459,926 of CM019822.1, read as the reverse complement.
CCTAATGACCAGCTGTGGTAGCTGGCACGTGGCATCGACGAGCGAGAGCACATGGGGATGTGTGGTGCATTGGTCGAGTCGGGAGGAGGGTGATGGCGTCGTGACACTTGGCGGGAGGCCGAGAAGGAAGGCGAATGCACTGTGCCCGGCGTGGAGACTAGACATGCATCGGCATCAGTGCCGGTGGTCGGGGTGTGCGAACCACATCCCGTCTATGACGCGGGTTTGGTAGTTGAGCCTCGAAAAACTACCCTCGACGGTTTCCGAGTTTGGGCCTCAAAACTTGGCGTGGTGGGTTTCCGAGTTTGGGCCTCAAAACTTGGCAAGGACGGTTTCTAGGTTTGGGCCTCAAAACCTAGATTCGCGGGTTTCTGAGTTTGGTCCACAAAACTCGGCCGGAGGACAGATTTCCCGGTTTCAGCCTCAAAACCGGGGGGAGGTCTAAAAGGACGGTCGACGCGTGGCGGCGTGGAGAGGCTGGCGCGGCGGCGAAGCTATCCACGAGGAAGGCGCGGCAGTCAACAGGACGACACGTGGCGGCATCCTGAGGCTTGCATCAAGGCGAAGCTAAGGATGAGGAAGGCGTGTGGCCGTCAGATCAAAACTCTCAGCGTAGGATACCCCTAGGTTTGGCCGCTTCGCTCTTGTATCTAGGGGTAGAAGGGGACTATTGTACTTAGGCTATAAATAAGAGAGGCGTCCCTCCTCTCATTCGATCCTTGCAGCCACAATTGCCTGAGCTCTCTCTCTAGCCCTTGCTTAGGTTCTAATCATACCTCGTTGCCTGTGTTCCGTAGAGTGAGCAATACCTCTGTGTACTGGAGATTTTGAGGAAGTGAGACTGTAATCTCACTATTGTCTTGTGGGTTCGAGACACGGTTGAATTGAGATCGATTCATGTTTTGTGTTCGTGTTCTTCGCATTTCGGTTTTTCATCTCCCGGAGATTTGTCTCGTTCTCCTTCTCTGTGAGATGTTTTTCGATTCCACTTGAATCAGATTGTTCTATGTCGTGAGCTCCTTCTTTCCACCAAAGGATTTCTCTCCTAACCTCACAAGGACATAGATCGGGCAGAAATTGTGTTCGTTCCTCATTCTTCCCCCTTTTCGGGTGTTCTTCGGATTTCTCTCGATTGACTTGGTTTGGTGCGATGATTTCTTAGGATTAGCACTCCAATACGTAGAGGAACACTTGGGAAGAGTTTGATCAAAGCCCCTTTCGATTTGGTGAAGGTTGATTCGATTTTGTGTTTGAGCCGTGCAGTTTTTATGCTTTCTGTGTGGTCGCGGACAGTCCGCACCCTGACGGCGGACATTCCGTGCATTGGGTTTGCTTCAGGTCAGTCAGGCGCAGCCCCTTGACTGTTCACTGTCAAGTGAACAGCGGATAGTCCGCGGTACAAACCCGCGGATAGTCCGGGACCTGTCCAGCAGACTTGCAGAACTGTTTGGTTTTTGCAGTTTTGCCGGCGGACAATCCGGGGTTCTACGGCGGACAGTCCGCGAACCTGCAGACATTGCACTTTTACTTCGCGACTTTGGCACTTGGTTTTGGGTGTTCTCCGGTAGTTCCGTTGTACCACTAGGACATCTCCTAGGGTATCCACCTATTCGTAGGTCGTGAACTCACCGGTCGTTTGAGTCTTCGCTTTTGGGGTGATTTTCTAGGACAAGGGCCATCAATTTCACGGGTTGAATTTCAAGGCTCCCATTCACCCCTCCTCTGGTCGCTAATCCGGTCCTTCATCCATACAACCATAATAACAAATAGATCGACAAAATAACCTAACCATCAACAGTGGGGTGTCTCCATGCAGCCATAATGATGATCAAGTTAAATTACGTCTGATATGGATGACAGATTTGCTAGTTTTAGACTGGAAAAACATATACGTTATGAAGAAAGCGTAACTGGATCGGCTATTTTAGCCGATACAGGGTCCTTGAAGCACGAACAAGATCTATGTGTTGGAACTATGATTTAAACCAAGATTAAGCAAACTTACTCTAACATGCCTATCAGTGGGGTTCGAAAATACAACCATAACAAGCATATTAAACCAAATCTACTTGTTCTCAGATTAAACCATAATTTGAATAGATATCTCGAACACACAACATGTAACAAACAAGAATGACAAGCTAGTCGATGAGGGTCTAGATCGGCTATTTCCTTTGATGTGATCATGAAAAAGGCCTTGGATAACTGATCTAGACAGCGTTTAGGCTTAATCTAGCTTGTCAATCTTAATTGGGCAAGATATTGTTAAAACAAAACAAACTTGATAAAATATGAACAATATCAATAAATTAATGAATCTATTAGATTGCCAAACCTAATAGAGCCGATAACTAGCCAAGATCAACTAATGCAAGAGATTGATCGAAGTCAAGATAGTCTTACAAAAGACGAGCTTAAACCGATAACTAACTCATGTCATAGCTTAACAAGAGTTTGGTCGATGCCAAATACAGCCTTATTGAACGATAACACAAGCCATTGGTAAAACTTACAAGCAAACCAGAGTTCGATCTAGCCGATGCCGCCATGTATGGTCGAAGGTTTCGCTGAGATCTACTTTACTCCTACTCCTAGGGTTTTGGCCGATGGCCGAAGAATTGTTTGATTGATTGATTACATACAAAAATCAAGTTTTTAGCTATTTATAACCCGATAGACTCCTATTCTAACACGACTAGGATACATTATAATATACATAAAAGACGATCCGGACTCCAACTCCTCTGGTCGAACCTGACACGTCTTCTAAGCTCGCTGAGTCTGGTCCACCCAAATCTTCTGATCGTGTCTTGACTCCAAACAAACTTTTCTCTCTTCTGGTCGATTTCATCAATTAACTAGCCGCTTGTGTTTACAAATGGAATGTCGTCTTTGTTCCAAAATCTGGTGTCAACAGCTGGTCATCCAAATACGGTGTGGTATGAGGACTCAAAGTCAGCCACCTCAAAACTGGCAAACTCTGTCCTATAATTGGACAGGGTACCAAAAGTCACAAGTAGGATGATCCGCTCGAGTAGTACCGCCACCTTTCCGGGTACTATTCCGTAAAAGGGAGCATTTGAAGGAGTGAGGAGGCTTGGGTACTATTCCGTAAAAGGGAGCATTTGAAGGAGTTAGGAGGCTTGCCAGGTCCAGGTTTGTCCTCTTCAGTGTGTCAGCAAAGATGATGTTAAGCTCGGCTCCTCCGTCGATGAGTACTTTACCCAATCTGAACCCGGCAACCGTTGGATCCAGGACCAGTGGGTAATGCCCCGCATTGGAGACACTAGTCCATTGATCTGCTCGGGAGAAGTTGATTGGGTGTTCGGACTAGTCAAGGTACTTTGGAACTGCTGGCTCTAATAATATGATCTCGCGCAGGGAGAGCTTTGGAAGTTGCTTCTTATCACTGGCGGCTACTCCTCTGAATATGACATTAATATTGTCTTTCGGGTGTTGGAAGTCGCCGGCATCCTATGGGGGTTCCTCAATAGGCTCCTTTCTTTTGTCTTACTTGTTTTTGCTGAAATCCGAGTTCAAGTCTAGTTCCTTGAGCTGCCTACAGTGTCGAGCCGGGTGTCCTTCTTTAGGATGGAAAGTGCAAGGACCGTCTAGGAGATCATCGAAACTGGAAGGCTTGTTCCCATTTTTCTAAGGTTCCATTGTTGCTACAGTATTATCCCTTGTTCTCTTCTGGGTGTTTTGTTGGCTAGCTTGGTTTCCTCGCTGACTGTTGCCTCTATCACCTTGTGTGTTGCGATCAGGGAAGCGCTCCTGAGTGCGTTCTTCGGTCGCAATCATAGAGTTAACTGCCCTGTGGAACTCGTCAGCGGTGATTGGGTCCTACTTGATGAAGTATTTGTAGTTGTACCTTTCACAAATTCCACAAAGAGGTCGATTACTTCTCGATCCGTTATGTCGGAAACTGTCGAGCGGATCTCCGAGAAGCGTCTGTAGTATTTTGGCATGGTTTCGTTCTTCTGCTGTTTGCAACTTCTGAGCTTTGTCCGGGGATCTGATCTCTCAAGAATGCCTGCGAAGTTCTCTATGAAGACATAGTGAAGCTGTTCCGAGGAGTCAATAGACCCGAGCCTTAGCCTGTCGAACCATGTGAGTGGCATTGTTTCTACGGCCATGGGTAGGAACAGTGCCTTGACATCATTGCTACCTCCGACTAGTTCAACTGCTTGACCATATAGTCTGAGCCATCTCCTAGGCTCTTGCACTCCCTTCAAGACCAATAGGTTGTCTCAACTGAACAAATGCGCAAGAGACCATCCTTGGATGAGTAGAAGGTCTATTTATACTCCCCTCATCATAACATACCTATTGGGGTCTAACTCAGCACTTTTAGTACTGACCGGACGCGCCTATCGAGGTGACCGAACACGTCCAATCAGTGCCCAATGGCTACATGATGCTAGCTTTGGCAGAAGTACAACACACTGACTAGACTCAGACATGCGTCCGAACAGTACTGATGGACGCGTTAGGTTAATAATTTCCCTCTTTGGAATTCCAATTCAAGAAACTTTTTGAATGAACTTTCTTCCAAGTAATCTTTGGTTTGTCCTTGAGCTACCTGGTGCTAAGTTTGACAAGTATTCACCACACCTGACACATTAAACTCATCTTAGTCAAGCTACTAGTTCATAACCCTTGATAGTACGACCAAAGGTAAAGCAAAGTCCTAAGCTACTCTAAGTGTCTCTCTAATGTCAAACAACACTTAGAACTAGTTCGTCATTAGCCCTGTCATCCATCCTTTGAAAACTAAAATAATTTTCATCGCTAGGGGCATGAATACCATAAGTGCCCAATCAATCATCATTGTTGTGATCTAACTCAAATTGTCTATTCAGCACAAACGTTAGTCATAATTGTCTTACATTGTCATTAATCACCAAAACTCACAGGGGCCTAGATGCTTTCACCTTTTATAAAAATTATTTTTCCAAACCTCCAATGGAAATAGGCATGGATATGGTTGCGATTTTATTCAGGCAGCAAGCCACAAAATAAACCATAAACTTGAGGTTCCACCATTGATGTTGCATATAAGGTTTGGGCAGCCTGGATAATACTGAAAACCGACGCGGCGTATTCAATTTTTGCTTGGGTGGACATCATTAAAGCATTAAATTAGTCTAGCCTTAGTGGGATTTCATCTCAATTTCTTGGACTCCCATAAGTTGAAATAGGGCTAGACAAATTTTATCCCATAGAAATTTCATCATCTCTTTATTCATTCATATTGTGTCTTGTGGCCATGTTAGTTCATTTAATGTCAATAAAACTTTTATAAAATCTTCACTGAGATTAACCTATAAGACCTTTTTGTAGGGTTTTGGATTCTCGTAGAAACATTTTCGTAGGATTTCAGATTCTCGTAGAAACATTTTAGATTTCGATTTTCATTGGAAACATTTCTATGATGAATTGGAATCACCTTGATAAACTGTTTGACTAGCACACTAAAATTCTTCAAAAAAATTAGAATCATGAGGAAATCACTGGTAGAAAGATGATTTTTCCAGCGCCTCTTTTTTTACTGGCGGTTTTAGTTACCATGCGCCAGTAAAAATAAAACGGTGGGCCTCAAGTCCAGAACCGCCTGTAGAAATGGATTTCTACGGGCGGTTTATCAAGACAACCACCTGTAGAAATAAGACATTTCTACAGGCGGTTTTCTTAACAAACCGTCTTTAGAAATCCATTTTTACAGGCGGTTCGTTAAGACAACCGCATGTAGAAATACATGTGTTTTTTAAAATTCAATTTTTTCAAATGATCTCAGATGAGAAAACACCCAAAATAAAAGTTATTCATCTCAAAAAGTTACGAAACTTTGTAAATTACAACTTTTTAATTTGAAGTCATCTTGTCAACGAAAAATATGTTTGAATGGTCTCAAATTTGAAATTCAAATTTTGTAAACAACCTCAGATGGAGAAATAACCAATACAAACGTTGTTCGTCTTGAAAAGTTATGAAACTTTGTAGTTGACAACTTTTTGATTTGAAATTGTTTATGACCTCAAACAAGCAAATTACACTCGGGTTTGTATAATATGTGGAGAACCAAAGGGGTATATGAACACACGTGAGTGTGTGGTGCAGTGGTAGAGAAGGCTCCGTGCGAACGAGGTCGGGGGTTCGAATCCCACCAGCCGCGTTAGCCGCAAGTTTTGCGCGAAAAATGCTGAGACTTGCGACTTCAACGGAGACAGGCGGACGCTGGATGATTGGATCCTCACCTTAATTAAAATAATTTTTTTCCTTTTTATTTTTGGGTTTTTTCGGAAATTTTTTACACAAGCGGTTCGCTATGCCATTCCACAGGCGGTTTACAAGCAACCTTTGCTATGGTCCTATTTCTATTGTCTCCCAGCACAGGCGGTTGGAAAAAACACCAGTAAAAATAGGTCTCCAACCACCTATATAGTGAGTTTGTGTACTAGTGAATAGATAGTGAATAGATCTTAGGTGTTTCTCTAGCCAAATGATTTTTTAAAAAAAACTTTTCTTTGTTTGTGACAGTAATGATTCTACTGGTCTCGATGTCACATTCTTAGAGCATCTCCGAGTGTTTCCTATATTTTATTTGGCAAATCTTGTATTTTGCCAACTTCTAAAAAAAATGTGTCAAGTAAACATAGAGCTCCTCTTTAAGAGTTTGTTATTTTGACTTGCCAAAATCAAAAATACTTTTACAAAGTGAACACTGAACTTTTATCTAAACCAAAATAGGTCTTCTCACCTTTTCTTTGTCTCTACTTTCGCAACTGGAACCCTAGAAAGAGTTTCTAATCATTTTTAGCCCTCTAATTACTTTTGTCTTTCCATACTTATTTTGTAAAAAATTTATGGACGTCAAGTTAACGTAGCAAACTCTTAAAAGATGCTCTTAATGAATTAGCTACTCCCAACGTCTTTATTTACATTTAGAAATTTCCAATTGCTACAATCAAAAGAACTTACTAAGGATGGAGATGGTGCTCCAAATGGTTATCCACGGTTCTCCCCTAGTTCAACTAAATGAACTAGATTGCAAAAATGAGGAGACAAATTGTCTAGTTAGTTCTTTAAATTGAACTAGAAGAGAACCGCGGATACCCATTTGGAGCACCATCCCCATCTATAGAACTTACTATTCAAAATATTCCTTGTTATTAGGCAAATGGGTTTTATATATGTTTTCGCGCTTCTAATGATCACTCAAAAACAAAAAAGAACAAACTTGATCCATATTACTCCCTCCGTCCAACAAAATATGCAACTATGGGTTCCGTGCCACCAAAAGTAGTTTGTGTTTGACTAAATTTCTAGTAAATACTATTCACATTTACGGCTCTAAATTAATTTATTAAAAAACTACATTTCATAATGAATATAATGATATTTATTTTATATCATAAATATTAATATATTTTTATATATAATTAATCAAACTAGAGATACTAAACCATGACACTGTGCTAGAATTGCATGTTTTTATGGACGGAGGGAGTACAGGTGTTGGAGTTTTGTTTTTTTTCCAAGGTGAAGCTTCACAAGGCATGCCCCAATAAACACATTGCAATCAGCGCCAAGGCAAGCACTTCCTTTCATGCATCCTGTTTGCTTTGCAGGACCGCACTACTTCCAGCCTCTAATGCTTCATGACAGATCACTGGACTGGAGCATCAAACCGTCATCGCTGCACGCCTTCACAAGCATTTCGCCGGCTGCATGTCTGCATCAAGAAATCATTCATATCAAACCGTCATCCCTTAGGACACTTACAATGCAGAATCTATATAGTTTCTAAGTCCATTTATTATCTTACTATTTATTATATTTTGCTGATGTGACAGTATATTTATTGAAGATAGAGAAAAAAACCACTCGACGTCTACGTTAGCTTCGAGGCCGTAAGAAACCAGAAGACTCGCGTTGGGGGAGGACGGCGTGGTTCCTATGGATCCCGTACACCCGCGCCAATGCGCCATCCACCCTGCAACAACCGCGCTTCCCCTCCGGCTCGCGCTATTCTCCCGCGCACCACCGCATCTCTCACGCACAACGTCGTGCAGCTTGGCCATGACCTCACTGTGTCGGCTCCCTGGTCTGCAGCTGATCGGCACTGCCTCCATGGAGCTCCACCCGTGTGGTCCGCCGCTGCCGCGCTGGCCTCCCTGCTCGAGTCTGTTTTTGCTGCATGATGCTTTGGAGAGCGCCCGTAGCCACCTGCGCGGCTTGCGCGCTGAGTAGGAACTGCCGACATGCACCAACACGAGGAACGGGACGCTCTTTTGGAGCCAAACTTCATCGTCCTAAACTGGAGGTAGGCAATGGTCCACGTGATCGTCTAGAATATGCTTGTTGTGGAGCATGCCATGGTAGTTCACAAGGGAGCTGCACATCACGTACATGCAGTTCGGGAGCAAAAGATCCAAGCGAGAGGAGACGTGAATGATCAGATAGACTCTATGATAAGAAAGTTGCACCGGAGAGAGGTAGTTTCATGATACAGTATCCTAGACAGTAGATACTACTGATAGTTTCTGCATTGTGAGTGCTCTAAAGGTACCCGAAGCGTTGTGTAAAAGAACTATCTGAATACTGCTCCTATTCTTGGGGACTAGTTATTTTCCATAAAAGTTTCCCTGCATGGTAAGAGCCTAGAAGGACACCCAGTCCGTTCCATCACCCATCCTGTTAGTTTGTCTGCCGATATGCCGGTACATGTAGGCGATATCATGGTTCTCTGAGCTAAATTTGCCTTCTTATGCAGAACCTGTGTGCTCCCGTACCAGCAGTTTGAATTTCCTTTTATCAAAGCAGCAAGGCTTCTTTTGCCCTTTCACTTTAAACGTGGAGGCTATGATGGAATTCACCATTTTTTGATGATGTATTCTTTATATAGTATGAATACCAAAATAGCAACATGCACAATCCAAATCCATCAGATTTACTCCACTTTGCCTTTTGCTTTCCTCCCTTCGTCACCTTTTCTTTTCTCTTTTCTTTATTTCTAGTCCTGCTTCTCACTCTATCACCACCTGTTCCCAATCAGACACTTTAAGCATCTTCTCTTTGCTTGTTCAGGCAGGCATGGACAGAACCTTCTTAAAACAATGACGGTTGGATCACCATGCTTGCACGCCATTATCTTCATTTCTTTCAACCAGTGAGCCTGGGCTCTTGTCGCCATGGCAGGCCTTAGCACCAGTGCAGGGCCTCCTGTTGTAAATGTGTACCATGAGAAATCCATGATCCTGCCGGATGTGTCGAGGGTGCTGACATGCTTGTACGAGAAAAATGTCAAGTTTGAGACAATCAGAGCCTCTTACAAGGATATACTCAGCCTCCAGGTACTTGCCACATACACCAAAGATTTTTTGCAACTCCCATATAGTTCACGCAGCTGTTGTTTAGCTTACACAACATAACATCTTCTCTGCAGGCGTCCAGGAGTGTTCCAGTTCCGTTCTACGATGGACCCATATTTCTGCAAGGTACAGCTGCAATTTTGTTATGTATTCAAGCTGTACAGATTTATAATGTCATTGGGTATTGCCAGATATGAAAAATGTAAACCTTGACATGTGTCTGCCCTCAATTCTTCTAACCAGTATCATCTTCCTGAAACATAAAATGCGTTTGAAAGTAGCAGGACACAGAAGGACTGCACATAGACTACGCTGTTTTGGGCCCAGGCTCTTACTGCAAATCTTGTTCAAGCCATGTAACGGTAAAAAATTAAACCAAAAAGAATTACTTGCAAGAAAAAAAAATTACCATGGGAACAAACTGTAAATTCAATTCAATAAATCAAATTTCTTGGAATCTTAGAAGATTACATAGGATCTACACTGTCTCCCAATGTGACATGAAATTAAAAGCCAAACAATGAAATAAATACGCTCTGTAGCCTCTAGTTATATGTTTATTCTTCAGCATTCTGTTTGCCAAGTTTTTGCCCACTTTCATTTCAATGCACAAGTCATATTGAAAAAAATAAGGAATTATTGCTCACTCAATTTTTGGGTACACTGGCTTGTTCACATTCATGCATGAAACATAAGCAAAAAAAATTTCCAGATTACCACATTGTGAAATGAAATGTAAGATGTTTACATGTTTTACACAAATGTTTTCAGAATGAAAAGATTTATAAAAAGGTTGTACCAACTAATGTTTTCAAGACGGCTGGTCGAGCCTGGGCGCCTGAGGACCGTCCAGGACAATTAGCCGTCGTCCAGGACGATTAATCGACCCTGGACGAGCCCCCTGGTCGTCCCGGTCGTCCCTCACATATGATGACTGATATATACCACATATATGTATAGTTATATACAATATCTCTACAACTAAAAAATACCTATGGTCAACATCTACCCGGCAGGACGAAAAGACCTGTGACCGGCGTCTACCCGGCAGGACGAGTAGGCCTGCGACACCGCAACCTCCAGCAATTTGTACCTCACCATGCATACTATTCCCCGCAATCAGGTCCTCATTAACAGCATAATAGGCAACCCAGCAATCACGTCAGCGGCAAAATAGGCAACGGACGCGTCAAATCATGGATCCTCGGTAAAAAGAAAAAAGAAAAAAAAACCTCTCCACCAGCCCCTAATCAGATCACAGCCACCCCCTAATCAGATCACAGCCACCACCACTGACCGGCCACCTGATCACATGAGGGCTGCCAACAAAACCTCCCCTGGTCGTACCAAAAAACCAAAAACAGTCTTCACCCGTTAGTTGCCGGCGCCAATTCTCCACTCGCCGTGTGGACTGGATGACTTGTTTATGGTCATCATCATTGAAGAGATCGCCGTTTCTTTAAGAGGGAGTCTAGCCGATTCATTCACGAGAAGACCCGACACGTTTGATCTCTTTCATGTTTTGCTTGGCTTTCTTGGCCATCCCTAGCAAATAAAAAATAGTGCAAAAATCAAGTCATGACAACTGATCAAGTATTATCTGCCAATTGCAAATTGGCATGCAATAGATATCTTTTTACATGCGGCCAAGGACGAGTTGCAAGAAATGTATGGGTTGCATCATTCCTTGTTAAAAAGGAATAGGTATTAGAATACAATAGATCTTAATTGATTTCACCCCTCCACCATAAAGTCACTACCCACTGCCAAGTGCCAATCAAATTCAGTTGTCGATAACAAAAAAATCAAGGATGACTTTGATGCAACTCTGCTGTAAAAAATGACACATTAACACAAGCTGATTAGAGCTGTAAAAAAATTCCAATAGTAGTTTCATTAAAAAAGTGAATGACACTCGACAAAAGGGAATGACATACGGATTTTTCATTGATGTTACAAGGCTGTGTATAGTTGTATAGAATTTATTTTTTTCCTGCTATTTAGAATGCTAAGATATAGCTTCATGTATGCATAGTCAAATAGTGGTTTCATTAGATTCATGTTCTATACAAGCCAGTTTACCACATATTCAAGATTGGAATTACCAGGTCAAGATATTATTATCTCTACAATGCCTTGATCTACATACTAAACAAATGATCTACTGAATATTTATTAAAAAAAGTTGCTAGAGCTTTGCACAATTTGCATTTTCATAAAATGGCATATCTATCAGCTTACAATGACATTAGTGAATACCACACACACACGCACGCACGCACGCACACGCACACGGACACACACACACACACACACACAATAAGTTTTGCAACCATATACAAGTGACCAAATGTCCTGTTGGTTCTATCTGGTATATCATCAACCTATCTTTAGAAAAGAAAACATTGTAATGCAAACATGTAGAACGTAGGATTTTTTTTGTGAACCAAAGAGATCAAATAAACTTAAAGAGAGTGCCAATAATTACAGCCTGCCCCCCAAGTCCAGGTGAGTTTGCAATGTGCATTTCCATCAACCAGACATGCCAAATGTATAGATACACTGTTACAATTGGCACCTATGATTTATCTGAAATGTAGCTGAATCCTTGCCATAGCAAAACTGCAACTTGTCTTACTATAGACAAACTGTTACACATTGACATCTATGATTTATCTGAAATTTCGACTTCTCTCTCACCGTAGCAAAACTTCTTGCCTGACTTCTCTCTCCAAACAATGAGCATTCTCAATAATTTTGAAGACTATATACGACAGTATAGTAAAACAGATTCTTCGAGCATTTCAGATAAATGAGATAATGCCCATGGTTGAGATACTGGAGATACAAAATTGAATCAAAACATCACGGAAAATTGGATGAAATAGACCCGCATTAGCAAAATAGCAGAGCAACAAACATCTGGGTTGGGCGAATCTTGCAGTCGGGAATAGCAAGGGGTAAGGGCGGAGATGGGGTGACCTGCAAGAAGCAGCAGACGGATTCGAGGTTGGACTGCAAAGGAGTAGAACTTGGAGCCGCCATCCACCTGCCGATTCCACTTCCTACCGAACCTATCCCATGGAGAGAGGTGGATTACGAGCGGCGATAGCTGGTAGCCATCCTCCCCTCACTCCCGCACCGTCGCAAGAACCACTGCAGCGCTCGTCTCCCACGCGCACGGGACGCCACGTCGCAGCGCTTGTCTCCCACACATCGGGCAGTCGGGGTCTCACTCGCACATAGGCCTCCAGAGCCGTCGTTGCCTCCAATGCCTGCGGGCCTTGGAGCTGCAGTCGTGACATGGGAGTGACGACGAGGCGGAGCACGGGCACCACGCGAGCTTGACGAGGAGGAGGACATGGGAGTGCCGACGCGGGTAAGGACGAGGAAGGGCGCTAGCGAATCTTGGCTTGAGGTGCGGTGGAGCGGAGGAAGGTCGACCTAGGATCTCGGGCGGAGCTGCTGTGGATGGCATCCTGACGGCGACGGAAACAAGGAGGCTGAGGACGCTTGAGGTAGGGCGGGCCGCGCGTGCTGTGGGAGGAGCAAGGTCCGGTGGGGCTGGAGGCCTGGCACGGGTGGGGAGGAGTAAGGGCCCGGCGGACCTGGGGGTGGCCATTGATGGAGCTGTGGATGACATCTCGGTGGCTGCGGAAGCGTTGATGAAGAAGACTAGCATGCGTGGGGTGAAGGAGATAAGGAGGAGAGAGAGAAAAAGAAACAGTAAATTAATTGATAGAAATTAGAGTAAAAAAGAAATAAATATACAGTATGTGGGTATTATACATTTACCGTGGTGTATTTTGCACTATTATATAGTGAGAGATATTTTTTGCGCTTAACATTCTGCCCTTTAGGCAACATCGGTAACTAGAATCCTCCAAGCTAAATTGACAAAGAATAACAAGCGTTTGTACAAGCTAAGTCGACCAGTTTGTTAATAATGGTTAGTTAATAACTAGAATCCCCAATGACACTATTGACGATATCGCGAAGATAAGTGCCAAAAAGACAAGGAAATCATTGAGAGATTTGTGATCATCCTTCGTGACAACCCAGTGTGGGGCTAGGTTGAACACCTTGAAAACTATCATGTCATTATGTCACACTAAACCTTGATCAGAGGTTGAACCAGAGAATATACAATGTGTCGTCAGCTTCAGTAGCGGCTGCTATTTGGCATACCGATTAATAAATGTGTGAGATTATTCAATTTAAAAACTATATATCTCTATCTCTACAACTAAAAAAAATACGGAGAGAACCCGTCTACCCGGCCGTGGTGAAGTCTTCTTCAAAAGTGTCGCCCGGTCTTAGTCAAACTTCCCGAAAAAATCACGGACGGAAAAAAATGCCGCTCGGCCTCCCGAAATCACCGCACATGGTGCTCCACTCCATCTTCTAACCACTCGCATCCCTCCCCACCGTGAAAAAAAACTTGTGGAAAAAAAAGCTCATGCCTACCCCCACGTCGGACACGACGCTCGCGACCCCTGCGCATGTGCCCGTGAAACCGTGAGACGACCTCGCCCACCCATCGCCGTCGCAAAGCACTAGCGCTGTTTTCGCCATGTCGTCGCAGCATCTCTGTTTGTCGGCCTCCACGCCGTTGCCGTCGGACGGGTTGCCTTCAGACGCGATGTTGTTGCCTCCACCGCGAAGCCGTCGAACGACCTCGCTAAGACGCCAACCTGCCACCGCTGCAAAGCATTGACACCGTTTCCGCCATGTCATCGCACCTCCGTTCCTCTCGACTAGAGGCGAAAACGGCTATGCGGTATGTCAAGATGATTAGATGAATACTTGTTCGGATCTGCAACCTCCTTTTTCGACTATGTAGTTTTTCTATTTCAATTCTCAAATGGTTCCTAACATCTGATGTTCAGATCGGGCTACGTTTCGGGATTTCTGAAACGTCAATGGGTTTGATGTTCAAGTCAGACAACTCCTCTTGCTAGCCTCTCAAGATAACCTTCCAAAAATCAAGTTGATCCATCAACTTAGTGAGTTATTGTTCATTATAAAGCTTTTTATAGTACGACACAAATAAAATTGTATGGATTTTTTTAGTGTCAGTTAAGGAACATCAGTTCAGTACTCTAAAGCAATCGATGATTAACCTATTACTCGTCCTAATAGTTTAAGAATATGTAAAGGAATTTCAAACTAACATAATAGTGTCAAGCAGATAATATAAGCTTTCAAAAAATATAATGAATTTGGACTAGACATGTTTATAGATGCTCCAATTACTTTGTCGGTTCTGAACACCCCTGAATTTTTATAGTTTATACATGAATTTTCTGAATAGAACTTCCTTGCTCTATATAATACCGTAGTTTATAATGTTGATAGGTCGCCATTTAACTATCAAAACTATATAGAAAAATATATCTTTCACAATTTTTCAATGAATGAATGACATATGTTCAAATAATTTGGATCAAGCTTAGGAATCTGAACGCCTTAGCTCTCACTTTGCTTATTTTCAGGCCTTAGTTTTTTGTCTTCTATGAGAAACAAATCTTAGTAGATTTCCTTTCCTGAACATACTACTGAATAAGGTTTATACAAGTAGGGGGCAAATTGAGAATAATATGTTGCATTGACAGCATGACATTCTGCTCCAACTCTGAATTTTCCCGGTTTGGATTTCAAACATGAGAAATAATGTAGTACTCGAGATGTTGATTTCATACCTTTTACATAGTTTGCTATCTTACGTTACATGCACCTCATCACCAAAGAATCACCGAAATAAGGAGTCAACCACTACAACAGTCACCCACAGAGCAAGCAACTCAGATAAAGGCGTGTAGGATCATTGAAAAACCGAGTAGGAGTCACCCATACTCCAATCACCAAGTAGCAAGGTGTGAGTTGATCATGCAAATAGAACACTAAGTAGGAAATATGAGTTGTTACTATAGATGGCTATCATCTTTCATAGCTTAGTGGTATGGGTACATTCCATAACTTTTTTTTTTCTGATTTTCAGTTCTCCAATCTTTTTTATTAAGAGTATTCTCTGTTTAGGTTTTTGATTCATCAAGACAAACAAATAGTGCTAGAGATTTCTAATTTAGTGGATGGGTACTTAATTTTTGGTTTCAGTAAATTAGGTAGTATATGCCAAGAATTATATACTACCTTTGTTCACAAATAAAAGAAATTTTGTCATCCGTGACGCATATGAATATTATTGTATATTTTTTGACCCGTTGCAACGCACGGGCACTCACCTAGTACATTATATATATACACACACACTAGTATACTAAATGTTCTAGGCTCTACTATAGATAGGTCAGCTGGCCACTTACCTGGCTACTGCAGAGCTATTTCTTGTCTTGCTGACTGCTGCTGCCAACCAGAAAGTATAGCTCTGCTGTTGCTAGCCCGCTAGATCTGCAGGCCTGCGCGCCTGCAGCAGCAACCACAAGGAAGATAGGGACAACAACTGGAAGGGAGGGAGGAGGACCTAGGAACCGGAAGAGAGGAGAGGAGAGGGAGTTGCAAACTGCAGCAATGGAGGTGGCGGCTGCTGCTGGACAGGAGAGCTGAGAAGGGAGAAGAGTGGTTGTGTTCTGCTGCCAGAGAGTGAGTGAGAGGCTGAGCGAGTGGGGTATGAAAGAAAAGAAATTCTAATGGGATTGAGCCAAAACACAAGACAACTAGCTAGGCTCAAGTGTGAGACAGTCCACTCTCTGGCTGGACGGTCACACAGTCTGGACGGACGATTAATCGCGATTGAACGATGACTAATCGGACGTCCAGGTTCCTAGACGGTCTGGCCAAGTCGGAG
The DNA here is from genome assembly GCA_009763385.1 of Coix lacryma-jobi var. lacryma-jobi. Taxonomy (NCBI): domain Eukaryota; kingdom Viridiplantae; phylum Streptophyta; class Magnoliopsida; order Poales; family Poaceae; genus Coix; species Coix lacryma-jobi. The sequence continues at coordinate 176,443,744 of CM019822.1, read as the reverse complement.
GCCCTAGTCGTACCTAAAACCGTCCAGGATGATTAGTCACGATTAATCACGATTAATCACACGTCCTAAAAACATTGGTACCAACACAACATGGTGCTACTTTCCATATTCTCTCTCGATCCCAGAGTGTAGGTCATTTTAGTTTGTCCAAAGCCAAACTTCGCTAACTTCAATCATTTTAATGTCATACTCCCTCCGTCTCAAAATATTTGTCACTAGAAAACCGTGTTTCTCTCACAAACATGTTTCCCTAGTGACATCTATTTAGAGACGGAGGGAGTACATGTTACTGCATTTTTTTACAAGTTTGGTCAAAGCTTGAGAAGTTTCACTTGAAACAAAACTACAACCACCTACAATTGGGATGGAGTAGTAACCAAAATGAAATTAAAACCACAAACTAAAGTTTTCAGCAGAGTTAAGTAACAGTAGCTTATTATTAGCTACTTGAACTAATTAAGAAAAATCAGAGGTAGAATTCAAATTGACATGTCCTGTAATCTGCAGATTCAAGAGCAATCTGTCGCTATATAGCAGAGACCTACGAGCATCAAGGATATCCTTTCCTCCTGGGAAAGGATGTCCTCGAGAGGGCTTCAATTGAACAATGGCTCCGGAACGAGGAGCATGCCTTCGATCCTCCGAGCCGGGCATTGTTCTGTCATCTTGCCTTCCCACTCCAAGACGAGGATGATGACTATGATGAAGACATCAACAGAGAGAAGCAGAAGCTGGAGGAAGTCCTAGAAGTTTATGAGCAGAGGCTTGGTGAAACCAAGTTCCTTGCAGGGAATAAGTTCACCCTTGCTGACCTTGTTCACCTGCCAGGCAACCACCATGCCATCACATCAGAGAGGTTCGCTTACTTGTATGACTCGAGGAAGAATGTGCAGAGGTGGTGGAACGCAATCTCTGCCCGTGACTCCTGGCAGCAGGTGCTGAAGGACATGAAGACAGTGGAAGAGGAGCACAGAAAGGAGGAACTCGAGAAGGAGCAGGAACAATGGCATTCAGAGTATTTGCCACCATTCAGTGGCCGTGATATTCACATAAGCCATCGGCAGCAAGAGGGTACAAAGTCACAGACAGTGCTGGTTTCTCCTCCTAGCACTGGTACCATCATAACCTCCATTCCATCAGCTCCACAAGAACGTGAAACTGCCCCTGACCTTAAGCCTTCTTCTTCACCTATCCAAAGGAATCAAGGTGGCTTCTTTACAGCCACTGAAAAACATCCACGAACAAGGCAGGCAGATCCTACCACTCAGAAACCACCTAGCAGTGTCCAGAACGCTAAAAGCAGCTTCTTCCAGCCTTCCAGTACAACTACGAAGATGGATCAAAGAACCGATTCAGAGAATCCCAGCCAGAAAGGGGCCTCAACTCCTAGCAAAACCAGTCAAAGGGCATCCAACAAAGCTCCTGATAAGCCCCATGTTTCTGATTTCAGGACTAGAGATCATAAGGATGAGACAGGATTCCCCGCAATGCTCAGTTCACAAGCTTCCTCCAAGATCCCTAAAGCTAGTCAGACCAGTGAAGCAGTTGGTCCTGACAAGACCAGTCCAGGATCAGCCAAAGTTTCCCACAAAATTGGTGAACCTGATGTTCCTTATGCGCCTCATGCAGATGAAAAACCAAAAAGTGCAGTGGACACTCCTTATACCCACACAGAAATTGCAAAACAATCAACATATACTGGTGCCCTTGCTGACACCAAGAGAGCAACTGAAGTTGGTCAAGATAGGGCTCCATCTCCAGCCCAGAAACCAGGTGTCCAGGATGTCCAGAAACAAGATAAGGCAATGCCTACTGAGCAGAAACTATCTGGCACATCTCCAAGGCAAGTTCAATACCAAGATACTCAGGATGGCATTGATGGAGATGAAAGATTCTCGACTAAGAGGCTCTGGAGAATGTTTAATCCAGATGCTCCAGGTTCTCAAGACCCAACCATAGAGGAGGAAGCACCTATCACAAAGGATCCTTCAGGTGTGCATAACAGAGAAAAGCAAACCACAACAGTCCCAGCCAACAAAATAACCAGCTCTCCATCAACAGGCACAAGAGCCCCTTACACTCTAGAAGCTCCAGATGAAAGGGGAGACATTTTGCTAACTAAAGGAGTGCCCTACAATGATCGTTCTACTGCTAGGCCAGGATATTCACAAAGCATCCAACAATTAGCCCATCCAACTCCTAACAATGACAAGTTGGCCAAAACAGAAGGTGTTGACATGATAACATCACAACGTGCATCGCAGCAAACCCCAGCTGATGCTAAAAGTGGTTCAGAACTGATGCAAGGAGCTGACCCACATGCTCGTGTTGTTAGTGATGAACAGACAAAGAAGAGTTCCACCATGGGCGAAAGAGCTCCAGAGGCAACAAGGAAAGCTTCTGACAATCAAGGTACATCAGCATCTGTCCTAAAAGCAATTGTTGATACTTATGGGAAGCAAGCACCAGCTAGCCAAGAAGAAATCCTAGGTGTTCAAGATAATGGTGACCGTGACACAAACAAAAAATCTATTGTTGGCAAAAGGGAAGAAGAACCAACTTCAGGAACCCTCCCTGATAAATCAACCACAACATCAATGGTCGATCCAAGTGCGGCACTTCCTACACCCGTGCAAACACAAACTTCTGTTGGACAAAATGCATCTGCAGTTCCCAGTGAAGAAAATCTTGATGAGAGTGGCCAGAACAAGATAGCCAAACCATTGCCTGATGATCCAAGAAGCATGCTCCTAATTGCACCAGGAAAGATAGCACCAAATCCAGACACGCAAAACCCAGCAACTTCAGGTAAAGAGTTAATACTGGAAAAATGCTTAATCTCATGATCTGATGAAATGTTGAACCTGCACCTTTGTTATCTATGATGAGCTGCACTGACCATTGCACAAGAGAACATATATGCTTGCTCCTAAGCCCTAAGCAGTTACCTCAAACAAGGCACCAAAGCTTCACAAAGTAGCAGCTCTAAATTTCTTAAAGTGTTTCATGAACAAATACCCCAACCCAAGTCTTAGTATTTAAGAAAAATTATTCTGCATTTCTGTTGTCACTATCAATTTACACTCCTAAAATTGTTTCTTATATAGCAGGACTGTAGGAGACTATTCGGAGCCTCTTAAGGATTTAGGTACAATGCTAGTTTAAACAACTAAGTTGTCATAGTTTAAATCTAGTTCATTTTGTCTTTATGATAAGTAGTTTGTAGTCCATTTCTTAGGTAGAGAAGTTCTCTATAGCCTCATCGATGTGCTGGCTGATCATATTCATATGACATAATGCAGGCCAATTGTCAAAACAACCACCACAATTATCTTCTTTATCTGATACAAGGAACGAGAAGACCAGTATTGCTGAAACCGGTCAAACTAGTGTGGTATCGCTCAGTAGGCAAACAGGTCGGCAAGCTCCCAGGAATACTGGAGGACATTCTTTTGTGCCTCCACGAGCGACGCCACCTGAAGATAATAATAAAGCAAATGAGGAAGAAGCAGCCAAACAACAGGTAGCAAGCGATCAATCCAAGGCTCAGCTAGCTGAAAACAAAAGGCAAGGTGATTACGCAGAACCAGTCACTAGAATTGGCAAGCGCAAAGAGGAAGATACCTCCAAGCTAAAGATACAGTCTGACCAGAACAAGCCTCGAGCATCTAAAGATGGTGGCAAGCAAACCAACCAGCCAACAGATTCTCCTACCTTAGCAACATCCAAAGAAGTACAGCCTTCAAACGCAGAGAAGAGCAAGCAACTGCAAGGAGACAAGTCTGCTATATCACTGCAAGAAAATGTTAAGCAGGGTTCTGAAGCTGCATCACTGGGGCCGGGAGGAGAGCAGCAAAGGAAGAAGGATCTCCCCACAAATGTTGATAAGAACTATGAGAAAAGTCCATAAGTTATTTCTGAAGAAATAATTACTTCTGATACTCAGCAAGTGAAGAACAACAGAAATGACAGCACATCAGATAGGTCAACCAAACACAGCCAGTCAGAGGGTAACAAATATAAACTTCCTGAATCAGAGAGAGTTGGCACATAGACGAACCTATGAAGTACCTCCTTTATATCATTTTCCTGCGGTTTCTTTGTTGTGGTCTTATCTACTTTATCACTTCCACATGTTTATGTAATATAAAGTCTGTAATATTAGCACTTTCAGACCAATCGTGGCCAAGTTCGTCTATATGACATGTTATTTCGCTCTTTTTCTGTTGATCAATGAGTTGTTTAGACATCCAACGTGAGTGTGGAGAACCAAGCAAATTACACTCGGGTTTGTATAATATGTGGAGAACCAAAGGGGTATATGAACACACGTGAGTGTGTGGTGCAGTGGTAGAGGAGGCTCCGTGCGAACGAGGTCGGGGGTTCGAATCCCACCAGCCGCGTTAGCCGCAAATTTTGCGCGAAAAATGCTGAAACTTGCGACTTCAACAGAGACAGGCGGACGCTGGATGATTGGATCCTCACCTTAATTAAAATATTTTTTTCCTTTTTATTTTTGGGGTTTTTCGGAAATTTTTTACACAAACGGTTCGCTACGCCATTCCACAGGCGGTTTACATGCAACCTTTGCTATGGTCCTATTTCTATTGTCTCCCAGCACAGGCGGTTGGAAAAAATGCCAGTAAAAATAGGTCTCCAACCACCTATATAGTGAGTTTGTGTACTAGTGAATAGATAGTGAATAGATCTTAGGTGTTTCTCTAGCCAAATGATTTTTTTAAAAAAACTTTTCTTTGTTTGTGACAGTAATGATTCTACTGGTCTCGATGTCACATTCTTAGAGCATCTCCGAGTGTTTCCTATATTTTATTTGGCAAATCTTGTATTTTGCCAACTTCTAAAAAAAATGTGTCAAGTAAACATAGAGCTCCTCTTTAAGAGTTTGTTATTTTTGACTTGCCAAAATCAAAAATACTTTTACAAAGTGAACACTGAACTTTTATCTAAACCAAAATAGGTCTTCTCACCTTTTCTTTGTCTCTACTTTCGCAACTGGAACCCTGGAAAGAGTTTCTAATCATTTTTAGCCTTCTAATTACTTTTGTCTTTCCATACTTATTTTGTAAAAAATTTATGGACGTCAAGTTAACGTAGCAAACTCTTAAAAGATGCTCTTAATGAATTAGCTACTCCCAACGTCTTTATTTACATTTAGAAATTTCCAATTGCTACAATCAAAAGAACTTACTAAGGATGGAGATGGTGCTCCAAATGGTTATCCACGGTTCTCCCCTAGTTCAACTAAATGAACTAGATTGCAAAAATGAGGAGACAAATTGTCTAGTTAGTTCTTTAAATTGAACTAGAAGAGAACCGCGGATACCCATTTGGAGCACCATCCCCATCTATAGAACTTACTATTCAAAATATTCCTTGTTATTAGGCAAATGGGTTTTATATATGTTTTCGCGCTTCTAATGATCACTCAAAAACAAAAAAGAACAAACTTGATCCATATTACTCCCTCCGTCCAACAAAATATGCAACTATGGGTTCCGTGCCACCAAAAGTAGTTTGTGTTTGACTAAATTTCTAGTAAATACTATTCACATTTACGGCTCTAAATTAATTTATTAAAAAACTACATTTCATAATGAATATAATGATATTTATTTTATATCATAAATATTAATATATTTTTATATATAATTAATCAAACTAGAGATACTAAACCATGACACTGTGCTAGAATTGCATGTTTTTATGGACGGAGGGAGTACAGGTGTTGGAGTTTTGTTTTTTTTCCAAGGTGAAGCTTCACAAGGCATGCCCCAATAAACACATTGCAATCAGCGCCAAGGCAAGCACTTCCTTTCATGCATCCTGTTTGCTTTGCAGGACCGCACTACTTCCAGCCTCTAATGCTTCATGACAGATCACTGGACTGGAGCATCAAACCGTCATCGCTGCACGCCTTCACAAGCATTTCGCCGGCTGCATGTCTGCATCAAGAAATCATTCATATCAAACCGTCATCCCTTAGGACACTTACAATGCAGAATCTATATAGTTTCTAAGTCCATTTATTATCTTACTATTTATTATATTTTGCTGATGTGACAGTATATTTATTGAAGATAGAGAAAAAAACCACTCGACGTCTACGTTAGCTTCGAGGCCGTAAGAAACCAGAAGACTCGCGTTGGGGGAGGACGGCGTGGTTCCTATGGATCCCGTACACCCGCGCCAATGCGCCATCCACCCTGCAACAACCGCGCTTCCCCTCCGGCTCGCGCTATTCTCCCGCGCACCACCGCATCTCTCACGCACAACGTCGTGCAGCTTGGCCATGACCTCACTGTGTCGGCTCCCTGGTCTGCAGCTGATCGGCACTGCCTCCATGGAGCTCCACCCGTGTGGTCCGCCGCTGCCGCGCTGGCCTCCCTGCTCGAGTCTGTTTTTGCTGCATGATGCTTTGGAGAGCGCCCGTAGCCACCTGCGCGGCTTGCGCGCTGAGTAGGAACTGCCGACATGCACCAACACGAGGAACGGGACGCTCTTTTGGAGCCAAACTTCATCGTCCTAAACTGGAGGTAGGCAATGGTCCACGTGATCGTCTAGAATATGCTTGTTGTGGAGCATGCCATGGTAGTTCACAAGGGAGCTGCACATCACGTACATGCAGTTCGGGAGCAAAAGATCCAAGCGAGAGGAGACGTGAATGATCAGATAGACTCTATGATAAGAAAGTTGCACCGGAGAGAGGTAGTTTCATGATACAGTATCCTAGACAGTAGATACTACTGATAGTTTCTGCATTGTGAGTGCTCTAAAGGTACCCGAAGCGTTGTGTAAAAGAACTATCTGAATACTGCTCCTATTCTTGGGGACTAGTTATTTTCCATAAAAGTTTCCCTGCATGGTAAGAGCCTAGAAGGACACCCAGTCCGTTCCATCACCCATCCTGTTAGTTTGTCTGCCGATATGCCGGTACATGTAGGCGATATCATGGTTCTCTGAGCTAAATTTGCCTTCTTATGCAGAACCTGTGTGCTCCCGTACCAGCAGTTTGAATTTCCTTTTATCAAAGCAGCAAGGCTTCTTTTGCCCTTTCACTTTAAACGTGGAGGCTATGATGGAATTCACCATTTTTTGATGATGTATTCTTTATATAGTATGAATACCAAAATAGCAACATGCACAATCCAAATCCATCAGATTTACTCCACTTTGCCTTTTGCTTTCCTCCCTTCGTCACCTTTTCTTTTCTCTTTTCTTTATTTCTAGTCCTGCTTCTCACTCTATCACCACCTGTTCCCAATCAGACACTTTAAGCATCTTCTCTTTGCTTGTTCAGGCAGGCATGGACAGAACCTTCTTAAAACAATGACGGTTGGATCACCATGCTTGCACGCCATTATCTTCATTTCTTTCAACCAGTGAGCCTGGGCTCTTGTCGCCATGGCAGGCCTTAGCACCAGTGCAGGGCCTCCTGTTGTAAATGTGTACCATGAGAAATCCATGATCCTGCCGGATGTGTCGAGGGTGCTGACATGCTTGTACGAGAAAAATGTCAAGTTTGAGACAATCAGAGCCTCTTACAAGGATATACTCAGCCTCCAGGTACTTGCCACATACACCAAAGATTTTTTGCAACTCCCATATAGTTCACGCAGCTGTTGTTTAGCTTACACAACATAACATCTTCTCTGCAGGCGTCCAGGAGTGTTCCAGTTCCGTTCTACGATGGACCCATATTTCTGCAAGGTACAGCTGCAATTTTGTTATGTATTCAAGCTGTACAGATTTATAATGTCATTGGGTATTGCCAGATATGAAAAATGTAAACCTTGACATGTGTCTGCCCTCAATTCTTCTAACCAGTATCATCTTCCTGAAACATAAAATGCGTTTGAAAGTAGCAGGACACAGAAGGACTGCACATAGACTACGCTGTTTTGGGCCCAGGCTCTTACTGCAAATCTTGTTCAAGCCATGTAACGGTAAAAAATTAAACCAAAAAGAATTACTTGCAAGAAAAAAAAAATTACCATGGGAACAAACTGTAAATTCAATTCAATAAATCAAATTTCTTGGAATCTTAGAAGATTACATAGGATCTACACTGTCTCCCAATGTGACATGAAATTAAAAGCCAAACAATGAAATAAATACGCTCTGTAGCCTCTAGTTATATGTTTATTCTTCAGCATTCTGTTTGCCAAGTTTTTGCCCACTTTCATTTCAATGCACAAGTCATATTGAAAAAAATAAGGAATTATTGCTCACTCAATTTTTGGGTACACTGGCTTGTTCACATTCATGCATGAAACATAAGCAAAAAAAATTTCCAGATTACCACATTGTGAAATGAAATGTAAGATGTTTACATGTTTTACACAAATGTTTTCAGAATGAAAAGATTTATAAAAAGGTTGTACCAACTAATGTTTTCAAGACGGCTGGTCGAGCCTGGGCGCCTGAGGACCGTCCAGGACAATTAGCCGTCGTCCAGGACGATTAATCGACCCTGGACGAGCCCCCTGGTCGTCCCGGTCGTCCCTCACATATGATGACTGATATATACCACATATATGTATAGTTATATACAATATCTCTACAACTAAAAAATACCTATGGTCAACATCTACCCGGCAGGACGAAAAGACCTGTGACCGGCGTCTACCCGGCAGGACGAGTAGGCCTGCGACACCGCAACCTCCAGCAATTTGTACCTCACCATGCATACTATTCCCCGCAATCAGGTCCTCATTAACAGCATAATAGGCAACCCAGCAATCACGTCAGCGGCAAAATAGGCAACGGACGCGTCAAATCATGGATCCTCGGTAAAAAGAAAAAAGAAAAAAAAACCTCTCCACCAGCCCCTAATCAGATCACAGCCACCCCCTAATCAGATCACAGCCACCACCACTGACCGGCCACCTGATCACATGAGGGCTGCCAACAAAACCTCCCCTGGTCGTACCAAAAAACCAAAAACAGTCTTCACCCGTTAGTTGCCGGCGCCAATTCTCCACTCGCCGTGTGGACTGGATGACTTGTTTATGGTCATCATCATTGAAGAGATCGCCGTTTCTTTAAGAGGGAGTCTAGCCGATTCATTCACGAGAAGACCCGACACGTTTGATCTCTTTCATGTTTTGCTTGGCTTTCTTGGCCATCCCTAGCAAATAAAAAATAGTGCAAAAATCAAGTCATGACAACTGATCAAGTATTATCTGCCAATTGCAAATTGGCATGCAATAGATATCTTTTTACATGCGGCCAAGGACGAGTTGCAAGAAATGTATGGGTTGCATCATTCCTTGTTAAAAAGGAATAGGTATTAGAATACAATAGATCTTAATTGATTTCACCCCTCCACCATAAAGTCACTACCCACTGCCAAGTGCCAATCAAATTCAGTTGTCGATAACAAAAAAATCAAGGATGACTTTGATGCAACTCTGCTGTAAAAAATGACACATTAACACAAGCTGATTAGAGCTGTAAAAAAATTCCAATAGTAGTTTCATTAAAAAAAGTGAATGACACTCGACAAAAGGGAATGACATACGGATTTTTCATTGATGTTACAAGGCTGTGTATAGTTGTATAGAATTTATTTTTTTCCTGCTATTTAGAATGCTAAGATATAGCTTCATGTATGCATAGTCAAATAGTGGTTTCATTAGATTCATGTTCTATACAAGCCAGTTTACCACATATTCAAGATTGGAATTACCAGGTCAAGATATTATTATCTCTACAATGCCTTGATCTACATACTAAACAAATGATCTACTGAATATTTATTAAAAAAAGTTGCTAGAGCTTTGCACAATTTGCATTTTCATAAAATGGCATATCTATCAGCTTACAATGACATTAGTGAATACCACACACACACGCACGCACGCACGCACACGCACACGGACACACACACACACACACACACAATAAGTTTTGCAACCATATACAAGTGACCAAATGTCCTGTTGGTTCTATCTGGTATATCATCAACCTATCTTTAGAAAAGAAAACATTGTAATGCAAACATGTAGAACGTAGGATTTTTTTTGTGAACCAAAGAGATCAAATAAACTTAAAGAGAGTGCCAATAATTACAGCCTGCCCCCCAAGTCCAGGTGAGTTTGCAATGTGCATTTCCATCAACCAGACATGCCAAATGTATAGATACACTGTTACAATTGGCACCTATGATTTATCTGAAATGTAGCTGAATCCTTGCCATAGCAAAACTGCAACTTGTCTTACTATAGACAAACTGTTACACATTGACATCTATGATTTATCTGAAATTTCGACTTCTCTCTCACCGTAGCAAAACTTCTTGCCTGACTTCTCTCTCCAAACAATGAGCATTCTCAATAATTTTGAAGACTATATACGACAGTATAGTAAAACAGATTCTTCGAGCATTTCAGATAAATGAGATAATGCCCATGGTTGAGATACTGGAGATACAAAATTGAATCAAAACATCACGGAAAATTGGATGAAATAGACCCGCATTAGCAAAATAGCAGAGCAACAAACATCTGGGTTGGGCGAATCTTGCAGTCGGGAATAGCAAGGGGTAAGGGCGGAGATGGGGTGACCTGCAAGAAGCAGCAGACGGATTCGAGGTTGGACTGCAAAGGAGTAGAACTTGGAGCCGCCATCCACCTGCCGATTCCACTTCCTACCGAACCTATCCCATGGAGAGAGGTGGATTACGAGCGGCGATAGCTGGTAGCCATCCTCCCCTCACTCCCGCACCGTCGCAAGAACCACTGCAGCGCTCGTCTCCCACGCGCACGGGACGCCACGTCGCAGCGCTTGTCTCCCACACATCGGGCAGTCGGGGTCTCACTCGCACATAGGCCTCCAGAGCCGTCGTTGCCTCCAATGCCTGCGGGCCTTGGAGCTGCAGTCGTGACATGGGAGTGACGACGAGGCGGAGCACGGGCACCACGCGAGCTTGACGAGGAGGAGGACATGGGAGTGCCGACGCGGGTAAGGACGAGGAAGGGCGCTAGCGAATCTTGGCTTGAGGTGCGGTGGAGCGGAGGAAGGTCGACCTAGGATCTCGGGCGGAGCTGCTGTGGATGGCATCCTGACGGCGACGGAAACAAGGAGGCTGAGGACGCTTGAGGTAGGGCGGGCCGCGCGTGCTGTGGGAGGAGCAAGGTCCGGTGGGGCTGGAGGCCTGGCACGGGTGGGGAGGAGTAAGGGCCCGGCGGACCTGGGGGTGGCCATTGATGGAGCTGTGGATGACATCTCGGTGGCTGCGGAAGCGTTGATGAAGAAGACTAGCATGCGTGGGGTGAAGGAGATAAGGAGGAGAGAGAGAAAAAGAAACAGTAAATTAATTGATAGAAATTAGAGTAAAAAAGAAATAAATATACAGTATGTGGGTATTATACATTTACCGTGGTGTATTTTGCACTATTATATAGTGAGAGATATTTTTTGCGCTTAACATTCTGCCCTTTAGGCAACATCGGTAACTAGAATCCTCCAAGCTAAATTGACAAAGAATAACAAGCGTTTGTACAAGCTAAGTCGACCAGTTTGTTAATAATGGTTAGTTAATAACTAGAATCCCCAATGACACTATTGACGATATCGCGAAGATAAGTGCCAAAAAGACAAGGAAATCATTGAGAGATTTGTGATCATCCTTCGTGACAACCCAGTGTGGGGCTAGGTTGAACACCTTGAAAACTATCATGTCATTATGTCACACTAAACCTTGATCAGAGGTTGAACCAGAGAATATACAATGTGTCGTCAGCTTCAGTAGCGGCTGCTATTTGGCATACCGATTAATAAATGTGTGAGATTATTCAATTTAAAAACTATATATCTCTATCTCTACAACTAAAAAAAATACGGAGAGAACCCGTCTACCCGGCCGTGGTGAAGTCTTCTTCAAAAGTGTCGCCCGGTCTTAGTCAAACTTCCCGAAAAAATCACGGACGGAAAAAAATGCCGCTCGGCCTCCCGAAATCACCGCACATGGTGCTCCACTCCATCTTCTAACCACTCGCATCCCTCCCCACCGTGAAAAAAAACTTGTGGAAAAAAAAGCTCATGCCTACCCCCACGTCGGACACGACGCTCGCGACCCCTGCGCATGTGCCCGTGAAACCGTGAGACGACCTCGCCAACCCATCGCCGTCGCAAAGCACTAGCGCTGTTTTCGCCATGTCGTCGCAGCATCTCTGTTTGTCGGCCTCCACGCCGTTGCCGCGGACGGGTTGCCTTCAGACGCGATGTTGTTGCCTCCACCGCGAAGCCGTCGAACGACCTCGCTAAGACGCCAACCTGCCACCGCTGCAAAGCATTGACACCGTTTCCGCCATGTCATCGCACCTCCGTTCCTCTCGACTAGAGGCGAAAACGGCTATGCGGTATGTCAAGATGATTAGATGAATACTTGTTCGGATCTGCAACCTCCTTTTTCGACTATGTAGTTTTTCTATTTCAATTCTCAAATGGTTCCTAACATCTGATGTTCAGATCGGGCTACGTTTCGGGATTTCTGAAACGTCAATGGGTTTGATGTTCAAGTCAGACAACTCCTCTTGCTAGCCTCTCAAGATAACCTTCCAAAAATCAAGTTGATCCATCAACTTAGTGAGTTATTGTTCATTATAAAGCTTTTTATAGTACGACACAAATAAAATTGTATGGATTTTTTTAGTGTCAGTTAAGGAACATCAGTTCAGTACTCTAAAGCAATCGATGATTAACCTATTACTCGTCCTAATAGTTTAAGAATATGTAAAGGAATTTCAAACTAACATAATAGTGTCAAGCAGATAATATAAGCTTTCAAAAAATATAATGAATTTGGACTAGACATGTTTATAGATGCTCCAATTACTTTGTCGGTTCTGAACACCCCTGAATTTTTATAGTTTATACATGAATTTTCTGAATAGAACTTCCTTGCTCTATATAATACCGTAGTTTATAATGTTGATAGGTCGCCATTTAACTATCAAAACTATATAGAAAAATATATCTTTCACAATTTTTCAATGAATGAATGACATATGTTCAAATAATTTGGATCAAGCTTAGGAATCTGAACGCCTTAGCTCTCACTTTGCTTATTTTCAGGCCTTAGTTTTTTGTCTTCTATGAGAAACAAATCTTAGTAGATTTCCTTTCCTGAACATACTACTGAATAAGGTTTATACAAGTAGGGGGCAAATTGAGAATAATATGTTGCATTGACAGCATGACATTCTGCTCCAACTCTGAATTTTCCCGGTTTGGATTTCAAACATGAGAAATAATGTAGTACTCGAGATGTTGATTTCATACCTTTTACATAGTTTGCTATCTTACGTTACATGCACCTCATCACCAAAGAATCACCGAAATAAGGAGTCAACCACTACAACAGTCACCCACAGAGCAAGCAACTCAGATAAAGGCGTTTAGGATCATTGAAAAACCGAGTAGGAGTCACCCATACTCCAATCACCAAGTAGCAAGGTGTGAGTTGATCATGCAAATAGAACACTAAGTAGGAAATATGAGTTGTTACTATAGATGGCTATCATCTTTCATAGCTTAGTGGTATGGGTACATTCCATAACTTTTTTTTTCTGATTTTCAGTTCTCCAATCTTTTTTATTAAGAGTATTCTCTGTTTAGGTTTTTGATTCATCAAGACAAACAAATAGTGCTAGAGATTTCTAATTTAGTGGATGGGTACTTAATTTTTGGTTTCAGTAAATTAGGTAGTATATGCCAAGAATTATATACTACCTTTGTTCACAAATAAAAGAAATTTTGTCATCCGTGACGCATATGAATATTATTGTATATTTTTTGACCCGTTGCAACGCACGGGCACTCACCTAGTACATTATATATATACACACACTAGTATACTAAATGTTCTAGGCTCTACTATAGATAGGTCAGCTGGCCACTTACCTGGCTACTGCAGAGCTATTTCTTGTCTTGCTGACTGCTGCTGCCAACCAGAAAGTATAGCTCTGCTGTTGCTAGCCCGCTAGATCTGCAGGCCTGCGCGCCTGCAGCAGCAACCACAAGGAAGATAGGGACAACAACTGGAAGGGAGGGAGGAGGACCTAGGAACCGGAAGAGAGGAGAGGAGAGGGAGTTGCAAACTGCAGCAATGGAGGTGGCGGCTGCTGCTGGACAGGAGAGCTGAGAAGGGAGAAGAGTGGTTGTGTTCTGCTGCCAGAGAGTGAGTGAGAGGCTGAGCGAGTGGGGTATGAAAGAAAAGAAATTCTAATGGGATTGAGCCAAAACACAAGACAACTAGCTAGGCTCAAGTGTGAGACAGTCCACTCTCTGGCTGGACGGTCACACAGTCTGGACGGACGATTAATCGCGATTGAACGACGACTAATCGGACGTCCAGGTTCCTAGACGGTCTGGCCAAGTCGGAGGCCCTAGTCGTACCTAAAACCGTCCAGGACGATTAGTCACGATTAATCACACGTCCTAAAAACATTGGTACCAACACAACATGGTGCTACTTTCCATATTCTCTCTCGATCCCAGAGTGTAGGTCATTTTAGTTTGTCCAAAGCCAAACTTCGCTAACTTCAATCATTTTAATGTCATACTCCCTCCGTCTCAAAATATATGTCACTAGAAAACCGTGTTTCTCTCACAAACATGTTTCCCTAGTGACATCTATTTAGAGACGGAGGGAGTACATGTTACTGCATTTTTTTACAAGTTTGGTCAAAGCTTGAGAAGTTTCACTTGAAACAAAACTACAACCACCTACAATTGGGATGGAGTAGTAACCAAAATGAAATTAAAACCACAAACTAAAGTTTTCAGCAGAGTTAAGTAACAGTAGCTTATTATTAGCTACTTGAACTAATTAAGAAAAATCAGAGGTAGAATTCAAATTGACATGTCCTGTAATCTGCAGATTCAAGAGCAATCTGTCGCTATATAGCAGAGACCTACGAGCATCAAGGATATCCTTTCCTCCTGGGAAAGGATGTCCTCGAGAGGGCTTCAATTGAACAATGGCTCCGGAACGAGGAGCATGCCTTCGATCCTCCGAGCCGGGCATTGTTCTGTCATCTTGCCTTCCCACTCCAAGACGAGGATGATGACTATGATGAAGACATCAACAGAGAGAAGCAGAAGCTGGAGGAAGTCCTAGAAGTTTATGAGCAGAGGCTTGGTGAAACCAAGTTCCTTGCAGGGAATAAGTTCACCCTTGCTGACCTTGTTCACCTGCCAGGCAACCACCATGCCATCACATCAGAGAGGTTCGCTTACTTGTATGACTCGAGGAAGAATGTGCAGAGGTGGTGGAACGCAATCTCTGCCCGTGACTCCTGGCAGCAGGTGCTGAAGGACATGAAGACAGTGGAAGAGGAGCACAGAAAGGAGGAACTCGAGAAGGAGCAGGAATAATGGCATTCAGAGTATTTGCAATCATTCAGTGGCCGTGATATTCACATAAGCCATCGGCAGCAAGAGGGTACAATGTCACAGACAGTGCTGGTTTCTCCTCCTAGCACTGGTACCATCATAACCTCCATTCCATCAGCTCCACAAGAACGTGAAACTGCCCCTGACCTTAAGCCTTCTTCTTCACCTATCCAAAGGAATCAAGGTGGCTTCTTTACAGCCACTGAAAAACATCCACGAACAAGGCAGGCAGATCCTACCACTCAGAAACCACCTAGCAGTGTCCAGAACGCTAAAAGCAGCTTCTTCCAGCCTTCCAGTACAACTACGAAGATGGATCAAAGAACCGATTCGGAGAATCCCAGCCAGAAAGGGGCCTCAACTCCTAGCAAAACCAGTCAAAGGGCATCCAACAAAGCTCCTGATAAGCCCCATGTTTCTGATTTCAGGACTAGAGATCATAAGGATGAGACAGGATTCCCCGCAATGCTCAGTTCACAAGCTTCCTCCAAGATCCCTAAAGCTAGTCAGACCAGTGAAGCAGTTGGTCCTGACAAGACCAGTCCAGGATCAGCCAAAGTTTCCCACAAAATTGGTGAACCTGATGTTCCTTATGCACCTCATGCAGATGAAAAACCAAAAAGTGCAGTGCACACTCCTTATACCCACACAGAAATTGCAAAACAATCAACATATACTGGTGCCCTTGCTGACACCAAGAGAGCAACTGAAGTTGGTCAAGATAGGGCTCCATCTCCAGCCCAGAAACCAGGTGTCCAGGATGTCCAGAAACAAGATAAGGCAATGCCTACTGAGCAGAAACTATCTGGCACATCTCCAAGGCAAGTTCAATACCAAGATACTCAGGATGGCATTGATGGATATGAAAGATTCTCGACTAAGAGGCTCTGGAGAATGTTTAATCCAGATGCTCCAGGTTCTCAAGACCCAACCATAGAGGAGGAAGCACCTATCACAAAGGATCCTTCAGGTGTGCATAACAGAGAAAAGCAAACCACAACAGTCCCAGCCAACAAAATAACCAGCTCTCCATCAACAGGCACAAGAGCCCCTTACACTCTAGAAGCTCCAGATGAAAGGGGAGACATTTTGCTAACTAAAGGAGTGCCCTACAATGATCGTTCTACTGCTAGGCCAGGATATTCACAAAGCATCCAACAAGTAGCCCATCCAACTCCTAACAATGACAAGTTGGCCAAAACAGAAGGTGTTGACATGATAACATCACAACGTGTATCGCAGCAAACCCCAGCTGATGCTAAAAGTGGTTCAGAACTGATGCAAGGAGCTGACCCACATGCTCGTGTTGTTAGTGATGAACAGAGAAAGAAGAGTTCCACCATGGGCGAAAGAGCTCCAGAGGCAACAAGGAAAGCTTCTGACAGTCAAGGTACATCAGCATCTGTCCTAAAAGCAATTGTTGATACTTATGGGAAGTAAGCACCAGCTAGCCAAGAAGAAATCCTAGGTGTTCAAGATAATGGTGACCGTGACACAAACAAAAAATCTATTGTTGGCAAAAGGGAAGAAGAACCAACTTCAGGAACCCTCCCTGATAAATCAACCACAACATCAATGGTCGATCCAAGTGCGGCACTTCCTACACCCGTGCAAACACAAACTTCTGTTGGACAAAATGCATCTGCAGTTCCCAGTGAAGAAAATCTTGATGAGAGTGGCCAGAACAAGATAGCCAAACCATTGCCTGATGATCCAAGAAGCATGCTCCTAATTGCACCAGGAAAGATAGCACCAAATCCAGACACGCAAAACCCAGCAACTTCAGGTAAAGATTTAATACTGGAAAAATGCTTAATCTCATGATCTGATGAAATGCTGAACCTGCACCTTTGTTATCTATGATGAGCTGCACTGACCATTGCACAAGAGAACATATATGCATGCTCCTAAGCCCTAAGCAGTTACCTCAAACAAGGCACCAAAGCTTCACAAAGTAGCAGCTCTAAATTTCTTAAAGTGTTTCATGAACAAATACCCAAACCCAAGTCTTAGTATTTAAGAAAAACTATTCTGCATTTCTGTTGTCACTATCAATTTACACTCCTAAAATTGTTTCTTATATAGCAGGACTGTAGGAGACTATTCGGAGCCTCTTAAGGATTTAGGTACAATGCTAGTTTAAACAACTAAGTTGTCATAGTTTAAATCTAGTTCATTTTGTCTTTATGATAAGTAGTTTGTAGTCCATTTCTTAGGTAGAGAAGTTCTCTATAGCCTCATCGATGTGCTGGCTGATCATATTCATATGACATAATGCAGGCCAATTGTCAAAACAACCACCACAATTATCTTCTTTATCTGATACAAGGAACGAAAAGACCAGTATTGCTGAAACCGGTCAAACTAGTGTGGTATCGCTCAGTAGGCAAACAGGTCGGCAAGCTCCCAGGAATACTGGAGGACATTCTTTTGTGCCTCCACGAGCGACGCCACCTGAAGATAATAATAAAGCAAATGAGGAAGAAGCAGCCAAACAACAGGTAGCAAGCGATCAATCCAAGGCTCAGCTAGCTGAAAACAAAAGGCAAGGTGATTACGCGGAACCAGTCACTAGAATTGGCAAGCGCAAAGAGGAAGATACCTCCAAGCTAAAGATACAGTCTGACCAGAACAAGCCTCGAGCATCTAAAGATGGTGGCAAGCAAACCAACCAGCCAACAGATTCTCCTACCTTAGCAACATCCAAAGAAGTACAGCCTTCAAATGCAGAGAAGAGCAAGCAACTTCAAGGAGACAAGTCTGCTATATCACTGCAAGAAAATGTTAAGCAGGGTTCTGAAGCTGCATCACTGGGGCCGGGAGGAGAGCAGCAAAGGAAGAAGGATCTCCCCACAAATGTTGATAAGAACTATGAGAAAAGTCCATAAGTTATTTCTGAAGAAATAATTACCTCTGATACTCAGCAAGTGAAGAACAACAGAAATGACAGCACATCAGATAGGTCAACCAAACACAGCCAGTCAGAGGGTAACAAAGATAAACTTCCTGAATCAGAGAGAGTTGGCACATAGATGAACCTATGAAGTACCTCCTTTATATCATTTTCCTGCGGTTTCTTTGTTGTGGTCTTATCTACTTTATCACTTCCACATGTTTATGTAATATAAAGTCTGTAATATTAGCACCTTCAGACCAATCGTGGCCAAGTTCGTCTATATGACATGTTATTTCGCTCTTTTTCTGTTGATCAATGAGTTGTTTAGACATCCAAGTCCTCATTCTAGTTATGAATCATGCATACATAAAATTCAGCTTCTACAATACATATATTCCTGTGTAGATTATATCTATGTATTCGTCTAATACCTTTGTGAACTACCTCCATTTGTCAATCTAGTTGTCTTAAATATCTAGTCTTCAAACTATGGTTTCCTCTAGGGGAACCTCAGAGAAGTTATTAGCCTATTTAAAATTCAGAATATATATAGAACTGATTGTTTAGTAGCTCACAGTAGTTTGGTCGTGTTTTGATGGGATGTTGTTTGCCTGTTGTATGAGGGAAGAATGCAGCCACCACACAAATCAATAATTTGGTCTTGGAGATGCTCAGTTACTACCAATGATACAGATATAGCATCGCCATTTCCCAAGTTCATGAACAAAGATGTGCATTGTAATTTGGAAACCATCTTCAGCAAATTTCTACAACTACTCTGTCAAGGGCGTTGGGACCTAGGGTAGCTGGCCCTCGGCTACGGAGTTCGTAGCCTTGGTCCGTCGTTGCCGGTGAGATTTTGCCCCTCAGCCGTCGGCTTAGGTTGAGAGAAGAGAAAGGAGATTAGATTGAAAATGTCTTGCTTAACTTCAAAAGTCTGAGTACAATTTATTCTTATAGGCTCGTGGCCTTCCTAAACAAACAAACTATTTCTAAATTAAAGGCTGACTTGGCCAACTCCTAAACAGACTCTTCCTGCGGCGCGGAGACCGCCTGCTGTACGCGTGCCTAGGCAGCTTCCGTGGCTCGTGAATACGAGCGGCCCCACATGACATCTCTCCTCCCTTGTCAGCTAGGTCGTCCTCGAGCTGGAAAGCTAGGTATGTGGCACGGAACGTGTCGAGGTCCTCCCAAGTAGCTGACGCCGGAGGTGCTCCCTTCCAGTGAACCAAGACCTGGTGGACGCCGTGCGCGAGACGAGTGCGAACGAGCCGATGTAGCCGTACCATGGTGGATGGTTGGGAGTGGAGGTGGAGCATGCGGCGGCTGCCCCACGAACTTCTTGATAACATCGATGTGGAACACGTCATGCAAACATGTGCGAGGTGGGAGCTCCAAGCGGACGACAACATCATTGATCAACTCGACGACGCGGTAAGGGCCGGAGTAACGGGGCTTCAGCTTGCCTACGTCGGACATCAGCTAAGAACGCGTCCTGTTCCTCCATGTTGTCAGCTACAACAGCCACACACGTCTCGCCGGGCTCGTACGAGCGAATGGTGGGCGGGCTGTGGCCGTAGACGACACGAAACGGTGTATCCCGCAATGACGTCTGGTACGCTGTATTGTAGACGTACTCCGCCCACGGAAGCCAACAGAGCCACTATCAGGGTCAGTCACCAGTGAAACACCGCAAATACATCACAATGACCCAATTGGCGGCCTCTGATTGCTCGTCGGATTGGGGGTGAATGGCCATCGTCATGTGCAGCCGTGCGCCCATCAAATGCATCAGCTCACGCCAGAAAGTGGATGTGAAGACAGCAGGGTCCCGATCGGAGACCATGGACTGGGCACTCCATGAAGATGGACAATGTCACAGAAGAAAGCATGGGTGACTGATTCAACAGAGTAGGGGTGTGACAGTGGTATGAAAGGGCAGTATTTGCTGAACCTGTCAACCATGGTGAGAATGTCTGACTTGCCCCCGACGCATGGCAAAGCTTCGACGAAGTCCAGAGCAATGTCCGTCCAAACCCCGGTTGGAACAGGCAGCGGCATGAGGAGGCCTGCCGGATGCAGGTGCTCAGACTTGTTCCTCTGGCAGACCGAACAGGCGCGCACCATGTTTTGCATGAGCTGGCACATACTGGGGAAGTGGAAATCATGGTGGAGTCGATGAAGCGTACGTTGGACACCTTTGTGGCCGTCCTCATGTATGGCCGTCATGACCTTCAGCAGAAGGAGTGACGCTGGCGCGATGTAGAGCCTTCGGTCAAACGTGACCATGTCGTCAATGAGCGCCCAAGGAGCCCTGCGGGTGCCGGTGTGGAGCTCGTCCTAGATGGCCACCAAAGTTGGGTCCGTGGACTAGGCCTGGCGGAGGCGTTCCACGAAGTCGAACTGCGGCACGGAAATGGCAGCCACAGTGCCCAGGTCAGTGTCGCGGCGTGGCAATGTGTCGGCAACCGTGTTGGACGCGCCGGGCTTGTACTCGACGGCGAAATCAAACCCTAGCAGTTTCCCAACCCAATGATGTTGCGGGATTGTCGCCAAGCGTTGATCGAGAAGGAAACTTGAGGCTATTGTGATCCATGCAGACGAGGAAGCGCCGGCCCCAGAGGTATGGATGCCAGTGGTGGACGACGTGGATGAGTCCGATCAACTCGTGCTCATAGGCCACGAGAGAGCGGTGGCACGGAGCGACGGGGCAGCTAAAGAAGGCCATCGGGTGCTTGTCTTGGATGAGCACCGCCCCAAAGCCGTGCGTTGATGCGTCACATTCGACGATGAAGTCCTTGGTGAAATCTGGTAGAGTGAGCACGGGTGCTAACGTCACCGCCGTCTTAAGCGCGTCGAACACCGCGGTGGCGCACTCGTTCCATGAGAACCCCTCCTTTTTTAGCAGCACCGTCAAGGGGCAGTGATTGTGCTGTAGTCATGGACGAATTTGCGGTAGTAACCCGCGAGGCTGAGGAAGCCATGGATAGCCCGCGCGGACCGGGGCACCGGCCAGTCCAGGACGGCCTGCACCTTGGTCGGGTCCATGACCATGCCTGTCCCAGAGATGACATGGCCTAGGTAGGAGACCGACGACACGCCGAAGTCACACTTCGATCTCTTGACGGAGAGGTGATGTTGGCATAGCATGGACAACACCGTGTGGAGATGTTAGAGATGGTCCGCCCAAGTATGACTGTATATCAAAATGTCGTCAAAGAAAACAAGCACAAAGCAGCGCAGAAAACACCTCAGCACGTCGTTCATCAGCGCCTGGAACGTTGTCGGAGCGTTGCACAGCCCGAATGGCATCACCAACAATTTGTATAGGCCGTCGTGGGTGCGGAAGGTGGTCTTATCGATGTCGCTCAGCCTCACGCGCACCTGGTAGTAGCTAGATCGCAGGTTGAGCTTGGACAAGAATTTGGCGTCGTGCAGCTCATCGATCATCTCGTCCACCAACATAATAGGGAATGCGTCCTTGACTGTCAGGGCGTTCAGCACGCGATAATCCACGCAAAATCACCACGTGCCTTCAGGTTTCTTAACAAGCAGTACCAGCGACGAGAAGGCAGAGGAGATGCGACGGATAATGCCCTAGGCCAGCATGGCAGTACATTGCCGTTCAAGCTCGTCCTTGTGTGATGTCGGGTAGCAGTACGGCCGTACCGCGCCGGGCTTGAGGATGCGTCATGACCGCGAGGTGGAGGGAGCCCTTGTGGCTCTGGGAAGACGTCTTGTAAGGCGGCCAAAAGCTCCTCTAGCAAAGAGTCGCTGGCTATGGTGATGTGGAGGCCAGGCATCTCGGGAGCGGCCACACTAGCCCAACAGACGGTGCGGCCCTGCCGCGTGAACCAGTGCATCCACACGTCAAAATCCCAGAGCACCAGCTTGAGATAGGCCAGCCGTTGGGTGCCCAACACCATGTCATAACCGGCCAGGGAAAGTACGAAGAGGTCGACGCTGAACGTCTCACCAGCAATCGCGCTTTTTCTTTGTTTTTTTTTCCTCTAGCCCGTTGGGCGTAGCTTTTCTAGTTAGCTTTTGGCTAACTTTAGGCTTGTAACTTTTTGGTTCGAGTTAATATATGGGGGTGCTGGGGACTTTATGTTCCACAGTTTTTGTCAAAAAAAATCACGAGCGGTGCCTTCTGTAGGACGCCGGAACACGCGATCCATTCGCCATTGGCGACTGTCGCCATGAGCCATGGCCGACGATGCAACGGAAGCCCTGATCGTCGTGTTGTGGCTTCTGAGATGAAGTTGCGGGAGGAGCCCATGTCCAGGAGTGTTGTCGGGGTTATGGAACCTAGGGCCACCATGATCTGCATGGTATTAGCGAATGGGAACCCCGGCGATCGCATGCAGCGAGAAGTGCGGGGTGGCTTCCCCAGGTGTTCCTGCCTCCGGATCCCGATCGTCTTAAGGATTGTCTTCCTCGGCGCCTTCCAGGAGGAACAAGCGCTTACAGACGCGGTTGTGGCCATGCCCGAATTTTTCATCGCAATTGTAGCAGAGTCCCAAGCAACGGCGCTCTTCCTGTTTGGCTTGGGTCAGGTGACGGATGGAACGACCATCCACCGTGATCATGGCGGGCGTAGATTTGTCAGGCACCAGGGTCACTGGGAGGGCCAGGCATGGAGCAAGCACCGGTAGGAGACCCCTATCACGCTGGGGCCCATGCACGGGGGCTATGAAGTAGCTGTTCTGAAGCTCCAACTTGCGGGCGAGGCTCATGGCCACCGCTAGAGACTGCAGGTTGTGGATCTCCACATCATGGTTGTGGCAGAACCTCCTGGTAATGTGGCCCCACATGCACACATCACCGTCTCACTGAGCTCTAATGACTGCGCATATATACCACATCACTGGAAAGAGCTGTCGGGTGTCCCTGAGGGAACCCCGAATCATCCACGAGTTACATGATCGTCTTCTCTTCGGGTGGAATAATTACAACATTACAACAGTTGAAACAAAAATACCATCGGAGTGTGGAAGCAAAATAGATAAACTTTACAAAAGCATGAGTAAGTCACTTTTTACATAATCTTAACTTGTATTGCGAAAGCAAAATAGTATTACAGAACCACACTTAGGTGGAGCACCTAAGTGGGAGAGAGAGTAACCAGATCACGCCGAGCCCACTGACATGATCTTGATCGATGTCACCAGTTAGGAACCTGCAATAGGGAATTAACAAACCCTGAGTACTGTCGGTACTCATCAAGACTTATCCGACAAAGAAAAAGACTTCAAGGTCATGCGTGCTTTAAGGGATGTAGTGGGGCTAGCAGTAGAGAAGGAATTTGCAAAAAAGCATTTTAGCAAACATTCTTCCTTTTGTTAGTAATTTCCCAAATGCTATTGTTTTGAAAACTCTACGTTGAGGATGCTAGATCAAGTCTCTTTTTATCGTAGGGCAACGACGATTCGAATCACTTTATCTACCCAGCTGGGGATTCCCAATCACACAATATGGCAGGACTCTAACCTGCAACATACTGCACCACCACAAGTGATTTGTATGGCAGGACTCTAACCTGGAACATATCAAAGCACCACGACGTTGTATGGTAGGACTCTAACCTGCAACATATCAACCTGTATCCCATGATTGGTACTAACATGAACTCGATCAAAGGGCCAACAACGGACGGTTCCTAAGCGACACAGACGGAAACACTAAATCAGGATTCCATTCCGGATGGAAGTTGCCCACCCAGTCTCAATTTCATTTTTCATCCATTTATCAGTTTGTACCTGAGATAGGTACCCTAACAGTGATGATTCATCACCCCTTAGTTTGCTCAAGGCCTAAGCGGATGATAATCTCATCACCATGCAACTTGGCTAAGCATTTACATATAAGTAGGTAACAAGGATAGGGTAATGATAACCATCTATTAATGCAACTACTGGCGTCATTAAACTCCTACACCTAATGCATTTGATAAATCATAAGTGATATAAGCTTTGTAAAATGTAAGAAGGGGTTTAAATGCACCGGGGCTTGCCTGTGTTGCAGGGAAGACTAGGACCCAAGAACGATCCACAGAGGTTAGTTCCTTCAACTTGGAGTTGAACCATCTTGAGGTAGCTTGTTCGACAAGGATCTCCTTCCGAGGCTTGTCCAACATGGATGACCATCAAAGCTTGATCCACACGTCCTTCTCACTCTGAAGCTTGCTCAACATGATTCTTTCCACTCTCGAATACTACACGTAGATAAATGATATATGCTTAGTATGATGCCATATGATGCATGCTAAGGTACAAGACAATTAATTGCAAAACAAAAGTTAAACAAGCCTAAGGAAAGTCGAGTACAACTTCCCTTTACGGTAAAGTTGCAAGCCAACAAAACCAACTTGCAACCTACCGACTAGGATTCCTAGTTTAACATGTAGCTCCTACAAGCAAGTTTAGGTGGGTTAACTAAGGATGTCTAAAGGTTTATCAGAACATCAACCAAGCCATTTGACAACGTGGTGGGGATGTCCCATGGTCTTCAAACAAGGATCCAAAATCACACAAGATGCAAACCAAAACTTAATGGTTTATTGACCATTTTTACAGTTGTTGAGTTAGATTACTTTAGCTTACCCTAAGCAAGAGTATGACCACAGAAGGCTCACATAACTCTTTACTTTAGGATGGCTAAACATATCTAACTAGACCAACAACATAAACATACAAAAGTTGTCCACCTTTTGGACAGATTTACATAACCTACACTAATCAACTGAAGGACCGAGAATGCTACCAAAGGCGACCAGAGGGGGGGAATGGGAGCCTAATTTTTTTTTGAAATTCTGGCCTCTGTCCCACAAATCAACCCCCAAAATCTTCGATCGCAAACGTGATGCCCACGACCCTCGGAAAGAGGGTGGATGATCCCTAGGATCATAGCGAGGCACCACCAAACGAGAGCAAACCAAAACTCGAAAACTCCAAATCAAGTTCAACCCCAAAAACCTACTCCCGAACGTAGATAGACGGCTATGTCGAGAAATCCCTAAATACCTATGCTAACAAGTAACAAAGATACCTAGAGAGGTTCCTTGGTGAACTCTAGGAGCAAACGAGAAGTCCGGAAACGAAACGGAAAAGCCGGGATAGCAAACACATTAAAAATCAACACACAGCAGGATCCCGGACTGTCCGCGGGTATGGTCCTGGACTGTCCGCGCCTACCCCGGACTGTCCACGGATGGGTGGCGGACTGTCTGCCGGCAAAAAAAGCAAAAACAGCAACTCTGCTGAAACCGCGGCTATCAACGGCGGACTGTCCGCCGGTCAAACCGAGGCACTGTACACCGAGACGCGCAGCCACTAACTCGGCTGAGTCCCGATGCGCGAACTGTCCGCGGGCATAGTGGCAGACTATCCGCGACCACCTAGAGAAGGCAATTTCGATCGCCCTTCTCTCAAATCTCCCCAAGTCCGATCCAAATCAAAATTCCTTGATCGCCACGAAACTTGAATCGACCCGATCTACTTGTTTGTGAGGATTGAGATGAATTCCTCGGTGGAAATGTTCTCCTCACATCAAAGAACAAGTTGATTCAAGTGGATTCAAAAAAGACGCAGCGAGGAGGAAGATTGAGCGACGGGAAAATTGTGGAGAAAAGATGAACGCGAAGTACAAATTCAAAACGCGAATCACAACCACAAATTCAACCGTGTCTCGAACACACGAGACAATAGTGAGATTACGGTCTCACTTCCTCAAAATCTCACGAACACAGAGGTATGATTAGCCGTCTCTGCGGATCTCAGTAGCTATAGCAGGGAATGGGAAGCAGGAAAACCTAAGTGGAAAATAGCAATGGCTGAGATATCTGATGGAGGGAGGGGTGGCCTCTCCTTATATAACCTAATACAATTATTCCCCTTCTACCCCTACTGCTAATGAGCGGGCAGGCTAACCCTAAGGGTATTCCTGACCAACTCGAAGTGTAGTCAATCCGACGGCCATGCCCGCACATCCGGTAGCTTCGCCTTGACGCGACCTCACCCGATGCCGCCACGTGCCACAAACGCACCGTTCGTCCTTTTCACGGACCTCCCCTCGGTTTTGAGGCCGAAACCGGGAAACGTGTCGTCCATCGCCTGAGTTTTGTGGAACAAACTCAGAAACCCGCCAGCACCCAGGTTTTGAGGCCCAAACCTGGAAACCATCCTCAGCCTGAGTTTTGAGGCCCAAACTCGGAAAACCCGCAGCACCCAGGTTTTGTGGCCCAAACCTAGAAACCGTCCACCCTATGGTTTTTCTGTGGCTCAACCACCAAACCAACGCCGTAGAGGGGATGCACCACCCGTGCACCCCATCCACCGACACGTGTCCTCAGGTTCACGACCCGAGCCAACACCGTGCCCGCAAGTCTCCGCTCGTCGCTATCCCTGGCTATCAGCCACCACAGCTGATCCTCAAGCCACCGGTCTGTCAGTCCAAGCCTCACGTCTGCCCTTCACCCCTCCGGGTCCATCGACACGGCACGTCTCTACTTGACCTTCACCTTTCCTTTAATCACTGTCTCCATGCTCGACACCTGCACAACACAAGCCAAAGAACATGTGCGGATACATGGGTGTATGCTGAGTCTCGAGTGATGAGTGATTGTCAACGGGTTTGATCGCATGTTCTTTGGCTTGTGTTGTGCAGGTGTCGAGAACAGAGACAGTGATCAAGGGCAAGGTGAAGGTCAAGTAGAGACGTGCCGTGCCGACAGACCGGGAGCGGTGAAGGGCGGACGTGAGGCTTGGACTAAGGGACTGGTGGCCTGAGGATCCTGTGGTGGCTGACAGCCTGGGACAACAACGAGCGGAGACTTGCGGGACACGGTGTTGCTCGGGTCGAGAACCTAGGGACACGTGTCGGTGGACGGGGTGCACGGGCGGTGCATCCCCTCTACAGCGCCGGTTTGGTGGTTGAGCCACAGAAAAACCACCGGGTGGATGGTTTCCAGGTTTGGGCCACAAAACCTGGGTGCTTCGGGTTTGCCGAGTTTGGGCCACAAAACTCGGGCTGAGGACGATTTCTAGGTTTGGGCCTCAAAACCTGGGCGCTGCGGGTTTCTGAGTTTGGGCCACAAAACTTAGGTGTTGGCTGGCTGGTTTCCCGGTTTGGGCCTCAAAACCGGGGGTTGGACGTGAAGGCCTGGTTTCCCAGTTTCGGCCACAAAACCGGGGATGGAGTCCGTGAAGAGGACAAGCAGAGCGGTGGCGGCACGTGGTGGCAATCGGTGAGGTTGCGTCGAGGCAACGCTACCAGTTGTGCGGGCGTGGCCGTCGGATCACCACTACCTTCGAGTTGGTCCAGAATAACCTTAGGGTTTAGCTGGTTCGCTCTGTAATTAAGTAGGGGTAGAGTGGGAATTAGAATTAGGATAAGTAGGGGGAGACACCCACCTCCTAACCTATCTCAGTCATTTGCTCTTTGCTTCTAGGGTTTCCTGCTGTCCCTATTCCCTGCTGTAGTGAACTGAGATCCACAGAGAAGAGAACAATACCTCTGTGCCCGTGAGTTTTTGAGGAAGTGAGACCGTAATCTCACTATTGTAGCGTGTGGAAGCCACACGGTTGCAAATTCGTGGTTGTGATTCGCGTTTTGTTCTTGTTCTTCGCGGGTTGCTTTTCTCCACGTTTTTCCCATCGATCGATCTTTTTGCTCGGTGCGTCTTTTGCAAATCCGTTTGAACTGAGTTGTTCTAGATCGTGAGGTACTTCTTTCCACCGAAGGAATTCTCCTCTAACCTCACGAGCTAGTAGATCGGTCGATTTTCGTTTCGAGTCAAGTTTTTCTCCTTTCCCCCGAATTTCTTCGATTCATCGATTTGGAGATAGGTTCAAGCCATGATCTCTTAGAGATAGCTCACTATCCTCCTTGTGACTCCTCTCACCTAGTTTGATCCCTAGAGGATTTGTTTTGGGTGAGATTGAGTCGAATCGGTGAACGAACGGAGCCATTTCGTGATGACCGGACGCACGCATCGGGACGACCGGACGCTGGCCTCGTGAGTCCGGTCGTTGAATACTCATACTGTGTTCTTCCAAGGTTGACTGGACGCACCACTTGCTTCTGACCGGACTCGCTTGTTCTACTGTTCATCGCTTGGATTTCATTTGACCGGACGCACCTACATCGAGAGTCCTGTCAGAAACAGTAAGGTACAAAATCGTGTTTCGCACGACCGGACGCGTCCGGTGGAGATCGACTGGACGCAGGCAGAGTCCGGTCAGTGCTGTTCTGCGTAGTCCCGTCCGCAGTTCGTTCGTTCGTTGACGTTTTGTTTTCCGGCTTTTGCGTTAAGTTTCTAGAGTTGTATAGTGTCTCGCTGTGCTTCTTGGAAGCATCCACCCTACATCTAGGGTCGAGGACACTTGCAAGCTCTAGGTTTGCTCTTGGGGTTGTTTCTCGGGACAGTGGCAACAAGTTTCCGGTAGGAAATTTTGAAGCTCCCATTCACCCCCCCTTTGGTCGCTTTCTGATTGCTTTCTCGGTCCTTCAATTGGTATCAGAGCAGGTTAAGGATCTTCCACCTTAGCCGGTTCCAGATCCACAGAAGGCGACATGGATCGCGGCGTGGGCAAACCGCCATTTTTCGATGGGACAAACTATGCGTATTGGAAGATACGCATGTCGGCCTATCTCCAGAGCATGGGCTCTTCTGTTTGAGAGATTTGCAACAAGGCCGATTACGTTGTCTTGGTTGCTCGTGTCACTCAGCTTCAGATAGATGAGCATGAGGCCAATAGCCGAGCACATAACGCCTTGTTCTCCTGGTTGAACATGTCCGAGTTTGATCGCGTTTCTCACCTCCCCACGGCTCGTGAGATTTGGGCGACCCTCATGCGCTTCCATGAGGGAACCACTCAAGTCAAATTCCATCTCTACGAGTCGCACAGGCGGGAGTATGAGAACTTTCGACATATGTCTGGCGAGAGCATAGAGAGTTTATTCACTCGCTTTCAGGTCATTGTCAACAAGATGAGAGCGAACAAGGAGTTGTTGCCTTTCGATGATCATGAGAGGGATTTGAAGCTTTTGCATACTCTCGATCGGTCGGTGTGGGACTCAAAGGTCCAGACGATCATCGAATTGTCTAACTATGAGACCCTCACTTGCGACGAGCTCTTCAGTAAGCTCAAGTCTAGTGAGATTGACGCCATGTCGAGGGCTTCTTATGAGAATCCTTCTGGCGCGACTATGGCTTTGGTTTCTGGCTCTTCTGCTAACCCCTCTGGAGGCTTTGCACTTTCCTCTCTCTTTTCTGTTACAGAGGAGCAGCTGGAGTCTTTGGGGGACGATGAGTTGGCTTTGCTTACCAACCAGTTCTCACGGTTCCACAACAACCGCATGAACCGTCGCCGCGGAGGAGGACGCTCGGGATGTTTTGAGTGCGGCAACCCCGACCACTTCATCGCCAACTGTCCCAAGAAGAAGCACACATCTAGGAAGGGCGATCATGGGCACAAGTACGACTCCGGCAAGCGAAAGGAGAAGTACGTCCCCGCGAAGCACAAGCGGAGGGGCGGCTTCGACAAGGAGTACATCAAGAAGAAGTACTTGGAGAAGGCCCAGGCTGAGCAGCGTGCATTCTTCGCCACGCTCAGCGACGTCGACGGCTCAGATGATGACTCCGCTGGCTCAAGCGATGACGAGTCCGGGAAGAAGAAGAGGATCGAGGACGAGCTGAACGGCCTCTGCTTCTTCGCTGACGACAAGGGTTTCTGCACCATGGCCCTTGGTGATGAGGTCGACGGCAAGCTGGAGGACACCCCCCGGAACGACGACGACGACACCTCCCTGGTCAAACGATTGGAGGACGTTTGGTTGGTGGATTCCGGTTGCTCGAGGCATATGACCGGAAATGCCAAGTGGTTCTCCAGTCTTAGTCCTGTTGCCGGAAAGGAGTTTATCACCTTCGGCGACAATAGCAAAGGTAAGGTGTTGTCTCGTGGGTCGGTGCGAGTTAATGAGCACTTTGTGTTGCGTAATGTTGCTCTTGTTTCCAACTTGCATTTTAACCTTCTCTCTATTTCGCAACTTTTTGATGATGACTATGAGATTCGTTTTAAGCCGAATCTCAGTCGCATTTTAGATCCTCAGGGCAATCTTGTATGTTTGATTTCGCCCTTTGGGAAAGTCTTTCGTGCGAATTTCTCGGAGTCGTTTGGAGTTTTCCGCTATCTTGTGGCTGGTCCATCCTCCTCTGATCTTTGGAAGTGGCATAGGAGACTAGGTCACCTGAGCTTCGACTTGCTTGCAAGGCTTAGCTCACTTGGCTTAATCCGAGGATTGCCCAAGTTTTCGATCGAGAAGGACCTTGTTTGCCATTCTTGTAGACATGGAAAGATGGTTGCCGCTCCCCACCATCCAGTGACTCAGGTCATGACACAGCGTCTTGGTGAGCTTTTGCACATGGACCTTGTTGGTCCGGCTCGGGTGAGCTCGGTTGGAGGGAAGTGGTATGTTCTTGTGGTTGTCGACGATTTTTCGAGATATTCGTGGGTCTTCTTTTTGACTGAGAAGACTGAGACTTTCTCTTTCGCACGCAATCTGATTTTACGTCTTCAGAACGAGTTCCCTATGAACTCGATGCGAGCTATTCGTAGTGATAATGGTTCCGAATTCAACAATTCGGACTTTGAGAAGTTTTGTAAGTCTTTGGGTTTGGAGCATCAGTTTTCTTCCCCCTACACACCGCCACAAAATGGTGTTGTAGAGAGGAAGAATCGGACCCTTGTAGAGATGGCTAGGACGATGCTCGATGAGCATAGGACTCCTAGGCGATATTGGGCCAAAGCTATGAACACTGCATGCTATATTTCCAATCGCATTTTTCTCCGAGTGTTCTTGAAAAAGACTTCTTATGAGTTGCGTTTTGGAAGACAGCCCAAAGTGAGTTATTTTAGAGTTTTTGGTTGCCATTGTTTTATATTGAAGAAAGGCAACCTGGACAAATTTGAGTCTCGTTCTTCTGACGGTGTATTTTTGGGTTATGGCACTCATACTCGAGCTTATCGTGTACTTAACCTTGATACTAACCGAGTCATGGAGACATCCGATGTCACCTTCGACGAGACCATGGTTTGTCCTTCTTCTCGTTTTGAGCGTGCAGGTGATCATGAGGTTGGTGAGCCTCTTTTTGATGACGATGACGAGGGTGCTGAAGGTATGGATGATCTAGCACCCCCTCCACCTGTTGTGCCGCAAGGAGCGGCTTCTACTACGACTCACGGCCCCAACCCTTCTTCCTCTACTACTTGGGGGTCGTGGGATCCGCCACCCTGAGCGGTACCTTTTGTACCCGGGGAGGCACCAGCTGCTGTTTAGGGGGAGATCACTTCTGCTCGGGAGGCGCCATGACACATCCAATGCCAACACCCACCTCAACAGATGATCGACGACATTGACGAACGTGTCACTCGGTCTAGGTCACAACAAATCTCTCACTTTGCTCATTCTGCATTTGTTGCTGATTTTGAACCCCGAGATGTTGGACACGCTTTGACGGATCCGGATTGGGTCAATGCCATGCATGAGGAGTTAGAGAATTTTGAGTGAAATCGGGTTTGGGTTTTGGTTCCACCTCCTCCAGACTGTAATCCTATTGGGACAAAATGGGTTTTCAAGAACAAACAAGGAGAGGATGGCCACATTGTGAGGAACAAGGCCAGACTTATAGCGAATGGTTATAGTCAGAAGGAGGGAATAGACTATGAGGAGACTTTTGCTCCCGTAGCTCGTTTGGAGGCTATTAGGATACTCTTGGCTTTTGTTGCATCCAAAGGGTTTAAACTTTTTCAAATGGATGTCAAGAGTGCCTTCTTAAACGGCTACATAGAAGAAGAGGTGTATGTTGAACAACCCCCCGGTTTTGAAAATCCCAAGTTTCCAACCCATGTTTTTAAACTCCACAAAGCTTTATATGGTTTGAAACAAGCCCCTAGAGCCTGGTATGATAGATTGAAAACCTTCTTGCTAGCTAAGGGTTTTAAAATGGGATGTGTGGATAAAACGCTCTTTCTCCTCAAGCAAGGCAACGACACTCTCTTGGTCCAGATTTACGTGGATGATATCATTTTCGGTGGTTCTTCTCACGCTTTAGTTCCCTAGTTTGCAGATACTATGAGCAGGGAGTTCGAGATGAGTATGATGGGCGAGCTGACTTTCTTTCTCGGATTGCAAATCAAGCAATCCCGAGAGGGAACGTTTGTGCACCAGGGCAAGTACACCAAAGACTTGCTGAAGAGGTTCGATATGGGTGAGGCCAAGCCTCTTCCAACACCCATGTCGACCACGACGGCCCTGGATGTGGACGTGGATGGAGAAGCTGTGGACCAGAAGGAGTACCAGAGTATGATCGGGTCGCTGCTCTACCTGACGGCGACACGCCCGGACATTCAGTTCGCGGTGTGTCTGTGCGCGCGCTTTCAGGCGTCGCCGCGCACTTCTCGCCGTTAGGCGGTCAAGCGCATTATGAGGTACCTTCGTTTCACACCTGAGTTCGGGATTTGGTATTCAGCTTCCTCCACCCTCTCCCTTTGCGGTTATTCCGATGCCGATTTTGCTGGTTGCCGAGTTGAGCGCAAGTCCACTTCTGGGACTTGCCAGTTTATTGGTTCTTCTCTTGTATCGTGGTCTTCTCGCAAGCAGTCTAGTGTCGCTCAGTCTACCACAGAGGCTGAATATGTTGTTGCAGCTAGCTGCTATTCTCAGTTGCTTTGGATGATGGCCACTTTGCGTGATTTTGGTCTGAGCTTTACTCGTGTTCCTTTGCTTTGTGACAACACAAGTGCTATTAGCGTTGCTAAGAACCCCGTGCTTCACTCGAAGACCAAACACATTGACGTGCGCTTTCATTTTCTGCGAGACCATTATGAGAAGGGTGATATCGACCTTCGCCATGTCAATACTCATCATCAGTTGGCTGATATTTTCACCAAGCCTTTGGACCAATCAACCTTTAATCGGTTGAGAGGTGAGCTTGGTGTGTGTTTCCCCTTTTAGATGGGGGAAACATTTTGGTTCTTGTATCATAGACTGACTATTTCTCGTTTTCTTTTGTCTTTTGCATTTCAGCATATGCTTTTACATTCTGAGCTTCATGTATATAATCTTTAGAATGTGACTATGCTCTGTTTAGTATGCTCCGATGCTATATGATGCTTGTAGCTTATGCTCTTTCTGATCACTGATACATGTTGTGAGCTGAGCTGTTTTTGAATGGTGAACCTGCTTAATGAACTTAAAATTGAAAATGTTCACCATTGAGATATGCAACTAGCATGTGTAGGATGTGTTGAATTCACTCATGCTGTTCATATATGCTAGGTTGCTATGTCTCTAGTTCTGAGTCACTCACTTGCTTGGTATGTTCATATTCTGTCAATAAAATTGAACCAAGTTTTTAGTGATTTGAAAAGATCGAGATGGGATTGCTTGTCAACACTTCACGGTATCGAGATTGTTTCTCATTGCACATTGAGTTAAACTTGAGCCATGTAGTGTATGACCGAAACCGACGCCTTAAGCTTCTAATTGCATATGCATAGGCTTCGCTCGGTTGAAAAGTTAGGCAATGACAAGCTTTCAACCTCTCGCAATCACATGCTGAATTTGAACTTGTGAAATTTCACCGCTGCAACTCCGATTATAATTTGAAATCACAAGTGTATGCTTCAGTCTATAGCATGGTGATTGAACTTTGCTAGGGGTAGTTCACCTTGTATACATGCTTAGCACTTGTTTGACTTCCTGTCTATACATGTTTAGTGCTATTTTGATGGTAAATATCTTCTGGCCAAAAACCGCTTACTTTGCTCATATGTTCATATTTCGTATTTAGTGATCAGTTTCAGCCTTTGCTAGCATATTTTGGATGTTGTTGAGTCATTGGAGTTATACTATGTGGAGCATCTTCTCGTTCTATTGACTATATTCTTGAAGCTGCTAACTTGCATTTTGACTCATATGCATTTTGGAAGGGGAAGAAATCTGCTTGTTAGCACTTTTGTTGGTGCATTTTCTAAGGGGGGGAACTTCTACTCGATGGTGCATTTTTGCTTGATGGTGCATTTTCAACTAAGGGGGAGATATTGCAAATCATATGCTCTCTGAGTGTTCAGCTAAGGGGGAGAAGCTTCTTGGGGAGAAAATTTTCAAATCTTGTGCTTTCCGAGTTGAACCAAGGGGGAGTTTTCCTGGTTGTGTGCACTACTTGAGGGGGAGTTTGCTTCTTGGTAACCATAAGGTTTTGGTTTCGGAGGTTTTCTGCTAGTTGTGTTGAGCCTCTGTGCCTCTATCTTGAGGGACTAGCATTTTGCTTCGATTTCTCAATTGGTATTTGCTAGCGGTATTGAGCCTGTTCTACCTCTTCTTGAGGGCTAGCTTTGCTTTGCTTGGTCGCGTCGAGCCGTTGCCCATGTCTTTGGGGACCAAGTTGTCTTGCTCTTTCCACTTGACCTTCTTCGGCTTTGCGATGCTTTTGGGTCATTTCATCGAGTTCTCTCTTCTTCTTCCTTCTTCTACTTCCATTATGATTTGTGTGTGTAGTTGACAATGCACTCATCAAGGGGGAGATTGCGGATACATGGGTGTATGCCGAGTCTCGAGTGATGAGTGATTGTCAACGGGTTTGATCGCATGTTCTTTGGCTTGTGTTGTGCAGGTGTCGAGCATGGAGACAGAGATCAAGGGCAAGGTGAAGGTCAAGTAGAGACGTGCCGTGCCGACGGACCGGGAGCGGTGAAGGGCGGACATGAGGCTTGGACTGAGGGACCGGTGGCCTGAGGATCAGCTGTGGTGGCTGACAGCCTGGGACAGCGACGAGCGGAGACTTGCGGGGCACGGTGTTGCTCGGGTCGAGGACCTAGGGACACGTGTCGGTGGACGGGGTGCACGGGCGGTGCATCCCCTCTACAGCGCCGGTTTGGTGGTTGAGCCACAGAAAAACCACCGGGTGGACGGTTTCCAGGTTTGGGCCACAAAACCTGGGTGCTTCGGGTTTGCTGAGTTTGGGCCAAAAAACTCGGGCTGAGGACGGTTTCCAGGTTTGGGCCTCAAAACCTGGGCGCTGCGGGTTTCTAAGTTTGGGCCACAAAACTCAGGCGTTGGCTGGCTAGTTTCCCGGTTTGGGCCTCAAAATCGGGGGTTGGACGTGAAGGCCTGGTTTCCCGGTTTCGGCCACAAAACTGGGGGCGGAGTCCATGAAGAGGACAAGCAGAGCGGTGGCGGCACGTGGCAGCAATCGGTGAGGTTGCGTCGAGGCAACGCTACCAGTTGTGCGGGCGTGGCCGTCGGATCACCACTACCTTCGAGTTGGTCCAGAATAACCTTAGGGTTTAGCTGGTTCGCTCTGTAATTATGTAGGGGTAGAGTGGGAATTAGAATTAGGATAAGTAGGGGGAGACACCCACCTCCTAACCTATTCAGTCATTTGCTCTTTGCTTCTAGGGTTTCCTGTTGTCCCTATTCCCTGCTGTAGCGAACTGAGATCCACAGAGAAGAGAACAATACCTCTATGCCCGTGAGTTTTTGAGTAAGTGAGACCGTAATCTCACTATTGTAGCGTGTGGTAGCCACACGGTTGCAAATTCGTGGTTGTGATTCGCGTTTTGTTCTTGTTCTTCACGGGTTGCTTTTCTCCACGTTTTTCCCGTCGATCGATCTCTTTGCTCGGTGCATCTTTTGCAAATCCGTTTGAACTGAGTTGTTCTAGATCGTGAGGTACTTCTTTCCACCGAAGGAATTCTCCTCTAACCTCACGAGCTAGTAGATCAGTCGATTTTCATTTCGAGTCAAGTTTTTCTCCTTTCCCCCGAATTTCTTCGATTCATCGATTTGGAGATAGGTTCGAGCCATGATCTCTTAGAGATAGCTCACTATCCTCCTTGTGACTCCTCTCACCTAGTTTGATCCCCAGAGGATTTGTTTTGGGTGAGATTGAGTCAAATCGGTGAACGAACAGAGCCATTTCGTGATGACCAGACGCACGCATCTGGACGACCGGACGCTGGCCTCGTGAGTCCGGTCGTTGAATACTCATACTGTTTTCTTCCAAGGTTGACTGGACGCACCACTTGCTTCTGACCAGACTCGCTTGTTCTACTGTTCATCGCTTGGATTTCATCTGACCGGACGCTGGATACCTGACCGGACGCACCTACATCGAGAGTCCGGTCAGAAACAGTAAGGTCCAAAATCGTGTTTCGCACGACCGGACGCAGGCAGAGTCCGGTCAGTGCTGTTCTGCGTAGTTCCGTCCGCAGTTCGTTCGTTCGTTGACGGTTTTGTTTTCCGGCTTTTGCATTAAGTTTCTAGAGTTGTATAGTGTCTTGTTGTGCTTCTTGGAAGCATCCACCCTACATCTAGGGTCGAGGACACTTGCAAGCTGTAGGTTTGCTCTTGGGGTTGATTCTCGGAACAGTGGCAACAAGTTTTCGGTAGGAAATTTTGAAGCTCCCATTCACCCCCCTCTGGTCGCTTTCTGATTGCTTTCTCGGTCCTTCAACATGCGCATCAAACCAGTTGATAATCACTCATCATCTCAAGATCCGGCATACACCCATGTATCTGCAATCTCCCCCTTGATAAGTGCATTATCAACTACCAACACAAATCTTATGAAGGTAGAAGAAAAAAAACAGAAGGTAGAAGAGAGAACTCGTCCAAATGACCCAAAAGCATAGCAAAGCCGAAAGAAGGTCAAGTGGAGTGAGCAAAACAACTTGGTCCCCAAAGACATGGGCAACGGCTCGACGCAACCAAGCAAAGCAAAGCTAGCCCTCAAGAAGAGGCAGAACAGGCTCAACACCGCTAGCGAGAAGTTCAGAGCAAAGAAGCCAAAACAAGCTAGTCCCTCCAGAAAGAGGCAAAGGCTCAACACAACTAGCTGAAAACCTCTCCAAACCAATTGAAAACTCATCAAATGAGCAAACTCCCCCTGGACATGAACTCCCCCTTAGTAAATACTCCCCCTTAGAAAATGCACACAACTAACTTGATTTGTCAAAATTCTCCCCCTTAGTTGATAATGCACCTATCAAGACTAAACATGAGAGCCTAAAAGGAAGCAAGAGGAATGCAAAAGCTTCAAAGATATGCTATCCAGAGTGATAAAATGCTCTATTTGCACAAGTGAGTAAATAAAGAGCCCAAATGCTAGCACAAGCTCATCATGATTAAGTAGCTCAACGCAGATAGCAAAGCAGTTTTAAATTGGTAGTTTAAGTACAAAAGCAAGCTCACAATAGGAATAGCATCTAGTATGAACATAGACATGTCATGAACTAGAGCTAACAAAACCACACTTGGTGAACTACCTCAAAGCAAGTGCCAAATCCGCAAGCCATATACAACTCATTTCTTTTGAATGTAAACAATTTACACAAGAGTTATACATGACAGGTGACTGCGAGGGGTTGAAAGCACCACAAAAGCCTTACTTTTCAACCAAGCGAAGCCTAAGTCAAAAGACTATCAGAAGCTTAAGGCAATGGTTTCGGTCATACACTACACTGCTCAAGTTTATCCCAAAGTGCAAAGGGAAGTAGTCTCGATACAGTGAGGTGTTGTAGTGCAATCCCACCTTGATCTTTTCTTTATCTCTTAACTTGGATTTCAGACTTTAACATTTAAACATTTCAGAGTATATACACTGGAAGCGATTTTAAACTCCAAGCTAGAGACGTAGCAACCTAGTATGGCAAAGCAAGCTTAAGAAGTGACATAGCCTACTCATACTAGTTGCCAAAGCAAATGGTGAACTATTTTTAGATTTGGACAATTATTATACAAGTTCATCATTGCAAAATCATACTTAGCTCATCAAGTCAAGTTACATGATCATAAGGAGCTTAAACTGCATACACTAAGTATCATACAAGCATGTGTAAACAGAGCATAGTATCATTCTGGACAGAATATAAATGAAGCTCAAAATGCAAGTATGATACATATGCAAATGCAGAAAAACTATGGAAGAACCTAAACTGTACATCATATGATACAACAAAGTGATCCCACATCTAAAATGGGAAACACACACCAAGCTCACCTCTCAATCTATTAAAGGTTGATTGGTCCAAAGGCTTGGTAAAGATATCGGCCAACTGATTATGAGTGTCAACATGCCTAAGGTCGATATCACCCTTCTCAAAATGGTCTCGCAGAAAATGAAAGCGCACATCAATGCGTTTGGTCTTAGAATGCAGCACGGGGTTCTTAGCAACGCTAATCGCACTCGTGCTGTCACAAAGCAAAGGAACTCGAGAAAAACTCAGACCAAAATCACGCAAAGTCAACATCATCCAAAGCAACTGGGAACAGCTAGCGGTAGCAACATATTCAGCCTCTGTGGTAGACTTAGCGACACTAGACTGCTTGCGAGAAGACCAAGAAACAAGAGAAGAGCCCAAAAACGGACAAGTCCTAGAAGTGGACTTGCGCTCAAGTCGGCAACCAGCAAAATCGGCATCAGAGTAACCACAAAGAGAAAGGGTGGAAGAAGCAGAATACCAAATCCCGAACTCAGGTGTGAAACGAAGGTACCTCATAATGCGCTTGACCGCCTGACGATGAGAGGTGCGCGGAGGTGCCTGAAAGCGTGCGCAAAGACACACCGCGAACTGAATGTCTGGGCGTGTCACCATCAGGTATAACAGTGACCCGATCATACTCCGGTACTCCTTCTGGTCCACAACTTCTCCATCCTTGTCCGCATCCAAGGCCATCGTGGTCGACATGGGTGTTGGAAGAGGCTTGGCCTCACCCATATCGAACTTCTTCAATATGTCCATGGTGTACTTGCCCTGGTGCACAAACGTCCCTTCTCAGGATTGCTTGATTTGCAACCCGAGGAAAAACATCAACTCGCCCATCATGCTCATCTCAAATTCCCTGCTCATAATATCTGCAAACTTGGCAACCAAAGCGTGAGAAGAACCACCGAAAATGATATCATCCACGTAAATCTGAACCAGGAGAGTGTCGTTGCCTTGCTTGAGGAGAAAAAGAGAGTGTCTTTATCAACACATCCCATTTTAAAACCCTTAGCAAGCAAAAAGGTTTTCAACCTATCATACCAGGCTCTAGGGGCTTGTTTCAAACCATACAAAGCTTTGTGAAGTTTAAACACATGGTTTGGAAACTTGGGATTTTCAAAACCGGGGGGTTGTTTCACATACACTTCCTCTTCTATGTAGCCGTTTAGGAAGGCACTCTTGAC
This sequence comes from Coix lacryma-jobi var. lacryma-jobi, assembly GCA_009763385.1. Taxonomy (NCBI): domain Eukaryota; kingdom Viridiplantae; phylum Streptophyta; class Magnoliopsida; order Poales; family Poaceae; genus Coix; species Coix lacryma-jobi. Next base: position 176,404,196 of record CM019822.1, on the reverse strand, counting down.
ATCCATTTGAAAAAGTTTGAAACCTTTGGTTGCAGCAAAAGCCAAGAGGATCCTAATTGCCTCCAAAGAAGCTGCAGGAGCAAAAGTCTCCTCATAGTCTATCCCCTCCTTCTGACTATACCCCTGGGCTACAAGTCTGGCCTTGTTCCTTACAATGTGGCCATCCTCTCCTTGTTTGTTTTTTAAAACCCATTTTGTCCTAATAGGGTGACACTCAGGAGGAGGTGGAACAAAAACCCAAACCCAATTTCTCTCAAAATTTTCTACCTCCTCATGCATGGCATTAACCCAATCTGGATCAGATAAAGCATGTCCAACATCTCGGGGTTCAAAATTAGCAATAAATGCAGAATGAGCAAAGTGAGAGATTTGTTGTGACCTTGACCGAGTGACACGTTCGTTGATGTTGCCAATCATCTGTTGAGGAGGGTGCTGGCGCTGAATGTGTCATGGCGCCTTTCTAGCTGATATGACCTCCCCCTCAACAGTAGCTGGTGCCTCCTCGGGTACAAGTAGTACAATCCAAGGTGGTGGATCACACGGCCCCCAAGTAGTCGACGAAGAGGGGTTGGGGTCGTGGGTCGTCGTAGTAGAAGCCGATCCTAATGGCACAACAGGTGGAGGTAGTGCTGGATCATCCATCCCTTCAGCACCTTCTTCGTCATCATCAAAAAGAGGTTCTCCTACCTCATGATCACCTGCACGCTCAAATCTAGAAGGACAATGCATGGTCTCGTCGAAGGTGACATCGGATGTCTCCATGACTCGGTTTGTATCCAGGTTAAGTACATGATTTGCACGAGTATGATTACCATAACCCAAAAATTAGAAGAACGAGGCTCAAACTTGTCCAAGTTGCCTTTCTTAAGTATAAAACAGTGGCAACCGAACACTCTAAAATAACTCACTTTGGGCTATCTTCCAAAACGCAACTCATAAGCGGTCTTTTTCAAGAAAGCTCGAAGAAAAATGTGATTGGAAATATAGCATGCAGTGTTTATAGCCTCGGCCCAATACCGCCTAGGAGTCCTATGCTCATCGAGCATTGTCCTGGTTGTCTCAACAAGGGTCTGATTCTTCCTCTCTACAACACCATTCTGTGGCGGTGTGTAGGGGGAAGAAAACTGATGCTCCAAACCCAAAGAGTTACAAAACTTTTCAAAGTTCAAATTCTTAAACTCGGAACCATTATCGCTACGAATAGCTCTCATCGAGTTCTTAGGGAACTCGTTCTGAAGACGCAAAATCAGATTGCGAGCAAAAGACAAAGTCTCAGTTTTCTCAGTTAAAAAGAAAACCCATGAATATCTCGAAAAGTCGTCAACAACAATAAGCACATACCACTTCCCACCAACTGAGCTCACCCGAGTCGGACCTACAAGGTCCATATGCAAAAGCTCTCCGGAGTGCTTGGTCATAACTTGATTCACAGGATGGTGGGGAGCAGCAACCATTTTCCCATGTCTACAAGAATGGCAAACAAGATACTTCTCCATGTGTAACTTGGGCAATCCTCGGATTAAGCCATGTGAACTAAGCCTTGCAAGCAAGTCGAAGCTCAAATGACCAAGTCTCCTATGCCACTTCCAAAGATCAGAGGAGGAAGGTCCAGCCACAAGACAACGAGAAATGCCAAAAGACTCCGAGAAATTTGCCAAAAGACTTTCCCAAAGTGCAAAATCAAACACACAAGATTGCCCTGAGGGTCCAAAATACGACTGAGATTCGGCTTAAAACGAATCTCATAGTCATCATCAAAAAGTTGCGAAACAGAAAGATGGTTAAAATGCAAGTTAGAAACAAGAGCAACATCAAGCAACACAAAGTGCTCATTAACTCATACAGACCCACGAGACAACACTTTACCTTTGCTATTGTCGCTGAAGGTGATAAACTCCTTTCCGGCAACTGGACTAAGACTGGAGAACCACTTGGAGTTTCCGGTCATGTGCCTTGAACACCCGGAATCTACCAACCAAATGTCCTCCAATCGTTTTACCTACACCAATAAAAAGACATAGGGTGAGCATACAGTCCAACACTGGGTGAGTAAAATGGGAAGAGTACCAGTGTTGGGCCGGCTACTCAAAAGAACGGTTAGTAACGAAACCATTCCTAGCACGCCTACGGAAAAAGCGATCACCACGCACAGGAAAGCATGGTCCGCTAGGAGAAGAGCGCTCACCGCGATAGCCAAAACGCGGTGGGGGTAACGCTCAACAACAAAGCCACCGCCATGGGGTCCATATCCTACAAAGTTAGGATCCCGCCGGGCAAAACCTCCTTGTGGCCTAGGACCTTGAGGCATTGGACCTCTAGGCCTAACAGCTCTCTTTTGAACATTCGGCACATGTACATCATGGAAAGGATGGTACATGTCCACGTTGTTCATCTCCTTTGCACGACGCTCCTCTCTCTTGCGTTGAAAGAAAAACTCCCTCAAGTGTCCATCTCTCCCACAGTGCTCACAATGATACCTCACCGCTCTCATAGGGGGTTGTTGGTACTCACGGTAGTGGGTGTGGATCACTTGGTTCTTTTGTGGCATGAGCTCCTCTTGGATAGGTGGCATAGTGTCAAGCTTGTTCTTAAGGTGGTTGGGCTCAGGAGACCACACTTGTTTCTTTGGTGGAGCTCTCGGAGGTTCCTCATACACTCCATTTTTGGTGTTAGGCTTGAGAGGCTCTTTGGGAGGAATCTTGGTTAGTTTGGGAGTAGTGGTGGAGTTAGGCTTCTCACTCGGATTGAGACCACTAAACTCTCCAACCTTGCCAAAAGAAGCAGCACTCTCTATCCCCTAAGCAAAGCCTACACCTGGACCTCTAGCAGCACGCTTGAATTGGGCAATCATCATCCCAAGCCGCGGCTCACCACAAGACACCCATGACAAGATGGTCCGAAGGTATGTGTTTTCTTCCTCGGTTTGCATCTTGTCATGCTTCACATTCGCAATCTCCATCTCCAAGCCCTCACACAAAGCACACCTAGATACACAAGTGCTACCCGAGCTAGCCTTCTCGAGAGACACAATCTTGGCATTCTTCTCTGCCAACTCGGATTGCAAGCCTGCACAAGACTTGCACGCACCAAGCAACGCGGGTCTAGCCCGAAGCTCATCCACCTCTCCAAACAAAGCAACATACTTCCCTCTCAAAGTGAGAAGGTCAGTCATGTGCTTGGAGCACATCTCACACTCACCCTCCTCGGTGACTACAACGGTGGACTTGGCAAACTCAAGTTCCTTCATTGTATCCTCCCACTTCTGCCTAAACTCCTTTCTCTCTCTAGCAGCACGTCTAAGCAACTTATCTTGACTAAGAAGAGCAGCAGTAAGTTTCTCAACCTCAGCAGAAAGTTCATCGGGGGTCTGAGATACCTGGGAGGTGCCGTCGTCGTTGTCGTTCCGAGGGATCTCCTCCAGCTGGTTGTCGACCTCATCGTCGAGGGCCATGGTACAAAAGCCCTCGTTGTCGGCGAAGAAGCAAAGACCGTTCAGCTTGTCCTCGATCTTCTTCTTCTTCTCGGACTCGTCGTCACTTGATGCAGTGGAGTCATTGTCCGAGTCATCAACGTCACTGAGCGTGGCGAAGAAAGCACGCTTACCGGTCTGGGCTTTCTCCAAGTACTTTTTCTTGATGTACTCCTTGTTGAAGCCACCTTCCGCTTGTGCTTGGGAGGGATGTGCTTCTCCTTGTGCCGGCCGGAGTCGTACTTGTAGCCATGGTCACCCTTGCCAAACGCCTGCTTGTTCTTCTTGGGCAGTTAGCGATGAAGTGATCGGAGTCGCCACACTCAAAGCACCCAGCTCGTCCTCCTCCGCGACGACGGTTCATGCAGTTGTTGTGGAATCACGAGAACTGGTTGGCAAGCAAAGCCAACTCGTCGTCTCCCATGAACTCCAGCTGCTCCTCTGTAACAGACAAAAGAGTAGAAAGTGCAAAGCCTCCAGAGGGGTTAGCAGAAGAGCCAGAAACCAAAGCCATTGATGGGCCAGAAGGATTCTCATAAGAAGCCCTTATCATGGCACTAATCTCACTGGACTTGAGCTTACTAAAGAGCTCGTCGCATGTGAGAGTCTCATAGTTAGGCGATTCGATGATCGCCTGAACTTTAGAGTCTCACACTGACCGATCGAGTGTGTGAAGAAGCTTGAGAGCCCTCTCATGATCGTCGTATGGCAACAGCTCCTTATGAGCCCTCATCCTATTGACAATCACCTGAAAGCGAGCGAATAAACTCTCTATGCTCTCACCAGGCTTGTGTCGAAAGTTCTCATACTCCCGCTTATGCGACTCGTAGAGACAGGTTTTGACTTGAGTGGTTCCCTCATGAAAGCGCATGAGGGTTGCCCAAATCTCCCGAGCCATGGGAAGGTGAGAAACGCGATCAAACTCAGTCATGCTCAAACATGCGAAATGAGCATTACGGGCTCGGCTATTGGCATCATGCTCATCGATCTGCTATTGAGTCACACGAGCAGCCAAGACCACGTAATCAGCGGAGTTGCAAATCTCCTAAATTGAAGCACCCATGCTCTGAAGATAGGCTGACATGCATATCTTCCAATACGCATAGTTAGTCCCATCGAAAAACGACGGTTTGCCCACGCCGTGATCCATGTCGCCTTCTGTGGATCTAGAACCGGCTAAGGTGGAAGATCCTTAACCCACTCCGATACCAATTGAAGGACCGAGAATGCTACCAAAGGCGACCAGAGGGGGGGTGAATGGGAGCCTAAAAAATTCTTTCGAAATTCTAGCCTCTGTCCCACAAATCAACCCCCAAAAGCTTCGATCGCAAACATGATGCCCACGACCCTTGGAAAGAGGGTGGATGATCCCTAGGATCACAGCGAGGCACCACCAAACGAGAGCAAACCAAAACTCGAAAACTCCAGATCAAGTTCAACCCCAAAAACCTACTCCCGAACATAGATACATGGCTACGTCGAGAAATCCCTAAATACCTATGCTAACAAGTAGCAAAGATACCTAGAGAGGTTCCTTGGTGAACTCTAGGAGCAAACGAGAAGTCCGGAAACGAAACGGAAAAGCTGGGAGAGCAAACGCACTAAAAATCAACACACAGCAGAATCCCGGACTGTCTGCGGGTACGGTCTCGCACTGTCCGCGCCTACCCCGGACTGTCCGCGGATGGGTGGCGGACTATCCGCCGGCAAAAAAGCAAAAACAACAACTCTACTGAAACCTCCCTGGACAGTCCCGGACTGTCCGCGGCTGTCAACGGCGGACTGTCCACCGGTCAAACCGAGGCACTGTACACCGAGACGCGCAGCCACTAACTCGGCTGAGTCTCAATGCACGGACTGTCCGCGGGCAAAGTGGCGGACTGTCCGCGACCACCTAGAGAAGGCGATTTTGATCGCCCTTCTCTCAAATCTCCCCAAATCCGATCCAAATCAAAATCTCTTGATCCCAAAATTGGAGAAGATGATCTCTAGGTATTTGGGAGACTAATCCTAAGAAATCATCCGCTCAAATCAACTCAATCATCGGGAAATCAAAAGGGAAGGTGCAAGAACAAAAAAGTCACCACGAAACTTGAATCGACCCGATCTACTTGTTCATGAGGATTGAGATGAATTCCTCCAGTGGAAATGTTGTCCTCACATCAAAGAACAAGTTGATTCAAGTGGATTCGAAAAAGACGTAGCGAGGAGGGAGATCGAGCAACAGAAAAATTGTGGAGAAAAGATGAACGTGAAGAACAAATTCAAAACGCGAATCACAACCACATATTCAACCGTGTCTCGAACACACGAGAAAATAGTGAGATTACGGTCTCACTTCCTCAAAATCTCGCGAACACAGGTATAATTAGTCGTCTCTGCGGATCTCAGTAGCTACAACAGGGAATGGGAAGCAGGAAAACCTAAGTGGACAATGGATGAGATATCTGATGGAGGGAGGGGTGGCCTCTCCATATATAACCTAATACAATTATTCCCCTTCTACCCCTACTGTTAATGAGCAGGCAGGCTAACCCTAAGGGTATTCCTGACCAACTCGAAGTGTAGTCGATCCGACGACCACGCCCGCACATCTGGTAGCTTCGCCTTGACGCGACCTCACCCGATGCCGCCACGTGCCGCCAACGCACCGTTCGTCCTTTTCATGGACCCCCGGTTTTGAGGCCGAAACCGGGAAACCTGGACCTTCCCCTGGTTTTGAGGCTGAAACCGGGAAACCTGTCGTCCATCACCTGAGTTTTGTGGCTCAAACTCAGAAACCCGCTAGCGCCCAGGTTTTGATGCCCAAACCTGAAAACCGTCCTCAGCCCGAGTTTTGAGGCCCAAACTCAGAAAACCCGCAGCGCCTAGGTTTTGTGGCCCAAACCTGGAAACCGTCCACCCGGTGGTTTTTCTGTGGCTCAACCACCAAACTGACGCCATAGAGGGGATGCACCACCCGTGCACCCCGTCCACCGACACGTGTCCTCAGGTCCACGACCCGAGCCAACACCGTGCCCCGCAAGTCTCCGCTCGTCGCTGTCTGTTGGGTATTTTAAACGCACACAGAATAATCTGCAAGCGCGCGGATACCGATGTAGCTTTCACCCGAGAGTATTCCAGGGTATCGATTTCCATGGGGAACGTGAAGTGCACTAGAAGAATTAAGAACGTCCTAGGAAGAGGTAACTATATGGTAGCTAAGGTTCTCTAAGTTGATTTTATTAATTAAGATTAGGCTCACTATACTTCACCTACTTCGGAGCAACAGTACCTTTCCGATTCTCGAAAAAGACTGGGAAACGGGTAATCGGGAGAAGGCTGCCAAAAAGCTCTACGAAACACCAACCCTAACATGGTGGATTATAACAATCTACAAAGCTGTCACCCCTATAGCTACCACAACTAACCGGAGGATTGGGCGCAAAATCAGGTAAACACTAGTCTAGACACCGCGTCTACACTAATGATTACTACTCTAATCCAGATCTAAAGACTAGAGCATTCAATACGAACGGAGATCCAGTAAATGAAATAAAGTAAGAACTAAACTTAATTAAATGAAGAACTTAGAGATAATAAATGAAGAACGCAGAGATTGCTAAAGACAAACCAGATCCTGCAGTAGTACAATGTTGAAGAAGATCCGACAGATCTGGCTCCTCAGCTTTCTCCTTTCTCTCTCTCTAGATTACAACTAGATGATGAACTAGAACTAGATCTAGAACTAGAAGATGAACTAGAACAAGAACTAGACGATCAACTAGAGGGATCTCTACTTCTACTTTGAAACCCTAGTTTCTGATGTGGAGATGAATAATGAAGATGGAGATAGTCTTGGGGGCGCCCCTGGGGTATCCTTATATAGTCCTGGATGGAGTAGGGGGCAAGGAATTGCCACGTCATCGATCCGCGTCACATTTATCGCCCACCGTCGGATCCTTTTATCGAATTTTGTAGACCATGGGATCAAACCGACCTTGTACGGACGTGAGGACTCTTGGGGATCTCGGGAGAATATTCCTTAACAATTCTGCATAGAAAACCGGGCAAGAACCGGACGTTTAGGCCTCGAACTGGACCCGAACCGGTTGAACCAGGCGCTGTGTGCGTTAACTGGGGGAAAATAGCTTCTCTGGCCAACTGGGTCGGCCGGTCCGAGCGGCCCAATAGCGCCTGGCGCGAGCAAACCGCGCAACCGCCTCTGACATCCAATCCTGGCCCGCCACGTGCCCCTGGCCCTGGCGTACGGTTTACCGCAGGCTCCCGCCCGAGCGTTCTGCGCGGCGCGTGCGTGCACCCCAAGCTGGGCCACGTGTCCGTTCGCCATTGGCCGCTGGGAGGGAAAGACCACGCCGCCTCGTCCACGCACGGATGCGCGCGCATGATGCTGCCGGGCCAGGTGTCGCGCTTTGGTTCGTCGAGCACTGGCACCTGCTCCTCACGCGGACGACAAAATTCTGTTGCTGTTGGTTTACTTCGGGGCGCTGATGTCAGCATGACGTCAGCGTCCCTTTTTAATTTCAAAACTTTGTATCTTGTTCATCCGGACTCCAAAAATAGTAAACAATATGTCTGTTTCGATCAGCGCGATGAGCTCTACGCAGTGGTATACTTCAATTCACAATCTGAGATAGTTTTATTCGGTGAAAAAATTAATATCCTGCAAAACAATGGAGATCACCAAAACTTGTGGAACTCGTTAGAATAAATCCTACAACTATGCTTTATGTTTCATTTCATGTTAATTCATGCGATAACTGATGGTATAATATTGACTATAAGGACCGTCAATACTGTCCCAGGCTGTCAGCCACCACAGCTGATCCTCAGGCCAGCGGTCCGTCAGTCCAAGCCTCACGTCCGCCCTTCACTGCTCCGGGTCCATCGGCATGACACGTCTCCACTTGGCCTTCACCTTGCCTTTGATCACTGTCGCCGTGCTCGACACCTGCACAAGCCAAAGAACATGCGCATCAAACCAGTTGACAATCACTCATCATCTCAAGATCCGGCATACACCCATGTATCCGCATCAACCATAACCAGAGCTCCCAACATCCAAAAGAGGTGATCCTCGACAATTTGAAAAGCTTATCAAATTGTCTACAAATTTGTTATGATCACCTAGGATTGGTTCTATAGGCAACTAGGTCAACTAACCTGGACAAACATTTCTGTCCAGATTATGGACAGATTTGATCATCCAACTTTTGACACCTATAACTGGAGCTCTATGTCACCAAAAATGGTGATCCTTAACAATCTAGAAAGCTTATAAAGTTTACTCCAACATTCTTATTATAGCCAATAGGTGATTCCCTAGTTAACTAAATCAAGCAACTCAATTACTCAGATCTGTACAAAAGATAGGGCAGAACTGACCTGCTGACTTACAAAGACTAACTCCTAATCTAGAAGGCCTAAAATCATAAAATTTTAGGACAAGCTAGATATAGAAGTTTACTGCAACATTGGTATCCAACTCAATCACTGCAAACATCATATTAGGCATGAAAATAATCCTTAAAGAGAACTGGTCCAGCAATCTCATCATCCCATGCATATACAAGCCTTACTTAGTTCAGAATATGATCATTCATGACAACTAATCATCAAGTGCGAACACAAGGTTGATATGTGCCTTTGTGGTTCCACCCTGAGTGATGAGTGATTGGTCAATAGTCTCACCGAGAGGAGTGAGCGGAGACATGTGTTATTGGCTGTGTTGTAGTGCAGGTGTGGAGCTGGGAGGTAGTGGTCAATGGCGAGGTGAAGGTCAAGTAGAGACGTGTCGTGCCAACGGACCGGGAGCGGTGAAGGGCGGGGGTGAGGCTTGGACCGACGAACCAGAGGGCCAAAGGACCAGCTGCGGTAGCTGACACTTGGCTTCCACAAGCAAGAGCACATGGGGATGTGTGATGGCATCAACCGAGTCGAGAGGAAGACGATGGCATCGTGGCACTTGGCGGGAGGTAGGACACGGGCTCGCATTGAGTTGCGGGTGCCGTCAGCCAAGTGAAGAAGGAAGGCAAAGGTGTTGTGCTCCGCATGGAGGCTGGACATGCATCGACATCGGTGTCGGTGGTTGGGGTGTGAGAACCACACTCCGTCTACGGCGCGGGTTCAGTAGTTGAGCCCCAGAAAGCTACCCTCGACGGTTTCTGAGTTTGGGCCTCAAAACTCGGGGTGGCCAGTTTACGAGTTTGGGCCTCAAAACTCGGGGTGGATAGTTTCTTGATTTGGGCCTCAAAATTTGGGCTACTGGGTTTGCCGGTTTAGGCCTCGAAACCGGGCAGAGGTTCCTATGCGGAATGGGTCGACACGTGGTGGCACCAAGAGGCTTGCGTTGCGGCAAAGCTATCGGTGAGAAGGCGCGGTGGTTGACAGGACGGAGCACGTGACAGCATCCTGGAGCTTGCGTCAAAGTGAAGCGAAGGATGAGAGGGCATGTGGCTGTCAGATGAAGCCTTAACATAGTTAGACTAGAATACCCCTAGGGTTGGCTAGTTTGCTCTTGTATCTAGGGTAGAAGGTGATGAGGACATGACACCTTCGGATACGACCAGTGATTGTAAGGTGAGCTCGTTTCTACATTTGCATAATGATTTTTGGCACAATTCACTTGGTTCCACATGTACATGTCATTATTTGCTTATAGGTATAAACATGTCTCAAGTGCAAGCTCGTCAAAGTCCAACATTAGGTTCATTGGTAGCCTGAGAGTGTTTCAGTGGAGAGACCATAACTCATCCATCCCGAGTGCGATTGAGGTCAATGAGCACTTGATGGAAAGCTTAGTTGATAAGCTTTCAAATAGATCTAGTCCCACCTCAAAATCATGTTGACAAGTTTTTGAAATTGTCATGACAATCTGCTACTATTTCTGCCGGGTGCTACGACGTCGACATGGGCTTCTCATGCAACCCTGGGACCCTGGCCCAAGTGGGAGCACGCCCAAAACAAGTGGAGAAGAGCACAAGGATGTTGCCAAGAGACCCAAAATTAATTTGATGTCAAGATCAAGAAGATTTAGAAGTGATAATGGAAAGGAGTTTGACAAGACCAACATAGAGCTTTATTGTGATGAAGATGAGATCAAGGATGAAGTCTCTGCAACCTATACACCACAACAAAATGGGGTAGTTGAGAGAAAGAACTGGACACTAATCACCCTAGCAAGGACAATGTTAGATGAGTACTCTACACCAGAAAGGTTTTGGGCGGAAGCAATCAACACCGCTTGATGTCGATGAAACAACAGTGATAGTCTACCAAGGGGTATGCCCAAGGTAGTAGATTAGATTGAGGGGGTGTGGAGACGACTGCTCAAGCGTAAACACAGGGACGAGACATGATAATTTACACAGGTTCAGGCCAGCAAGTCGCCGTAATACCCTACGTCCTGTGTTTTGGTGGCTGGATTGTATTGTGAGATCGGGTGATCAGATGAGATTGGAGTGGGTCCCTGCTCGCCTTATATAGCCGGGGAGCAGGGTTACAGTTCGTAACAGATTACAAACAGTTCCTTAAGGCAAGGAATCCAGATATAACTCTAGAATCTTCCTTGGCGGGCAAGGCTTCATGAGAGTCCCTGGCGAGCAAGACAGCCTGGTCGCGTGCTGCAAGGCCTTTGAGCTAGGCTGTCCTTGACGAAGGGCCCAATTAGGTCCATGAGAGTATACGGAGATAATATCCCCACAGCTAGTCCCCGAGCACTTTGTATCCTTTGGCGACGCCGTCTTGAGCTTGTTCAAGCAGGCGAAGTCAACGTCGACCAGTTTGACTGGCGATCCGAGCTGGTGAAGTCGATGTCGACCAAGTAAGGCTTGCCAGAAGGATGTAAGGCACTCAAGAAAAATTTGAAGAGCTTTCTTCTGGTGAAGTGTATCCATGAAACACCTCTGGTGTTTAAGTCAACTAAAACCTGACATGTCATCATGAGCATGGAAAGCATTCATGTAGTTACATAAAGATGCATTTACAATTTGCATATAACTTGACCTCAAATGCATCATATGCTTGTTAAATTCTGTTTTGTTCAATGCATGTGTGATATTTAAGGAATTGTTTGTGGCTGATTTCTAATGAGGATAGGCTAATAGGATTATATTGTTCATGAAATCACAAGTCCCTATAGTGGCTCTATGATAAAGACTTGGATCTAAGCTGAATCTGGGCTTGGTCCTTAAAACAAAGTTGTAGATACTAATGAAAGGAACAACTTTGGTATATAAAGTTAACAAAGATTCTGCACAGAATTTGAATTAAATCAAATTTGTTTAAACCCTAGAATCTACCCTTGAACTACAACTTACAAACCTTTGAGAATCTGACCTTGGCCCTTTAATGAAAGTTGTAGGGAATGACAAAGGTGACAACTTTCATGTTCACAGAATTTGAACTTCTTCAGAAAATTTTAAAGTAATTTGAGAAATCAGTTTAGGTCAAATTTGAATTCAAACCCTAATTCAAAAACTAGACCGAATTGGCACATAGTCCTTTAAGAAAATTTGTAGAGCACAAAATTCTGAACAACTTTCATTCTTACATATTTTGCACTTTAGTTCAAAATTTTGACGCAATTCAAAAGGGGACAATTTTTCCTGTAGCTATAGTCCATGGAGCCTTGCATGGCGTCCACGACGGCCGTCGCGGCCACAGCGTTCTACGGCGCCGCCACGTCCATTTCCACGCGTCTCTTGCTCCGTTCGCAAGCGCATTAGCTGGCGCACTCCATGAGCTCCTCGCCGCCTACAAAAACCCCATGGTCGTCGTGCTCCCCTCCTTCTTTTCCCTCTGTTCGCGCCGGCCGGGACAGTGAAGCTCCTCTGGCGAAATTCGCCGCCGTCGAGCCTCCTCCGCCGGCGCTAGCTCGTCCACATCCCCGCCGCGACCCTGACCACCTCCCCGACCCATTGAATCGAGCGATAGTGACCTACATTGCCCGGCCGGGACTCATCTTCCCCGACTCCGGCGAGCGGCCGCCGCGGCCACGTCCGTCGTCGTGTGGTCAGTGTGATGCTCCTCGGTTCAAATTGATTGCGCCATTGAATCCGCCTTGACTCACTGACCACCATCGGCTCACCATTCGGGTCTCTAATCCACAGGGACCGTCGGAACGTCGCCGTGAAGCCTCGAGCCGCCGCCACCAAGACCGCCGTCGTCGACCTCCATTTTCCCGGGCTCCTCCGACCAAACCGACGCGAGCATCAGCTGTAGGTGAGGTCCCCGGTGCCGATGCTCGCATCCGTTTCATCGCTACCGCGCCGCCTTGGCCGGAACGCCGGCGCGCCGCCGGGAACGGCGCAGCCGTGCCGCCATTGCCGCGGCCACCCTACCTCCGGTCGCCGATAGCCCTAACCAACCCCACCCGTGCGTTCGCCTTGCGTCAAGGAGCGCGTAGGTAGTATCAGTTTGGCCCCTGGCCTCGCCGCCGGCGAGTTTGGCCGGCGGTCAACGCCGCCGTCGCGCGGTCAGCGCCCCGCGCGCGCACTGGTCACGGCTGGGCCGGCCTGACACCCCGGTCCCGCCTGTCAGTGTGATAGAGTTAGGGTTTCCTATTTTCGCGCATGTGAACAGTGCTGAAGTTTGTTATTTTTGCTGTATTTTTGTTATTGCGCTAAAAATTCTGAAAATTTTTGTGTAGCCTCTCTGACCTATGAAGAAAATTATAAAAATATGAAACTGAAGGTTTGGACAAGTTTTGTTGGAGAATTAAAATAGTTAAATAAATAGTTTAAGTACTTTAAATAATTTTGTATGCTGTTCCTGAGGTTCAAAAAAATTGTGAAATCAATTTTGTAGTACTTTGCAACACTTAACACATCTCTGCAAAAATTATGAGCCTTTTTGGCAAAAATAAATTTTTAACCTTAATGATTAAGTCATTAATCAATATTGGTTGTTGATTGATTTAGTTTAATTCTGTAATTTTATTTCTTCTTTCATATTGTCACAAGTTAAGTGGTCACTGCTATGTTAATGAGTCATTTAACACGGAAAGCTTGGGTTAGGAGAAATCCCTTTTGGGTGGTACCATGATTGTGTTGTCTAACAAGCTCAATGTTTAATTAACAATTTATATATAATGAATGAGTTAATTACTGTGGAAATGAATCAGGATATTCAGAGTGGCATTTGTATTCTTGTTAGTTCTCTACTGAATGCCTATTCTATGGGTTATGCACTTAACCATTGCTAATCATGTTGTAACAAGAAACTTGCCTTGCATTGTTCCTATAATTTTCTGGGTCAGTTCTGTTGGAAAAATGATAACACCATGATCCTCTGTTTTTTGGCAAAATGTTGTATAGAAAAGTTGTAGAACTTTTATATATCTAGCTGCTCCTAAAATTTTGTAATTGTTGGATGTATATACTGGGAGTTATGTTCTGTTCAATCTGGGTATGCAGTGCTGTCCAGAATCTAGACAGTTTGTGAAAACTGAACTGTTTGGGATATTTAACTTGTGAATCAGATTTAGTGTATTATAAGAAAGTTGTAGAAGATTTCATATGCTTTCCAGAATGGTTTAGATCACAATTTTTAATGTCTCTGAACTCCAGATATGGTCTGCTGAACAGTGGTGTTTGAATCTGTCTAGAATCTGGACAGATTTAACCAAATGAATTGTTTGGTCCATATGACCCTGGAATCAGTTTTTGGGTATTACAGAAAACTTTTTAGATTGTCCTGAATCACCTGATTTGCTATTCTGTAGCTCTGGTTATGATTAAAATAAGTTGGTACATGAAATCTGTTCGGGTATCATTTATGCAAATCTTGTTCCAAATGTGATGCCTGTTTCTGAATTTAGTTTAAGATTGTTGTTTGCTGCGGCACTCTTCTACTTGTAGTTGTCTAGCATCATGAGCATTCATTCATATATGCATCACATGCATCTTATATATACTCGTTCGTTATATTGCGTTTAGAAACCGAGGTTAGCAAGGATCAGCCGGAGATTGCAGCGAGAGAAGCACCGGTCTTCTACGAGGTGGGATTTGATATCTGTGGGGACGAACCAGAAGAGGAACCCCAAGGCAAACCCCGGTGCATTTGCTCCTACCTTGCAATTTTCAATAATATACTTGTTGATAAAATTGGTGCATTAAGTTTAGGAGTTAAATGTTTCCTATTTGATGCATTGACTACCTTGATTACTCTTTATATTATCCTTGTCACTGGGTTATTTACAAATGCTTAGACTCCTTAGCCTTGCTCAATAGAGTAGGTTTTTGAAAAGAGAGATGCTATTGTTGGGAACCCTTCCCTCGGTATGGGATGGTATAATTAAAATGAGACCGGGCGGGTAACTTGCACAGGAATTGGAGTCCTGGTGTAGTGTTTCCGCCTGTGTCGCTTAGGGCCCGTCCACTGTTGGCCCGTTGGATCGAGAACTATTTGTTAGTACTAGTCACATACTTCGGTAAGCCCTACTGTGGCTATGCCCTTACTGGAACGGCGCACCCGCGCACTGGGAGTGGAGAGATGGCGGGAGTAGCGTGTACCCACCCTGCTCAGTCCCCTGTTGGACGTTACTCAGCAAGACCGTTGTAGGGCGGTGGTGTACTGTACTTCCGGGTGGCGCGGCTCCAGTACGGTTTGAGCGGATCCACGGGACGGTTCATATATGCGAGTTCGGTCTTGCATATGTCGTGTGATAAGGAAGCCCCGGCTGGGTAGATCAAGTGGTTCGAATCGTCGTTTGCTCCACGAGAAAAGGAGACTCGTCCTCGCACCCTCAGCATAGTTGTCGGGGGTCCACAAAAGGGGTACCCCCAATCAACGCAAAATAAATAGGTTAAACCTAGAACACCAATTAATAAGAAACCTAACAAGTCTAACCTTCTAAAAAGCCAACCCCTCGAGGCCTACAACGCCGGCCCATCACCAGGGAGCCCAGGGCCGCTGAAGCCTTACTGTCCGCCTCATGGCAGCCTACCCCTCGAGCCCCGGCACATAGGCCTCGAGCCCTGCACCGCTCCTCGAGCCCATCATAGCCGTGCACTGTTTCTCGAGATCCCACGCAGGGACCTCGAGTCTCCCTGGCACGACAACCTATCTCTCGAGACGCATCATGCCTCCCTCGAGCGGCGCCAGACATCGGATACCAATCCCATACTGCGCATTTAATGCATCCACCTACTCCGGTCATGTCCTCTGGTACACGACGTGCGCCACAGTGAACCAGGGCAGAGCCAAGTCTCGTTTTCACCACAAGCATGGGCAAAAAGGCACAAGTACAGCACTGTTTGGCCATACCCTGCACTATTGCACTCGGGTCACGACTCGAGGTCTGACAACCCGCTGTACGACCTAGTTTACCGGGACTTGCCCATACCTGCAGAGGCTCGAGCCCCCCGCAGGTGCCACCTCGAGGCCGGCCTCGGCGCCCCTCGAGCCCTGACTACTTTCACGCTATTGGAGGACAGGTACCTCAAGACCCGGAGGGATCCCGCCATGTCCTGTACATGCTGGAATGGGCGTTGTACGGCCTCCACGTCGCCACACGCCTCCACGTCCGCGCCCGGGATGGAGGCCACGCTCCAAGGATGCCTCAACAGCAACGCCCATGTCGGCTCCAGTGGCCCCGACAAGACAGGATTCCTACTCCTCACCGTATTGGGCGAAGTACATGACACTCCTGTGTAACCCTGGCCTCCTCTTGCTCTATAAAAGAGGACATCAGGGCCCTCCACGCGCACGGTTACGCACGCTCGCACCCGGTTACACACAAGCTTGCGCGACACGAGTTCACACACACACACACATGAGTCCGGACTCCGGTCCATGCTCATTGAGCTTGTATTGCCCCTGTACAAGCACTTAGGTGCAAGTAATACGAGAACCTCCTCCCTCGCTGGACGTAGGGCCTTCTTTGCCCGAACCAGGATAAATCCTTGTGTCATCTTGCATCACCATCCAGGAAGAGAGCACGCGATCATATTACTCGTTGGTGTCATACCCCCGGGTTCGAAACACCGACAGTTGGCACGCCAGGTAGGGGACTTCGCGTGTCCGAGTCGATTTCTCGTTGTTTCCTGGATGGCTTCTTCCGCTCCTTCGTTTTCTGCTGGTGCCGTCATCTGGTTCGGGAGCCTCGAGTTCCTGGCCACCGGCAGTGGCAACGAGCTGACCCTGCTCTCCACGGAGAGCCCGAGCGGAGGGCGTGTCACGCCACCCCGCGCGGGGGGCGTGGCGCGTCGCCCGCACCACCACGCGTCGCCACCTCGTGAGCGGCGCCGTCGTCACCATCGTCGCCAGGCACAGGCGGTGCCCGCGGCGTACACCCACTTCCCCGCGGCCGGCACGAGGTCACTAAGGAGGAACCTGCCCGGCGTACGGCTGGAGACTTCTAGGGCGCGCGCGCACTCTCCCAGCGAGTTTGCGTTCGTCATGCGCACGGACCGGGAGCCTGGCTAGAGGCCCCCGAGCCGTGCTCCGTCGACACCACCTGGCTTCCTCCCACACAGGGTGTACCGCGCTCGACGCCAGCGGTGCCCGTTCGGCCTCAACAACTCCGCAGCTGTCTACACCCACCACCTCGACGAGCGCCGTCAGGACCAAGCGGCGGCGGAGCAGGAGGAACGTCCGGGCGTGCTCTTACGAGCCACCGCCGACCTGGAGATCGTCTACCCCGCGCACGTCGACCGCGGCTTCTCGCGGGTCATCGAGCCACCCCGGCGAGCCACCGTCGGAGAGTGGTACCGCGAGCTGCAGTCCCAGCACGAGCCAGGGCGGCGCGTCACCAACAGCTCCGACTCCGACGAGTACGACTACCACGACCCTGACCTCTGGGATCCCACCAGGGAGTGCTTCCAGCTCGAGGGGGTCGTGAGCGACACCGAGGACCACGGCGACGACAACAGGCCGGCGCTCAACCTCGAAGAGCCCGGAGACGTGGCTGCGGCAGGCGGATCACGCGTTCAGGGGAGGAACGAACCCCCGGCACCGGCTGCACCATCTCGGCACAGCGACGACCGGGCGGCGCAGCTCGCACAGCTGCAGGAGGACATCGCCAAGGCCAAGGAGGACCGATAACGCCTACTGCAGCTCGAGAAAACCCTAGTGCAGGAACAAGCCCAGCCTCGAGGCGCCGGTGTTCGTGCCCGCGCTCGAGAGGTCCACCGGCAGATCCTCGAGGACGGGGCACGAGCACGCCCCGAGGTACGTTTCCCGCGAGCCGGACAGAATGTGGTGGAGGCCGCAATGCTGCTCCGCGATCTACCCGCCGTCTCCAACCCTGACGCCAGGCGCATGCTCGGGGAAATGAAGAACCTCCTCGAGACAGCCGTTGTGCAGCAGGCCGAGAGCTCAGCCTCGCGACGGCGTGGGGCGGCCTCGGGGAAGCCAGCAGACGCGCCCCGCAACGAGCGGGAGATGTCCGTCCACCAGCCGGACGCCCCTCGAGCCAGGCCAGTCCGGGAATGGGTCGTCGACAACAGGCCACCTCGAGATGCCAATGACGCCCGCAACGACATCAACCGACGGCGCAAGGACAAAGGGGCCGAGGAGCGTGGCTATAACGCCCATCGAGGAGGGCGTTACGACAGCGACGAGGACCGGCAAGCCCTCGAGCCCCCGTGCCCCAGGGTCTTCAGCCGGACCATTCGCAGCTCAACCCTTCCCGACCGCTTTCGACCACCGACAAACATCGTGAAGTATGACGGGGAGGTCGAGCCCAAGCTATGGCTCTCCGACTTCCGCCTGGGCTGCCAACTGGGCAGGGCGAAGAGCGACGACCGCGTGATCATACGCCAACTCCCACTCTACCTCTCGGACACCGCCCGTCGGTGGCTCGAAGGGCTCCCGCCGAATCAGATCCACGACTGGGCTGACCTAGTCAGGGTCTTCGATGGAATTTCAAGGGGACTTGCGTGCGCCCAGGCAACCCCTGGGACCTGCGACGTTGCAGGCAGACAGCGGACGAGCCCCTCCGTGACTTCGCTCGGCGATTCTCGAAGCAGTGCCTCGAGCTCCCCCATGTGCCTGATGAGGATGTCATCTCAGCGTTCCTCGCAGGCACAACCTGCCAAGAGCTGGTCCACGAGCTAGGGCACTACCGTCCTAGGACGGTCGAGGAGCTGATGGATCGTGTCACCAGCTTTGCCTCAGGCGACGAGGCAATGGGGGCCTTCTTTGGCCGCTCCACGGACAAAGGCAAGGCGGTGGCCGCACCGAAGGGCTCGAGCAAGGGCAACAACGACAAGAACCGCAACAACAACAACAAAAAGAAGAGGAACAAAGGCAAAGGTCAGAAGGCGAAGCGCGACGCCGATGACGACGACGACGAAGAGGTGCTCACGGGCGCCCTCGAGCACAAGAAGCCTCGAGGCCCCCCTGACGGGGCTGTCTTCGACACAATGCTCGAGGATCCCTGTCCTTATCACAAGGGTCCCACGAATCACAAGTTGAAGGACTGTCGATTGATGAAGAGCTTCTACTCCAGTCTCGGCGACAAGAAGGAGGACGCGCCTAAGGGCAAGGACAACAATCGACGCGACGACGGGGACGCGGACTTCCCCCCGGTGCACGACTGCTTCATGATCTAGGGGGCCCGACCGTCAGGCTCTCGGCTCGAGAGAGAAAGAAGGAGCGCCGGGAGATCTTTGCACTCCGCCACGACGCCCCCCGGTACCTCGACTGGTCTGATGCGCCGATCACATTCGACCGTGACGACCATCCGGATCATGTCGTAAATCTGGGAGCATACCCTCTTGTCGTCGACCCCATCATCGTCGATGTACGGTTCTCCAAGGTGTTGATGGATGGGGGCTCGAGCCTCAACATCATATACCTCGAGACCCTCGACCTCCTGGGGATCTCGAGGGACCAGCTCCGACCCAGCGTCGGGGGGTTCCACGGAGTCGTACCAGGGAAGAAGGCCCACCCCCTCGGGCGCATCGACCTACCCGTCTCCTTTGGCACGCCGGCCAACTTCCGCCGGGAGACGCTCACCTTCGAGGTGGTCGGGTTCCAAGGGACCTACCACGCCATCATCGGCAGGCCCGGCTCCGCCACCATGGAAGCATACTGCGGAGAAATGCGCAAGCTAGAAGATAAGTTCTACGGCCTCGAGCTCAACCACATCGCTCGAAAGTACAACGAGGCCGCATACGAGCTGGCTAAGTTAGCATCCACGCGCGGCACCGTCCCACCAGACGTCTTCTCGAGGGACGTTCTCGAGCCATCCGTCAAGATCGGCCCGGGGGCTGGCCCTTCTACGCCACCCCTCAAGTCGGACACGGGGGCTCGACCCTCAACGCCACCCCTCGAGAACGACCCCTCGACATACGCTGAGGCAATGCAGATCGACGCACCTGCCACTTCTTCATCACGACCCCTCGACTGGTGGACGCCCTTCCTCGACTACCTGACACAAGGCGTGCTACCAAAAGACGAGACGGAGGCCCGACGCATCGCTCGAAGGGCCAAGACCTACGTCATCTACGGCGACGAACGAGAGCTGTACCGACGAAGCCCATCAGGAATCCTTCAGCGCTGCATCCCCCTCGAGAAAGGACGCAGGCTCCTCGACGACATGCACTCGGGGGCTTGCGGCCATCACGCAGCGCCAAGGACCTTGGTGGGGAACGCCTTCCACCAAGGCTTCTACTGGCCAACTGCCATCGGAGATGCCAACCGCCTGGTTCGAGCTTGCCAAGGGTGTTAGTTCTACGCCAAGCAAACACACCAGCCCGCGCACGCCCTGCAGATGATCCCCATCACTTGGCCGTTTGCAGTCTGGGGGCTCGACCTCGTGGGTCCCCTTAAGATGACAACGGGAAAGTGCACGCATGTGCTCATTGCCATCGACAAATTCACCAAGTGGATCGAGGCTAAACCTATAGGCGACCCCACCTCCGAGAAGGCTGTCGAGTTCATCGCCGACATCATGTACCGGTTTGGGGTGCCTAACGTCATCATCACCGACAATGGCACACAGTTCACGGGCAAAAAGTTCACCAACTTCTGCGACGACAACAACATCCACGTGAGCTGGGCCTCGGTTGCATACCCTCAATGCAACGGGCAGGTCGAGCGCGCCAACGGCATGATACTCCCGGAGTTGATCCACGAGAGCTTGGTTAGTCTCACGGAGCTCCTCGACGGTCTTCTCCAGATCTGTGCAACAAACAGAAAAGAGTAAGTCCACGACGTAGCGACAATCTCGAAATCAGAGCAAGACGAGGCACGAAGATTACCTTGGCAATGCACGCCCAGAGCGGCGAAGTCGCTGGTCAGGGCCTCGACGCGCTGCTCGAGTGTACGCTTCTGGGACAACACGTCGAGTTTCTCGCCCCTAAGGTCCTCGACCAGCTTGCCCGTCTCCGCAAGGGCTAGATCCTTCTGGATCACCCCCTGTCGCGCTGCTTCCGCTGCAGCCAGGGCGGTGGCCGCCTCGCCCTTGGCATTCTCGGCCTCCTTCTTCGCTGCCTCCGCTGCAGATCGGGCGGTGGCGGCTTCGCTTTGGGCGTCGGCGGCCTCCTTCTTCGCCGCCTCCGCTGCAGACCGGGCGGTGACGGCCTCGCTTCGGGCGTCGGCGGCCTCCCTCCTCGACACCTCCACCGTGGACAAAGAGGTGGCGGCCTCCCTCTTAGCTTGGGCGGCCTCGTCTCGAGCTGCCTGGGCCTCCGCCTGTGCCTCGTTGAGCCGGCTCGCCATCTGCGCGTTCCGGCCCAGCTCAGCGCGGAGGTCCTGGAGCTCCGCCTCCGCCCTCGCGAGGGCAGCCGCCGCCCGCGCGGACTTGTCCACCTCCTCCAAGAAGGACCGCTCCGCCTCCGCCACGAGCTCGGTCACCTCCCTGAAGACCGACAGCCGCGGAACCCCCTGCTGAGCCGATCGCTCGACGGGGATCATGGCTTGGGACGGGCTCGGCGCGTCGGGATACGGCCACCCCGGTCGATCGATCTCGACAATGGGCGAGCCCTCCTCCGGCTCGAGTAGCGCCAGCTGCGGCCCCCCGACAGGCGGCGCAGGCTGCGGCTCTCTCCGCCCCTCCGCCGTCTCCTCTTGCTGCTCTGCCCCCTCCCGAGGCGACGGCACGGCCACGCGTGGAGGCGGGGACTCGAGCGGTAGCGGATCGCTCGAGGGGTGGCTCGTCCCCAAGCTCCCCTCCCCCGCCGGGTCTTCCGGCGTCTTGTCGACCCCGGCCGGTGCCTCGAGCACTTCTTCCAGCGTCGAGCCCTCGACCGGGGACGGCTCCTGCTCCAGCTCGTCCAAAAGCTCCTCCACCATCGGCACCTTCTCCACCGACGCCTCTCCCTCCTCCCCCTTCTCCACGGGCCGGCTCGCATCGGCTGGGGTCTCGAGGGCCGCTGTCTCTTCAGCCCCAGACGCCGACGCAGCCATGCTCATCTCGGGTGCTCCCCCTGAGATGGTCGTCGTGACGGGGGGAGGAGTGGCCCTCTCGATAGGTGCCACCGGAGGAGGAGAAGGAGGAGGAGGAGGAGGCGGTGCCGCGACGGACGCGGTGGCGGCAGGCTCGGTGCCAGGAGTCGCGGTCCCTGCTAAACAAGAAATGGACGTTGTCAGAATCAAGAAAAAGCCTCGACCCCCGTGGTCGACGGCATCGGCCTCACCAAGATCCGCGGCGGCCATCTGGCTTCCCCGAGCCATGGCCGCTCGAGCCTTCACCAGCCAAGCGGCCTCTCCAGCGGAAGAAGGAGCCATACCTCGAGGTGCTTGGACCTCAGCAGAGCTCGAGGTCTTGGCCCGCTTGGACGCCGCGGGGTCCGCCTCCTGCCGGGAGCGTTTTCCCTAAAAAACCAGAAACGGCACACATCACCAAAGGTAAAAAGGTAAGGCTTCACTACCAACGAGATTGAGAAGCGTTACTCACCCAAAATGACGGTGGGGCTTCTTCCCCGAATCGCCGGACCCGCTCGGGGGCTTTGAGCCCGCCCCTTGGCTCGAGCCACGCCCCTGAGCCGTCTCCACGTGGCCCGGATGGGGGGAAGGCTCCCGATGCTTCTCGTGGCTCGACCCCGGCGGGGAGCTCTCCTTTTGTCTCTTGTCCCGGGGGGCGACCGCGTCTCCTTCGAGCGGTCATCTTGGCGCCTTTCCCGGCGCGGGCTCCGGGACCTACTCCGGCGCTCGTGCTGACGGTCACGCCCCCCCGCGACTGCCTCCGTCTCCCGGCGACGGTGCGGCGATGGACTCCGGGATCGCTCGCAGCTCCCCCCTCGACGGTCATGGTGACGGGGGCTCGACGCCCCTCATGTTGCCCGCTCCTCCGCGGGCTCGATGTCGCCCTCGACGGCCTGCGACGGTCGGGCCCGGAGTCCTTCTCGACCTGTTGGCCGCTTCTCGAGGGTCGCCCCTTCTCGGGACCCCCCGCCTGGGTCGACGCGGTCGTTGCCTCCTTCTGCGCCGCGGCAATGGCGCTCCTAGTTCGAGGCTTCCTCGCGTCAGCGGGCACGTCAGGCACGGAGCTCGACGTGCCCTGAGCCTCCGACGAGGCTGGGCCTGACGCGGCCTTCCGCGGCTGCGTCCCGCGCGATCCCTTCGCCGGGGGGACCTCCAAGACGTTCTCCTGCACAGAGGAACGGTCAGCCTTGATGTCGACGACCCCCGCGCGCCTCAGACGCGCATCCATCCCTTCGTCATCACTCTCCTCCTCATCATCGTCCTCCTCCTCCGAGCTCGTGGAACTGAGCTCGGGGGACTCCTCTCCAGGCTGTCGGTTATGACGAGCCTTTGCAAGCCTCTGCTCTCGAGCCACCCGACGCAAATTCCTCTCTTTCTCTTTCTTCTTCTTGGCATCCTTACTCTCCTTATCTTTCTGAGCAGAGAGGCGCCTCACCTGTATCTCCGTGGCGTCCTCCCTCACCGAGGGCCTCGACGTGTGACATGTGAATGCCCCCTGCAAAAGAGAAAACTTGATGAGAAAAACCACAGGGAGAGTGAACAAGGTTCGGAGAAAGAGAAAGGAGGGGGGCTCGAGACAACATGACTCGAGGGTGGCTTACCAGGTCGAGACACCCTGTGTCGGGTGCCATGGCGATCAGATTGGCCTCCTCAGGGCGGAACAGCCCGTGAATCGTGACCGACACCCGGGAGGTACCCTCGTTCCGGGACAGCCTCTCCTCGGCCATCCTCGACCGGTTCAGCGCCTCGAGCGGGGCATTCGGCCCCATCTCGAACATGAGGAGGGGGCGGTCCGCCAGAGGAAGAACCCTCCGCTGATGAAACGCCCAGATGACCGCCTGGACGGTCAGCTTCTTCTCCTCCACCAGCACCCGCATCGTGTCCATTAGCGGCTCCAGGTGGCGCTGCCTGTCCGCTGCGACACCCCAGTTCCACTTCTCCGGGCGCTGGGTGATGACCCTGCCGGTGTACTGCGGAAGGAGCCCATCCTCGTTCCGCAGGTAGAACTAGTGGTCGTCCCACCCCGCCTGGTTGGTGGAGAGCTTGTAGCGGAGGTAGTCACGACGGGCGTTGGCCGACGAGGGACCGGTCCTCGCGGTGATGGTGAGGGACCCCACGCGCACGAGCCTCCTCCCGCTCGGCTTCGCGGCCTTGTGGAAGAGCTCGCCCCGGAAGAGGTGGACGAACATCTCCCAGTGCGGCTCAATCTTCAGATACCCCTCACACACCGCGGCGTAGATGGCGGCGTGCGAGATGGAGTTGGGGGAGAAGTGCTGCAGCTCCACCTCGAAGTGGTGGGCCAGCCCCCGCATGAAGCGGCTCGGCGGGACGCCGAGCCCCATGCGGTGGTAGCGCGTGAAGCTCACCACGTACCCCTCCGGCGGGTGTGGCTCCCGGTGGTCCGCCGACGGGAGAATCCACCACGCAGGACCCTCCTGCGGGTTGGGGCGGAAAAGCCCCCGCTCCACCAGTGTCTCCAGCTCTTGCTGCGTCGCCTTCGTCGGGCTCCAGTCCTCGGCCGGCAGCACCTGGGACGAAGCGGCCATGGCGGCGACGGCGCGGATCTGAGCGGTGGACGGGCGGCCGGGAAGATTCCTAATTGCTTGCTCGGGAAGAAGGCGTGTGGAAGCTGCGGCGGCGGTGAAGGCAAAGGCAAAGTAAAGGGTTCCTCTCCCCTCACTCGGTATTTATAAGAGAAAACCCCGACGGGCGGGGTCTCTCACGACGGAAAAAAGGTAACCGCACGCATTCAATGTGCCCACCTAACCGAGTCTCGAGCCGATTGACAGGTACACGCGGCAACTTCCCATTTGCTCCGCTACCTGGGCCCACCACGACCGCCGCTCCAACTTCGCGTCCGTCGCCCTCCCTGACAGTTTCCGCCTAAAAAGGCGCGCCCAACGGGCAGAAGAATTCCCAGACGACGGAGGCTTCTTCATGAAGGTAAAAACGGGCCCGGCCCTAAGCCTCGAAGAAGCGAAGGCTGGCCCTCGAAGAGGGTTCGACAGCCGGCTTCGAGCACCCGAGTCAGGGACACTAAGGGGCGCCACTCGCAGCATCGCTCGAGGGCCAAGCCCTCGAGGCCCCTCACGTGTATCCAAGGCAGGGCGCACGACGTGCAGTGAGATCCCCTCGGAGGGAGGCATCGAGCCACCGGGTCCTATCGAATGGACCCGACACTCCTGCAGACCGAGCGCCCATGCTTTATGAGATCGTCTCCGGGCTTCAGTCGACCCTATCGAACGGGGCACGAGGTCTCACTTGGATTTCCCCGTTACCAGCTCACCGGGAACCTCGATACTCGCCCGCTCGTGGTAGTACGAGGCATCCCCCCTCGCATCCGATCGAAAGGACTCGCGGGATGACAAGCCAGGGCAACTGGCATGCCGAACAGCTCGAAGAGCCGGCCGGCCAGTTCAGCCTGGCACCCCTCGACGAAAGAGGGTCAAAAAACTCGGGGGCTCAACACCCCCGAACCTAAAAAACGCAACTAACACTCACACTCGCAAAAAGCCCACGAGGGAGTTCTAACCACTCCCCCGTGGCCTCGGGGGCTACACCCGCGGGTGTCGCTCGCACGACACCCACGGAATGAAAACAACCAAAACCTCGAGACCAGTTAGCTAACCATCGAGATCCCAGTCGGGAACCCCTGCTCGAGTGCAAGCACTCGAACAAGGGCTCGGGGGCTACTGTCGGGGGTCCACAAAAGGGGTACCCCCAATCAACGCAAAACAAATAGGTTAAACCTAGAACACCAATTAATAAGAAACCTAACAAGTCTAACCTTCTAAAAAGCCAACCCCTCGAGGCCTACAACGCCGGCCCATCACCAGGGAGCCCAGGGCCGCCGAAGCCTTACTGTCCGCCTCATGGCAGCCTACCCCTCGAGCCCCGGCACATAGGCCTCGAGCCCTGCACCGCTCCTCGAGCCCATCATAGCCGTGCACTGTTTCTCGAGATCCCACGCAGGGACCTCGAGTCTCCCTGGCACGACAACCTATCTCTCGAGACGCATCATGCCTCCCTCGAGCGGCGCCAGACATCGGATACCAATCCCATACTGCGCATTTAATGCATCCAATTACTCCGGTCATGTCCTCTGGTACACGACGTGCGCCACAGTGAACCAGGGCAGAGCCAAGTCTCGTTTTCACCACAAGCATGGGCAAAAAGGCACAAGTACAACACTGTTTGGCCATACCCTGCACTATTGCACTCGGGTCACGACTCGAGGTCTGACAACCCGTTGTACGACCTAGTTTACCGGGACTTGCCCATACCTGCAGAGGCTCGAGCCCCCCGCAGGTGCCACCTCGAGGCCGGCCTCGGCGCCCCTCGAGCCCTGACTACTTTCACGCTATTGGAGGACAAGTACCCCAAGACCCGGAGGGATCCCGCCGTGTCCTGTACATGCTGGAATGGGCGTTGTACGGCCTCCACGTCGCCACGCCTCCACATCCGCGCCCGGGATGGAGGCCACGCTCCAAGGACGCCTCAACAGCAACGCCCACGTCGGCTCCAGTGGCCCCGACAAGACAGGATTCCTACACCTCACCGTATTGGGCGAAGTACATGACACTCCTATGTAACCCTGGCCTCCTCTTGCTCTATAAAAGAGGACATCAGGGCCCTCCATGCGCACGGTTACGCACGCTCGCACCCGGTTACACACGGGCTTGCACGACACGAGTTCACACACACACGAGTCCGGACTCCGGTCCACGCTCATTGAGCTTGTATTGCCCCTGTACAAGCACTTACGTGCAGGTAATACGAGAACCTCCTCACTCGCTGGACGTAGGGCCTTCTTTGCCCGAACCAGGAAAAATCCTTGTGTCATCTTACATCACCATCCAGGAAGAGAGCACGCGATCATATTACTCGTTGATGTCATACCCCCGGGTTCGAAACACCGACAGTAGTTTAATGATGAAACAATGGATGATTAATGGGTTATTTATGAGATGGATATTTATTTACTTAGTTAATATTAGCAACAAGGAATGAGACAACTACTTAGTAGTAGGAGCTTTTATGCAAAAGGAAAAACTTTTGATTCTTGCTAAAGCCTTACCTTGACTCCCCTTAGCCTCATTCCTGAGTCTTCTCTCCATTTTATTAGTCGGGTAAGTCTTGTTGAGTACTCCTGTACTCAGGGTTCTATGACCCCATGTTGCAGGTGAGACCGCTGAACAGATGTGCTTCAGACCGTGCTGCATGACCATCTTTCCGGTTGAGGAGGATAAGTAATGTACCCTTGGGCAGGGTTTTAATATTATGGTTATGTTATCAGACTTCCAGCTAGCACTCTAGTACTATCGCAACTTGAACTCTTTATCACCTATGTTGTAATAATGAACACTGGTTTGTAATATTGTGTTTATGTAAGACTTCCGCTGAATTCTCCGATCTGGTATTTTGTATGAAATGTAATGTGTTGTAATGATTGTACTCGGATAATTCCTGTGACCTATGGATACGTCGACCGTATCCAACAGATTAATCCAGTCTTGTGGCACACCTACATAGCGGTCAGAGGTCGTTGGACAGATGACAGGTGTAGGTGGGCCACATTATTGGAAGAGTCTGTTACAGGCTTGGTATCGGAGCAGGATCCCCATGGCAATCATTATAGTAATTTGAAAAACCTTCAAAACTTATTTTCTATGGAAAAATCTAAAAGGCTCTTTCTAATCTTATCTTTTGCTCACCTTAACTTATTTCTTGCTTAGTTAGGAAGGAAGAGAGTGCCGGAAGGTACTTGCCCTATGTTTAAAAGTTACAAAATTATTTCGGTCGGTTTCTAAGTAAGTAGATAATGTCGTATGCGTAGAATCGTAAGTATGCATCATTTCATCTTGCATCAATTAAATTCTAATAATTCTCCTCTCTTAATAGATATCGGGTTAAGAGTATAACTGTACTAACTTGTAGGTGCACGAAATTGACTTTAGTTTAAACTTATTCCAGGAATGGCTCGCATCAAGCAGACTGCTCATAAGTGCACAGGGCTAAGGGGAGTCCCACGACACCAGCTCGCACCGCGTACAGGGGAGAGCAGCAGTATATATATATATATATATATATATATATATATATATATATATATATATATATATATATACCCATCACCGGTGGCTCGACCAGTCCACACCGGGTCACCCGATCCCCTATTCACGTGGCTTTTATATCCCCTAATCACGTCACTTTATTACGAAGCTGGACGTCCCGGTCTCCGATCCGACGACGACGCCTGGTTCCATCCACCGGTGAGCAACGGCGGCGTCGCCACTACCGGACGCGCTCCCTGTTCCATTCGTCGGTGAATCACTGAATCCACAGGACTGTCGATCGCTCGAAGCGGAAGAGTAGAGGCCAGCTCTCGTGGTGAGCGAGCAATGGAGCAACGATCCTCCATCCATCTAGGCCAGCGACACAACGCCTGTGCTGAGCAACTGCAAAATCATTTGTAATCATTCAATTCCGAGGCGCGTTGCCTATATGTGTGGATTAGGTATTGAGTTGCCTTTGATTAATTAACATTACTGGCTTGTTGTTTCGTTCCGTCAAGCACGCCGCCGGCGATGGCCTGGTCCTAGCCATCCGCCGGCCTGGTCCCGGCCATCCGTTCGCCTACCGGCTGTCGTTGCTCTCGGCTGATCTCGGATACGCTTTCCATGGTTTTGCGTTCGACAACAGATTTACCATTCTATGGCGTGACGTCGTCGGAGCAAGGCGAAGTCATCCATTCGTCAGCCAAAACCTCCGTCAGCGACTTCGATGCGTGTACGACGAGCACCTTCAGGGCTTCAGGTTAGTTTTGGATTCCTCGCTCTTCTATTCCCCAGAAAATAAATTCTTTTGCAATATGGTTTTGCATTCTTTTTTTTTTTTGTCTCAGTGATCAACTACAGGGAACTTAGAGCTCGATTTCTATCTTGGCCAATTGCTTGTCTAGTTCTTAGAGCATCAATCACGATTCTTCATACGTTTCAGTTTTTTTCCTCTGGTATTCTCGAAAATTGAAGCTCGGCTAATTTAATCCATACGACAAATTGCAGCTTGATTGGCTGCAGTGCTGCACTCTTCGGCAATGACAGCAGCAACAGATGTTTTTTCTTTGTTTTGTCAGACTAGCAACTGCTGCTTGTTCTAATAAACTTAGTTTGTTTCAGCACCACTTCTGTATCTTGGTCTTCCTCGGTGAGTTCCACGCGCAAGAAACAAACGCCAAGAGAGAACGATGGTGAAGCAGTCATCGCGGCACGGAGAGGCCAAACCAATACTTGGCTCGGACTAGGAGAGACAAAAATAAACTCTCCTTTTATCGTAAAAATATTGTTAGTGAAAGTTCTTGTAAATATTGTTAGTATTGTCATAAAAAATTCTTGTAAATATGATGTAATTCTCACAAATAGTGCTGATTTTATGACTATTTTGATCATTCTTATTAACATTTATCGTCAACCATGGTATACAATTCTTGTGTAAATACTTATTTGTGGGGAAAAAAAATTCATACTGCAGATTTATTGTAAATATTGTTGGTGAATTTTTTTGTAAAATTTGTTTGTATTGTCGTAATAGAATTCTCGTAAAAAATTATGTAACTTTACTTTTGTGATCAACCATAATAAAAATGTCTCGTAAATACTTATATTCATAGTACCTATTTTCTCGTATAAATATCAATGCAAGTTATAAAGAACTCATAATATAGAATTGTCGTAAATATTATCGGTGCCAATTCTTACAAACATTATTTTATATTGTAATAAATAGAATTCTTGTAAATATGAATGAAGGTCAATATATATGCGTACTCTCGTAATCTTTGTTTTTAGGAAATCACCATTGTAAAAGAAACATCAAATATAAGCTATAGGAAATTAAGGACGTCAAATTAAAATTATGGTAACTCATGTTTTATAGTTACAACATAAATTATAGTAACTACAGAGTGCCATGATGCGAAATTATAGTAACTCTATCCGAATTATCTCTTAATAACTATTAAAATTTTCGTATGGTGATTATATTACATTTGAAATATTAAAATTATTATAGAAATTCACAGTAAACGTATCGTAAGTATAGTTTATTTAAAAAATTGATGTGTAATTACGGTAATTCCGCGTAGCTTCCAATTATCGTAAAAAAAATGATGGTATATAGACAGTGCATACGCTAGTTCACTTGTATGCATGTGTACCCTAATTCATGAATTCTCGTAACCACTCATTCCACACTATCTTGCGCACATGCACGCACGGCAGCTCTAAAAATCACCGTGATCATAGTGCACTCATTACGTAAATTAAATGGCTCAGTTCCGCTTGCGTGTGTTACGTTACGAGCCATGCCCTGAATCAGCGCACGCGGTGACCCGAGTGGTGCATGGACATACCTACTAACGCTGGTGCGCCCGGATGGCCTGGCTATAAATAACACTAGCTACGGAGTATATACTCTCCTTTATATATATATATATATATATATATATATATATATATATATATATATATATATATATATAGGTTAAAAAAACTCACTTAGGCCTTGTTTGTTGTATATGTACTAGGTAGCATGTCCGTGCGTTGCTACGGGACAAATTTGTATACTAAAAATATACAAACCAATATACAAACCGCATGTAAAAACACATAGACCGCATGTAAAAGGTAATGTTCATAAAATTAATACAATTACACTTAACTATTGTGCGCCACACCCCCCCCCCCCACCCCCCCAAAAAAATGACTTGTGACTCGATCAAGCATCTAATCATACCGTTCATATATGTTCACACTGAAGTCTACACTTTTTAAGACCGAAACCTCAACACTGCTAACCAAGAGCTTCATTTTAAGGATGCACATAAAAATTCTGCTACCTTTACTTGAAAGTCCTACCTCAAGACAAAATTTTGACATTCAGCCTTGAAGCCAACATCATTTAGAATATTGTATATCAAAAACCTGGCACCAGAGACCTTCCAATTATAAATTTTGTATATACCCTAACCATATCCGACCTTAGATTACATAGTAACGCTTACAAATTCTCAGAAAAGGTGCAGTTATCTTTCAAATGTGCATGTACAAATGATTGAACATTCCAAGGACCAATTTTCCTGCAATTATAAGTTCATAACTATGCGAGAGATGCAGCCATCATGGCGGTGGTGCTGAAGACATTTATAACATCAAAACCATGGAATGCTCCATTGCAATAGTTGCATCTTAGGCAGTATATAAAGAGCCACAGGCACATCAAATTCATCGAACTGTGTCATGATCTCTACAATTGAATTGGCAAGCACTGAAATCATGTCATGGGAAGCAGGATTAGCAAATGCACAAATACAGTTTGAGCCCGCGCAAGTGGCATAAGATTTAGATGTTTTTATTGTGCCAACATACCAACAGGATCATATGTTGGCGAGGTGATGTACTGCGAGCAGTGCTTGCTTTTTAATACACTTCCATTCGTCAAACTTGTAAGATAATCATAAGCCTAGAAACATAAATTGAGATAAGCATTGCATTGCAATATGTGTCATTTGAACACACCAATTTAATATGAAACATGAGACTGAAAAGTTCCACTAATTTTATTTTGACAGTAAATACGACTTTATTTTTATTTATTCAGAGATTTCACACAGATATAATACAACTATATAGAATTTTTAAAATAATATATTTTAATGATTAGTTGCTAATCCAACATTTGTTTTATTATTATTATTATTACAAATGTAGTATTTTGTCGGCCACTTGACAGCTGATAGGGGTCTTGTCAACACCTAGCTAGCTGATTGGCCCCTATCGGTTATCCAGCGGCCACAGCCGACTGGGCTCATGACGTGGCTTTGATACAACAGTACTATGGGACCTATCGGCCGATAGGGTCCCATTGGCCATCGTGTAGATAACAAGCCCTAAATATCAGCTCGCAGCTCTTTTTCCTCGCACACACTCTCTCTCTCTCACCGCCGCTGGCCCTCTCGGACGCCGTCGTGCTGCCCGCTGTTGCCTTCACTGGATTTGGCGGAGGCCGCCCCGCCCCCATCGTCTGCTCGCCGCGGCTGTCACCGCACCACCAGCCCTTGTTTGTGGCATATATTCTGGTGTGAGGCCTATTGGCCTCAGGAGGGCTGACAAGCCTATCAGCGCGATGGACGATGACTGACACGTCATCGCCACGAAGGTCAATCGGCTGACGAGCGACCGATAACCCCCCCATCGGCATTCGAGCAGCTAACAGGGTGCTAAACCCACAATTTATGTGCAACAACTTCTAGGTTTGCATTTAAGCATTAAAATATTATTTTAAAGAATGCCCAAATATATATAGCCAACACACTAAACAACATCCTGCAGTAAAAAGAGAAAATAAAAACAATCTATACCAACTATGAATATGAACTAAATAACTGGAACTTAAGCAAATATGCATTGATTATGACCCTGCACCTTTCAAAAACTAAATCATGAAATTAACGGTGACACATGTCAATTTCCTTACCTGAACGATGAAAGTCATAACATTGCTTCGATGATAAGAGAATAAAAATGGCAGCTGAGCCTTATCTTTTAACATGTTTTTTTTTTAAAAAAAATGCCGCAAGTCAAGCTCTGCAGTTTGTTTGCAAACAATAAGGTCAATTTCCAAGCTTCTAGTTTAAATATCCATGACCGCTTCCAACCAAACCACAATGGTCTCAAACATAAATAATTTATCCCTTTTGCGAAAGTTTGTGAATATATAATTGCTACACATGTGATTATTCTTCCAAAATCCTTCACTCCTAGAGTCCTAGGTCTTACTATAAAAAGAACATTACATAATTGCATATTCATACATAATCATACCTAAAAGTTAGGAAACAGGGAGGACGCCTCATCCTGCAAGGATTACTGTTGTGACTGGGTGCTGGGACTGTTGTGTTGTTCCTGCAGAAGACAAGCATAGACAAAGAAGGAGCAGCCATGAACACAAGTTGCTAAAAATATTCACTGTAATAAAAGAGGGGCTGCATATATATCGGTCAAGTGACAGCTGTGATTAAAAGACCCTACTAAACTTCACAAAATCAGTGTGTTGTTCATTCATTGAACCTGATCGATACAGTTTTCCATTCTAGTACTGTATCCCATGGCTATGTTATTTTTTAAAAAAAAAAATCAGTTAGCTTCTCATGAGCACCACAGCCACAAACGAAACAGATCAAAATGCCTTCATTCTCACCTTTGTCTCACGTGATATAACCATCAAGGCATCATAAACGATTTCATCTATTTCTGTCGGTTTTAGATATCATCTATTTCTGTCGGTTTTAGATATCATCTATTTCTGTCAGTTTTAGATATCATGTCAGAATTCAGTACAAACAGGGAAAAAAAGGTGACGAGCGGATAGGGGATACACACCCATGCCTAAGATAGAATCTAAAACTGACGAGCGGATGAACAAACTCAAACAACAGAAGCAGATTAAACCCCCCATGACATCACCGATGCATCTGAACCAGTTCTCCCCGGAGGCCGGAGGGGAACCCAGGCCCGAGAAAATTGAACGAGGACAGTCAAAACTACGAGGAATCCAACGATGGGGTAGGGGACTCACCTTCCGCTCCTTGTTGGTCTCCTCCGCAAGGAGCATGCCACGGTGGGAGCGTGACAGGGAGGGAGAGGAGGCGCTGGCATGAGCGATGACGTCCGGGCGCGGGCAAGAGCTTGTGGGCAAGGAGGATCCACCGGTGAAAATCCTATATTTGCCTGGATCGCGCCGTCTCTATCTCATGTGTGTTGTGATCCCCCGTCTCTAACTCATGCAGAAACACCTGCTGGATCCGCTGTATTGGGCAGACCGCGTGCTGTGATGGAGCACGGGGCTGAGGTGAACCGACGGACTGAAAAATACATATCGCACGAAGTCACTGTCCTGGTTTTAGTCTTTTTAGATTTGTATAAGATATGCTGCAACTTCATGCATAGAGTTCTAAATGCCAAAAAACATTGTAGTTTATATGTTCAAGCACATTCCTAGCCACTGTAATACCATATTCCGGATCACTAACAGTAGAGACCACATATAATTATGTCTTTAGATGGCTCTGTTTTGGTGACATCTCACATGCATGAGCATTTGTACTGAAATATCAGATTCTGGATCGAATTGTCCTTAAAGTTGAATATGTTTTAGTACTACTATTAGATAGCATGGACCTTGTGTAGTGTATCAATTACATTAGACAACATCAATATCTTAGGTATCCTCCCTTTGGTCTCACTGCAGGTGTCATGCAGGTGTCACAGTGCAATTTTATCTTGAGAGAAGTAACCATTTTCTAGGTAATCGATAATGGCACACCAAAAATAATAAGGTAAAAGGCAAAGATGAAACAACAAACTGAATTTGGAGAAGGTTTAACAATTTAATTAAGTAGCAATGTATATATGTATTTGTAGTTCATGAGAGACAAATAAGTTCCATGTCCACTTACTGATAACTCACTCACCATCATGTCCTTATTTGCGTCGTCTTTCTTGTTGGTCCCTCCACCCTGGCCGCTGACGGCAGTAGCTTCTCCAGTGATGGGCTCATGAACACCGCCTTCTCCCTGGTCTTCCTCACAACAACTGCACTGCTGCCCACAAGAGCATACATTAGAAGATGAGTTCAGGCAGCAGCTAAATTCACAATATACAGGCAAACCAACTATAAGTTCAGGCAGCAGCTAAATTCACAGCATATAGGCAAACCAGTTAGAAACACTTGGAGACAGACTCGGTTTTCATAGCATAGTGAAAGAAAAAAGTATACTATCTTGTCTTGATTTTCACCGAACACCCACCGCGCTCGCCAAGGAGAGTTTCGTACCTCCATACCAGGCTGTGGTGATGGTGCATGACGGGCACAGCGACCCTGCGCTCATCGCTCTCCCATGCAGCGGCGATGTCGATGAGATCCTCGAGCCGGTGGAGCACGCCGACGAGGACAGACCATGGCGACTCCATCGAGGTGCACCTCCGGTCATCCTCCTCCCCACTGCCACTTGCAAATTCAGATCCGAGGGCTTGGGGTAATGGCTAGGGACTCCCGGTGCGACTGACCATCCACCTCGAGGTCGATCTCCGTGCCAACCATGGCGGCGCACGCCTGTCTGTCTCAGATTCGCGCGATCCAGGATCACAGGGAGAGGCGGCGGCGCGAGGAAGGGGTAGGGACGATCTGATAGCATGGGATGGGGAGGATTCGCACGGTGTGGGGAACCGAAGAATCGCACCGCGTGGGCGATGAGTCGCACGGGGCGATGGGGTCGCACGGGAGGCACTGCGGGGTCCGGGGCGGCGGCGGCGGCGGATTTTGGAAGGCGCCCAGCGGACGGTGGTGACGAAGGAGGCGAGGGAGGCGGAGGGCATGGAGCGCGGGTCGGACACCACGACGCTGCTCCCGGCGCCGTGCGCCAGGAGGCCTGTGGGGCTGAGGTCCGTGCACGGAGGAGCGACGGCCTCGACACTGCGTGGGGGGCTGGGGAAAGGAGAGGCGACATGGAGGAGCGGCGGCGCGGAGGCGCGACGACACTGTGCGGTGGTTGGGGGAAGGAGCGGCGGCTTTTCGTTCGCACGAGGCGGACCGAAGTAGCGGAGTGAAAATTTTCCGCACGAAAACTCTGTCCCTCTTTTAGTCTTTTTAGATTTGTGAGAAGTACACTCCAATCCATATAGGTTGAACTGAATTACACTTTAATCTCTCTCAAATCACGTGGATTGTTGTGTATTGTTGTATAGTAAAACAAGTCATTAATAAAACACATGTTAACGAACGTGTTCTAAAAAAAAACACAAAAAACTACCAAAGTGTGCGCTCAAATTATTATTGGCGGGAAAAAACCAGGTTAACCGGAAACGTTAAACACATCTTGGAATGGGCTTAATTTTCTACATAAAAATTGTATTATAAAAAAATTATACCGCATGCAGAAACCGTTTCACAGCTTTCAGCTAATAACCGTGTACCGATGGAGCCATCTGCATATTGTGATGGTGCAAAAAATGTATCCTTTCAAGCACGAGGTAAACGGGTTTCACGTTTCTACCTGGCCCCACACGGTAGTGCTGCTAAGTTACTTTTCCATTCACCGAAATGCTGTATTGCGATGGTAGGCTACATGCAGCTGGCAGACTTAAAGGCGACGCAAAATCTTGCTACGAATAACTTAACCGGCAGCTCGCGTGCCTTGTTGGTTTTATTTTAATTATTATTACTAATCCATTGTCAATTGCCACGTCAAACGATGTTGACATCCTATAAAGCTGAAGTTTGGTGAAATCTACAACTAGGGATGTGTTTGGCTCTCAACTACCGTCCACTACAGTCACTCTAAAGACTGCCACGCTTTTTCTATTATTGTTTGGTTGCTATTTTACTTTAGGCAACTATAACTTTTCTTCTCTACAACTTTCACCATAGGTGTGACATGGAAATCGTTCGCCATAGGTTGTGACACGTCTCAGTTAAAGCAGGACGTATTGCGGTCAAAAACCAAACAAACCATAAAAATTGATTTGATGTTTGAGTTGGGGGCTCTTATCTGTGGGTGTGTTTAAAACTGTTTTACGAACTCTTCTTTATAATCTTCACCATAGAATAGCTAGCTCTATAAAAAAAACTAGAGTTTACGAAGCACCTTTTAGATGCTTTTACAAGTCCATGTTTTTTCCACGAGCAAAGTACGTGGAACCAAATCTGTTTGACTAGAAAACATAGAGTGGAGCAGTTCTAAGCACCCCAAATCACCTTTAGCCATCGTCGAAAACCAGTACCATAGCACCTCAAATTAACAGTTAACACGGTATGAACATACTGACATACCTACAAATTAGTGACAAATTATTAGCTAATAAATATTAACGAAGAGTAAGTTCTCCGTTCAAAATAAAGATCATAAAACAACCACATCTCAAAAAAGTTTTGTCAATTGACAATTTTTTCTATAATGAATTATTTCCAATTTTAGCCTAAAAGTATTATCAGATATCCTATTTTAAACATCCAACGTCACCCGCGGATAATCTATATCAATTGAAATTTGACGATTCTATATCCTACCTCATACACACACATAAATCAGCGATATAGATATTAAAAGCCTTTTTTCACATCCTTAAAATTTAAATTTGCTTTGGGTCCGAGAACGACACCACTTTGTTTACACAAGTATTCTCGACCAATTTTCAGGGAGGAAGAAGTTCATTTTTCCTTCCTTAACTTTTGTGAAAATCTGTATTTTCTCTCTAAACTCCAGAACTAGACAGAACACCTTCCTTAACTTTTAAACAATGCAACTTACCTTCCTGGATGATTTTGGACGGTAGTTTTGTGATAGTAATGGTGGTTTTTGCTACAATAACAATGAGTTTCTCTTTTTTTATTGCTTATTTTCGTTGAATCTTTGGAAAATCGTAGTAAATCACAGAAAAATCATAAAATAGAAAATCTAATTCTATTGGACTCCACATGAGTAGATCTACATAGTGAATATATAATACGGTAGACTTTAGTACAAACTTTTTGTTATAGCTTTAGATAAATATTTTCTGTAATTAAAATAAATTTATAACTATGTTATACATGATAAAACTTTTATTACAATTTAAGAATACAATAATTAATCTACCATAAAAATTCCACCATAATTAGACTATAGAAATTGCAGCTATTAATTATATAAAAACATATAATTTTATGGAATTAATTGGAATAATTAATCTTTGTAGTTTCTAACTTTCTATAGTCCCATTATGATAATTTTTTACGGTGAGCTAATTATTGTATGTTTAAATTGTAAAAATTTTATACTCATGTATAACTTAGTTATAAATTTATTTTATTTACAAAAAAACATAAATCTAGAGCTACAATAAAAATTTTATGCTAAAGCATACCATATTATATGTTTGTTGTGTAGATCTACTCATATGGAGTATAACAAAATTGAATTTTTCTATGATTTACTATGATTTTCAGAAATTCAGCGTTAATAAATAAAAAATAAAATCATAGTTACCGTAGTAAAAGCCACTTTTGTATTGTTTGGTATTTTGTGTGGTGGAGTTTAAGAGGAAAATTGGACTTTCGCCTTTCAGAGAAGATGAGGCGTGGCCGGATCTCTCCCATATGGCCCATGGGCTTTCATCTGCTGAGATTGTCGTGGTCCAGAGCTGGGTGAGTAGGCCTGAAATGTCGGATACTCTGCTCTGCAGCCCACATCGGTTAGCATCTACGCGTGGGCGTCTGCCTGTCTCGTTTCGGTCCTGTTCGCCCCCAAACTCCGGAGGAGCCCTTCCGCGCGAGCGCGTGCGCGACGCTCCAGTGCTCCACTGCTCCACAGCTCCGCCACCTCCTAAAACCCTAGTAGATGTCTAGCTCGCGCACAGAAGCGGGAGTGGAGCGGAGGCGAGCCTCTCCTGCATCAGGTTACCCAGGCCACCGCCCGCCGCCACGAAGCTGACGGTGAAGACCCTCAGCCTCAAGGGCACGCATTTCGAGATCCGGGTGCAGCCCAACGACACGGTGAGATATTCCGATCCCCATTTCGTTTTGAAATCTTCTCGTGCTTGTTATCGGGGACGGGGCGCGGCCGCGCGGGTGTGAGGAGGCGGCTGGTTTCTGCGGCATTCTGACGAGGGGCGATTCAGAGAAGAGCTGAACGTTTTTGCTGGAGATGTGGATTTCTTGTCTCTGTATGGTTCACTAGGAGTTGTCGAAAAAAATTCAGTAGGGAATGCGATTTTGTGATGAGGAAGGTATAAGGTAGGTTGGCCTGAAGACTGGAGAATGAGGTCTGCAGGTGTTCGTTATGGTTTATAGGATTTGATTTGAGACTTGGTGTCCTGACATTTTTGGGTGTGACCGTACGAGCGTTGTCCATGGGATGGTTATAAGGTGTGATTAGATGGTGGGACGACCACGTGAAAATCCACTTAAGGTACTGGTCTCTGATGTACATTTGGCAAGTGCCAGGTCTTACCATAATCTATGTATCAATGTACTGGAATTATTGCTGGCAAATGGTTTTGGCACTGCTGTAGAAGTCGAGGGTTGCAGGACTATGATAATAAGTGATAACCTTGGAATACCCCTATAACGGAGTGTCGGAGTTAAACGGCATCAGGCTCTGTTTCACAAGATGGATTATTTACATGAGAAGAATCAGAATTCGGGAGAGAAAGGGAAGAAATGGGCCGTCGAGAAGGAAGAACATGGGGATTTCTATTTCTCATGCGATCTTTTTATTGCTAGATATAGTGGCTCAAAGTAACCCGTACTGCACGCATACGGAGACCATGTCCCTGTTGCGTGGCACACATGTTTCCTGTTGTAGGTATCATCTAGCTCCATTTACACGTCCCATACTCAGTCCATGTCATACTGGCATGCCCTTGGGGCTTGAGCCTTTTTGATTGCCATGCTGATTGCCGGTATTCTCCTGCCTCTTGAGCTCATTTGCCTACCTTTTTCGAATACCTCATGGTACCATGATCTTTTCCAAGGTTTGAAAAAACATCATTAAACGTACGTTTAGGCGCGCTTAAATGCTAGGCGGAGACCCAGCATCTCGCCTAGGCCATAGGCGTTCAATTAAACACACCATGAACTACCGGAGCCCATGGATGAGTGGATGACAAAGAAAGGAAGAGAAAAGATGAGATTAGGATGACAAAATGGTTTGCTGGATTATGATTCCTTCTATGCTTATCTCATGGTATCCACGTAGCTTGATTTCACTAACCCACCCTGCTGGACTTAGCCCCTTGCCCCCTTCTGCTCGATTTCTCCATGTGTGCAGCCGATGAGCCGAAGCAGAGGTGCCATGGAGAGGGAGAGGACAGGGTGCGCACGGGTGGAGTAGAGGTGTGTGCAAGTGGATGAGGCAAGCGAAGGAGGAGCAGAGGGGGCGCACCATCGAGAGAGGGAGCGACGAAGGAACATGCGGGCGAACCGGTGGAGTGACAGCTGTGCGGCTGCGTAGGAGACGATTTGGCTATTGGGTGCTGGAATCAGTGGTGATAGGGTATCGTGAGTGTTTATATGGGCTAGTGGGCTTCCTGCCTTAGTTGACCAAGTGGACTGTAACGACATTGCTCTTCCTTTTCTATTTATTCTTTCACATTTATACACCTACTAAATCTTCTAGTACGAAGCAGACGTTGTAAACGTTTAATCTATGTTTTTTTACAACGAGGTTTAATCTATGTTTACGCGTCCTCGGCGCTAATCGGTGTCGTAGCGCCTGCCTGACACTTGGTGTTTTCTTGAGCCCTTTTATTTTCCATATCTTCTGCTTTCCTCCGCCATCGGTGATGCAGGCACAACAAGGGTTTGGATTCATGCCTGTCATCTTACTGTTTTGTGATCATAGCTGAATGGGTTTATTGGCACTCAATATTTTGTGAAGGTTCTACTAACGTTTCCTTATTTACCAGATTATGGCTGTGAAGAAGAACATGTAAGAGATACAAGGAAAGGACAGCTATCCATGCATGGGGCCAACAACTGTTGATTTTCAATGGAAAGGTCTTGAAAGATTAAAGTACATTGGATGAGAAGAAAGTGAACGAAGATGGGTTTCTAGTTGTCAACTTGTCATGCTTAGTAAGGTTGGCATCGTTGAACTCGCGATCCTCCCACTTCGTAGATACTCCGTATTTGAGATCACATAACCATGTTTTGGTTTGTTTTCATATATTCAGCTTGAATCCATGGGCTTGGACAGAACACGGTTGTCGAAGCATTCTTTGCCTGCGATAGGAACGAGGAGCTAGCAGCAAACTATCTTCTTGATCTGGGGTGATTTCTTTCTTTCTTTTGAACCTTGACAGCCTTTCGTCAACATCTGACCCACATTGATCAAGATTGGAAGTTCCGAGTGACTCCCTCAGTTGATATGGAGCTGACAGTCATTTGAATTGAATTCTTTGTGCAAGACCTATATTACATGTTGCCTTTTACATTTAAATACATGTAGTTGAACACGTAGAATGCTACAGTTGCGTCTTAACATCGGTGCCTTTCATCAGCATGTAGTCCTGTATGCATGGTATGCAAGTATGGCTTGGGAGAAGTACAGTGAGCTACTCCCTGCCACTTAGCAAGGATAAAAAGGAGGCTCACGAATTAACGATGTGTTTGCTCACGCTGCCCGCATGTGTGGATGATGATGAGTGCAGATAGGTTGAATATGCCAACGCTTAAGTGTTCGACTAAGTGTTCTGACAATTGCGACAGTTGAGCGTAATATTTGCTATTTCTATGATAAATATTGCTTGACCGATTAAGAAACACTCAAGTCACATATTAGCATGATCTATTATTCAATCGCCTTCTCAAGGTGAGAAGCTGGAAGTACAGAACCCGCTTAGATTACCACAGCTACAAAAGGTCAAAAAACAAACACTTCTTCCTCGCATGGCATCATCCCATTTCACAAGGTGCAGCACAGCTTTGCGTCGATCGATGCCAGGCAAACGCAGAACGCTTGGTAGCCGGTCAGTGGGTATCTGCAAGGCACATTTTCAAGCTGAGGTGAAACTGATCTCCAAACTGAATCGCAAGCACTGCAATAGTTGCAGCCAGGTTTTTCTTGTTACCTGAAGTCCATTATGTACTTGGATTTCCCAACCCTACCGAGCTGCAACACTGTCTGCCTCCCGTTTTCCTGCCAAGCAAAAGTTGTTTTGTAAATATCTTATGGATGTTGTGAATTGTGATCTCTGAT
Organism: Coix lacryma-jobi var. lacryma-jobi; assembly: GCA_009763385.1. Classification (NCBI taxonomy): domain Eukaryota; kingdom Viridiplantae; phylum Streptophyta; class Magnoliopsida; order Poales; family Poaceae; genus Coix; species Coix lacryma-jobi. The sequence goes on along the minus strand of CM019822.1, from coordinate 176,362,560 downwards.
ATGTATAAGCTAGACAAATGAAATATTACCCCTAAAGTCATCTGAAAATTCTTGACAGATGTTTGCACCTTGTACCCCATCCTTCCTGCCCTCTCTCTGAAGTCCAGCTCGTAGCGCTTTGTCATCTATTGTGATGAGGCACACAAAACAACAATGAGCTTGGCTGTTGATATACCACTCCGAGGAGGACGCATCAAACAAGCTGTGTCATGAACTCCTTACATGGTTGTAGAACGGGGCTCTTGAGCACAACTGGTCAGCTCTGCTCTTCTTCTCCTGCCAATCCTTTGGGAGCCCACTGACATGCTGAATCTGCAAAGTTCCAGAGTCACTATGCCTGATTCCAAATTACCTCGCTGAATTTTGAAAAAAAAAATCCGTCTGAAGTTTACCTGGGCAGAATTGTTGGTCTTGAGCTGCATGGACTGGTTCTTGGGGATCCATGCCCTCATGCTTCTGAAACTCCCGGTGAGCGTGGTGATGGTGGAGGCAAACCTGCAGGAACCAAAAACTCTGGGTCAAGAAGCATTCCGGAAGAGAGCATCCGATTCACGAATCGGTGGCTGATGGATGTCGGATCTTACGCGACAACGCCAAGGAGCCGCTTCGACTGGTTCTTCAGCTCGTCCGCTCGGTTCCCCTGCCAGCCATGGGCATCTGCTCATCAAGTGCTCAAACGCAATCAGGAAGAAGCATGATTTGAGTTGTGGATGTATCATTACCTGGCCCCAGATTTGGTACTTGGATCCGACCAGGTTGGCGCCCACCGTGCCGAGGAAGTTGTCGTCGGCGGTGCAGAAGATGCCGTCCTGGCTCTGCGCCACGATGAACTCGGACCTTCCCCTCCTCCTCCGGTGCCGCGCCACCGCCAGCTTGCGGTCCTGCCGGCCCTGCCCCTCCTGCGCCATTATTCATTCCCCCAAGGAAACTGAAGTGAGCAAGCAAGCCTGGATGGAATCGCCTTGCAGAGATTGGGAAACAACGCAGCTCGGAGGATTTAACTGCCTCACATTGGTGTAGAGGGAGTAGAGCGCGACGCCTCTGGCGCCGGTGGCCGCCTCCCTGACGATGACGCACGTGCACCGGCCGACGTCCTGCGGCAGAGGCCGGCACAGCAGCGCCCTGCAGGCAGGAACAAGGGGGTGAGAGAGAGAGGGAGGGAGGGAGAGCGTTACTAGCCGGTCCGTGTCCCGCGGCGGCGGAGGGAACGAAGGGCCGGGCTGCGCGGCGTACCTGTTGGGGAGCGTGGCCCAGGAGGAGGCCGGCGCGGACTCGCTGTCGGAGAGGTCCCACGCCTCGTAGCTGGAGGACGGCGGCGGGAGCAGCTCCCTGCCCCTGGGCCCGACGACGAACGCGGGCGGCGCCTGCGCAGCCGCCTCGGCCGACTCGTCCTTCATGCGGAGCTGCAGCGACGACGGCTTCAGCGGCCGCGGCGGGGCAACGAGCGCCGGCGCCGTCCCCGCGGGCTTCGACAGCTCGGCGGTCGTCGTCGTCGGAGCCGCCGCCTTCCCCTTGTCCTCCTCCTTCCCGTGGCCGACGCTCTTGGGCCGCTGGTTCTCCTTCTCCGCAGATGCCGCCGGCGCGCGCCTGGCGCTCGCCACGGCCGGGGCCGGAGCCGGAGCCGGAGCCGGGGACGCGGCGGCGTTGTTGCTCCGCGGACGCAGCGGCTCCCTCCTGCGCCTTGTCGTCGCCTTTGGGTCGGGGTTGGGTGTGGTGGTGGTGGCGGTCGCCATCCCCGCGCGGGCGAGGCCTGACCCTGACGAGGCTGCAGTGCAGACGCGCGGTGCAGGCGCTGTTGGCTGGCGAGGCGAGCCGGCCCGGAACGCGGGGGTGCACAGCGCAGCGGCACAGCTCGGTGGACGGGACTGGCTGGTGACTGGTGAGTGGTGACTAGTGGGCGATTTGTTGTTTATTGGTGGGTGATTTGGAGGGAGGATTTAAATTTGAAACCGGGGAGAGCGCGACTGCCTGGCCTGGCCTGGCCTGACCTCGGTGGCGGCGGCTGCCAACGCAACAGTCGCTCCCTCGGGAGTCGTGCGTCGTCGTCGTCTCCGGTCATCTTTTGGTGTGGACCTTTTTTGTTTTTACCCCTCTGCAGTGTGCAATGGATTTTTTTACGTGATTTGAATGAGGGTTTGGGGCCGTGGAAAAGGAGCGAGCGATACAATACACCTCGCAGAAATTTATGGAAATTCCAGTCTCCAAATGGTAGGCAGGCAAGCAGGCGGCATCCAACACGAATTGCTTTCGCTTGCTCGCTCGGTCGCCGTTCCATCATCGGCCGCGGGTTCCTTCAATTATTACACGGAGTACTAATAAAAAAAAACCCCGAGGATCTCGTTTGGTACAGCTCAGCTTCATTAGTGAAGTTGTTTTTTTATAAAATAGTTTCATGACCAACTTACTAGGTGAAGCTGAACAGTTTTGAAAAAAAAAATGTTTAGTAAAACAATTTTACCAACAACTTCATGTATGGTTGAGAGAGAGAAATGAAGGTGTAAGCTGTGAAAAGCTAATTTTTTTTAGCTTCATCTCAGCTTATGGTTTTGTGAGATGAAAAATAAAATAGTTTTATAGGTGAAGCTATTTTAGAAAAAGGTGTTTGGCAAAAAAAAAAATAGCTCACAACAAAGCTGTACGCCCCAAATTACCCACCAATGTGAGATAGTAGTGATGAAAGACATGTTTAATTTATAGGAATTTTAGCGTAAATTTCCTGTAGCACTTTTGTTGTTGTTGTTACTCCCTCCGTCCAACAAAACATGCAATTCTCGCTTATCGAGGAGTCAAACATTCAGAACTTTGACCAAAATTATATAAAAAAGTATTAACATTCTTGTTACAAAAAATATACCATTAGATTAAGAATAGATTGTATTTTGATAATAATTTTATTTGATGACATAAATATTAATATCTTTTATTATAATCTTGGTCAAATTTGAATCACCTTGACTGGCACGGATCCCATAATTGCATGTTTTTATGGACGGAGGGAGTATTTGATAAACTTTATTCAAACATGGCTAACTAGGCTCAAAAGTTTTGTCTCGATATTTACAGATAAACTGTGCAATTAGTTATTTTTTACTTACATTTAATATTTCATGCTTGTGTCTTAAAATTTGATGTGATGAGAATTCTTATAATTTTTTTTGGCAACTAAACATGCCTGAAGTGAGGCGTACAGTACGATACGAGGTGCTACGGAGTACGTACTCCCTCCATACTCATATTTTAGAAAAGATTAGAGTCAAACATTGGAAATATAAATCATCAATAACTATTAAGTTTCTAAGTTTACAAATATAAAAATTATATAAATAGATTTGTCTTGAAGAATACTTTCGTAAAAGTATACATATATCACTTTTCCATAAATATTTTTATAAAAATAAAAAGTCAAAGTTGTGTTTTGAAGACCATGTAACTGTTCTAAACATCAACTAATATGGTAATATGGGTACGGAGGGAGTATAGGACACGAGAGCGGAGCCGTGACGCTGACGCATCCGTATTTGATAACGTTGACCGGAGCCCCAGGCGGGCCCGGCTTTTCGTATCCCGCTGCTGCCGTGTCAGATGTCAGGCCGCCTTTGGGCGGCAACAAGTACGGAGTACTACGAGCGAGCCCGGCTTTGGAACCAACCAGGGGGAGCCCGGCACGAAGAACCCGTGTTTTAAATTCCTCTCAGCGACTTGTTTAAACACGGGCTCGAAGACTTGAGGGGCTGTTTGGATGCCCGTCACAGTTTGTCACACCTAGAGTTAGGCTCGCCACACACGTTTAGGCAGGTGTTTGGTTTATAGTTAAACTAAGACGCGCCACAGCTGGTAGGATGATTCGCCACAGTTCTTCGGGTGAGATGTGTGACGAGCTTTTCGCTCGCCTCCGCAACATACTACGCGAGGCCATATGAATACGCTTAGCCCCAAGGAGCACGCGAGGCGCTGCAGTCAAGCGTCGTCGTGCTAGCTGCTGCCGGTCCTGGTGGGCGGCGACAGAACTCAAAAGGACGTGGTAGGCTGGAGCGCGAACACCGTGGCCGAGAGGGTGTTGCCGTCAGGTTGGTTCTGGACTTCTGGTGGACGGCGACAAAAAGGGTCGACTGAGATCAAGAGCATGAACACTGCAACGAAGAGGATGCTTCTGGAGATGGGAGCGAGAGAGATGAAGATGAGAGAGAGAATAGAGAAGCACACAAAATAGAACAAATGGATGAGAATGACTGAACGAGCATCTGTTTGGTCCCACTAAAATCATGTGTGAGCAACCATGGATAGGTTGAGCCCATAGACGAATGGCCCCACATGTAAGTGACGTACACATAAGATATACAACAGGTATATTATTAAGCCTTATCGCCTTCCTAATGACTTTATCCTTTATTACAGTTCATTATTATTTCTAAGAATCAATCTCCATTTAATACATTACTACATTTTTTAATCTATTACATGCAAGGGTTTTTATCCTTAATAATGATATTTTATCCTTTATTACAAGTTGACTCCGTAGTTTGCTTTGATTTAGTACATCTAAACCATATATGACAATAATTATAATCTTGTGTCAAAAATTTGTGGCAACCATCCAAACAACAGCCACATAATTCTACCACAACTTAGTCATAAACCAAACAACTCAATTTTGTCACACAATGTGGCAAGCCACAATATGACAAATACTTAAAGTTAGGCGTGGCCAACTGTGGCCAGCATCCAAACAGGCCCTATGCAACATGCGATTCAAGGGTGTTCGTTTCCTTTAAAAAAAATTTAAACCTATCACATCGAATATTATAATACTAATTTACTCTATTAAAAATAAATTAATTATAAAACTAATTACACCATCATATGCTAATTAACAAGATAAATCTATTAAATAAATTAATTTATCATTAGTAAATGTTTACTGTAGCACTATATTATCAAATCATAAACTAAACTAATTAAGTTTAATAGATTTGACTTGTAAATTAGCCTTCAACTGATAAATTAGTTTTTTAATCTGAGTTGCACTGTAGAATTTGTTTATTTCGATCCGAGTTGCACTTGCACCCGTTTTGTTTATTTTTCTGTGCTACTTGGGCCCACAGAAGAGTGCTTGGTTGTTACTGTACTTGGGCCGATTAAAGTTGAATGGGCTTTTTAACCTCCCGTTCACCGTTGGGCCTTCATATTATTCTATCTAAACGAATCTATATACTCCTAGGTTGATATGCGCGCTTCGTGATTTTGCAATTTTGTTGTGTTTATCTATTTTCATGTGTGTCCCTCGTTGATAATAAATAATATTAGATATTATAGCACTAATTTAGTCCATAAAAATAGAGTAAAGAAAAATAACTATATATTCCGTCAATAAATTGTAAGACGAATTTACTGAAACTAATTAAGCCATCATGAACACATGTTTCTTGTGGCACACAACTATCAGATCATTGACTAATTAGATTTTTTTTAAAAATATCTTGTTCAATTATCGCAATTGTGTAGTTATTTTTTTAGTTTACATTTAATACTCTATGTATGTTTCAAAATATTCGATGTGATAGGTGAAAAGATTTAGGATGAGAACTAACAACATGTTTGGTTCACTCACTAGTAATATAAATGGTTCGGGGAATGCACTACGTAGGAATTTGCGGTGGTAGCATTGATTATTTAATTTATTTGATTGGAGCGTGGTACCGTTATTAAGAGTAAGGGGAGCGGAAGCGCAGCACCAACGGTGTCATGTGATGCTTTAACGTTCAGGGGAACAGTGGAATGAACTATGAATAGGTTGTTGTCTGTTTACGTTGTACCTGATATAAAACCTAAGTTAACCAAACAATCTGTATCGTTTTGTATTTTCCTTTGTATTTGAATGAGGATATATTTTTGCAATCAAAGAGGTTGTAGACACCTCCTAACTTCCCCTAACTATAACTACAAGGAGGAGCAACCGACGAAAGACAACTGTGCGCGTTCCGGAGAAGGGTAACGACCTCATTGGCTGAATAGGTGTGAGGTGCGCGTGTATTTGTTAGTGTGGATGGATAAGCAGGGATTCTGTCGGGCCTGGATAGTCATAACTAAATTCATGGATTGACAACCCTTAAAATTATGGGAACTATACATACATACACCTATGTTTTTATATAATTTTATTAAGGGTGAGAATCGCTTCGTAATATTAAGGCATGTCGTGCTGACGCGTCTCTTGGAGGATTTTTGTCCCAATAAAACTAAAATTAAAAAGTCCTCTATCTTTTTTTCAGTAAACAAAAAAAGAAGAAAATCGATTTGGCTAGTTGTGTGTGCATTGTCGATTTGGCCTTTTTATTTTAGCATTGTTTTTTTTATGAGCGATTGCTTTTATTCTAAAAGGAGCCATCTCAGCCAAGCTTTCGCCAGCGCAAAAAAAAAAAAACTAGCAAGCCACGCGTCCAAAACAGATTATCAGAGGATGTACAGATGGTCTCTGCTTGAGGGATTCTCCCGCAGGTAAGATATCTTATTATTAAAGTTGTAGATGACTTCTCCTCTCACAAAATCCTGTAGCACAACAGTGCCCTCTAACAGATCACTGTTCTAGGCACAGTACAGAGTTTGTTACTGTTGACATCTGTTACTGTTTATTAACGGGTACACCTACTACGGGTTGAATGATTACTGTTTAAACTCGTTACTATTTATTATCGGTTTCTACTACTACGGGTCGGGCGTTGTACCACACGCCCACTACTGTTCGTTATTGGGTCAGTTGTTGTGCAGCATCCGATCCAATCATGTGCCTTTTTTTCATGTCTCACTCTCGCGTGTAACGCGCATTATTAGGCACAAAGTAGACGGGTCCGTATATATTCCGCCCAAGTCGCTGCTTCAATTCAGCAGCAAATTGTTTCCCTTTTGCTAAAAAAAGCAGGAAATGATTTTCTTTATATTGTGGTAACAAGTACTCCCCCAGTCCATAAAAACATGTAATTATGGGTTCTGTGCCGGTAAAATTAGTTTAAGTTTGACCAAGATTATAATAAAAAATATTAGTATTTATGTTGTTAAATAAAATTATTATAAAAATCTATTCTATTACTGATCTAATGGTATTTTTTTGGAATCAAGAATGTTTGTAGTTTTTATATAATGTTGGTCAAAGTTTGAATTGTTTGACTCCCCGATAAGCGAGAATTGCATGTTTTGTTGGACGGAGGGACTAACTGAGACATATACATATATACATATACCACCACTACCAGGAAATTATTTTGCTTACGATGAGTGGGCCATGCATGCATGATGCATCTATGCTTGAATGGAAAGCCCGGAAAAGAATTGTCATGCTGCCAAGTATAAGTAGGGATGCAAGTTTAAAATATTTTGGGTCATTGGACCGACCCAAAAAATTGATCAAATGAACTAGGACGGCGTTTTTGTAGTTTTAGGAAAGTGAAAAAATAAACTAGAATGACATTCAACCGTAAATAGTTAGCTAACCCAAAATACTCATTGGATACCCACTTGCATCCCTAAGTATAAGCAGTGGAGTGACAACCTACGCCTCCTATCCTTATTTATCCTACTACTCTCTTTGCGCGATGCACAAACACAAGCAACCGTGTATCATCATATATCCACGTGGCATTCTTACCACCACGTCTTCAGTTTCGTCTCCGTCCAGTCAGCCTGGATACGGTCTTTTGGTTTGGCAGTTGAGTTTGGTGAGCCGTGACCGTGAACGGTCAATTTTGTTCGAGCGAGAAGCTGGGCGTGAAAAGTCGAGTTTCTCTTCTTTGCTTGTGTTCCTGGATGACGCGTTGTCGTCCTTATTGTCTGGTTGATGGACTTATTACATCGCAAACCCGTACTCAAGTGGCATGGCACAATGGCAGCTGTGAACTGTGATGAACCAATTTATTCAAAAAAAAAAACTGTGATGATCCTGTTATGCGTCACATTCGCTCTTGTGATATACTCCCTCCGTCCTTAAATGTATATCGTTTTCGATTTTATACTGGTACGTTTGACTTAATTTATAGAAAATACGTGTAACATTTATATATATAAATAAATTTATTGAAAAACTATATTTAAAGATCTTTCTAATGGTAATAATTATTGTTGGGGCGGCACCCAGACCACAGGCGCCTCCGACCCGCGTTACCGAAAGATGACGATGCTTTTGTGCGGAAGGTATCATTCGCGCGAAAGCAAGCGCTTCAGACCCGCAACACCAAGCGACGACGGTCTCTGAGCGGAAGGCAACACTCGCGCGGTAGCGCCACTTTCGCGCGGTAGCGCGCCCTTCTGCTCGCTGGCCAGGGGAAGGCGTCGCCTTCGGGCGGTAGCGCAACATTCGCGCGGTAGCGCGCCTTTCGGCCCACGGATCAAGGGAAGGCAACGCCTTCGCGCGAAAGGATGCATTCGCGCGGTAGCGCGCCTTTCGGCTCGCGGCCAGGCGTACGACGGAGGCTCCGCGCGGAAGGGAGCATTCGTACGAAAGGAACCCAGCGTCTCCGGCGAGAGATTTCGTCTTTTACGATTTGGTTGTCCGTGAGTTTTTCGCAGGTCGCCGGAAGCATGGGTCAGGGAGAGCGGGCCCACCGGTCGGGAAGAGAGCCGGGGACGCTGGGCCCGCCAGAGGCCGAAGTGACGATGGTGCCCCCAGCGCCGGAAGGAGCGCTGAACGGCTACAGAGTAGTTGAGTAGGGCATCATTGTAATTGTAGTAGAGTGATTGAGAAGGGCAATCTTGTACTTTCACGTGGATCTAGTTCAATATAAAAAGCTCCCGACCTCCCCACGGGGGGAGGAGCACTGTTCACTTCACCCAACTTCCCATTCTCTTCCGTTTACTTCCGCTTTCGTTCTGTGCATTCGTTCGTGCGACAACCCGCTGTTTCGAGGTCTCGGACCCGAAACAACATTGGCGCCCATAATGGTTGTCGCCCGAGCTTACCATGCCGCCAAGGAAAGCGCCGAAGATGGTCGACAATCCGGAGACGATCGCCGTGAGAAAGGATGCTTTCGGCACCATCGCGGTCTCAGTCCCAGCTAGCCAGGTTCCACCAAACGCAGCCGCAGAGCCACCACCTTTCGGCGGCGCTCTGTCGATAGAAACGCAGCCGTCGCCGGGAGCATCGACGAGCCAGGGCGTGCAGCCTCAGGATCAGCGGACTTTGGGCAGAGACGGCATGCCGGATGGGCACGTCGAGGACGAGTTCGATGATGAGGACGAAGACGATGACGAAATCACAAGACACGCCCAAGCAATCAAGACGCTGGCTCAGCAGCAAGGGGAAATCGAAAGGCTGTTGTTGCAAAGAGACCAGCTGCAGCAGCAGTTGGCGGCGAAAGCAAGAGAAGACGAGACTCGCAACGCCATTCGGCGAGCTGAGGCGCAGAGGAGGCAACTCGAGAAGGAAATTCAGGAGCTGCAAAGGGCCAGGGCGGACCCAAATCCGATAGCACAAGAAAACGTATTCATACCAAGGCGAGAGCAACCGCCAGCTTTCGGCAACGCCATCGACGAAACCTCTCCACTCTCGAGGGAGTTGCAAGCTCATCCGTGGCCACTCAATTACAAGCCCCGCATTCCGACTTTCGACGGTAAAGCGAACCCACACAAGTTCTTGGCAAGCTACGAGACAGCTGTTTTTTCGGCAGGCGGAGACAATCAGGCTTTGGCAAAATCTCTCATCCTGGCAGTCGAAGACGTGGCCCACGATTGGTACACTACCCTCAAGCCATTGTCTATCTATTCGTGGGCACAGCTGAAGGCCAAACTGCTGGCCACTTTCCAAGCATTCCGACCGGATGTCAAGACCACGCGGGATCTCATGAATTGCACCTAGCAAGACGACGAGCCACTTTCGGAGTACCTCAAACGTTTCATCCAGCTGAAAGCTCAAGCTCCGAATGTGCCGGAAGCCGCGATGATCGCAGCAGCCATCGAAGGCTTGGGGACTGGGCAGTGCGCCGCTCATTTGTCTAGGGAGCCGCCGAAAGATGTCAAGGAATTGTTCGACGTAATGAATGCGTACGCGAGGTCGGATGATGACTTTCGGCGACGCAAGGCCGCCCGCCTGACGCAGAGGCAAGCGACGAAAGCAAGTCGACTACCGCCCGTGCCGAATCAAAGAATTGTCAGGCCTTTTCGTTCAATCAACAATTTGCAGGAAGAACCAGCACAATCAGCGACAGGCACGGAGAGGCCTGACATGGCTGACTTTCAGCCCCAAAGAGGGTTTGATCAACCGTTCCACGGGGGGCGCGGTGGAAGGACAGGACACGGCGGACGAGATGGTAGAGGCCGCGGAAGAGGACCCAGGCCACCATATTGCGTCATTTGTGACGGGAATTTCGGCCACACCACTCGGGACTGCAAATACAGCAAGATGGCGAAAGAGCTGAAAGACAGGGATCAAGCTTCAGCCTCCGCCGAAAGCTCCAAGCATGTTTTCCACAATTCGCAAGACCCGGCAGCAGTGGCGGCAGCATGCAACAATTACGCGAGCACGCCTATGCATCCCCCGCAGTACATGCATCCCCAAAACTTGCATTGGTATAATCTAGCGTATCAGGGCTATCAGCTTCCGGTCTTTGCACCGCAGTCGGTGGCAGTTTCGTCACCCTTGCACTATCAGCGTCAGCCAACGCCGCCACCGGCGCTTCCGGCTCAAACCCAGCCTCAGGGGCAGCAAGCACAACCCGGCTACCAGCAGGGGCTGGAAATGGAAAACGAAACTAGCGCAGTCAACAACATCCTCCCGTCAAGAGGCCACATTTTCGCCATCACGGGCGGATCTAACCTCGAGCACGAAAGTAAGAGAGCAAGAAGGGACTATCACCGAAGAGTCCAGACGGTATCACCAAGACTCCCACTGAACAGGCTAGCTTGGTCGCTAGCGCTGATATGCTTTGACGAATCCGATTTCAAAGTCCGCGACTACCCGCATTGTGATGCTTTCGTCGCCACGGCCAATGTGGCCGGTTTCACCTTGCATAACATTCTGATTGACACCGGAAGCTCAGCAGACATCCTGTTCGTCAAAGCTTTCGAGGCGATGGGATTCGACAGGCGCAGTTTGGACCCCGCCGGCAATTCACTGTACGGGTTCGGAGGAAGAAAGATCGATGCTATCGGCAAAAAGCAAATCCCTGTATCCTTCGCCGAAGGGGAAAGAGTCCGCACCGAAACACTGACATTCGACATAGTAAACATGGACTATCCGTATACTGCCATTTTCGGCAGAGGTTTCACCAACAAGTTTAACGTTGTCATCAAGCAAAGCTACCTGTGCATGAAGATGCCATCCCCTTTCGACATTATCGCTATATATGGAGATCAGCAAGCTTCTAGAAGAATTGAGGGAAAACCAACCCCAGGCTACAGCCTTATCAATGAGGTGGCTAATAAAGACGAAATGCAAACAACCACCGAAGAGCATGCTATCGTCAGCCCGTTGGAATGCAAGGTTGGGGCAACCGAAGAAACGGTAAGAATTCCGCTCGCGGCCTCCAGGCCCGAAAGAGCCGTGCACATTGGGTCAAGCATGCCGAAAGAAGAAAGGAATGCTTTGGCATCCTTCCTTGCGAACAACGATGACATTTTCGCTTGGTCAGCAAGCGACTTGCAAGGCGTTAGCAGAGATCTCGCCCAGCACAGTTTGAACATCGCAAGCGGCGCTAAGCCCAGAAAGCAAAAACTGACAAAGATGTCAAACGAAAGGGCAGACGCGGCGAAAGCCGAAGTGGAAAGATTACTCGATGCGGGAGTAATCCGACCAGTCAAGTATCCCGAATGGCTGGCGAATGTTGTCTTGGTGAAAAAGAAGAATGGAAAATGGCGAATGTGCATCGATTTCACCGACCTCAACAAATGCTGCCCGAAGGATCCGTATCCTTTGCCTCGTATCGACAAGCTTGTCGACATTGCATCTGGTTGTGAAATAATGAGCTTGCTAGATTGTTTTCAGGCTATCACCAGATTTGGCTTCATCCCGACGATGAGGAGAAAACCAGTTTCATCACCCCTACGGGTACATACTGCTACCAGCGAATGCCGGAAGGGCTGCGGAATGCAGGCCCTACCTTCTCGCGGATGACTGACAAGGTGTTCGAAAGCCAGAAGCAAAAGAAAAACTTGTTGGCTTACGTTGACGATATAGTGGTCAAGAGCGATAGACAGGAAGATCATCAGGCAGACTTGCTCGAGACTTTCGGCAATCTCCGAAAGAGTGGTTTGAAGCTCAACCCTGACAAGTGCATTTTCGGCATCAAGAAAGGCAAGCTCCTCGGTTGCCTGGTATCGGCAAGAGGAATTGAAGCTAATCCCGACAAGATAGCGGTAATCATCAACATGCAACCGCCCTCAAACCGAAAGCAAGTGCAAAAGTTGACAGGAAGGCTGGCTTCTTTGAACAGATTCATCGCAAGGTCCGCTGAAAAAGGGCTGCCTTTCTTCTGAACTCTACGTAGCTCCGACCCTTTCGATTGGGGGGGAGAGCAGCGGCAGGCTTTTCAGCAACTAAAGGAGTATTTGACAAAACTGACCACGCTATCCAAGCCGTCGCCGGAAGCGACACTCTTGTTGTATCTCGCAGCATCACACACCACCGTAAGCGCAGTACTGGTGGAAGAGAAGGAGCATGCAAACAAGATGACGCAGTTCCCAATCTACTTCGTCTCCGAGGCCCTTTCAGGTGCAAAACTGAATTACTCAGAGCTGGAGAAGATAGCTTACACAGTAGTAATGGCTTCTAGAAAGCTAAAGCACTACTTTCAGTCTCACCACATCATAGTCCTTTCGGCTCAGCCATTGGAAGCCCTGTTCCGCAACAACGAAGCTATCGGCCGAATTGGCAAGTGGGCGGCGGAGCTAAACGAATATGTGATCGACTTCCAACACCGATCCGCAATCAAGTCGCAGGCATTGGCGGATTTCATAGCAGACTGGACTCCCGCCGCTTTCGACACAACACTTGAATTCGAGGAGCCCGTGTGGACAGTGAATTGTGACGGCGCATGGGGAATGGCTGGAGCCGGAATCTCGGCGATCCTTACACCACCAAGAGGACCGAAGGTCAGATTTGCCGCAAGGCTGTAATTCCTCACAACAAACAACACCGCCGAATATGAAGCCGTATTGTTGGGTTTACGAAAGCTCCGAGCAATCGGAGCGAGAAGATGCATAGTCAAGTCGGATTCCCAAGTCGTTGTTGGTCACGCCGAAAAGGACTTCACAGCAAGAGAACCAGAGCTAGCCAAGTATCTGGCAGCAATCAGAAGAATGGAGAAGCATTTCGCTGGTTTCACCTTACGTCACATTCCAAGGGTCGAAAACGCAGAGGCAGACGAGCTGGCCAAAGCTGCAGCACAAAATCTACCACTTCCGCCAGACGTGTTCTATCAAGTCCTTTCGGCCAAGGCAGTGAAAGAGGAGGAAGATCATCCAAGTACGCTACATGCTATCGCCAGCGATGACTGGAGGTCGCGGATATTCGCCTATCTAGCCGGAACGTACGAGCCAGAGTCTAAGAAGGATGCCGAAAGGATGGCCAGCAGAGCGAAAGGTTACTCAATCATCGGAGAGCAGTTGTTCAAAAACGGGATAACAGCTCCTCTTCTCAAATGCATAAGTAAGCGCGAAGGCATTCAGCTACTCGAAGAAATGCACGCCGGAATATGCGGAGCGCACAGAGGGCCTCACGAGATAGCACACAGAGCAATGAGGCAAGGATTCTACTGGCCGTCCGCCGCATCAGACGCTAGAGAACTGGTCAAATGTTGCAAAGGTTGCCAGATGTTCGCCAAAAACCAGAAAACACCAGCAAATGAAACCACGCCGATAGTACCGATCTGGCCCTTGCAAAGATGGGGCATCGACATAGTCGGCCCGCTACCGGCAGCTCCAGGCAACTTGCGTTTCGCAGCGGTTGCTCTCGAGTATTTCACCAAATGGGTGGAAGCGAAGGACCTCGCCAGCATAACTTCCACCTCTTTAACCAAATTCGTCTGGCAGAGAATAATCTGTCGTTTCAGTGTTCCGTCATTCATCACCTGCGACAATGGGAAGCAGTTCGATTGCGCCGAATTTAGGAGTTTTTGCGATGAACTCAGCATCAAGCTTAACTTCGCCTCAGTAAATTACCCCCAGGCAAACGGGGCTGTCGAGAGAGCGAATGGCCTAATCTTCTCGGCAATCTCAAAAACCTTGTACGACTCGCCGAAAGGCAAGTGGGCCAACACCCTAACAACAGCTGTATGGGGACACAACATCTCACGGTCCAGAGCTACCGGCTTCACCCCGTTCAGATTGCTTTACGGCGAGGAAGCAGTTGTGGCAGAACCGCCTAAGTTAAGTGGCCCACATGCACCCATCATTGTCTCAAAGACCTTTGATCGGCATGCATGAGTTCCAAATGACTTAAGGGATCTGTCGGGTGTCCTCGGGAAACCCGAATCATCCACGTTTATCTTTCTTCCAGGATATTCCTTTGTCCAGCATCACAGTATTACAACAGTTTTATAGATACGAGAAATATCAGAGTAAAGCGGAAATATTATACAAAATAGATTAAAACTTAAGTGTTAAGTTTACAAACCATAGGTTCTTAATATTACATAAAAGTTCGGAACTTTATATTATACATAAACCATCACTGAAACACTTGCCCAAGGTTACTCATCAACATCATCATCACTCTCCTCCACGAGAGTAAAGAAACACTGGCCATCAAAGGGATGGTCAACTGGCTCACCTGCAACAAGGGTTAACAAACCCTGAGTACAAAAGTACTCAACAAGACTTAACCGACTAGAAAAGAGGTGAAGACTCAGGTATGCTGGCTAAAGGAATTCAAGGTAAGGCTTTAGCAAGAACAAAGCTTTTTCTTTTGCATAAAAGCTTACTAGAGTAACTCCTATATCCAAAATTTTATTCAAGATTCATATTCAAGATTTCCTAGGATTTTTCAAACATTTAAAACATATCTCTGATCAAAATCTTTTTCTCAAGATTCATTCATTACTACGGTGCAGGTCAGTGGATTGAGGCTCCATATCCGAGGAAACACGGCGATTCGAATCGATTATACCCAGCTGGGGATTCAGTACCACACGATATATGTAGAACTTAATCTTGCATATATCAACCCTTACTATAGATCCTCCTATACAAGAACGGGTCCAGCGTCACCTGAGAGTACAGTACTCCTCGAACCCGACTATCTCATAGCCCCGAGGGTACACGCTACTCCCGCCATCTCTCCACTCCCAGTACGCGGTTATCCGTTCTCAGTATTGGAATAGCTATAGACCAGGCTTACCATTGTATGTGGGCTGTACTCAAAAGTCTCAATCTAGCAGGCCAACAACGGTAAGGTCCTATGTAGAATAGCATTACATCAAGACTCCTCTCTTGATGTAAGCTACCATAGAGATTATACCAACATTGAAAATATAACCACATTGTCGGGAAGTGCGAGAAAGCAAGTCTAAGCATTTCTACTGTTTGTGTAAAGCAGGGATCAGGGTTTGGTATAACAACAAGGTAAAACATGCATCAACAGGTTTAAAACATTTATTTGATAAACAGCTAATGCATCAAATTATAAAGAAAAGTGTAATTGCGAAATCCAAGGGATTGGTTTAAATGCACCGGGGCTTGCCTTGAAAAGCAGCGAAGTCCGACAACTCAGACGAGACGGAAAGATCTACACCTTCAGAGGAAACCCACTGAGAAGCAGGCTCTTCCGGAACGGAATCTACACGATTAAATGCATATGTATGATCAATGAGATGCCTTGACATGAACATGGTAAAGATGGAAATTTTCCAAGCTATAAACAATTACTTGAGTACAACTTTCCTTCATGAAAAGGAAGGAAACTAAATTGATTAATAAATCTTTAAAACTACTAAGCTTTTCTTTTCATTATCATAAAGCAAGACTACATAATTAATAAATGACAAAGAACTATGAACATATAGAAAACCTTAACCAGGGAGCTTTTCATGCTAGATTCCCATTGGTTGTCAAACAAATCCAAAATCACAAAAACCTAAATGATTATTCTTTTCTATGTATATTTATAAGCCTATAATTAGCTTTTACTTATAAAACAATTATATTAATTCAAACAGAGATGAAATTAAACATAAAGGTAGACATGACCAAAATAAACTTGCATTTCAAATTTCATGATTTTTGGACAAACACAGAAAATTACATAAATCATCAAAGTTGCATTTATTAATTAAAGTACAGATTTAATGACTATAGAAAAAGTACTCTAAACACAAGTTTCATAATTTTTATATTAGCACAGACACATTAAGACTATCCATGTCAAATTTCATAAAAAACAGAGCTATAGATTAATTATAGCAAAAATAACAAAACTGATCACTGTGCATAAAACTAGAAAAAGAAAAACTTGAACGAACCCAAACTGGGCTTTCGGCCCAAGCCAACTCGGCCCAACGTGGCGCGAGCGCACGGCGGTGAGTGCGGAGGCGTTCGCTCGAGGCTCGGCGCGAGCGAGACAGCGCCCGAGGGTCCGCTCGAGGCCTGGCTCGACCGAGACTATAAACACTAAACATCCGTCCGAGACCTGACCCTCGGCTCGGGCGAGGCGGAAAAAGACTTGTCCGTCCGAGGCCTAGCTCGGGTGGAACACGTTCGCCTGAGGCTCGGCTTGAGCGAAGCGGAGGAGGCGCCTGCTCGAGGCATAGCTCGAGACGGAGGACACGTGTCCACATGTCCGCTCGAGACCTGGCTCGAGCGAGACGGTGAGCCCTAACCACTTTGCAGAAAAACCCTTCGGCTATGAGGAAACTAACCCACAGTCCAGCGCACTATTCACATGAGTCTATGACTTTGCAACTAACACCCTGGGAAGACCTGCCTTCACAACCGCAAGGTCCCCGACCATGGCCGGCACGCACGGCGGCGCACAGAGCGGCGGCGCTCCTTACGCCGGCCAACTCCGGCCGTTAGAGACTTAACTAAGGCGAGCATCAGTACCGACAAGCCAAACGCGGCCGATAGAGCCCCTAAACCCTAACCCTACTGCTCCGGCGAGGTCTGGCCACGCACGGCGGTGATCCGAACCGTGGCGGAACTGTTCCGGCGAACTCAGGCCGATAGCAGTAGAACGGAGAGGCTTGGAAGATTCAGTAGCTCACCCCGAAGACGATGGTGCGGATGGTTTGGATGGAGCAAGCTCGGAAGATAGACGACCACGGTGCAGCGGCGATCGGCGGAGAACTCCGGTGAAGATGGCGCTGTTCCGACGAGACCTGGGCATTAGACATGGAACCATCGAGCCGATGAGTTCACAGGGATCACGGTGAAGCAAAAACACCAGAGAAAGTGGTCGAACAGATGCTCGGTGGAGCTGACCACTGCAGACCCGAGCTCGGCGGCGATTCCAAGACCGGCGGAAAGGATTCCGGCGAGTGCGAGCTCTCTGAGGTGTTAGAGATGGAGTGGTAAAGTCCGGGAGGTGCGCAAGGTAACAAGGTACTTATAGGCGCGGTGAATCGGGATGAGATCAAACAGAGACGATCAATTTCGGATTAGGATCAAGATGGTACCCGTCGGTGCACCGGTGGCAAACGGCGACGGCGAGCGCAGGAGAAGGTGCCACGACGCGAGAGAGCTGGCCAGCAGGTGCGCAACCTCGCCACGGTCACGGTCGTGTGCGGATTCGGGAGAGATCGGCGTCCACGCGCGCGCTCGGGTGATCAACAGATCACCCCCTCCTTGCCGCCATGAACAGGAACAAGAGCATATCCTCTCCCTTTCCCTTTCTACCCTTCTCTAACTTAAAGTTACTTTAAAATTTTGAATAGAAGTTGAAAATATTCCAAAATATCAAATGCTCAGAATTTCAAACTGAACATCTTTTATTTTTGCAACACCCCCAAATTTGATTTGCATTTTGAATTTGAGGTAGATTTGCAAAAGGGGATAAAAAGGGCAAAATAGAATTTTTACAAATACTGTTGATTTTGCATGAACACTTGAAAAACTTTACACATCAAAGTTGTTCCTTAACAGAAATAGAACAACTTTGCTTTTTG
Organism: Coix lacryma-jobi var. lacryma-jobi; assembly: GCA_009763385.1. NCBI lineage: Eukaryota > Viridiplantae > Streptophyta > Magnoliopsida > Poales > Poaceae > Coix > Coix lacryma-jobi. The sequence goes on along the minus strand of CM019822.1, from coordinate 176,344,483 downwards.
AAACATACCCAAATTCTTTTTAGATTTTAATTTATAGAAAAGGGAACAAAATAGGATTTTGGGATTATTTAAACTATTTAAATGAATTTTAAACCAAAACTGAATTATATCTCATTAATGACTTGAATCAAGGTCCAAATACATCTTTGAGACATAAAACAAAGTTTGATCCAAAATTCACTATTATAAAAGAAATTACCTTAATACCCTTATATACAAACAAACACTAACCACTATCATGAAAGCATAAACTTAGAAATCAACTTAAGCACTCTTTATCAACTAAGCATAAACATCAAATGATAAACTTGTTTTAGTGAATGCAATACCAGGTTATCACTTAAATAAAATGCCAATGCATATGATGACATGTCAGGTTTTAGTTTGCTTAACACCGGAGTGTTACAGCTCCTTCCCCCTTAAAGAAATCTCGTCCCGAGATTTAACCTGAAGACTAACTAAAGGAAAAGGAAATGTGTCAAGCACTTTTATTATTAACTATTACATAAAGCAGGGGATAGGTCATCATATTGTGACTTACAAGAACTAGACAGAAGATAGAAACTCAGGGAAACTATCTAAGAGAAACTCTTCTGACTCCCACGTGGCTTCATCTTCTGTGTGCTGACTCCATTGAACCTTGTAAAACCTAACAGTCTTTCTTCGAGTGACTCGATCTTTCTGGTCAAGAATCTTGACAGGATACTCTGTGTATGTCAGATCAGGTTCTAACTCAATTTCTTCCATATGAATGACATGATCAGGCACTTGAAGACATTTCTTTAACTGAGAAACATGGAACACATTGTGAACTGCTGACAAAAGTGATGGCAAATCAAGGCGATATGCCACCTTTCCACATCTTCCAAGAATTTGATATGGACCTATATATCGAGGTGCTAACTTTCCTTTGATTCCAAAACGAGTGACTCCTTTCATTGGTGACACTTTGAGATAAACAAAATCTCCAACCTTAAAAGTAAGAGACCGACGTCTCTTATCAGCATAACTCTTTTGCCTGGATTGTGCTTTCTTCATATTATCCTGAATTAACTTGACTTTTTCTTCGGATTCTCTGACTAAGTCAACTCCAAACAAACTATGCTCTCCAGGTTCCGACCAATTCAAAGGTGTTCTACACCTTCTGCCATACAAAGCTTCAAATGGTGCCATCTTAATACTTTCTTGATAACTGTTGTTGTAAGAGAATTCTGCTAACGGTAAACATTCATCCCATTTCTCTGAGTAACTAAGCACACAAGATCTTAACATGTCTTCTAAAATCTGATTAACTCTTTCAGTTTGACCCCCTGTCTGTGGATGATAAGCTGTGCTATGTAGAAGTGTAGTGCCCAAGGATTGATGTAAACGTTTCCAGAAAACATTAACAAACTGTGTTCCTCTATCTGACACAATAGTCTTTGGAACACCATGCAAACTCACAATTCTGTCAATATAAATCTTGGCATAGCTAGATGCAGGATACGCGGTCTTAACTGGTATAAAATGTGCTGATTTGGTCAGACGATCAACAATAACCCATATGGAATCAAACCCTTTTGAGGTCTTTGGTAAACCCACTATAAAATCCATGCTAATGTCATCCCATTTCCCAGATGGAATCGACAAAGGTTGTAACTCTCCAGCTGATCTAAGATGAACTGCCTTCACTTTTCGACAAATGTCACATCTGGCTACATAACTGGCAATCTCAAGTTTCATCTTAGTCCACCAGAATCTTTGTTTCAGATCCTGATACATTTTGTTGCTGCCTGGATGTACTGATAATCTGGTTGCATGTGCTTCATCAAGTATCTGTTTTCTGAGCTCAGGAACCTTCGGAACTACTAACCGATTCTTGAACCAAATTACTCCGGATTCATCTATAGTGAAATCAGAATTTTGCTCATACTGAATCTTCTTTTTCAGATGGATTATACCCTTGCTTTCTTTCTGAGCTGCAACGATCTGATCTTTTATAGATGACTGAACTATTATATTTGCAAGATTTCCTTGTGAAACCATCTCGAGATTTAATTTCTCAAACTCATGACACAAAGTAAGATCTATTGACTTGACTTTCAAGCAATTGCAATGACTCTTTCGACTGAGTGCATCTGCTACTACATTAGCTTTGCCTGGATGATAGTGTACCTCAATATCATAATCTTTTATCAATTCTAACCATCTTCTTTGTCGCATATTCAACTCAGACTGAGTAAAAATATATTTCAAGCTCTTATGATCAGTGTATATGTGACACATGTTTCCCAACAGATAATGTCGCCAGATCTTCAGAGCATGAACTACAGCTGCCAATTCTAAGTCATGTGTAGGATAATGCTCTTCATGTTGTTTAAGTTGTCGTGACGCATAAGCAATAACTCTACCTTCTTGCATCAGTACACACCCAATTCCCTTGCCTGAGGCATCACAATAAACATCAAAGGATTTCTCAATGTCTGGTTGGGCTAACACTGGGGCAGTTGTCAACAACTTTTTCAGAGTTTGGAAAGCTTCTTCACATTCAGACGACCACACAAACTTAGTGTCATTCTTCAATAATGTTGTCATTGGTTTAGAGATCTTGGAGAAGTCAGGGATAAATCTACGATAATACCCTGCTAATCCTAAGAAACTCCGAACTTGATGCACTGAAATTGGTGACTTCCAGTCAAGAACTTCTTGAACTTTGCTTGGATCCACTGCAACACCTTCTGCTGATAAGATATGACCCAAAAACTGAACTTCATCTATCCAGAATTCACATTTACTAAACTTAGCATATAACTGATGTTCTCTCAGACGAGTCAACACTATTCTGAGATGTTCTGCATGTTCTTCTTTGGTTTTGGAATAGATGAGAATGTCATCAATAAACACAACCACGAACTTATCCAGTTCTGGCATAAACACTGAGTTCATCAAGTACATGAAATGTGCTGGGGCATTAGTCAGACCAAAGGACATGACTAGATATTCATACAGACCATATCTGGTAGTGAATGCTGTTTTAGGTATATCTTGTGGCTTAATCTTGATCTGATGATATCCTGATCTCAAATCTATCTTTGAGAACACTTTTGCACCGGCAAGTTGATCAAAAAGTAGATCAATGCGGGGCAAAGGATACTTGTTCTTGATTGTTACTTCATTCAAAGGACGATAGTCAACACATAACCTCAAAGTTTTATCCTTTTTCTTCACAAAGATTGCTGGGCAACCCCATGGTGATGAACTAGGTCGAATGAAACCTTTATCTAGCAATTCTTGCAACTGGGTTTTCAATTCTGCTAACTCTTTTGGTGGCATTCTATAAGCTCTTCTGGATATAGGTGCTGTTCCTGGTTTGAGTTCTATTTCAAACTCCACATTACGATCAGGTGGCAGACCAGGTAAATCTTCCGGGAAAACATCTGGAAACTCACAGACTACTGGAATGTCCTTAACTGCCTTGACAAAAGTAGCATATACTTGCTCAACTGCTCTCTTAAGAGTAGGAAGATGGATGAGAAGTTGAGTTTTACTATTAGGTAAGTTGAGCTTAACTGTTCTATTCAGGGTGTCTATTACTGCACCTCTCTGGCTCATCCAGTTCATACCCAAGATCACATCTATACTTGGATCTTTTAAAACTATCATAGAGGTTGGAAATATATATCCACCCAGATCTATGGGTACCTGATGTACCATTTCCTTAGTACACAGTCGACCCCCTGGTGACTGTATAAAGAACTCAACTTTGGTTTCAACAACAGGTATGTTATGCTTTTCCGCAAATGCTATATTCATAAAAGTATGTGATGCACCAGAATCAAAAAGTATAACTGCTGAATGTTGAGCAACAGGGAACATACCAATCATGACAGGTTCTCCTTCAGGAATGGCTTCAATCTGAGTATGATAAACCTTGCCTGTCTTTTGAGTACTCTTACTCTTCTGAGTGTTCTGTGCATTCCCCTTATTCTGGTTCACTTGCGGATTTCCCACTGTTCTTGGCACATTAGCATTAGAAACATTCTGCTTTGGATATGGACAATCACGAGAAAAATGTCCAGCCTTTCCGCAGTTAAAGCAAGGATAAATGGTAGCTTGTGGCACTGGTGGACGATTGGCAACAACATTCGGCTGCCGTTGAACATTGAAAGGCATAGCAGGTCTTGTAAAGGTTCTCTGAACATTCTGCTGCTGAGGTGGACGATACTGTGGACGATAAGAGGGACGGAACTGCTGAGCTGGATGATACACAAGTCTCTGACGCTTCTTGTTGCCGCCAGATGATCCAGATCCTGACACAATTCCCTTCTTCTTTTTGGCCTCTTTATGCTTGCGGTTCTTATCTTCACTGGATATAGCAATATTTACAACTTCATGATAAGACAAATTACCACAAGTTGTCATCATAGATTGCAGCTTTGTATTCAACCCTCTCACGAAACATGCCTTCTTCTTGGCATCAGTGTTGACCTGATCAATAGCATACTGCGATAGATGATTAAACTTCCCAATATACTGCATAACTGGTTCATCTCCCTGACGTAGAGCTAAGAACTCTTCAAGCTTCATGTTCATAACCCCCTCTGGAATATAATGAGCTCTGAAAGCTTCCTTGAATTCAGCCCAAGTGATTCGGTATCCGGCTGGTTGTACCGCTAAAAGATTTGCCCACCACACACCTGCGGCTCCTCGAAGTTGCTGTGCTGCAAAAGCGGGTTTCTGAACCTCAGTACAGTTGATAAGACTGAACTTTTGTTCCATGGTACGTAGCCAGTCATCAGCTTCAAGGGGCTCGTCAGCTCGGGTGAACACTGGAGGACGAGTATCTGTGAAATCAACATATGTTGTCTCCTCTCTGTGGTTACGATTACGACCATATTGACCAGCATTCTGGTTCTGAGCTAACAAGGTGGTTGTATTGACTAATGCTGCAATCGCTTCAGCCAAGGTAGGTGGAACTGGTGGTGCGTTAGGGATATCATCCCCACCACGAGAAGAATTGGCTCCATGAGTGTTAACAGGCATCTGTTTAAAACAAACCATACCTTAGATAACAGTCATGTATAACCATCATACACCATATCATGCATAACATGTTTCAAGTTATTTATCATACAAGTCCGCTCTAGGGCAGGACTACTGAAAACACTATCTTACATAGCTGATCATATCAGAAAAGGTTTTCTGACTAACTAAGCTACAAAGTCAGGAAAGATCATGCTATGATACATCTCATGTTTCTGGTTTTATTACTCTTCTTCAGAAACAAGCTCATACTCCACAGGCTCTACTTCCTCATCTTCTTCTTCTGCTTCCTCATTTGCAGTAGTTGGTGGCGTAGCAGGTTCTGGCTGTAAACGTGCTGTCAACTCCTCCACGTACCTGTGTAACTCAACATGATGTGCTTCCATAAGGTTTTGATTATCTCTCATGACATCAACTCGGGCTCGGGCCCGATTCCTCTGCTCGACAGCCTTCCTCCATTTACACTCATACTCCTGGTGCTGCTCATGATGATACTGCAACTGTTCATTTAGCTCTTCTCTCTCTCTAGAACCTCTCATTCTTTCACCATTTGCTCTTGCCAACTCCATGTATAAGCGGTCTACTTCCGCCTGAAGTTGTGATGTAGCGCTGTTGCTACTTTCACCTTCTTCATAAGTAACCTCGGGTTGGTTACTTCCTACACTTTCATCCTCTCTTGGGGCAAGAACATGCCGAGGAACACCACGTGGTCCGGTACACTTGCGTGCAGTCTGCCTGGTACGGGCCATCGGCTAAAATATATTTTGAATTTTAGAACTATATAAGTTCCAGGATCAAGAAACAGAGTTTTTAGAATTAAACAACATACTAACTCTACTCTTATATAGATAAACCTTTAAGAGGGAAAGTTGATTACAGGTTGATAATCATGATGCATGAACGAACTTACGAACAAAACATTAAACAAACAATTAATCACATAAACTAGCCACTCAACCTATAAGTGGATAAATTTTCCTTTTATAAATAGGGCAATATAATAAACATTGTTCCTTAGATTATACATATCACCTTAGCTATGCTAAGAACATGTTCCTTTGAATTAAAACTTAGGTCTAAAGAAAGAATTAGGGCAAGTTAGAAGCATAAGAAAAGTCTAGAAGCAACTTGGACTCAAATTACTTCAAAATTTAATTTGACTCAAAACTTTTGAAGTTTTCAAAAATGAATACTGTTATACTTTCTAAAGGAATAGGCTCCGATACCAGTCTGTGGCAGAACCGCCTAAGTTAAGTGGCCCACATGCACCCATCATTGTCTCAAAGACCTTTGATCGGCATGCATGAGTTCCAAATGACTTAAGGGATCTGTCGGGTGTCCTCGGGAAACCCGAATCATCCACGTTTATCTTTCTTCCAGGATATTCCTTTGTCCAGCATCACAGTATTACAACAGTTTTATAGATACGAGAAATATCAGAGTAAAGCGGAAATATTATACAAAATAGATTAAAACTTAAGTGTTAAGTTTACAAACCATAGGTTCTTAATATTACATAAAAGTTCGGAACTTTATATTATACATAAACCATCACTGAAACACTTGCCCAAGGTTACTCATCAACATCATCATCACTCTCCTCCACGAGAGTAAAGAAACACTGGCCATCAAAGGGATGGTCAACTGGCTCACCTGCAACAAGGGTTAACAAACCCTGAGTACAAAAGTACTCAACAAGACTTAACCGACTAGAAAAGAGGTGAAGACTCAGGTATGCTGGCTAAAGGAATTCAAGGTAAGGCTTTAGCAAGAACAAAGCTTTTTCTTTTGCATAAAAGCTTACTAGAGTAACTCCTATATCCAAAATTTTATTCAAGATTCATATTCAAGATTTCCTAGGATTTTTCAAACATTTAAAACATATCTCTGATCAAAATCTTTTTCTCAAGATTCATTCATTACTACGGTGCAGGTCAGTGGATTGAGGCTCCATATCCGAGGAAACACGGCGATTCGAATCGATTATACCCAGCTGGGGATTCAGTACCACACGATATATGTAGAACTTAATCTTGCATATATCAACCCTTACTATAGATCCTCCTATACAAGAACGGGTCCAGCGTCACCCGAGAGTACAGTACTCCTCGAACCCGACTATCTCATAGCCCCGAGGGTACACGCTACTCCCGCCATCTCTCCACTCCCAGTACGCGGTTATCCGTTCTCAGTATTGGAATAGCTATAGACCAGGCTTACTATTGTATGTGGGCTGTACTCAAAAGTCTCAATCTAGCAGGCCAACAACGGTAAGGTCCTATGTAGAATAGCATTACATCAAGACTCCTCTCTTGATGTAAGCTACCATAGAGATTATACCAACATTGAAAATATAACCACATTGTCGGGAAGTGCGAGAAAGCAAGTCTAAGCATTTCTACTGTTTGTGTAAAGCAGGGATCAGGGTTTGGTATAACAACAAGGTAAAACATGCATCAACAGGTTTAAAACATTTATTTGATAAACAGCTAATGCATCAAATTATAAAGAAAAGTGTAATTGCGAAATCCAAGGGATTGGTTTAAATGCACCGGGGCTTGCCTTGAAAAGCAGCGAAGTCCGACAACTCAGACGAGACGGAAAGATCTACACCTTCAGAGGAAACCCACTGAGAAGCAGGCTCTTCCGGAACGGAATCTACACGATTAAATGCATATGTATGATCAATGAGATGCCTTGACATGAACATGGTAAAGATGGAAATTTTCCAAGCTATAAACAATTACTTGAGTACAACTTTCCTTCATGAAAAGGAAGGAAACTAAATTGATTAATAAATCTTTAAAACTACTAAGCTTTTCTTTTCATTATCATAAAGCAAGACTACATAATTAATAAATGACAAAGAACTATGAACATATAGAAAACCTTAACCAGGGAGCTTTTCATGCTAGATTCCCATTGGTTGTCAAACAAATCCAAAATCACAAAAACCTAAATGATTATTCTTTTCTATGTATATTTATAAGCCTATAATTAGCTTTTACTTATAAAACAATTATATTAATTCAAACAGAGATGAAATTAAACATAAAGGTAGACATGACCAAAATAAACTTGCATTTCAAATTTCATGATTTTTGGACAAACACAGAAAATTACATAAATCATCAAAGTTGCATTTATTAATTAAAGTACAGATTTAATGACTATAGAAAAAGTACTCTAAACACAAGTTTCATAATTTTTATATTAGCACAGACACATTAAGACTATCCATGTCAAATTTCATAAAAAACAGAGCTATAGATTAATTATAGCAAAAATAACAAAACTGATCACTGTGCATAAAACTAGAAAAAGAAAAACTTGAACGAACCCAAACTGGGCTTTCGGCCCAAGCCAACTCGGCCCAACGTGGCGCGAGCGCACGGCGGTGAGTGCGGAGGCGTTCGCTCGAGGCTCGGCGCGAGCGAGACAGCGCCCGAGGGTCCGCTCGAGGCCTGGCTCGACCGAGACTATAAACACTAAACATCCGTCCGAGACCTGACCCTCGGCTCGGGCGAGGCGGAAAAAGACTTGTCCGTCCGAGGCCTAGCTCGGGTGGAACACGTTCGCCTGAGGCTCGGCTTGAGCGAAGCGGAGGAGGCGCCTGCTCGAGGCATAGCTCGAGACGGAGGACACGTGTCCACATGTCCGCTCGAGACCTGGCTCGAGCGAGACGGTGAGCCCTAACCACTTTGCAGAAAAACCCTTCGGCTATGAGGAAACTAACCCACAGTCCAGCGCACTATTCACATGAGTCTATGACTTTGCAACTAACACCCTGGGAAGACCTGCCTTCACAACCGCAAGGTCCCCGACCATGGCCGGCGCGCACGGCGGCGCACAGAGCGGCGGCGCTCCTTACGCCGGCCAACTCCGGCCGTTAGAGACTTAACTAAGGCGAGCATCAGTACCGACAAGCCAAACGCGGCCGATAGAGCCCCTAAACCCTAACCCTACTGCTCCGGCGAGGTCTGGCCACGCACGGCGGTGATCCGAACCGTGGCGGAACTGTTCCGGCGAACTCAGGCCGATAGCAGTAGAACGGAGAGGCTTGGAAGATTCAGTAGCTCACCCCGAAGACGATGGTGCGGATGGTTTGGATGGAGCAAGCTCGGAAGATAGACGACCACGGTGCAGCGGCGATCGGCGGAGAACTCCGGTGAAGATGGCGCTGTTCCGACGAGACCTGGGCATTAGACATGGAACCATCGAGCCGATGAGTTCACAGGGATCACGGTGAAGCAAAAACACCAGAGAAAGTGGTCGAACAGATGCTCGGTGGAGCTGACCACTGCAGACCCGAGCTCGGCGGCGATTCCAAGACCGGCGGAAAGGATTCCGGCGAGTGCGAGCTCTCTGAGGTGTTAGAGATGGAGTGGTAAAGTCCGGGAGGTGCGCAAGGTAACAAGGTACTTATAGGCGCGGTGAATCGGGATGAGATCAAACAGAGACGATCAATTTCGGATTAGGATCAAGATGGTACCCGTCGGTGCACCGGTGGCAAACGGCGACGGCGAGCGCAGGAGAAGGTGCCACGACGCGAGAGAGCTGGCCAGCAGGTGCGCAACCTCGCCACGGTCACGGTCGTGTGCGGATTCGGGAGAGATCGGCGTCCACGCGCGCGCTCGGGTGATCAACAGATCACCCCCTCCTTGCCGCCATGAACAGGAACAAGAGCATATCCTCTCCCTTTCCCTTTCTACCCTTCTCTAACTTAAAGTTACTTTAAAATTTTGAATAGAAGTTGAAAATATTCCAAAATATCAAATGCTCAGAATTTCAAACTGAACATCTTTTATTTTTGCAACACCCCCAAATTTGATTTGCATTTTGAATTTGAGGTAGATTTGCAAAAGGGGATAAAAAGGGCAAAATAGAATTTTTACAAATACTGTTGATTTTGCATGAACACTTGAAAAACTTTACACATCAAAGTTGTTCCTTAACAGAAATAGAACAACTTTGCTTTTTGAAACATACCCAAATTCTTTTTAGATTTTAATTTATAGAAAAGGGAACAAAATAGGATTTTGGGATTATTTAAACTATTTAAATGAATTTTAAACCAAAACTGAATTATATCTCATTAATGACTTGAATCAAGGTCCAAATACATCTTTGAGACATAAAACAAAGTTTGATCCAAAATTCACTATTATAAAAGAAATTACCTTAATACCCTTATATACAAACAAACACTAACCACTATCATGAAAGCATAAACTTAGAAATCAACTTAAGCACTCTTTATCAACTAAGCATAAACATCAAATGATAAACTTGTTTTAGTGAATGCAATACCAGGTTATCACTTAAATAAAATGCCAATGCATATGATGACATGTCAGGTTTTAGTTTGCTTAACACCGGAGTGTTACAGCAGTCACCCCGGAAGAGGTAAAGCTGGGTTCCTTCCGAACCGAAATGGCCCCAACGACTCAAGAGCAAAGGCACCTCGAACTCGATAACATTGAAGAAGTAAGATTGCAAGCCGCAGATAATCTTGAGAAGTACCACGCCGAAACGAAGCATCACAGGGACAAGATGATAGTCCGAAAGGACATCAAGCCTGGAGACATGGTCACCATTCGGCAGCCAGACAAGCAAGGTAAGCTGCAATCGCAGTGGCAAGGCCCTTTCGTCGTGGCAAGCATGGCAGCACCCGGTGTATTTCGGTTGATGAATGACAAAGGCGAAGAATCAGCCCACACATGGAACACGAGCAGCCTGCGCCGTTTCTACCCGTAATTTATCTTTCTTGAACTTTCATGTAATTTTCTTTTCATCTTTCATCATTTTTGTAAATCAAAAGGCCGGCTGTGCTCTTTTTCCTCACTGGGGAAGCCCTCCATCGGGGTGCGAGGTTTTTTAACGAGGCAGCCGAATGTAACCGCTACATTACGAAAGTAACCGTAATTCCCCCATAAATATCGCGTGGCTCGCTAAAAGACGAAGTCAACCAAGCATAAGGTTGAGACATTCGTCAGCAAAATGTGATAAAAAAGAGAATGTCGAGGAGGTAGGGCGAAAGAGACCCTTTACATCCAACGACAATCTCGAAAGCCTGCGGGCCATAAAAAAAGCGACCCTCCGACAAAACGAGAGGGCGGAACAAAAGCCTGCGGGCTATACGAAAACCGACCCTCCGACAAAACGAGAGGGCGGAACAAAAGCCTGCGGGCTATATGAAAACCGACCCTCCGACAAAACGAGAGGGCGGAACAAAAGCCTGCGGGCTATATGAAAACCGACCCTCCGACAAAACGAGAGGGCGGAACAAAAGCCTGCGGGCTATATGAAAACCACCCTCCGACAAAACAAGAGGGCGGAACGAAAGCCCGCGGGCTATATGATAACCGACCCTCCGACAAAAAAACGAAAGGGCGGAACCAAACAAGCAAGTCGGGCAGATGTTGACAAATGGCAGGGACAGCCGGCATGCCCCAGTAGCCGCAAAGAGCATAAATGCCATGCTTAACTCTTCACCTACCAGACGCCAACAAGTACAACCGAAAGAGTAAATGCAGCCCTCCCGCAACAGAGGTAAGGCAATATAAATACACACCAGAGTGGTAAGCCTCCAAACCATCCAAAACTACCGAGTCCCATCAAAATATTAGTCCCGGGCAATAGGCTCACTAGCGAAAATGCGAATAGGAAGCATCAGGAGCCATGTTTTCGCTTTAATGATTGTGTCATCGGCATAGCATTTAGCTAGCGTCACCAATCCAGTAACTCTAGGCGAAGGCCCTATCAAGTGACATGTCCATCCCAAGCTGCGGCTAGGAGACAAGCGAAAGCAAGCCTGCTGCTAGATGACAACAGGAGCAATATCATAATCATAGTCGATTGTAAGCCTCCCCATGTTGCGTTCATAAAGATACTTTCGTCAACCGAATTAGAAAACACCCTCGCGCGAACGCTAACGCCCCTTCGTCTAAGTGAGTGGGGGCGGGCGCGTCTTTGCAATCGGCCGAGGGGCTCGCACCGAAAGCTCCCTCGCGCGAATGCTATCGCCCCTCGCCTAAGTGAGTGGGGGCGGCCGCGTCTTTGTAATCGGCCGAGGGGCTCGCACCGAAAGCTCCTTCGCGCGAATGCCATCGCCCCTCGCCTAAGTGAGTGGGGGCGGGCGCGTCTTCGCAATCGGCCGAGAGGCTCGCACTGAAAGCTCCCTCGCGCGAATGCTATCGCCCCTCGCCTAAGTGAGTGGGGGCGGCCGCGTCTTTGCAATCGGCCGAGGGGCTCGCAACGAAAGCTCCCTCGCGTGAATGCTACCGCTCTTCGTCTAAGCGTGTGGGGGCGGGCGCGTCTGAACTACCGGCTGAGGGGCTTGCACCGAAAGCTCCCTCGCGCGAATGCTACCGCCCCTCGTCTAAGTGTGTGGGGGCGGGCGCGTCTTTACTACCGGCCGAGGGGCTCGCACCGGAAGCTCACTCGCGCCAGCGCGAAAGCTGCCGCCCCTCGTCTAAGTGTTCGGGGGCGGGCGCGTCCAAGCCATCGGCCAAAAAGGACCCGCAACGGAAGCGCTATCGCGCGAACTGGTAGGATGACAGTGACTAAATCATTCGGCAAAAGACTCCCGGTTCACCTATCGAGCGAAAGACACAGCGAAAAATAGCAATCCGCGCGAGGTAGCAAATCATACGACCGTCCAAGTGAAAATTAAGCGAAAGAATGAAAAAAATTGCGCATTCGCAAATAACGATCAACACCGAAAGATACAACCCACTGCGACACTCTTCATTACACCGGACTTGAGAGGTAAAGTTTGTACAACGTAATTCAGGGCCGCGAACTACTTCCGCGGCCAAGGAAAATGTTGTATCGCAGTTCATCTGGCGAAGGCACGGCGTCTTCGGGCTCCAACTTAACGAATGCGGCACCCCCGAAGCCCGGCGGCGCGCGCGAAGCCTCGCGCCTCATTCGCCTCGACTCAAGTTCGCGTCGATCGAAGTTTTCATAAAAAGCGCGTAGCTGCTCTTCTGTGCACCTAAGTTTCTTTGCACATTTTTTCATGTAAGCCGAAAGCGACGCCGTCGGAAACCTAGAGCGAAAACTCCTCCACAAGTCACCGCCAACACAGATATCGCCTGACTTAATCATTAACGGGCAGATGTCGAGAACGTCCGGCGTTCCCGCACCTGCGCCCTGTTCAAGATACAACATTCGAACTTAAGTCCCAAAGTTTACAGAAGGTCCAAGAACAAGCTACCAGCACAATAAAAACGGGCCCTAGAAAAGTCAATCGTCTACCGCTGCGTCTTGAGAGGCATTCGCATCGCGAACAGCAGCGGCCGAGCTCTCGGGGGCTTCATCATTAGGCTGGGGCGAACTCGCCTCGTCCTCCGGCTCGGCCTCGCGCGCCCGTTTTTCAGAAATGTACTCCGAAAACACCTGCCGAATGTGCGTCTTCTCCTCTGGAGTCTGCACAAAAGAGCGAAATCTCAGAAGAAACTCCACTTAAGCCGCAGGATGCTGCAGAAAAAGCGATAGCTAACACAAAAGTCAAGCGAAAGCTCAGGCGGTCGGTAGAAGACACCTTTCCGCGAGCCACTGCGGATTGCATGAGTGACATATCATTCCCGCCTGCCAGCCAGAACTCATCAAAAAATCTTTTCCCTAGAACTTTCGCCGCTTCGAGGGTGCGCCAATAGTAGTCAACTTCCTTGACCGAAAGCTCCGTGATATGGGAGCAGCCGGCGTCCACAAGGCTATGACTGATCGCCTTGATGCCGGTAACGACGGCGTAGTCTCGGCCAAGGGCCATGTGCCCCTCCAGCGACTCCATCTCGGAGCGAATCCAGCCAACGAGGCTATCAACGTTACGTTCTGAGGGACCATCCGCCTCGACGCCGATGCTGCGAAGGCATTCGCGAAAGCGAGCCGCGACCTCCTCAGCATTGGCTAAAAGCAGTTTTTCCCTTTCGGCTTGGGTGGCCCGCAGCTGCGAAAGCTCCTTCTTGAGGTTTTCCACCTCTTTCTGACTTGTTTTCCTCAAGGTGCGCTCAGCGTCGGCCTTCTTGGTCTGCTGCTCAAGGTCGGCGGCGAGCTCCTTCACTTGGGTGTCGAAATTCTTCACTTGAGTGTCAAGCTCTTGCTTATCACGCTCGAGCTTGCGAATATATAGATCCCGTTGATTGCTTTGGCTGCGAGCGACAACGGCAGCCTGTGTATAGAAGCGAAACAACGGTGAAAATAAAGATCGAAACAGCTACAAAACTTGCAGCGAAATCAAACACTTACGCTTGCCAGGTGAAAAGAGATGGCGTCGTCGAGTTTCAGATAGTTAACTTTCAGGATATCCCTTTCGATCTCCGGTGCGACGAAAGCTTTTTGTGAGAATTCCACAAACTTAGTGGCCTCCTCGCTGCCACCAGGAAGAATTCCAGCCCGACGATAGTCAAGACGGCAAGCGAGTTGGGCGTCAGAAGGCGCACCTAAAGAACGAGCAACGCGATAAGATTCCTCTTTTGCCTCGTCAGTATCATTCGATGAGCTCAAGCTAGTATATAAGCATGGGTTCTCGTAGTCCGAGGGCACCCCGTCGAGAACCAGCCGCCCGTAACCCAAGAGCTGCCCTTCCACCATTTCCTGGGTCAGACGAATGCAGCGCGGCGAAAGGCATAGCTTACCTTTGTCAGCAGCAGCAGGGGCAGGCATTCTCAGGGACGCGCTCTCCTTTTCGCCAGCAGCGGTCTTCTCGCCTGACGCCCGTGCAGAGGTGTCGGGGCGAGAAACTTTCGCTTTTTTCGCCGGACGCTCCGCGACGTTGGGTGGACCAGAGGGTTTTCGGGCGCCGACCTTCGCGAATATTGGCATTTCAGCAACCGAAGCATCATCATCGAAGGCTGCGCGCGAAAGAGGCATGCTCGATTTTTTCGGTGCCATCCCAGCAGCGAGAGTGGAGCTCTGCAGAACAAACGACAAGATAAGACAGGTCACGCGCGCATCATCAATATCATAAAGGAACTGTTCTAGCGAAAGGGAAAAGCAAAGAACGCGAATAAACCGAAAGACAAAGCAAAAGAGAGGCAAAGAAACTAACCACCCTCGGATGATCGAAAGGATCAACGTCGGGGATCGACTCCATCACTATTCCTTGGCTTTTAAGCATCGGCTTGGCAATTAACCGCCCGATGCGAATGTCCCCAGGATCGGTAGTTCTTCGCCGAGAAACCACGCCGCTCCGCCCACCGCGCCGAGCTACGCCTTTCCCTTTTTCTTTCGAACCTTCAGCCTCTTCCTTGCCCTCGTCAACTAGAGGCCTTTCGGTGTATTCGACTCCCATAGCGTCGAAGGCTCAGTTCAGGCGGCGGCTTCGGCCGAGATTGCCGAGTTGGAATTCGCTTTCTTTGCGCAGGTACGGGCCACAAACTTTCCTGGCCTCCTTCTCGATATGCTTCACGTAAAGACCATCATCGGAGTAATCCGCGGGCCTCTCTAGTAGTAGAAGGGGGCCCCAGTATCCATCCTTCTCTGAAAAGCCTTCGAAAGAAGTGGCGCTGCAGAGCGAATTCATCCCAATGGCCACCCACTCTTCAACCAAATCTCGGCTGATCTGAAACCGTGCAGTGAGCGCGAATGCATCCCCACAACGAATAGCATTCGGGTCACTTAGCACGACGGGCGGAAGATGCCTCCCAGGGCATTTCTCCAAAACCGATACAAGTGGAGAGCCTTTCTTCTCTCCTTTACTTAGTTCAGCGGCAACGGTTTCGTCCGAGCACACGCGATAGTAGAACCAGAAGCGATTCCAATTCGGCCACTTGTTCCGATACGTGAGTGAAATGGAAACACTGCCCCGTGTCTTCCGCGGAACGAAATTAATGCATCCAATTTCGCTAGGCAGCTCACATCCAAGGAAGGGGTCGTTCACTTTTGTCGGACGACGGTGGATATCATAGAACCGCACGAAAACGTCGACCCGCGGTGTGCAATCCAGCATCTTCATTGCGTGGGCGAAAACACTGAGTCTGGCAAACGCATTCGACGTCAGCTGATGGAGTTGTATTTCGAACCCCGACAGGACATCCGAGACGAATTCCTCGAGAGAAAAAATCAAGCCCGGCTACGAAGTAATCGCGAAAGACGACGGCTTCGTTAGGCCGCGGAATAGGCACCTCCTCGTCTCCAGGGATGCGGCAATTCGCAAGATGATCTCTCCTTAGAGGCCCCTTTTCGACCATTGTTTGTAAGCCAGCGGCCGTCATTCGCGATGCGCCCAGGTAAAAAGAACAATCCGTGGGGACCGAAACCAAACCGGAGTCACCATCATTAGACAGGCTTCCGCTGTGATCTGGAACTCGCGGAGCAGCCCCAGATCCGACGGATACTTCCGCACTACGTTCGCGGCGGGAGGACTCGGTAGCACTCGTACTTTCACTAGCCGAGCTCGAGGTCGACGTCGAGCTGGAAGACGCCATCTAACACGGCGCGAAAGACAAATAAACAAACAATGCAAGCGAAAAACGGCGAGAATAGAAGCGGAATCAACAAGCTTAGACAACCGATTCGCAGGACATAAGCCGAAAAGAGACAAAAATACAAGAGATGACAGCTACACACCTCAATGCTCGTTCAGCGAATCACGCAAGCTGGCGAATGCACCCCTCGTCGAAAGTGAATCACGTCAGGCGAATGGCGCAAACCGTCACGAGATAGAGACAGCGGGGGGGGGGGGGGGAAGGCGTCGACTGACCGGGCGCCTTTGTTCACCAGAAGCCACCGCGCTTATATACGACCAACAGCGACACGGTTACCAAGAGAGGCGAAGAGATGCCTGGCACGGGATTCGAAGCGTCGCAGAGGCTTTCCATCATGATACACGGTTTTCGATAAAGACGAAAAGACGACTGTTACACGACTAAAATATATATATATATAACAATAAATAATAATAATGATAGCAATAACAGACCAAAAAAAACCTCTCAGCTTCGACACGAAGCAACAATTTTTTTTGGGCGGGCGTAGGCGCCTAGCGAACGGACACGGTCGAACTTCGCAGGCTTGCAGATTCGATCGTAAGGGGCTATTGTTGGGGCGGCACCCAGACCGCAGGCGCCTCCAACCCGCGTTACCGAAAGATGACGATGCTTTCGTGCGGAAGGTATCATTCGCGCGAAAGCAAGCGCTTCAGTCCCGCAACACCAAGCGACGACGGTCTCTGAGCGGAAGGCAACACTCGCGCGGTAGCGCCACTTTCGCGCGGTAGCGCGCCCTTCTGCTCGCTGGCCAGGGGAAGGCGTCGCCTTCGGGCGGTAGCGCAACATTCGCGCGGTAGCGCGCCTTTCGGCCCGCGGATCAAGGGAAGGCAACGCCTTCGCGCGAAAGGATGCATTCGCGCGGTAGCGCGCCTTTCGGCTCGCGGCCAGGCGTACGACGGAGGCTCCGCGCGGAAGGGAGCATTCGTACGAAAGGAACTCAGCGTCTCCGGCGAGAGATTTCGTCTTTTACGATTTGGTTGTCCGTGAGTTTTTCGCAGGTCGCCGGAAGCATGGGTCAGGGAGAGCGGGCCCACCGGTCGGGAAGAGAGCCGGGGACGCTGGGCCCGCCAGAGGCCGAAGTGACGATGGTGCCCCCAACGCCGGAAGGAGCGCTGAACGGCTACAGAGTAGTTGAGTAGGGCATCATTGTAATTGTAGTAGAGTGATTGAGAAGGGCAATCTTGTACTTTCACGTGGATCTAGTTCAATATAAAAAGCTCCCGACCTCCCCACGGGGGGAGGAGCACTGTTCACTTAACCCAACTTCCCATTCTCTTTCGTTTACTTCCGCTTTCGCTCCGTGCATTCGTTCGTGCGACAACCCGCTGTTTCGAGGTCTCGGACCCGAAACAACAATTATGTACTATAAATATCAATATTTTTGAATGTATATTTAATCAAAGTCGTTTCTTGGGAAGCGAGAACGGCAAATATTTAGGGATAGAGGGAGTATATGAGTAGTACTCTCACCGTTCTAAATTATAGAGAGAATTATTTATTTGGACCTAGAATAAATAGGTCTTCTAAGGCACTCAAATAATAAGTTTCTCATCTAGCAAATTTTCTTCCCTAAATGGCACTACCGTTCATTTTCTCTACTAACGGTGTTAAGTGGCCGCCACAATGACCCACATGTCCCTTTTTGTATTAGAACTATACTCCACCTTAGAAAAAAAAATTGTATCTTTTTTATATTACCTCGAATGAAGATGATTTTTTATATGAAACTTGTAGCATTGGATGAGATAACTTTCTAATTTTGTGGTTTTCATTTAAGACCGATAAGATGCTCCAAAAAAAATAATATAAGCTTATCTAGCACACTACTGAAACTTTATATAACTTTTTAACATCTTAATAATCTCGAATGACAAACCTCAAAAGTAAAAAGTTAAAGATCTCATCAAGTGCTACAATTTTTATATAAAATCATCTTCATCCGAGATGATATGAAAAAGATACAATTTTCCTAAGATGAAGTATAGTTTTGGTATAGAGAGGGGCATGTGAGTCATTTTGGCGGCTACCATTTAGAGAAAAAAATTTAACTCGGTGCTAAATAGAAAAAACACTTTAATTTTTTTAGTGCTTAGAAGAAAGACTTATTTGTTTTAGTGTCAAATAGATAACTCTCTCAAAATTATAAGTCATTTCAAGAATCTTGGAAAATCAAAACATCTAAAGTTTGACTAAAGATTTGTGATATTAAATAGGTACACTATGAAAACATAACTAGTTAAGAATCTAATTATAATTAGTTGGTATTATAAATGTTATTATTTTATTGTATAAGTTTAGTCAAACTTAAAAAAAATGGTTCTCTAAAATTCTTGTAGTGACTTATAATTCATGGCGTGATTGGTTCTCTTATAGGACGGAGGAAGTACGAACGAAAAGAGAACCGGTGGAAGAGAGCATTAACTATTATCAACTCACAGTTTTTAGAATTCCCAGCATGAATCTCATGTCCACTACTTTAATTTGGATAATTCTCTCAAGACGTGGCAAATTGACATATGTTGATTCGTCCATTATTCACTAAATATTTAGATGAGGCTACAGTGGTGTTGGGGCAGAGGCAGCAGCGCCTGCTCCCTCCATGTAAAAAGGCCCAGCGCCTAATAAATCAGGGGACTTTCTTGTAAATACATGAACTACGAGGTGTGCGTAGGAAGATTATTCCTTCCACCGCCGTTATAAATAGAACCTGAGGGACTCCTCTTAGAGGAGGCCCCCAGTTGGTCGGCTTCTCTCTTCCCCTCTTCCTCTTGTGTGAGACTAGTCTGGCTCACCCTCACCTTCGGTGGAGGTTTGAGCGAAAGACCACACCTCAACAGTTGGTGCCGTCCGTGGGGAGCGATAAAACTGACACAAGGAAAGGCTACCCTCGTCATGACCTGACCAGGCAACCCTCGCCGAGACCAGCTACCCTCGGCAGGCACCCCGGCAGGCAGCCGAAGCCACCCATCCACTCTCAGCCTTCGCATATAATGCAGACCCGAAGAGGCCTTGCTCATGGCAGCTTCAACGTCCAAAGATAGACCATGTTCATGCGCCCAACCAAGTTCAGCCAAAGCTTCGACGACCCGCCGTAGCCCAGCTCGCTTTCAAAAAAAGCTCCAGCTCGTTCGCTCTCCATGCCAGTTTGAGTTGCTTTTAGCTGTCCTCCACCCGCAGCAACCTGCAGCAACCTTCGACTCGAGAAACTATACCAACTTTCTTTTTTCACTAACAGTTTCTATGGCTCGTGCTTGTAATCGTTTCCAGCGAAGGTCTGACCGATGTTAGGCACAAGCATCCATCGGCTGCCCGAGCTGGCTAACCAAGGTGCACAGCTCCCGCGAAGCTGACTCGACTGAGGATCCGCCACATACAGAGACACGTGTGCCTCCAAATTTTTGACCAGATAAGAAACCAGGCTATCCCTCTCATGTTCGTGCAAAAGATAAATAAGCTATGCGTGTATATCACGGTTTCACGGCAAGGCCGTGGTGCACCTGGTGTCCGGTGCGCGGGTTCTCCTACCAAGCCCAGCCTACCTGATCGAAGGCGCGAGTGCCCCGGTAACAACAATCCTACCAAGCTGCAGGCGAGCACCCCCGGTAGGCACCCTTGGCCTGGCTAAGTTTTTAGACCTGTTCAATTCGTGCGAGGCTTATACATTATACCTCCACGAGACCCGTCCTAAAACATACAACATCCATAGTTCACGACATGCCGGAAACCAGAGCATTTTGTTCCCACACTAGTTTGTATTTGTACATGGTTGTGTTTTTCAACCTTCGCTCAGCCGGCTCTAGCACCGCCCACCTAGAGCACCTTCGCCCAGCCACACATGGCAAATACACCCACCCCCTCTGAAATTACTACACAACGCGAAGCTCAATACAAAGCATACCTTGAAAGTTTTAGAAATTACAGATTGTGAGTCGCTTGCTTCGATTGAGGGCTTCCAGTACATTACAAACCTGACATACTCGAAAGTAGCTGCCTCGTCCAGCTTATCTCCATGGATGGAGCTTTTGTTGCAGCAGCAAGGGCCCTGTGAGGTCTTGTCTCGACTGGGAACACTTGAGCTTGTTGGGGATGCATCTGTCCTTACCATGTCCCTCTGCAAACAGCTCACGTCTCTACGATGCCTGGTATTCAGGGGAGAAGAAACGGGATCGATGGTGATGCTAACGGAGGAACAGGAGAGAGCGCTCCAGCTGCTCACCTCCCTCCAACAGCTCCAGTTTTTCACTACCCAAACCTCCTGTTTCTTCCTGCAAACCTGCGAAGCCTTGTCTCCCTCAATTACCTGAGATTTTTTTTTCTTTTTTTCTTTTTTTCTGTCCAAGCATCTCAGAGCTGCCAGAAATGGACACTTCATGCGAGCTTTATGTTCATGTGGCTGGTTGCAGTGAGGAGCTATCTCAGCTATGCAAAGAAAGGGAGAGACGGAGAATGGAGATGATTATGAGACTATGAAGTATTAACCTCAGCGGTTACTTCCAAGCTACCCTCGCGCCTGCGAGGCCACCCTCGCCGTTTGATATCGGCATTCATCAAAGCTCTTCCAACCAGACAACCAACCAAGCGACCCAAGCAAAACCTTTGTCTCAAACACCCATTTTGCCTTGAAGTACAGTACCAGCCTTGACCATTGTGGCATCCTCGTCCAACGGGACTGAGGCTAACCAGCTTGTTCTTCGGCAAAACATCTGCTACACTATTTGCAACCACAAGCTCCAAAGCTTCGACGACCCGTGTGTTATCCTCGGATAACTGCTATAGGTGTGCAGGATATAAGGTAAAGCTAGAAAGGGGGTACGAAGGAAAAAAGGAAGAAAGCCAAAAGAGAAGGGAGAATCTAGCGAAGGTGCACCAGCAGCCAAAGCTCAAATAACCCTGGCCACGACAGCTCACGAGGGTAAGCCCATGTATTTTTTCTTCCAAGACCAAGTGAATGCCCACATCTTGCTCGGCAAAGGCCCCTTGATTGTGAAAGTGACCAGTGCCAGGAAGACAACTTGCCGAAGTTTTAACATTCCTCTTCCAAACGAAGCCATAGGTTCTCCCCTCCAATTTTTCTCTTAAATAGCAGAGCTTACCCGCAAGCAAAAATATATTGCACTTTTAGCGGCTTTAGCAAAAATGCAGGTTTGGTGTGTTGTTGTTGACCAACAGTTTACAAGACCCAGAATGAAAAGCCGCACGCGAAATCACAGCCTAACATCCAGTTTCTGTGAGCCTATAAAACTACGTGACTTATGAATCTAAAAAAAATAACATAACAAAACAAAACAAACTTATATGTGTTTTATGTTTTCTCGGCTATTAGCATACTTTTGCAGGTTGAAACACTTTCGTCCAAGGACACCCTCAGGCCTAAGCCCCAGTTACAAGAAGTAGCCACAACGTTCCAAAAGAGCAACATATGCAGTCTATCTCAACCTGGGCGAGCACGAAGGTCCATGAGACTTGGCCCATATTTCCACATTGGGAATATGAAAGGTCGCCAACCAACAAGATCAGTGTGCAGCACGGCCCATATGCACAACCATATGGAGATGCTAATCGAAGGTTATCAGCACTGTGAGTATACTCCTACTCACTCAAACTAACCCTTTGATAGAACCACCTCTGTGCTTGAGTGCAGGTTCCCATTCTTCTTAAGCTAACATATTCTCGTACACTCCCCGCAACCTTTTAACCAATCATGAACACCCTTGTTTTTGCGAATCTAATTTCTCAAAATTTCTCCTTTATGAGAGAATATCTCGTATACCTGTAGCTCTACTTTACCTCGCTGATATGTTTAAGCACTAATACCTCCGCTTGTGAATTGTTAGCAAACCCACAGTGATAATATTTTTTGCAGATTCATACGTCTCTGGTGAGTTATCTCATTCAATCGCAATTTTATAACTTATGTGCTTAACCTTCGTGAAATGACTAATGACCACTAAATGCAGTCTGATAATACCTTCACATCATGTTAGACATCCTATGGCGTGCAATCACCATAAGTGTCACAAAAATTAAATTTCCTTGTGCTAACATGCAGGTCATCAACAACGTGAGTATATCCTCGCCTACTCAAACTAACCGCCATTAGAACTATCCCTATGCTCGATTGCAGGTTTCCATTCTCAAAAAGGCAAGGTACCTCTATGTTGCGGATCTTTATGCTTCACTCAAGGTAATGAAACGCCTACCGCACAAAATCAGCTAAAATTGTCATCATATCTCATCTGTTGGGATAACTAACCTTTCGCTAATCTCGAACTCTCACTTCTCATGTTCAAATGTGTGAAGGTCTCATATTACAAAATGTTTTGCAGGATTCCATTTTTTGCAATACTTCAAAACTGTGGTTATACAATTTATCGAAACATCCATGCAGGATGACCTCTAATATGCGAAGCTCCTCTCATTAATAATTCACTTTGCAGGGACCAAATTATTTGTTTTGGCATGTGCCCTAAATGTCACATTTTTTATTGCGGGCTCAACTCAACTTCGCACTGATTTTGTGCAACTACATATCATAAACACATCAAGCATACTCATTCATCATACCATCGCATCGCATATTCATGGTGCACACCAAACCTCACTTCGCTCTCCGAAAGACAAAGGAGACGAAGAGGGAGGTCATAATCTTTTATAACCAAACCTCACTTCGCCCTCCAAAAGACAACGGAAGGCGAAGAGGGAGGCCCAAATAGAGTACCCTCGCACGCGAAGGGCTCAAATCTTATGACTCGTTGTTATGTCAAAATAACTTTGTCTTGCAGAGCTAATTGCTTGGACACAACTTCCACGATGCAAAGCAAGTCGAATGTTTCCCATGGAAATCTTATCGACTTCACATTTGTCAGAGAGATTCCCTTGCAGGTCTTCGACATGTCTACAAGGGAAACCCACTGGCCACCCAAGCTACGACTCCATGGCAAGGGGCTCGCCTCCGACCACGGCGACATCAATCACACCCTCGCCAGCTCCGTGGTGAGAGCCTCGCCTCCGACCTCGGCGACAACAGCTGCGCCCCCACCGACTCCATGGCAAGGGGCTCGCCTCCGACCACGGCGACATCAACCAAACCCTTGCCAACTCCATGGCAAGGGGCTCATCATCAACTTCGGCGACATCAAATGCACCCTCGCCAACTCCGTGCCGAGGGGCTCGCCATCGACGTCGGCGACATCAGCAGCACCCAAGCTACGACTCCATGGCAAGGGGCTCGCCTCTGACCTTGGCGACATCAACCGCACCCTCGCCAGCTCCGTGGCGAGAGCCTCGCCTCCGACCTCGGCGACAACAACTGCACCCAAGCTACGACTCCATGGCAAGGGGCTCGCCTCCGACCACGGCGACATCAACCGCACCCTCGCCAGCTCCGTGGTGAGAGCCTCGCCTCCGACCTCGGCGACAACAGCTGCGCCCCCGCCGACTCCATGGCAAGGGGCTCGCCTCCGACCACGGCGACATCAACCAAACCCTCGCCAACTCCATGGCAAGGGGCTCGTCATCAACTTCGGCGACATCAAATGCACCCTCGCCAACTCCGTGCCGAGGGGCTCGCCATCGACGTCGGCGACATCAGCAGCACCCAAGCTACGACTCCATGGCAAGGGGCTCGCCTCCGACCACGGCGACATCAACCGCACCCTCGCCAGCTCCGTGGCGAGAGCCTCGCCTCCGACCTCGGCAACAACAGCTGCACCCAAGCTACGACTCCATGGCAAGGGGCTCGCCTCCAACCACGGCGACATCAACCGCACCCTTGCCAGCTCTGTGGTGAGAGCCTCGCCTCCGACCTCGGCGACAACAGCTGCGCCCCCGCCGACTCCATGGCAAGGGGCTCGCCTCCGACCATGGCGACATCAACCAAACCCTCGCCAACTCCATGGCAAGGGGCTCGTCATCAACTTCGGCGACATCAAATGCACCCTCGCCAACTCCGTGCCGAGGGGCTCGCCATCGACGTCGGCGACATCAGCAGCACCCAAGCTACGACTCCATGGCAAGGGGCTCGCCTCCGACCACGGCGACATCAACCGCACCCTCGCCAGCTCCGTGGTGAGAGCCTCGCCTCCGACCTCGGCGACAACAGCTGCGCCCCCGCCGACTCCATGGCAAGGGGCTCGCCTCCGACCACGGCGACATCAACCAAACCCTCGCCAACTCCATGGCAAGGGGCTCGTCATCAACTTCGGCGACATCAAATGCACCCTCGCCAACTCCGTGCCGAGGGGCTCGCCATCGACGTCGGCGACATCAGCAGCACCCAAGCTACGACTCCATGGCAAGGGGCTCGCCTCCGACCACGGCGACATCAACCGCACCCTCGCCAGCTCTGTGGCGAGAGCCTCGCCTCCGACCTCGGTGACAACAGCTGTGCCCCCGCCGACTCCATGGCAAGGGGCTCGCCTCCGACCACGGCAACATCAACCAAACCCTCGCCAACTCCATGGCAAGGGGCTCGTCATCAACTTCGGCGACATCAAATGCACCCTCGCCAACTCCGTGCCGAGGGGCTCGCCATTGACGTCGGCGACATCAGCAGCACCCTCACCAACTCCATAGCAAGGGGCTCGCCATCAACCTCGGCGACATCAACAACACCCTCGCCAACTCCACGACAAGGGTCGACCTCGGCGACATCAAAGTACATCCTCACTGACTCCACGGCACAAGTCCTCTGTCTGCTCATAAGCACCAGCCAAGAGGGGCTACAGGGTGTGTTGAGGGGGCACTTCAACCGGAAGAACATGTCTTAGCCGCTGCTCATGAGCCAAAAGAGGCAGGCCTTGCAAACTGCGGCGACCGCTCCATCAACGTTTGCCTCAATAAATGTGTCGTCATCAACTCTCGGTGGGAACTCTAGGGTTTTTGTTACAGAGAGTTGGCCTCTACAAGGCGATGTCCCTCGCTGAAGCTAAGTCTAACGAGAGCTGGGTCACCGACCTTCGTATTTGACAAGTCATCGTCATTATCAAGGCCTCCAACCTTCGGGTGAAATTGATTGTTGCTCTAGGGACGCCAGTCGAAGCTTGAGACAAACTAGGGAATTGTAATGACGGGCTTTTTTTCCTTTACTTTAGCAACTAGGTTTTGTTGTGCCTGCCAAAGCCTAGTGGCTAAGGGGCTACTGTTGGGGCAGAGGCAGCAGCGCCTGCTCCCTCCATGTAAAAAGGCCCAGCGCCTAATAAATCCAGGGACTTTCTTGTAAATACATGAACTACGAGGGGTGCGTAGGAAGATTATTCCTTCCACCGCCGTTATAAATAGAACCTGAGGGACTCCTCTTAGAGGAGGCCCCGGTTGGTCGGCTTCTCTCTTCCCCTCTTCCTCTTGTGTGAGACTAGTCTGGCTCACCCTCACCTTCGGTGGAGGTTTGAGCGAAAGACCACACCTCAACAAGTGGGTTGAAGACTTCATGTGATAATGGGTTAGAGCAAGTGTGGAGCGAGTTTGTCCCCGTTAACAGGTTTACGTCCATAACGATCAATGGCTAAGGTAGTAATAGAGTGTGGAAACATAACGAGTGCAGACCCTGTGTTGTAAAAAAAAGATTATTTATGTAAAATAGTGAATATATAAGATATGATTGGCTCCCTGGAGAGATCATTTGACCTGATTCATAGGATGAGTTGTTTGGTTGCTTGGATGTCTAGCTAGATCTAGCTTGACACGTGCAAAACTGACTCCCGTGACTTGGCTGCAGAGAAATGAAATTAGATTTTGGCCTATTTCATTTAAACTTTATTTACGACTGCTTTTAGTTATTTCAATAGTGTTCTGTAGGAGAGAATAAGCCATAATACGTGTTGAAGCGAACAGGGTCGGGCCTTTTTCCAGACGAGTCTAGCTAGTAAGGTGCAATGTTAGGTGCTCGATGTCTCTTGGCATGTGCACAAGGTGAGTAGGGAGAGAGCAACCAATTACTTTCTGCGCTCAGACAAGATGGATGGAAACATGAGCCAAACAAATTGATCCGAAATACATAGACCCTGGCCCGTGGAAGCCTGGCCCCTAGATGCCAGTCTAGCTATGCAGACCAGAGAAGAGAGAACCAATCAAATCTTCTGTTTTCAAATTCTATAATTTATTTTAATCTTCTGGTAAGTTAAAATTATTTAACTATGATTTAGAGTAAAGTGCACCAATATCATCTAAAACATCAAGCTACTTACATTAAAATCTCCACAGTTAGCTCATTTATAAATGTTTTAAGATCTTGGTTTGTTTTTTCTATAAATTTATCCAAGTAAAAGAAATTTTTATAGAACATAAATTAAAGTGAGCTATAATTTAAAGTTAAGGGAGTATTATTTTATTTGGCACTTTTGTAAACATCTAATTAGTGCTATTTGCCACCTTCTATTCTTCACACTCATGCCACCTTGTAGACATTTGGTTAGTGCCATTTTTCACCTTCTATTCTTCACACTAACATGCCTCATAAGTCATACTTAACAAATGGCACAAATTCAATGTCACACATATATCATGATCAATATATACACACATTGCAAAAGCATGTTGTTGATTTAAGCACGCGTATACCACCAATATAACACTTAAACCATGCGACCTCGAGAGTGAATACAAAGCTTACAACAACAATAAAAGGTGTCTACAACCTAAACCATTCCTTCCTAACATCTACAACATTGCTGGACTTGAGTGGTGAAATATTTCTATTATTCGACTTCATTCGTTTAATGATTAGTTTTACTAAGTGAATAGTCTTATTAGTGACTAGTCAAAGGAAAGGATGTAACTTTACATATGCTAACAATAGACCGTCATGACAAGTGGGGTGTACATGTCGCAAACACCAAGAGTGTGTGTAGCATGCAACGGGCTATATTTTCTATGACTTGAAGCGACAAAAATCCAATCTAGACGTTTCGTTTTACAAGTCATTACAAATCCTCTGATTGTGTGGACATTGGATTGGTGTGTTGAATTGGACCTTATGTCGGTAAAACAATCCTTGAAAAAAAAAGCTTATATAATATAAAAAAACAAAAGAAAAACCTTACATCACTTGCATGTTACCTTCAGACGAATTATTATATACTCTCTCTGCCTCTAAAAAAAAGTCATTCCCGCTTTTTAAAAAATCAACAAATTTTTACTTTGACCAAATATATAGAACCGAATATTAATTTATGGTACATAACTAGTATCATCGGATAGATCTTTAAATATATTTTCATAAATCATAATAAACTTATTTGGAGATATAAATGTTGCACGTATTTGCTATAAATTTAGTTAAAGTTAATAAAGTTTGACCAGCATGCATCCCCTATCGACCTTTTTTTAACGCAGAGGGAAAAAAAATCAAAAAATGCAAAACCTAGGCCCAGGGATCCAACGGCTGGGATCCAAGGATCCAAACACTGCAGAACCCCTCAGTGGGTGTGGGCAACGCATCCATGTCTCTTTTTTTTTTCCTTCCCTTTTATAAGAAAGTGTCGAGACTTGAGAGGAACGCAGCCAAAGGCGTGTGCGACAGGTGAAATCCATGTGCCCGGCTCGGCCCTGCCACGCCCACGGCCACGCCCAGCAGCCCCTCGCCCGCGCGCTCCCCGCCAAGATTTGCCACCAATAGCCCCCGTCCTCCTCCTCCTCCCTCGCCGCGAGCTCCGGCTTTCCCCCGCGCGAACGCCGGGCGCAGCGCCGCGCATACCCCCAGCCA
Source organism: Coix lacryma-jobi var. lacryma-jobi (assembly GCA_009763385.1). Taxonomy (NCBI): domain Eukaryota; kingdom Viridiplantae; phylum Streptophyta; class Magnoliopsida; order Poales; family Poaceae; genus Coix; species Coix lacryma-jobi. The sequence goes on along the minus strand of CM019822.1, from coordinate 176,316,265 downwards.
TCGCATGGGAGCCGCGACTGCCCCGACGAAGCGGAGCCGCGGCCCCAGCAAGAGGCAGGAGACCATGGCGCGTGCTGCGGGCGCGGGCGCGGGCGTGGAGGCGCGGCGGCGGCCGCGGCTCGTCGGGTACGAGGAGCTGCCGGAGTACCTCCAGGACAACGAGTACATCCGCGGGCACTACCGCGCCGAGTGGCCCATCCGCGACGCGCTCCTCAGCGCCTTCGCCTGGCACAACGAGACCCTCAACGTCTGGACGTGCGTCCCCGTCGCCGTCTCTCCCCCGATCCATTCGATTCGATTCCCTCCCTCCTGCCTGTCCGTCTGAATGATTCGTTCCTTTCTCATTTTTCTTTACCTTGTCCCCGCAGGCATCTCGGAGGGTTCCTGTTTTTCCTAGCGCTCGCGGTCGCCGGAGGATGGACGGAGGCCGCGGAAGAGGCCGCTCCGGGGATCATGAGGTACATGCACATGCATCGACATGCCGTTTCTGCACTTCCTAAATAAACTTCCCCCATGCTCCGTTCCTGCGTGATTACCGGGCGCTAGAACCTTGAAAGGGTCCTACCATGTGAGGAATTTGCTGTGGCGCTCCCTTGCTTTTCTTGTATTCGCAATCATCGGACCTTACGAAAAAAAAAGGCTTCGCTATCGACACATTTGTTCACACATACTACATGGCAATTGACGCTGCGGGTGCGTTTTGTGGCGTCACTAGAGCTATAATGGCGAGCCGCATACAAACATATTACTATGTGTATAGGTAAGACACTTTCGAATTTCAAGTTTTACAATAGTTGTTTTTTTCCTTTGCAAACCAAATAATTCTTAACAATTAATGCAGTCTATATGCTTAACAATTGAAATATTATATCTTTATTTAGAATGCTCTTACATGCCTCTTAATTAGTTTCATTGCTAGTTATACCTTATAATAGGTAGACAGATTTTATTCATGTTTAGTTATTATCTTCACCGTGAGAGGATGGAAAAGAGGGCGATGAAAGAGAGCAATTGTGAGAGTGGGCATAAGGTCCCTCCACCTAGCCCTGCCCTCTTTTGTTGGAGGTGTGGGAGGTGGCGGTTTTTATTTCTTATCTTGATGGGGTTTATAATTACAAAGAAGTCTTTATAATTTATAAATAGACCTCTAGATGTTTACAATTATACTCTAGACATAGGAATTAGGCCTTTTTTTACACTATGGAAATCTCCAGCATACGACACACCTTCCGACATTCACCGTGCTCTGGGTATCCTTTTGATGTTGCTGGAGTGACACATTAACAATTGACCCATGTATAGAATGAGCCATTGTAAAACAAATGCTATGGAATGATTGCTACACAGTTAGTCTGTGAATTATTCATTCTTCAAGTTTATAGTGACACAATCAGACCTTTTTCACTAGTTTGCATTATTGTCACATTTATGAAAAGAAGAATTGCATGGCACTTGAAGGATACACAGGACATAATGGCGTAGGTACAGTGCCAGGAAACACATGAGAACAAATTATGCTCATACATATCGCACAACACCATTACATCCCATAACATTGCAAGTGTAACATCAAGCTAGATTCTACAGTAGAAACTTCCTAGGTTAATGACCATGTAACAAGAGATTAGCCTAAGGATGAGTAACCTACCGATGAGTTCTGAGAATAGTGACTTTGGTGTGTGTGGCTGGTCCACTTTCTTATGTCCGAAACCCGATGATAGAGCGGGAGCATCAGTATGAAAATGCGACAAGGCTGTGGTCACTGAAAATTCTGAAATTTTTGGGGACCTCAGTGACAACAAAAATATGCTTGGATTCGGTTCTGCAAAGCGCCAACCTAGTACTCTTGCTGTTTTCTTTACGCGAGGCCCACTTTATGTATGCACCGTCCATTTTTTTCTTGCAGGTTCGTGGTGAGATCGGCTAATGCTTCATGGGGCAGCCACCATTCGGTAAACAACTAATCACCAACCCCAATTGTTGTATATGTTTCTTTTGTATCACTTTCAGTACTGCATTTTAAAACCCCAGTTCTTTTGGCAAATTGCTGTTAACTCTCGCTTTTGTTTCTTCAGAAACATAACAGTCAGTAGGCTTGAGAAACTTTTAGGAATTGTGGTCTGGGTTCCTTGTGTAAGTCAAAGTATGCAACACCGATGACTGATAATGATAGCTCTAGCTAAACACACAAGATAAATCTTGGAATTGTTGCGTGTGCAGTGCAGAGATGCCAGGAAAGCTTAGTTGACTTCAATTAGAGGAACTAATGAATGGTTCTGGTTGCATTTTATAATGGTTTCGGTTGCATCAGCAGAATACTATTCAGAACTAAATTACACTACTAGTAGTAAGTAATTTAGTCCAGACCTGTGTCATATTGCCAGCATGGCAGGAAAAGAGACATGGACAGGATTTGATCTGTTCACAAGCAGTAGACAGTAAGCCAAGTACTCGGCTGGGGGCACGCCCACATGGCCATCCTTGTCATTGCTCTCTTTGAATCCTGCGTCTCTGCACGAGCACGCGGCCAGAAAACACAGATGGAGATGCCCTACGGTTCACGACTGTATTAGAGTGCAACAAATGGGCATCAGATGGAGTTGTCCTGTCTCTTGGTTCAATAACAAATGACAGCAACCAAGAAAGTACTGCCCTGTCACGGAAATCCTAGGCTCTTGTTTGGATGCTGGTCCACTCATTCAGAGTCTTGTCCTCGATTTAAGCCCTTTGTGACCCATCAATTTTTTTTTTATGGATATGACCCATCAAAATTCATTAGATGATGGATGAAGCATGATAAATTTTGGGAGCTCCATAAACCAAACATCCCCTGAACTATTAAGGATCAAAGATGCTGAGCACTTATGCAATTCAGTCAAAATACTTGGTCGATTGTGGCCAACCAACGAATCGACCAAACGAAGCAGGCATGTTTGGTGCTGTACCCTGCACTCCTGCTGTGTGATCCCCTATCCTGTTCAATGAAGCAGTCCATTTGGATTTATCTCTAGCATTGTTGGCTTCACATTGCAGACCAGAGAAGTATAGGGGGTAAAGCCTATATGCTTTGGCAACATTTTTACGATTTCCCTTGGTCTTGCCATGATAGTATGATACGATGCTCTGGAATGACAATGACACCTGCCTGAAAAGCAGATGCTTTTCTTGGCCAATTTTTGCTCCACTTGGATGGTCACCATACTCGTGAATTGTGATGAGCAGACAAAACCATCAGAAGTTGATTATCTTATCAACATCCAAGTGCGCAAAAAGTGTCTTTATCCGTGATCCTGTCGGACTATTGATCCTCACTGTATAGAAAAGAATATATCCAAATGCAATCTGTAAGAATTTCACTGTGAAACAGTTTAATTCCAGCAAAGAACAGGGGGGAATCTTAGCTGCCGCTTTGAGCACGAGCAGCACAGCTAGCAGCATTGGCACGGCACCGATGTGAATTCGATCATGACCTGACGCTGTCTGCTCTGACGTACTTACTGCATGCAGGGCCTACCGAACCACGACGCCGGGGCGTCGCTGTCCGGCGTGCCGCGGTGGCCGCGGATGGTGTTCCTGGTGGGCGCCATGTCGTGCCTGGCCATCAGCGCGACGGCGCACCTGCTGGCGTGCCACTCGCGGCGCGCCAGCGTGGTGTTCTGGCAGCTCGACTACGCGGGCATCTCGGTGATGATCGTCGCCTCCTTCGTGCCGCCGGTGTACTACGCCTTCCTCTGCCACCCGCCGGCGCGGGTGGCCTACCTGTCGGCGATCACGGCGCTGGGCGCGCTGGTGGTGGGCGCGCTGCTCTCCCCGTCCTGCTCGTCCCCGCGCTACCGCCGCCTCCGCGCGGCGCTGTTCCTGGCCATGGGCCTGTCGGGCGTCGTCCCGGCGCTGCACGCGCTGTGGCTCAACTGGGGCCACGCCGCCTGCTACCTGGCGCTGGGGCTCGAGGTCGCCATGGGGCTCACCTACGCCACGGGCGCCTGGTTCTACGTCAGCCGCGTGCCGGAGAAGTGGCGGCCCGGGGTGTTCGACGTCGTCGGGCACAGCCACCAGATCTTCCACGTGCTCGTGCTCGTCGGCGCCGTCACGCACTACGTCGCCGTCGCCGTGCTCATCCACTGGCGGGAGAAGGTGGCCGGCACCTGTGGCGCGGCGTCGTAGGCGCGGCTTGCTGCTGGTGGGTGGGGTTTTGCAGCAAGCGAAAGGAGAGGTGATTGATCCGATCCATAGACATCCATCTAGAGCTTCAATGTGCCTGCCATTGGGGTTGGTTGATTCAACAGCCATTCGAATGGGCGAAGGAAGTAGATGCAGCATAGATCAGCTCTAGAGTCTGAGTGTGACCTTCGACGATTTGTAATTTAATTGATGGGATGATTTGTATGGCGGTTCATTAATTTATGAGATGATGAGATTTATCTGTCGAGTGAGTGCCTTGGATTTGCAGGTTTACTAGTTTAGGAGTGCTCGCTTCCGGAATCCGGACCATGTGCATGTACTGTATATGTTATTGTTGCTGATGAAGTATCAAATGAAGTAATGAAAGGCACCCATTAAAAAAAAAATTAACTGGCATGCAACTCAGCAATGTGATGCAATGTAACATATGCTCAAGAAACCACAGCAAACTTTGTTTATTTTCTCTACAAACTTCCCCAGATTCGAGTTATCGATCAAGCAAAAAAAAAAGCTTAATAAGGGAAAATGCTGCATTCTCTCTCGCTCATCTCTTTGATGTGTAAATGCATTGCCGTCTCATGGTGTGCTTCTTCGGCTTCAGTCGAAGACGGCCAGCTTGTCGTACTCCGGCCCGGCGATGGCCTTCTCCATGACAGCCCTGGGGCTGACGATGCCGCCGCCGTCGAGGAACAGCTTGAGCAGGTTCTTGGAGAAGCCGCTGACGAGCGCCACCCCCTTCTGCCCGGCCTCCACCGGCACGGCCTTGGAGTCCCTCAGGTTCCAGAACACCACCTCGGGCACGGCCGCGCCGTACCCGGCCGCCGTGAACTTGCGCACGATCGCCTCGTAGTCCGTCTCCCACGGACTCGCCGACGCCTGGTCGAACTCCATGTCGCTGAACACGAACACGCGCCGCACCATCCGCTCCGGCGCCAGCCTGGCGCCCACGGCCACCTCGAGGATCTTGTCGAACACCGCCTGGAAGTTGGTGTTCATGCCCCAGTCCATGGTCTGGATGAAGCTCGTCTTCTCGGAGAGGGTCTCGCCGTCGATCTTGTGGAGCTCGGGCCACTGGCTGAAGGTGATGACGCGGCCGCGCCAGGGGTCGTCGCTGAGCTCGGACACGAGGAGGCCGAGGGCCACGCACACGTCCATGGGCAGGCCGGTCATGCTGCCGGACACGTCGCACACGGCGACGCAGTTGCTGAGCTTGCCGAGCGCGCGCATGTCGTCGACCATGCGCTGCCACTGCAGGTCGGCCACGCCGCCTTCGTCGCCGAGGGACGCGATGATCTCGTGCGGGAGCAGCGCGCCCGCGGCGATCCGCTTCTTGCCGGACTTGACGTCGGCGAGGTAGGCGTTGAAGCGGTCGGCGTCGTGCTCGAGGAAGAGCTCCTTGTAGTTCTTCATGGCCACGGAGGCGACGCGGGTGTACGCGACCGACTCCCACGCGCGCGCCGAGATGAAGACCTCGGGGAGCTTGAGCGCGCGGCGGAGCGGCACGAGCGCCGCCCTGCGGAGCCGCTCGCGCGCGCGGTACGCGTAGTGCTCGTCCGCGAGGTCCGCGGCGGCGAGCTCGGGCGCGGAGCCCCTGGGGAAGAGGCGCCGCGCGACGGCCTCGCAGAGCAGCGTGGAGCGGTCGTAGGAGGAGTCGAGCGACGGGCACCACTTGGCGGCGAGCGAGAACTCCCGGACCTCGCCGTCGGCGAGCTTGCGCATGTCCTCCACGAGGAGCCCGGCGAAGAGGTCGGCCGTGCGGTCGTGCAGGAACCGGTAGGTGGGGTCGCTGCCGTACATCTCGACCGCCCTCGCAGCGGCCTCCGCTCTCCTGGTCCGGCGCGCCGCCGCGGCCGCCGCCGAGAGTCCCCGGTCGCGCTCGAGGCTGGCCGCGACGCGCTCCTCCGTGGAGCCGATGACGCGCGTGGGGTTTCCTCGTCCCCCGCGGCTGCAAGGCCTACGGCTGCCGAAGAAGCAGCCGCGTCCGTGTCCCCGTCCCCGGCCCCGGCCACGGCCCCGGCCCCGGCCGCGGCCGGCGACGAAGCCGCCCTCGGCGGCGAGGCGCGCCTTCTTGCCTGGGGTCCTGGTGGACGCCCCGCCGTGCACGATGCGGTGGAGCAGCTCGGGGAGGTCCTTGAGGTAGCCGAAGTCGGCGACGGGGGCGGCGTTGAGGGCCAGCGTGCGCGGGTGGCGCGCGTGGAGCCAGAGCGCGCCGGCGTAGAAGCCCTCGCGGTCGGACTTGCCGCTCCCGCGCACGCCGCGGAGGTTGGCCACGAGGCGGAGCGCGGTGGCCGGGTCGGCCGCCCAGGCCGCGCCCAGGAGCGACTCCACGGAGGCGGCCGGCGTGCCGGGCACCACGTGGAAGAAGAAGTCGAGGCAGGGGTCGCCCGAGGACACGAACGTCGGGGACAAGTTCTCCGTGAGCGCCTTCCCGCTGCCGCCGGGCCCCGCCACCACCGCCGGCGCGGTGGGCTTGTTGAAGCAGGCGTCCATCAGGTCCAGGAACTCCTCCCCCGTCGGCGCCGGTTCGGCCGCTGCCGCGGCACCCGTGGCCCGGGGCGCGGCGTGGCGCTGGTGGGCCTCGGGTGGGCCTACGAGGGTGTAGGAGGCGTGGGCGGTGTCCACGGCGATGGCCATCGCAGGATCTGGGCCTTAGAGCCTCGCTCGATGGGTTTGATCTTGGGCCTTTGGAACCGGAACTGAGAGTCACTGGCACAGGGTTCGGGTTTTTGAGCCCTTGGGATGTTTTGGTCTCGAGGGGTTGTGGTGAGGAGACAGGGACAGGGACGAGGCGAATATATAGGGCTGAGGTTTCGTGGCAGGCAAGGATGTTTTAGGTCGGTGAGATCGATGAACCGACTTAAGTAAAGAGAGCTTGTGGGTATCGTGTCTATCGGCAATTTTTTTTTTCCTTTTCTGTTTGTCTCGACGTTCATACTGCTCGCCACGTCGTGTGATCCAAAGATTGGTGGGACGTTGACCTTGACTTCGAGTATGTAGCACCTTCCAATGGAAGGCGACTTCACCTATTGGCTGTTCGGCTAACAAGTTTAGTTTTTTTTTTTCCATATATGTGTTTCTGAAAAGAAAAAAAAAAGCTTTCCATCGTTTTTTCATTGTATATAGAAGATTATTACCGTCTAGAACTACTCAAGCTAACGATCCATGTGCTGCTGTACTCCTGTAGGAAATTGGCCAACTGACCATATACTCTCTTTGTCGTAAGATACTTAATTTAATTTGTATGATAAACTATTGCCTATAAATGAATGTATCAAGGGCCAAGACAGTCAAAAATCATGCCGGATCAGCTCCACTAAAATAAAAGACTCAAGCTAGAGTTAAAAGATTTGTTAAGGAATTACTCCCTCCGTTATCTTTTATAGGGTGTCTACCACTTTCTCATTTTTGATACAATACAAGGCGTTAACAAGTACGCAACGCCGGATTACGAAGGGTTGACATTGGAATGCTTGACCGGTTACCAAAAGTACCGCTGTTATTGGTTTATGCTTATTCACTCTGCTGCATGCATGCATATAAACAAAACTCGTCCAATCAAAATGATCCAGGCGGTAAATGAAGGACCATATTCTCCTGGCACTTGGCATCACATTAAATTCTATAGTTTTTTTTCCCTTCGTTCCTCGGTATCTGTGATTTCTGCGCTCACGCCTAACAAAAGATAATAGAGGGAATATAAGATTTCATCAGGGTTGGCAAACCCCCACTGAAAGTGCTAGCTTCAAAAGTTCAAAGCTTAGAGCAACTCCAAAAATATATGAAATCTTGATCTCTAAACCACCTCTCTAAAATCTCATAATCATACTCTGTTTTTGGAAGTTGCCATAGGGACTCGAGATCTCCGTTCTTCACATCATCACGATACATACATAATATATACATGCAAAAAAAACATAGGCATGCATTGCATAACTGTAAGTCAAAATAATTCCAAACATAATGTCATGGAGCATACATGCGCATCATCCTTGCTTTGAATGCTTTTGAATTTAATTCCTAAATAAAAATCTTATCTTTTGGTATACCAGTATATGCTTTGTGAAGGAACTTCATTTTCACCGTAGCACTTATGCTGGAAAATTACATGAGCAAATACACTTTTCCAATTTTGAATATAGATGGTCTTTTCTTGATTTTGGAAAACCATTTTGGGGCTAAAAGGTTTAGTTAAAAAATCAAATTTAGCCTTCCGAATAAAATTTTAATTCAAAACCACAAAAGATATGATGTCATATAAAAAAAAGCCGCATTTGATTTATATCATCTATTTGAAAATTTGTATTGTATTTGAAAGATTTCTAAGTACCATAAGAGCGAAGTAGACATACCTAGGACTGAAACAACCAGACGCCCGCGGCTACTTAATGAGTTGCTTTTATACGGGCAATATCATTAAAGCATGGAGCCGTAGGATGTGTTTGGTTGGGTGGTCAACTCCTAGCCTGGCTCCCTACAGCCAAATTTGGTCGTTTTTCTCGGGCCAGGCCCGAGCCAACTCAAGGTCGCCGTTCCCGTCACCTCCTGCGGAACGACAGGGGCGATTCCTCCTCGTCAGCGGCACACCCACATCCATGGCGAGCGGCGGAGTCGCACCCGCGCCGCCGGGCAGCCAGAGAGCTCGCGCCCGAGTCGCCGGGGCAGCCAGGGAGCTCGCACCCGCATCCATGGCAAGCGGCGGAGTCGCGCCCGCGCCGCCGGGCAGCCAGGGAGCTCGCGCCCGCGGCCATGGCACGCGGCGGAGCTCGCTCCTGCGCCGCCGCGAACGGGGGCAAGAGGCACTTGTGGCCCGCCCACCATAGTTCCCTGCTGGAGCACCCGCATGGAGGTCCCTTGTTCGTCCTCCTTGCCGAAGCCCGTGTGTCGCGGGTGGTGGTGCCCGTCACATCTGGCATGAGACGATGACGAGCAGGAAAGGGTGTTGGATTCGTCCTGCCATCGTCGTGATCCAATTAGGCAGATACCAGATGTGATTAGAGTTGTGATTACAAGTTAAAGTTTCTTGATGCGCCTGGTCTGAATGGACAGATTGGATGCCCATCACTTGTTCGATGAAATGCTTCATAGAGGGTAATCTTACCAATTCAGAGAAAGGGTGACCGTATCGAAACAAACCAAACACAACCTAAAGCTAGTCAGGCTAACACAATACACACAACCAAACAACTAGGGGTTAACTTGGTGGGAGCAGGCTAAGTTTGTCCAGGCTAGGATTCTAGCCAGGTTACAAGTTGAACATGAAACCAAACACACCCGTAGCGTTTAAGAGCTAAAAGAACATTTTTTCTAGAGTAAGACAAAATCCTAAAACGATGTTTCCTGAGACGAGTGATATTATATTTTTTTACTGTGTGGTTACATTTTTTCCCTTTTTTCTTTAAATAAACTTATTTCTTTGGTCAAACAAGAGTATTTCTACTTCAACTTGTTACGTGGCAACCAATCAGCAATTTTTCATTTTCTTATAACCGTTTCCTGTTTCTTTCAGCCCACTATGGTTAAAAATGACAGCGAAGCAAATGTCAATAAAAAAGAATCCTGATTCCAGTGTAGCATCAGCAATCTGATTAACTGAACTAAATTATACACAACTCAAAATCAGAACTACTAATGAAGATTTTTCCGAAAAAGATAGATCCAAATGAAGGAACAGTAATGCGATGCTAGCTGAAAGAATATTCAGTCTGCTTGAACGAAGAGATGCCTAGCATCAGTAGCCGAGTCTATTTACACCGTGAAGATGATCATATATACAAACATAACTTGAGGAAGCAACTGAGAATTGAGTCTATAGCAACAAATTTCAGTATATATACAGTTGACAGTTTTCTCCCTTCATTTCAGCAGCCAATTGTCAGGCAGGATCAGGAAGGTGTTTTGTTTCAACGTGTAGCATCAGGCAGCATAGCAACAGTCACCACGAAGTACTCACAGCCCCCAGGTAGGTTGTAGGGGTTGAGCATGGATGCGGGCGACCGACGGCCGCCACTGCTATCAGGGCGTGGAGCTCTTCCCATCTGGTCTGGGTGTGCTATGCGCCGCTCGATGTGAACAATCTGCCCAATTATGTACGCTGGCCGTGGATGGTGCTCGGTGAACAAGGCGACAGATTCCTCAGACAGGTAGTAGTTTGAGCAGTTTCGGCTGATCGCCTCATAGTGCCCAGCAGGGTTTCGGAAAAAGACAGCGAGCTCATGGACTTCAAACCGGCCAAATGATATCTTCTCCTTGCTGGCCTGTCAGCAAATTTGCTTATTAGCGCAATTAGCAAAAATGTAAAAGGTTCTATCCATCAGCCAGCCATGGGAATTCATTGCCAGATGCAGAAATTGAACAAAACTCATAAGTTTGTCCAATCAGATCATGATTTTGACAACTTCAGTTTTTACCATGTTCAAGATGAATTTTGCTTTGTGCATGAGTGTTCATCTGATGTAAAACAGTAAATGGTACTAGATTTATGGCTAGTAATATGTTACAGGACAAACCTGTTTTTCTAGTTGAAGTTTATTGTAGAGATTCTTAATCAGCTCTTTCTTCTCATCCAACTCTTTTGTGATACCTCCATGTACTGCCTGCATAGCTGAATAGCGTTCTAGCAGTTCAGCACTCTGTCGTGTTAGTAAATAAACTTTCTCCGCCAGGATCTTGATGCATTGTTGAAACTGAACGGTGGTATCAGCTTCATCCTTCTTTACAGAGCTGGAACAAAATAGAGAATATTTTATCTTAGCTATCCCCTCAAGACGATTTACTATGAACAATAAATATGTGAATTAGAGCAGCTGACCTTGCTAAGGAGACAGCTAAAGAACGCAGTGACTCTGCAAAGCCAGTCAAGCCTGGTGCAGTGACACAATTATTTAGCCTTTCAAACAAACCATGTATCCTCAAAGCAGATGACCGCAGAGCATCATACTCAACAGCCCTTCTGTCAGCTGAACATTTGTTTGTTCGGGCCTCTTCTCTTGCTTCATGTAAGCAGTTTTCAAGGTGCGCACAATTCATCTGCATCAAAATATGTTGAGGGAGAATCAGAGGAATAAGAATATGATAGGCGATCATTGTGATTTGCACATAGCAGTGAAATTATCATAGATTTTTTACTAACCTGAGATTCATCAAGAAGACCCCGGGTTTGATCAAGATCTTTCTTCAGGGAGTTAACCTCATCCATCATAGCACTAAGTTTAATTTCAGTTTCCCCCAACTGTTTTGATTTTTTATCTAGGGTATTTTGCAGCTCTGACACAAGGAGCTCCTTATTCCTCAACTCTAAGGCATGATGCTCATTAGTTCTTGAGTTTAAGATGCTAATAGAATCTTCTATAGGAACATCAGAAGTATCAGCCATAGTAAGTTGTGTCAGCATGTGCCCTTCCTTATCGATGTTTACAATCTTATTATGTTCATTATCACGTGGCAATTCTGTCATGAAAGCATCCAGATTAGTACATGCTGCTGAATCGAGTAACTGCAAGTTCAGTGCACCTGAAATGTCAGTCATATTCTCATCGCCACCTTCTGTTTGTTTAGATGGCTGTTCAGATGTTGAAGAGGCCTCATCCATGGCCACACTTGATTCATCACGTATTTGGGTTTGCCTGCCTCCAGATGCATCCAGGTTGCAGTCATTACTTTTAAATGCAGAAAGCAGGGAATCAGACGTGCCTTTGCTTCCTGACACCATGTGACCTTGCATGTACTGGTTGGCTAAGCGTTCCTCAAGATCCTGGATCCGCTTCTCATATGCCAAGCATTTTTCCTGCTTTGCAGTGAGCAATGACTGAAGCTGGTAAGAAAACTCATCCTTTGCAGCAAGTGCCTCAGCTGTTTTTTCCCTTGCTTTTTTCAATACAGCATCAATTTGCCCTTCGTCAATAGACTCATATCCATATTCAGCACCGACATTGCAGAGAATTGCAATTGCAGAAGCAAGTTCTGCTTTTAACCTGGCATTTTCCACTTCTAACTTACTAGTTCCTGCAATGTCAATAGTATCATAGACCCCCAGAAAATCTTGGAAATCCATCTTATCATCAGTGCTCAGATGATTTTGCTCAGATTTGTTCAAATTTGCACTGGTACTAGAATTGCTTAGCAAAGGCTTTGCTAGCTGTGATCTCTCAGATTTCAGAAAAGACCCCAGTATAGACTGGGGAGCAAGCTTTTCCACATCATCAACATCAATGGGAAGAAGGTCACGGTCAAAAGGAGCAACTTTTACATCACACTGGCTTGGAGAATCAAAGAGTCCCAAGGAACACATGACATCATCTGGAATGCACCTGCTCCATGTCCTATGGAAATCCTCTCGTCTTGTTTTCTCGTTTTGACACTCAGTTGCCAACTTTTCGGCATATGTTCCAGCCAATCCAGTATACAGCTTAAAATACGATTTCCTCCTGGCTACCTCGGCAACACAAGCTCTATATGCATGACCCAAACCACTGACTATTTTCAGATTATCAAAATCTTCTTGATGACCCATCACCTCTTGGAATGCAATAAGTTCACTCATCATGCCTTTGATGCTAATCTGAGAAGATTTTACTCTTTGCATGCAAACATGGACCAAAGTATTCATTTCATTCTTCTTGTCCTTGCATTTCTCAAACAATTTTGTAAGCCTGTGATCAAAATTCCGTATGCTGGGCAAGTTATCCTTTTCATGCACTTCATAGATACGGCCAACCGCTGAGACTGCATCATGAGGACGGAGAGAAGCAGATAGCTGGCAACTTGAGCAGTCATCAACAAGCTTCTTTGAGGTGTCCACATCTTTACTGCAAGACAAAAGAGTTTTCAGCATATAATAATATGATATGATGTAACATAATCGTGAGGAATCGAAGAAATGGTTCCTAACAACACACATTTCAGTTACAAATGAATTAGTTAGAAAGAAGCAAGTCCCTCGATAAGCTATTCGTAGCTGCAGAAGCAGAAAATCTGCACTGTTAAGTTTCAAGCCAACCTGCTATCTCCATGATGATTGACTAGTCATACAACCAAGCTAAACCATTTTCCTTTTTTTCAAAAAAAAAATAGTATAGTGAAGTCATATAGATTATTCAGACCAAATCTCTCATACTAGAAATAAATAGTTCCCAGTGGCTTTCAGATAACAGCAACATAAGGATGGGGGTGGAGCGAACCGCGGTTCTCTCCTAGTTCAACTAAATGAACTTCAATTGAACTAGAGGAGAACCGCGGATACCCATTGGAGCACCATCCCCATCCATACAGAAACATAATTAGGCATGTAAATGCTAAGTCTAACCTTAGAGCTTGCATGATGATCTTTTGGTCGCCAATGAGTCCCTGATGCTCCTTTATCAGTTTCTCAACATCCTTGCACCCACCTGAACTCATGGCATTGAATAAGCCTTCCACCCTCTTCTTCAGCTCCAAGAAGTTTGCCTTCAGCTGCGACACCTTGACCTCAAACTTCTTATGTGAGCTGAAGCATCCATCAGCCAATTTCCTCAGGTCATTCTCCTTGAGAAGGTCCATCAAGCAATGCCTCCCATCACTTTGCAGTGCTGGGTGCAGCCTAACAACACGCAGCTTCTGCACATCCCTCTCGAAATTGGCCAGCATGTCAACGTGCGAACGGTGCTGCTGCGTGAAGCACCGCAGGAATTCTGAATACCGCTGCGAGAGCTTCCGGAACGTGTGCTCTAGGTTGCTCCGCGCCGTGTCCAGCGCTCGCTCCTGCACCTGCCCCTCCCGCAGAAGCCGCCTGCACAGCTCGAATTTTGCAAGACTAGATAGGTACACGGCATTGGCGGCCTGGAAGTGGTATCTGAACCTGGTTTCATAAGATACCAGTGCCTTCAGCGCCGGGTCTGCAGATGCATCCACAGGTGAATCCTGCAGCCGGGGCGGTGGTGGAATATTTGGCTCAGGGATGCAGAGGGACTCCGGCTCCGGGGGGCGGGAGTCCGCAAGGAGCCGGGCCTTGTTGTAGAGGAACACCTCACGGTCGTCGCGCGGAAGCTTGTAGTAGGCGAGCGCGTGCCCGTGTCCGCCGTCGAGGGAGGTGTTGCCGCAGAGGAGGAGCTGGTCGCTGGGCGGTATGCCGCAGTGGAGCTGGATCGAGTGCTGGATGGCCTCGACGAGCGTGTCGCCGCCGCACTGGAACTCCAAGGTGTGGCCGTTCTCCGCCACGTGCACCATCAGCTTCTGCCCCAGCGGCACCGCCGCCGCCTCCTCCGCACCGCCGCCTGTCACCGCCGACCCAGAACTCATCTTCCTTGCGATTCGACTAGCCCACAATTCCAATCTTCTTCTTCTTCTTCTTTCCTTTTTGTTTTTGCTCCCGCAGTTCAGATTAAAAATCTACAGTTCTACCAAATACCACCAAACGAAGCAACCACCGGGCGCGCACAGTTCAACACGAAACGCCAAACTCTTTACCCTCTCCGGCAGGAGAGCCTCTGTCCGTCGAAGAAGAGCACGCACGAGCCAACGACGTCCGCCGAGGCCTTCTCTCCCACCACCCACGCCTCCGATCAGACGCACCAAATCCTTTCTCTCCCCCACCCCAACAAGAGCGAGAGCGGGCCCGAAGGCGGCGGCTTTCTTGGAATTCCGGCGAGGGACGGGGACTCCGTGGCCCGGACAGACGTCTCCTGGCCGAATTTACCCTGCTTCACCAAGCCCGCACGGATTCGGACGAGGAGAAGTTTGGGATTTCTTGATTAACAGATGGAAGCGACCTCCGGGAAGCAATCCAACTCCCTCCGATGGGTGTGATTGATTCGGTCTCCGAGGGGCCTAGCCGAACCAGAGAAACCGGGATGGATGGGAGTTTTCTACTGCTCCGTGTGGGAGGGGAGATTGACGAGCAGTGGCGTTAGCATCGGGGGAGACGAGACGAGGAGATGAGGGAGACGAAGCGAAGGACGGTGGAGGAGAGAAAGAACAAAAAGTAAAATAAAGAGGGGTGAATAGAAAAGTGGACCAAGCTACCGTCTGGCGTCTGGACTCTGCAGCCCGGAGGCGGAGGACGCAGGTGGAGTAGTATATATGAATTAAAAAATATGCGAAACTTTTGCACGGAGATCCTTGTAGATTCATGAATTTACGTGTTGATGAATTATTGGAGAAGAAGAGTGGCGGTGTAGGGGATGTACCAAGCTATATAACCCTGGCTTTGTTCATCCGGAGGTTTTTTTTTTCTCTTTTGCACGAGGTAGCACCGTAGCCGGTAGGTGCGTGAAACACGAACTATCCAGAGTATATTACTCCCTCCGGTCCCTTTTATAAGGCGTACACACAGAGTCAAGATTCAAACTTTAAAAACTTTGACCAATGATTTAGTTAATAATATTTAATTATTATAATATAAATTTAATATGGTTAGATCCATAAACAATTGTACTATCCAATAATCATAAGTTCATAAACATAAATAATATAATATAAAGTAAATGAATGGTCAAAGTGTAATTTAGGAGACCGTGTCATTGTCTGTCACGCCTTATAAAAGGGACCGGAGGTAGTATAATATATACACGGTCAAAAAAATAAAGTATATTATAATAAAGATTAGTTATCAGTCAGACTTATTCTCTTACAGAATATTACTCAAACAGTTCCAATGATGGTATCCTATGATTCATTTTGATGATAGTTAAATGTGTACATAAAAGTTCAACTAACAACAATGTAGAATGATTATAGTATATGGCATTTTGCATTATTTTTCTTTTTTATGTTATTAGTGCTATTATATGTTGTAGCATAATTATAGACTCATTAAATTAATGTATACTATTGAAAATATAAGAATACCTTCTAATTGGATGACACGTACCTAATTTTTATGAACTCTCGTTGACTGCTAAATAGTGGACACTTATTTTGTAATTGTTGTTATTAATTGATTTTGCATTAAAGTCATGTAACCTGCAACCAAGAACATCTCCATGGTATTTTATTTTCACTAATAGTAGCTTGTTTTCTACTCCTACGAGGAAAATCGACATGTGAACAATGTTGTTCTAGCTAAATATATTTGAATAGTTGATTTATTTGATATTATAAATATTAATGTATTTTCTTATAAAGTTGATCGAATTAAACAAATTTGACTTATTATGACCCAAAAACCAAAATAACCTACAAATTAAAAAGAGATGGAGGACTCCACATGGACGAAAATGGTCCATAATTACCACTTTAACATACAAAACTCACACATGTGAGCATATTATAAAGCCACAACGACAACACCGAAGTACGGGACACAGATATTAGTATTCTCGATCTATAAAAGAATACAATTCTCATATTATAGGAAGTCAAATAATTTAAACTTTGACCAAATTTATATTAAAAATAGTAACATTTATAATTCAAAATAAGCATTGTTAGATTAGTTATAAAATATTATCATAAAATTATTGAGAGACATAAATGCTAGTATTGTTTATTACAATTAATCAAATTTAAACTAGTTTGACTGAGACGGATCTTATATAATTGTATTCTTTTCTAGACGGACGGAGTAGCAAAAGATTAGAAGTCACGTTCGTGCCCGTGTCTCGCAATAGGCGTATCTCTAGAAGGAACGTGCACTATTGGTGTTTTTCTATATATATAAAAAAAATGGAAGGAACGTGCACGCATGTGCCACGCATACTTTGCATATAAGCAGGCCGAGTTTTTTTTACATCGCTCGTGATTATTTTATTCGTATAAAAAAAACTATGCCATACTTTCGCAATTTCCTGCGTTCTATAAACAAGCCTTGGTGATACAAATAAATAGCTTGGTGATAGTACAGAATTGTGCATCAAGCATTAATTTCCGCTGGTAACTTTTATCAACAAGTAAAGAAGTTGCTATCGATCAGTTCAAAACAAATAGCTGGATCTAATCATGGGCATTTATCATGTTTAGTTTTTCCAAATTTTTCAAAAAATTTCCAGATTCTCCGTCACATCAATTTTTATATGCATGTACATGGAGCATTAGATATAGGTAAAAAATAATTAATTATACTTTTAGTATGTACATGTCGAGACGAATCTTTTAAGTTTAGTTAGTCCATGTTTAGATAAAGTTTGTCAAATAATAACGAAAGTGTTTCGGGACTCTCTCCAAAAAAAAATTCTGAAACTAAACATAGACTTAGGGCCTGTTTAGATGCATCCAAAATTCCAAATTATTTTGAATTTGTGACACTTTTTGGAAGTTTAGAAGTAAACATAGGGTTGTAAAGAGTGAGTAAACATGACCTGTAAAAATTTGGAATTTGGAACCCACAAGGTCCAAAATAGTGTAATTTTATCTTGGATCCCGTGCAGCCCACTTGCCCCTGCTTTATCCATTCCCCACTCCCCTCCCGAACTCTCCACCGCCGCCGCTCTCTGTCCCGCTGCCGCCTCTCTACCACCAGATCCACCTCCTCCGCCGCAAGATCCACCTCCTCTGGTAGAGCTTCGACTACCCGACGGACATGCTGTTCCCGGGCGCCAAGATCGGCTGGGACAAGCGCACGGACCTCAGCCATCGGCTAGTCTCCAGGCGGAGCGCGCTGGACCAGGCGCCCGGGCTCTACTCCCGGGAGATGACGGAGCGCGACGGCGTCGGCCACCTCCTCTGGAACTCCACCGTCGCCTACTGGTCCAGCGGCGAGTGGAACGGCAACTACTTCGGCCTGGCGTCGGAGATGATCGGCGCCGTCATGCGCAGGCTGCGGTGAGCGGAGGCTGCGGCGAGCGGAGGCTGCGGTGAGCGGAGGCTACGGTGACCGGAGACGAGTGCTCGGAGATCTGCTTGCGCGACTGCTCCTACACTGCGTATTCCTACCGGAACGGAGCTTGCTCTGTCTGGCATGGGAAGCTGTACAACGTGAAGCAGCAGCAGCCTGACGCTTCTGCTGATGGGAATGGGAACAACAGGGAGGAAGTGCTCGTGCTCTACATCCGCCTTGCCGCAGAGGAGGTGGCGAGCGGCGTGGCGGCGACGAATCAGCGCTGGTGCTGCCGCCGGCGCCGCAGCCGGCGCTAGCGCTGCCGTGATCCTGGCGGCCATCCTTGGTCCGATGATTTGGCAGTACATGCAGATGATTAATTGTTAAAAAACCAGCATTAATTGCAGATTCATGATGGCACTCGTAAAGTCTACAGGTCAACTAAACAGCCACTTGTAAAGTTTTGGATCGTAAAGTTTACAACCAAAATATTTGTAAAGTTTTGGAATGTAAAAATTTGACATCTAAACAGGCCCTTCGTTTGCTCGTCTTGCCCCTGGCTCGGGGGGTATAAACAACGGCGAGAGCAGAGAGAGGACTCGTACCATTTCGACCTAGACAGCGCCGGCGTTTTCTTTTATTTTTCCTTCTTGGTTTTGAAAATTAGCGCCTATGTAATAAAACCAGCAGCAGCAGCAGCTAGCCCTCTCCAATCCAACGGATCCGATCCGATCCGATCCAACGGCAAGGATCTTCTGTGGAGGAGCGTGGGCGCGGGCGGCGGCCGTCCGTGTCTCCTAAACGCTACGCCGATCCAGGCAGGCCTAGGTAGAGGCAGCAGAGCAAAGTTGCAACACGCAGAGCAACCACATGCGGAGCGAGCAGAGCCAGGGCCCAAGGCGCTGCAGAGCTAGTGGACAGGACAGGGAAACGCACGCGGCACGCAGGTGCTATCGTTGTTGCCTGCCATCAGCGCCGGCCGTGGTATGCTTCGCCGAGCACGGACAGAGCGCCAGCCCTCACATGGATCCTCCGTTCGACCCCTCGACGCCCAGCTCGGGTCCCTTTCCAGGGCCAACACCCAAACTATCAACTTTTTTTCATTCTCTCTCCATCACATCAATATTTGGACGTATATATAGACCATTAAATATTGGTAAAATAAATAACTAATTGTACTTTTAGTATGTACATGTCAAGACGAATCTTTTGAGTCTATATTTAGATAAAGTTTGTCAAATACAAACGAAAATGCTACAGTTGTGTTGGGACGGTACCTAGACCGCAGACGCCTACAACCCGCGGTACCGAAGGGAAGGCGGAGCTTTCGTGCGAAAGGGAGCATTCGCGCGAAACACGCGTTTCGGCTCGCAGGATAAGGGAATGCGGAGCTTTCGTGCGAAAGGGAACATTCACGCGAAGCACGCGTTTCGGCTCGCAGGCCAAGGGAAGGCGAAGCTTTCGTGCGAAAGGGAGCATTCGCGCGGAAGCACGCGTTTCGGCTCGCAGGCTAAGGGAATGCGGGGCTTTCGGGCGAAAGAGAGCATCCGCGCGGGAGCACGCGTTTCAGCAAGCGGACCAGGGGAAGACGGAGCATTCGTGCGGATGGTGGCATTCGCGCGAAAGGAGCCTGGCGCTTCCGACGGGAGTTTTTGTCGTTCATGACCTCGGTTTTTCACAGGTTTTCGCAGGACGCCGGAAGCCTGGGTCAGAGAGAGCGGCCCCACCGGCCAGGAAAAGGGGTCGGGGGACGATGGGCCCGCCAGGGGGCAAAGTTACGATGATGCCCCTCACGCCGGGAGAAGCAGCGTGAAGCCATGGAGTAGCTGACTTGGGCGTCGTCGTAATTGTAACGGAGTGGTTGGAAGGGCATTTTTGTACTTTCAAACTGATCGGGGTTAATATAAAGAGCTCTCAGCCTCCCAGGGACGAGAGGAGGGCACTGTTCACTTCACCCAACTTCCCACTCTCTTCCGTTTACTCCCGCTTTCGCTCTGTGCATTCGTTCGTGCGACAACCCGCTGTTTCGAGGTCTCGGACCCGAAACAACATTGGCGCCCACCGTGGTTGTCGCCCGAGCTTACCATGCCGCCAAGGAAAGCGCCGAAGACGGTTGACAATCCGGAGACGATCGCCGCGAGAAAGGATGCTTTCGGCACCGTCGCGGTTTCAGTCTCAGCTAGCCAGGTTCCACCAAACGCAGTCGCAGAGCCACCACCTTTCGGCGGCGCTCTGTCGATAGAAGCGCAGCCGCCGCCGGGAGCATCGACGAGCCATGGCGTGCAGCCTCAGGATCAGCGGACTTTGGGCAGAGACGACACGCCGGATGGGCACGTCGAGGACGAGTTCGATGATGAGGATGAAGACGATGACGAAATCACAAGACACGCCCAAGCAATCAAGACGCTGGCCCAGCAGCAAGGGGAAATCGAAAGGCTGTTGTTGCAAAGAGACCAGCTGCAGCAGCAGTTGGCGGCGAAAGCAAGAGAAGACGAGACTCGCAACGCCATTCGGCGAGCTGAGGCGCAGAGGAGGCAACTCGAGAAGGAAATTCAGGAGCTGCAAAGGGCCAGGGCGGACCCAAATCCGATAGCGCAAGAAAACGCATTCATACCAAGGCGAGAGCAACCGCCAGCTTTCGGCAACGCCATCGACGAAACCTCTCCACTCTCGAGGGAGTTGCAAGCTTATCCGTGGCCACTCAATTACAAGCCCCGCATTCCGACTTTCGACGGTAAAGCGAACCCACGCAAGTTCTTGGCAAGCTACGAGACAGCTGTTTTTTTCGGCAGGCGGAGACAATCAGGCTTTAGCAAAATCTCTCATCCTGGCAGTCGAAAACGTGGCCCACGATTGGTACACTACCCTCAAGCCATTGTCTATCTATTCGTGGGCACAGCTGAAGGCCGAACTGCTGGCCACTTTCCAAGGATTCCGATCGGATGTCAAGACCACGCGGGATCTCATGAATTGCACCCAGCAAGACGACGAGCCACTTTCGGAGTACCTCAAACGTTTCATCCAGCTGAAAGCTCAAGCCCCGAATGTGTCGGAAGCCGCGGTGATCGCAGCAGCCATCGAAGGCTTGGGGACTGGGCAGTGCGCCGCTCATTTGTCCAGGGAGCCGCCGAAAGATGTCAAGGAATTGTTCGACGTAATGAATGCGTACGCGAGGTCGGATGATGACTTTCGGCGACGCAAGGTCGCCCGCCTGACGCAGAGGCAAGCGACGAAAGCAAGTCGGCCACCGCCCGTGCCGAATCAAAGGATTGTCAGGCCTTTTCGTTCAATCAACAATTTGCAGGAAGAACCAGCACAATCAGCGACAGGCACAGAGAGGCCTGACATGGCTGACTCTCAGCCCCAAAGAGGGTTTGATCAACCGTTCCGCGGAGGGCGCGGTGGAAGGACAGGACGCGGCGGACGAGACGGTAGAGGCCGCGGAAGAGGACCCAGGCCACCATATTGCGTCATTTGTGACGGCAATTTCGGTCACACCACTCGGGACTGCAAATACAACAAGATGGCGAAAGAGCTGAAAGATAAGGATCAAGTTTCAGCCTCTGCCGAAAGCTCAAAGCATGTTTTCACAATTCGCAAGACCCGACAGCATTGGCGGCAGCATGCAGCAATTACGCAGGCGCACCCATGCATCCTCCGCAGTACACGCATCCCCAAAATTTACATTGGTACAATCCGGCGTATCAGGGCTATCAGCTTCCGGTCTTTGCGCCGCAGTCGGTGGCAGTTTCGTCACCTATGCATTATCAGCGTCAGCCAACGCCGCCACCAATGCTTCCGGCTCAAACCCAACCTCAGGGGCAGCAAGCACAGCCAGGCTACCAGCAGGGGCAGGAAATGGAAAACGAAACTAGCGCAGTCAACAACATCCTTCCGTCAAGAGGCCACATTTTCGCCATAACGGGCGGATCTAATCTCGAGCATGAAAGTAAGAGAGCAAGAAGGGACTATCAACGAAGAGTCCAGACGGTATCACCAAGACTCCCACTGAACAGGCCAGCTTGGTCGCTAGCGCCGATATGCTTTGACGAATCCGATTTCAAAGTCTGCGACTATCCGCATTGTGACGCTTTCGTCGCCACGGCCAATGTGGCCGGTTTCACCTTGCATAACATTCTGATTGACACCGGAAGCTCAGCAGACATCCTGTTCGTCAAAGCTTTCGAGGCGATGGGATTCGACAGGCGCAGTTTGGACCCCGCCGGCAATTCACTGTACGGGTTCGGAGGAAGAAAGATCGATGCTATCGGCAAAAAGCAAATCCCTGTATCCTTCGCCGAAGGGGAAAGAGTCCGCACCGAAACACTGACATTCGACATAGTAAACATGGACTATCCGTATACTGCCATTTTCGGTAGAGGTTTCACCAACAAGTTTAACGTTGTCATCAAGCAAAGCTACCTGTGCATGAAGATGCCATCCCCTTTCGACATTATCGCTATACATGGAGATCAGCAAGCTTCTAGAAGAATTGAGGGAAAACCAACCCCAGGTTACAGCCTTATCAATGAGGTGGCCAATAAAGACGAAATGCAAACAACCACCGAAGAGCATGCTATCGTCAGCCCGTCGGAATGCAAGGTTGGAGCAGCCGAAGAAACGGTAAGAATTCCGCTCGCGGCCTCCAGGCCCGAAAGAGCCGTGCACATTGGGTCAAGCATGCCGGAAGAAGAAAGGAACGCTTTGGCATCCTTCCTTGCGAACAACAATGACATTTTCGCTTGGTCAGCAAGCGACTTGCAAGGCGTTAGCAGAGATCTCGCCCAACACAGTTTGAACATCGCAAGCGGCGCTAAGCCCAGAAAGCAAAAACTGAGAAAGATGTCAAACGAAAGGGCAGACGCGGCGAAAGCCGAAGTGGAAAGATTACTCGATGCGGGAGTAATCCGACCAGTCCAGTACCCCGAATGGCTGGTGAATGTTGTCTTGGTGAAAAAGAAGAATAGAAAATGGCGAATGTGCGTCGATTTCACCGACCTCAACAAATGCTGCCCGAAGGATCCGTATTCTTTGCCTCGTATCGACAAGCTTGTCGACATTGCATCTGGTTGCGAGATAATGAGCTTGCTAGATTGTTTTTCAGGCTATCACCAGATTTGGCTTCATCCCGACGATGAGGAGAAAACCAGTTTCATCACCCCTACGGGTACATACTGCTACCGACGAATGCCGGAAGGGCTGCGGAATGCAGGCCCAACATTCTCGCGGATGACTGACAAGGTGTTCGAAAACCAGAAGCAAAAGAAAAACTTGTTGGCTTACGTTGACGATATAGTGGTCAAGAGCGATAGACAGGAAGATCATCAGGCAGACTTGCTCGAGACTTTCGGCAATCTCCGAAAGACTGGTTTGAAGCTTAACCCTGACAAGTGCATTTTCGGCATCAAGAAAGGCAAGCTCCTCGGTTGTCGGGGGTCCACAAAAGGGGTACCCCCAATCAACGCAAACAAATAGGTTAAACCTAGAACACCAATTAATAACAGACCTAACTAGTCCAACCCCTCGAGGCCTACAACGCTGGCCCACCAAGCCAGGCCTCGGGCGAAAGCTCGTTCTCCGTCTCGCCCGAGCCCTCCAAGCCAGGCCTCGGGCGAAAGCTCGTTCTCCGTCTCGCCCGAGCCCTCCAAGCCAGGCCTCGGGCGAAAGCTCGTTCTCCGTCTCGCCCGAGCCCTCCAAGCTAGGCCTCGGGCGAACGCTCGTTCTCCGTCTCGCCCGAGCCCTCCAAGCCAGGCCTCGGGCGGACGCTCATTCTCCGTCCTGCCCGAGCCCTCCAAGCCAGGCCTCGGGCGAACGCTCATTCTCCGTCTCGCCCGAGCCCTCCAAGCCAGGCCTCGGGCGAACGCTCATTCTCCGTCCTGCCCGAGCCCCCCAAGCCAGGCCTCAGGCAGATGCTCAATCTCCATCTCGCCCGAGCCCTCCGAGCCAGGCCTCGGGTTGGCGCTCGTTCTCCGCCTCACCCGAGCCCTCCGCGTCAGGCCTCGGGCGAGCGCTTCACTACCCTTCAAGCCTCCCACAAGAAGGAAGCTCCCTGCTTCTCAGCTCTGACAACCGTACAATCCCATACTGCGCATTGAATGCGTCCACTTACTCCGGTCACATCCTACGGTACACAGCGTGTGCCACAGTGAACCGGGGCCAGAGTCAAACCTCGTTTTCACCACAAGCATGGGCAAAAAGGCACAAGTACCGCACTGTTCGGCCATACCACGCACTGTAGCACACTCGAGCTTCACCCCGAGGCCTGGGTTCCCGCTGTACGCCCGGGCGATCCGGGACTTGCCCATACCTACGGGGGCTCGAGCCTCCCGTAAGCTCCACCTCGAGGCCGGCCCTGCGCCCCTCGAGCCCTGACTGCTTTCACGCTATTGGAGGACAGGTACCCCAAGACCTGGAGGGACCCCGCCGTGTCCTGTACGTTCTGGGATGGGTGCTGTACAGCCCCCACGTCGCCACGCCTCCACGACCGCGCCCGGGATGGAGGCCACGCATCAAGGACGCCTCAACAACAACACCCACATTGGCTACAGTGACTTCGACAAGACAGAGTTCCTACCCTTCGCCATACCGAGCGCTGTACGTGTCAATCCTGTGTAAACCCTGACCTCCTCTTGTTCTATAAAAGAGGACGCCAGGGCCCTTCGCGCGGGGGGGGGACAACGCGAGAGAAGACACACGAGTCCACACACAAAAACACGAGTCCGGACTCCGGTCCACGCTCATTGAGCTTGTATTGCCCCTGTACAAGCACTTAGGTGCAAGTAATACGAGAACCTCCTCCCCCGCTGGACGTAGGGCCTTCTTTGCCCGAACCAGGATAAATCCTTGTGTCATCTTGCATCACCATCCAGGAAGAGAACACGCGATCATATTACTAGTTGGTGTCATACCCCCGGGGTCGAAACACCGACAGTTGGCGCGCCAGGTAGGGGCTTCGCGTGTCCGAGTCGATTTCTCGTTGTGTCCTGGATGGCTTCTTCCGCTCCTTCGTTCTCTGTTGGTGCCATCATCTGGTTCGGGAGCCTCGAGTTCCTGGCCACCGGCAGCGGCAACAAGCTGACCCTGCTCTCCACGGAGAGCCCGAGCGGAGGGCGTGTCACGCCACCCCGCGCGGGGGGCGTGGCGCGTTGCCCGCACCACCGCGCGTCGCCACCTCGTGAGCGGCGCCGTCGTCACCATCGTCGCCAGGCACAGGCGGTGCCCGCGGCGTACGCCCACTTCCCCGCGGCCGGCGCAAGGTCCCCGAGGGGAAACCTGCCCGGCGCACGGCCAGCGACTTCTAGGGCGCGCGCGCACTCTCTCAGCGAGTTCGCGTTCGTCATGCGCACGGACCGGGAGCCTGGCCAGAGGCCCCCGAGCCGTGCTCCGTCGACACCACCTAGCTTCCTCCCGCACGAGATGTACCGCGCTCAACGCCAGCGGGCCCCCGTTCGGCCTCGACAGCTCCGCAGCCGTCTACGCCCACCACCTCGACGAGCGCCGTCAGGACCGGGCGGCGGCAGAGCGGGAGGAACGTCCGGGCGTGATCCTACGAGCCACCACCGACCTGTCCGGGGACGTTGCACCCTTCCCCGTCGCCCGGGGACGCGGCGCCATGTACCGTCAAAGCTCCTCGTCCGGTCGTGACGCCGCCAACGACTGCGCAAGAGGGCGCCAACGGGCCTTCCTCGAGGCCTAGCCTCGAGGCCCCGCGACGCCGCCAACGACTGCGCAAGAGGGCGCCAACGGGCCTTCCTCGAGGCCTAGCCTCGAGGCCCCGCGACGCCGCCAACGACTGCGCAAGAGGGCGTCAACGGGCCTTCCTCGAGGCCTAGCCTCGAGGCCCCGCGACGCCGCCAACGACTGCGCAAGAGGGCGCCAACAGGCCTTCCTCGAGGCCTAGCCTCGAGGCCCCGCGACGCCGCCAACGACTGCGCAAGAGGGCGCCAACAGGCCTTCCTCGAGGCCTAGCCTCGAGGCCCCACGACGCCGCCACCAGCAACAACGCCGGGGGGCCCTCCCCTCCCCGGCATCAGGACGATAGACGCAGGACCGTTTCAAACAAGGAGGAACAACATCCCTCTCCGTGATCAAAAAGCTACATTCCTCTTTCTAACATTTGGTTTTCCGTTCTGTTTCTTAAAAAGGCCAACGTTTGCGAAAACAATGATTAAAATGCCCGCGTCCGCGTTTGCTTCATCCCGAATAAGAACCAGAGGAGCAAGGGACGTGGGTCGGGTCTTCGGGAAAGCGGACCGGGTCCCGGCCGCCTGACGCCTCCAACGGCTAACGGAACCAGCCCATCCGCAGAACCGAGACACGGCCCGTAGATCGAGCTCCTCAGGTCCAAGTAAAGGAAGAAACAAATGCGGGCACGCTGAGAAAAAACACAAGCCTACGGCACTGTCGCTCCATTTTCCAAAGTCATGACAAACCTCGAGGGGCGGCTGACCCTCAGGGGTCATGCCAAAGCAGGCAAGGAGCGAACCTATCGCCTGCGAAAGGCTACGGTCTCCTTTGCCGACCGCACCAAAGAGCACGACGTGACAATGGGACGGAAACGCGGGCAGAGGCTAAGGAGAAGTTTTCGTAAAATCAACAAGAAGGACGCAGTGTTCTTTCCTTGATTAAACTTCAAATAATCTAATACAGAGTGTGCAGGAAGCCTTGGCCACCCTGGACCAACTCGACGGGGCCCGGGACATGGCGCTGTTGCATTTGGTCGAATACCCGTGAAACCTCCAACGGGATCCCGACGGTACTACGTCTGAGGCCAAACAACCAAGAGAGTCACCAGCAAACAACCCCGCGACGGTTGGCGCATCGACCAGTGACTTCGATGGAAGCTCCAACTTCGCCCTTGCCATGCGCACAACCAAGGAGTTCGGTCAATCTCCCCCCGACAATCCCGAGCCCGACTCCAGCTCGGAACATCGAACAGCTACGTCGTTTTCTATCCCTAAAGCCTCGAGGCTTCGTACATCTCTCGTATTTTGTACAAACATCGCATCATGAATGAATAAAAGTTCGTTTCTAAGTTCTTTATTTCGTTCAAAACTGAGGTAGCCTCGACTCTGTCTAATCAGAGTCAAGACTCCCTCGGGGGCTAACCAGGGGATCCCCCCTAAGTTCCTAAAAACATCGCACGTTTCTTACTAAAACTCGACGTTATTTTATTTTTCTATGCCTCGAACGCGCCTCACGACTAAGAAGAAAACACCTTGGGCTCCCGAAGGGTCAAGGGTGTCGAGACGGGAGCTCGCCTACGCCCCCGGGCTACGGTACCTCCACTCGCTCCCCCCCTCGAAGGACTCAAGCCTGTGTCGAAAACTTAGTCGAAGCAAAACTCAGGCAAAGAAAAATAAGAAAACTCGAGCGCAAAGATGTTTCAGTATCATCTCAGGCTCTCACCCCAAAAGCCCTTGAAGGAGTCTTTCCCACTCCTCCGAGGCCTCAGGGGCTATCAGGAGAAGGGTCTCTCTGACCCGACGTCCGACGCCCCCGAGACTTACGTTTTCGCTCGCTTTTTCAAAACAGGCAACAAGGAGCGAAATGCGAAAATGTTTTTACATTAGGCCTCGAGGGCCGCGAGCATGTTCTTTCTCACAAAAATATCCCCCCACGGAGGACACAACGCAAGGGCTCGGAGGCCCAAACTAACTTCGTCTCTCCTCTTGAGGCTCGTCCGCAGGAGCAGTCACTGAGGGGTCTTCAGGAGCCGAGGACGCTGCTGGGGGAAGCTCCACGTCCTCTTCAAAGAACCGAGCCAGGGCCTCCCCAGGGGCCTCGACGGCCCTGGCGAACTCCGCGATCTCCCGCTCGGCTTCGTCCTCATCGTCCGGCAGGATATATCCTTGGCTGATGGCGTCAAAGTTGAGGCTGTCGTAGTGGCTGGAGATCACGGCGAAGGCTCGCTTCCCCCCAAGATGCAGGGCACCGCGCACCCGGTCATCCACCTGACCCCTCAGGGCGGCCAGACGGCTGGTCAGGGAGCTCCCCGACTGACCATCTATGGTCCCGAGGGACGCGCAGGCCTCGGCGGCAGCATCTTGCAGAGCCTGGTGATCCGAAGCCTCAGCCTGGTAAACCAACTGCAGGGCGGCCGAGGCCTCCTCGGCCTCAGCAAGCTTCCCCTTCAGCTCTACAGAGGATCGATACAACTCGTCAAAAGAAAAAGAAAACGCGATGAGGAAACCATAAGACCTGCGGAACAAAAGGTCACCTTTCGCCGCACCCTCCCACTTCTGGGCGTCAGTGGCCGACGCCTCAGCAGACTTCCGAGCCTACTCGAGGTCCGTGCTCAGGGCCCGCGCTTTGGACGCCTCCTCGGCAGCCTGAGCACGAAAGGCCTCGGCCGCCTTCTCGGACTCCTCCAGCCGTGACGCCAAGTTCCTAGCCTTCTCCGCCTCCCGGGCGGCGTACTCTTGGGCTTCGGCAACCGCGGCGGTCAGGTCTGAGCAGCGGACGCTCAGCCCGCCCGCCTCGGTACTCTTCTCGGCAAGCTGCTTCTGGGTGCGGGCGAGCTCAGCGCTCGACGTCTGAAGCTGCTCCCAGACGCGGCTCTCCCGACGGAGGAAATCCGACTTAGCCCGAGAGGTCTCCATGAGCTCCTAAGGTGGATAATCAAACAAACATTAACCCCCTTTTTTTTACGACAAAATGGGAAGAAGAGGATCGCCCAAACAAGGTTCCTCACCTGGACGGCCCGAGGGAGGTCCCTTTCCACCATCGTCAGAGACGTCTTCAACGACCGCGTGAGGAGCGAGCCGAGCCGCCCGAGGTCGTTCCAGTTTCCGGCCTCGGGGGCATCGTCGAGGACGAATACCGGCTCGGCCTCGGGATCAGATGGATCCCTCCACTCCACTCGAGGACCGCCCCAGGTGGGAAAGCGACCTCCCAAGCGGGCAAGGGACGAGCTTTCGCCCCCTCCTCCGACCTCTGGCACCGGCAGCCTCGGCGACACGCTGGTAACCTCGCCCCCACCTCTGCTGTCCCACCTTTTGGGGAAGTCTCGTCAGAAGAGATGTCATGGATCTCCTCCGGCAAGCGCGACCCCTGAGGCAGGACGTCGGCCCCAGCCTCGGGCGCAGCGGCCTGGGACGGCTCTGCCTCAGCCGCCTTAGCGGCCTCGACTTCAGCGGTCGAGGCCCCCGGGGCGCCTTCATCCCTCGACGCCCCAGAAGCAGGGTCCTCCTCTGGCGCCCCACCAGAGACCGGAGCCCCCTCTGGGGACTTGATAACTTCGGGCGTAACGACCGGCCCGCCGGACCCCGGCAGTGGTGGCGTCACGGACGGTGCCACCACCGCGCCGGCGGAGGAAGTCGCGCCCACTTTCAGCGCCTTCCGAGGGCGGAGGGATAAGGCCTCCACGGACCGCTTCCCGCTGAGACAAGAGAAGAAAGATACGCATCATGAAGAATAAATCCCCACACGAGCAAACATGGGATGGGCAAGCGACGAGTGCTTACCCAGCCTTTGGCGCCCTCCTCGCAGTGGGCACGGGTGAGGTCCGCAGCCGCGGTGTCCCTGCAGGGGGAACCCCGCTCGGGGGTGGCGGGAGCTCCGTCCCGAGGGTCTCCGTCAAAACCTCCAACGACGGCGGCATCGGCAGGCCCGGAGTGGACCCGTCGCCCCCCGGGGCGCAGAAGCCTCGCCACCCGCGCCCGGGGCAGGAACAGGGCTCTCCCCCGCCGCCTGCGCCCCGGGCGCGCCCCTCACGGGGCTCGCCAACTGGACCGGCGAAGGGTCCACGTCTGGGAACCCCGCCAGGGGCTCGGAATCCCCCTCCGAGCCCTCCTCGTCTTGATCATCGGAATCCTCCTCCGTTGGGGAGGACTCTTCCGGCTCACCATGGAGCTTCTATTGCCGCCGACGCCTCTCCAGGTCGTCACGGTCCTTCCGACGCTTAGCCCGCCTGGTGGTCCTGTCGTCCTTTCTCTTCTTCCTCTCCTCGGCCAGGCGCCGCCTCTCCTCCCTTTCCTCAGGAAGGGGAGGTTTCGAGGCGCTGACCCCCTGTAAACCCTGCAAAAAGAAGGAAGTAAGGATCGAACACGATAAAATAAAGCTCCGCGGCAACACACCCACAGGATCGACCCCCTTACCAAGCTGATGTACCCGCGGAACGGGCGCATCGGAATACTGAGCAGTTTGCTCGCGTCCTTCACCTCTTTTACTGCATCCCTCGCCCGGCGAACGAGCTCGGGATAGGCGACCGGAGTTGCCCTCATCTGGCACTCCTGCAGGAGAGGCGCGTCGTCCCTCATCTTCGCCATGATCAGGGGCCGGTTCACCAGCGGCAGCACGCACCGCTGGTGGAACCAGGCCACGACCATCCCGGCCGTAAGACCCGCCTTCCGCAGCCTCGACAGGGCCTCAAGTAGCGGGTCGAGTCAACTCTGCCTCTTGTCGACGACGCCGTTGTTCCAAAGGTCCGGCCGTGACTCGATGACGCGGCCGGTGTATGCTGGCAGCAGCCCGTCGTCGTTGCGAAGGTAGAACCAGCCCATGCGCCAGTCCTTGTTCGAGGTGGCCGCCTGGGACAGGATGTACAGGCCCGACCTATGCTGGCGAACGGAGAGCACGCAGCTCCCCGACCTCATCAATCTCCGCGGACCCTCCGAAACCGCCTTCGTGAAGAGATCGCCCCGGAAGAGGTGGATCCAGAGCTCCCAATGGGGCTCGATCCCCAGGAAGCCTTCGCAGACGGTCGCGAAGATGGCCGCCTGTGAAATAGAGTTGGGGGCAAGGTGATGCAGCTCGAGCCCGTAGTAGAAAAGAAGCGCCCGGAGGAACCGGCTTGCCGGCACCCCGAACCCGCGCTCGTGGAAAGCGATGAAGCTGACCACGTAGCCGTTCGGGGGCCTCGGCTCCTCCTCCTACGGACCGGGGGCGATCCACTCTGGCCTATCGGAGCCGGAAAGGCCCCGAAGAAGTCCTCTCTGCACCAGCTCCGCTAGCTTCTCCGGGGTGGCGGCAGAAGCGCCCCACGGCTCAGCGGCGTCGGCCATCCCGAACGACAGAAGGCGGAGGCGCAGATGTCGCAACGAGGAAAGGTCGCTCGATCTCTCTCTTTCTCTCTCTCTCTCTCTTTCTTCTTTGCCTCTCAACCCTCTACTCCGCCGCTGGCCCGGTCTCTCCCTCCCCGCCTCTGCTTTTGTGCGGCTGGACGGAGGAGGAAGACGAAGGAGTAAGGGGTACGAGCGAATGAGGAAAGGAACCGCTCCGAAATCCCCAAGGGGCGTATTTATAGGGTGAAAACCAACGGCCAGATCCCGGTCGATCACTATTCACCCACATTTAATGCATTGCACGCTAGGAGATCTCATGATTGCGAGAATCCCCTCGATACGAGTGCACACGCAAGCATTAAATGCCTGGTCCTGGGCCCTTGCACACGTCCGCAACGGGCGCCGCCCACGACCCCAGGAAGCCGCCTAAAAAGGCGCGCCCGCCGCTCCGACGGAAGAAGTAACCTGCCTCTGACTCCTTCCCAGCGAAGGAACCCAGGGCACCGAGCCCGTTACGATCCAGGGGTTCGAAGGCCGACCCCTCCGAGGGTTCGACAGCCGCCCCAGGGTAACAGAGTCAGGAACGGCCACTGATGCGCCTATCGCATGGCCCGAGCCGAGCCTGAGCACGACCGCTCAGGACATCCAGAGTCGTATCCGAGGCTAGCAGGGCGGTCTCAAAGCGGGACCCCAACAAAGGGAGGCAACTAGCCCTCGGAACCAATCGAACGGTTCCGGGCACTGAAAACTGTCCTCTGGCTCCATGTGTGCGCCTCCGGACCCCTAGCCGACCCCTATCGAACGGGGCACGGGGCACACACTTGGATTTACCCGTTAACAGCTCATCGGGGACGCCGTGGCCGATACCTACCGGTGGTAGCGCGGCGTCGCCACCACTCTTCCTTGCGAAAAGGATGCGTGAGGGTCGAAAAACCAAGACGAGGCCGCCTCTGGCCGACCCTTTGCGAAAAAGGGCTCAGGGGCTCGCCTCGCACCCGAGATAAGGTCGAAAAAACCTTGGACTACCTCCAATCCCAAAGCCATTGATCGGCAACCAAGGGGCTCGGGGGCTCGGGGAATACGACTAATCTCTTTTCTTTGTGTGAACATGAGATTTTCAGGCCTCGGGCGAACGCTCGTCCTCCGTCTCGCCCGAGCCCTCAAAGCCAGGCCTCGGGCGAAGTCTCCCACGACAGAGGAAAGGTAACCACACACGTTTAATGCGCCCATCTAACCGCGTCTCGAGCCAGTTGACAGGTACACGCGGCAACTCCGCGCTCGCTCCACTTCCGGGGCCCACCGCGGCCGCCGCTCCGACTTCCTGTCCGTCGCCCTGGCGCCACGATCTCCGCTCCCTGACGATTTTCGCCTAAAAAGGCGCGCCCAACGGGCAGAAGGTTTCCAAGCGACGGAGGCTTCTTCAGGAAGGTAAAAACGGACCTCGGCACTAAGTCTCGAAGCAGCGAAGGCTGGCCCTCGAAGAGGGTTCGACAGCCGGCTTCGAGCACCCGAGTCAGGGACACCAAGGGGCGCCACTCGCAGCATCACTCGAGGGCCAAGCCCTCGAGGCCCCTCACGTGTATCCAAGGCGGGGAGCTCGACATGCAGTGAGATCCCCTCGGAGGGAGGCATCGAGCCACCGGGTCCTATCGAATGGACCCGACACTCCTGCAGACTGAGCACCCATGCTTTATGAGATCGCCTCCGGGCTACAGTCGGCCCCATCGAACGGGGCACGAGGTCTCACTTGGATTCCCCCGTTACCAGCTCACCGGGAACCTCAATACTCGCCCGCTCGTGGTAGTACGAGGCATCCCCCCTCGCATCCGATCGAAAGGACTCGCGGGATGACAAGCCAGGGCAACCGGCGTGCCGGACAGCTCGAAGAGCCGGCCGGTCGGTTC
The DNA here is from genome assembly GCA_009763385.1 of Coix lacryma-jobi var. lacryma-jobi. Classification (NCBI taxonomy): domain Eukaryota; kingdom Viridiplantae; phylum Streptophyta; class Magnoliopsida; order Poales; family Poaceae; genus Coix; species Coix lacryma-jobi. The sequence continues at coordinate 176,283,449 of CM019822.1, read as the reverse complement.
AGCCTGGCACCCCTCGACGAAAGAGGGTCTAAAAACTTGGGGGCTCGACACTCCTGAACCTAAAAACGCAACTAACGCTCGCAAAAAGCCCACGAGAGAGTTCTAACCACTCCCCCGTGGCCTCGGGGGCTACACCCGCGGGTGTCGCTCGCACGACACCCACGGAATCAAAACGACCAAACCCTCGAGACCAGTTAGCTAACCCTCGAGATCCCAGTCGGGAGCCCCTGCTCGAGTGCAAGCACTCGAACAAGGGCTCGGGGGCTACTGTCGGGGGTCCACAAAAGGGGTACCCCCAATCAACGCAAACAAATAGGTTAAACCTAGAACACCAATTAATAACAGACCTAACTAGTCCAACCCCTCGAGGCCTACAACGCTGGCCCACCAAGCCAGGCCTCGGGCGAAAGCTCGTTCTCCGTCTCGCCCGAGCCCTCCAAGCCAGGCCTCGGGCGAAAGCTCGTTCTCCGTCTCGCCCGAGCCCTCCAAGCCAGGCCTCGGGCGAAAGCTCGTTCTCCGTCTCGCCCGAGCCCTCCAAGCCAGGCCTCGGGCGAACGCTCGTTCTCCGTCTCGCCCGAGCCCTCCAAGCCAGGCCTCGGGCGGACGCTCATTCTCCGTCCTGCCCGAGCCCTCCAAGCCAGGCCTCGGGCGAACGCTCATTCTCCGTCTCGCCCGAGCCCTCCAAGCCAGGCCTCGGGCGAACGCTCATTCTCCGTCCTGCCCGAGCCCCCCAAGCCAGGCCTCAGGCAGATGCTCAATCTCCGTCTCGCCCGAGCCCTCCGAGCCAGGCCTCGGGTTGGCGCTCGTTCTCCGCCTCACCCGAGCCCTCCGCATCAGGCCTCGGGCGAGCGCTTCACTACCCTTCAAGCCTCCCGCAAGAAGGAAGCTCCCTGCTTCTCAGCTCTGACAACCGTACAATCCCATACTGCGCATTGAATGCGTCCACTTACTCCGGTCACATCCTACGGTACACAGCGTGTGCCACAGTGAACCGAGGCTCTTGCTAGCATAACTTCCACCTCCTTAACCAAATTCGTCTGGCAGAGGGTAATCTGTCGCTTCGGTGTTCCGTCATTCATCACCTGCGACAATGGGAAGCAATTCGACTGCGCCGAATTCAGGAGTTTCTGTGATGAGCTCAGCATAAAGCTTAACTTCGCCTCAGTAAATTACCCACAGGCAAACGGGGCTGTCGAGAGAGCGAATGGCCTAATCTTCTTGGCAATTTCGAAATCCTTATACGACTCGCCAAAAGGCAAGTGGGCCAACACCTTAACAACGGCTGTGTGGGGACACCACATCTCACGGTCCAAAGCTACCGGCTTCACCCCGTTTAGGTTACTTTACGGCGAGGAAGCAGTCACACCGGAAGAGGTAAAGCTGGGTTCCTTCCGAACCGAGTTGGCCCCAACAACCCAAGAACAAAAACACCTCGAACTCGACACTATTGAAGAAGTAAGACTGAAGGCTGCAGATAATCTCGAAAAGTACCATGCTGAAACAAAGCATCACAGGGACAAGACGATAGTCCGAAAGGATATCAAGCCTGGAGACATGGTCACCATTCGGCAGCCAATCAAGCAAGGTAAGCTGCAATCGCAATGGCAAGGCCCCTTCATCGTGGCAAGTATGGCAGCACCCGGTGTATTCCGGTTGTTGGATGACAAGGGCGAAGAATCAGCCCACACATGGAATGCGAGCAATCTGCGCCGTTTTTACCCGTAATTTATCTTTTTGAACTTCGATGTAAACTTCCTTTCCATCTTTCACCATTCTTGTAATCAAAGGTCGGCTGCACTCTTTTTCCTCGCCGGGGAAGCCCTTCATCGGGGTGCGAGGTTTTTTAACGAGGTAGCCGAATGTAACCGCTACATCGCGAAAGCAAACATAATTCCCCCAAAACATCGTGTGGCTCGGTAAAAGACGAAGTCAACCAAACATAAGGTTGAGACATTCGTCATTAAAATGTGTTGAAAAGAGAATGTCGCGGAGGTTGGGCAAAAGAGACCCTTCACATCCAGCGACAATCTCGAAAGCCTGCGGGCTAAGTGAAAACCGACCCTCCGACAAAACGAGAGGGCGGAACGAAAGCCTGCGGGCTATAAAGCAAACCGACCCTCCGACAAAACGAGAGGGCGGAACGAAAGCCTGCGGGCTATAAAGCAAACCGACCCTCCGACAAAACGAGAGGGCGGAACGAAAGCCTGTGGGCTATGAAAAAACCGACCCTCCGACAAAACGAGAGGGCGGAACGAAAGCCTTCGGGCTATAAAGCAAACCGACCTTCCAATAAAACGAGAGGGCGGAACGAAAGCCTGCGGGCAAAGCAAACCGTCTCTCCAACAATACGGGAGGACGGTAAAAGCCAAGCCGAGAAAACACAATGGGGTCCACAACGTCAGCAAAGACACATGGCAGGCACCAGTAGTTGCAAAAGCATAAACGCCATGCTAACTTTTCACCTACCAAGCGTTCAGAAGTACAACCAAGGGATTAAATGCAATACTCTCATACCAGGGGTAGGTTGATATAAATAAACGCCAAGTTGTAAGCCTCCCAGCCATCCAAAGCTACCGATTCTATTCAAATATCAGTCCCAAAAAGTTGGCTCAAAAGCAAAATGCGAATAGGAGGCACCAGGAACCGGGGTTTCACTTTGACGATTGTGTCACCGGCGTCGCGTCTAGCTACCGTCACCAACCCAGTAACTTTAGGCGAAGGCCCTATCAAGTAACACATCCATCCTAAGTTACAACTAGGAGACGAGCGAAAGCAAGCATGCTGCTAGATAACAACAGGAGCAATATCATAATCATAGTCGATTGTACGCCTCCCCATGTTGTGTTCATAAAGACGTTTTCGTCAACCGAATTATCGAGTGAAGTCGCGCGAATGCTATCGTCCCTCGCCTAAGTGAGTAGGGGCGGGCGCGTCTTTGCTATCGGCCGAGGGGCTCGCATCGAAATCTTCCTCGCGCGAATGCTAACGCCCCTCGCCTAAGTGAGTGGGGGCGGGCGCGTCTTTGCTATCGGCCGAGGGGCTCGCACTGAAAGATCCCTCGCGCGAATGCTAACGCCCCTCGCCTAAGTGAGTGGGGGCGGGTGCGTCTTTGCTATCGGCCGAGGGGCTCGCACCGAAAGCTCCCTCGCGCGAATGCTAACGTCCATCGCCTAAGTGAGTGGGGGCGGGCGCGTCTTTGCTATCGGCCGAGGGGCTCGCACCGAAAGCTCCCTCGCGCGAATGCTATCGCCCCTCGCCTAAGTGAGTGGGGGCGGGCGCGTGTTTGCTATCGGCCGAGGGGCTTGCACCGAAAGATCCCTCGCGCGAATGCTAACGTCCCTCGCCTAAGTGAGTGGGGGCGGGCGCGTCTTTGCTATCGGCCGAGGGGCTCGCACCGAAAGCTCCCTCGCGCGAATGCTATCGCCCCTCACCTAAGTGAGTGGGGGCGGGCGCGTCTTGGCTATCGGCTGAGAGGCCCAAGTGACAATCAAGTTTGTACAACGCACGCATTCGCAAATAACGATCAACACCGAAAGATAGAACCCACTGCGTCATTTTTCATTACACCGGACTTGAGAGGTAAAGTTTGTACAACGCAATTCAGGGCCACGAACTACTTCCGCGGCCAAGGAAAATGTTGTATCGCCTTTCATCTGGCGAAGGCACGGCGTCTTCGGGCTCCAACTTAACGAATGTGGCACCCCCGAAGCCTGGCGGCGCGCGCGAAGCCCCGCGCCTCATTCGTCTCGACTCAAGTTCGCGTCGATCGAAGTTTTCATAAAAAGCGCGTAGCTGCTCTTCTGTGCGCCTAAGTTTCTTAGCACGTTTTTTCATGTAAGCCGAAAGCGACGCCGTCGGAAACCTAGAGCGAAAACTCCTCCACAAGTCACCGCCAACACAGATATCGCCTGACTTAATCATTAACAGGCAGATGTCGAGAACGTCCGGAGTTCCCGCACCCGCGCCCTGTTCAGGATACAACATTCGAACTTAAGTCCCAAAGTTTACAGAAGGACCAAGAACAAGCTACCAGCACAATAAAAACGGGCCCTAGAAAAGTCATTCGTCTACCGCTGCGTCTTGAGAGGCATTCGCATCGCGATCAGCAGCAGCGGCCGAGCTCTCGGGGGCTTCATCATTAGGCTGGGGCGGGCTCGCCTCGTCCTCCGGCCCGGCCTCGCGCGCTCGTTTTTCAGAAATGTACTCTGAAAACACCTGCCGAATGTGCGTTTTCTCCTCAGGAGTCTGCACAAAAGAGCGAAATCTCAGAAGAAGCACCACTTAAGCCGCAGGATGCTGCAGAAAAAGCGATAGCTAACACAGAAGTCAAGCGAAAGCTCAGGCGGTCGGTAGAAGACACCTTTCCGCGAGCCACTGCGGATTGCATGAGTGACATATCATTCCCGCCAGCCAGCCAAAACTCATCAAAAAATCTCCTCCCTAGAACTTTCGCCGCTTCGGGGGTGCGCCAATAGTAGTCAACTTCCTTGACCGAAAGCTTCGTGATATAGGAGCAGTCGACGTCCACAAGGCTATGACCGATCGCCTTGATGCCGATAACGGCGGCGTAGTCTCGGCCAAGGGCCATGTGCCCCTCCAGCGACTCCATCTCGGAGTGAATCCAGCCAACGAGGCTATCGACGTTACGTTCTGAGGGACCATCCGCCTCGACGCCGATGCTGCGAAGGCTTTCGCGGAAGCGAGCCGCGGCCTCCTCAGCATTGGTTAAAAGCAGTTTTTCCCTTTCGGCTTGGGCGGCCCGCAGCTGCGGAAGCTCCTTCTTGAGGTTTTCCACCTCTTTCTGACTTGTTTTCCTCGAGGTGCGCTCAGCGTCGGCCTTCTTGGTCTGCTGCTCAAGGTCGGCGGCGAGCTCCTTCACTTGGGTGTCGAAATTCGTCACTCGAGTGTCAAGCTCTTGCTTCTCACGCTCAAGCTTGCGAATATATAGATCCCGCTGATTGCTTTGGCTGCGAGCGACAACGGCAGCCTATGTATAGAAGCGAAGCAGCGGTGAAAATAAAGATCGAAAGAGCTACAAAACTTGCAGCGAAATCAAACACTCACGCTTGCCAGGTGAAAAGAGATGGCGTCGTCGAGTTTCAGACAATCAACTTTCAGGAGATCCCTTTCGATCTCCGGCGCGACGAAAGCTTTTTGCGAGAATTCCACAAACTTAGTGGCCTCCTCGCTACCGCCAGGAAGAATTCCAGCCCAACGATAGTCAAGACGGCAAGCGAGTTGGGCGTCCGAAGGCGCACCTAAAGAACGAGCAACGCGATAAGATTCCTCTTTCGCCTCGTCAGTATCATTCGATGAGCTCAAGCCAGTATATAAGCACGGGTTCTCGTAGTCCGAGGGCACCCCGTCGAGAACCAGCCGCCCGTAACCCAAGAGCTGCCCTTCCACCATTTTCTGGGTCAGACGAATGCAGCGCGGCGAAAGGCATAGCTTACCTTTGTTAGCAGCAGCAGGGGCAGGCATTCTCAGGGACGCGCTCTCCTTTTCGCCAGTAGCGGTCTTGTCGCCTGACTCCCGCGCAGAGGTGTCGGGGCGAGAAACTTTCATTTTTTTCGCCGGACGCTCCGCCACGTTCGGCGGACCAGAGGGCTTCCGGGCGCCGACCTTCGCGAATATTGGCATTTCAGCAACCGAAGCATCATCATCGAAGGTTGCGCGCGAAAGAGGCATGCTCGATTTTTTCGGCGCCATCCCAGCAGCGAGAGTGGAGCTCTGCAGAACAAACGACAAGATAAGACAGGTCACGCGCGCATCATCAATATCGTAAAGGAACTGTTCTAGCGAAAAGGAAAAGCAAAGACCACGAATAAAGCGAAAGACAAAGCAAAAGAGAGGCAAAGAAACTAACCACCCTCGGATGATCGAAAGGATCAACGTCGGGGATCGACTCCATCACTATTCCTTGACTTGTAAGCATCGGCTTCGCAACAAGACGACCGATGCGAATGTCCCCAACCTCAGTGGTTTTCCTCCGAGGGATCACTCCACTACGACCACCACGCCGGGCCGCGCCTTTTCCTTTCGTTTTCGAACCTCCAGCTTCATCCTTGCCCTCGTCAATTAAGGGCCTTTCGGCGTACTTAACGCCCATAGCATCGAAAGCCCGATTCAAGCGGCGGCTCTGGCCGAGATTGCCGAGTTGAAACTCGCTTTCTTTTCGCAAGTACGGACCGCATATTTTTTTCGTCTCAGCTTCGACGTGTTTCACATAGCTATCATCATCAGAGAAATCCGCAGGTCTTTCTAGCAGTAGGAGGGGGCCCCGATACCCATCCTTGTCAGAAAAATCTTCGAAAGAAGTCGCACTGCAGAGCGGGTTCATACCAATGGCCATCCATTCGTCGACCAGATCCCGGCCGATCTGAAATCGTGCTGTGAGTGCGAATGCGTCCCCACAGCGAATTGCCTCCTTGTCGCCCAGCACAACGGGCGGAAGGTGCTTCCCAGGACATTTATCCAAAACCGACACAAGAGGAGACCCCTTTCTCTTTCCCTTACTCAACTCAGCGGCGACGGTTTCGTCTGAGCACACGCGGTAGTAGAACCAGAACCGGTTCCAATCCGGCCACTTGTTCCGATACGTGAGCGAAATGGAAACACTACCCCGTGTCTCCCGCGGAACGAAATTAATGCATCCGATTTCGCTGGGTAGCTCGTCTCCCAGGTAGGGATCGTTTACTTTCGTCGGGCGATGGTGAATATCATAAAATCGAACGAAAACGTCTGCCCGCGGTGTGCAATCTAACATCTTCATCGCATGAGCGAAAACGCTGAGTCTAAGAAACGCATTCGGTGTCAACTGATGGAGCTGTATCTCGAACCCCGAAAGAACATCCGAGACGAACTCTTCTAGAGGAAAATCAAGCCCGGCTACGAAGTAATCGCGAAAGACGATGGCTTCGTTGGGCCGCAGAATGGGCACCTCTTCATCTCCGGGGACGCGACAATTCGCGAGGTGGTCTCTCCTTAGAGGCCCTTTTTCGACCAATGATTGCAAGACGGCGGCCGTCGTTCGCGATGCTCCCAGGTAAAAAGAACAATCGGTATGGACCGAAACCATGCCAGAGTCGCCATCATTAGACAAACTTCCGCTGTGGCCCGGAACTCGCGGAGCACTTCCAGATCCAATGGACACTTCGGCGCTACGTTTGCGGTAAGTTGACTCGGAAGCGCCCGTACTTTCGCTAGATGAGCTCGAGGTCGACGTCGAGCTGGAAGACGCCATCTAACATGGCGCGAAAGACAAATAAACAAACAATATACGCGAAAGGAAGAAAGAAAAGGGGGAGCGAAGACGCACAACCAAACAAACTTAGACAACCAATTTGCAGGACATAAGACGAAAAGAAACAAAAACAAGAGGAGAGAACTACGTACCACACTTATCGCCCAGCGAATGATCGAGGAAGACACCGGCAACTTTCGCCGAAAGCGAATGGCGTAAGGCTTTGAGCGCGAGAGGCATTGGGAGCGGGGACGCGTCAACAAGCCTGGCAGCCTCCCCCATCCCAAAGACCGTCGTTTATATACGAGCGGCCAGGACACGGTTCCCGAGGAAAACGAAAAGACGTTTGGGCGCGAAGTTCTAAGCGTCGCAAAGTCATCCCATCATGACACACGGTTTCCGAGGAACACGAAAAGACACCTGGGCACGGATTACAAAGCGTCAAAACGGCTTGACAGGCGTAACACGATGCTAAGGGTGACAAAGGGCCCATCCGGTAAAAAAAAAACCTTTGGTTCGAAACGAAACGAAGGTTTTTTGGGCGGGCGTAGGCGCCTAGCGAAAGGACACGGTCGAATGTCGCAAGCTTACGAATCCGACCGTGAGGGGCTATTGTTGGGACGGTACCTAGACCGCAGGCGCCTACAACCCGCGGTACCGAAGGGAAGGCGGAGCTTTCGTGCGAAAGGGAGCATTCGCGCGAAGCACGCGTTTCGGCTCGCAGGATAAGGGAAGGCGGAGCTTTCGTGCGAAAGGGAGCATTCGCGCGAAGCACGCGTTTCGGCTCGCAGGCCAAGGGAAGGCGGAGCTTTCGTGCGAAAGGGAGCATTCGCGCGGAAGCACGCGTTTTGGCTCGCAGGCTAAGGGAATGCGGGGCTTTCGGGCGAAAGAGAGCATCCGCGCGGGAGCACGCGTTTCGGCAAGCGAACCAGGGGAAGACGGAGCATTCGTGCGGATGGTGGCATTCGCGCGAAAGAGCCCGGCGCTTCCGACGGGAGTTTTTGTCGTTCATGACCTCGTTTTTTCACAGGTTTTCGCAGGACGCCGGAAGCCTGGGTCAGAGAGAGCGGCCCCACCGGCCAGGAAAAGGGGTCGGGGGATGATGGGCCCGCCAGGGGGCAAAGTTACGATGATGCCCCTCACGCCGGGAGAAGCAGCGTGAAGCCATGGAGTAGCTGACTAGGGCGTCGTCGTAATTGTAACGGAGTGGTTGGAAGGGCATTCTTGTACTTTCAAACTGATCGGGGTTAATATAAAGAGCTCTCAGCCTCCAAGGGATGAGAGGAGGGCACTGTTCACTTCACCCAACTTCCCACTCTCTTCCGTTTACTCTCGCTTTCGCTCTGTACATTCGTTCGTGCGACAACCCGCTGTTTCGAGGTCTCGGACCCGAAACAACAAGTTGAGAAAAAAATCTCACTTTTCCTATCTAAACAAGGCCTAGATCTCTCATGTCTGGGTGAACCCAATCCAATCCACCTGCTCCTGAGTGGTGACGCGATATCAGCCCCCAGTGCCGTACAGGGTGTTTGTTGCAGGTGAGCTCGTCTCGCTTCACCTGCGTGAATTAGCAACGAGGAGTTTGCCAAGCTGGATGGGCGATTAAGCTAGCTTGAGCCAGCAAGAGCAGCGCTGTCACAAGCTCGATCACCCGCACGGGTTAAGGCTTGCACAATCAGCTCTCGTTTTTCAGTTATGGAGCAATGCTTTTCTGTCAAAAAAAACAAATTAACCGTAGCCACATTAAGTTCTGCCGAACAGAGCTTGAATCAGGTTGTACTCAGACACAAAAAAAAAATGGTATCTTGCGAGTTTGGTTAGGCTATACGCGTCCAAACAATCACATTTATCCATTTACCACGACATCATTTTCAAAACAAATATATATAATACAGAAGATGCATAGAGTGTCCACAATAGCAAAATATCGTAGCCCATTTGGTTGGTGTCGAGCAACTCCAATAGTTTGGCAAAACCACTTGACATCCTATGATTTTTGCCAAAACTATAAAAAAACCCTCCTCCAACAACTTGGCAAAAGTACTTGACAATTTGACAAGCTTGACAAAATTCCCCCTTCACTTGCCAAATATGTCAAGTCCTCCATCGTTTGGCATCACGTGTATTCTATTTTGCCAACTTGTTGGAGGCTCAATTATATGATTTTGATAAAAATTCTAGGATGTCAAGTTCTTTTGCCAAGCCCAACTGTTGGAGAAGACCTCTCTTTTCACTTGGCATTTGGTTTGGGGACTTGAGAAAACTATAGATTTGCCAAGTGAGTTTTAGGAAATTGTTGGAGTTGCTCTATGCCCAATAAACTTAGAGCGCAATATTGACTTGAAGACGTACACTCGCAAAGACCCGCAGTCACCGTCCTCACCTCATTTCTTCCTTCTCGCCACCACCATCTAGGGCCCTTTCCTTATTCCTGTCCGCTGACTCTACCAATGACAGGGAGAAAAGACTCATCTCTCTTGTACAAAAAAAATTTAGATCTATTCTGTTTAAGGTTACCTTAAGTAAATCTAGCCATAAACTCATATGGTTCTCAATCAAAATCTTGTTATCTATAATGACTTTAACGTTTGCGCTACGACAAGATCGTCATTGCAGGTGTCAATTCTTGGCAAGATATCAAGTTGTAACCATTATCTACAAAATGGTATGCATAAAACACACTACTAGCAATAACACTAACAGTAACTCCGGATCGTCGGTCTCATCACCAATGGTCATAGAGAGAAAATCAGGCATACATAATGAATCGTGTTGCATCCGACTATATAATTGCCATTGTTATTCATCATTTCAAATGTGTTATGGATATGTTCATAACACATTGATTTTGCGGCATATTCAATATTGTTTTGAAGTTGATCATTGGATTCGTCATAAAGCTCTGTTATGCATCGAGGAAAACAATAAAAAAGAAGATGAAAAATCTGGGTAGAATATTTTCTATTTCAGACTTTCATGTGTAATTTAAAAAATGTAAAGTTTTCATATAGTCCTCACTGAAAAATAAATTTAGAGCGCAACTATATGATTTATCATTATCACTTGTCGCAAATCCTCGTGCACCGGTAGAGCTATGGCTCCTTCGGCCTAGGCGATGTTTTCCTTGGTTAGTCTTTCCTCCAACCATTCCATGCACGATAAAAATGGCTAGACAATAATAATATTCCATCTCGTCTCGTTTTTATTTTTTGTTTTTATTTTTATTCTGCCTATTTTTGTATTTGCACGATTTTATTCCCGTATTTACAGAAACTGGACATGAGTTGACAAACATAAACTCTAATAAGCACTACTTGCATCTAGTCTAGCATGCTAAAGAAGTACTCATACACAAGTCTAGCGAGACAAAGGCTAAAGCAAACAAAGCTACTCCCTCCGTCCCTGAATAATTGCTATCGTGGATGTACGTATCATAAGTTTGACGGGGTATAGATAAATTGGTGCTTCCTCTGAGGGTAGAACAAGAACGTGACGGAAGAATCAATTGTGTCTCCTCTTTTGGGATCTGGACAAACTGGTGTGGGTTCGCGTGGCTATGGGTGACAACGTCATCTCCGCCTTGTGTACTCATCAGCTGGAAAAGACCGGGTAGCCTCGAGTGCCTCGACTAACATCCTCGCCTCGCAGCAGGTTGCAAGATGAATAGATGATGACTGTGATGAGATCACAAAGAATAAGCCAAATACTCCCTCCGTCCCTAAAAGAATGTCGTCATGGGATGCGTGCCACATGTTTGACTCAATTTATAGAAAATAATTGTAATATTTAAATCTTCAAAAAAATTGTTAAAAAACTAGATTCAAAGATCTTTTTAATGATACTAATTATATACCATAAATACTAATATTTTGTAATATATATTTAATCAAAATCGTTTCTCGGGAAACGAAGCGACACTCTTTTAGGGACGGAGGGAGTACGTAAATCATCACAAGCTACAAAAACGAAAATTGGGAGTGTGTGAGACTAGCGGAAGGTATTACTTGTCAAGAAAAGCTTCTAACGGAAAAAAGAACAGGAAAGGAAGTGTAGTATAGCATCACGATAAGGAGGAAGCAACACGGTGTACCGGTTGTCGTTGCTCTACCGGCGTACAAGTTGTTCTCCACGACCTCCTATTGGCTACTGCTCGTTTTGAGTGAAGGGGAGGGCTTCAGACGGAGTTTTTGAATGTCACATTAAATACTATATAGAGTGTTATATGAGATATTCAGATACTAACAATAAATAAATAAATTATAAAATACGTCTGTAAATCGCGAGACGATTTTTAAATCTAATTAATATATCATTAGCACGTGTGTTACCGTAACACTTTAGTGTCAAATCATAGACTAATTAGACTTTAAAGATTCGTCTCGTAAATTACACACAAACTATATAATTAGTTATTTTTAGCTATTCATTTGTTCAAAGATCTGATGTGACATGACATAAAATTTTTAGTTTGAATCTAAATATGGCCTCAGTTTTAGTGGTATTTTACGGTACGATGAACTTTTGATTGTATTTTTAAAATCTCACTTTGGTTATGAATTGTTCTATATTTAAAATCTAGAATAGAATTATTCTATCCTCACTCTGGAACCAAATAGGTTCTAAAACAGTCTACGAAGCTTGGTAGACCGCATCTTCAAAATCTAAGTCCACCAAACGAAATTCATGATGACTCTATAGAAAAACATCATTTTATCTTCATGAACTATTGGGTAGTATAATTTCCATTCTAAAAATTTCAAATCAGACATCTTATCTTAAACTCTCAAAAGGTTTAAATTGTCTCCTTACCTTGGTTTGAAATCTGTTTAAAACTGGTTTGTTTTTAGTTAAAAGAAATGTATAAATACTTATATGATTTTTTAAACCTTATAAATGTCTATAAGCTTATAAAACTCTAATAAAAAATCATAGATGGATTGGTATACAAAGTATTAAAAATATATTTAGGGCTTGTGAAAATATCTCTAGAAGCCTTGAAAAAATTAGTTTTAGGAGAATGAAAAAGTATGCAGAATGATCTAGAAAAATTTAAAACATTATAATTGATATTGAACGCATCTTGGCCCCTAGTGGATTTCGGTGATTGGATGAAACACAAGATTACTGTGACTAACGTGTGTTTTGCAAAAACAGGGATGAGTTAAGTCACGGTAATGGCGATGATACGGGCATATGTAGTTCATGTCCCCTGACGATGGAAATCGTTTCGGTTTTCAAAGGACGGATGACGAAGACGGTGGTAGACTAGGCTAAGTGTCATATGATGTTGGAGGACACTTAGGTAGTCTTAGGTCTTTATTTTTCCTTTGGCCGTACTAAAAAGGGGAGCGTGAATCAGTAGCTTGACCTAGATGAGTCTATTGAGATAGGTGTGGTGCACACTTGTTATTTCATAGCATAGGTAGCTCAGAGAGAGCCCTTATGTTGTGAGGATGAAAAGTCGTTAAGGTAGCATTGCGATCCGAAGTCGGTTCAGCCCTGAAATGGACATCGGACGCTGGCCTTAGTGGCATCGGACGCGCATCCGATGTCCACCAGACTTGATTGTGCTGGCGACGTGGCATCGAACGCTCCTATGACGCGCCTGTGCCACTGTTCTGAGAGAGTGCCCTGAGGGGCACGTCGATGGCCAGCGTCCGATGATCATGTAGAGAGGTTCCAGAGAGGTCAGTTTTGCATCGGACGCGTCCGAGGCAAGGGCATCGGACGCTGCCCTCATTTAAACTGTCTGACAGAAAGTACAGTTGACCGTTAGGTCGAGGGCATCGACGCGTCTGATGCCCCCGAAAATTGTACTGTTCGGTGCTCTTTTGGATGACCGGTTGGGGGGAGTATTTATACTCCTCCCCCTCCCCCATTAGAGTGTTCTTGCCACTTCCATCTGATGAGAGACACATTATGGGTGTGAGAAAAGTGCAAGAGCCTTAGTGAAGTTGAGAGAATTCCTAATTATGAGAATTAGTGACCTCAATAGTGAAAGAGAGTAACAAGTGTGCATCCATCCATCTCTTTGGCCTTCGCTTGGTCAAGTGAGAGTTCTATAGGGTGTTTGGTTTGAGGAAGGAGGTAGTCCATCATCTTCTCACTCCTCACTTTTTCTATTTGGTTGGTGGAATGAAATAGGTTGATGCATCACCACCTTATTCCTCATAAGCTAATAATTAGTATATGGATGAGGAATGAGTTGGTTCCACCAAAATTCATGGGATGAACTCATGATGCATCACCTCATGAAGCATGACTTGATTTCACGAACCAAACACATCACTAGCTTGTTACTCTTGGTGATCGGCATCACCTAGACGGCTTGGTGGTGATCGAAGAGCTTGGTGATCATCCGGTGATTTGTGGATGACCTAAGTTGGGTTGTGACCGGTAGTGAGCGATTCACCGGGTCGGAGTGACGAAGAATCAGCTCATAGTGAGCACTTGATCCTTGCGTGGATCCAGGGGAGCAATACCCTTGCGCGGGTGCTCCAACGAGGACTAGGGGGTGTGCCGACACCTCGATACCTCGGCGAAAAGATCGTCGGGTCATCTCTACTCTGTTTACATACGCATTTACATTTGAGCAATTCAATTCTGCAATTTACTTATTGTTCATCCATATTTGAATTGTCATGCTAGAGTAGAAGTGATATAATGATAGTCATTTGTGCGGTAGAGTTTAGAGAAACACACTTCTAGGCACACGGGTTAATTGAGCTTGATAGGTTTTAATTATCACAAGAATTTTTAGAAAAGTCCAATTCACCACCCTTCTTGGACATCTTGATCCTTTCAATTGGTAGACGTGTTCTAAAATTATCGAACACTAAAATATGAGATGCAACTAGCGTAAACATATTTTTTTATTGTGGAATTTTTTTAAAGACACTTATTAGATGTTAATTATAATGATTTAGCTTTTTTTCTAGATTTTTGGATAACTTTCAACTTTCATAGAGCTAAATCTATATGTTGAAATATTTGTCCGTTTGGATGCTTGAAATTGAATTCATTTTAAGAATAATAATTTAGACATATATTAATTAAGCTAATATGATTGTATATGGATTATACTTATATACTATTGTTGCCTATATAAGAGAGATACTCATGTGTTGCATTTCTACTGTAGGGAAGTGAGTTGAACATATTGTTATAAGTTGCAAATAGAAATATTGTATGGTGATCTATATAATCCATTTCTCTCTTCCACTTTATGAATTTGAGATAGACTTATACGTGAAATTTGGAAAGTGATGGGATATCAAATTCCAAGTCAACTGTCCTAATTTATTGAGTGGATTCCAATTCCTTCGAAATGAAAGGATCAAACAGCCCCTTAGAGATATGTATCTAGATTTTCTAAATATTTTATTGGATTCATCGTATCCCTAATTTATTTTATGTTTTTTCAGAATTTCATAAGTTTATAGAAGACATTTTCTATAGTTTAATAAATATATTTATCTAGTATTTATTGATTTAATTTAAAAGTATAAAATCATCTTAAAACCGCTTCAAAACAGGTATATAGTTCTATAGAGTTCGAATCAGATTAGTTTGAGAGTTCGAATCAGACTAGCACGACAGTTTTAAAATAAACCCTTTTCCGTAGTCCGTAGTAATCAATGGGTGTGGGCGGTAGAGTGTTCCGGTTCGACGGTTGAAACCCAACCCAATTGCTCCGTTCGCCTCTGCGGCTCTGCGGGCGGGGGTGTGGTTTGGCTTCCCCTTCTCGGCTTTCTCCCGTTCGCGTGCGGCCGGACGCGCTCTGTTTCTCGGCGCCTCTCTCTTTCTGGCGGCGGCGACGACTGACCCAGCGCCACCGCCGACCTAGCCAGGTGCCCCAGTCTTCGTAGGGCCCTTCGCCAGCGACGAGCACCCACAAGGTATGCCCATCGCTCCTCTTCCCCTCCCGTGCGAAACCGAGCACCCAAACCCTAATCCCTAATGTAAGCTATTTGTATTCGGATCTGATGTCCAGATGAGTTCAAAGAAGGTCCCGTACCACAAGCATCGGGAGGCTGAGGAGGCGAGGAAGAAGGTCAGGGTCCCTTCCAACCTTTTCATGCGATGACACTTATTTTCCCCTGTAGTATTGGATGTTCATATTTTTGTCTTGACTGCTTTGGTATGTGAAGAGGGAGGAAGATGAAGCGGCACGTGTATATGCGGAATTTGTTGAGTCCTTCAAAGGCGACAGTTCAGCTGGGGCTAAGTTTGTCCGAGGCGGTGTCATCGACCCAAATGCAAAGCTGAAGATTGACTCAGAAGGTTAGTGGCAGGGGTTTCGTTTTTTGCATACTTTGTCATAGTTGCCTTCCCACTTTGTAGTTTCAATATCTTCCAAGATGGATATATGCATTGTTTCTTTTATTGCTCCAATTGATCAAGAGATCGGCCTTTTTATTCATTCGGCAATGGCAGGTGGAAAGTCCAAAGATGGGGGGTCTGTTCCAAAGAAGGGCAGTAGGTAAACGGCAAAAATACTTGATTTCTAGAAGATGGTATCCTGTGGTACCGCTGCTACATCTTTAGATGGTCATGTGGCAAATATAACCAGGATTCAGGGACACGGCTTAGTTTTGATTGCCTTTTGCTATATACTTGGCACATACTTTGCTCTTCGTTACAACTATGCTTCTTGAACTGTCTGTTGATTGAACTTTGAAACTGTAACCAAGTGCTGAATGCAGTTTAAAACAATGACAAGGGTAATCTGAAGAAGAAAATTGTTTCCCGGTCTTATGAATTTTATGCCATCTTGTTTCATGTCTAGTGTTTCGTTTTCACTTGTCCTGTAGTTTCAACCTGATGGAACAAATCATTGTTCCTACCTCAGCTTGTGATGGTATTACACTAGCTCATGTTTTGCCTTTGTTTGATTTCATTTTTGTTTGTGGTGTTAGCACTTGTAGAGGTCACACACTTCATCATTGGTGATCTTACATTAGTGTTTTTGACTGTCTAATAAAAATGCACTAGGGTTTCAGTTAAGCACGCTAGGTATCTACCTTATAGAACAGTAGATTAGTGTGATGGATATAATATACTAGTCATATAAGTCAGTGATTTATCTGAACTCGGGATACCACATTTAATCCTCCCCCCCACACACATACACACACACATGGGTCATGCCTGATCCTTCCCCATCGCTCACCAACAGAAAACTGGGATCATCCCATCTCTCATACAGTCATACCATACAACCAACTGGAATCATCTTATTCGTACCTAAGGTTCCAAAAGGCGCTGCTAGGCGCTCGCCTAGGCGCGCTTACGCGCTGGGCGACGGGGTACCGCCTCGCCTATGGGGGTAGGCGGGTACCTAGGCGGCTGCCCAACTGTTGCCGGTGAAAGGTGTCCAGATCCACCAAGGCAGGGACGCGTGGGGGCGGCGCAGAGGTCCGGTGACGATGGGGAGGAGCTCCGTGAGGCAGCAGCAGCCGGTGCGGGAAGAGGCAGCATCAGGCGGTGGCGGCAGGCAGATCCGCGAAGGCAGGGATGCGTGGAGGTGGCGGACGTCGGGCGGCGGTGG
Source organism: Coix lacryma-jobi var. lacryma-jobi (assembly GCA_009763385.1). Lineage (NCBI taxonomy): Eukaryota > Viridiplantae > Streptophyta > Magnoliopsida > Poales > Poaceae > Coix > Coix lacryma-jobi. Next base: position 176,266,656 of record CM019822.1, on the reverse strand, counting down.
GGGAGGAGGTAGCGTCGGCGGGGGCGGCGACGACCGGTGGAGGAGGCGACCTCGGGCGGTGACGGCAGGCAGATCCGTGAAGGCAGGGATGCGTGGGGGCGGCGGACGTCGGGCGGCGGTGGGGGAGGAGGTAGCGTCGGTGGGGGTGGGGGCGGGGGCCGCGACGACCGGTGGAGGAGCCGACCTCGGGCGTGGCGGCACGGGCGAGCGACGGGTGCGAGGATTGTGAGTAGAGTCGGGAGTCGGGAACAGAGAGGCTGGGGGAGGGGATAAGGTACCGTGGGAGACTTGGGATGGGCTGTTAAATGGGCCTTTTCCTCTTTCTCACCATTCCACTGATGTCTTATTTTTTTTCTTTTTCTTTTAAGTATTTTCACCATTCAACTGATCTCCTATTTTTTTTCTTTTTCTTTCAAGTATTTATGCATGTATTAGTCACCGCCTAGAAAAACGCCTAGAGACGCCTAGGCTCGCATAAGCTCGCCTAGGCTCTAGGCGGTGGGTTATCGCCTAGAAAGCGCCTAGCGCCTTGTTGAACTTTGTTCGTACCTCTAATAGCAGGGATGGCCCTATCCCATCCCGCCTTGCCCCCTGAACCAAACATATCCTTAGATGGTACGAGGTCATTGTGTCCACTATTGAAAAAGTACTCATGTTGGATTGGATTTAGTTACGGAAGCCCTACCAACGGAATGTTCCACGTTCGCCTAGAGAATGACACGATCATCCTAGGCTATATTTCATGAAAGATCCGGTCTAGCTCTATACGGATACTGATGGGTGATAGGGTCAAAACTGAAGTAAGTCGTTATGATTCCAGCAAAGGTTGTATAATTTATAGATTTCCCCATAAGTATTTGAAGCGTACCAAAGACTCGAAGGATACTGAAGGTTTGAAGGATACCAAAGATTCAAAGGATTAGGTTTTTCTGGGGTAATAACTTCCACGTTTCAGAATTTAAGTGAAGAGACTTATTTTTTTAGTCAAGGCTAACCCAATAGCAGGATCGTCCTATCCCATCCCACTATCCCCAAACTGAACACATCCTTGGATGATATGAGGATATTAGGTTGAGTATTGATAAAGTAGTCATGTTGGATCTACTTAAGGGGTAATTAGTTATACGGCACTGTTTAAGTTTGTGGGATATATAAGTAATGATGCTTTCTGTATATTTAGGGGGTGCTTTGTTAAGATCTTTAAAGCTTACCATACCTTTATATTAGTAGCTAGAGTTTCTCATGTCAGTAATGCTGATTTAGTTCCAGAGTTTTCAGCCACAGAATCTTCTAATTTACACATTTCTACTCCTGTATCTTCTTTGGGGTGTGTTTGAGCTATAATTCCTCTACACGGTGTGTGTGTGTGTGGGTTGTGTTCAGCGGGCGTGTTTTAGATTTTTCTGGATCAGGGTTACTCCCTCTCCTTTGTACTTTTCTCAATCTTAATGAAACGATACACAGATCTCGTGTGAAGAACTCCTAACTTTTGCACTCTTCTCAGTAGCCAGACTAGATTGACTTGAAAATTCATGTCCTTGGACTAAATTCTTGTGGAGTGGAAGCTTTAGGATCAATTATACTTTTTATTAATACAAAGTATGATTGCTTCAAGCTTTGTTTGGGAATCTTAATTCCATTGTTTGCATCATTATATTATCAGAATTTTGATTATAGCATAAGCCGAAGTAGTGAAGTTGAAGTTCCACGAGTTGAAGTGAGAATGCCTGAAATACCATTGTATCTGCAGTTCTTTGCTTCTGTTGTTCTCATAACCCCATGTTACTTAGGTTAGGTATATATGCATGGTATGCATAATAGTGATCTAACTTGTGAACAGCATATAGATACCTTATACATAGCATTCTTTTCTCCAGGTATGTACCATCCTTCTTGCCACCATCATTTGCGAAAGAGCCTGAGAAAAAGGTAAGAACATCACACTTCCTGTATTCTTATGATTTGCCTCGGTTAATCTTTTCCACACAGGCCGAAGCCGAATTTCATTACCGAATAGCAACGAAATTACAAGAGTTTATGATAAGGTACCAGCCGAACCCCTGTAACACCAAAAACAAAAACCAACTCCGGCAGGAGTGGTCATCACCCGCCTGCTCTGACCACAAAGGGGACGGAGCAAGGGGCCCCAAAAAACCCAACAGCGACAACTTGCAGCATCTGAGGATGTACAGATAAACCTAGACTCATACGAACGCAAAGATCCAACACCAAACTACTGACTAACAAGACATCCCCGTCACCAGAACCAACTATCCTGTGTATGGCACAATCTGCTGGTCTTCTGGCGTTTGGGCCTCTGCATCTTTCTTGTGGAAAACCAGCGCCGCCTTCTTGATCATCTCGGCCCCCTGGATGATCTTCGTACTCATATCTTCCTTGAACAATCCTGCCCAATAAGAAAGAAAGGAGCAAATCAAGCAGACAATCTCAGTAGGAGATTTAACTCTTTTCTGATCAAAACATATGGAATTTCGAATTTTCCAAATTGACCAACAGATGGCTGCTAAACCCATTGTATAAATTTGTTCCCCTCCAGGCAGACTATTGTGAATCCAAATCCAATATTGACTGAAGTTAGAGGGTCTGCAATTGGACCCAAAAGCGACAGCCAAAAGACTCCACACATATTTAGCACTGGGACATTCAAAAAACATGTGATTTTGCCTCGGTTAATCTGTATAGTTCATTTGGTTAAGCTTTGTCTGGACTTGCAGAAGGAAGAGGAGAGGCCAAAGGAAAAGGAAAAAGGAAAGGCACGAGTAATAGATAAATTCTTGGAGGAACTCAAGCTTGAACAAGAGCAACGGAAAAAGCGTCATCAGGATCGAGATCACCGCCATGAAGGTCGTCACAGCGATAGCTCCATGGTAGGTACTTGTATGTGTAAAAATGGTTATTTTGTTTTGTTCCATACTTCCACGAGAGGATTGAGTGGAGTAATCAATATTTTGTTTGGTTTGTGGAAATATTATATGTTACAGTTACTAGAATGTAGAATACTAGAATATCAATATTTTCTACTCGTTTGCAGCTTCTTTGAATTGTTCTTGAACTGATGTCTAGCTAATAAGAAATTTATGTGATTAATTTGCAGTTTCTCCATGAATATTATTAGTCTTTTTTGGCTGATGCTTAAAAATATTTCGTGCAGCCCTCTAGCCGGTTTGATGAACTACCAGATGAATTTGATCCGACTGGAAGATTTCCAGGATCATTTGATGATGGTGATCCTCAAACCACCAACTTATATGTCGGCAATCTATCTCCTAAGGTTGCTTTCTCTGCCGCACTGTTCCGTCAAACTTGTATGCATTATCTTGTTAGCTTTACATGCTATGATGTTAGGTCGATGAGAATTTTCTTTTGAGGACCTTTGGTCGGTTTGGACCAATTGCTAGTGTCAAGATTATGTGGCCTAGAACAGAAGAGGAACGCAGAAGGCAAAGAAATTGTGGTTTTGTTGCCTTCATGAATAGAACAGATGGACAGGCAGCAAAGGATGAAATGCAAGGTTAGTGACTTAGTGTGCACATCCATGTAGTGTTAACCCATCTGGATAATGTTTGTTCATTGTTTATGGGAACTTGAAATGCTTTTTTGGCTGGTATTCTTACCTTCATCTTATTTGATGATTTATTTCAGGTGTTGTTGTGTATGACTATGAACTGAAGATTGGATGGGGCAAATCTGTTGCTCTTCCGTCACAGGCTTTGCCTGCTCCTCCTCCAGGACACATGGCAATCAGAAATAAGGAGGTTGCTTCTTTTGTCATTCGCGCTGTGTTAAATTCTGACTTCATCTGAACTTTTTCTCATGATATATTTGCAATTAGAATGAGATGTTTTTGGTATTGTGAGCTGTTTTTGACAATCTTTTTCTTCATTTTATACAGGGTGGTACAGTCATACTTTCTGGTCCTGGCGGCCCTGCTGTTGTTGCATCTGTTACACCACAAACCTCAGAGCTGGTAGGTGAAGTTGTACATGATCCATTATTAATTTATCTGTTATTTGTTCCTGGATGCCATTTTTATCTTGCAGCATTACTTTAATAGTGATCATGTTCTCTTTCTTTCTTTCTTTTTGTTTATGTGAGTGCACTAGTACGTTGATCTTGCTATCTAGGTTATCCTGTTAGTGTAATAGTGTCACCATAGAAGAATTACCATTGAGAATTCTGATGTCTTGCTTTGAGTTAGACTGTGAAGGATGAATATTTCATACTTCATAATATTAATGTTTCTTAGAAAATACTTGATCTCTTGAATCTTGTAGACTGTAGACTGAAGGTAAATTCATTACTTCTCATGTTGAAAACAACTTAATATTAATGTTTTCAAAGGTCCTCATTTGGACATCAGTTCCAATGCCTTTATTGTACACCACTGTCTTGATGTAAGATCTCAACTCATGTGCTGTTCTAGGGCCTGTTTGGATCACTGAGTCACCTTCTAGGCCATTGAAACGGGTGGACTAAAAGGACTAATTTTTAGTCCAGCCCAACTAGTTGTTATTCCCTTGGTATTCCATGTATCCAAACAGCAAAGACTAAATTTTGAGTCACCTAAACTTTCACCTAACCTTTAATTGGACTAACAGCTAGTCCAAGTGATCCAAACAGGCCTCTGATATCTGATAAGTGCAGATATAATTTCTGGTTTCTGGCTATGTGTTTGTTGCTTCTCATGTGATTGAATAAGTCTTTTCCGGAACATGATATCCTGTGATACTGCATTGAATTAAATGACTGATTATCTGTTGGTAGATTTATTTCACATTATTGATTCATTGACTTGATAGGTCCTTACCCCAAATGTTCCTGATATTGTGGTTGCTCCACCTGATGATGGACGTATTCGGCATGTTATTGACACAATGGCTCTGCACGTACTTGATGGTGGATGTGCTTTTGAACAAGCAGTAATGGAGAGAGGGCGAGGAAATCGTTTATTTGATTTCTTGTTTGATCTTAAATCTAAAGAACACACATATTATGTTTGGAGGCTATACTCATTTGCTCAGGTACCTGTTGCTGTCTATAGTTCGAAATTTTAAAAATGACATCTCTGTGTTCTAATGGCATAATATCTCTTTTCCTTTTATTCATTCATATTTGCTATTCTTAGTTAGAAGTTAGACTATCAAAAGTAATGGCATAATATCTCTTTTCCTTTTATTCATTCATATTTGCTATTCTTAGTTAGAAGTTAGACTATCAAAAGTATTATGTTTCACTTCTGCTACCAAAGATAACAAAACAAGCAAACAACGCTATGTCCATTTGTTGAGTAATCTGCTGCTGGTTCCTTGTACACCAAGTAGTATAGCTTAGTCCTTAAGTTTCTTAGGATATGAGATAAGGACAGCTAGTAGTAGCAGTAGTCAATTTAGATTTTGCTTGTATACAGCTGCTACACAGCTACTAGGAGATGCAAGTTGGGCAGCAGAACCGACTATGCAGACCTATATATATGTACCTAATGCAATAGAGAAGGTAGTTCATTTTTGGCCACCACATAGTGAAGCAGCAGCAGCTCTCAGTTTCAGCCAACGCTGAAACTGAAATTGCAGTGTGTGTTTGTGTGTGTTCAGAGAGCTCAAGGCTCTTCTTCCACCTTGGTTCAAGGGAGAGGGAGAGGGAAGGTGAGCAGGGTCTGCTCACCCTGGGCTGCTGGTACAGCAGCTAACAAGTGGTATCGGAGCTTGTACACGTCGCTGCGCTTAACCGCCGGCGATGGATACGAGCGGTGGGAAGCCTGGCGTCGGCGACGGCAAGAAGCCGCAGGAGTCCCCAGAGTCCCCAGTCGTCCAGCCGCAGATGGAGATACGCACGGTGCGGGAGTTCGGCGGAGCCAGCTCCTGGCCGATGCTCACCCGCACCAACTACGGCGAGTGGGCTGTCCACATGAAGTGGAAGCTGCGCGCACGCAAGTGGTGGGCGGCTGTGGAGACCGGGAACGCCGGTGAGGAGGCGGAGGTGGGCGTCATGGAGGCGCTCATGGCATCTACACCCAGCGAGTACCATGAGGCACTTGGCCGGAAGGACACAGCCAAGGAGGCGTGGGAGATGCTTGCATCGCTCCGCGTTGGCTCGGATCGAGCCAAGAAGGCGAAGGCGCAGCAGCTGCGGAGAGAGTTCGACGATCTCCGGTTCAAGCCCGGGGAGACGGTGGAGGACTTCGCGCTGCGTCTGCAGTCGTTGGCGGGTCAGCTGGCCACGTATGGCAAGCCGATCGACGACGAGGACGTCGTGGCCAAGCTGCTGCGCGTCGTGCCAGCCAAGTACGCCCAGCTTGCCTTGTCCATCGAGACGATGCTGGACTTGTCCACTTTGTCGCTCGAGGATGTGACTGGGCGGCTGCGCGCGGTGGAGGACCGCGCACCGGCGGAGAAGGTGAAGTCCCAGCTGCTGCTGACGGAGGAGGAGTGGACAGCGCGGATGAAAGAGAAGCGCAGGTCCAGGGAAGGTTCCTCCAGCCGGGGCGGTGGTGACCGCAGCGGCGAGGGCAGCAAGCAGCGTGGCAAGGCGCCGGCGGACAAGAAGAAGAAGAAGCGCTACACCGACCCGAACGCCTGCCGACGTTGCGGGAAGGTGGGACACTGGGCGCGGGAGTGCCCAGAGAAGAAGCCGGAGAAGAAGGAGGAGGCACACCTTGCTCAAGACGACAGCGATGACGAGCACGCGCTCTTGATGGGTGAGTACTGCGCGCTGCAGGATGGCGAAGCAGAGGAGGCGGAAGCGGAGCAGAGGACTGCGACGCAGGCCGTCCACCTTGACGAGCCGCGTGCGCAGGTCCAACTTGGCGCTGTCGGGGATGAGCTGGAGCAGAGGTGGTACCTTGACTCAGGGGCCAGCAACCACATGACGGGGAGCAGGGCCGTCTTCTCCAACCTCGATGAGAGCAAGACCGGGACGGTCAAGTTCGGAGATGGCTCGCGGGTTCACATCCGCGGCCAAGGCACCGTTGTCTTCCGATGCCGGAACGGGGAGCATCGCGCGCTGACGGATGTTTACTTCATCCCGCAGCTGCGCTCAAGCATCGTCAGCTTAGGGCAGCTGGACGAACATGGTGCGGAGGTCCTGATCCGCCATGGCGTGCTGCGGATCAAGGACAAGGAGCGGCGTCTTCTCGCCAAAGTAACGCGCTCCCGGAACCGCCTCTACTTGCTGGATTTGAAGGTGGAGCAGCCCGTGTGCCTGGCGGCAGCGTGCACGGAGGAGCCCTGGCTGTGGCATGGCCGGTTCGGCCACCTGAGCTTCGACGCTCTAGGCCGCCTCGGCAAGATGGTGGTCGGGCTGCCGGAGATCAAGCACGCCGGCGAGCTCTGCGACAGCTGCCTAGCAGGGAAGCAGAAGCGACTGCCGTTTCCAAAGGCGGCAAAGTACCGGGCGGCTGATCCACTCGCACTGGTCCATGGGGACTTGTGCGGGCCAATCACGCCGGCCACACATGGAGGACGCCGGTACTTCCTCCTGCTCGTGGATGACTGCAGCCGGTACATGTGGCTGCAGCTCCTGACGAGCAAGAGCGACGCCGCGGACGCGATCAAGGCATTCAAGGCCCGGGCGGAGGCGGAATCGGGGAAGCGGCTGCGGGTGCTGCGGACAGATCGTGGCGGCGAGTTCACGGCGGTGGAATTCGCCGAGTACTGCGCCGAGGAAGGAGTGGGCCGCCATCTCACGGCTCCCTACTCACCGCATCAGAACGGCGTGGTGGAGCGCCGGAACCAGACCATTGTGGGCATGGCGAGGTCCATGATGAAGGCGAAAAGGATGCCGGCGGCGTTCTGGGGTGAGGCAGTCACCACCGCCGTGTTCATCCTCAACCGATCACCGACCAAAGCTCTGAAGGGGATGACACCGTACGAGGCGTGGCACGGGCACAAGCCCAATGTCTCGTACCTGCGCACTTTCGGCTGCATCGGCCATGTGAAGGCCACCAAGCCGGGCCTCGGCAAGCTGGAGGACAGGAGCACTCGCATGGTGTTCCTGGGCTACGAGGATGGATCCAAGGCGTATCGCCTCTATGATCCGGTCGGCGGCAAGGTGGTGGTGTCCCGGGACGTCATCTTCGACGAGGCGGCGTCGTGGAGCTGGGATAGGCCGGAAGCAGGGGTGGAGCAAGGCGGCGGGCTTTGCGACTCGTTTGTCGTGGAGCAGCTGGTGGTCCGTCGACACGGCGATGTTGTGGAGGCACCGGTGACCGGGGAAGCGGAAGCAGAGGAACCTGCGACGGCAGAGGTGGTGGAGCCACCTAGTCCGCTCGGAGCAGGGTCCCATGGCTCGCCAGGGCAAATGGCAGAGCAGTCCCCTGCTTCGCCGCAACAAGGGACACCGGCAACGGCGACGACGATCGAATATGCCACCCCTCCGTCCAACATCTCGGAGTTTGTGGACGCGTTCCATGAAGGGGAGGAGGTGCGGTTCCGCCGCATAGACAACGTCGTGGGTGATGCGGCGGTGCCCGGACTGGCGGCGCGGGTGCTCGATGACGACCCTACTCTGCTTCTGACGAGTGCAGAGGAGCCGGCCACGTTTGCCGTTGCGGAGCGCGACGCAGCGTGGCGGAAGGCGATGCTGGAGGAGATGAAGGCAATCGAGGACAACGGGACCTGGGACTTGGTCGATCTACCGGCAGGTTGTCGGCCGATCGGACTCAAGTGGGTTTTCAAGGTGAAGCGGGACGAGCGCGGCGCCGTGGTGAAGCACAAAGCGAGGCTCGTTGCCCGTGGGTACGTACAGCGTGAAGGGGTCGACTTCGAGGAGGTCTTCGCGCCAGTGGCGCGCATGGAGTCGGTGCGGCTCCTCCTCGCGCTTGCAGCGGCCAAGGACTGGCAGGTCCATCACCTCGACGTCAAGTCTGCCTTCCTCAACGGCGACTTGGCGGAGACAGTCTTCGTCAAGCAGCCGCCGGGCTTCGTCGTCAAGGGAGCGGAGCACAAGGTGTTGCGGCTAAGGAAGGCGCTCTACGGGCTACGCCAGGCCCCGCGAGCGTGGAACGTGAAGCTCGACGCCACCATGGCGGAGCTCGGCTTCACGCGGTGTGCCACGGAGCACGCCCTGTACACCCGCCGACGGGGGAAGGAGCATCTCATCGTCGGGGTGTACGTGGATGACCTCATCGTCACCGGCGCGCGTGCACAGGACATCGCCGGCTTCAAGGAAGAGATGGCCGCCAGGTTCAGGATGAGCGACCTGGGAGCGCTATCCTACTACCTCGGCATCGAGATGAAGCAGGGGGCGGACGCCATCAAGCTCGGGCAGCGCGCCTACGCGCAGAAGCTGCTGGAGCGGGCAGGCATGGCGGGCTGCAAGGCTGTGGCCACGCCAATGGAGGAGCGCATCAAGCTCTCCAAGGAGAGCACGGCGGCGAAGGTGGATGCTACGCTCTACCGGAGTATCGTCGGCGGGCTGCGCTGGCTCACGCACACGCGACCGGACATAGCGTTCGCGGTGGGCTACGTGAGCAGATTCATGGAGGATCCAAGGGAGGATCACTGGACGGCGGTCAAGCGGTTGCTTCGCTATGTCCAGGGCTCGATGGAGTTGGGGATCGTCTTCCCCAAGCACGGCAGCCTACAGCTGACGGTGTTCAGCGAGGCTCCGCCCAAGACCAAGGAGGGTGCGCCGGGGATCACGGCGTTCAGCGACGCGGACATGGCGGGCGATGTGGACGGGAGGCGGAGCACTTCTGGTGTGCTTGTCTTCCTCGGCGGTGCGCCGATCGCCTGGCAGTCGCTGAAGCAGAAGATGGTTGCTCTGTCTACGTGCGAGGCAGAGTATGTGGCAGCAGCCACTGCGGCGTGCCAGGTGGTCTGGCTGCGCCGGTTGCTGACAGAGCTCACCGGAGTTCAAGCTCAGCCGCCGGCACTCAAGGTGGACAACCAGCCGGCGATTGCGCTGGCAAAGAACCCCGTCCTCCACGACAGGAGCAAGCACATCGACGTGAAGTTCCATTTCCTTCGGGATTGCGTCGATGGAGGACAGCTTGTCATCGAGTTCGTCGAAACCGGTCGGCAGCTCGCTGACATTCTCACCAAGTCACTCGGGCGTCTCAGGTTCCTGGAGCTGAGGCAGATGATTGGCATGGCTGAGGTTAAGGGCTAGCAGCAGGATTAGGGGAAGAATTGTTGAGTAATCTGCTGCTGGTTCCTTGTACACCAAGTAGTATAGCTTAGTCCTTAAGTTTCTTAGGATATGAGATAAGGACAGCTAGTAGTAGCAGTAGTCAATTTAGATTTTGCTTGTATACAGCTGCTACACAGCTACTAGGAGATGCAAGTTGGGCAGCAGAACCGACTATGCAGACCTATATATATGTACCTAATGCAATAGAGAAGGTAGTTCATTTTTGGCCACCACATAGTGAAGCAGCAGCAGCTCTCAGTTTCAGCCAACGCTGAAACTGAAATTGCAGTGTGTGTTTGTGTGTGTTCAGAGAGCTCAAGGCTCTTCTTCCACCTTGGTTCAAGGGAGAGGGAGAGGGAAGGTGAGCAGGGTCTGCTCACCCTGGGCTGCTGGTACAGCAGCTAACACCATTGTGTCTGTTGCACAAGGAGAACTTGTTAAGTTGTTGAATAAGTGTTACTTAGTTTATATATGTTTTTCTTGCTCAACAGAACTTTATATCTATGGCCATATTATGGCTGGAACATATTTTTTTGAGGACCAAGTCACAATTTGTTACATCCATAAAGTTTCAAAGTAACTACGGAAAATGGTTGTGCTAATAGAGTGCTAACAGCTTGTGATATTTGTAACATAGGGTGATACTTTACAACGATGGAGAACAGAACCATACATCATGATCACAGGAAGTGGAAGGTAATAGTTTTGTACAGTAATTCATTAGGATGAATATGCATGGTATCTGCTTATTGACTTTCTTGAAAAAATGTAATATGCAATTCAGATGGGTTCCACCTCCCTTGTCATCCAACAGAAGCCCTGAACGTGAAAAGGAATCTACATTCGCTGCTGGTAGAAGCAGGGTAAGTAACTGTTAGACATGATCAGAGCATGAAATTCTTGTCCAGATGTCAAATAAATAAATGTCTGTTCTGTTACAATACTAAATTTGTGCTTCCCTCTTCAGCGTGTTGAAGTGGAGCGTACATTGACTGACTCACAACGTGATGAATTTGAGGACATGCTGCGAGCTTTGACATTAGAGAGGAGCCAAATAAAAGACGCCATGGGATTTGCCTTGGATAATGCTGATGCAGCTGGGGAGGTAATATACCTTCTAATATTATCTAATTGGCTCTATTTTCTTTTTTTTTTCTTTACTCTTTAGCATTGCTTAATGGTACTGTGACTTCACCCACATTGAGACCAGTTAATAGCTTTATAGTTATGTGTCAAGATCAAAATGAGCCTATGTAGTTACTGGATTCATGTGGCCAGACTCACAGTTGACTGACTGTTTGAAGGACAACCCTTGTGTTGACTGATAATATCTGTTTTATATTTTTATAAGAAGGAAGTGAGTAAAACTGGCGACATGTAATACATGATTGCCGAAATGGTATCAATTTGCAACATGCAAAGTGTTTATTGATTGATGAAATGCTATCTTTGTCCCTTCACCAATGTACACTATTTTGTTCCTTGGGCATCACTTAGATGATATGTAATAACTGTTGGGACCTGGTTTTGTTTTAAAATTTTGTTGTATTTATAGTTTAGCTTATTTGTTAGGATTAGTCATTATAGCCTTGTTGAGGCAAATCTTCTGAGATTGTGGTGTTTAGACTTTTCTCTTCCACATGATGTCTCTTCTGTAGTTCTCATTGCATGAATACTCATTGTTCATTGTCTTGTATTTCAGATTGTTGAGGTTCTTACTGAATCCTTGACACTCAAGGAGACGTCTATTCCAACAAAGGTTGCTCGGCTTATGCTAGTGTCTGACATCCTTCATAACAGTAGCGCTCCTGTGAAGAATGCATCCGCATTCCGAACGAAGTTTGAAGCTTCTTTGCCAGATGTTATGGAGAGCTTCAATGACTTGTACCGCAGTGTAACTGGAAGAATGACTGCTGAAGCTCTGAAGGTGACTTATGTTGCGCCATTTGTTGAATGCATGTGCTTATTTTTGTCCTTGATGTTCTTACATGTCTGCATGGATTTATTACTGTTCTGCAGGAGAGGGTTATGAAGGTTCTACAAGTTTGGGCAGACTGGTTCCTGTTTTCTGATGCATTTCTAAATGGGCTGAGGGCTACTTTTCTTAGATCGGGCAACTCTGGTGTTGTTCCATTTCACTCGTTATGCGGTGATGCACCTGAAATTGAAAAGAAAGGTAGTTCTGAGGATGGAAATGATGGATTTAAGCTTAATGAAGATGTCGCCTTGGCTACTGGAAAGGCGGCAGCAACAAAGGAGCTATTAGGGCTCCCACTAGCTGAACTTGAGCGCCGTTGTAGACATAATGGCCTTTCTTTGTGTGGTGGTAAAGAAATGATGGTTGCCAGGCTGCTTAACTTGGAAGAGGCTGAGAAGGAACGAGTATATGAGAAGGATGTCGACATGAAATATGTGCAGGGTGAACAGCATAGGATTGGAAGAGAGGACAGTGGTGTGAATGCTCATAGTACTTCAAAATTTGGCGAGACTCCTAATGGTGATGAATTAGATGTCTCTCGGAACAGTATGCGAGCTGGTAAAGGTCGTTCTGGAGATTCTGCTTTTGCCGAACTTGAATCGTTTCCAAGCAAGAAGCCGAAATACGATCCTGTTTTGCCAGCTTCGAAATGGAGTCGAGAGGATGACATCAGTGACGATGAAGATAGAAAAGGTGGTCGAGGCTTGGGATTAAGCTATTCATCCGGAAGTGATATTGCTGATGATCTTGGAAAGTTTGATACAGAAGAAGCTAGTACAGACCACACAAGTTATCATCATGATACGATTGTTGATGAAGAACACAGGTACTTGTCTGTGTTCAATATTTTTACCATTTCCATGCTAGTTTTTATAAGTGCCTGCCAAGCACATACTACTAAGGCGCCGCTCCTAGTGGCTCTGGCTCCACGTGCACACGCATTGTAGGTTACTTGACAGCACTGTTGTGCACTGTCGAGCGAATCGAAAAAGCTCTGGCTCTGGCAAAACATAATTGCGAAATTGGCAGAGCTGGAGGAGCTAGTGTTGTGAGGCTCTGGCAGGGCTCTCATACAGTACTGCTACAGTACCAGAGCTGGAGCCGCACAGAGCCTCTCCAAACATGCCATTATTTTCTTCAACTAACTCCAATGCCTTCCTTCTCTGCAGGCAGAAGTTGAGGCAGATTGAGATTTCTGTCATGCAGTACCGTGAATCTCTCGAGGAGCAGGGTCTGCGAAACTCAGATGAGATTGAGAGGAAGGTTGCCAGCCATCGAAGGCGGCTTCAGTCAGAATACGGTTTATCCACTTCAACTGATGGTGCTAACAGCAGGCGATCCTCTGGTATGTAAGAAGGCAGGAGGGACACAACTCCGCATGTTAGTTTATGCACTAACAATGAGCCATGTTTTACCCCTGAACTGCATTCAGTCTTTGCTGTCCCTATATTTTGTATAAGCTAGGTACACACACTTTAAACGTTTTTCTATTTTGCAGAAAGAACATCATTGGAGCGGAAAGAACATGATTACCCTAGGAAACGGCGTCGGAGCCAGAGTAGAAGCCGCAGCCCTCCAAGGAAGTCACAGGAGAGGGATCGAGAGCACAGTCGCAGTAGAGACCGATCGCATGGCAACGATGCCGGGAGGGATAGAGTACGCGAGAAAAGTGCAAGCCGAGGGCGAGACGACCACTACGACAAAAGCAGAGACAGAGAGGACAGGAGAAAGGGGAGGTGACCCAAATGAAACCCCTGGTCACCATTCATCATTTGCCCGAGGAGAATATTCGAGCTGGGCTACACGCCCACCAGGCACCAGCAGCTGCATCAGATCAGCTGCACCAGGCAGCAGGTTACCTTTGGTCTGCTCCATGTGCTTCGTTTGTAAAAGGAGTTTGTGAGGATTAAGTTGAGGTTTCGCAGAGAAGACTTGTTTGTAACTCGTTAAATTTTGCGGATTAAGATGTGTAGTTTATGATTAAAACCAATGCTGAGTATACCCAGACCCAGAACTGTTAGTATCAGACAACCGAGGCATGGACTGTGATTCTGTTCTTCCCTGGTGGGCTGCAGGTGGATCTTGCACGGCGTGCGAGTTACTGTTTGGTGCGTGTCGGCGCATGCGCCGACAGTGGCTCCAACCAACGTGCTCACGCGAGCGCATGAATTCCACTGCGACCCTGCACGAGTATGCGTCGCTAATCATGCCCTAGCATGCGAGCATGTGCGGTGCGCTACTGACATGATGTGCTTAAGCTATTTGTCTGTGGACGCTTTGGGGGACAGGTGCATAAGAGGATGACGCTATTGCGGGGACAAGCTTTTTCATGATGCTTGGTGTTAAGGATAGATTCGAAGAAGCTGGATAATGGATGTGTTAGAACAGAAGTTGTAGTGCATTTGGACAATATCGTCATGGTATATACTCCTATGTTGGAGAGGCAGACGTTCTCTGGCCGATGATACATCTTCCCTCCTAGGGTTGCTGTCCGAAGACTGGTTGGTTAAATGGTTAATGTCTGGAAGATGGAGAATCCTGGGACGCACCGGCGCACCGTATTAGTATTGTAAATGGTACTCCCTCCATTCCAAATTATAAGACGTTCCAAGAATCTTGGATAGTCAAAGTTTTTCAACTTTGACCAAAATCATAGAGAAAAATATAAAGATTTATACCATCAAATATACATATTATGGAAATATAACTAATAAAGAATCTAATTGCACTTAGTTGATATCATAAATATTATTATCTTATTATATAAATTTGGTCAAAGTTGAAAAACTTTGACTCTCCAAGATTCTTGAAATGTCTTATAATTTGGGATGGAGGGAGTATAAGAGTTCGTCTACGACACTTGAGTGTTTCTGGTGCCCAGAACACTCTCGATCTTGTTCTTCTCCTGACCACAGCGCCGCCTCGTGTCTGTGGGAATCCCGTCGGAGCTCCTTTGGCGAGACCCCCTCCCCCCTCCCGGGCACCGTTATGGCTATGGGCGTCCCCGACCTACCTGGCCCAGTCCCTTCCTCCCTCTTGTCCCTCTTACCGTCTGGCCACCCTGCCTCTTCTAACTTTGCCGGAGCTGGAGAAGAAGAGAGAAATTTCGGAGATGAAAGGGAGAGGAACGAATAACAACATTACCGAATTGTAATGGTGTCACGTCGTGTTATAAAAAAAAGGACGCATTAGCACGCACCCGGTCTAAAACCTGTGGTACGGTGTTGCCCACAGAATCAGAGATAGAAAGAGTCGAGGCCAGGGAACGGACTGACGGGGAAAGGGCACCAACCTCTGGATTCCTTGAGCCCGTCAGCTAGTCTCTAATCTATATCCAAAGCAGAAGCAGCTGCCGTGTACTGTCAGCAAGCACACGCAACTCGGACACGAAACGAAACATGTGTGTGTGTGTGTACGCGGCGCGGTGCGTGTGTGGCCCGCCCAGACACGACGACGGAATGGACTGTTTCGGATGCCCTAGTACGACATCGTTAGCAGCAACAAGACCAAACGACGACCCGCTCTGCTTTGCTAACACACACACACACGTCATCACTCCAAAAAAATCTCTTATCGCCGTCACCGCTGAGGTGTTTGGATTCATTTTCCTGCAGTCCGATCGTCACGTCGATAAACTATGAGCGAGCTTTCCATCCATGTCTCATCTATACCATGTCATATTGTCATGTCTTTCAACCGGGCCGGGAGTCCCGTATCGTTTGCCACTTGCGAGTGGCGTCTGCCGTGGCATGCATGAACGGCAGAAAGAAAACGGCCCGATGAGTTGCACCTGCGTGTCCTTTCCGAGCTTCACTTCACCCGATCGACCTGCGGCTGCATTCGGACAGCGACCAGTGCCAATGATTCCGTTCGCTTCTTCTCCACTGTACGGCACTGTAGCTGAGCGGAAGCAAACGGGCCCCACTACTTGTAGCGCTGATGGATCGACTCCATTTGAAACATACAGTAGGAATTTCGTAAAAGCCAGTTGGTTTTCAAACGAACTCGTGTAAGACTTTTATAATACAGTTTTGCATAACTGAAATGGAAGGATGTATATCAGTACTACTTTAAGGACAGTGTTATGTTATATAAGACTCTGTAGATGTAACTAATCAAGTTCAGTTTATATATATATATATATATATATATATATATATATATATATATATATATATATATATATATATATATATATGGGAGGCTAGAAAAGGAGTTTCCTAACCAATGAGACCAGTGCAAGTGCAGTTGTGCATGCGGTGCACGTAGCAGCAGTAACCCATGCGGCCGCCGCCGCACCAGGTGAGAGCGGTCCGAGCCGGCAGCGCCAGATGAGGTGACAGCGACGTGCAGCAGATGGATAGATGACGATGCATCATCGATCGCATCCAGAAAGGAGGAACCGGAGATAAAATATCCCACTCCGAACCGCAACGGTGCCTCCCGGCGATCTCAAAGGCCGCCGCTCTCGTGTGCCCCCTCGTCGCTAGCGCTGCCCCCTCCTGGTTTCGGCTCCAGTACACACACCAAGAAGATCCGAATCTGATCTCACCCCACCCGGCAGTCCGGCACCCGCCAGGCGCCAGCCAAGAAGAGGAGGAGTTCGGGAATTCCGGACGGCCGGACCGGATCTGAATCTTTTGGACGCTGCCTCTCTCTGCTTGCTCGGAGTGGAGTGGAGTGGAGTGTCCGATCCGACACCCGAGCGTGGAATCAATCCAGCGGTTCTCTGTTAAAATCCCCGCAAAATGCTCGTGCATTCCAGCCAAAGGAGAACGAAGGAATAGTGTGCACACCGACTGTCCTGTCGCATCGCATCTCTCGTTCGCCACTGGCAGTTGGGCCACCACCACCACGCCGGCGGCCCTACCCGCGAGGCAGTCGCGGTTGACTGCTGCCTGCTGGTACGAGTACTAGTAGTAGCAGTGGCGCATCGGCCGATCTCCTCTCCTCTCTCAGAGTACGTACTAGGGTGTCCCGGTCGCGCGTGGCTTCCACCACCCATCTCCCTCGGCAGTCAGCAAGCTTTCCTTTCCTTTCCTTCTCCTTCCCCCCACATCGCTGTCCGTTCGTTCTGATCGCCGCTATCCTCGTCAGCCCCGAGCCCGGCTGCGGCGGCGGCCGGCACGTACGAGCTGACGGCGGCGGCGGCGGCGGCGGGATCTTGCCGCCAGCGGCAGCGGCAGTGCCAGGTACGCGCACAGGAGAGGCCGTGGCCAGTTCTTCCTTGGATTCTTCCAGCTTCTACACTGTACGGGGGTATTATTATTATTTATGTATTTGTTTCATCCAAGAGTCCAAGAAACCGGTGCTGTCTTCGGTATCGTTGATTGTTGATTCCGGGAGGCGGTTTCTTGTTGCGACAGACAGTCCGATCTCGCGGCTCAACAAAAGAGCCAATCCTCTGGGTGTCGTTTTTTTTTGGTTTCTGTTGTTGATTAATTACAGTATAGTATGCATGGAGCTGGCTGTCTGCAGCCCTGCAGGTGCTATCGATAATTCAATACGATTCAACCTGTTGGGAGTATCTTATACGTTTTTATCTACACTCCAAAGTCCAAACCAACCATTTCCTTGTTTCTACAATACCAAGTTTGTTGCAATTGGGCCAAACAAACGATGGTTACATGTATTTTATCAAAAAAAAAAAACACCCTCGTCTCACCTAGCTCGGGTTTTAAAGGGAAAGCAGCTGCGGTGTTGTCATCGCCCATTGTTTGCTCTTGTCATCATCGCCCATCAGTTCGTTTTTTTTTAAAACAATTTTTAATAGTATTTGTCAGTACACTTTTCATTTTTTTAATCAAAAAGGCTGTTTGGGTCATATTATGAAACAATTCGTCATGTTATTCTTTCTGATAAATTATTGAAGGTGGTTGGCCAAAGGATTAATAATGAGGAGTAAAGAATCCTAGTCTGTATCGTTATATGGTAGCCATGAGGGTGGTTTATATTAGGCCCCCAGTTCTGTTCCTGTGCAGGTGTACCTGGGTTTCGCAGTTGCTTGTCTTTTCTGATCGCTCAGGTACTGTGTCGTGCAATTATTGGTTTTTGTATATCAATCAAGGGACTGAATTTCTTTTTTTTTTGAGGGTTAAGGGACTGAATTGTGCTAACCATAGATTGTGGTGGGAGCCATATTCTCTGTCTTACTTGGAAGTAATGCCACTTCCCATCATTTTGTTAGGTTCTTGTTTCAGCTATCTTTGTCATGTTGTATCTGTATTAGTCCTTCCTAGTTCCTGCAATGCGTATTTGTCATGTTAATGTGGTATGATGGGTGATCACATCGTTGGCTGTCTGGTTTTTTGTGGTGATCCAGTGTTGTTAAGTTGCATTTTGAGGTTCAAAGCACGTGTTCTTTGGTTTTATTGTTAAGGATCAGTCGATGCCTCTTGTCGTGCCCATGTTTTGCTAAAACTTTTGTAGCGGAGCTGAAAATTGAATTTTGTTTGATGCAGGACTTCGTGGGCACACCGATCTAAGTTCTCAAGTTCTTGACCTGACCTTATCAGTTTTGGTATGTCGTTGTTCTGTTATGTTTACTCCTCAATAACTACACGTTCTTTCCTTATGCTATGATTTTTCTAATCTACAGTTTATAAGGATGGGGGTTTACCTCAGCACTCCAAAAACTGATAAGCTATCTGAGAATGGAGAAAATGATAGACTTAAATTTGGTCTTTCATCTATGCAAGGATGGCGAGCAACCATGGAAGATGCTGTGAGTTTCCTAATCCTAGGCTATTAACATCTTTAGCATTTTATTTGCATGACCAGGGGTGTGAATTGGGGTCACCAAATGACTCCCATGTGCATGATGGATGTAATTTTGTTACATCTGGAATCACCGAGGCTGGTATGACAACCTTTTAGAATATTAACTTTTGGAGATAGGATGAGTAACGTTGTATGGGTTACAGTTAATGTTGGCATGTGTTGCTTTTCATGGTTTCACCCCTAGAAAGATAGCATCATAGAACCAATCTAATGCCATCAGTTGTTCGAGTATGTTTTTTTTTGTTGAACACTATTAGAACATGCTTTCAGGAAACTGTGAACCCATCATTTGTCATGGACTAGAGGCATTAGCTCTCTTTTGTCAATACTAGATCGATATTCCTTTGATTTCATTTGCTGCTTTAACACAATGAGTTTAATTAGTTCAGTGTCAACTACACACATAGTTAATATCTGAAACACGCCTAGCATTTTATCACTCAGGCCATTTCTGAAATTGTTCCATGATACAATGTTTAACAATCTGGAATTCAACAATCTGTGCATCCATGCAGCATTCAGCATTGCTAGATCTTGATAGCGAGACAGCATTCTTTGGTGTTTTTGATGGTCATGGAGGTAAGCACACTAACAATGATCAGTGCCTTTTATGTTCCATTGTATTAGACTACTCAGGACGGATGCTGCTATGCCAAATATTTGTAGAGCCAATCTTTAACATCGCACAACCTCATATGGATTGCTTTACCCAGGAAGAGTGGTTGCCAAATTCTGTGCAAAATATCTGCATGGTCAAGTTCTCAAAAGTGAAGCCTATTCAGCTGGTGATCTAGGAGCTGCTGTCCATAGAGCTTTCTTCAGGTATATGGTGAACCAGATCCCACATGAGATATAATAAAGCTTAAATTTTTATAGCATTGCTGTCAGCTCAACGATGACAATTTCTAATTTATGGTTGTGCTACTTCAGAATGGATGAAATGATGCGAGGACAGAGAGGTTGGCGAGAACTATCTGCACTTGGAGACAAAATAAACAAGTTTAGCGGTATGATAGAAGGATTGATTTGGTCTCCAAGGGGCAGTGAATCGAATAGTCAACAAGATGATTGGGCTTCAGAGGAGGTATATATGCAACTGACTGCTGCTGCTTTCACTTTTCTAACATAAATGTACATCTATTTCCTCTTCTTAATGAAATATAGATTCTTGTGTTTCAGATTCTTAGATACTTGTGTCAGTTGTGAATTTAACAGCCAGAAATGAAGGCTTTGCTGTCAATAATGATGTACCATGAGTTGATTTTGAAATATGAAAATCAGTTTTCTGATATTCGTTCATGTGTAGCAGTTCTTCTTCATGATTGTTTGAATTATGGTATTAAATTTAGTAACCCCCTTTCATAGATAATCTTTGATTAGGGACAACACCCTGATTTTGTCTGTGGTATATATGCATCTGGCTACTGCTGTTTTCACTTTTCTAAATAGATGCACAGCTGATTTTCCTCTCATTAAAACAAATACCATATCTTTATCTTTTCAAATACTTGCAAGCTGTAACAGTTGTGAATTGCTAATAGCAGCTGATATTTTATGGAAAAAGAAATCCATGCGAAGAGAAAACTGCCACACAAACTTGGAAGATGTGATGTCATTAATGTACTGAGCTAATTATGAAATGTGGTATTCTGAAGTCCATGTCTTTATTATCGTTTGAATTATGGTATTGGATTCATGGAACATGTCACATGTATGATCATTAATCAGGGACCTCACTCTGACTTTGCTGGGCCAACATGTGGGAGTACAGCATGTGTAGCACTGATAAGAAACTCCCAACTTGTTGTGGCAAATGCTGGTGATTCTCGTTGTGTTATTTCAAGGGCTGGAAAGGTATGTTACTTGTTCTCTTGCCTTACTTAGTAAATAAGATATCCTTGATATCTTGAGTATATATATTTGTTCTGTGACAAATGCATGGTAGGCATACAATCTATCAAGGGACCACAAACCAGAGCTTGCAGTTGAGAGAGAAAGAATAATGAAAGCAGGGGGGTTCATCCATATGGGACGAGTAAATGGAAGTTTAAACTTGTCAAGAGCAATTGGTTAGTTATTTTCTCGCTTATTTCAAGTATGGTGCACCTGGCTTTGTGCCTTAAGATGCAAGTACCTCTTCATAGGAGATGTGGAATTTAAACAGAACAAATTCCTGCCTCCCGAGAAGCAAATTGTGACGGCCAATCCTGACATTAATGTCGTAAGCTCTCTAAATATAGACATTGTCTGCTACTCTGCTATGGAACTGTTAAGTTACTAGTATTTTCTTTTCTTTAGAAGTTCATGCAATCTTTTCCTGTGTTAGGTGGAGCTCTGTGATGATGATGACTTTATTGTTGTAGCATGTGATGGCATTTGGTAAGGCTATTTATCTAAAGTTTCCGTACCTTCACGCTATGTACAGCTAAAGTTTATTACGTTCCTAGAGCACAAAACTGTACACCTCGTGATATTCTTACTGATATCAAGTGCTTGGCTTTAACATACCATTCACCTCTTATAGAACTACTAGTTTGTTTGATGAACAGGGACTGCATGTCAAGCCAACAGCTGGTGGATTTGATCCATGAGCGTATAAACATGGTAAGCAACCACGTTCTTTTTAAAACTGGCAGCTGGAACTGAACTTTTAGTACGACTGAAGTGGCAGGCAGTGACAAACTATGAATGGGGCAAACAATTGCAGGAGAGCAGCCTATCAGCCGTGTGTGAAAGAGTGCTGGACAGATGCCTGGCTCCGTCAACAGTCGTTGGAGATGGGTGCGATAACATGACCATGATCCTGGTGCAGATAAAAAAACCAGTCAATCGGAACAAAAAGGCCGAAGTAGCAGGTCAATCTGCCAACAATGCAGATGAAGTCGAGAGTCGGTGAGTACTGAGTACATGCCTTGCTTTCTTCCTAGTTGGAATCTTTCTCGTATCTTTGTCACATATTAACAGAAATTCTTTGGACTAGTGTCGCTGAGGAGTGAAACATAGTTGGCACAAGGGCGCAACCATTTGCTTTCATAAGAGCAGGAAAAAAAAATGAAGAAATGTGCAATGTACATATCTCAACTGTATGTGGCATGATATGCACATCCTGCATAAGAATCTCAGATAATGGCATTGCCTAGTGCTGTGCTGGATCTTCAGATCACAACTGTCATACTCCGTATGTTGCCCGTTGAGCATTTCAGCTGCAGCTTTCTGTCATCTACAGCCCTTGAAACTGCGGCAAAGTCGGTGTATTCTATCTGTGGTGTAGCATTCCTAGTGTGCTGTAAACAAGCTTGGTTCCATGCCTCACCAGCTGTGCTTTCCTTCAATATGGTGCGTCAAATCCAGTTTTTGTTGCGAGAATGAACCGTGACACCGAATACTCATACTCGAACCTGAATTACCGGCTCGCTATTTCATATTGTGAGTATATGATGAATCTGATTTTAGTTTGGGTAATTCGGCTATTAGTCCCCGGTACCTGATGTACCCATTTTATGTGAAATAATGGGAAGACTGTTTGCTATTTGGTTGTGATTGACTAATTATGTGGTTTCGTAATGTCAATTTTTGAGGTAATTGGGAACTACTCATGTTTCTTTTTCTGAAATGCTACTAAAGAACTGCTGTTTATGTTACTGAAAGTTCCTGCTATAGTTATGTCCATTACAATGGTTTTACCAATTTCAGATAGTTTGGAAACGCTACTATTTTCTCAGCACAAATTTCGGAAAACTAAATTTTTGAAAGCCCAAATTATCAGACTTAGAACTTCACAGGTAACCTGAATGACTGCCCACATTAGCAGCACGCTAGTTGCTGCTACAACACAGTTGTAAGCAGACTATAGCGATGCTATAGAAGGATATAGCAACACCACGGCGGTTGAGAAGATTCCTCCGCTAAATGCTACTCCCTTCTCTCCGCCCCAAAAAAAAGTCCCTATAGGAATGATATATGCTGGTTAATTTTTTTTTAACTTTGATTAGATTTATAGAAAATACGTATATATATATATATATGGTTAAACTTTTATAACTAGATTTATAGAAAATATATATAATATCTTTTTATTAAAATTATACGTGCAACATTTATATCTCCGAATAAATTTATTATAAAAGTATATTCAAATATATATTGAACGATACTAATTCTATATCATAAATATTAATATTTGATTATATATATTTAGTCAAAGTTAAAATATATTATTTTTTAGAAAGCGAGAATGACTCTTTTTCGGAGATGAGAATATAGCCTAGAACATTGATTTTGATTCATGCTACCGTTCATTTTTGCACACCCCCAAAACATAGACCCGTTTAGATGCTTGGAATTGAATTCATTTTAAGAATCATAATTTAGATACATATTAATTAAGTTGATATGATTATATATGGATTGTATTTGTATATTATTGTTGTCTATACGAGAGAGATACTCATGGTTGCATTTCTATCGTAGGAGAGTGAGTTGAAGAGTGTTATAAATTGCAAAATAAAAATATAACATGGTGATCTATAGAATCTATTTCCCTCTCTCACCCTATGAATTTGAGATAAGCTTATATATGAACTTTGAAAAACGATGAATGTTAAATTCCAACAAATAGCCTAGTTTGTTTACTGGTGAATGATGGTGAGGGTAGACGATGATGTGGGGGGTTTTAGTGGAGCGGAAAACAGGGCCTGAGCTAGTCTCGTCCGTCCGATCATCGCTCCTGCCGCCCGATGCCCGCCACGACCGTCCATCGTCCTCGCCCCGCGTCGGTCGCTCCTGTCACTCCTTATCCCTTCCTCGTCCGCCAAACAAAATCCCCCATCGCCTGCGCCTCCTTCCCCATCCGCACCCGGCCCGCTGCTCCTCCGGCAGCTCCGCCACGCGCCCACCCGCAACCTGCCCCGCACGGCCGGCGCTGTCTGGCATAGTGGTACTAGTATCTATCAAATCAGCCATCTGCCCCTTCCTATTAAGGCCACGTCCATTTCCCTTTCCATTTCCTCTCTACCCTCCTCTCCCTCGTCTCCAGCGGGCGGTGGTCTCACCTCCCTTTCCCCGTCGCCCCTGATGGCTCCCTCGGCAGCTCTGGCTCCGGCGGCCTTCCGCTCCGCCTTCTCGACGCCGCTCGCGTCGAACCCTACCCGTAAGTCGCAAAGCTCCAACTTTTACGCCCCGTTTCGGTCGGTTCTTCCTCGAGTTACGATTTAGAGCCGGCGGGAGTAAGTAGGAAATCTGGAATCGGTTCCTCCACAACGGCTGCACAGCGCATTATCCATGCGGCTGTGTGTCTGATTTGGGAAAGAGTTCCGTTGGAGGTGGCGTCGTAGTCTTGGGCGTTGGCGTGGCGGGGGCTGCGTGCGGGAACGCCAGGCGCGGCTGACTTGTTGGAGCAGCGGCCTTCGCTGATGGTAGCCGGCTGCCTGGCTTGGAGCCGTTGAGCTCGAGTCGGGGTCTTGAAATGAGGAGAGCTGTCCATCTTGGAACGATTACTCAGCTGGACCTGCCTATGAACAATTAGGAGCATGAGAAAATTACTCTAGGTTTTTAGATTTACTATGGACTCTCGTTTCTCTGTTGAACCAAACTTTTATAAAGTGGGCTCGTGTGCACTATTCCAGGCTTCCATTCCTTTGTTCCGAGTCACCATTGCATACTTGATGATAATTTGATATTGGATTGGGTAACATCTGAACATCTTGTGCCCGCTGTTGACTGTTGTTCAGGTAATAGAATAAACATAGAAGGTGCTTTCTGTTTGCCGTGTTCCACAAGGAAGAGAGCTAGTTATAGACCTTTCCGAGTTTACAGTTTATTTGGAGGGAAGAAGGATAAAGACGAGAACGGTGATGAGGCGCCATCGAAAGTAAGGAATTGACCCATCATCTTTTTTTCAGTGTTATTGTGAAGGTTCCGTTCTTAATAATAGTTTGAACTAAGAAAAACTCTCTAAATTCAATTTTTTTATGGACAATTCATTAGGCATTTATGTGAGAACTAAAGAAGTCCATTTTTTGCCACTCAACTATAGCTTAATTTGATTTTGGCCATTCAACTGTGATACCAAAAATCTTTGGCCATTGAACAATGAAAACCGTTCATGTTTGGTCATTAAGCTGGTTTCAATGGTACTTTTGCTGACGTGGATGATCTGGCAATAGGCCCACCAGGAAACCAGCTAGATGACCAAATGTAAATCGCTTCAATAGTTGGGGTCAAAGATTTCTGGTTTTCAAGTTTCATGGTCGAAATCAGACTTGGGCGATAGTTTAATGGCAAAACTGGACTTATCCCTATATTTATGAGGCAAATAAAGAAAAGCATGCAAATAATTCTACAGAAATGAGCTAACACCTACTATCTACGAGTTGCGCCTCGAGACCAGTGTACTTTTATTCTACCTTAATGAAATGACGCGCAGTCCTCCTGCACGGTTTGAGAAAAAAAAAACACCTACTCTTTATGCCGAGAGTCATGGAACCCAAAATTTCAAGCTTTTTCTTTGTTTTGATATTTGAGTAGTGATTGTTCATATGAAAAATGACTCTGCTAGTACATAGTTATCTTTGTAATACAGTTACCTTTGAGGATTGCTGAACTGACTCCGGTCATTTATTTTTTAATATATATCTTCTCATTTTGTAGTTGGCATTTTGTTTATAGTGATTTTGAAGCCCTCTGATATTTTAATAACTTTAGGCAGGAATTTTTGGAAATATGCAAAATCTATATGAAACTGTTAAGAAGGCCCAAATGGTTGTCCAAGTTGAGGCTGTCCGGGTGCAGAAGGAGCTTGCAGCGTATGCATTTATATCATTAAATCGTCTTTCTCATGTTGATGCAAAATAGCCTGCCTGTGTGACTTTATTTTTCTCCTATTTTTTAGCACTGAGATTGATGGTTATTGTGAAGGTGAACTAATCAAGGTATCTTTGGGAAGACCTTTTATTATATTCTCTGTATGAAACTTTGTTTACCCCTGCCAAACAATTGAATTTTTACATTACTGAGAACACTAATGATTGGGCCTGTAAAAATCTTAGCATCATTAACAGCCCATCAATATTTTTCTATTCAAAATCTGGTCATGTTGTAAATACGAGATTATGGTTTCTTGTCTTTCCTATAAGGTTTTCAATTGTTATCTGAACTACACAAAATCACCTTACTTTTGTTAGCTCTGGGTCTAGGTAAAACTGTATATAGTAAATATTTTAGGTCAGTCTTATGTGTTGTTTTGAGTTTTGACATACGGACACTGGCAAAGCTGTCCGTTTCAAGGCAAATAGTTGATATATTGTGCAGGTGTTGTTATACATGTGAAAACAATATGTGTGAGTATCTAGAATGTGGCATCTTTATAAATTTGTAAACAATATATGTGCTGTTGTGGTTTTCTGTGCCCTATGTATTTATTGGTGTGCACTTTAGCTATTTTGTGTTTCTCTACTTCCATTTCTTACCCAGGTCCATAACTGTTCTTGATCCCCTCAACAGGTTACACTTTCTGGAAACCAGCAACCTATTAGAGTTGAAATCACGGAAGCTGCAATGGACTTGGGTGCTGAAGTATGTATTATGCCTTTGCTAGTTTGATTATTTTATCTGAAGTTTCTGCGTGAATGCTGTCATGACTGATGTAGTGATTGTCCATATGATTGTTTGCATGCTGAGGTAAATCAATATTGATTCTAGTGATGTAGTTATAGGTTATAACAACCCATTTCTAAAAAATCTGAATGTGAATTGGCTACACATCTTATGTTTGTGCACATTCGCACCAGAGAAAATTGCATGTTGTTACTGACACTTGTGCTAAAACGATCTGGCCTATGAACAATGTGCATCTGTGAGCATGCCCATCAGAAATATCATTGGAATGCAGGATAAAGTTTCATATTCATGACACACACAACTTATCTGCGTAAGAAGACATTGATCATTGATGGTCTATATCAATGAAGGTATTCAATTCATTGCTTCAAAGGGGAAAATATGGAACCCCCATCGCTTGCACCCCTGTATTAGAAAAAGATGCATCTTGTGTCAACCTCTGTTACATATAAAGATGAGACTTGCGGATTAGTTAGATTTTTGTACATTCTAGATGGATGGAGGATTGCCTGGCTTGGCATATGAGATATAGGAAAGCCTTAGGCCACCTCAACATTTTATTTTGTTGTCAATCTCTTGCTTATCCTAACACTTCTTATGCTTCCTGTTAGAAACTTTCCGAGTTGGTCAACGATGCTTACAAGGATGCACATCAACGGAGTGTCCAGGTGTGAATCCGGGGATGCTTTATTGCATACGATAACAGGAGGGGTTTACAGCTGATTGCTGTATAGAGAATGTAAAATTTATATTTATACTAAAATGATCTCCGACTAATGCCTGCAGGCCATGAAAGAGAGGATGGCTGACTTGGCACAGAGCTTAGGAATGCCTGCGGGCCTCGGCGATGGTCTCAAGTGATGCCGCAATTCTGAAAACTTTCCAATAATTTTTCTTCCTCAATTTTGTAAACTAGCCGTGTGAGTCGTAAAGTTTAATTATCCCTCTGCGACCTCTCATAGCTGCTGCTGCTGCTGTCTGCATAAGAAGTGTACTTGTGAGCACTTGTTTCTTCCAGCTCTAGCTGCAATTTGCTGCTTTGCACAAGTATATTTTCTAGAGGAAATGAATCATGGTAATTAGGCTGCAAAGTTGCGAATTGCAAGATACGGGCCAGGCTCTGTTGGGCCACCTTTTACCCATTCTTGTGACCTGTACTATACGTCTATACATACCACCAAATGCCTTCAGTGTCGGTCGTTGTGTGGCCAAAGAGAAATCTTGACACTGGTGAACGTGAAGAGAAATGCTAACTTTCGCTTGTCACATCACATCATCACTAAACCCGAGCCGTTGAATGTCGTCTACTCGTCCTCGTTCCTACTCTGGTCTTTTAAATAGTGGGCTACAACAAATAACGACATCTTTTTTCTAGAGGCTATAAGGCTATAGCGGAGTTATAGTAGATAACGGTTTATAAGAAAATTATGAAAAATACAAATAATTGATTCGTTAAAACATGACATACATAAAAATTGATTAACATAAATATGTTTTCAAAGTTCTAGAAATGTAAAAAACATGATTCAATATGATACTAAAGCATAGTTCATGAAAGAAACTAAAGAGTTGAATTTTCTAAAATACCAACTTTAGAACAAAATATTAGTCAATAATAACTAGATTATTACTATTATAGCTGAAATTAACATAGTGACACTATTTAAAAGCTATATAATGTAATATAGTGGTTATAAAAGACATAGCGACAGAAATGATAATAACTTAGCATTGTCTCTCTCCAACAGTTATAACGGTCCCCAAACTTGTGTCGTTGTGTCATCCCGGTCCCTAAACTTACAAATCGACCGTTTAGGTCCTCAAACTTGTTTGGTTGTGTCATCCCGGTCCCTAAACTTGTTCGGTTGTATCATCCCGGTCCACAAACTTACAAATCACTCGTTTAGGTCCTTAAACTTAGTCAGTTGTGTCATCATAGTCCCTAAACTTTGTTTTGAGTCTCATCTAGATCTAAACATGACAATTTAATAACTTTATATCAACAAATAATTCATAATTTTTTCATATAAACTCGAATGAAATCAAACTTTATATCAAAATTGTAGCCCTCGATGTGATCTACAACTTTGTAGTTGATTTTTTTTGATTTAAAACTGTTTAGGGTCCCAAAGTGTTGTTTTATGTTTATAGATTTTGAAATTTAAAATTTAAAATTATTTTTTTGGATACTAAATGACTTTAAATAAAAAAATTTATCTACAACGTTGTAGATTGCATTGAGAACTATAACTTTTATATAAATCATGTCAATATTCAAGATTGTTTGATAATTTTAAATTTTAAATTTCAAAATCTATAATCATACAACAATATTTTGGGAGCCAAAATAGTTTGGAATCAAAAACTTTTCAACTACAAAGTTGTAGATCACATCGAGGGCTACAATTTTGATATAAAGTTTGTCTTCATTCGAGTTTATATAAAAAAGTCATGAATTATTTGTTGATATAAAGTTATTAAATTGTCATGTTTAGATCTAGATGAGACTCAAAACAAAGTTTAGAGACCAGGATGATACAACTGACTAAGTTTGAGGACCTAAACGAGTGATTTGTAAGTTTAGGGACCGGGATGACACAACCGAACAAGTTTGAGGACCTAAATGGTCAATTTACGAGTTTAGAGACCGGAATGACACAACAATACAAGTTTAGAGACCAGTGATGGACTTTACTCTCTTTTTTTTTCCAGGGAAACGACCTCTGCCTTTCATGGAGGCTTTGGCATCATCCTCCCAGCAAGAATGGGCCTCTATGAACTAGTGGGCCTCCAATAAGCGATGTCTAAGGCCCAATGAGTAAGATGATTGAGAATAAGAAGGCCCAAAGTACCTTCAAGATATTGGTTTGAGCATGAGAATATTCCAATATATCCCTGTATCTTCGAAGGATATTTGTGCACATCTGGTCTATAAGACTTAGTTTTTTCGGTAGCTTGTATGAGTTCTGTCTATTCTATACGAGTTCACGGTTGTCGCATTTTCGACTCAAGCTACAATATTTTGTAGTTAAAGACCTGATGCAACTATACAGCGGTTTGAACTTTAAGCAGCGGCGAACATGCTCAATCTAATCTTTGTTTAGAACTCTGAATAGTGGTTCAATGTACCTGGATGGATGTGGATATCACCGAAACAGGCGCAACCATAAAGAGAGGTGAAAATTTCATTTTCTATGACAACCTTTTCAAGAAGTCATTTTCTGTGTTAAAACCAAATAGTCTCACACCTCTGACAAAACCTATTAATTTTATGCCTTCAAAAAAAAGAGAAGACCTAGTATCGATTTTATTTTATCTGCAAACCTCAAGTGTTGGTGTCTATTGTTAAGTGGAGATAGTGAATTCTTATATAGCAATCCTTTTACGTGCCACTAAAAGGAACAAAAGTTTATTCTTGTATATCAATCCTCTTATATGTCACTATAAGTCAGCATCAAATGGTAAAAGATACAAACGACAAAAATCAAGCACAAACTTTTATCAAATCTGCTTTGTTCAGTAGTCGAGTGACTGTTAATTTTGCTTACGCACTTTTACGGTCTACTACCTCTCAAAAAAAAAAAAATTCTAGTTGTATCTTTGGTTAATTATCTAAAGTTTAAATAAGTTTGTAGAAAAAGATTACCGATATTTATGACACCAAATATGTATATTATAAACTATATTTCATCAAAAATCTGATGAAACTTATAAAAATATATTTAATCAAAATTTGATGAGACAGAATTGATCAAAGTCAAGATAGTCTGACTTGGTACGGTGCTAGTCTTTTTTTTTGAACAAGGGAGTATATTCAAACGCAATATTTTGCACAAGGGCTCACAATGAGCAACCGAGAGGCTCAATTCTTGTTACATTTAACAAACTCTACGGAATAAAGGAAAAAATGGGACAAAGAATTATATTCTAAGGAAAAGAACATGTATAGCTTTTGGGGCAAATGATTGATGACAATCAAAATTTCTTGCCAATCATATATTGAGTAATTTTGGAGCATATTGTAACAACATATTTAATTTTATATGCAAAGTTTATATGTCGTCCTAATTTGTGCATTGATCGTAACTTTGTTATGCCTAGCTAATAAAGTCTCTCTTTACTCATAAAAAATAAATTGTTAGATGCATATGTGAAGCTCTAAAATTCTGCTATTCTTTTAGGTTTATAGGGAGAACAAAGAAGTTTATTTTGTATAACCACATTATTGCTGGAGTTGGTTTTTACCATGAAATCCCAAAATTAAAACACCTCTGGCCATGTAACTGTTTTGATGGGTGATTTCCCACATGACAGACATGTTGCAGTGGGCCACTTGTTAGGCCTCTCCCTCTCCCACAATCACCCCTTCTCTCTCTCTCTCTCCCCCTCACTTGTTCTTCCAGACCAAATCACACTTAGTTTGCTGGTCACCCCTCCTCTGCAGCCTACTGTAACACCCCCGGTGTTTAACTGTAATTAACCTGACATGTCATCATCATTAGTCATTAATCATTCTTGCCTTGCATTTATGTTTGCTTAGTACTTGTGTAGCAATCTCTTTTCAAAAACCCTAAAAGCCCAAATCTTCCTATAAGGGCAAAAATGGTAATTTCACCTCTGTGCCTAGCTTTGTGTAATTCTTGTTCAGTTGGATGTCTTGAAGTTTTGTTGTGTTGGCCAAAGTTCAAAAACCAAAAGCAGATTTCAAATCCCTTTGCAAAACCCTGATTTCCAAACCCTGGATTTTATCCCTCTTTTTGTAATTCAAAAATTATTCAAAATTTGAGGTTGGTCCAAAAAGCAAAGTTGTAGATCTGGCCAAGAGAAACAACTTTGGTATTTACAAATTTTCAAGTTTCTGTACAAAGTTTGAAGTAAATCCAAATTCATTCAAATTCCAGTTTTTGTTCCCTTTTTAGTTTTCAAAATTTATTTAAAAACTATTGAGTTTCAGAAAAAGGTTATATTAGCAAAGTTGTAGGTTTTGATAAAAGGAACAACTTTCATATTTACAGATTTCCAACTTTCAGTGTAAAATCAAAAGTAATTTTGAATTTATTCAAATCCTAAAAGTGTCCCCTTTTCTGATTTCGTATTTAATTCAAAAACTATTTGGATTTTGAAAATATTATTTTTGACAAAGTTGTAGATCTTTTTTTTCTGAACAACTTTGGTGTTTTGAGTTTTTGCTGCTCAGTTCAAGTTTTGGAAGTAATTTGCAAAATACAGAGATCAGCCAAAAGTCAAGCCCTAGGGCATAGCCCTGTTCATCTTCCTCACCGTAGAGGGGGGGCCCGGCCATAGCCGCGCGCCGGCGCTGCGCACGCCGCACGCCTGGCAGCCGCACGCCCGCCCCCGACTTGTCGCCTGCGCCCGCGCCATCATGCCGCCCCCGCACGCGCGCCAGTTGACCTCCGCCCCGTCCCCTACAGTGCCCAGGGCGTCGCCGCCGCGTGGCCGTCACCGGCGAGCCTTCGCCCAGGCCCTGGGCGCACGCCGTCCTTCCCGCCGGCTCGCAATCGAGTGCGCACGCTTCGGCCGAACTCATCCACACCATCCCTTGCTCTCTACCGCCCCCTGGCCGCGACTATAAAAGGCCCGCCGGAGCCGGAGCTCCGCACTCGACCCCGCCGCCGTGGCCAGACCACTCCGAAGCTTCCGCCGCTCAACCACCTAGCCCGAAAGCTCCGCCTTGAGCTCGTGAAGCTTTCCCACCCCTCAATTTCACCTCCCCCGCCTCCAATCGCCCGGCGTAACCTCATCTTCCCAAACTCCGACGGAAACCCGGCGAGCTCGGGTTCGTGAAATACTCCCTCTCCGGCCACGATCATCTTCCCCTGACCCCTGTGTCAGCTTCCTCGGCTCCGCGCGACTCTAACCAGGCCCTTGCGGTCTCGTGTGTTGCGCAGGATCGCCGACTCGCCGGAGTGCCGCCGCGGTCGTCTCCTTCCTCGAGCCTCACCCTCGAGCACGTGTCGAGCCTCCTTCCTCGAGCCTCACCCTCGAGCACGTGTCGAGCCTCAGCCTCGAGCCTCACCCTCGAGCACGTGTCGAGCCTCAGCCTCGAGCCTCACCCTCGAGCACGTTCCCGAGCCACACCCTCGAGCCCTGCCTCCGACCCGTGGTAAGCACCCGAAGCCTCCGGTCTCTGCTTCCACTCCGTTTCGCCCGAGCCTCCCAGTCAGGCCTCGGACGGACGCTTGCTTTCCGTCTCGCCCGAGCCTTCCGTCTCGCCCGAGTCCGCTTCGCCCGAGCCAAGCCTCGGCGAGCGCATGCTCTCCGCTTCGCCCGAGCCTCCGGGCCAGGCCTCGGACGAAGCAGTCGCTTTCCGTCTCGCCCGAGCCCGTTTCGCCCGAGCCCCCGCGCGATTCGCCCGAACCCCGCGCGATTCGCCGAGCCCTTCATAGAAGGAGCACAGCGCTCTTTTCTTTTTCTGAAAGATGTGAATAGTGTTCTGTTTTCTCTTTTTTGTGTGAATTAATCTGTTGTTCCTTAAATCCTGATAAAATTATGGTATGCTCCTTGCACTGTGTAGTATTTTATAAAAATATGAAACTTGACTTTTCTGCAAGAATTTAAAAATGTAAAATCCCTCTTTTAATTAATAAATGGATGGTTTTGAATTTTTAGAAAATTATTTATAACTCCAAAAATCATGAGGCTAATTTTTGTGAGCTTCCTAT
This sequence comes from Coix lacryma-jobi var. lacryma-jobi, assembly GCA_009763385.1. Taxonomy (NCBI): domain Eukaryota; kingdom Viridiplantae; phylum Streptophyta; class Magnoliopsida; order Poales; family Poaceae; genus Coix; species Coix lacryma-jobi. The sequence goes on along the minus strand of CM019822.1, from coordinate 176,233,449 downwards.
GCCATGTTTAGTCTCTGGTGAAATTTTGAAGTCTTTTAGAACAAGTTGATTTTTGAGCATTTATCTTTAATTGTTAAATAGTGTCTTTTGTTAATTAATGTCTGGAATTATTTGAGCACCTTAATGACCTCCAAAAATTATGAAATTTGTTTTTCCATCTATCTACACCATAATGAACTTATGTGATTAATTTGGTAATTTTTGGAGCAACTTCATAAAATGACCTTTTTAAATAATTAAGGAAAATAGAAAAAGTGATTAGGGTTCATGTTGTATGCCCTGTTTTGCATTGTTCATGCTAGCATACTCATGTGCATGCATCATTGCGTTCGTATAGTCACCGAAGAAGGAGTCAAGATCGAGGCAGCCGCCGACGAACCTGTCCCCGAGGCTACCCCGAGTTCCGACAACTGCTCCGCCGCCTTCGAGCCTGCCCTCTTTGCTCTTCAAGGCAAGCCCCGGTGCATTTAACCCTTTCCTTGAATTTATAAAATGATTTCCTTAAATGCTTTTGAGTTAAATTATTGCATTAGGTTTATAGGAGTTGTGTGCTATCCTAATTGATGCACTATCCACCTTGACCACTGATACACCCGATACCTGCTTTTAAAAAGTATTTGAAAAATGCTTAGCAATGCTTATTGAATTAGACTTTGCAATAAAATGCCAATTTTAAAAGTGTGATCACTTAAGGAATGTTTATGGGAATTTGGTCTTACTCCCCGGCTGTTGGCTAGGTATCTGATCGGTACCTAGTCAATAGCGAGGAGAGGTTGTCCGAGCGTACGGTGCCGTCATGTTGTAGTCCGGGACTCAACAGTTGACACCGACCGGGACATGGTTGAAAAACTGACAGGACTATTACGCTTGGGTGAGATATGACCAAGGTATAGTTCTGGCTGGAAAATTAGGGACCATCCGTATGGGGGCCTGCTGGTCAAGACTTGTAACTATTCACATACTTCGGAAAGCTCTGGCTCCGAGAAATCCTTTATTGGACCGACAACCGCGCACTGGGAGTGGAGAGATGGCGGAAGTAGCATGTACCCACGTGGTCGTCGTACCTGGAAAGGAGTGGTGTACTGTACTTCCGGGTGGCGTAGGACCGGGCCCAATCTTGGAGGAATCGTGGTAGACGAGTTGGCATATGCAAGCTTGGGTGCTACATATGCAGTGTGGATAGGGATCCTCAGCTGAGTATTATTTATCCGGATTAACGTTGCTCCTCGGTTATGGAGACTTGGTCCACTGACTGTCAACGGAGAGTGGTTCTCAACTAGGAATGTTTTGAAATGTAAAATGAATCATGAATGATGAAGAATTGAGGAATACTGAATCTTTCAAAATAAAATAAGGTTTACAAAAATGTTTTTCTGCAAAATACTTGATCTTACTTAAGCCTTACCTTGACTACCCTAAGCCTCTCATTCCTGAGTCTTCTCCCTTTTTCTTTAGTCGGGTAAGTCTTGTTGAGTACCCCAGTACTCAGGGTTTGTTACCCATGCTGCAGGTATGACAGAGTCCCCGATGTGTCTTGCACCCTGCTGCGTGACCATCGTCCAGGAAGAGGCCGATGAGGCCGAAGAATAGTTATACACCCTCGGGCTGGGTGATTATAAGTATCTTTGCTGTTCTCCACTATGTTGCCTATGTCTATTTCTATTATCAGAACTTGGTTTGTAATAACTGCACCTTAATTTCTATTTGGAACCCTGTTTTGTAAAACTAATGTTATTTAAGTCTTCCGCTCTTTATTCCGATGTTATTTGTAAAAGTATGCAATGCTGTAACCGAATTGTGAGATGATCCTGCGGACATTGGGCACTGATGTAGCCCGGTGGCGAACAGGTCTTAATCACATGGAACATGAGTTCGGCTGTCAGAGGTTGACAGGGACACGTGGGCCATGGGATTAGGGTCGTTCCGTCACACCTACCAGTCCAGGCTGAGGTGGAGAGAGCGCCACATGGCTTACTACAGAAACCATTTTTAGAGGCGCATCTCTTGTAGTGTAGAGAAGACTCTTTTAAGAACTACCTCTAAGAATGTGTTTTGAGCGGGTCCACCTCTAGAGATATATTTGTAGAGGTAGATGTAAATTCTCTATGTATTTAAAAATACCATCTTTAGAGGATGCTAGAAATTCTAAACATTATATTTGAGACCATAAACGGTTCCAAATGAAAAAAATGCAATTTTAGGACGATACTATTGTGCCGCAAATCAATTTTCTTCCTAAGAAGAAACTCAAAGCATGATTTGGGCTCCTCATCATCAATATGGCTTCTCTTCATCAATCCACGACAGGGCATGGCTGTTGGGTGGCACATGGGCAAGAGATGAGCTAAGGCGGAGGCCATAACAGCGTTCACACTTGTTGGGCTCGAGGAAGCGGTACCCATGGAGATGGTTAGGAGGGAGGATGGGTGCTAGTCTCAGGCTACAAAGAGGTCCTCCCCATGGTGGTCCTATTCTAGAGAGTCCCATCAGCGTCCACAAGGACTACGTCGAGGACTTTGTCGGTGGTAAGGCCATACCTACGCATCAACGTGTCAAACCCACCGTCCTTGATGGCAACCGGTTCTAATGGTGTTGAAGATCCCTCCAAGGAACGTGAGCGCATGGTTGGCAGCCCCTTGCTTAGTGTTGACACCCGACCCTACCCTTGTGCATATGTTGTCGATGTGGACATTGAAGATTTGTTGACAACCAAAATTGCCTGATGGAGGTTGATCTCGATTTTTTTTTGGAAACTAGCAAGGCTGGGTTATAACCAACCAGACCAAGTTTGGTTACTTTGTCAAAATGCAGAATGGAGTTCACGATTATGTTTCGCTCATCGAGAAAACAAAAAAAAAGAACACCTAATTTGGAGTATGTATGAGAAAATTATAGCTTCAAGAATATTTTACCGTGTAGAAGCCAGCTAGGCCAGGTATGGCCTAGTTCAAGGCAAATTCTAGAAAAATGTGCAAGAGTTTTGAGATACGTTTTCTAATGGGATAAGACTTCTCCTTTATATATATGAGAGACCGATGATCGAGTAAGGCATCTAATCAACAAAAAACACCTATATTTTATATTCTTTTTTCCTTTTGTTTCTCTTTTTTTTTTCTCCATTCTCTTCCAACCCCATACTTGTTCTACAAACTTCTAGATCGAGTTTGTAGATGTTTTAAGTCGCCTTGCGGACCTAGAACAACCTTAAATGTGTCACCCCAACAAGTTCCTTTCAGGAGGTGTTTTTAGGTTTTTGTCATGCCTAACCTGCAAAAGTCGGCTAGGTCAGGTTCAAAACCCATCTAGACCAGGTTTCCCTTCTGGAGTGGTCTTTGTGATCCTGGTGCAACCTGGGCATGCTAAGATCAAATTCTAGTAATTGACAAATGTTAATAGAAAAACAAAGGTTAAGCATCCACCTTTTCATCAAATTCTTAGTAACATTGTTGGGCACCTCCTACAAGACTTGTAGCAGTAGTATACACATATGAACCTCACTCCAGGTGGATAATAATAAGTACTCCATCCGTCCTAAATTACAATAGATTTTTAGTTATCATAAGTCAAACCATCATATTTATTTACCAAATTTCAGGAGAAAAGTATTAGCATCTATTAAATGAAAGAATTAAGATATGAACATATGTTTAATAATGTATTTAAGGGTTCATTCCATACCGTAAATATTATTACTATTTTCTATAAAGTTATTTAAAATTAGAATGTTTTGACTTTGGAAAACCAAAAAATTCTTGTATTTAAGAGTAGAACCAACACTCTACTCTTATGTTTGTGTAGGATTCCTCTAACTATAAGCCACCGACAACGGTAATTGAAAAAGTGACGGAAATATGGAATCCACCTTTTCATCAAATCTACTTTGTTAAAATGAAATTCTTAGCCTCGTACATCTCATCTGCTAAACCCCAGGACCCAAAACTATTCTAAATCAAGCTCCCTTTCATAGCCTTTAAAACCCTCAAGATACCAAAGCAGGGAGATACCCCTGTTACCCAATGGTATGGATGATTCCTTTTTGGCTCCTTTGATATCCGTACATTTTTATATATTATTCTTGTATGCTCAATTAGGATTTAATGCTAGTGACGTGAAAGGAGAATGTTGGGGCATGCACAAAGTCTTATGTCATCAACTGGACACGTTTCAAGTATTAAGAGGACAATGACAAATCAGTGACATAAACAAGGATGGACACATGTCAAAGCTTTAGACAGCTTTTGTTTTTTTCTGTGTTTTTTTTATGAAGAGCAAAGGACGAAACCTATACTTGAGCGTTAAGTCTAACAAATTATATATGCAAGTAAAGTAATTGTTGTCGATGTTAAAGCTGCCTCGTGAAAAAAATCAATGTTAAAGCTGGACAGATTGAGACATATGAATCTAAATATCTTGTCAGACCACATGCTTTCCCAAATAACTGCATTTGATTAATGAGCTAAGATTTACTTTGTGCATGCCTAAGCTATGGTAGGCATATAGTTGGGTAGAAAAAAAATGAAAGATGTCTCAATTCTGTCAAAGGCTATTTATTCTCATATTTTCTGTCAAAGGCTCTACTGATGTGCAGTCATCCAGTAGCAGTCCAACAAGTGACAGGCCAATGTGTGGAAGCTGCTTAGCTGCATGTCCTCGCAGAAGGGGAAGAACTGAACAGTAGTCGCTAATAAGCTAGTAGTATATATAATTGGCAAAACGTACCTCACACTTGTCTGTCTGTGTGCCGTATGCTGGTTCCCAAATGCGTTTAGCAATTGATTGTACTCTCTTCTCCGAGTAATAATCGGGAAAAAGATTCTCCCTGTCTTGCAAAAAAAAAGAGGAAAAATGTAGTAGCAGTACAGCTTGGAGTATGCTGTTTGTCAATGAAGTTGGAATCCATTTCGATCCTTGGAGGAGAACCCAACCACACAAGGAATTAAACAACCTCTCCATCATCCCATCAACCTACCCATGAAACTCTCTGCTCCTATAAAATTATTATCATCTCTCTTTATTAATACATATTATGTCAACGTATTTAATACTCATCAAACTCTATAAAATTTTCATCGAGACTGACCTTAATGGATATATAACCCTCTATGACTTGAGAGGCTTGGGAACTACCTATGGGCGGCGTAGTCTATGGCCTGATGAAGCTCTTATGAGTACTCCCTCCATCCCAAATTATAAGGCATTCCAAGAATCTTGGGGAGTCAAAGTTTTTCAACTTTGACCAAATTTATATAATAAGATAATAATATTTATGATAACAACTAAGTATAATTAGATTCTTCATTAGTTATATTTTCATAATATACATATTTGATGTTATAAATCTTTGTATTTCTCTCTATAATTTTGGTCAAAGTTAAAAAACTTTGACTCTCCAAGATTCTTGGAATGCCTTATAATTTGGGATGGAGGGAGTACTCTTTAACTATTAATCCTTCACATTAGGTGTGAACACTTCACATTAGGCTCGCTGACAATGACAAGACATGGCTTTAATAAGTTCACTACTACTCAGTACGCCTACTGCGGGATTTGGTGCCGAAATTTCGTGCCTTGTTCAGCTCGACAGTGCCATTTGAAGTTGATGTCTCGTTTATCCTGATTGGCCGAGCTTTCCCAGCTGAGCAGCCATGTCAACTACTAGTGCACGTACTGTACGCCTGTACACACCTTTAGTTTTTAAAAAGTAGTTTGTTATGAGCTTCATCTGATTAAGCTATTGCTTCAAGTAGATTCCAGGAGTGTTTGATTGATTAATGGGCATGATTTGGATCTGATGAGTCAGCTAATCCATCACTACTGCGCGCTGCATACAATAAGCATCCTGTAAACATTTGCATGTCACTTCAGGTGTTTGTGTGTGCACTTTAATTAATACTATGCTATAAGAAGAGGTCAGGATGGAGTTTGATGCATGACCAATGCAAATGGATATTTTGATGACCTATAGTTGAGGGTAGATCAGAGTATGGTGTATGGGAGGTCATTAGAGGATACTGATCCATTCCCAACACATTCACAAAAAGTATTTGTATTGACATCGACATGGAAATACATGTATTGGAGAAAAACAATGAATCTAAGAAAAACAATGGGTCTAAAGGGGTTATGTCAATAATGTCAGTGCAATGTATGTGTGTGTGTGTGACTAGTCGTCGTTCAGAGAAAACCAGCTATCCTTGCAGTTGTTTTAGTTTGGTTAGGACACTATTATCGGAATAATAATAGTGGACCATATATATATATATATATATATATATATATATATATATATATATATATATATATATATATATATATATATATATATAGTACTCCAAAGAGACACTGACATACAACAACCATATACGGGGTTGGAGTCCTATGCATAAATTCTGATGGGCTTAATTAGTCTTACGCCCTGTTCACTTGAACTTATCACCCATATGGTACAATATTCTTCTCTCACAACAAAACAACATAAGCTAGTTTATTATTTGTAGAAACCATCAGACGAACAACCTCTTGTTTAGTGAATTTTTCTTTTGAAAAAAAACTAATTAAGTCCTCAACTAATCGGCTAGAGAAAATAAATTGATCTTTTTTGTTAGAACAGTACTGAACTGTTGATGCAGTGCGTGCTCTTTTCTCTGTGCATATTGAGACCCACCACATGCAACTGTTGAACTGCCTGTACCACACTAATAAGCTGCTAGTCAAGCTTGGGGACACTCACTTGACAATGTTATGCAGATATCAAATCTCAACAAAGCTTGAACTCAAAGAATGACAATTATTGTGTGAAGATCCTTTTTCATTCACGCACCAAAAAACATTTTGGCTTATCAGTATCATTTTGCAACAGGAAGATCAGAGTGAGCAAACCCAGCATACCAAGTTCAGCTTGACTATCTAGGTCAATCGCCACAAAGATATACTCCCTCCGTATAGGAAAAGGAAGTCAAACATTGAGAATATAAATCATGAATAACTTTTAAGTTGTTGGGTTTTAAAATATAAAAGCTATACAAATAGATTTGTATTGATAAATATTTTCATAAAAATATACATATATCATTTTTCAATAAATATTTTTTATAAAACAAGAAGTCAAAGTTATACTTTGGAGACCGTGTCGTTGTCCAAAACGACTTCCTTTTCCTATAAGAGGGAGTACAACTGCATGCTCATTACATGTTTAATTTGTACAATAATGACAGTTTGTTGTTATAGGACATTTTGTGATGGGTCTTAAATGATATTAATCTAAAAAGGAAATAATTTAATTAATTATACTAGTATAATGCACCTCCATCCTCATCACCTAGGTTAAATTTGGACAAGAAAAATTGGAGGTATGCAAAAGGGCGGTGATTGTTTTTTGCTGTTGCTGTGCAGTAATATCCAGTTAGCATGTTTACAGTTGCACTGCAAAATCATGTGAACATGAGATCTGTCAGTCTACTGCACTTGTAAAGTTGGAATGCATGCCAATGGAGGAAAACTTCCCACCATGATCATAGAACAACCAAGCAGACAAACGACCTGCCACCAGTCACCACTCACCACTGATGCAGCTGCTGGCATTGTGCATCTTGTGAATGGCACAATCACAATAATGATAATGCATCATAAATTATATATTTCCTCCATTCTAAATTATAAGTCATTTTAAGAATTTTGGAGAGTCAAAACATCTTAAGTTTGACTAAATTAGAGAAACACAAAGATTTATGACATCAAATAGATATACTATAAAAATATAACTAATGAAGAATCAAATGATACTTAGTTGGTATAAAAAATATTATTATTTTATTATATAAATTTGGTTAAACTTAAAAAACTTTGACCCTCAAAGATTCTTGGAATGACTTATAATTTGGGATGGAGGGAGTACGTACTATATAGTTTATACCATGCATCTCAGAATTTCATTGTGCAAATTTTAATTGGGTCATTTTCCCAAGACCTAATTAATTGCAAGGGTGTGATGATCTTGACATTGCATTGCCTTGTTTGTGGAAGCCGTTACATTAGGACATGATAGGACCTAATTAATTGCAAGAGTGTGATGATCTTGACATTCCCAAGACCTTATCCCATTGGTACCGTTGTTTGTGGAAGCCTTGCATTAGGACATGATAGTGCACGTCGGCATCACTAGTTAACTTGGTGTCCCACTGGTCATTTTGTTTTAAGTTTTCTTTCCATTTGTATATACCTGATGTAGTCATCTTCCAACTTCCAAACTTGTTGCTATCTGTTGACAACAAGGCTAGCATCTGAAACAAAACACAAGCTTACACAGCAAGTGGGTGCAAGGGCACAAATTTAGAGAAGTAAATGTAGGAGTTTTAATTTGGCAAGTTTGAGAGCAGCACTGAACCAAGAGTTAGCGAACTACTACTTCAATCCTAAATTTTTCTATGTTTTTGGATAAAAAAAAGTATCCTAGGAAGCTTGATTGTGTTTAGTTTCTGGACACTAGGTTGGGTCCATATCAGCTTGAGAGTGCGGCTTGCATGTATCCATGCATTTGTTTTAGTTAGTGTGGACCACCTCAATAAATACATGGATAATTTCCGGTGAACTATTTGTGTCCTAATAAAAATCATGAATCATTAAATATTTTGGGACACAGCCCACAGGGAGTACTACTTAGTGAAAGTTCAAAGTTTAGTTTTGACTAATTGATAAAAATTACAGGACTAGCCTTATGCTCAAGTATGATTAGTAGATAGGTTGGTCCAAGTCCAAGTGATGAAGCTAGATGAACGGTGATATCTAAAAGATGGTAATCAAGTGCTCCAACTTAGAAAAGAAGAGAAAGAAAAACAAAATAGACCAAGACAAAAATATATTTGGTAAAGTCATTTTGTTTTGGTGGCCAAGATACTATAGAGCATGTGACCATGTTTAAAATTGATAGTCGTACTATTAAGAGGAATAGAACTTGTATGTGAAATACAGTTATTAAAGTGTCACTAGATGATCTACATCTTGCATGAGCATTTAGATTCTAGTGAGTGCTAACTTCTTTTGGAAAAATGATTGACAAATGCTAACTCATGTACACAAGTGGTGGAAACTTGGTGGAGTTAACATATTTGCACAAGAGATGAAGTGGAGAATGAAAAATGGCCCTCTACATAATATCAGACGCGTCTGATGGTAAACCCTAGCTGATAACGAGCTCAGGCGAGCATCGAACTCAGCATCGAACACGACGCTGGCACGTTCGATGGTTGTAACGTGGCTTAGACTTGTGGGCAAACTCGCATGGACCTGCAGGAGACGTGTTTGATGGCTCTGGATGCTCTCTGGATGTTCTCCGCATGGACGTCGGACGTTGGTCCTGACGCGTCTAATACTGATCATCTGTGGTAGAGCCCGATGTAGTGGCAATTAGCCATTGGAGTTCATTTGTGCATCTAACGCACGAACTGATGAGTCTAATGTTGTGTCTGATGCAATTTAAAGGGCTTAGATTCAATTCTACTCATTGCGATCGTGCGGACCACGTTGAACCTGTTGGACATTTGGCATCCATCAGAGCATCAGACGATGAAGCATCGCGTCCGATGTCTCCGACAGGGCGCGACCAATGTGGCTGTAAAAAGCCCAACGACGACCTCCTTTGGTGGGGGTCTATATAAGTGTGTTGTAACACCCTAAAATTCTCCTTGATTTAAAATAGATTAAAATGATTTAATGATGTTTATTTGTGTGCATAAAAATAGGAAAATAATGATTTTAGAAAAAATAAAATTTGTCTTAGGCTAGTAACATGTTGGTGCATGTATGCTGATGCATTATTTTGATTGAGTGGTGTTATCAAAACTTGTTTTGAATTCAAGTCTCATTTTGAAAATGCATTTGAAAAGCTGTGAAAATAAAAAGGAAAGGTATTTTCTTTTCCTTTCTCCTTCACCTAATCTAGCCCGAAGGAACATTCCTCTCCTTCCTCAGCCTACTCTCTTCCTTCCTCCCTCGCAGGCCGCGCTCACTCCCGCACGCTCACGCGCGGCCCATGCGCGTGCCCACGCACAACCGTCTCCGCGCTCGCCTCTCCTGCTCGCTCTAGTTGACACATTGTGTCATACCCTGAAATTTGTATTTCTAAAATTAGAATTAAAATAATTTATTTATGAATTTCTATGCTCATAAAATATAGGTAAATAATTTTTTTCTCTAAATTAAAATTTATTCTAGGGTTTAGCAACGTGTTTGTGCAGTCATCTCGGTGCATTTGAGTTTTTATGTTGTGTGGTTTTGGCTAAAATTCAATTTGAGCTCAAAATGGTTTTAAAACAATTTTTTTTAAAAAATAATTTTCTTAGAAAAGGGTTTTGAATATAAATACTTTTTGTTTTTCAAAAAGTTTGGAAAATTTCAAATTTCAAAACCTATTTATTCTCCCAAGGACCCAATTCAAAGGTTAAAAAGAGTTCAAATTTGGTTTGAAAAAGGTTTTGAAATAAAAGCAAAATCTTTTCTTTATCCCTCTCCCCTCTCCTCTTGGTTTTTCGACCTGAGTGGCCTAGCCAACTGGCCTGTCCGGCCTGCTCTGCTCCCACCCCTTCTCCTTGCGCGGCCCGCGCTAGCACCCAACACAATTAGACGATGCAGCCCACGCCAGGGCTGAGCCCATGCGGTGGCGTCCTCTCCCCCTCGCTCTGTTTGGCTGACGTCTCGGTCCCACCCCTCTAGTCGCTGACACCCTAGGCCCAGCCGTCAGCGGCACCTCTTTCTTCAACCTCGAGACGAAGCCGAGCAGGACTCTGTTCTTCCCCCTACTGCAGATCAGGACCCTCGGATTCGTCTTCGTGGAGGACACGAAGGCCCCCCTATAAATCCTGGAGCCGCCGCACCCTAACAAGGCTTTCAAACTCTGTCGCAGCCGCCGCAGGGTGACCTAGCTGCCGAATCGAGCGCCGTGAAACCCTAACCCGCCGCCGCCGCATCATTCTACCTCGGTGTCGCCTTGTCAGCACTGTGAACCCCCTCCGAAGTTTTCTCCTAAGGGTAAGGAACTCGTAGGACCCTCCTTGTCTCTCCTCTCTCCCTACTTCGCTCGGTTCTGCTTGCCATAGCACCACTGTGAGCACCGAGCCGCCAAACCGAGTGCCCAGGAGGCTCCGGCCTTTCCTCGACGTCACCACCACCCTAGGTGGATTCCCCTTGAAGTTCCCCATCGATTTGTGTTTTCCCCGATGCAAACAGAGGCCGGAAACCCCTTTTCCAGTGAACTCCGGTGAGGAGCCGAGCTCCTGAGCCATGGCGCCGCCGTAGTTTCCTATTGCGCCGGTGACAGCGCCGCTCGTCTTCCTCCCTATCTAATCTCGTCCATCCATCTCGCATCGGACGGCCACCATCCACCGATACCCCTTCAATTACCGTTTTGCACATGAGCCCTTACACCTTTTCGATCTCAACCCGCGGTCCATTGTACCCTGTGCACTGAGTCTGTCCAATCTTGCGCCCAAGCCCCTGCGTTTTCTCTTTATCGAGGCGCAGTCCAGCCGAAATTTAGTTTTTGTTTTATTTATTTAAATTTGCAAACTCAAGTATGATTTATTTACAGTTTTGCCACTGAATTCAAAAGCTCATAACTTCTTCGTTTTAACTCCGTTTTAGTCCGTTTAACTTGCATTAGGTTCGTTTAGAAAAGTTATTTTTAACCATATAACTTTAACTACTATTTTCTGTAATTAAAATTTGAGTTAGATCTAATCTAGTAATTAGGGTTCTGTAACTTGTTTAGATCATATCTTTTCCGTTATAACTCTGTTTAGCGTGATCTTCGTTTCTGTGTGTTCGTAGTGAATCGTAGATTTGTTTTCAAAACTCTTTATCTTGTTTTCTTATGTTTGATGTACTGTTCTAATCATAGGCTATGTTTGCTATTGCATGACTGCCTTTGGATGTTTGCGTGGTGTTATGTGATTGTATGTCCAGTCAGTGAGATATACGTTGGTGATCAAGAAGAAGAAGTTTGTGTTGGAAATATGCCCTAGAGGTAATCATAGAGATGATGATATTTCTATTGTATCCATGAATTATTATATGTTCATTGAATGTTCATTAAAGACAACTTGTATTGATTGACAATTATATGAATTGTCTGTGAGACTCTTTTACTTGTATGGTTATTCGATAGTTGTCCCCGATCGGAGTTCATGTGAGGACACACATGAATATTAGATCGGTGCATGTATTAGTTGATGACTATGTTTCACAAGTCATAGACATGAAGATGTCAAACTAATAATGTGGGCACATGTATGACATGGGGCTGGACTAACCCAGCATGAGATGTTCTTATTATCTCTTTACACATCATGTACGTTATGTCCTTAGACCTGAGATTGTGGTATGTACTCAAGATATGAATCAACTTACTTAGGGACTATCAAACGCTACTTCGTAACAGGGTAGTTATAAAGATAGTCTTCGGGTTTGTCAGGAAGTATGCTGTGAGACATAGACGATCAAGATGGGATTTGCCCCTCTCCATGCGAGAGAGATATCACTGGACCACTCAAATAATTGGATCATAAAATGCATGGCCGTGCTTAGGTTAAGTGTTAACCTATGAGTTGGACCAAATATTGTGTGGCAAGGGAATTACGTATATGTGATCGTGGTGGTTCGCCAGATATGATCTTTTGCGTATACATAGGAGTTGACACGTCTTGCTAGAGGCCGCTGTCAACTATCGGGCGAGTAGGAGTACTCAGGCCGTGTCTATGTGTGCGTGAACCCATAGGGTCGCACGCTTAAGGGGCTGGAAGCCTGATTCGAGTTGGACTCGAATCAGACCGGGATTAGGGTTTGCTAATGGGCCTCCACGTTGGCAGACTCATTAGGGACGCCTATAAATAGAGGGGTGGGGAGACCAGGGTTTTGACCTGGACGTCATTAGACAGCCGTCGCCCACCCCACGCCCGCGCCTATTGCTCCTCATAGACCTAGCAGTCTGGAGGCGTGACGCTTCCTCCTTGTACGTGTGGGATACCTCGGAGGTGCTGCATCTGGAGCACAAGGACGAACCACACGTGGAGACGTGAAGGTCAGACGTGAACATCTACACGGCATCACTGCGACGCACACGTCTACACCGAGACGATTTCCGCTGCATCTGCGCGTCTAGTGGTAATCCCGTGATCTATAACTAGCAGTAGTTCCTGGTTTATGAGGTTGAAAATTTTTGTTTTTCGGCTAGCGTAGAATCCTCGTAACCCTTCAGTGGTATCGGAGCCGTTACTGCCTCGTTATGGATTCGGTTGTGTGCATATAGAGATATGCACGGTTGTAGATCAGTTTCTGATCTTGATTCGTGATCTTGCCTTATTGGTCATGTAACGATCTACTCCTACCGATCGAAATTCCGCCATCGGAGTTAAGTGATGCGTGTAAATCCAATCATGGCAAGATGGAGATCAATTAGATTGATCAAATCGAATCTAGGTCATGAAGGACCGAGAAAGCACTAGCAAGGCGACCAGAGGGGGGGGGGGGGTGAATGGGAGCTCAAAAATTTCTCTCAAAACTTTGGCTAAATGTCCCAAAATCAACCCTGAGAAACTGCGACCGAAACCGTGATGCCCACGACCCTTGGAAGAGGGTGGATGATCCCTAGGATCACAGCGAGGCACCACAAGAAGATAGCAAACCAAACACCAAAAGCTCCGGCTCGAACACCACCCCAAAAACCAAGTCCCGAACGTAGATTGTCAGCTACGTCGAGAAACTCCTAAATACCTATGCTAACGAGTAGCAAAGATACCTAGAGAGGTTCCTTGGTCAACTACGAGGCCAAACGAGAAGTCCGGAAACCAAGCGAGCAAGCCGGGAGAGCAAACGCACTAAATCGGAACAACCAGCAGGATCCCGGACTGTCCGGACCTGGAGTCCCGGACTGTCCGCCCAAGGCCGGACTGTCCGCGGTTCACTGGCGGACTGTCCGCCGGCAGAAAACCCAAAACAGCAGTCCTGCTGCAAGTCCCCTGGACGTTCCCGGACTGTCCGCGGATTTCAACTGTGGACTGTCCGTCGGTCAAAATCCGCTAGAGCAGCCGAGGGATGCAGCCACTGGTCAGGCTCTCCCCAGATGCCCGGACTGTCCGCGGTCCCAGGTGCGGACTGTCCGCGACCTTGCAGAGAGGGCGATTTTGGTCGCCTTCTCTCCAAATCTCTCCAAATCCGATCCAAATCAAAATCCCAAGTTCCCAAACTTGGAGAGGATAATCACGGAGTAGTTAGGAGACTATCCCCAAGAAATCATCCGCTCAAATCGAGTCAATCACCGGGAAATCAAAAGGGGAGAAGGATGAACCGAAAAACGCCACGAAAACGAAATCAACCCGATCTACTTGCTCGTAGGGAGATAGATGAATTCCTTCGGTGGAAATGATCTCCTTTCAAATACGAACAAGTTGATTCAAACGGATTTCGCAAAGACGCACGGGAGAGAGAGATCGAGTGACGGGAAAATCGCGGAGAAACGAAGAACGCGAAGAACACGAACAAAAACGCGAATCAACACATCGATCTGCAATCGTGTGGCTACCACACGCTACAACCGTGAGGTTACGGCCTCACTTCCTCAAAATCTCCAGTACACAGAGGCAAGGTTCTCTACGGATCTCAGCTAGCTACAGCAGGGGATTGGGAGAGCAGGAAACCCTAAGTGCGAGAGAGCAAATGACTGAGATAAATGGGAGGAGGGTGTCTCCCGACTACTTATCCTACTACTGCCTAAGTCTAATTCCTACTCTACCGCTCTCTATTCTAATTACAGAGCGAACCAGCTAAACCCTAGGGTTATTCTGAACCAACTCGGTGGTAGGTGTATCCGACGGCCACGCCCGCACAAACCGAAGCGTTGCCTCAACGCAACCTCCCGATTGCCGCCACGTGCCGCCCTCGCTCTGCACCCCCGGTTTTGTGGCCCAAACCGGGAAACCAGCCTTTTCCAGCCAACCCCCGGTTTTGAGGCCCAAACCGGGAAACCAGCCCACCAGCTTCTGAGTTTTGAGGCCAAACTCAGCAAACCCTCAGCGCCCAGGTTTTGAGGCCCAAACCTGGAAACCGTCCTCAGCCCGCGTTTTGTGGCCAAACTCGGAAACCATCCGCACCCAGGTTTTGAGGCCCAAACCTGGAAACCGTCCACCCGATGGTTTTTCCCTGGCTCTACCACCAAACCGACGTCGTAGATGGGATGCACCTCCCGTGCACCCCGTCCACCGACACGTGTCCCCAAGTCCACGACTCAGGCAACACATGACCGCAAGTCTTCACTTGTAGCTGCCATAGGCTGCCAGCCACCACAGCTGATCCTCGGGCCTCTGGTCCCTCAGTCCAAGCCTCACGTCCGCCCTTCGCCACTCCCGGTCCATCGGCACGACACGTCTCTACTTGACCTTCACCTCGCCTTCGATCACTGTATCCGTGCTCGACACCTGCACAACACAAGCCAAAGAACATGCGCATCATCCTAGTTGACAATCACTCATCACTCAGAGACTCGGCATACACCCATGTATCCGCAGGTCAAGAGCCGGGTGCATGAGATGTACCGCGTCATCTGCAAAAGAGCGTTGTTCGGTAAAACAGCCGTAACTTTTGCATACGACCTCAGATTGAGATGATCTTTAAACAAAAATTGATCTATAGAAAATTTTACATCCATTTTTCACTGGCTACGACTAGTTTTGTTGAATTTAGATTTGCGAAAAAAGGCTGGGAAAATTATGTTTTCTACGATTCAAGGTTAGACGCCGGGAACGTTTAACTCTGTTTTGCAGGGATTCATGACTGGTATAGCCCTTATGTGTATGTAATGCATGTATGTAATTATTTCATGACTTGCATGTCGTGATTATGACAATATGGCTGGAGCCATATATATATTGTCCATTTCATGTAATGGCCTGCGTGCCAAAATTATGATGATCCTACACGCGACTATGTAATTACTTTATTAATTACGCTAGTTGTAGTTAGTCGGTGGTTTCATCGTTGGAGGACGGCGTGCATGTACCATGTTGATGGAGATCATCATGGTGAACAGATTGGTGGAGATGGAGATCTCCAAAGAGACACTGGGCTATACCAAGTCATATCTGTGTTGATGCTATTCTCTTATTATGTTCTACTTTCACATGCGATTCATGTTTATTGTCTACATGCGGTAGTGAAAGCGTAGAACGATCCCTCAGTAATGTTCAAGTCATATGCTTCCCCAAACCTTGCACTGTCATATGTCTTGTACAATCGGTGGTGCGCCTATGAAATTAGGGTATCACTGATTTTCCTTGACTAGGCAGGTTCATATCGGATACTTACTGCAGAAGGGTTGGTTGCTTGAACAAGGTCATCCTAACGGTTAGGGACCTTGAAGCATAAGGAGTTGAGCACGCATAGAGATGTTGGCCAACAACAAGAGTCATATGTGATATGATTAGCAAAGAGTTGCTTACCGATCTACCATGTCCACTAGCGGTGATGCTAAAGCTCACTAGTAGACTTGTTAGTTTGGGTCTTGAATCACTAAGATTCAATAGAGGGATATTGATCTCAGTGGGAGTAGATTTTATTAATGATTTAATATCATTTACTCTGTCTTGGATACATTGTCTTAGTATTTTGCATTTACTTTTGTTGTAGATCAATGGCACCTAGCAATCCACCATTTACTTTACGTTCAATCCTTGAGAAAGATAAATTGAATGGAACAAACTATGCGGATTGGATCCGCAACCTGAGAATTGTTCTCAGGGCTGAGAAAAAGGAAGATATTCTAGACACCCCACTACCAGAGGAACCTGCTGATAATGCACCTGCTACTGAGAAAACCGCTTACAAGAAAGCATGTGATGCTGATCTTGAAGTGGGATGCCTGATGCTTGCTAGCATGGAACCAGATCTGCAGATGCAGTTTGATAATAACCATACAGCCTACGATATGATCATAGCGCTAGATGAGATGTTCCAGACTCAGGCTAGAACCGAAAGGTTCAATGTTTCTAAGTCTCTTGCTGAGACTAAGTTAGCAGAGGGTGCAGCAGTTGGACCACATGTGATCAAGATGGTTGGTTACACTCAGAGGTTGGAGAAGCTAGGCTTCCCAATTGGTCCAGAACTGGCTACTGACTTCATTCTCTCTTCTCTCCCACCTAGCTATGGGAACTTCATCTCGAACTACCATATGCATGGTGTGGAGAGTGGCTTGAATGAGCTATGTGGCATGCTTAAGACAGCAGAGGCAGACATCAAGAAAGGTGCTGGCAGCAGCCATGTGATGGCCATCCAAAACAAGCCTAACTTTAAAAGGAAAGGCAACTTTTGGAAGAATAGGAAGGGCAAGGGCAAGGCCAAAGATGATCTCTAAGCCAAACCCTCCTGCGCCTGATGCTGCTGGACCAACTGCTGATTCTGAGTGCTTCCACTGTAAGGGGAAAGGTCACTGGAAAAGAAACTGCAAGGTGTACTTAGCATCCTTGATGAAGGATGGTGGTGGTAAAGGTACTCCCGCTGCTCATACACTTGCTGTTTATATTACAGATATTTTCCTCGCTAACTCTTATATTAATTCTTGGGTATTTGATACTGTAACACCCTAAAATTTATATTCTTGGAAATAGAGAGAAAATGCTTTATTATGTATTTTTGGTGCTCATGAGAATATAGGAGAAATAAAACTTTTCTTTGAATTAAAATATATCTTAGGGTAACAACATGTTTGAGCATACATGCTGGTGCATAATTTATTTTGTGATGAGTGGTTTGCTCCAAAGTTTGGCAAGATTTCAAATTCATTTTGAAAATGCTTTTGAAATGGTTGAAAACAAAAAGAAAAGGTTTTTCCTCTCTCTCCCTCACCCCTCTCCCCAATCTGGCCCGAAGGCCCAGTCGGCCTTGGCCCGCTCGCGCCCCTTCCCCCTTCTCCCATCAGCCGGCGGCCCAACTCCCCGCCTTATCCATATCTTCTCCTAAAATCAAATTCTTTGTTTTCTAGCTTAACCTTTCTGTTGGAGTCTCCCAAAAATCTTTTTCGCCTGCTCTAAAATATTCCTTGGTGCTCATCATTCATCATCATATCTCCAAAATCTTCTCGAGAAGTTTTCTAGCTTTTTCCGACACTTTTTCCTATTTTTCTGGGAGTATAATCTAATTTTTAGATGTCCCAAAATATCTTTTCATGAGCTCCAAATATTTTATTTGAGTTCCTCATGTCTCCAAATGTCTCTGAGAATTTTTCCTGAATTTTCGGAGCCATTGGAGTAATTTTTCCTGACTTAAATATCAATTCTAGACTTTTCTAGAATTATTTTAATCCAAAAATTAAATAATTTCGAAAATAATAAAATCTGTCTTTTTCCTCCCTCCCACAAAGCCCATGTGCAATAATTCTATTAAATTCCAAATATCAACGTCTTTATTTACTAATGGGCTTTTATATTTATTTAGGCCCATTAGTAAATGTGGAGGTGCAACGTCAATTAGCACCATATCGCTAGTTGACGCGGGGCATAGAGTTTTTCTCCCTATATATGTGTCCCATCCCTTGGCCAAAGCACACAATAACGGAAGCCCCTAGTTTGGGAGTCCGAAAATTTTGTTTGCTCTGTCAACGGCCGCCAAATTCTTCCCCAACTCCGGTTATCGATTTTTGGCTCTCGTTCATCCTCCACAAAAGCAACCTGCAGTCAATATTCATCGCCGACGTCCGTCAGCTCAAGTAAAATCTGATTTTCGTTTTTATTTATTTAATTTCGTAATTAAGTTCGCTGTATTTACAGCTTTGCCACTGATTTTATTTTCGCTATAAAATCTCCGTTTTAACTCCGTTTTGACCCGTTCAAGTTGCGTTAGGTTTGTAATTACATAATCTACATGTTTTTACAACTGTTAATCATGTTTCCAACTTTTAAATTTCGAGTTTAGTTTTAATCTAATAATTTATTAAAGAAAACCTTGTTTAAATCATAACTCCTCCGTTATAGATCCGTTTTTAGTGGTTTTCGTGTCCACGCGTTCGTCTCGACGAGTAGAACAGTTTTATAAGCGTTTTATCCATATTTTATGTATTGGTGTACTGTTTTCTAATTTATTGCATGTTTTGCTTGTATGTTTGCTCCTGTGTGCCGATGTTTGTTGCGTACAGACGAAGAGTTGCAAGTGAACCTGCAAGAGCTTGACTTTAAAGACTGTGACCAACATCAACTCGAAGAAGGCAAGTGCAGGCACCCTTTGATCATGTTCTTTACCTATTCACCATTAATCACTAAGTGCATGCATGTGTCTAATTATGTGAACCCTAAGGATTATCCTAGTTTTCCATATCTTCCTTGTTACCTGGGTTTTATGATGGGTAGTAATGCTATGCTAAGCAACTTTGCTTGTTCTATAAATACCACATGATGATGATATATTAATGATGACTCAATGGATATGGAAGTATGCTTTAATGTGGAACTCAGTGACTCGGGCACATGGTATGGTATGGTGGTTATGGTAAGTTTGGCTTGTGGTTTGTGATTTGTGCTCGGGTCCGCCTTTTAGGACTGGCTCATGGAGCGACCACCCAGGATAACAGTGCAACCACGAGATGTTATATGGCTCTAACCGGGCTAATTAATTAGAGGATTCTAGTGTTGCGTTAACCGGGCGGCGCTACTGAGGGATGGCCCAAGAATGTGGTATGGACTTAGGGGTCCTCTGGTTGCTGCGGCTTCCAGTAGGAACTTTAGGTGGTTATCGCTCGCTAGATGAATCTTTGTAAAGGCCCGTGGTGAAACCTTGCCATGCACCTTGGAAGTGTAGTATGGGAGTCATGACCTTGGCATATGGGAATCACTGCTCGTTGGGAAAAGTGTGCAACCTCTGCAGAGTGTAAAACTGATATATCAGCCGTGCTCACGGTTACGAGCGACCTGGACCCTCACATGATTAGTTTTGGACAGTTGGACTTACGGACATAAGATGATGGTTTCTCAGATGGAGGTGTTTACCTCGGTTGATGATTATATTAAAGGTGGTATTCTTCTTAACTAATGGGATGGGTTATCCTATACTCACTTATAGTAATCAGGTGCTAATAAAACTTGACCAACTAAAATGCTTATCGCAGTTGAACAATGTCAGCCTACCTTTGTTCAAGCCTTGCATGACATTTTATTTCCGCCTGTACTTGTTGAGTACGATATGTGCTCACCCTTGCTATTCCCCACAACCCCAGACGGTAGCCCAAGTTACCCAGAAGATTAGTGGAGATGTCATGGAGTTTACCAGAAGACTATCAGTTGTGTTTGGCGTACGGTGCCCCCAGTCAGCCGTCCCTGTGAAGACTGGAGCCTCAAGTGAAGATTAGTTTATGTTCCGCTTTACTCTGATATATGTAAGTGTTAATATAGCTATGTTACGTTATATAATAACATTGTTTCTGATATTCTATACTTTGTTGTTGTATGTGTGGACTTCCTGGGCACACATATGGCTATCCTGGTTTTGTTCTTAAAACTGGGTGTTACAGAATGGTATCAGAGCTGTGTTGACTGTAGGACGTATGCCAACTAGAAAATGGTCGTTTATAGGATTCCAATTTGTTATACAACCCTTGTTCTTGATATCCTTTGTTTCTACTCTTGTTAATATTCCTTTCCTTGACCATTTGACCTCCCCCTTGTCTATTTACCTTCAAGTTCTTGCTCCTACTCTATCTATCTTACGTTTCTTGCTTTTAGATCTGGTTCTCACCTTTGCTGCTACGTGACCTTAGGATGTCTAGAGCAACTGACCCCTTTAGACTGTCCACCATAACACCCAGAGCGTTAGTTTGCGTTGAAGCATGTTTGGGTGTGCAAGTTTGTTTGTCTTTATGCCTTTGGATGATTTGCTTCTTTGTAATGAGTGTGATGTGTTGTGGGCAATGTTCACAACTACATCAAGTTGTTAGTTTAGTGTGTTGTTAGTTAGTTTGGGGGATCTTATCTTGTTCCTTGCTCCAAAATCTTTCTTCAAGCCTCTCATGTCGTTCCCCTCATCTTCTTAATCTTTCCTGCTCATGTTTATCTCTCCACCTATGCTTACAAGTTCTTGGTTAAATCAGATGGTGAACACAAGAAGGCAGGCAAGCATGCAGAATGCTACCAACCAGAGCTCACAACCACCTTCTTCTCAAGGCAACATGGAACAGTGGATGACGATGCAGACTCAACTCATGCAGTCAATGGTGCAAGTAGTGACCAACCTCCAGCAAAGTAGTGTGCCACCAAGGGATAGTCGTGCTGAGTTTATGAAAGGACATCCTCCAGTGTTTGCTCATGCTATTGATCCATTGGAGGCAGATGATTGGCTACGTGCAGTAGAAAGGCAACTCAACCTAGCACAGTGCAATGATCTTGAGAAGGTGTTGTATGCATCAGGACAACTTCAGGGAGCAGCTCAAGATTGGTGGGAGTCATTCCAGTATGGACGTCCCAACAATGCTCCTGCTATCACTTGGGAGGAGTTCACTGAGAATTTCAGGTCCTATCATATTCCCGCAGGATTAGTAGAGCTTAAACAGGAAGAATTCAGAGCCTTGAAGCAAGGATCAATGTCTGTGGTTGAGTATCGTGATAAGTTTGCTCAGCTATCGCGCTATGCTCCAACAGATGTAAATGATGATGATAAGAAACAATATCGCTTTCTTAGAGGATTGTATGATGGTCTTCAACTCCAGCTCATGTCCAACAGCTATCCTAACTTCCAAGCACTTGTAAATCGTGCCATCATAGTTGATAATAAGCGCAAGGAAATGGATGCAAAGAAGAGAAAGCTTCGGGAGCAACCTCATAGACATACTCGTCCTCGCAGTGCCTCTCCGCAAGCGAATAAGCTTCAGCCGGTACCTCAGATCAACGATAATGAGTATCGTCAGCAATCGCAAGAGCAACACGCAAACTTGCAAGAACTCCATCATGTTACAGGAGTTGTCACTCCTGAAGCGGTTATGATCTCTGATACTCCCGTGTCGGCTACAACGACTAAGACTCCCAAGAAGACTAGAACCTCCAGCAGTCTATCAAAAATGGGTTGCTACCATTGCAAGCAAGAGGGACATCTCATGCGACAATGCCCAAAGAAGTATCCATATGTGTATGGTAACAAGAATCAGAATCAGAACCGTGTTCAAGCTCAGAATCAGAGGAATGAAATGCAACAGACTTATATGCGAGGCACAGTGAACAATATGACCATGGATGATGTCAGAAGTGATCCCGATGTGATACTCGGTATGTTCCTTGTCAACTCTATTCCAACATCAGTTCTTTTTGATTCAAAAGCTACACATTCCTTCATCAGTAAGCAATATGCCACAAGACATCATTTTCGTGCTGTTACTATGAAGCACCCTCTGCTAGTTAGTTCACCTAGTGGAGAGATGAAAGCCACCCTTATTTGTCCGAAAGTTAGTCTCAACATAAGGGGGGTAGAATTCCTAGCTAATCTGGTAATCTTGGAGACCGAAGGTGTTGATGTGATCCTTGGAAGGGATTGGTTACCTATGCATGATGGTACCATAGATTATGCTAGAAGAGTTGTGTCTTTGGTTAATTCCTCAGGTGAGGAAGTGGAATATGTGGCCTCTTTTCCGTCAGTTGAAGAAGGTTTGCTCAATCAGATAAAAGACACTCCCATTGAAGAAATCAAAGTGGTATGTGAATTCCCTGACGTGTTTCCTATCAATCTACCCGGTATGCCACCAGATCGAGAAGTTGAGTTTCTTATTGATCTTCTACCTGGAACTTCCCCTATATCTAAGAGACCTTGTAGGATGGCAGTTAATGAGTTAGAAGAACTTAAAAAGCAATTAAGAGAACTACAAGATAAAGGTTTTATTCGTCCGAGTTCATCACCATTGGGAGCTCCAGTTATACTTGTGAATAAGAAGGATGGAACTCAGAGAATGTGTGTGGATTATAGATCACTCAATGAAGTTACGATCAAGAACAAATGTCCTTTGCCTAAGATTGAGGATCTTTTTGGCCAGTTGAAAGGAGCTTGTGTTTTCTCTAAGATCAATTTGAGATCCGGCTATCATCAACTGAAGATTAGATCAGCTGATATTCCTAAAACTGCATTCACTACAAGATATGAGCTTTATGAGTACACAGTGGTGTCCTATGGGTTGACTAATGTGCCAATATATTTCATGCATCTCATGAATAAGGTTTTCATGGAATACCTGGATAAGTTTGTTGTGGTTCTAGTTGATGATATTCTCATATACTCCAAAAGTGAAGAAGAGCATGAAGCACACTTAAGGCTTGTTCTGCAGAGACTCAGAGAAAACCAGTTGTATGCTAAACTGAGTAAGTGTGAATTCTGGTTGAATGAAGTTTCTCTCCTTGGCCATGTTGTTTCTAATGAAGGTATTGTTGTAGATCCAAGCAAAGTAAGAGATGTGTTGAATTGGCAACCACCTCAGACTGTGAGTGAGATCCGAAATTTCCTTGGTTTGGCAGGTTATTATAGGAGATTTATTGAAGGATTTTCCAAGATAGCAAGGCCTTTAACAGCTTTATTGGAAAAAGGAAAGAAGTTTGAATGGACGACAGCTTGTGAGGAAAGTTTTAGAATGCTGAAGAACAAACTAACCACCGCGCCTGTGCTAGCAATGCCTGATGTTAGTAAGAATTTTGATGTGTATTGTGACGCTTCTCGCCATGGTTTGGGATGTGTGCTTATGCAAGAAGGTCGAGTTATAGCCTATGCTTCGAGGCAGTTAAAGAGACACGAGAAGAATTATCCTACTCATGATCTAGAATTGGCAGCTGTGGTTCATGCTTTGAAAATCTGGAGACATTATATGTTGGGTAATAGATGTGAGATTTACACCGATCATAAGAGTCTGAAGTACATATTCACTCAGTCAGATCTTAACTCCAGACAACGCAGATGGTTGGAAGTTATTAAAGATTTTGATCTTGGTATTCACTATCATCCTGGAAAAGCTAATGTTGTAGCAGATGCTTTGAGTCGGAAAAGTTATGCTAATATGATCATAGAACATCAGCTTCCAGCTGGTTTATGCAAGGAATTTGAAAAGCTCAACCTTGGTTTGGTCGCTAGTACTCAAGCAGTGGCAATGGAAGTTGATTCGACCTTAGAGCAGGATGTTCGCAAAGGTCAATTGGATGATGAGAAGATAAAGGATATTGCTGAGCTAGTTAAGAAAGACAAAGCACCTGGATTCCATGTAGATGAACATGGAACTGTTTGGTTCAAGAAGAGAATTTGTGTGCCAGACTTGAAACATGTCCGTAATTTGATATTGAGAGAAGCTCATGAGTCAGCTTATTCCATTCATCCCGGTAGCACTAAGATGTACCAGGATTTGAAGAAGAAATTTTGGTGGTATGGTATGAAGAGAGACATAGCAGAATACGTGGCTTTGTGTGATACGTGTCAAAGAGTGAAGGCAGAGCATCAAAGACCAGCAGGATTGTTGCAACCACTGAAGATACCTGAATGGAAATGAGATGAGATCAGTATGGATTTCATAGTAGGTTTACCACGTACTCAAAGTGGTTATGATTCAATTTGGGTAATTGTGGATCGCTTAACTAAAGTATCTCACTTCATTCCTGTCAAGACTACGTACTCTAGTGCAAAACTTGCAGAGTTATACATGTCAAGAATTGTGTGTTTGCATGGAGTGCCGAGGAAGATTGTGTCAGATAGAGGTACTCAGTTTACATCTCGTTTTTGGGAAAAGATTCATGAGTCTATGGGTACGAAGTTGAATTTCAGTTCAGCCTATCATCCTCAAACAGATGGACAGACAGAAAGAACGAATCAGGTTCTAGAAGACATGTTGAGAGCTTGTGCTGTACAGTATGGTACTAGTTGGGATAAGAGTTTACCATATGCAGAATTCTCTTATAACAATAGTTACCAAGCTAGTCTCAAAATGGCCCCATTTGAAGCTTTGTATGGCAGAAAATGTAGAACTCCTTTGTTTTGGAATCAAACAGGAGAAAGTCAGGTGTTTGGACCAGAAGTTTTGAAGGAAGCAGAGAGACAAGTTCGAATCATTCGTGAGAACTTGAGAGCAGCTCAGTCCAGACAGAAAAGCTATGCCGACACACGTCGTAGACAGTTAGTTTTTGAAGTAGGTGATTATGTATATCTTAAAGTGTCACCTGTCAGAGGACTCAAAAGATTTAAAGTAAAAGGAAAGTTGGCACCCAGATATATTGGTCCGTTCAAGATTTTGGAAAGAAAAGGTGAAGTGGCATATCAACTTGAGTTACCTGCTCCATTGTCAGATGTACACAATGTGTTTCATGTATCACAGTTGAAGAAGTGTTTGAGAGTGCCAGAGGAACAGTTACCCTTAGAGGAAGTTAACTTGAAAGATGATCTAACTTATACAGAGCATCCTGTGAAGATTTTGGAAGTCGCTGAAAGAGTTACCAGAAGCAAGGTTGTCAGAATGTGCAAAGTCCAGTGGAGTCATCACTCGGTGGATGATGCAACATGGGAACGTGAAGATGAGCTACGTGCAGAGTTTCCCTATCTCTTCAAAGATCCTTCCAAATCTCGAGGACGAGATTCATCTTAAGGGGGGTAGATTTGTAACACCCTAAAATTTATAATCTTGGAAATAGAGAGAAAATGCTTTATTATGTATTTTTGGTGCTCATGAGAATATAGGAGAAATAAAACTTTTCTTTGAATTAAAATGTATCTTAGGGTAACAACATGTTTGAGCATACATGCTGGTGCATAATTTATTTTGTGATGAGTGGTTTGCTCCAAAGTTTGGCAAGATTTCAAATTCATTTTGAAAATGCTTTTGAAATGGTTGAAAACAAAAAGAAAAGGTTTTTCCTCTCTCTCCCTCACCCCTCTCCCCAATCTGGCCCGAAGGCCCAGTCGGCCTTGGCCCGCTCGCGCCCCTTCCCCCTTCTCCCATCAGCCGGCGGCCCAACTCCCCGCCTTATCCATATCTTCTCCTAAAATCAAATTCTTTGTTTTCTAGCTTAACCTTTCTGTTGGAGTCTCCCAAAAATCTTTTTCGCCTGCTCTAAAATATTCCTTGGTGCTCATCATTCATCATCATATCTCCAAAATCTTCTCGAGAAGTTTTCCAGCTTTTTCCGACACTTTTTCCTATTTTTCTGGGAGTATAATCTAATTTTTAGATGTCCCAAAATATCTTTTCATGAGCTCCAAATATTTTATTTGAGTTCCTCATGTCTCCAAATGTCTCTGAGAATTTTTCCTGAATTTTCGGAGCCATTGGAGTAATTTTTCCTGACTTAAATATCAATTCTAGACTTTTCTAGAATTATTTTAATCCAAAAATTAAATAATTTCGAAAATAATAAAATCTGTCTTTTTCCTCCCTCCCACAAAGCCCATGTGCAATAATTCTATTAAATTCCAAATATCAACGTCTTTATTTACTAATGGGCTTTTATATTTATTTAGGCCCATTAGTAAATGTGGAGGTGCAACGTCAATTAGCACCATATCGCTAGTTGACGCGGGGCATAGAGTTTTTCTCCCTATATATGTGTCCCATCCCTTGGCCAAAGCACACAATAACGGAAGCCCCTAGTTTGGGAGTCCGAAAATTTTGTTTGCTCTGTCAACGGCCGCCAAATTCTTCCCCAACTCCGGTTATCGATTTTTGGCTCTCGTTCATCCTCCACAAAAGCAACCTGCAGTCAATATTCATCGCCGACGTCCGTCAGCTCAAGTAAAATCTGATTTTCGTTTTTATTTATTTAATTTCGTAATTAAGTTCGCTGTATTTACAGCTTTGCCACTGATTTTATTTTCGCTATAAAATCTCCGTTTTAACTCCGTTTTGACCCGTTCAAGTTGCGTTAGGTTTGTAATTACATAATCTACATGTTTTTACAACTGTTAATCATGTTTCCAACTTTTAAATTTCGAGTTTAGTTTTAATCTAATAATTTATTAAAGAAAACCTTGTTTAAATCATAACTCCTCCGTTATAGATCCGTTTTTAGTGGTTTTCGTGTCCACGCGTTCGTCTCGACGAGTAGAACAGTTTTATAAGCGTTTTATCCATATTTTATGTATTGGTGTACTGTTTTCTAATTTATTGCATGTTTTGCTTGTATGTTTGCTCCTGTGTGCCGATGTTTGTTGCGTACAGACGAAGAGTTGCAAGTGAACCTGCAAGAGCTTGACTTTAAAGACTGTGACCAACATCAACTCGAAGAAGGCAAGTGCAGGCACCCTTTGATCATGTTCTTTACCTATTCACCATTAATCACTAAGTGCATGCATGTGTCTAATTATGTGAACCCTAAGGATTATCCTAGTTTTCCATATCTTCCTTGTTACCTGGGTTTTATGATGGGTAGTAATGCTATGCTAAGCAACTTTGCTTGTTCTATAAATACCACATGATGATGATATATTAATGATGACTCAATGGATATGGAAGTATGCTTTAATGTGGAACTCAGTGACTCGGGCACATGGTATGGTATGGTGGTTATGGTAAGTTTGGCTTGTGGTTTGTGATTTGTGCTCGGGTCCGCCTTTTAGGACTGGCTCATGGAGCGACCACCCAGGATAACAGTGCAACCACGAGATGTTATATGGCTCTAACCGGGCTAATTAATTAGAGGATTCTAGTGTTGCGTTAACCGGGCGGCGCTACTGAGGGATGGCCCAAGAATGTGGTATGGACTTAGGGGTCCTCTGGTTGCTGCGGCTTCCAGTAGGAACTTTAGGTGGTTATCGCTCGCTAGATGAATCTTTGTAAAGGCCCGTGGTGAAACCTTGCCATGCACCTTGGAAGTGTAGTATGGGAGTCATGACCTTGGCATATGGGAATCACTGCTCGTTGGGAAAAGTGTGCAACCTCTGCAGAGTGTAAAACTGATATATCAGCCGTGCTCACGGTTACGAGCGACCTGGACCCTCACATGATTAGTTTTGGACAGTTGGACTTACGGACATAAGATGATGGTTTCTCAGATGGAGGTGTTTACCTCGGTTGATGATTATATTAAAGGTGGTATTCTTCTTAACTAATGGGATGGGTTATCCTATACTCACTTATAGTAATCAGGTGCTAATAAAACTTGACCAACTAAAATGCTTATCGCAGTTGAACAATGTCAGCCTACCTTTGTTCAAGCCTTGCATGACATTTTATTTCCGCCTGTACTTGTTGAGTACGATATGTGCTCACCCTTGCTATTCCCCACAACCCCAGACGGTAGCCCAAGTTACCCAGAAGATTAGTGGAGATGTCATGGAGTTTACCAGAAGACTATCAGTTGTGTTTGGCGTACGGTGCCCCCAGTCAGCCGTCCCTGTGAAGACTGGAGCCTCAAGTGAAGATTAGTTTATGTTCCGCTTTACTCTGATATATGTAAGTGTTAATATAGCTATGTTACGTTATATAATAACATTATTTCTGATATTCTATACTCTGTTGTTGTATGTGTGGACTTCCTGGGCACACATATGGCTATCCTGGTTTTGTTCTTAAAACTGGGTGTTACAGATACCGGCTCGGTTGCTCATATTTGCAATACGATGCAGGGAATGATAAGAGGTAGAAGCGTTGGAAAAGGGGAGGTTGATTTCCGCGTGGGCAATAATGCAAGAGTTGCTGCGTTGAACGTCGGGACGATGCAACTCCACCTCCCATCAGGATTTATTTTGGAGTTAAATAATTGTTATTTTGTTCCAAGTTTAAGTCGAAACATTGTGTCACCTTCATGTTTGATGAAGGATGGCTATTCATTTGCGAGTAAAGACAATGGTTGTGTAATCTCTAAGAATGATATGTTTGTGGCTTTTGCATCCATTGTGAATGAGTTGTTTATTTTAAATCTTGATGATGCACCTATGTCTATCTGTAATATTACTGCTAAAAGGCCTCGGCTTAATGAGTTAAGTCCTACCTATATGTGGCATTGTCGTTTGGGTCATATAAGTGAGAATCACATGAAGAAGCTCCATGCTGATGGGTTTCTAACTTCGTTTGATTTTGAATCATACGAGACATGCGAGGCTTGTTTGCTGGGCAAGATGACCAAGTCGCCTTTCACATGTTTTCCTGAGAGGGCGTCTGACTTGTTGAAACTTGTACATATTGATGTATGCGGACAAATGAGTACGACAGCTAGAGGCGGATTCCAATACTTCATAACCTTCACTGATGATTTTAGCAGATATGGCTATGTCTATCTGATGAAGCATAAGTCTGAAACATTTGAAAAGTTCAAAGAATTTCAGAATGAGGTAGAGAATCAACGTGGCAAGAAAATTAAGGCCTTGTGATCTGATCGTGGAGGTGAATATTTGAGCCACGATTTTAGCAATCATCTTAAGAGTTGTGGAATTGTTCCACAGCTTATGCCACCCGGAACGCCTTAGAGAAACGGCGTGTCTGAGCGACGTAACCGAACTCTGTTAGACATGGTTCGGTCTATGATGAGCCAGTCAGACCTTCCTTTATCGTTTTGGGGATACGCTCTAGAAACAGCCGCTTTCACATTAAATAGGGTACCGTCTAAGTCCGTAGTTAAGACACCATATGAGATGTGGACTGGTAAGAGTCCCGGTTTGTCTTTTCTAAAGATTTGGGGTTGTGAAGTTTATGTCAAACGACTTATATCAGATAAAATAACACCCAAGTCGGACAAGTGCTTTTTCGTGGGATACCCAAAGGAAACTTTAGGGTATTACTTCTACAGCCGCTCAGAGGGCAAAGTGTTTGTTGCTCGAAATGGTGTTTTCTTAGAGAAAGAGTTTCTCAAAAGAGACAAGAGAGGGCAGAAGGTGTATCTTGAAGAAGTTCAGGATGAGCCAACAAGGATTGACTCCACGAGTGATGCTAATGTAGCAGAACAAGTTGAGCTACCTGTGGCAACAGACACCCCGCCCCAACCACGAAGGTCGGCAAGAATCCGTGAGTTGCGTGGGGATGTGTTATTGTTAGACGATAACGAACCTGCAACTTATGCCGAGGCAATGATGGACCCTGATTCCGAGAAATGGCATAGTGCCATGAGATCCAGGATAGATTCCATGGGAGCCAATCAAGTTTGGAACTTGGTTGACCCGCCTGATGGGGTAAGACCCATAGAGTGCAAATGGATCTATAAAAGGAAAAAGGATATGGATGGAAATGTCCAAGTTTATAAAGCTCGACTTGTCGCAAAAGGTTTTCGACAAGTTCAAGGAGTTGACTACGACGAGACTTTCTCGCCGGTAGCGATGCTTAAATCTATTCGGATCATTCTAGCAATTGCTGCCTATTATGACTATGAGATATGGCAGATGGATGTTAAAACAGCCTTTCTAAATGGAAATTTGGAAGAGGACGTGTATATGATACAACCCGAAGGTTTTGTTGATCCTAGCAATGCTGGAAAAATATGCAAGCTTAAGGAATCTATTTATGGATTAAAGCAAGCATCTCGGAGTTGGAATATTCATTTTGATGAGGTGGTCAAAGGGTTTGGCTTCCGTCAAAGTGAAGAAGAACCTTGTGTTTACAAGAAGGAAAGTGGGAGCGCTGTTGTGTTTCTAATCTTGTATGTAGATGACATACTGTTGATTGGGAATGACATTCCGATGTTACAAACCGTAAAGACTTCACTGAATAACAGTTTTTCTATGAAGGATTTAGGAGAAGCAACATATATTCTGGGCATTAAGATCTATAGAGATAGATCAAAGAGGCTAATAGGATTAAGCCAAGAAACGTACATTGACAAGGTGTTGAAACGGTTCAACATGGAACAGTCCAAGAAAGGGTTCCTGCCTATGTCACATGGCATGCGCTTTAGCGAGAAATAGTGTCCTTCGACATCTGATGAGCGAGAGCGCATGAGTACGGTTCCATATGCTTCGGCTATTGGTTCCATCATGTATGCCATGATATGTACATGCCCGGATGTCTCATATGCTCTAAGTGTTACGAGCAGATATCAAGCTAATCCAGGTGAGAGTCACTGGACACTTGTTAAAAACATCCTTAAGTACTTGAGAAGGACTAAAGATGTGTTCCTAATCTATGGAGGTGAGGAGGAGCTCGTTGTAAATGGTTACACCGATGCTAGCTTCCAAACTGACACAGATGATTCACAATCTCAATTAGGTTTTGTGTTCACAATAAATGGTGGTGCAGTCAGTTGGAAAAGTTCCAAGCAGGAGACCGTGTCTGATTCTACAGCAGAAGCCGAGTACATTGCAGCTAGTGGAGCTGCAAAGGAAGGTGTTTGAATGAGGAGGTTCCTCATTGATCTTGGTGTGTTTCCAAATGCGTCCAGCCCATTGTCTTTACACTGTGATAGCAATGGGGCGATTGCACAGGCTAAGGAGCCAAGGAATCACCAGAAGAACAAACATGTACTGCGGAAATTTCACCTCATTCGAGAGTTCATTGGAAGAGATGAAATTAAGATGTGCAAAATACATACGGATTTGAATATAGCAGATCCTTTGACAAAGGCTCTTCCACAGCCTAAGCATCAGGCGCATGTGAGGTCTATGGGTATTAGATATCTAAAAGATTAACTCTAGTGCAAGTGGGAGACTGTTGGAAATATGCCCTAGAGGTAATCATAGAGATGATGATATTTCTATTGTATCCATGATTTATTATATGTTCATTGAATATCCATTAAAGACAACTTGTATTGATTGACAATTATGTGAATTGTCTGTGAGACTCTTTTACTTGTATGGTTATTCGATAGTTGTCCCTGATCGGAGTTCATGTGAGGACACACATGAATATTAGATCAGCGCATGTATTAGTTGATGACTATGTTTCACAAGTCATAGACATGGAGATGTCAAACTAATAATGTGGGCACATGTATGACATGGGGCTGGACTGACCCAGCATGAGATGTTCTTATTATCTCTTTACACATCATGTACGTTATGTCCTTAGACCTGAGATTGTGGTATGTACTCAAGATATGAATTGACTTACTTAGGGACTATCAAACGCTACTTCGTAACAGGGTAGTTATAAAGATAGTCTTCGGGTTTGTCAGGAAGTATGCTGTGAGACATAAACGATCAAGATGAGATTTGCCCCTCTCCATGCGAGAGAGATATCACTGGACCACTCAAATGATTGGATCATAAAATGCATGGCCGTGCTTAGGTTAAGTGTTAACCTATGAGTTGGACCAAATATTGTGTGGCAAGGGAATTACGTATATGTGATCGTGGTGGTTCGTCAGATATGATCTTTTGCGTATACATAGGAGTTGACACGTCTTGCTAGAGGCCGCTGTCAACTATCGGGCGAGTAGGAGTACTCAGGCCGTGTCTATGTGTGCGTGAACCCATAGGGTCGCACGCTTAAGGGGCTGGAAGCCTGATTCGAGTTGGACTCGAATCAGACCAGGATTAGGGTTTGCTAATGGGCCTGCACGTTGGCAGACTCATTAGGGACGCCTATAAATAGAGGGGTGGGGCGACCAGGGTTTTGACCTGGACGTCATTAGACAGCCGTCGCCCACCCCACGCCCGCTCCTATTGCTCCTCGCAGACCTAGCAGTTTGGAGGCGTGAAGCTTCCTCCTTGTACGTGTGGGATACCTCGGAGGTGCTGCATCTGGAGCACAAGGACGAACCGCACGTGGAGACGTGAAGGTCGGACATGAACATCTACACGGCATGCCCTAAGACCTAGCGGCCCTAACTTGTTAGACGAACCTTTGAAAGGCTGCGCAGTGAACCCAGCCATGCACCTTGGCAGTGTGATATGAGACTAGCTATCCCTAGCAAACAGGAATCACTACTCATCGGGTAAAGTGTACAACCTCTGCAGAGTGTAAAACTGATATATTAGCCGTGCTCACGGTTACGAGCGGCCCGGAAAACTCACAGAAAAGCTGGTTAAATGGTTACTTAATGTTTAATACTGGTTTATGAGAATGTTATCATGATGATGATGGAATTAGTGTGATCATATGGTTTATCTGGGTTTAAGCATAACATACGTTTACTTAATGCTAAAATTCTGCCAATTAAAAGTTGAATGCAGTTAAACCAGTGTCAGCCTTTTTGAACCTCATGAACCCCATGTTATATTTGTTAAGTACGATATGTACTTATGCTTGCTTTACTTTTTAAAACTTTGGAAAAATCCCGGATGGGTACCAGAATGCCAGAAGTTGGAGAAGATAGGCTTGTGATCAACCAGTCAGTTGTTCCCTGTGAAGTTGGAGTCTCCATCTGAAGATCGGAGTGTCTTTCCGCTGTCTGCTCCTTAAGGTTATGTTCTTTGTGTTTATACGTTATATATGAGCATTGTCTTTCGATATTACCCTTTTATTTGTAGCTATATGTGAGATTTGACTTCCTGGGCTCACATATGGTGTATACCTGGTTTTGTTTTTAAAACCGGGTGTGACACATTGGCCCCACGCCCTGTGGCGGAACCGTCCTGATTATAAGAGCTCAAGTACCGTCTTAGTCAAATCCGTCGGACATCGACTTATACTTGAACCCATATAACCCCGGTAGTCTGGAAATCTCAAAGGATTTCTATCATCATACAACATACAGGATCGCATTGTTCAAGAATTACATTCGTAAGGATACATCACAGATAAACGAAACCGGATTAAAAACATCAGAGTGCAAATTTAAGACAGAGTTATTACAAACCCGAATTTAAAGTGCGGAAACTTAAATAAGTTTTGAAACACAACCACCACACATGTGGTCCAAATAAAACATTATTTGATAACTTAACTCAACACAACTCACTCCTCCTTTTTCAAGTAATGTGCCACTAGAAGTCTCAATCCAGCAAAAGAAAAGGGGAAGCTTCTGGACAACCCTGCCCTGGGCCTACTCCTCATCACCTTCCACTGGGTAGAGGCAGTGCTTACAATAGCCATAGTACACCTGGCCATCTGCAACAAACGGGATAAACCCTGAGTACGAGAATGTACTCAGCTAGACTTACCCATCCAACTGAAAATAAAGACACCAAGGGTATGCAAGGCTTTTGGTGGAGCTGGGATCTTTAGTTGCGAAAAGCTCAAAATTAGGATAAGGAGTATTAATGACATTGATGAGCTGTCAGTTTTTTTTGTTCCTATCTCTTACTCTAGGTTTGCACCTGAACTATTACACACACTTGAGTCTAACAAGCAGTAATATAACCATATCCAGTTGACTCATCCACATTTTAGTTGAACCTTTTAAACATAACATGGAGTTGTATCGTGGTGAAGCTCGTCATAGTTTCCCACTAACCGGGGGAGACGGCGACTCGAATCGAATTCCAAACTAGCTAGTGAAAGACCTTTAATACCAACCCACACTTTCCCCGTCGGGTCCATGCATTGGGTAACCGCTCGATGCTTGTTCGTGGTGGTAATCGTCGCGGTTCAAGCACTGACCGCCCAATTGGAACCTGGCGATGGCCTCACGCGGCAGATCGCATTTCCATACTAGAGGGCGCGACTCGGGTTGATTCCGGCCCGAACAGCTTCTAACCGGCTTTGGGGTCGATGATTACAACACCGACATATCCCTAAGTAAAAGGGCGCGTTCAAAAATGAACGAGGGCCAACATCGATACAAACCTACACGATCCAACGGACGGACTGCCCCCAAGTTACCACTTGGTGCCTTGCCTTCTAGTTGACCGTATTTCATTACTACTCAGGTTCTTTTCCACGATAGCAAAATATAGCCAACCGTGATCCGGTAACTACCCATCAGGGTATTACGAAAACATCCTTAACTACTACTTTTATTAAGCAGGCTAAGCAATTCTACTTTACATAAGATAGCAGGATAACAAGGCAGATATTAATCAATAGTCAAGGGATGGTAATGCAGCAAATAGGATTCAATCAACTCCTATACCTAATGCATCACAATATAAAATACTCAAGTAAATTAATTATAAAAACTGGGAGACTTAAGGATGCTCCGGGGCTTGCCTTGAGCGAAGACCGAGGCCTCGTGGGAGGGGCACTCGGGCAAGTTAGTTTCCTGTCCGGGGTCGACCTCCTCGGCTTGATGAAGTTCCGGGATCTCTTGATCGGCGCTTGCTTCCTGCTCCAGGGTTGGTTCCGAGACTGTCGATCCTATTTGCAATGTGGTACATAATTAAATAATGCTAGGTGCAAGATGGTGGTATGAAAAGTAACATTCTTGCAAATCAATAAAACTAACTTGTTGAACCACTTTTGACATTGAGGAAAAACACTTTAAATACCACATAAAACAAAGCCAATATTTCCACTATTTCCTATTTAATTATTCAAAAGAACTCAGGTTTGAACTGCAAGTGCATCTTTTTGAACTCGGAAAAATCCACAAAAATTCCAGATGATAACTGATACTAACTGGACTTCACTGACCAAATTCCAGCAAGAGATAAAATACAGAACAGCGGCCACAAAAAGATGAAATACACTGCTCAAAAGGTACTTTGAACTAACTCTTCTCCTAAAAAGTGTCAAACAACAGATTTCATAATTTTTCTAGCCTCATCTACTCATGAACACTCTACTGCAGAAAGTGCACTACCAAAACATAAAGATATCAGCCTACACAAAATAAACAAATCTATTCCAAAATAACCCAATTGAACTACAACCCTACTAGAAAAGGGTGACATACTCATTTCCATATTTTTCCCAGATTTTACTCCCTATTTCATATTTATCAAGGAAGTTCCATGAACAGAAACATTATATTACTTCCTACACGAATTTCCAAAGAAACATACAGAAAAGTACATTTGTACAGTAACTTCACATTTTTCCATACAACAGCCAATGCGTAACATTTTTCTTAGCTTTAACATCACATACAGAGACTGCAAAATTTTTCCCATATTTTATTTCGACATATAAAACACCTTAACACTTATTCCAAGGAATCAACCAAAAAGGACTTTAACCCATAACAGAAAATTTTTCTATATAAACAGTGCCTCATACATTTTTCATAGATACACATCATGATGAGAAACCTACACAAATTTTTCCTTGAATTAACTTGACCAGAAAACATATATAACCATTTATCTCAACAAAAGCATATAAACTGAAATAAATAAAAACAGTAATAAAAAATTTTACAAAAAATACTTTCATATTTTTCCATGATAGATCTACTCATAAACAAGCTAACAAAACTAAAAGCACCTCATTTGGACTTTTAAATCGAGCTACACAAAAATAACAAGCATTTCCGGAAAATAAAACAAAAAGGGAAAAACATTTGAATCTCCGGCCCAACTCGCATAGACCCGGTCCATGGACCGTGAGCGACTGACGCGTGGGACCTGCTGGTCAACGGGGCCCAGCGGTCAGTGATAGCCGAACAGGGGAGCGGCTTTGACCGCCGATTCCTCGCCGACGGTGAGGTCGCCGGCGGTGAGGGCTGGCTTGGTGAGTTCACCTCAACCAAGCGCATCGGATGGTGGGGTTGGTTTGGCTAGCGCATGGCCATAGCTTGCCGGCGGCGAGCAATGGCGGGTGACCACGGCGGTGGTGCACGACTACGTCGTTTCCGGCGGTCGCCGATGAAATCAACGCGCGCTTCGTGCTTCGTGAACCCTAGGGAGCAAGACTAGCGGGTCGGTGCGGCCGGCGAAGCTCCAGAGAAGCTTGGCCGCGTGCGAGGGCCGCGGCGGCGCCCATGGCGCTCGGCCGGGGAGTAGGAGAAGAGAGAGGGCGGTAGCGTTGCGGGTGGAGGGTGTTCTCACCTTGCCTTGACGTGACGGGGCTCGATGGAGAAGAAGGGGCTCGGCGGAAGTTCGGTTGATGTGGAACGACGACGCGGGCTCCGCGGCGGCGGACGGCGGCCGACGGAGGCACGGCGTGTTTCGGTGTCGGGGATGGTCGGCCAGGGGTGGGAGCGTGCGCACCGCGTGTGCAATGGTGAGACAGAGCGGCGTGCGGAGGGAATCGGAGGGAGATGCTCCGGTGAGGCCGGAACGGTGAAGGGGGTTGCGGTGGTGGTCTCGGCGGCTCGGTGCTCACCACGAGCGTTCGCGAGAGAGGGAGAGGGAGAGCGAGAGTGAGTGAGGGGGGGGGGGGTGTGCGCGGTTGAGAGAGGGATCGAAGGGGTGCTCGGGTTTTGCTCGGTCATGGCCGGCCGGGGGTCGTGGCGGGGGCCACGGCTGGCGAGCGGCGCGTGCGGCCGCGACAGGCGCTGGCGTGCGCGGCGAGCGGGCGCGGCAGGCGAGGCAGAGCGGGAGTGGCCGGGGGAGATTTTGGCGTGATCAGGTGGTGCAAGATCGGGCGAGGAGTGGCGGAGGCGGATCCGCGGCAGAGGCAAGCCGCCACGCGGCGCTCCGGCCGGCGTACGGCGCGGCCGCGCGGTCGGGCGCGTCGCGCGGCGTGCGCGCGGGCGGGAGCAGGCGCGCGTGGGCCGGCGTGGTGCGGGGCTGGGCCGAAAGGCCAAACGGGCCGGAAGTGGGGCGCAGAAGAAAAAAAATTGTTTTCCTTTTTCTTTTTCCTGAAAATTTTTAAACTTTGACCATTCAAAAACAGTTTCAAAAACTCCAAACTAGGTTTTGACCTAAAAATAAAAGTTGCTCAAAATAATTTTCTCTACAACTTTCATATGGAACGTTTTTGCTAAAAAGCACTTTTAAAACCTCCATAGAAATAAAGCCAATTTTGAGACATAAACATTTGTTTACCTTGTTTTTATTTGCTTAAACCATTTTGAACTAGGTCAAGATGCCAACATGAAAAGTGTTATACTCAATATTCTTTATTTTATAAGATTATTTGGCAAGACAGAAATCCACTTAAATCATCAAGTCCAATAGAATCCAAAATCCAATAAATAAGCAAAAGGCAAGAACACTCTCATGCACATGAAATGATGCCATGCATTGCTTATGCATTTTAGTAGCTAAATGTGGTTCCTAATGCAGTGCTTGACACTAGAGTGTCACACGCCCCCTTTCACTGACGGGTGGGGGCCGCCTGTCGACACTGTCCCCAACCTCCGTCCGAGGAAATTGGCCGACGCCGACACCCGAAACCGCCGCCCCGCGTTTGTTTTTCTCGGCCTTGGGGCTTATCCCTCCTGCACCGAGCCTCTATAAGAGGAGCCGCAACCATACTCGCCTCTCCTTTTCCATCTACCAGCCACCACCATCGCTCCTCGAGCTCCAGAACGCCGCTGCAACCCTAGCCGCTGCCACCGAGCTCGCCTCTCCATTTCGTCGCGTCGCCATCGAATTCGAGCCCCCACTGAGCTTCCTTGTGCCATAAGGATGCCAGGCAAGCCTTTCTCTTGTTGATTTTCGCCTCTTGTCGCTCACACGACGTCATCGTACCTTGCAGCAACGCCTCGTTCGCCATCCATCGTCGTGCGTCGTTGTCGTTTACCCTCCGCGCTCGGGATCGTCCGTGGTAGGATCCTCTTCCTCCCCTCTTTCTTCCATGTGATCCCCGTGTCAAACTGAGCCCCCTAGCACCAGACTGGCGTCTGCCGGCGAGCTCTGCACCGTCGGTAATGGCGAACTGCCGCGCCGGAGCACTGTTCCCAGCCGGCACCGCCCTCTCATTTCTCTACTCTAATTTGGACCGTCCAGATTAGATCGGGTGGCCGAAGAAGCCCGATACCCCTTCGCCAAGGAAAATTTCTAAAGAAACCCCCGTTTTTCACAAAATAGAACTCGCAGACCTTTGTCGGTTTTAAAAATTGGGTTTAAATCCAAATTTAAATCAGTTTAAATTCAAATGTAGGTCTATCTATTTATAATTTTGTCATTGCATCGTTTTGCTTATAACTTGCTCAATTTAAATCCAAATTGACCCGTTCAAATTGCGTTGGTTTCATAATTTCGTAATCAACGCATTGATGCTACTGTTAGATAGGTTTCCAGAAAATAAATTCACGTTTAGGTCAGCTCTTGTGTAGGTCTTTTAGAAGCTTGTTTGGGTCATATCTTCCACTTTTAAATCCGATTTCAGTGATCCAAACGTCTATGTGACCGTAGTGACATGTAGATCTTCTTTTGTAAACTTTTCATATTATTTTATTTCTATTGGTGTACTGTTCTAATTATAGCTTTGTTTGCCATGTATGTTTGTACCTAGAATGTTTGTATGTTGCGTTGTGATCGAGTTCAGATGGTGAGCAGTACGTGGGAGAGCGAGACCAATTCTTCGAGGAGCAGCAGGATCATCATGAGTTCGTTGAGCAAGACACTATAACATGAGACTATCCTTGTTTCATATACACCTTTATTTCATATATCATGTGCATGTGTCTAATTATGCAAACCACTGACTTGACCTAGAATTTTTGACTATACACCTTATTACGTACGAATTATATGCACTTGGGTAGTTTTTCTAGCGCTTAATAACTCCAACGTACATGATAAAAAATATGACTAATAATATGTGCAACAAAGGTTAAAACTTGTCTCGTAGCAACGTGAACATAGGGCGACGGAACTTTTATGCTCTTGGCTCTCCCTAAGAACTTATTTGCTGCCAAAAGTTGGACATATAGTATAACTGTGAGGCTACATGGCTCTGGTTTTAGTTGAGTAGGAGGACCTCTCCTGACTTGGTGGTGGATACCCGAAAGAGCACAAAAGTGATAAGGACATCGCCATGCTGAACACACCGACGCCATGGTCTTCCCCAAGTTACAATCCGTCTCCAACTCAGCTACCACGTCACCCTCGGAATTCCAGGAGCAGTCCCGGGTAAAATCAACGCCCCGGACGCATACGGACTCCGTTTTCGACGAACCAGATATGCTTGGAAAGATAATTTGATAAGCTAACCAATGGCTTTGAAATCATGTCAAAATTCATTCGGAGTCAACGGGAATCGTTGAAACAAGTCAGCATCTAGAATCTGTTAGGGTGTTGCGACACCGCCTTTTGGTCCGATGGGCCGTGTATCGTCTTAGAGCCCATTAGGGGGCGCGTCCAGCAAGGGCGACAACCTAGACACTATAATTAGCCACCGCCGTCGTCATTAGGGTCGGGTTTTGTTTAGAGCGAGAAACTGAATCGTTTATTTTAACTGTGGTGTTGAATCCTTTTACAGTGATCCACGATCCCCGTTCTTGATCTCCTCCACTGTGTCGATTAGTCCTTTGGAAAGGAGTTCTTGAACCCTCTATTGAAATTCGTATCATTCAAATTTGCAATTTCAGATTGCGTGCTTTACCTTCTTGCTTGTGTTCTTTGATTCACTTGCAGGAATAGCCTTCTTGGCGAGGTCAATCAAGTTGTGCTTGGTTGATAACCAACGGAGCAGTGGTGTAATGGTTGCAGAGTTCGAATTGTGTCTGATTTGAAGCCAGATCGCCAATGTCGAGTTCTCCACCAATCGAACTGATGAGGACATCGCCACGCTGGACACACCGACGCCATTGTCTTCCCCATGTTGCAATCCGTCTCCAACTTAGCTACTTCGTCACCCTCGAAATTCAGGAGAAGTCCCGGGTAAAATCAATGCCCCGGATGCATACGAACAACGTTTTCGACGAACCAGATATGCTTGGAAAGATAATTTGATAAGCTAACCAATGGCTTTGGAATCACGTCAAAATACGTCCGGAGTCAACGGGAATCGTCGAAACAAGTCAGCATCCAGAATCTGCCAGGGTGCTGCGACACCATCTTTTGTTCCGATGGGCCGTGTATCGTCTTAGAGCCCATTAGGGGACGCGTCCAGCAGGGGCGACAACCTAAACCCTATAATTAGCCGCCGTCGTCGTCGTTAGGTCTTGGGTTTTGTTTAGAGTTTAGTTTTCCATCGAGGAACTGAATCGTTCATTGTAACTATGGTGTCGAATCCTTTTACAGTGATCTAGGGCCCCCGTTCTTGATCTCCTCCACTGTGTCGATTAGTCCTTTGGAACCGAGTTCTTGAACCCTCCATTGAAATTCATATCAATTCATATCTGCAATTTCAGATTGCGTGTTTTTACCTTCTTGCTTGTGTTCTTCGATTCGCTTGCAGGAATAGCCTTCTTGGCGAGGTCAATCAAGTTGTGCTTGGTTGATAACCAACGGAGCAGTGGTGTAACGGTTGCAGGGTTCGAATCGTGTCTTATTTGAAGCCAGATCGCCAACGTCGAGTTCTCCACCAATTGAATCTATCGCTACCTCTCGGAAGATCGGGCAGTCCCTTATCAATTGGTATTAGATATTTCAGGTTTCCCGCGAGGTATAATCTCGTTTGCCCTTAGATTCATATCTCTTCTTTACCTAGAGTCCACAAAAAGCCATAAAAATTATTTCAATTTCCGCTGTTCTATCGCCTTTTGTGCCTTTGCAATTTCGTTTCAGATTCGCTTTGTTGAGTTTGTGTCCGTGGTCGAGTCTTGTTGCTGGTTTAGGTTGTGTTCGTCGTCGTAGTTCAACATGCCCGTTGCTGTTTCTTAGTTTCCGCCGCTATCCCATCCACCGTTCCTAAACAACAAGTCGAAGCCACCACTTTACTCGACTTGTCCCGCTAGCCGCCTTGTGTAACTTCTCGCCGCCACGCAAGCCCTAGATAGGTTGCCACCCGCACTAATTTTTGCCTGCGTCGCAGCCCTCCTTACATCATCTCGCATCTACCACCTGCTGTTAGTCACAAGTACGCTTGCTCTTGTGATCGGTGTTGGAGTTTACGGTCGCTTTGCCTTAACTGCTGCTGCCGAGTTGCCCTACCTGCCGTTTTCGTGTCGAGCCTCCCGAAAACATAACTTGAGATACCTTTAGTAAAACAGGCAT
Organism: Coix lacryma-jobi var. lacryma-jobi; assembly: GCA_009763385.1. Lineage (NCBI taxonomy): Eukaryota > Viridiplantae > Streptophyta > Magnoliopsida > Poales > Poaceae > Coix > Coix lacryma-jobi. Next base: position 176,191,683 of record CM019822.1, on the reverse strand, counting down.
AACTTTTCGCTCGTTTGTCCGAAAAATCTGAAATTTTTTGTGGAGATTCTTGACACCGTTTGGAGCCGACCCAAACTCGACTTTGCCCTGTTTGGTCCCCTCAAAATTGCCAAAAAAGTTCGGGAAAATAAATTAAAAAAATTGATAAGGTTTCGGCACGCTTTTAATAGAACTTGCTGATTTTGTGTAGACCACATCCCACCTCAGTTTCAGGTGCCAATTTTTGTGGTTACATCTTTTGTGATCCTTGTTCAGATAAAAATATAAAAAAATAGTGAAAAGGATAAAAAAGTTTGATTCCTACTGGTACCTTTTTGGAAAATCAAGGGAAAATTCAGAAAAAGGAAAAATCAGTGTCATTTGCTTGTTCTGTGAGTTCTTTCCATCGTTCTTTGTTTCATCTTGTTGCGCTACGTCTACACATGTCTTAGCCAGCAATTGTGACTTGTGCTTTGGATACTTATTGAATTTTGCTAATCTATATTCGTTAATTGTTAATCCTTGCTGTCATATTGTGCCTACCTATAGCTCCACATATACTTCTGTCAGCACAAGTTCATCTTGCAACTGTTACCCACGCTCAACAACAGATTGTTTCGTCACTTTGGTTTGATCTTGTTTGGCGTTGGTAAGAATACAGGCAAGACGGTGGTAAGCCGCTTGTGATTTTGCATTCCACTTTCACCACCACTACCACTTGGTTCCTTTTAGTTGATAGGGATAATACTTTGTTGTTGCCTTTTTCTATCTTCTAACAATGGCACGAATTCCGACAGACCTCAATGATTGCGTGTCCAAAGGCGAGCTTACAACATTCATGAATGAACAACACAACTTTATGACCGAGCTGACGCGCAACGTGAACAATCTGGTCAACCGCATTGAACAGCTTGAGCAACGCTCTCAACCTCATCGTGATGACGAAGATGCGGATGCTTTTGGTGATGACGATGCGGATGCTGATGCTGATGCTGGTCCCCGTCGCCGCCTCAACTTCAATCGTCGCGGTATGAGGGGTAATAATCATAATAATGATCATTTTGCTAAAATTAAATTTAGCCTACCTCCTTTTGTTGGTAATATGGATCTAGAGACATATTTACATTAAAAACTTGCTGTTCAACAAAAATTTGATTCTCATAATGTTCCTGTTGAGCATAGAGTTAGACTTGCTACTAGTGAGTTTACTAATTTTGCTTTATTCTGGTGGAATAATCTTTGCAATGCTAATAATGCTGCTGCTGTGCATCAAACTTGGAATGCTTTAAAGCAACGTATGAAATCTCGTTTTGTGCCTCCTTATTATCAACGTGATTTGCGTTTAAAATTGCAAACTTTAAAACAAGGTGATAAAAGCGTAGAGGCATATTATCAAGAATTGCTTATTGGTTTAGCACATTGTGGTATACATGAAGATGATAATGATGCTACTGCTAGATTCTTTGGTGGTTTGAATCGTGATATCCAGGATATTCTTGATTACAAAGATTGGAATAGGTTCAGCCAATTATATCATCTTGCTCTTAAAGTTGAACGCGAAGTACAGGGCCGCAAACAACAACATCAGCCTTTCAGGTATAACAATGGGAGGACTTTTCAGCAACGTTCCGAGCCGGAGACGCCCAAGCTTCCTGCTGCACCACAGCCGTCTACACCTTCCGAGGTAAGTAAATTGTCTACTGTGCAGTTTCCACAGCTGAAGAAAGGTGTCACTCCGGGTGCTTCTACTAGCTCTTCCTCATCCAGCTCTAAAATCATTTGCCACCGATGCAAAGGCATGGGACATGTCATGAAGGATTGCCCCAGCCATCGTGCTTTCATTGCTACAGACGATGGATATGTAAGTGCTAGTGATGTTGAAGATGATTTCACCCTTGTTGCTAATGTTGATGCAGATTCCACCGAGGACGATCAAGACAAGGAGACCATCACCATTGACTCTGTGGCTGCTTCTGTGGACTATCCTAGTCTTCTTGTGCAGCGAGTGTTGAGTACACGTGTGGGACATGAAGAAGAAGAGATGAAGATCCAACGCCACTATATTTGTCCAGGAAGCCCGTGGCTCGGCCCGTGGCCCGGTGTTTTGGCCTGGCCCGAGCACGGCACGGCCCGAGGTGTGGGTCGTGCCTGGGCCGCTACCCTGGCCCGTGGCACGGCCCGGACACGGCCCGATCCTATGCGGCACGGTGGTGGCCCGGTTAAACTAATATTATATGGTGAAAATGATGATATTTATGAGTTGACAATTATATATATATATTGTTTATTATTATACTATTGAATTGATTAATACTAAGTTAAAAATGATGAATTATTTCAACACTTTGTGAAGAAGATATAGATTTTTGAGGACTTTTTTAACTGGCGGGCCATGGGCCAGCACGGCACGACGGGCCGGCACGGCCCGAAAAATGGCCCATGGGCAGTGCCTTGGGCTGCTACCTCGGCCCGTGGCCCGTAGCGGCACGGCCCGTTTGGCCCGATGGCCCGTGGTGGCCCGACCCTCACCGGGCCGGCACGACACGACGTCGGGCCAGGCCAGCACGGCACGGCCCGTTGGACAACTATAAACGCCACAATTTGTTCCACATGTATCTCATTGTGCAGGGTTGTCGTGTTCTCACCATCATTGATAGCGGGAGTTGCAACAACTTGGTGAGTTCAGATTTGGTTGAGAAGCTTGGCTTGACCACACGACAACATTCATATTCGTATAAACTTCAATGGTTCAATAATAATGGTATGACTAAGGTAACTAAATCAGCACACATTAGCTTTTTTACAGGCTCTTATCATGATACTGCTGATTTTGATGTTGTCCATATGCAAGCTTGTTCCATTTTGTTAGGTCGCCCATGGGAATTTGATAATGATGCTTTAGACCATGGTAGAACTAATACATACACTATCATACATAAGGACAGGAAAATTACTTTGTTGCCTTTGTCTCCTACGGATATTATTAAACATGCTAAAGAGATTAAAAATAAAAATAAACCTCCAACAGACATTGCTAACAATAATGAGATTAAGTTAAAAGGAGGTGCTTTTCTTGCTACAACTTCTTCTACTGTTGTGTTATGTGATAATAATAATGCTCCTTGTTATACTATGCTTTGTCGACATGTTAGTGTTGCTGCACATGATCCTATACCTTGTGTTTCGCATTGTGCGGTCACTAACCTTTTGCAGGAGCTTGGAGATGACATGGAGTCGCGGACGACTCCAATTCTAGAAGGAGGGGATGATGAGGACATCGCCAAGATGGAGTCGAGGACGACTCCAATTCAAGAAGGAGAGGATGATGAGGACATCGCCACGCTGGACACACCGACGCCATTGTCTTCCCCATGTTGCAATCCGTCTCCAACTCAGCTACCTCGTCACCCTCGGAATTCAGGAGCAGTTCCGGGTAAAATCAACGCCTCGGATGCATACGGACTCCGTTTTCGACGAACCAGATATGCTTGGAAATATAATTTGATAAGCTAACCAATGGCTTTAGAATCACGTCAAAATACATCCGGAGTCAACGGGAATCGTCGAAACAAGTCAGCGTCCAGAATCTGCCAGGGTGCTGCGACACCGTCTTTTGTTCCGATGGGCCGTGTATCGTCTTAGAGCCCATTACGGGGCGCGTCCAGTAGGGGCGACGACCTAAACCCTATAATTAGCCGCCACCATCGTCGTTAGGTCTTGGGTTTTGTTTAGAGTTTAGTTTTCCATCGAGGAACTGAATCGTTCAATGTAACTGTGGTGTCGAATCCTTTTACAGTGATCCAGGGCTCCCGTTCTTGATCTCCTCCACTGTGTCGATTAGTCCTTTGGAACCGAGTTCTTGAACCCTCCATTGAAATTCATATCAATTCATATCTGCAATTTCAGATTGCGTGTTTTTACCTTCTTGCTTGTGTTCTTCGATTCGCTTGCAGGAATATCCTTCTTGGCGAGGTCAATAAAGTTGTGCTTGGTTGATAACCAACGGAGAAGTGGTGTAATGGTTGCAGGGTTCAAATCGTGTCTGATTTGAAGCCGGATCGCCAACGTCGAGTTCTCCACCAATCGAATCTATCGCTACCTCTCGGAAGATCGGGCAGTCCCTCATCACGAACCTATCGCTACCTCTCGGAAGATCGGACCATCCCTCATCAATTGGTATTAGATATTTCAGGTTTACCGCGAGGTATAATCTCGTTTGCCCCTAGAATCTACAAAAAGCCTAAAACATATTTCAATTTTCGCTGTCCCATCGCCATTTGTGCCTTTGTAATTTTATTTCAGATTCACATTGTTGAGTTTGTGTCCGTGGTTGAGTCTTGTTGCTGGTTTAGGGTTGTGTTCGTCGTCGTAGTTCAATGTGCCTATTCTTGTTTCTTTGTTTCCGCCGCTATCTCATCCACTATTCCAAACAACAAGTCGAAGCCACCACATTACTCGACTTGCCCCGCTAGCCGCCTTCTGTAACTTCTCGCTGTCGCGCAACCCTAGATAGGTTGCCAACCGCTCTAATTTTTGTCTGTATCATAGCCCTCCTTACATCATCTGGCATCTACCTACTGCTGTTAGTCACATGGACGCTTGCTCTTGTGATCGGTATTGGAGTTTAGGGTTGTTTTGTCCTAACTACCGCTGTCGAGTTGCCCTAACTGCCGTTTTCGTGTTGTGCCTCCAGAAAACATAACTTGAGATACCTTCAGTCAAATAGGTTCGCTCGTTTATCAGAAAAATCTGAATTTTTTTGTGGAGTTTCTTGACACCGTTTGGAGCCGACCCAAACGGTTTCTGCACGCTTTTCAGAGAACGTGCTAATTTTGTGTAGACCACATCCCACCTTAGTTGCAGGTGCCAATTTTTGTGGTTGCATCTTTTGTGATCCTTGTTCAGAGAAAAATATAAAAAAATAGTGAAAAAATAAAAAAGTTTAATTCCTACTAGTACCTTTTGGGAAAATCAGGGAAAAATTTAGAAAAAGGAAAATTCGTGCTTTTGGCTTGTTTCTGTGAGTTCTTTCCATCGTCCTTTGTTTTCACCTTGTTGCGCTACGTCTCGACACGTCTTAGCCAACAATTGTGACTTGTGCTTTGGATACTTATTGAACTTTGCTAATCTATATTTGTTAATTGTTAATCCTTGTTGTCATATTGTTCCTACCCATAGCTCCACATATACTTCTGTCAGCACATGTTCCTCTTGCAACTGCAACCCACGCTCAACAACAGATTGCTTCGTCACTTTGGTTTGCTCTTGTTTGGCGTTGGTAAGAATACATGCAAGACAGTGGTAAGCCGCTTGTGATTTTGCATTCTACTTTCACCACCACCACCACCACTTGGTTCCTTTTAGTTGATAGGGATAATCCTTTGTTGTTGTCTTTTTCTATCTTTTAATAATGACAGAAATTCCGACGGACTTCAATGAGTACGTGTCCAAGGACGAGCTTACAACATTCATGAATGAATAACGCAACTTTATGACCGAGCTGACGCGCAACATGAACAATATGGTCAACCGCATTGAACAACTTGAGCAACACCCTCAACCTCATCGTGATGACGAAGATGCGGATGATTTTGGTGATGAAGATGCGGATGCTGACGCTGGTCCCCTTCGTTGCCTCAACTTCAGTCGTCGTGGTATGTGAGGTAATAGTCATAATAATGATCCTTTTGCTAAAATTAAATTTAGTCTACCTTCTTTTGCTGGTAATATGGATCCAGAGGCATATTTAGATTGAGAACTTGCTGTTCAACAAAAAATTGATTCTCATAATGTTCCTGCTGAGTATAGAGTTAGACTTGCGACTAGTGAGTTTACTAATTTTGCTTTATTCTGGTGGAGTGATCTTTGCAATGCTAATAATGCTGCTGTTGTGCCTCAAACTTGGAATGCTTTAAAGCAACGTATGAAATCTCGTTTTGTTCCTCCTTATTACCAACGTGATTTACGTTTGAAACTACAAACTTTAAAACAAGGTGATAAAGGAGTAGAGGCATACTATCAAGAACTGCTTATTGGTTTAGCACGTTGTGGTATACATGAAGATGATAATGATGCTAGTGCTAGATTCTTTGGTGGTTTGAATCGTTATATCGAGGATATTCTTGATTACAAAGATTGGAACAGGTTCAGCCAATTATATCATCTTGCTCTTAAAGCTGAAAGAGAAGTACAGAGACGCAAACAACAACACCAGCCTTTCAGGTATAACAATGGGAGGACTTTTCAGCAATGTTCCGAGCCGGAGACGCTCAAGCTTCTTGTCACGCCCTAGCCATCTACGCCTTCCGCTTCTTCTGGGGTAAGTAAATTGTCTAATGTGCAGTTTCCACAGCTGAAGAAAGGTGCCACTCCGGGTGCTTCTACTAGCTCTTCCTCGTCCAGCTCTAAAATCATTTGTCACCGATGCAAAGGCATGGGACATGTCATGAAGGATTGCCCCAGTCGTCGCGCTTTCATTGCTACCGAGGATGGATATGTAAGTACTAGTGATGTTGAAGATGATTTAGCTCTTGCTGGTAACATTGCTGCGGATTCCACCGAGGACGATCAAGACAAGGAGACCATCACCATTGACTCTGTGGCTGCTGTCGTGGACTACCCTAGTCTTCTTGTGCAGCGTGTGTTGAGTACACGTGTGGGACATGAAGAAGAAGAGATGAAGATCTAACGCCACAATTTGTTCCACATGTATCTCATTGTGCAGGGTTGTCGTGTTCTCACTATCATTGATGGCGGGAGTTGCAACAATTTGGTGAGTTCAGATTTGGTTGAGAAGCTTGGTTTGACCACACGACAACATTCGTATCCATATAAACTTTAATGGTTCAATAATAATGGTATGACTAAGGTAACTAAATCAGTACGCATTAGCTTTTTTACGGACTCTTATCATGATACTGTTGATTTTGATGTTGTTCCTATGCAAGCTTGTTTCATTTTGTTAGGTCGTCCATGGGAATTTGATAATGATGCTTTACACCATGGTAGAACTAATACATACACTATCATACATAAGGACAAGAAAATTACTTTGCTGCCTTTGTCTCCTACGGATATTATTAAACATGCTAAAGAGATTAAAAATAAAAATAAATCTCAAACAAATATTGCTAAAAATAATAAGATTAAGTTAAAAGGAGGTGATTTTCTTGCTACAACTGCTGCTACTAATGAGTTATGTGATACTAATGATGCTCCTTGTTATACTATGCTTTGTCGACATGTTAGTGTTGCTGCACATGATACTATACCTTGTGTTTCGCATTGTGCGGTCACTAACCTTTTGCAGGAGCTTGGAGATGACATGGAGTCGCAAACGACTCCAATTCTAGAAGGAGGGGATGATGAGGACATCGCCAAGATGGAGTCGAGGACGACTCCAATTCAAGAAGGAGAGGATGATGAGGACATCGCCACGCTGGACACACCGACGCCATGGTCTACCCCAAGTTGCAATCCGTCTCCAATTCAGCTACCACGTCACCCTCGGAATTCCAGGAGCAGTCCCGGGTAAAATCAACGCCCCGGACGCATGCGGACTCCGCTTTCGACGAACCAAATATGCTTGGAAAGATAATTTGGTGTCACACCCCAAAATTTCTGATTTTGGGTTGTACATAGAAAACACTAAATAAAATAAATAATTTTAATATTTGTATAAAATTGATCAAGTTTAGTTGGAGCTAGCGCCACTTTAGTTGTAGTAAAAATGAAAAAAAATTAAAAAATTTCTAAACTAATTTGATGGGTTTTTGCTTGATGTGATGGTTGCTTGTTGTTTCGCCTTGTGTTGTGAGTCGGTAGAGTTTTCAAAATGCGGTTCGTAGGTCGTTTATCCTTATCCAGCATGTTTGTTTTCGAAATCAAATTTGTTGTTCCCAACTCCATTCTCCTGTTGGAGTTCCTCAAGATCCTTTTTCTTGTGCTATAAAATCATTTCTTTGAGTTCACAATCCATCGGTCTAACTCTAAAATCTTCCCGAGAATTTCCCAGCTTTTTCCGGAAATTTTTCTCATTTATCTATGAGCAAAATCTAATATTTAAATGCTCCAAAATATTTTTGTCATGAGCTCCAAATGCTTTATTTCGGGTCATCATATTTCAAAGTGTCTCTGAGAATTTTCCCAGAATTTTCGGAGGCATCAGAGTATTTTTTTCGTGGCTTAAATAATAATTCTGGACTTTTCTAGAATTATTTTAATCTCGAAATTATATAATTCCGAAAATAAATAATCCTAACTCTTATCCATCTCTGACCAAAACTCTGCATACAAATACATGACCACGGCCCCTAAATAAATCAAGTCATCTGTGCCATCGCTTCTTTTCTAAACCCTAAAACTATCCATATCGCCGCTCTTCTTCGTTAACATCGGACCCTGCAAATCTTGCCTAAACTATCAAAGCTGGAGGAAAAACTTTCTCGAGACGAGCTTCGCCGGATCACCATGGAGCCGTTTCGTCGTCTCCTCGTCACTGGAGCTCGTCCTCGCCCGCATGCGCATGGAGTCCGGCCGCCCGTTATATCGCACAGCTAAATTCTGGTGAGGGATCTTCCTCGTGCCCTCACCTTTGTTCTCTCAGGTTTATGTTTCATGCCTTGTCTAGGTCTAGCTTCAGGCCATCTCGGACCTGCTCTGTGCCATGGCCCTGAGCGCCCTGCCTAAGATGGTGATGAAGCCAGCGTGGTCTAACACTTGCCGACTCCTATGGCCTGTGTTCCTACTACCCAGCAAACTGGATATGTTCCTATTCATGTTCACGCCTGGCACATGGACGTCAAGTTCCATGCTCTGTACAACTCCATCAAAGTTCAAGGCATCAACGTTTACAGTTAAGCTCTTGGCTTCTATATTAATCTTTCCTTTATTCGTTGACGGGTCATCAATTTGCACTCTGTGTTCATTCTCTGGTCTCATGCAAGTTCAATATTTTATCTTTTCAACCCATTTCACTCAGAGCTCCTTTTTCTATTCCTTATCGTGAATAACATCCAACGCTTTTAATTACATGAACTTTTCATAAAATAAATATTAATTTGATTAATGTTAATATCTATGTTTCTTATTATAATTTGACTAGTTTAAGCATGTGACATATAATATACTCATACAGATGCTCTCACATGTTTCTTTTATTTTACTGAGATAAAATTTAACTTAATTAAATTATATGACAATATTTATAATTAAAATATGATTAGTTTAATCCATTCCTTCGAATTAAAATATATTTTGTCTAACCTGAATTAAATACTTTTATATGGTTTTCACAATTAAAACAAACCCGGTATAGTCTTTTCTGCTTTTATATAATAATATAAACTCGCGGTAGACGTGTCTTTCAGCAGTAGCTCTGCTTTAGTCGTTTTATACGATCTTGCAACCGTAGTAACGAGCTCTCTTTCAGTACGTTGTTTTGTCTCGTGTTGTGTGGTCCTTAGTTCTCTTGTTGTTTGTTTGCATGTTTGCCTATGAGTGGTGCTTGCTGCGAGTAGACGTGAACTGCTTGTCGGTGCTGAAGATCAGAAGGGAATGACCGAAAGCTGATGTTGTGAGGGTTGAGCAAGTAATCAAGGCAAGTATAGCATGGGATCCTCCTTGATGTCCTAATAACCTTAATTCACTATAATCATCATATGCATGTGTCTACCTTGATGACTATATAGACTTATCATAGATGTTTGATCTTGTACCTTGATAACCTTGGGTATGCATTGGGTAGATCTATGCTAGTGCTCAACTTAAACTATGATCATGTAAATTTATTTTAATGGTATATGTGACATGTTAAAATATGACTTTTATAGCAACATGGTTTAGGAACTACTATAAGGGATCACCCGGTACTTACAGTGCAACCATGAGGGTTATATGGCTCTGACCTTAGCTCAGTATGAGGACCTTTTCTAGCTTGTTAGTGGTTACCCAAAAGGGTGCATAAGGCGCTTGCCAAGACGGGTATAGTGCGGCTTCTGTCCACGTGTGTATAGGCTGCGTGTTATTGTGCCACATGGAAGGAGGGCTCTACATCCCCTTGCCTTAAGACCTAGCGGCCCTAACTTGTTAGACGAACCTTTGAAAGGCTTCGCGGTGAACCCAGCCATGCACCTTGGCAGTGTGATATGAGACTAGCTATCCATGGCAAACGGGAATCACTACTCATCAGATAAAGTGTACAACCTCTGCAGAGTGTAAAACTGATATATCAGCCGTGCTCACGGTTACGAGCAGCCTGGAATTCTTATGGTATAGATGTTGCTTTAATAATGATGGTGATACTACATTTATTCAATGGATACATGTTTACTTGATCATATGTTTAAATTGGGATGGATATACTTTGATGCTACTTAGTGCTAAAATTCTGTCAATTAAAAGTTGAATGCAGTTAAACTAGTGTTAGCCTTTTTGAGCCTCATGAACCTCATGTTATATTTGCTGAATACGATATGTGCTCACTCTTGCTATTTCTCCCACACCCCAGTCTCCATTAGAGTCACGCAGCGGAAGCGTGGTGAAGACACAAATGAGTTCCCAGAAGATTGATTGAGATGCTAGACGTATGTACCCCCAGCCAACCGTCCCTGTGAAGAATGGAGCCTGAAGAGAAGATTAGTATCTATTCTACTTAACTTTGATGTAAGTGTTAGTTATAAATATATTTTCGATATATATAACATTGTTTTTGATATCTTTTCCATCTGTGGTTGTATGTGTGGACTTCCTGGGCACACATATGATGAGTGCTCGGTTTTGTTCTTAAAACCGGGTGTGACATTTGATAAGCTAACTAATAGCTTTGGAATCACGTCAAAATTCATTCGAAGTCAACGGGAATAGTTGAAACAAGTCAGCGTTCAGAATCTACCAGGGTGCTGCGACACCGTCTTTTGGTCCGATGGGCCGTGTATCGTCTTAGAGCCCATTAGGGGGCGCGTCCAGCAGGGGCGACAACCTAGACACTATAATTAGCCGTTGCCGACATCGTTAGGGTCAGGTTTTGTTTAGAGTTTAGTTTTCCATCGAGAAACTGAATCATTCATTGTAACTGTGGTGTCGAATCCTTTTACAGTGATCCAGGGCTCCCGTTCTTGATCTCCTCCACTGTGTCGATTAGTCCTTTAGAACCGAGTTCTTGAACTCTCTATTGAAATTCGTATCATTCATATTTGCAATTTCAGATTGCGTGCTTTGCCTTCTTGCTTGTGTTCTTCGATTCGCTTGCAGGAATAGCCTTCTTGGCAAGGTCAATCAAGTTGTGCTTGGTTGATAACCAACAGAGTGGTGGTGTAACGGTTGCAGGGTTCGAATCGTGTCTGATTTGAATTCGGATCGCCAACGTCGAGTTCTCCACCAATCGAACCTATCGCTACCTCTCGAAAGATCGGGCAAAAATTCAAGCTCCTAAAAGATTTCAATAACAATAACAATTCTGGATGGGTAACACATGACTATGAGGTATGAGTATGACAATAACAAGTTCCTAAAAGATTTCTATGCTGGTGGTTCACGAGTCGATGTCCCGATGTGTTGGAGCTATTACCGAGAGATGTTTTACCTTCCGCTCTTACATGTTTAGACTTTGCTTTGTAATAATAAGTTTGCTATGTAATAAGCACATTGATGATACTATTCTTGCAATTTGTCGAATTATGTGTGCGACTATTTCCTGAGCGTACATAATGTTATGCATTCAATTTTATCCTTAAAATTGGGTGTGACATGTGTTGGCCAGTTTTGGCTCACTCTCTTACACATTTCTAACAGTAATACATCTTTGTGAGCCTAACCATTCCCTTCTCACTTATATTGCTCGATAGTTTCATCATTTAGTGAGATTTGAGAGATCCAAGTGCATTACATGAGTGTGTTCATCTAGAGGCACTTGGTGATTGTGTTTCACTGCAGATTTTACTTGTTACTCTTGATGTTTGCCGACACCTAGATGGCTTGGAGCAGTGAGGATCGTTGAACGGAGGTTGGTGATCGTCTACGGTACTGATTGGTGGATTTGTTAGAGGTTCTTGAGAATTCCCCATGGAAGATCACAAAAAGTATTTTTAGTGGATTGCTCGTAGTTTATGGATCCCCATCTTGTGGTGTGGTTGTGCAGCACCCTATTGAGGATTTGGTGTGTGATGCCAATTAGCTCGTGAACCTCCAAGTGGGTGAATCGCTACAACGAGGACGTAACTTGTTGGCAAAGAAGTGAACCTCGGTAAAAATCATTGTGTCATCTTTGTCTGAGGATTTCATTGATATTCATTGTATTCACCTCTTGCCACAGTGGTATATCCACTCTATCACGTGTATTTACTTTGTTTTCTCTTTTGCCGTGTGATAGTTGTATTTAGTTGGGTAGAGTAGATTATCTTAGTGTACCTAGCTTTTCTTAGTTGCTCTCTAGTTGTAAAGTAGAGACAAAGCATTTGTGTGTGACACAAAGATCATAGCAACTAGAATTATGGATAGGTGGCTTGCATTTTTGTAGAGCTAGTGCAAAAATCGCTTCGCTATTTAGTTATCTAACAAGTTTATTTAAGTATTGTTGTAGATTTTTTATAGGCTATTCACCTCCTGTCGGTGTTTCTACCCCGGGGGTATGACACCAACTAGTAATTATGATCGCGTGCTCTCTTCCTGGATGGTGATGCAAGATGACACAAGGATTTATCCTGGTTCGGGCAAAGAAGGCCCTACGTCCAGCGGGGGGAGGATGTTCTTGTATTACTTGCACCTAAGTGCTTGTACAGGGGCGTTACAAGCTCAACGAGCGCGAACCGGAGTCCAGACTCGTGTGGGTGTGGTGTTGTATGGACTTGTGAGACGACCCGAGTGGATGTGGACCTAGACTTGTCTGTCGTGGGGTTGTGTAACCGGAGGAGCGAAGGGCCCTGGTGTCCCCTTTTATAGAGCAAGAGGAGGCCAGGGTTACATAGGTGTGATACAGGAGTCAGGGTGTACAATGTCCAATATGGTGAAGAGTTGGAACTCTGTCTTGTCGAAGATACTGGAGCCGGCGTGGGGGTTGTTGTTGAAGCGTCCTTGAAGCGTGGCCTCCATCCCTGGCGCGGACGTGGAGACGTGGCGACGTGGAAGTCATGCGGCGCCCATCCCGGCACGTACATGACGTGGCAGGGTTCCTCCGGGTCTTGGGGGTACCTGTCCTCCAATAGCGTGAAAGCGATCAAGGCTCGAGGGGCGCAGAGCCGGCCTCGAGGTGGCGCCTACGGGGGGCTCGAGTCCCCACAGGTATGGGCAAATCCTGGAACGCCCGGGCGTACAGCGGGAACCCAGGCCTCGGGATGAGGCTCGAGTGTGCTACAGTGCAGGGTATGGCCCAACAGTGTTGTATGTGCGCCTTTTGCCCATGCTTGTGGTGAAAACGAGATTTGACTCTGCCCCGGTTCACTGTGGCTCACGTCGTGTGCCAGAGGACGTGACCGGAGTAGGTGAACGCATTTAATGCGTAGTGTGGGATTGGCATCCGATGTCTCTGCCGCTCGAGGGGGGCGTGAAGTGTCTCGAGGGATAGGCTGCCGTGCTAGAGAGGCTCGAGGTCCCCGCGTGGGGTCTTGAGGAGCGGTGCAGGGCTCGAGGCCTATGTGCCAGGGCTCGAGGGGTAGGCCGCCACGAGGCGGACAGTAAGGCTTCGGCGGCCCCGGGCTCCCTGGTGATGGGCCGGCGTTGTGGGCCTCATGGGGTTGGCTTTTCAGAAGGTTAGACTTGCTAGGTTTGTTATTAATTGGTGCTCTAGGTTTAACCTATTTGTTTTGCGTTGATTGGGGGTACCCCTTTTGCGGTCCCCCGACAGTAGCCCCTGAGCCCTTGTTTGAGTGCTTGCACTCGAGCAGGGGCTCACGACTGGGTTCTCGAGGGTTAGCTAGCCGGTTCTCGAGGGTTTGGTTGCTTTGATTCCGTGGGTGTCACGCGAGCGACACCTGCGGGTGTAGCCCCCGAGGCCACAGGGGAGTGGTTAGGACTCCCTCGTGGTCTTTTTCTTGTGTGTGAGTGTTAGTTGCGTTTTTTAGGTTCGGGAGTGTCGAGCCCCGGGTTATTCGACCCTCTTTCGTCGAGGGGTGCCAGGCTGCACCGACCGGCCGGCACTTCGAGCCGTCCGGCACGCCGGTTGCCCTAGCTTGTCACCCCGCGAGTCCTTTCGATCGGATGCGAGGGGGGATGCCTCGTACTACCGCGAGCGGGCGAGTATCGAGGTTCCCGGTGAGCTGGTAACGGGGGAATCCAAGTGAGACCTCATGCCCCGTTCGATAGGGTCGACTAAAGCCCAGAGGCGATCTCATAAAGCGTGGGCGCACAGTCTGCAGGAATGCCAGGCCCATTCGATAGGACCTGGTGGCTCGATGCCTCCCTCCGAGGGGATCTCACTGCACGTCGTGCGCCCTGCCTTGGATACACGTGAGGGGCCTCGAGGGCTTGGCCCTCGAGCGATGCTGCGAGTGGCGCCCCTTGGTGTCTCTGACTCGGGTGCTCGAAGCCGGCTGTCGAACCCTCTTCGAGGGCCAGCCTTCGCTGCTTCGAGGCTTAGGGCCGGGGCCCATTTTTACCTTCGTGAAGAAGCCTCCGTCGCTTGGAATCCTTCTGCCCGTTGGGCGCGCCTTTTTAGGCGAGGTAGTGGAGATCGTGGCGCTAGGGCGACTGACAAGAAGTCGGAGCGGCGGTCGTGGTGGGCCCGGAGGAGCGGAGCGAATGCGGAGTTGCCGCGTGTACCTGTCGATCAGCTCGACACGTGGTTAGGTGGGCACATTAAATGCGTGCGGCTACCTTTTCGCCGTCGTGGGAGACCTCGCCCGTTGGGGGTTTTCTCTTATAAATATCGAGAGAGGGGGAGAGGAACCCTTTACTTTGCCTTTGCCTTCACCGCCGCCGCAGCTTCCACACGCCTTCTTCCCGAGCCAGCAATTGGGAATCTTCCCGGCCGCCCGTCCGCTGCTCAAATCCGCGCCGTCGCCGCCATGGCTGCCCAGTCCCAAGTGCTGCCGCCTGAAGACTGGAGCCCGACGAAGACGACGCAGCAGGAGCTGGAGACGTTGGTGGAGCGGGGGCTTCTCCGCCCCAACCCGCAGGAGGGTCCCGCGTGGTGGATTCTTCCGTCGGCGGACCACCGGGAGCCGCACCCGCCGGAGGGGTACGTGGTGAGCTTCACGCGCTACCACCGCATGGGGCTCGGCGTCCCGCCGAGCCGCTTCATGCGGGGGCTGGCCCACCCCTTCGAGGTGGAGCTGCAGCACTTCTCCCCCAACTCCATCTCGCACGCCGCCATCTACGCCGCGGTGTGCGAGGGGTACCTGAAGATTGAGCCGCACTGGGAGATGTTCGTCCACCTCTTCCGGGGCGAGCTCTTCCACAAGGCCGCGAAGCCGAGCGGAAGGAGGCTCGCGCGCGTGGGCTCCCTCACCATCACCGCGAGGACTGGGCCCTCGTCGGCCAACGTCCCCCGCGACTACCTCCGCTACAAGCTTTCCACCAACCAGGCGGGGTGGGACGACCACTGGTTCTACCTGCGGAACGAGGGCGGGCTCCTTCCGCAGTACACCGGCAGGGTCATCACCCAGCGCCCGGAAAAGTGGAACTGGGGCGTCACGGTGGACAGGCAGCACCACCTAGAGCCGCTGATGGACACGATGCGGGTGCTGGTGGAGGAGAAGAAGCTGACCATCCAGGCGGTCATCTGGGCGTTACACCAGCGGAGGGTTCTTCCTCTGGCGGACCGCCCCCTCCTCATGTTTGAGATGGGGCCGAACGCCCCGCTCGAGGCGCTGAACCGGTCGAGGATGGCCGAGGAGAGGCTGTCCCGGAACGAGGGTACCTCCCGGGTATCGGTCACGGTTCAGGGGCTGTTCCGTCCTGAGGAGACCAACCTGATCGCCATGGCACCCGACGCGGGGTGCCTCGACCTGGTAAGCCACCCTCGAGTCAGGTTGTCTCGAGCCCCCACCTCCTTTCTCTTTCCCCGAACCTTGTTTACTCTCTTTGTGGTTTTTCACGTCAAGTTTCTTTTTTGCAGGAGGCGTTATGCGGCGCGTCGAGGCCCCCGGTGAGGGAGAACGCCGCGGAAACACAGGTGAGGCGCCTCTCTGCTCAGAAAGACAAGGAGAGTAAAGATGCCAAGAAGAAGAAAGAGAAAGAGAGGAACTTGCGTCGGGTGGCTCGAGAGCAGAGGCTTGCGAAGGCTCGTCGTAACCGGCAGCCTGGAGAGGAGTCCCCCGAGCTCAGTTCCTCGAGCTCGGAGGGGGAGGACGATGATGAGGAGGAGAGTGATGACGAAGGGATGGATGCGCGTCTGAGGCGCGCGGGGGTCTTGGACATCAGGGCTGACCGCTCCTCTGTGCAGGAGGATGTCTTGGAGGTCCCCCCGGCGAAGGGATCGCGCGGGACGCAGCAGCGAAAGGCTGCGCCGAGCCCAGCCTCGTCGGAGGCTCAGGGCCCATCGAGCTCCGTGCCGGACGTGCCCCCTGTCGCGAGGAAGCCTTGAACCAGGAGCGCCATCGCCGCGACGCAGAAGGAGGCCACGACCGCGTTGACCCAGGCGGGGGGTCTCGAGAAGGGCCGGTCCTCGAGGAGCGGCCAACAGGTCGAGAAGGATTCCGGGCCCGACCGCCGCGAGCCGTCGAGGGCGACATCGATCCCGTGGAGGAGCAGGCAGCATGAGAGGGCGTCGAGCCCCCGCCACCATGACCGTCCAGGGGGGAGCCCCCGGTCGTCTCGTGACGGGGGTCGTGAGCGACCCCGGAGCCCGTCGCTGCACCGCCGCCGGGAGAAGGAGGCAGACGCGGGGGGGCGTGACCGCCATCACGAACGCCGGAGTAGGTCCCGGAGCCCGCGCCGGGAGAGGCGCTGAGATGACCGCTCGAAGGAGACGCGGTCGCCCCCCCCCCCCCGGGGACAAGAGACAAAGGGAGAGCTCCCCGCCGGAGTTGAGCCATGGGAGGCATCGGGAGCTTTCCCCCCATCCGGCCCATACGGAGACGGCTCAGGGGCGTGGCTCGAGCCAAGGGGCGGGCTCAAAGCCCCCGAGCGGGTCCGATGATTCGGGGAAGAAGCCCCGCCATCCTTTTGGGTAAGTAGTGCTCCTCAGTTTTGTTGGTAGGGAAACTTTACCTTTTTACCTTTGGTGGTATATGCTGTTTTCTGGCTTTTCAGGGAAAAATGCTCCCGGCAGAAGGCGGACACCGTGGTGTCCAAGCGGGCCAAGACCTCGAGCTCTGTTGAGGTCCAAGCACCTCGAGGTATGGCTCCTTCTTCCGCTGGGGAGGCCGCTTGGCTGGTGAAGGCTCGAGCAGCCATGGCTCGGGGGAGCCAGATGGCCGCCGCGGATCTTGGTGAGGCCGACGCCGTCGACCACGGGGGTCGAGGCTTTTTCCTGTTTCTGATGACGTTGTTCTCCTTTTTTAGCAGGGACCACGACTCCTGGCGCCGATCCTGCTGCCACCGCGTCCGTCGCGGCACCGCATCCTCCTCCTCCTCCTCCTCCTCAAGTGGCGCCTATCGAGAGGGCCACTCCTCCCTCCGTCGCGACCACCATCTCAGGGGGAGCTCCCAAGACAAGCATGGCTCCGTTGGCGTCTGGGCCTGAAGGGTCGGCGGCCCTCGAGACCCCAGTCGACGCGAGTCGGCCTGCGGAGAAGGGGAAGGAGGGAGAGGCGTCGGTGGAGAAGGTGCCGACGGTGGAGGAGCTCCTGGACAAGCTGGAGCGGGTGCCGCCCCCGGTCGAGGGCTCGACGCTGGAGGGAGCGCTCGAGGCACCGGCCGGGGTCGACAAGACGCCGGAAGACCCGGCGAGGGAGGAGAGCTTGGGGACGAGCCACCCCTCGAGCGATCCGCTACCGCTCGAGTCCCCGCCTCCATGCGAGGCTGCGCCGTTGCCTCGGGAGGGGACAGAGCAGCGGGAGGAGACGGCGGAGGGGCGGAGGGAGCCGCAGCCTGTGCCGTCGGTTGGTGGGCCGCAGCTGGCGCCGCTCGAGCTGGAGGAGGAGGGCCTGCCCATCGTCGAGGTCGATCGATCGGCGTGGCCGTATCCTGACGCGCCGAGCCTGTCCGGCGCCATGATCCTCGTCAAGCGGCCGGCTCGGCAGGGGGTTCCGCGGGAGGCGCGGTCCATCTTCAGGGAGGTGGCCGAGCTCGTGGCGGAGGCGGAGAGGTCCTTCTCGGAGGAGGCGGAGAAGTCTGCGCAGGTGGCGGCCGCCCTCGCGAAGGCAGAGGGGGAGCTCCGAGAGCTCCGCGCCGAGCTGGGTCAGAACGCGCAGATGGCGAGCCGGCTCAACGCGGCGCAGGCGGAGGCCCAGGCGGCTCGAGACGAGGCCGCCCAAGCTAAGAGGGAGGCCACCACCGCTTTGTCCGCGGTGGAGTCATCGAAGAAGGAGGCCGCCGACGCCCGAAGCGAGGCTGCCATCGCCCGGTCTGCAGCGGAGGCAGCGAAGAAGGAGGCCGTCAACGCCCAAAGCGAAGCCGCCTCCGCCCGATCTACAGCGGAGGCGGCGAAGAAAGAGGCCGAGGACGCCAAGAGCGAGGCCACCACCGCCCTGGCTGCAAAGGAGGCAGCGCGGCAGGAGGTGGTCCGGAAGGATCTGGCCCTTGCGCAGACGGGCAAGCTGGTCGAGGACCTTAGGGGCGAAAAGCTCGACGCGCTATCCCAGAAGCGTACACTAGAGCAGCGCGTCGAGGTCCTTACCAGCGACTTCGCCGCTCTGGACGTGCACTGCCAAGGTAATCTTCATGCCTTGTCTCGCTTTGATTTCGGGATTCTTACCACGCCGCGGACTTACCCCCTTCTGTTTGTTGCATAGACGTCGAGAAGACCTCCGAGGAGCTCCGCGAGACGAATCAGACTCTCGTGGAGCAACTCTGAGGTGAGACCATGGTGGGGGAACGGGCGCGCGTCACCCTCGACAGGCTCAGTTCCATGTGGGGTGTCGACCCGGTGGCCGTGGCAGAGGGCGCGGTGGCTCGAGGCGACGCCCTGGTGGATGCCCTGTGCTATTTTGACGTGGCCGCGCGAGACCGCGTCCGGAGCGCTCTCCACCACAGCGTGAAGCAGGCGTTCGCGGCCGTCCGCTCCGGTTTCCGCTACCCGGTCAATGTCGTCGCCAAGGGCTTCGTCGAGATCGAGGGGAAGGACGAAGAATGGAACGACCGCCGCATCGACAAGATCCTGGAGAAGGTGGAGAGGCCGGGGGCGGCGTTCGCGAAGCTCTTCGAGGAGAACGTGCTGCCTCCCGATGCGGACAGTGGTGTAGGCGGCCCCCCTCTTCCTGGCCCGGACGTCGAGGCTGAGCCCGCGGCAGAAGAGCTTGGGGAGGAATTCCAGACGGATGAAGAATGAGGCCTGCGTGCCAAATTTGGGCGTCGAGGCCCTTGTAAGAATTCAAATCATGACTTATGGCCCGTCGAGGTCAATATGTGTATATGACTTGTTTATTTAAAGAAGCTGTTTTCTTTTCAAATTTATTCGATCATTTCTCTTTGTCGCTAGCTCGAGCTTCAACCGGCTTGGTCTGTGTTCCTTCGATACGCGTCACGAGTTCCTCGAGGGGGGGCGTAGGTAGGGTACCGTAGCCCGGGGGCGTGGGTGGCCGTCTATGTCGACGCCCCCCCCCCCCCCCCCCGACTCTTGGAGGCTCAAGGTATCTACGGAATTAGACGTCGCTAGTACGCTCGAGATACGAGTCGAGACGAGGGTCGAATTTTTTGAAAAGAAAAAGCTCTTTTTCCGGAGTCTGGGGAGGGGGTTCCCCCCTGTCAGCCCCCGAGGGAGACTCGACCCTGAGCAAGGCAGGGTCGAGGCTACCTTAAGTTGCTAAGTAATACAAAAGACAATGCACGAGTTTGTTCGTTCATATTCAACGTGTTTGTACAAAGCAACAAAATGTACGAGGCCTCGAGGCCCTTAAGGGTAGAAGCGACGTAGCTGAAATATGTTCCACGCATTCGCCAGGATCCTGTCTTGCTCGTCGTAGAGCTTGTATGTTCGTGGCTTGAGCACCTCAGCTACGGTGTATGGGCCCTCCCATGGAGGGGTGAGCTTGTGGCACCCTCGATTATCTTGCAGCCGTCGAAGCACGAGGTCCCCCACCGCTAGGTCCCTTTTGCGCACGTGCTTGTCGTGGTAGCGTCGAAGTGTTTGCTGGTAGCATGCGGAGTTGATGAGCGCCACGTCTCGAGCCTCCTAGAGCTGGTCCTTGGCGTTGGCAAGCCTCTCGTCGTTGGTTTGCTCGTTGTAGGCTCGAAGTCGAGGGGAGCTGTACTTGAGGTCCGTAGGCAGGACAGCCTCGGCGCGGTAGGTTAGGAAGAATGGAGTGAACCCGGTGGCTCGACTTGGCGTAGTCCTGAGGCCCCATAGCACCGAGGGGAGCTCTGCGGCCCACCCCTTCCCAAAATTCTTGAGGGTTTTGAACAGCCTCGGCTTCAGCCCATGGAGTATCATGCCGTTGGCGCGCTCGACCTGCCCGTTGCATTGAGGGTACGCGACCGAGGCCCAGGTCACGCGAATGTTGTTGTTGTCACAGAAGTTGGTGAACTTTTTGCCCGTGAATTGGGTGCCATTGTCGGTGATGATGACGTTAGGCACCCCAAACCGGTACATGATGTCGGCGATGAACTCGACGGCCTTCTCGGCGGTGGGGTCTCCTACAGGCTTAGCTTCAATCCACTTGGTGAATTTGTCGATGGCCAGGAGCACATGCGTGTACTTTCCAGTTGTCATCTTGAGGGGACCCACGAGGTCGAGCCCCCAGACGGCAAACGGCCCAGTGATGGGGATCATCTGTAGGGCGTGCGCGGGCTGGTGCGTTTGCTTGGCGTAGAACTGACACCCTTGGCAAGCTTGGACCAGGCGCTTGGCGTCTCCGATGGCGGTTGGCCAGTAGAAGCCTTGTAGAAAGGCGTTCCCCACCAGGGTCCTTGGCGCTGCGTGATGGCCGCAAGCCCCCGAGTGCATGTCGTCGAGGAGCCTGCGTCCTTCCTCGAGGGGGATGCAGCGCTAAAGGATTCCTGATGGGCTTCGACGGTACAGCTCTCGTTCGTCGCCGTAGATGACGTAGGTCTTGGCCCTTCGAGCGATGCGTCGAGCCTCCATCTTGTCTTCTGGTAGCACGTCTTGCGTCAGGTAGTCGAGGAAGGGCGTCCGCCAGTCGAGGGGCCATGATGACGAAGTGGCGGGTGCGTCGATCTGCATTGCCTCAGCGGATGTCGAGGGGTCGTTCTCGAGGTGTGGCGTTGAGGGTCGAGCCCCCGTGTCTAGCTCGAGGGGTGGCGTCGAGGGGCCAGCCCCCGGGCCGATCTTGACGGATGGCTCGAAAACGTCCCTCGAGAAGACGTCTGGTGGGATGGTGCCGCGCGTGGATGCTAACTTAGCCAGCTCGTCCGCGGCCTCGTTGTACTTTCGAGCGATGTGGTTGAGCTCGAGGCCGTAGAACTTATCTTCTAGCTTGCGCACCTCCCCGCAGTATGCTTCCATCCTGGGATCGATGCAGCTCGAGGCCTTCATGACCTGGTTGACGACGAGCTGCGAATCCCCTCGAACGTCGAGGCGTCGGACCCCTAGCTCGAGGGCGATACGCAGCCCGTTGACGAGGGCCTCGTACTCAGCGACGTTGTTGGAGGCGGGGAAGTGCAAGCGCAGTAGGTAGCGTATGTGAACTCCGAGGGGTGAGATGAAGAGCAGGCCCGCGCCTGCCCCCGTCTTCATGAGGGACCCGTCGAAGTACATAGTCCAGAGTTCGGCTTGGATTTGCATTGGCGAGAGCTGGGTGTCGGTCCATTCAGCAACGAAGTCCGCCAACGCTTGCGACTTGATGGCTTTTCATGGAGCGTAGGTGATGGCCTCCCCCATTAGCTCGGCAGACCACTTGGCGATGCGCCCCGTGGCCTCCCAGTTGTTGATAATTTCTCCGAGGGGGAAGGATGATACCACCGTTACGGGATGGGCGAGGAAATAGTGCTAGAGCTTGCGCCTCGTGATGATGATAGCTCGATAGAGCGTTTTGGATGTCTGGATTGGGTACCGGACCCTGGCCTCGGAGAGCACCTCGCTGGTGAAGTACACCGGTCGTTGGACTGGTAGCGCGTGACCCTCCTCGTGCCTCTCGACGACTATGACCGCGCTGACCACCTGGGTGGTTGCGGACACATAGAGGAGGAGAGGCTCGGGGGGATCATCACCTTGGGCTGGTCGTGGTGGCACGAGAATTGGCGCGGAAGTCAGCAACCCCTTCAACTTGGTTAGGGCCTCCTCGGCTTCGACAGTCCACGCAAAGAGTTCCGTTTCATCTAGAGACGGTAGAGAGGTAGCGCCTTTTCCCCCAGCCTCGAGATGAACCTGCTGAGAGCAGCTAGGCAGCCTGTCACTTTCTGTACACCCTTGAGGTCTCGAATTGGGCCCATCCTCGTGACCACTGAGATTTTTTTGGGGTTGGCCTCGATCCCTCGTTGTGAGACAATGTAGCCAAGTAGCATGCCCCGAGGCACACCAAAGACACATTTCTCGGGGTTGAGCTTCACATTCTTGGCCCGGAGGCACTCGAATGTGGTCTCTAGGTCATTGATGAGGTCCCCGACTTCGTTGGTCTTAACCACGATGTCATCGACGTAGACCTCGACGGTTTTGCCTATATGTTCGCCAAAGATATGCTGCATACAACGCTGATACGTTGCCCCGGCGTTTCGAAGGCCGAAGGGCATTGTAACATAGCAATACATACCAAAAGGCGTAACAAAAGAGGTAGCGAGTTCGTCGGACTCTTTCATCTTGATCTGGTGGTGGTAGCCGGAATACGCATCGAGAAACGAAAGTACTTCACACCCCGCAGTGGAATTGACAATCTGATCAATTCTAGGTAAAGGAAATGGAACTTTTGGACATGCTTTATTCAGACCAGTGTAATCTACACACATTCGCATTTTTTTATTCTTTTTCTTGACTAGTACAGGGTTAGCTAGCCACTCCGGGTGAAATACTTCCTTGATGAATCCAGCCGCCAAAAGCTTGTGCACCTCCTCGCCGATGATCCTACACTTCTCCTCGTCGAAGCGGCGCAGGCGTTGCTTCACCGGTCTGGACCCGGCCTGGATCTCCAAGGCGTGCTCGGCGACTCCCCTCGGTATGCCTAGCATGTCCGAGAGGCTCCACGCAAACATGTCGATGTTCGCGCGGAGAAAGTCGACGAGCACTGCTTCCTATTTAGGCTCGAGGCTGGCACTGATGGCCAGCGTCTTGCCATTGGTCGAGGTCGGGTCGATGGTTATCTGCTTGGTGTGCTCCGCCGGCTCGAAGGTGCCAGCGTGGCGCTTTGCTTCAGGGCCTCCTCGGTGGCCAGGGCAGCTAGGGCCTCGAGCGAGTCGAGGTGGACGTTGGCCTCCCCGCGCTCGACGCACTCCACGTCGCAGTGGTACGCGTGCTCGTAGGAGGTGTTGACGGTGATGACCCCTTTTGGCCCCGGCATCTTGAGCTTCAAGTACGTGTAGTTGGGGACCGCCATGAACTTGGCGTAGCCGGGCCTGCCGATGATGGCGTGGTAGGTCCCTTAGAACCCGACCACCTCGAAGGTGAGCGTCTCCGGCGGAAGTTGGCCGGCGTGCCAAAGCAGACAGGCAGGTCGATGTGCCCGAGGGGGTGTGCCTTCTTCCCTGGTACGACTCCGTGGAAACCCCCAACGCTGGGTCGGAGCTGGTCCCTCGAAATCCCCAGGAGGTCGAGGGGTCGAGGGTCTCGAGGTATATGATGTTGAGGCTCGAGCCCCCATCCATCAACACCTTGGAGAACCGCACGTCGATGATGACGGGGTCGACGACGAGGGGGTACGCCCCCGGATTCACGACATGGTCCGGATGGTCGTCACAGTCGAATGTGATCGGCGCATCAGACCAGTCGAGGTACCGGGGGGCGTCGTGGCGGAGTGCAAAGATCTCCCGGCGCTCCTTCTTTCTCTCTCTAAAGGACCGAGAAGCAACCAGAAAGCGACCAGAGGGGGGTGAATGGGAGCTTCAAAATTTCCTTCGGAAACTAGTAGCCACTGTCCCGAGAATCACCCTGAAAGACAAACCCTAGAGCTTGCTAATGTCCATGACCCTAGATGTAGGGTGGATGCTTCCAAGAAGCACCGCGGGACACTACACAACTCTAGAAACCCAACGCAAAAACCCAAAACCAAATCCGAGAACGGATGAGCAAATGCAGGACGAATCAGTGCTGAATCAGCAGCATCGGAAGGTGGCTAGCGTCCGATGCCCTAGCACCTGCAGCGTCCGATGTGAACAGAGCCCCTCAGAAACCTTACTGCATACGCATCGGACGTTGTGAACAGTGAAATCTCAGCGTCCGATGGTCTCACTCCGGCGCGTCCGATGCACAACGGAGCGTCCGGTGGTAGCGTCCGATGCTCCTTAGAAAATGTCAGATCCTGACACGTGGCAACGGAGCCTCCGATGCCAAAGGGGTCAGCGTCCGATGCTACGAACTCGAGCGTCCGATGCCCCCGACGCAGTGCAGTTCTTCCGTGAAATTCACTCGATCTCCTCCGAATCAAAAGCACTAGGGCTTAGACTTGGTGTGAGAAGTTCCAAGGATGTTGGTGAGCTATCCCACGGGAATCATGGCTCGAACCTAACTCCAAATCGAGGAATTTGAAGAAATCGGGGCAATGGAGCAAAAACTGATCCAACACGAAAATCGTTCGATCTCCTAGACCGTGAGGTTAGAGGTGAATCCTTTCGGTGGAAGGAAATGCCTCACGACCTAGGACAACTTGGTTCAAACGGATTTGCAAAAGATGAACCGAGCAAAGAGATCGAGCGATGGGAAAAACGTGGAGAAAAGGATTCCGCGAAGAACACGAACAAATCGCAAATCACAACCACGAATTGCAACCGTGTGGCTACCACACGCTACAACAGTGAGGTTACGGCCTCACTTCCTCAAAATCAACAGTACACAGAGGCAAGTCTCTCTGCGGATCTCAGCTAGCTACAGCAGGGAATGGGAGAGCAGGAAACCCTAAGTGCGAAAGAGAAAATGACTGAGATGGATAGGGAGGAGGGTGTCTCCCTCTACTTATCCTAATTCTAACCTAAGTCTAATTCCTACTCTACCCCTCACTATTCTAATTACAGAGCGAACCAGCTAAACCCTAGGGTTATTCTAGACCAACTCGGTGGTAGGTGTATCCGACGGCCACGCCCGCACAATTCGAAGCGTTGCCTCGACGCAACCTCTGGATCGCCACCACGTGCCGCCCTCGCTCTGCACCCCCCGGTTTTGTGGCCCAAACCGGGAAACCAGCCTTTCCAGCCAACCCCCGATTTTGAGGCCCAAACCGGGAAACCAGCCCACCAGCTTCTGAGTTTTGAGGCCAAACTCAGCAAACCCTCAGAGCCCAGGTTTTGAGGCCCAAACCTGGAAACCGTCCTTAGCCCGAGTTTTGTGGCCAAACTCGGAAACCATCTGCACCCAGGTTTTGAGGCCCAAACCTGGAAACCGTCCACCCGATGGTTTTTCCCTGGCTCTACCACCAAACCGACGTCGTAGAGGGGATGCACCACCCGTGCACCCCGTCCACCGACACATGTCCCCGAGTCCACGACTCAGGCAACACATGACCGCACTTCTTCACTTGTAGTCGTCACAGGCTGCCAGCCACCACAGCTGATCCTCGGGCCTCTGGTCCCTCAGTCCAAGCCTCACGTCCGCCCTTCGCCACTCTCGGTCCATCGGCACGGCACGTCTCTACTTGACCTTCACCTCGCCTTTGATCACTGCATCCGTGCTCGACACCTGCACAACACAAGCCAAAGAACATGCGCATCATCCCAGTTGACAATCACTCATCACTCAGAGACCCGGCATACACCCATGTATCCGCACTCTCTAGCCGAGAGCCCGATGGTCGGGCCCCCGTAGATCATGAAGCAGTCACGCACCGGGGGGAAGTCCGCGTCCCCGTCGTCGCATCGATTGTTGTTCTTGCCCTTAGGCGCGTCTTCCTTCTTGTCGCCGAGCCTGGAGTAGAAGCTCTTCATCAATCGGCAGTCCTTCAACTTGTGATTCGTGGGACCCTTGTGATAAGGACAGGGATCCTCGAGCATTGTGTCAAAGACAGCCCCGTCAGGGGGGCCTCGAGGCTTCTTGTGCTCGAGGGCGCCTGCGAGCACCTCTTCGTCGTTGTCGTCATCGGCGTCGTGCTTCGCCTTCTGACCTTTGCCTTTGTTCCTCTTCTTTTTGTTGTTGTTGTTGCGGTTCTTGACATTGTTGCCCTTGCTCGAGCCCTCCGGTGCGGCCTCCGCCTTGCCTTTGTCCGTGGAGCGGCCAAAGAAGGCCCCTACTGCCTCGTCGCCTGAGGCAAAGCTGGTGACTCGATCCATCAGATCCTCGACCATCCTGGGACGGTAGCGCCCTAGCTCATGGACCAGCTCTTGGCAGGTCGTGCCTGCGAGGAACGCTGAGATGACATCCTCATCAAGCACATGGGGGAGCTCGAGGCGCTGCTTCGAGAATCATCGGGCGAAGTCGCGGAGGGGCTCATCCGCTGTCTGCCTGCAACATCGTAGATCCCAGGGGTTGCCTGGGCGCACGCAGGTCCCCTTGAAATTCCCATCGAAGACCCTGACTAGGTCGGCCCAGTCGTGGATCCGATCCGGCGGGAGCCCCTCGAGCCACCGACGGGCGGTGTCCGAGAGGTAGAGTGGGAGCTGGCGTATGATCATGCGGTCGTCGCTCTTCGCCCCGCCCAGTTGGCAGCCTAGGCAGAAGTCGGAGAGCCATAGCTTGGGCTCGACCTCCCCGTCATACTTCACGATGTTGGTAGGTGGTCGAAAACGGTCGGGGAGGGTCGAGCTGCGGATGGCCCGGCTAAAGACCCTGGGGCTCGGGGGCTCGAGGGCTTGCCGGTCCTCGTCGCTGTCGTAACGCCCTCCTCGATGGGCGTTATAGCCACGCTCCTCGGCCCCTTTGTCCTTGCGCCGGCGGTTGATGTCGTTGCGGGCGTCATTGGCATCTCGAGGTGGCCTGTCAGTCAACGATCTGTTCCCGGACTGGCCTGGCGAGGGGGCGGCGTCCGGCTGGTGGACGGACATCTCCCGCTCGTCGCGGGGCGCGTCTGCTGGCTTCCCCGAGGCCGCCCTGCGCCGTCGCGAGGCTGAGCTCTCGGCCTGCTGCACAACGACTGTCTCGAGGAGGTTCTTCATTTCCCCGAGCATGCGCCTGGCGTCAGGGTTGGAGACGGCGGGTAGATCACGAAGCAGCATTGCTGCCACCACCACATTCTGCCCGGCTCGCGGGAAACGCACCTCGGGGCGTGCTGGTGCCCCGTCCTCGAGGATCTGCCGGTGGACCTCTCGAGCGCGGCCACGAACACCGGCGCCTCGAGGCTGGGCTGGTTCCTGTGCTAGAGTTTTCTCGAGCTGCAGCAGGCGTTGTCGTTCCTCCTCAGCCTTGGCGATGGCCTCCCGCAGCTGCGCGAGCTGCGCCGCCCGGTCGTCACTGTGCTGAGATGGTGCAGCCGGCGCCGGGGGTTCGTTCCTCCCCTGAACGCGTGATCCACCTGCCGCAGCCACGTTTCCGGGCTCTTCGAGGTTGAGCGTCGGCCTGGTGTCGTCGTCGCCGTCGTCCTCGGCATCGTCCACGACCCCTCGAGCTGGAAGCAGCTCCCTGGTGGGATCCCAGAGGTCAGGGTCGTGGTAGTCGTACTCGTCGGAGTCGGAGCTGTTGATGCGGCGCCGCCCTGGCTCGTGTCGGGACTGCAGCTCGCGGTACCACTCCCCGAAGGTGGCTCGCCGGGGTGGCTCGACGACTCGTGAGAAGCTGCGGTCGACATGCGCGGGGTAGATAACCTCCAGGTCGGCGGTGGCTCGTAGGAGCACGCCCGGGCGTTCCTCCTGCTCTGCCGCCACCCGGCCCTGACGGCGCTCGTCCAGGTGGCGGGCGTAGACAGCAGCGGAGTTGCTAAGGCCGAACGGGAGCCGCTGGCGTCGAGCGCGATACACTCCGTGCGGGAGGAAGCCAGGTGGTGTCGACGGAGCACGGCTCGGGGGCCTCTGGCCAGGCTCCTGGTCCGTGCGCATGACGAACGCGAGCTCGCTAGGAGAGCGCGTGCGCGCCCTAGAAGTCTCCGGTCGCGCGCCGAGCAGGTTTCTCCTCGGGGCCTGCACCGGCCGCGGGGAAGTGGGTGTACGCCGCGGGCACCGCCTGTGCCTGGCAACGATGGTGACGACGGCGCCGCTCATGAGGTGGCAACGCGTGGTGGTGCGGGCGACGCGCCACGCCTCCCGAGCCCGCGGGGTGGCGGGACACGCCCTCCGCTCGAGCCCTCCGTGGAGAGCAGGGTCAACTCGTTGCCGCTGCCGGTGGCCAGGAACTCGAGGCTCCCGAACCAGATGACGGCACCAGCGAAGAACGATGGAGTGGAAGAAGCCATCCAGGAAACAACGAGAAATCGACTCGGACACGCGAAGACCCCTACCTGGCGCGCCAACTGTCGATGTTTCTACCCCAGGGGTATGACACCAACTAGTAATTATGATCGCGTGCTCTCTTCCTGGATGGTGATGCAAGATGACACAAGGATTTATCCTGGTTCGGGCAAAGAAGGCCCTACGTCCAGCGGGGGGAGGATGTTCTTGTATTACTTACACCTAAGTGCTTGTACAGGGGCATTACAAGCTCAACGAGCGCGAACCGGAGTCCGGACTCGTGTGGGTGTGGTGTTGTATGGACTTGTGAGCCGACCCGAGTGGATGTGGGACCTAGACTTGTCTGTCGTGGGTTGTGTAACCGAGGAGCGAAGGGCCATGGTGTCCCCTTTTATAGAGCAGAGGAGGCCAGGGTTACATAGGTGTGATACAGGAGTCCCTGGTGTAACAAGTCCAATACGGTGAAGAGTTGGAACTCTGTCTTGTCGAAGATACTGGAGCCGGGCGTGGGGGTTGCTGTTGAAGCGTCCTTGAAGCGTGGCCTCCATCCCCTGCGCGGACGTGGATACGTGGCGACGTGGAAGTCATGCGGCGCCCATCCCGGCACGTACATGACGTGACAGGGTTCCTCCGGTCTTGGGGTTACCTGTCCTCCAATAGCGTGAAGCGATCAAGGCTCGAGTGGCGCAGAGCCGGCCTCGAGAGGTGCGCCTACGGGAGGCTCGAGTCCCGCAGGTATGGGCAAATCCCGAAACGCCCGGGCGTACAGCGGGAACCCAGGCCTCGGGATGAGGCTCGAGTGTGCTACAGTGCAGGTATGGCCCAACAGTGCTGTATGTGCGCCTTTGCCCATGCTTGTGGTGAAAACCGAGATTTGACTCTGCCCCGGTTCACTGTGGCTCACGTCGTGTGCCAGAGGACGTGACCGGAGTATGTGAACGCATTTAAATGCGTAGTGTGGGATTGGCATCCGATGTTCTCTGCCGCTCGAGGGGGGTGAAGTGTCTCGAGGGATAGGCTTGCCGTGCTAGAGAGGCTCGAGGTCCCCGCGTGGGGTCCGAGGAGCGGTGCAGGGCTCGAGGCCTATGTGCCGGGGCTCGAGGGGTAGGCCGCCACGAGGCGGACAGTAAGGCTTCGGCGGCCCCGGGCTCCGTGGTGATGGGCCGGCGTTGTGGGCCTCGTGGGGTTGGCTTTTCAGAAGGTTAGACTTGTTAGATTTGTTATTAATTGGTGCTCTAGGTTTAACTTATTTGTTTTGCGTTGATTGGGGTACCCCTTTTTTGTTTTGCGTTGATTGGGGTACCCCTTTTGTGGTCCCCCGACACCTCCTGTCTAGCCATTTATGACCTTTCACTTAGGCCATCCTTAGTGGGGATTTCATGTCTTAGTTTCCAAGGCTCTTATATTTTAGAAACAGTGCAGAAGAATTTCATCCCCGTGAAACTCTCTCCACTTTCATGAAACTTTCATCATCTCTCTTTATTAAAGTGTCATATCAGCATGTATTTAATGCCCATGAAACTCTATAAAACTTCTATTGAGATTGACCTTAGTAGTATATTTTCAATACAAGTCACTAATTATCGATAATGAATTACACTGGGCTGTTCATTTTTTCATTGTATACATTTGTTAATAGGTACTGCCCATGTCCAAGAATATAGCTATTTCTAGGTATTTTGTACTAAGTCAACTAGTCAAGCCATATTAGGTTGACCAAATTTGTAGTTGAAAACATTTAGGACACCAAATTAGTATCATTATATTAAGTTAATTATGAAATAATCTTTCACATTGTAGTCATTTGGCTTCAGACATTAAATATTAAAAGTTAAAATAGTTCGACCAAGAGTGGCTCTTTTTAGGCGGATGTAGTAAGAAAAATACAAAACTTCGTCCCAGTAGAATAAAATTACAGGACTAAATAAAAAATAAACACTGAAAGAAATTAAATTAAACCAGGAGTCATACTTATCAATATCAAACAAGAGAGCCGGTTAATCAAGAGCAATTGAGTGTTTACAAGTACGTGCTAGCAATAAACCAGCTGTCATGCTAGTTTTGCAGCTAATTAATTGTGAGTGTTTACATGTAGAACACTTTTGTGTGTCGTGTAAAATACCATATCCAAAACGATCCTTTTGCTGTTTTGCAGCCTCTTTTCTGAGGCCTATCTATTCTCTTCTTCCACGTATAGGAGTTTGGCAGAAAGACGCGGGGCAACGTGAGGCCTTCCATCAAAGCTCACGTCCTTTTTCAGTTAACAAAAGAATTGAAGAGAGACCTAACTGAAGTATATATATACTACCAGCAACTAACTAGGACGAATCTAGACGAGACAACAGATAGCCCATCTCGAGTAGTTCATTCAATATACATATGCAGTAATCTAACCTTAAAATAACTATTAATAGGTGAACTATAGGATGTATCTGCACAAAGTGTTCCATGGAATCCATAAAAAGTAAGCTAAAAAGAGATTAGATCAGGATGCTCATGACTGGACTTCACATTACATGCTACAACTAGCAAGAAATATGCAGGAATCTCAAGATTAAATGCTCGATTAGCTTCTAATTAACTTATACTACTTAATTCAACTAACTAGTACCACACTGCAACTATTTTGAGCAAAACACACAACTAGCCATAGGCTATATATATAGCTAGCTAGTTCATCATTTTTCTTTGGATCTTTGCATGGATACGTGCTGTCTTGTTTTTACGTCAAACTAATAGCTTATAGCTAGGTGAACAAAAGAGACTCCGAAAGACGCAATAATAAGATGAACGTGGTAGACACACACCATGCTTGTAGAACACTTTCTATAATATATATATATATATATAAGTCCAATCAAAACAAAAAATATAAGTCCAATCAGATTTGTCCTAAGTCAAATTGTAGCTTTGATCATAGGTTTCTAAAATTTAAGATAGATTGACAACAAAGTATTGATGCTAGCTACTATAGATTATCATCATTCGAAATCTATTTACACATATACAACCTTTTCAATCTAAATATAGGCTATGTTTATAAAGGCAATTTAATTTAGTCAAAATGTTGTATTGAATACTGTGTTGAGATATGCTAACTTAGCTTATATTTGTGCTAAACGGAAGAATTTGCTGCACTGCCGTACTTTTCAACCGTAGCAATCGGTGCATACTAGAAACATTAATTTGTCGAGGCGCTTATGCAACCATCCTGAAAATTGATCTCTAGAAATTTTAGAAACAGACATGGAAAATAAAAAAAAAGTTTTAATCATGGGAGAACAACACTAGCTAAGTACTATTTATATAACACCTCAAGTAAACCCACACACCATCACACAACACTCACTTGTGACCAAGGTCCAAGTATAGAATATAATCTTTTTTTATGAATCTTGAATTGAATATTTTTTGTGCCTAAAAGATCTAAAAAATTCAACTATAAATTTTAGATCTCATATAGGACATCTCA
Source organism: Coix lacryma-jobi var. lacryma-jobi (assembly GCA_009763385.1). NCBI lineage: Eukaryota > Viridiplantae > Streptophyta > Magnoliopsida > Poales > Poaceae > Coix > Coix lacryma-jobi. The sequence goes on along the minus strand of CM019822.1, from coordinate 176,159,792 downwards.
GATTGTTTGAAATTTTAAAATTTAAATCTGAGAAATTAAAACATTGCATTTGGTCAGTCTTAAATAAAAATTGTCAAATATGAAATTTAAATGTCATCGAGCTCTACAACTTTGATATAATAATGCTCATCTTCAACATACTTAATTTGAAGATTTTTTTTTGTTTTTTTGCACAACATCTATTTGTAGGATCCATTGGTGTTTCTAATCACCCCTAGAAATACTCCCATTTTCAAGGGATGGTCGGTAACACCATTAATCCCTGGCATTTCTTAGTTGGTAACAACAACACCGCTCAAGATACAGAGCAGTTTAGGGATAGCCAATAACACCATCTTCTATACATCGATTTTTAGGGGTGGTGGTACATCTCTAAAGCCATCTCTAGGGTCGGTTTCAATCTAACTACTTTTGGGGAAAAATCGTGGCACCTCTAAAAATTTATTTATGTAGTAGCGATGATTTGTTTTTTTCCTTCTTCAGAAAGTTAAGTGCTGCTTTTACCTGCTTAGCAGTACTTATCTCTTGAGATGGTCTTGTTCTATGACTACAAATCCTGAAATGAAGCTATGGATGCCTAATTAAGATACATTATTACCGGTACTGAATCAAGCTTGATTTGAAATTTAATAATTGTTTTAGCACAAACTATGGCACAAAAGTTCATGTAACTCTGAAGTTCTTCGTGCATTCGCTACCTAAGTCCTAAGCTCATGGGGTGCGTTATGGTGCTTAGCTTGAAAGGAACCTCACACTCACACCTCCCAGTGATCTTGAATGGGTAATTTAAGGCCTTTTTGCATACATGTGGGTGTGGGTCCTAAGATCAACCATTCATATGTGTTGTCTAGGAAGTACTCTAGGAAGAAGTAGCTTTTTAGTACCATAACACATTCCAAGCTCATATATTGAAATTTACTAGAAAAAAACTAGGTTTCTCCTTCACTACAAACGCCAATAGTCGATCATCTTATAATTATTTGTTAGAAAACTAATCGCTTATCGTTGTACGAGCATGATAGTTATCATTTGCTAGTTATTTGAAGCTAGTCGTTTATTATCATGAAAGTGTGGCAACAGTGACAGAGGCAGGAATTTTCAAGACCCTAGATAATTATTCTTTACTATATAGATTTTTTTACTTTTTATTTCTCTTCTTTAATATAAATAATTTTTTATACTTCGCCAAAGAGTCCGGCGTCGCTGGGCGGTCTGCCACCTTGGGCCAGTCTCAATGATATTTCATCAGACGTTTTATACCCATTTAATAGGGTGTCATGTCAACAGATTTATACTTTTTTGCATGAAACGAAGAGGAGACAAAAGAAATTCGTTTTATGGCCAAGAAATGAGTGGGCGATGTTTCCGATGCATGAGAAACCACGTAAAACTCGCACTAAGAAGGATTTGTTCATTTCATCGGAGGGGAAGGTGCGCTGAGAGAGATTGGTAGGACCCATGAGATGTTAAAATAGCCTACGTAACCGTGTGATGAAACTACACACTAAGAAGGCTCTAGCCCACCTAACTGCTGGTACATCAATGGAATATGGGGAGAGTGAGCGGAAAAAAGAAGCGAAGGAAAGAAGGAGGAAGAAGAAGAAAGTCAGCCTTCCCCTGATCCTATTCTTGTCACACCCTAAAATTTGCATTTCTTGAATTAGGATTAAATTATTTATTTAAGAATTTTTGTGCTCATAAAATATAGGGAAATAAAATTTTTCTCTAAATTAAAATTTATCTAGGGTTTAGAAACATGTTTGTGCATTCATGTTGGTGCATTTGAGTTTTTGTGATGTGTGGTTTTGGCTAAAATTCAATTTGAGATCAAAATGATTTAAAAATGAATTTCATAGAAAAGGGTTTTGGAAATGAAGACTTTTTGTTTTCAAAAAATTCGGAAAAGTTGAAGTTCCAAAACTTTCTGTTTCTCTCAAAGATTCAAATCAAAAGTTCAAAAGGAATTCAAATTTGTTTTGGAAATGTTTGAAAATCCTTTGGAAAATCAAAACAAGAAAAAGAAAAAAAAAAGGCAATTTTCCTCTCTCCCCTCTCCCCCTTCGGTTTTGGCTGAGCGGCCCGCTCTCCCTTCCCTTGGTTTTGGCCCAGCCTGGCCAGCTCTCTCTCTCATTCCTTCCCTCTCGCGTGGGCCGGTCCACGCTGAGGCCCGACTCAATTCCCCTCCTCTCCCCCTCTGCAAGCCCAAACCTGCCGGTCCAACATCTCCCTCAAGCCTGCAACTGGCTGGCCAAGGCAAGGATGAAGCCGGTGCCCGCCTCCCTTCTCTGTTTGGCTGACAGTTCGGTCCCACTACTCCAATCACTGACACCGGGGCCCAGTCGTCAGCGGCACCCCTTTCTTCCACCTATAGACGCAGAGGAGCAGGACTCTACTCCGACTTGGGGATCCAGCACCGCCCGAGCCCGTCCTGACCCCGACCCCTGAGCTATATAAGTCGAGCTCCTTTGTGCCCCGCTCCCGGCTAAACCCTAAATCGCGAGCCGCCGCCTTGACCAAAGCTCGCACCATCACCCGCAAACCCTAGAAGCAGTCGCCGCTGTCGGTTAACCCCCTTCAAGGCTTCATCGGCAAATAGAGCACCCTCTGGAGCTTCTCAAGGTAGTAAGGTTTCTTCCTAAATCCCCAAATCCTCTCCCTCGCTCTGTATCACGTGCACGACCTCGCCGGAGTAACCCGAGCCACCGAGCTCCGCTTCCCACCATCCCCGAACCATCTCTGCTATCCCCAAAGCCCTATATGCGATCCCCTTGAGCTTCCGGTTCGATTGAACCAACTCCTATGGTTTCTACTGTCCTATAGCTCGCGACCGAGCATCGCCCCATGCCGCCGGCCATGGCACCGCCGCAAACCACTGCGCCCGTCTTCCCCTCCGGTGGCCAGCGCCGCTCCCTCCCCCTGGCCCTAATCTGATCCCTCCATCTCAGATCCAACGAACCACAGCGCCCGATACCCTTTCGGCTTGCGGTTTTTCAGAAAGGAGCTTATAACGTTTTAAGTCTCAACCTGCACTCCTCTCGGCTCTATTCATTGAGTCTGCAGATGTTTCCTTCCAAGCCCCTGCGTTTTCTCTTAAATGAGGCACAGTCCAGCTGGTTTTCAATTTTGTTTTATTTATTTTAAATCTGCAAAATCAGTTTGATTTAATTACAAAACTGCCACCAGATTCAAAAGCCTATAACTTCCTTGTTCTTACTCCGTTTTGATTCGTTCAACTTGCGTTAGATTCGTTTCAAAAAGATCTTTCTAACCATATAACTTTCACTGCTGTTTTCTATAATTAAAATTTGTGTTAAATCTAATCTAGTAATTAGTGCCTCTAATCTTGTTTAGATCATATCTTTTCTGTTATAACTCCGATTAGAGTGATCTTCGCGTCTGTGTGATCGTAGCGAACCCTAGATCCATTTTCAAAACTCTATCTTCTTTTATTATGATTGATGTACTGTTCTAATCATAGGCTATGATTGCTTTGCATGAATTACTTTTGGATGCTTGTATGGTGCTCTTTGATCGTGTGTCTAGTCGGTGAGTTTTGCGTTGGTGATCAAGAAGAAGATCGTGATCAAGAGTCAACCTTTGAAAGTCTACAAGTCAACAAAAGAAGGATCTTGAGTTTAAGGCAAGTATAGCATGTGACCATCCTTGTTACCTATTCACCGTAATCATTTAATTCATATTGCATGTGTCTAATTTGATTGCCATTAAGGATTATCTAGTTCTTGTTATTCATTACCTTGTCACCTTTGGGATATCATGCATTTGGGTAGTATATTGCTAGTGCTCAACTTAAACCGACATGATCCGATCACTGATTAATGATTCATGATTAATGACTAATGATTATGACTTGTGTTAAGATGAATTAAAACTTGCCTATCTGTCAGCAAAAGTTGGGACATACAGTGCAACCATGAGGGTTATATGGCTCTGACCTTAGCTCAGTATGAGGACTTTTTCTAGCTTGTCAGTGGTTACCCGAAAGGGCGCATAAGGCGCTTGCCGAGACGGGTATAGTGCGGCTTCTGTCCACGTGTGTATAGGCTGCGTGTTATTGTGCCACCTGAAAGGAGGGCTCTACATCCCCTTGCCTTAAGACCTAGCGGCCCTAACTTGTTAGACGAACCTTTGAGAGGCTGCGCAGTGAACCCTGTTGTGCACCTTGGAAGTGTAATGTGGGCCTTGCAAACCCCGACATATGGGAATCACGACTCATCGGGTAAAGTGTACAACCTCTGCAGAGTGTAAAACTGATATATCAGCCGTGCTCACGGTTACGAGCGGCTCGGAAAACTCACAAAAAAGCTGGTCAAATGGTTAATTAATGTTTAATACTGGTTATGTGAATGCTTTTATGATGATGATGGAATTAATGTGATCATATGGTTTATCTGGGTTTAAGCATAACATATGTTTACCTAATGCTAAAATTATGTCAATTAAAAGCTAATGCAGTTTAACCAGTGTCAGCCTTTTGAGCCTCATCAACCCCATGTTATATTTGTTAAGTACGTGATGTACTTATGCTTGCTTTACTTTTCAACACTTTGGAAAAATCCCGGATGGGTACCAGACTGCAAGAGTTGGAGAAGTTAGGCTTATGATCAACCAGTCAGTTGTCCCTGTGAAGTTGGAGTCTCCATCTGAAGATCGGAGTGTCTTCCCGCTGTCTGCTCCTTAAGGTTATGTTCTTTGTTCTATATAGGTTATATATGTGCATTGTCTTTCGATATTACCCCTTATTTGTAGCTATATGTGAGATTTGACTTCCTGGGCTCACATATAGTGTATATCTGGTTTTGTTCTTTAAAACCGGGTGTGACAATTCTACATCCGCCACTACTGAGAGAGAGACTCGTTTCATATTAAATTTCGCAGCTTTGAAAATTGGGAGTTAAAATTATACACTGAAACTGGTCTTATGGCAGTTATCTTCCTTTGTCCGCATGCATATGCGTGCTGCTGCAGATTAATGTTCGTGTGCGTTGGACGTGGCACACTTCGCGCCAATAGTTGTTAGGACTCGTCTTTCAGAAGATGTATTATTACTTGCAAATCTATGCATCCAAATCGTTCGGAATCATTACACGAGCTGTATAAGTTTTCATGTGTACGCGTGGATCATGATAATTAGCCGATATTGTGCCTGTGCGTTTGGTATAAATTGTATATATGCATGCCACTCATCATTGCTGCGTTCGTGTTCATGTTGCATGCCCACTTTATAAAGGCTCATAAAAAATCAATTTAATGCGAATAAAACTCCCACTAAAATTGATCTTAGGATTATTAACACAAGTAATGATCTTCTCACTACTAAGAACAGGTCTTTGATCGATCTGCCAAATGAGTTTTAGTCTCGACAAAAATTTACGTCCAGGACCAAAGACTTTTAGTCCCGGTTGGTAACACCACCCGGGACTAAAGTTCCTTCACGAGTGAATTCAAAAGGAGAACGTCCAAAACTATGTCATATGAGTTGTGTAGCTGAGTTGGTAAGTGAGTTACGTGTGAGGTGAAAGATCCTAGGTTTGAATCTCATGAAGTATTGATAATTTTTTTGTTTTGAGGATGAACTTTAGTCCCGGTTATAGCACCCGGGACCAAAGGATGTGACCTTTAGTCTGGGATTCTTAGTCCCGGTTGAGCCCCTTCCCAACAGGGACTAAAGCCCGTTTGTGTAGTAGTGTCTTATTCAATGTCGTGCGTTGCCTAAAATTACAAGAAGATCCTGACTGGACAGTAAACAGATTAACAATCATCAGAACCATACCCATCTGTCAAGAATACCGATATCCATATTTTTTTGCACTTTCCCTCACCATCTCAATCCTCAAGAAAGATTGACGACTATATTAATCGATCTTGGCAGTGTAAAAATGTTTATATTGGCAGTTTCTTTACGCCCATCATCAGTATAAATCCAAGATGAACATTGGCGATATCATAAGTCAACTGACAATATAGATCCAATTTATACTGATGGTTTTCTTAAGTATATCATCAGCGTAAATGGAGCATTCATATTGAAGGCAATCTTAGGAAATCTGCTAGTAGAAATGTATCTTCCCTAACGGGTCATAGCCATGAGCCCATAGTTCTATTTGTACTGGCGTCTGTTCTTTATGAACGGTCAGTGAAAAAAAAAACCTAACGCTGATGAAACCGTTTTTGTACCAGTGTATATTATCCATGGCTAACAACAGATCGAACATTGTTCTTTTGGACCGAGAGAGTAAGTATGTGATCTCGAGAAGCCTCGCATGCTTTATGTTTTCAACTCAACAACTCAGATATGTTTAAGATCGTGACAAAAGGCAACAAGCTAGAGATCGAACTTTGGAATGGAACAATTTTTGAGATTTGCACGAAAATTTGATAGCGACGCACGCTTTGAGAATCTCAATCGAACAGCGCACCGGGATCAGGCCCAAAAGTAGTCTGAATGCGTTGATGATTGACGAACAAAAATTATAAACACAAATGCTGGTCCCTACAAAGGACGTTTGTTAATTGGATTTCTTGGATCATCGAGAAGAATACTATTGTTAATTTTATGGAGATGTACACAGGCCAACAGCATACACACGGATGAACGTACCTTCCAGGAGGTGCCTCACATGCAACCAAGCTACTAGCCAATTAATAGTCCAGGCTTAATTCTTAAAAAAAGTGTTTAACCAATTTGCTTAGCTAGATACGCATCTCGGCAGTTGCTCGATCTACATGTGTACCAAATGTATATCTCCTCATGATAGTCTGTCGAAAATGTGCGCTACTTTTTGGTGACAGATCTTCAGTAGGTACTTAGTTTTGTTGATTCCTGTACTCTTAACATGTGAAACCAGAATCATTATTAGTTGCTACGAATCGTACCAAATATAGCGAAGTTGTGGAAAATGTGTCAAGCTGGCATGTTTGAAATGATGATGCTTGAACTTTGTACACAGGATTTTTTTTGCAAAGTAAAAGATGTACAAGAATCTGTTTTTTTAAAAAAAAAATGATGTACAGAAAATTCTCTTGTTCAAATGCAAATGGGGGCCTCAATATATGCACATGAGTTCATTATAATGACTGGTTGCGTTGCTTTACATTTTGATTAACTCTCCCTTAATTGTCATAGACTTAATTATAGTGAAGTCAAAATATAGACGCCATCTGAGAGTTGGTACAGACGTAAGCACATTAGTAGTTTAGAATATTATACTTCCTTTATTATAATCAATAATCCAATAAGTTTGAATGTTCTTAGTTGGTTAAGATTAAGAAACATAATACTATATATCCAATAACATTTTATAAACATTCATTCTCTTGAGTTGTATCTAGCAAGAATATTCTCTCACACCCCAATCACCATGGCAAATTTATAACACAATAATGCAAGCAACTATGTGTACCGAGTTAGACCACTCGCTTGATACGGAGTACTTGGTAAGCGACAAGTTGAAACAAGAATTGTATTACACTGTATGACATTGCTCGTTGCAGCTGGAACCAGCAGGGATACACGTATCGCCGGTTCACTCCAACATTAATTAATTTGGCAAGTTTTCTCTAGTTTGTGGAGGTGTTGTTTCCCAGCAAAATTTTTAGCCCTATCACATCAGATTTTGCAGTTCTAATTTAGTCTATTAAAAATAGGGTAATTAAAAAACTAATTTGTCAGTTGAAGTTTAACCCACGAGACGAATCTATTAAACTTAATTAGTTTTATGATTTGACAATATGGTGCTACAGTAAACATTTGTTAACGATAGATTAATTTACCTGAATAGATTTGTCTTGTTAATTAGCAAACGGTAGTGTAATTACTTTTATAATTAGTTTATTTTTAATAGACAAAAATTAGTGTCGTAACATCCGATGTGACATGACAAAAAAAATTGAGTGAAACGAACACCCCAATACTCCCCCATCCCTAGGTTCCAAATTGTATGTCATTTGGTTTTTTCTAGATCTATAGTGTTTACTATATGTAGCAAAAACAATAGCAATGTATCTAGAAAAGGCTAAAATGACTAATAATTTGCATCGAGGGATCAAAAATTTGGCTATAGTTTACACAACAAATAGCGAACCAAATAGATGAGTGCACGATACATGGGACAATTCATCACTCATGTATCGATTAATTTACACACTACCGATAAGTGCATACTCACTCCGTCCCCAACAAAAAGAGTCGTTATCGATGATATGTATTGGTAAAACTTTCTCAACTTTAACTAGATTTATAAAAAAATACGTGAAAATATTTGTATCTTTAAATAAATTTATTATAAAAGTATATTTAAAGATATAACCAATGACACTAATTATATATCATAAATATTAATATTCGGTTATATATACGTGGTCAAAGTTAAAAATTCTTTGATTTTTTTGAAGCTAGAATGATTCTTTTTTAGAGACAGAGGGAGTATATCTAGTGGTCATCATTACACTACTGGAGAAAGGGCCTTTTGCCCCGGGCCATTTTGGCCTATAGCCCCGGACATGGAGCCGGGGCTAAGGAATAAAGGCCCGACCTTTAGCCCCGGTTCCCTCGCCCGGGGCTAATGGGGGGACCTTTAGCCCCGGTTGGTAACACCAACCGGGACTAAAGAGGCCGCTGCTTTTTTCTTTTTTCTTTTTCTTTTCTTTTCAATTGGTTATTGTTTTTGGTTTTACAATTACATTAGGTTTTCTAATACGTATTATTCTCTGCTAATATATTCCATTAGGCCAGTTTCAAATACGTATTATTCTTCACTGCTAATAAATATATATAAACACATAAAATTTACAATTACACACACAATGAAATATGAAACTATACATATATATTATAGAGCTAGCTATACATATGTACATAAAATATACAACATTATCCATCATGCATCCTTAACTTGATATTTACACACAAATATAATATTCCTAACTTAGAGGTCATACAAGTGTTTATCTTGGTTTGGCTTCATTGGTTCGTCTTTATTAAACCAATACTCGGTGCCAGACTTAAGGACATGGTCATTAAGGAAGCCCGCGATGGTCTCTTGAATTGCTTTGAGGCGGACCTTATCCATCACCTGGTTCTTCAACCATGTCTCCTTCAATTTGGATTAAAAGAAAAAGAAAGTATTAACATACATAATATTTATGTAATAGCAACAAAAAATGAAATAAATTTATTTACATGTTACGTACTTGCTGACTCTGTAAAGGAGTTCTTTTTTCATACACCGTCAGGAACTCGCAAACATAGTACGCACATAAATTGTTTCCCGGTGACTGCCGTAGAACCCACTGTACAAGATGTAAAAAGAGTACTCTTAGTTGAGCATGCGTCTGCTGAGTGATGCTAATTAAGGTAAAGAGGCGGGGAGGTACTGTACAACTTACATTTAGTCGTAGAGGATCAGGAAGTTGCGCTTTCAGATCCGGACGGTGTTTCTGAACAAACCAAGTCCAAACCCTGCACAATATATATAATTGGATCGTTAATTAACTATTGCAGAGTTAAAGAGCTAGCAGGAATCAATATTTAAAGATCACATTTACCCTCGGATAATATCTATCATATCTTGGTAATCTTCTTGTGGTTTTCTCAGAGAGTCATAGATTAGCAAACGACTCTCGTGGAGATCGATCACAATTAGAATCCAGTGAAAACTGCATTTATGTTTATATAGTCAACACATATATATATCTTTATGTCAACTATAATAAAATGTGCATATGATAACAAAACTCACCTAAAGTTGTAGGGGAATAGTATATATCTTTTGGTCCCTTTGGTTTACGAAGAACCTCCGCAAATTCCTCTCTATTTGAGTTTTCCATGCATCCGAGAGAGTACCTGGGTGCTTGAATACGATATATGGATCGATGAAACCAATGTCCTTGTCATTTTTACGCCTTAGTTGTCTCATCATGTTTCTGCATATGTTTACAAACGCTTGCTAGTGTGAGGATAATTACTTATACATATACATAAGCTAAAGTGAGATTATTAAAAGAAACAATCACTTACAGGCAAAAGCAGCTGACGAGAGATTTGTCGAGAGTGTCCATGTGGCAGAGCTGATGTAACTCATTAAACTGAACATATATGATGTCATCACCACGAAAGTAATCATGGTCTCTAATTCTGACGCAAATATAGTCATCAGCTTTTCTGCCCACACGCCGTGAGGTACCACTGATTTAGCAAGTGCATTTGTGTACCAAGATCCCTCAGGGCCGCTGGGTTGTATAGACTTTGGCCATATACATATGCCCTCTGCCATTTATCAACTTCTGGAGCACTTTTGATGCCTGCTTCTTCGAGTATGTTTTCCACATTCAAACCAGTTTCCTCGAAAAATGCAAGCAGTTGCTCAGGATTAACGTCTCCATATGCTTGTTGTATGATTTCCATGTTTGTACCGTATTCATTCCCACAACAAGATCTGGCACTGATTGCTTCTTTTGTTCCCCGAGCTGTGGGACACCCTTTTCCTGCTCTCTTCTTTGTCCTTCTTCGCCTCCTCAATTGATTTGCTGACGTGCGATCATAGTCTGATTTTGGCGAAGCCTTACGGGCAGCACGTACCTTTTTTGGTGAGCGTCCACAGTTTACCTTAGTTTTTCAGGACGAACAAAAAGGTACGGCTTCTCCGGGTTTCGCTTTGCTCGACCACTAGCAATGGCAGCGTCGAAGAACTTGTTCAAGTCTTTTTGCACTGCAGCTTCAGTCTCCTCCTCGGTCATGTCATATGCAAGTTTTGTCATCTTGGGAGCTGGTTTTCTCACAGAGGTTGTCTTCTTCGGAGGTGGTGGGGCTGACGCCTTTGTTTGTGTGACAGGCCTCTTCTTTGTTGGCGGTGGAGGTGTTGGAACCGCCGTGGAGATGGGGCAGGTGGCGGTGTCGGAGCCCGCTTTAGAGGAGATGGTTGGGCCGGTGGCGGTGTTGGATCTCGTCGTGGAGGAGATGGGGCCGGTGGTGGCGTTGGATCACGCCGTGGGGAGATGGGGCCGGTGGCGGTGTGGGATCCCGTCGTGGAGGAGATGGGGCCAGTGGCGGTGATGGATCGCGTCGTGTTTGATCTTGATCATCATCGTCCGCAACACTGTGATCATGTGGTGAATGTATAATTGGACTTAGGTTGGGGGATGTCCTGCTGCGAAAACAACATGGTATGAGTATCCATTTATACTATTAGCTCACCAATACTATTAACTTTCATTCACTAATTTCATACACACCTAGGGATAGGTTGTTGAGGAGGAGGAGGTGATGCGCCAGGAATTATGATATAGCGCTTGCGCCAACATATGAATGTCTTCTCCGCTTCTCCTAATGTATTCTCGCCATCACCTCCTTTATGTCAAGTTCGACATTGTCGTAACCTTTTACCACCACCCTATCCACCGAGACGCTAGCATATCCAGGAGGTATTATTGCCCCATGACTTCTTGGTGTCTTCATAGGATCGATAGGAGATACAACACCTATAGCCACCATGACTGTGGTATTCCCCTGTGGAATGTGCAGTTCACATGTCATGAGAGGCTCGGTGATGTCATCCACGGGAAAGCGCAGTGCTGCGTCTGGGACCTCTATGCGGCCATAATATGTTTGCCTCTTCCCAGATGGGTCTGTGGCATCTACGCGAACACCACTGTTTTGGTTCGTGCTCCTTTGATCTTGGGCAATGGTGTAAAATGTGTTTCCATTTATCTCATACCCTTTGTACGTGAGGATGTGCCATGACGGTTGCCTAGCCAATAAATATAGTTGCTCATCAATATTGTTATTACCCAGACATTCCTTTCGCAACCAAGTGCTAAAAGTATTCATGTGCTCACGTGTTTAATCCAACTCATCTTCTGGAAATTGGGATCGTAGGAACTCCTTGTGTACATTGATATATGGATCCACCACGGTTGAGTTTTGAAGAACTGTGTAGTGCGCTTTATTGAAATAATCATTCCCCGTACCGATATATGTTTTCTTCCCTAGTGTCCCCTTTCCACACAGCCTCCCCTCGTGCCGCGATTCAGGAACACCAATTGGGTCAAGGTCAGGAATGAAGTCAACACAGAACTCAATGACCTCCTCTGTCCCGTAGCCCTTGGCGATGCTTCCTTCTGACCGAGCACGTTGGTGAACATATTTTTTCAGTACTCCCATGAACCTCTCAAAGGGGAACATGTTGTGTGTAGGAACACAGGACCGAGAATATGAATCTCCTTGACCAAAGTGAACTAGGAGGTGTGTCATGATATTAAAGAAGGATGGAGGAAACACCAACTCAAAGCTCACAAGACATTGAACCACATCATTCTGTAAAGTAGCCAGTTCTAGTGGATTAATTGCCTTCTGAGAAATTGCATTGAGGAATGCACATAGCTTCACAGTGGCCAGACGTACATGTGGAGGTAGAATTCTCTTAAGCAACCGGAAGCAATTGCGTCATAAGCACGTGGCAGTCATGTGACTTTAAGTTTAGGAATTTCTTCTCTTGCATATTTATTATTCCCTTTATATTGGAGGAGAATCCAGATGGGACCTTGATGCTGTTTAGGCATTCAAACATGATTTCCTTCTCTTCATTGCTAAGAGTGTAGCTAGCAGGTCTTAAGTAATGGCGTCCATCATCTGTCTTCTCTGGATGTAGGTTGTCTCGTTCTTTCATGTGCTGCAACTCTTGTCGTGCTTCAAGTGTATCCTTAGACTTCCCATACACACCCATGAATCCTAGAAGGTTGACACAAAGATTCTTTGTCAGGTGCATCACGTCGATCGCGTGGCGGACCTCTAGTACATGCCAATAGGGTAGCTCCCAAAATATTGACTTCTTCTTCCACATGGGTGCGTGTCCCGCAGCGTCTTTCGGAACAGGTTCACTGCCCGTCCCCTTTTCAAAGACTACTTTCACATCCTTGATCATCTCAATACATCTTCCCCAGTTCTGTTGCGAGGCTTGCTCCAGTGGTCTGTCTCACCTTTTAAATGCTTGCCTTTCTTTCTAACCTGGTGATTCATCGAAAGAAATCGACGATGCCCAAGATACACTACCTTTCTACATTTTTCAAATATACTATCCATGTCATCAAAACAATGTGTGCATGCATTATATCCCTTGTTTGACTGTCCTAAAAGATTACTTAGAGCAGGTCAATCATTGATTGTTATGAACAACAATGCTCGCAGGTCAAAGTGTTCCTGTTTGTAATCATCCCACACACGTACACCTGATTTACTCCATAAAAGTAGGAGTTCCTCAACTAATGGCCTCAGGTAGACATCAATATCGTTGCCAGGCTGCCTCGGGCCTTGGATGAGCACTGGCTTCATAATGAACTTCCGCTTCAAGCATAACCACGGAGGAAGGTTGTACATACATAGAGTAACAGGCCACGTGCTATGACTACTGCTCTGTTCCCCAAAAGGATTCATCCCGTCCGTACTTAAACCAAACCTTAAGTTTCTAGCGTCTTTTGCAAATTCCGGGAATTCTCTGTCTATTGCTCTCCACTGGGACCCATCTGCAGGGTGTCTCAACATGTTGTCTACCTTACGGTCTTCTTTGTGCATCGCACCAACTTTGCATGGTCCTTGTTTCTGAACAGACGTTTCAGGTGTGGTATTATAGGAGCGTACCACATAACCTTGGCAGGGATTTTCTTCGGGGGACGTTCTTCACCCTCAACATCGCCAGGGTCATCTCGTCTGATCTTATATCGTGACGCTTTACATACAGGGCATTCATCCAAATTCTCGTATTCCTTGCCACGGTACAGGATGCAGTCATTAGGACATGCATGTATCTTCTGGATTTCTAAACCCAAAGGACAGACGACTTGTTTTGCTTCGTACGTAGTGCCGGGTAATTCGTTAGGCTTCGGAAGCATCTTTTGTTTTATAATCTTCAATAATTGTCCAAATGCCTTGTCAGATACACAATTCTGTGCCTTCCATTGTAGCAACTCAAGTGTTGTACCCAACTTTTTTTGTCCATCTGCAGCAGACGGATATAGTAATTTCCTGTGATCCTCTAGCATACAGTCAAACTTAGCCTTCTCCTTTCACTTTCGCAATCTCTTTGTGCATCACGAATGACATCACCAAGAGCATCATCTTCAGCGACTGTGTCTTCTGCACTTGCCTCTTCTTCACCTTCCTCCATTGCAGTATCACCAAGTCACCGTATTGAGCAATAATGTCATCGTCAGGGTCCAATTGTTCTTCTTCACCTTCTTCCATCATAACCCCAGTTTCTCCATGCTTCGTCCAACAACTATAGTTTGGCATGAAACCCGACTTGAACAAGTGTGAGTGAAGACTCCTTGAGCTAGAATATTCCTTCGAATTATTACAAAGGGCACATGGGCAGCACATAAAACCATTCCGCTTGTTTGCCTCTGCCACTCTTAAAAATAATGCACGCCATCAATGAACTCTTTTGAGCGATGATCGGCATTGTACATCCAGTGACGTGTCATCGTCTGCATTATATGACATATCACATAATTATATCGATCTCTCATTCTTATAAACAAATGAAATTATAAAATGACTGGCATGAAATTTAGTAAGAATCACTGGTGGCATAAAAGTAGTAGCAGTTGAACTTGTCTAATTAATTATTACATCAAGATAACAGTGCAGCCTAATCCACTTGGCCACAACCAAAGCAACTAACAACACCTGCACATTTTTCCACATCACAGTCCAACAAGATGTACTGCCTGCCACTCCAACCTGATAGAAAGGTAAGGTAGGGGCAGGTGCAGTAGGAATTGAGTTGATTCTTGAGTTAAAAGCCCTAGAGCTGCAGAAGCTTCCTCAAAAGACTTGTACTTTTTATGCACAGCTCCCTTAACTTTGAGGACATACTGACTGCACTCGGCCCAGCTGGTGTAAATACCTGGCTTGGTGCCCTCGAAAACAACATACCAAGCAGGCATCCTTCTGCATTTTGTAAACTAAAGTATTATATATTTCTAATTTCTGTAAACAACTAATTTAACTAATCTCTATTTCTCCAAAATAATAAAATATACTAATTAAACCGGTCACATTTTTGTAAACTAAAGTATTATATTTTTCTAATTTCTGTAAACAAATGAAATAATGATCTCTATTTCTCAAAAAAAAATTAAACCGGTCACATTTTGTAAACTAAATTATTATATATTTCTAATTTCTGTAAACAAATGATTTAAATGATCTCTATTTCTCAAAAAAACTAATTAAACCGGTCACATTTTATAAACTAAAGTATTATATATTTCTAATTTCTGTAAACAAATGATTTAAATGATCTCTATTTCAAAAAAACTAATTAAACCGGTCACATTTTCTAAACTAAAGTATTATATATTTCTATTTTTTATAAACAAATGATTTAAATGATCTCTATTTCTCTAAAAGACTAAAATAAACTAATTAAATGGTCATATTTTGTTTTTAGAGTAATAATTTGAACTATCAAGTCAATGAACTCAAAATAGCTACAAAAATGAATAACTTAAGCTAGTAACCTTTCAAGGAGTCGATGGCGGTGTAGATGTGATGAAATAAGAATCGCCGGAGATGTGTTAACAAACAAAAATCACCGGAGAAGAGAGCAAACAAGCAAGCAGCAAGTGACTGAATGAAGAAAAAATGAAGACAGGAGCTCGGCGCACGGCTGGAGGTGTCAAAAGCAGTTCAAATATAGGGAGGGACATTTAGCCCCGGTCCTTATTCCCAGCCGGGGCTAAATGTTGGCATTTAGCCCCGGCTGGGTACACCAACCGGAACAAAACATTTTAGTCCCGGTGGTGTTACCAACCGGGGCTAAAGATGCCAACATTTAGCCCCGGCTGGATACACCAACCGGGGCAAAACCTTTAGTCCCGTTGGTGTTACGGCCGGGGCTAAAAGCCGGTCTTTAGCCCCGGTTGGTAACACCAACCGGGACTAAGGCCCCTCTGACAATTGAGCCGTTGGGCTGGGAACTTTAGCCCCGTTGGTGTTACCAACCGGGGCTAAAGATCTTTCTATCTAGTCCCGGGCGCAATTTTTCCGTGACTAATGCTGATTTTGCAAATCGTCCAAAGGCCTGTTCTCTAGTAGTGTTATTCTACATGAACCATTATGTATATATTCAGTAGATTGGAGGCACATCATCCATCAAGGAGCTACCACACTAGTTGGAACGAACTAGGAAAGCTGGTATGGTCAAAATGATGTTCAACGCTTGCAGTTTGCATACTGATTAATCAATTCAAAGTGGTTAGGGTGGTACCAGTATCAGACTTAACATTACAGTAAGCCAAACTTGGTCCACTTCTCTAGTCTAATATATTATCACAAAGACAGGATCAATCTATTTTAAACTTGATTTCTAAAAGCTGCGCCGTGATTATCTTTCTGATACATTTTAGTGCTAATCTTGCATGGTTAGTTTGCAGCTAACACCACATCACTCCTATTGGCCAAGAACCGTCATGAAAATGCGAAGAATTTTAATGATTAAAACATTAAAATTTTTGCTAGGAATGTTTCGTATATAAAAAACATCAGGAATTATTCTGTTAATAACTTATTCATGGCTATTAGTTTTCAAAGTTAAGATGCTTATAAGCTTTCACACCATCATTGAACTTACCAGTTACCATCACACACAGATCTCTCTCTCTCTCTCTCTCTCTCTCTCTCTCTCTTAGAGGCAAGAAAACACTCAAGTCTTGTTTAGGTGTAGTCAGATTTGCATAAATCCTCATGTGTTGAGGTGGAATAAAGTGGAACTTGAATTAAATTTCACCTCAATCCACTTCCACACATGTGGATGAGGTGAATCCAACAACATCCAAACAAGGCCTCAACAAGCTGTGTGCAAGTCCAGGTAAATAATTATTAATCAGGAATACTACAATTGCTCAAGAGTGTAAGCTATGGTTGAACATGACATATGCAATTTAGAATGGGATCACGGAATCATCATGCAATATGTTAAACACATGCATGACGACAGCAAGTTTAAAAGAAGTGAAGCTTGCCAGGTTGATGCTGACGAAGGCTGGTACAACTCAAAAACCCAAGTTGGAGCTAAGAACCCAGTAGGAAATAGGCTAAACATTCTCACCATCACACCTGAAATAGAAGGAAATGAGCTTAGGTCAGCAAGTAGGGACGGGTACCTTTTTTTTTTCTCTTACCTTCAATTTTATGTCCTTTTTTATTTTTCAGAAACAAATATGTTCAGTTTCACAAGGATATCCTTATTAGCACAAATACACAAAGCTTGCAAAATCCTCTTTGAAAGGATGGATATGTCGCTTGGAATTAGTGTTCCCGTAATTTTACAAAACTCATAGTGAATTAGCAAAAAACATGGTCAAGTTTCCAAATCACATCTTCCAGTTTTCATAAAGAAATTGAATAAATCACCAGGAATGAGTTATTTAAGATAAGCGATTAAGACCGCAGCTCCTAGATGACGCCCGAAGTTACTATCACGAGGTCCCTACACACAAGTAAGCAACCAAGTAGAACTCACAAGTATCACAATGCAATGCAAATTACAATAACACCAAAGTAGAGATGCAATGATTTGTTTATATAAAGTTCGTATTCACCACCATAAATCTCATCCGAGAGTGAAGCTTAATTAAGCTAGATCTCTTTCAAACACTTTGCGTCCTCAATCCACTAGCTTGGTATATTTTTATTACTTCCGAAGGCAACAGTGCAAGTCTCACAAACTTTCTGCGGCACACCATATATAGCCTTGGGTGCTTGGTGGGGGTGACGTCAAGCCGTCTAGGAGGTTTCACCCTTAAGAGTAACAAATTATCCATGAGTGGCTTGATTTTTTTCACAAGTTCTCGTGGCTAAGATTGGCCTTCTTATGCTCTCTTTTATTCTGTAGCTCAAATTCTCTTAACTCAACCAAAGGATTTTAACTCGAACCCTCAAATCTCACCTAGAGGGGTAGATAGCTCAAGACACACTTGCCTTATTAGGTCTAGATATGGAGCAAGTCATTAGCAACCTCAAAGGGGTGAGGATGGATATAAATAGCTATCCTCTATTTTTTTTTTCTAAATAATAGGAAATTATATTGGGAAAAAAGGAGTTAGCGACCTAAAAGGTTAATATGATAAGGAAAGTTGGGCACAATTCACTTATACTTCAACTATCAACAACAGCAAGAAAAGAGATTAGTTATCACCATACCATGGAATTACTTAAAAGTACCTAGGTGTTTTTTTCAACTAATGAAAGAAAGTCACGTATATTTGGCTTTGTTTTGTGTTGGACTCTTTTAGTTGTGGTGACTCAAACATGAAGTATGAGACTGTACTTATACTCGCACCTCTAATCAGCTGAGCTAGGCTTCTTTGTAGATACATCAGTTACATCTAGATAGACATATGATTATATTCCATAAGATTATATCCTGATTGGGTACCGATCCACATAAATGCTTTACCACAATATATATTTGGATGCCCTAGGTGGAATTTCTAGGTTTTGGCCTACATCCCAGCTATCTAACTTCATCAATGTTCATAAAGCTAGCTAGTTAAGTGAGCTTAATTAGCTAGTAAGCATGCATAGAAAACACAGATTTAGAATCTCCCTTGTTTAAATAAGATGGTAGTGTCCCTACTATCTTTCAACACAGAGTATCTAGGCAGCATAATCCATAGCTGCATATATGCATGACTTCGGTAACAACAACAATATTGCATCTATATCTATAGCTAATTGGCCACGGTTCCTAATTACTAGGCCCCATTTCTTAACATTCGTAATTAAGGGAGCAGTGGTTAAGGACAGCTATACACAGGAGTACAGGACATGAAACTGCAGAGAGATGTGAGGCGGGATGGCTAGGAAGTGGCCCTACATTATTAGATAAGCACAGAGACATATTATATGCCATGTTTATGTTGGGTTTGCCATCATTCTCAACATCACTTGTTAATCCCTACTAATTAATGATCAAATCAAGCTCACAAATCTATTATACAACTGCAACATTGTTTCCCCCTACTATTGGTTTCTCCTAGCTGGCCCCACAGACCCCAGCCTACTAAGCTCTTTCCTCTCTCTGTGCCTACGTGTATAAATGCACAGCGCTCCTTCCCTCCCAAGTGAGAAGAAGATCAGAAGAAGAAGAAGAAGAAGCACTCAGCAAGAGTTTTCAAGAAGCTTGTAGTTGCGTTTGCTTTGCTGAATCTAGTGAGAAACAGCCTCTCTAGAGAGAGATCATCACCAGAACTGAGTTATTAGCAAGAAAGTGTGGTAGAGGAGGTATGGACGAAGCAGAGCCAGTGAAGAAGACGGTGATAAGAGTGAGGGAGTTTGACGTGGAGAGGGACCTCCGGGCTGTGGAGGAGCTCGAGCGTCTGTGCCAGGTCGGCCTGTCGGGCGACCAAGCTGGCTCTGCCCCTGTCGTCGCCGACCATGATGATGGCGGCGCAGAGAAGACGGCGACGAGGAGCAGCAAGAAGAAGAAGAAGAAGAAAGGCATGTCGCTCTACGTCGAGCAGATCGGCGACCCGTTTGCCCGGGTGCGCCATGCGCCGGACAACGTCATCCTGGTAATTTTACTATACCACAGGCCACAGCATGCACCCAGCCGCCGCCATTGTCGCTTCAGACGTCTGACCTTGCGTACGTGCCTCCGGCATGATAGCGAAGCTCATGAGCGTGCTTGATCGATTTGCAGGTTGCTGTGTACGGGGAGGAAGACGAGATCGTCGGAGTGATCAAGGCGTGCACCAGGATGGTGAGCAGAGGGAAGAAGAAGAAGCAAAGCCTCAGCAGCAGCAGCAGCAGCTCGAAGCAGTTTGTCAAGGTGGCATGCCTTCTTGGCCTCAGGGTGTCCCCCTCCCACAGGTGATTAATTAATTCCGAGTTGATCACTGTACACAAATCATCAGATGCTGACACATAAGCAATGCGAGCGAGCAACCACCGCCACGTGGGGCCAGTGCGCTGACACAGTCGCCTTCGTCTCCGTTCCGTTGTGCCTGATGTGCAGGCGCCTCGGGATCGCGACGGAGCTGGTCGGGCGCGCCGAGTCGTGGTGCGCGGCGCGCGGCGCGGCGTACGCCACCATGGCCACCACCGAGTCCAACGCGGCGTCGCTCGCGCTCTTCGCCGGCCGCTTCGCGTACGCGCCGTTCCGGCGGCCGGCGTTCCTCGGCCACCCCGTGCACCGGCACCGGGCGCGCGTCCCGCGCGCGCACCGCGTGCTGCGCCTGCCCCCGCCGCTCGCCGCGGCCGCCTACGCCGCGCTGCTCCCGTCCTCGGCCGCCGAGTTCCTCCCCGCCGACCTCCCGGCCCTGCTCAGCCACAAGCTCACCCTCGGCACGTACCTCGCCATCATCCAGCGCGGCGGCGGACGCGGCGGCGGACGCGGACCCGAGGACGACCCGGAGCGGCGGGCGCCGTCGTTCGCGCTGCTCAGCGTCTGGGACGCCACGCGCTCCCTCCGCCTCCGCGTCGGCGGCGCGCCGGCGCTCCTCCGCGCGTCCCTGGCCGCGGCGCGCGCGCTCGACCGCCACGCGCCGTGGCTGCAGGTGCCCTCCGTGCCGGACATCTTCCGCCCGTTCGGGACCTACCTCATGTACGGCCTCCGCATGTCCGGGCCGGAGGGCCCGGCGCTCCTCCGCTCGCTGTGCCGGCACGCGCACAACGTCGCGCGCAAGAACCCCGCGTGCGCCGTCCTGGCGGCCGACCTCGGGCCGGACGACCCGGCCAAGGCCGTGGTGCCGCACTGGCCCAGGTTCTCGTGCGACGAGGACGTCTGGTGTATCAAGAAGCTCGGTGATTCCACCGCCGGTGACAATGCCGGCAGCGACGACGATGACTGGACGACGTCGCCGCCGCCCACCGTCCTGTTCGTGGACCCCCGGGAGTTCTGACGTTGGCCCAATGCAAACAAGTTTTGATTTTTTTTTTCTTTTCAAGGCCCTGTATATACACTGTATACATACATATACATGGACATGATGTTGCAAAGTCGATACAAAAATTGGATTGCGTCTTGCAGCTTGCACTTTTTTTTAACAAAGGCAGGAGCTCTGCCACTCAATTAAGATATAAAAAAATTATTTACAAGAAGATTAACCAAACGAGATGCCAACAAGCACCCGAAGGGTTAACTACCCGACGCGACACGGCTGAGCACCAACACGTTGCACCCCAAGTATGATTGGTTCTGAAACTCTGAACTTCTGGAGAGCAGTCGGTGGTCATTTTCTAAGTGGAATTGGTCATCTCTCTCAAAGATACATTCAAGGGCCAGAACAACTGGATCTGCAGCACTTAGCGATGAATAATACGGAGTAGCTCATTCTAGCAGAGCTATTCAATCAAAATTCAGAATGAATAAAGTTTATTTGTTTATAATTTACATCAACTGAGTCACACACACAGCAGCATCAACCACGCAACCAGCTTAAATTCGAGTGATAAGGACTGCATTAGTGCGTCAGCAGCAAGGGAGTTGGTGGGAGAAACCACAAATTGCAGCTCTGGGCTTCTGCAGAGACACAAGCAGCTCCTCTGGCTCCTCTGTCGCAGCTTCTGTGGGAGCCAGAGCCACGCCAAATAGACCCGTTACAATCAATAGTTCCCTTAGTATAATTTATATTTTATACGGTCCATATCATTAAACATCGAACAAACGCAAATCAAGGTTTTGAAGCTTTGAAAGAAGTCTTCTACTTGCTGTATCTTGTAATGATCTCTTGTTTCCACAAGATCACATCTGGCACAAATCTTAGATCAAATCTCTGAATATTGAAAACAAAAGGTTTCTATTATGCTGCAACTTGATGGGTCCAGTTGAATGCAGCTCACAAAGGAAAGTGCTGATTTCGAGATAATGACGCAACCAACCCCAGATAGCATATAAAGGGGCTCGAATACTAATTGCCTTTTACACCAATTGCAGAGTGCAGACAGTGCGTACCTTCTTCAAGCAAACTAAGGCCTTGTTTGGATGGAAAAATTTTGCAAAATTTTTTCCATAGCGTTTTCGTTGTTATTTAACAAACTTTGTCCAAATATGGACTAGTAGACTCCAAAGATTTGTCTCGACATGTACATACTAAAAGTACAATTAGTTATTTTTTTACCTACATTTAATGCTCCATGCATACGTCCGAACATTGATGTGATGGTTGATGTGATGGAAAATTTTGGGAAATGAGGGGACTAAACAGGGCTTAAGACCGAACTTACACGTTCTGGGCTATCTCAGAATCAGAATAGAAACAGCTAAGAAATAAACGAAGCAATTTTACCCATGTAATCCTTAGGTTCTACAAAATCTGAAACAGAAACGTTGGATATTATGATATAGCAATCGTCAACGAATAGAAAGAAGGGGGACGGGTGTAAACAGACTCTTAGTTTGGTAAAAAAAAAAGGTAACGAATAAATAAGTAACAAATAGTACAGAAGGCAAAAAATCATAAAATTGCAAAATAGTGCAACTTGCAAATGACACTGGAAACCAATACAGCTTGGAATTTGATCTGAAATGCATTTTCCTACTGGGACAATTAGAATGGAATGCAGCTAACAGTGCCAACCTACATGTATTGTTGGCTGTTCATTCTCCAAATGCACACAGAACAAAACTGAAGCTATTCTATGTGCACCGAGAAAAAGTGCAATTGTTTATGTCATACATCTCCTGTGTAATTTTTTCAAACTATGAACAGAACATTCCTTGCATTTCTCTTGGTCTAAAGAACCTCCCTAGATAGGAGGCCACAAATTAAAGACAGAAGCATATCTGTTCCTGGCTGTCATGTGCATATTGAGAATAAATATGCGAGTTGGTCCTGATACGGCCCACCTAGATCTAATAAAGAGTGTAATGTAGACAAGAATATGCATAAGCAGTCCAATCTGCTTAAAAGACACTATGCAAACTATATGTAACAAGAACTGCAATTGGACAAGGATAAGCAAAATATCAGTCCAATCAGTTAGTGAACCACTTAAGCAAAACCGAATAGAACTTGTTACAAAAGGAACAAATAAATAAGTTATACAAGACAACAATATGCTTTTAGGTCGCCTTGAATGAGGAATGTACCCAGATAAAAGAGAAAAAAATGGCTAGTAATAATATAACAGGCCTAGAAAGAATAAGAGAACAAAGAAAAGCTAACAACAAGCAAAAATATCAGTTAGTGAATACTATCCTGCAATCAAAAACTTTATTTTGCACGTTCCAATGGCATATCTTTTAATATATGAATAGTAATTTACTGGTGAAGACCAATCACAAAATTTTATTCTGCACCCCAATTGGCACAGATACTAATCCCTAAAATAGTAGTTTACTGGTGAAGGCTAATCACCATTGATGGATAAGAAATGCACTTCGAATAATCTGAAATAGTAATTTACTGGTGAAGACTAATCACCAATGATGGATAAAAAATACACTTCAAATCATTCCCGGAGACCAAAAAGATATCAGGTTGCTTTTTTTTTGGAAAGTGAAAGATGCACAAGAATACAGTAATCACGCATGTTTATTTTGATCCACTTTATAGCCGATTGCTTAGGTGCGCTGACAAGACTATACAGGTTTTAACTCCCTGCCAAACATAATGTTCAATAAAGTTCGATTCATAAACAGATACACTTTCAAAACAAGAGAGACAAACAAAAACATCATGCTGAGTGAGGAGAGTTGGATGGCAACAGCTGAGAAGAGGAACTTTCCAAAACGATGTGTCAGATTTCATTCCTTCTTGTTAATTGCCCAAAATGTGACAAAGATAACTACTGTAAGAAATAATGTAAAGAGAAGATCAAACCCAGACTGAAGGATATGACTTCAACAAATATAGGCATGAAGATAAGCTGCATGCTGCCAACTCCTTGCCTCAGCTGGCTCAAAGGATGGCTGTTGCACATGCCACAATGTCTTTCAACTTCGCTCATTACTATTAGTAATTAGGCACTTCACACAGCAGACACAGTAATAGGAATTGGGACCAGATCTGAAGATAAGTTCAAACTGCACAGTTACAAAAGAAACCATAACAAATCATGAAAAATTGCCAACCTTTAGTATTTGTCGAGCATTTTCAAGTAATTACTCTTCTGAACTTTCTCTCTGACAAGAAATGGCGATGATGCCTGATGCCACAAGCTGCTTCTCGTTCATCATAGAGATAGAATCCAAGTCAAAGATCATGAAAATCCCCTGGATAATTTGCTATTGCATATGAGTTTTTCATGAATTAGTTACTTAATAATAATCGAACTACAAAAACCTGCAGATAAACTCTCTCTAATGCATCTTCAGGTCATGTGGGCTCAGCTGATGCACAAGATAGGATAGTAGCACAAACGTTGTCCTGCCAATTGAAGCACATTAAAGTCCCTTTTTCATACAAAGGGGGCAGAAAACAAAGTACTTAATTGCATGCCGATCATTGTGAAGAAAGAACTTTCCATTCCATATCATGAGAAATAACACTGCGACTCTGCGAGGATCTGTAGTAAGGATGTTAAAAGAGGCAATGGAGACCCAGTAGCTCAGTTTCATTCATGACACATCACAAATGTATCCATTTCACTGAGATGGCAAGCTGTTGATGTAAAACTTAAGGATAAATCGCATGGGTGTACCTAAGTATCTTGCACGGTTCAACATAGGGACCTGCTCTGCAGTTTTTCAGCTTGACAGTATTGCTCATTTCCCCCAATTTTACTGTCAACAAAGGCCCATAAAAATCAGCTTGGACTAGCTAACTGATCAGCACAAGGGAACCAAATTATTGATTACTCTCTCCGTTTCAAAATAACTGCACATATCATATTTCGAGATAACTAATACCAGGTTTGACTGTTTGACAAAAAAATCTATATAAAAGAATTAATATTTATGATATCAAATAAGCATTATTAGACTAATCACTTTTATATTTTTTTATAAACATGTTTAGAGATATAAATGTCAATATTTTTTTATAAATCTAGTTAAACTTTAAATTAGTTGACTCCTCAAAATATGAGATATTTATTTTTGGACAGAGAAAGTACACACATGTCAAAGCTGTAACTTTTTTTCTTAGTACGTGTCAGGTAAGCAACAAAACATAATACTTTTCTGAACCAGAGAACTGGTACCCTACTGTGTTGCCCGTCACCTCATGAACAACAGACGCTTAAAGATACATGGAAGCAGTTGGACTACTTTCCTTAAATTCCATACCATGGGTGACACACTCATGCAGAAGATGGTCAAGCAGACTGAGACAGACCAAGTCCAGATCCTTGTAATATTCTCTCGGAGATGTTTTAAATGATAAGGCCATAAAGGCATGTGCACAACAAACTGAAAACCACGCATACATAAAATTTGCTGATACAGCTAATCGGTGATCAGTCGAGGCGGCGCAGAAGATACTCGACTTCGACGTCCTTAGTCAGTGGCATCACCCACTGATCATACAGCTTGGAGAACACTTTGGGATCGACCTTGCACTCGCTGTCACCAGCAAGGGCATTGTCCTCCAAGGTGACGTTCTGCCCGAAGGTCCTGGCCTTCTTCTCTACTCTCTTCTTGACCTTCTCTTCCACAGCCTTGAATGTAAGCAAATCCATCAGAGAATTGCTGTCCTGCATTGACAGTGAGATAAAGCATAAATGGTTCGTGTCCTGAAGCTTCATGTCTAAAGCACATTCAAAGCAGTCTGAAGATGTGATAATGTGAAACTAAGCTGATTTCTTAGTTGAACTTCAACTATCAAGGTGCAGAAATATGTGTAGCCCATGGGAGCACCAAACATTTCTTATATTACTATGCATAATACCACCAAACCTACCAAATACCAACCCTGTAAATATAAGGTAATTTGAGGAGGAAGAGAATGGGATGTTCTGTAGATTGACCTTTGCTTTTATTAAACGACTATAATCTTGAGGAGCGTCTTTGAACTTCACCTCAGCAACATATTTACCAATGTGAATTCTTTGTGATAGAACCTACAAGAAACAAACCTTGTATATTACAGACATACAATAATTTTAAATTCAAAAGGATGGCAATTTGCATTTATTCCTGCAGTTAATAGAAATTATTGCATAGAACTTATACCTGCAGACATGCAAAATCCAGTGCAACTGTTTGTGCATAGTCACCATCATCACCCTCAACAGTGAATAACGGGAGCAATTCATCAAAATACATTTTCCATATTGCATCATTCACAGTGACCAACGAAGCAAAAGGGTGCAAAACCTAATTAAAAAACACCATAGAAGTTCAGCATCTTAGCGATTATCAATGTCAGTTCTTGATATTGAAAGGTTAATGCCTGATGATGTGCACCTTTTGGGGAGGCTTGGTAGGAAAGAGAGGCGAGGGAAGATCTTGAGGGAAGAACGGAACATCTTCTGGCTTTTGATAATGTCCAGCCTATCAGAATTCACGAATGTAGTGAGGTTGTGTATGAGATTGCACAAGAATGTTAACTATTGCAGTATATGAAAATTCGCACATGTATGGATATTGTGAAGGAGATAGCACAGAAATGTTATTGTTACATATATATGCAGCAATGCCACCAATAACCTCTGTGCTATTTGGCAGTAAGAACATTTTTAAGCACTTAAGTAAATGTTTTCACCTTCTTAACATCCAGTGAAACATCAGGAAACAATGATTGATCATATTAGTTACTCAGCTAGATAAATAATAGGAGGTACATTTTATTTTTGCGTGCCAACTGAATTTGACGCAAACAAATAGGGACAGGATTCAGTTCTTTGAAACAACGCACAGTGGAATAGCCAGCCATGTAGAGAAGTGGGTGCTCAAAGAACCGAAATCACCCTGGTAAGATCTGTGTTTCACCAAGGAGTGCCATAATTGCATATAATGTGAACCTTAAAAAAGAAGAAGCCCTTATTCCAATCCTAGTTCGAAGTTCTAGCGTTACTAGTTAGATCAGACCTAATCTAAGCATTTCATCACAAGACAAAAATAGGTAATCTGCCAATGGCAACAACTGCAGCCTCTACATTTCAGCTGAATTCCAAACCCAACTAATCGTAGGTAAGCTGGCCAGGTTTACAATAACAAACGACAGGTTCAACCCGAACTTGAGCGCGCAGTGATTTGGCCTCATCCGCATAGTTCCTCAACCAGGCAAAGGCAAGGCAATTCAGGTCTTAACAACAGAGAAAACTGACGGGCGGGCCGTCAGGGTCGAGCCCTTGCGCCGCGGCCGGCATATAAGACGAACACAAGCGAGGCATGAAAAGGAAGAAGCTTGCCTTTGCGTTGAGGGCCTCTGCTTCCCGGACGAAGAACTCCACGAGCGAATGTCCTCCGCCGCCGGCGGCGGAGGGCGCGTAGGCCGGCGCGTTCCGCGGGTGCCGGGCGCGCTCGATGAGCGCGAACACCACGGAGTCCTCCAGCCGCACCAGCGCGTCGCGCACCGCGGCCAGGCTCAGCTGCTCGCCGCCCGCCGCGTCCATGGCGAGGAATGGATCGGAGTCCCGTCAGCCAAGCGTGAACTGCGTGTGGGGAAAGCCGGAGAAGGCGCGTGATGCAGTGGGGAAAGCCGGAGAAGGCGCGTGATTTGGGCCTCCGGCACGGTGGTGGGTGCAATGGTGTTGACGCGGACGGCGACTGGTGGTCAGTCAGTCCACGACGGTCAGACGGTGGTGGAAATGGTTTGAGTGGCCAATGGGGCCCAAGATGACCAGTTTGCAGTGCGTGCACGACCGCCTCAGAGTGAAAGCTGACAACACATGGTCACATATAAATTGAAAATTGTTTTAAGATATGTTTGGATCCTTGAATTAAATTCATTTTACATGTTTAGATTCCAAAAGTTTACAAGATTTCTCATTACATCGAATCTTTAGACGCATACATAGAGTATTAAATGTAGGTAACACAGTTTGTCTGTAAATGTCGAGACGAATCTTTTGAGTCTAGTTAGTCCATGTTTGGATAAAGTTTGTCAAATAACAACGAAAATGCTACAGAAACTTTACACCCAAAAATTTTTCAACTAAACATGTCCAAGAATCATAATTTAGATATATATTAATTAAGCTATAATTATATAATATAGATTATATTTATATAATATTATGTTAGTTATACGAGAGAGATATCCATATGTTGTATTCCTATCATATGAGGGTGAGTTGAAGAGAGTGTTATAATAACTTATAAGCTACAAAGTAGAAATATAGCATGATGATATATAGAATTTATTTTTTTTATCTCATCCTATAAATTTAAGATAGGCTTATATGTGAATTTTGAAAAATGATGGAATGTCAAATTACAAGCTAAATAGGCTAGTTTATTGAATGGATTCCAATTTCTCCACAATGAAGATATTCGAACAGCCCCTTAGTGATGATCCATTCCTAGAAGATGAGGGTGAAAACTGTTTAGAAAGAATAAAGTGACGATTAGGGAATAGCATACGGGTGTTAGAAAAGCGTGGAGGGAAAATAAACATGATCTACGTTTAGATAAAGATAAAAAAACACACTACTAGCGGGCGTGCATGCGCATGTGGAGTCCACTCTGTCTCCATGCTCTTTTCTTCTTCACGCTGTATGTGCTACTATTCTTTTTTCTTCCTCCCAACGAGACACTATCATCTGTGGCGGCCTCCATCTTCCACTTCCTCTTCCCATCGCCGCCATGGTTATAGGCGCTCCCACCCTAATCAGATCTGGCTGCTTCCGCCTCCGCCAGAATCCTAATATCGCTCTCCTGCCATCCCCATTGCTTGCCTATCCTTCTTCCCTCGAGCCCCTTCTCTTCTAAGCCCACTTAAGTTAGGGAAGAAGGAGAGAGAGAAGTTGGCTCGCCAAAGTTATTAGGAAAGAAGAGGGTTGAGACAGTCATGTGGTTAGGCATGGGCACACATGCTAAATCCTTTGTCGGTGTAACCTCAGGCAAGTGTCGGCCGCTAGCCATCGCTGCTAGTCGGGAACGATTTGGAGATGGAAACAGAAAGCCGATGAGCTCCAGAAGAAGATTGTGAGGTGCTCCAAAGGTGATTGTAAGGGGGATTGGATTTGTCCCCACCAAAGAGGCTAAGAACCACTCTACTGGAGATCGAGGCTTGTAGGAATACCTTGTGATCAAGCTAGCTTACAAACACTCATATCGAAGCCAACCTTGAGGAGTTGTTGAGCTTGTTGAGGAGCAATCCTTGGACTAGCCTTAACATTGACGTAAGTGACCGACAAGTCATCGAACCGCAGATGTATATCTTGTGTCATCCTCTTTTGTGTGGTTTATTTACTCGATTACTCTATGCATGTTCTTTACATTGTGTTCTTATACTTGTTCAAATAATTTCCATTGTGTTCTTTTGCTTGTCATCGGGTGCTTAGTAGTTGAATTTTTTTTTTTTGCGAGACCCAGTTACAGACGCAGACGCTCACAAACACGAGCACACATTCACCCTACCCCTACTATGAACGCACGCACGCACACCCTACCCCTATGAGCACCTCCGAAGAACCGAGTTGGACCGGCAAATCTCGAGATTGACGAAGTCACCACAGGCGCCTCGCTGTCGACGGGCACGTCGCCTACCACTGAAAGAATAGCGCCGTTAAATCCTGGAATAAATCCAGGAAAATGCGAACACCCATGTCAAGTCGAGGACTTGAACCCGGGTGGGCAAGTTCCACCACAAGGAACCCAACCAGCTGAGCTACGCTCAGTTCGCAGTTGAATCTTTACCTTCCTAGTGACTTAGCTTAGTAGTTTTTTTATCACTATGTTGAGTAGCTCTTGTCCATCCAAGGGTTGCTAAATCATAAGGTAGTGCTATTGCTCATTAGGGTCATTTTGTATCTAACTTGTGTTTCTTAGTGTTTGTTGTTTATAGATTCCTAAATTAGTACATTAAACTCTTCGTAGCTATCTATAAATCTTTTTACTGACACACTTGAAGATTTTTTTTTATCGAGCACATACCACACCGACACCATCACCTTCCGTCCTACAACCAACCATCCACGACACCAACTACTAATGTGTTGTGGGGCTTGGATCTAGGCTCGAGGGAAGCTGGCTTGTGGGATAGCGAGCTGAACCCGATTTTGTTGCGCCCTCTCACAATTGATACAGAGGTGCATCCTATATCCTGCCATTCTGCCAAGTGGCAACCCGCCGGACGCTATCGAAAGGATCCCACCTACCAAATGTGCCGTGCAGCCCGTGCTCCATTCCGCACGCGACGACAAGAGCGCGCGCCGCGTGCAAGTTTCCGAGTGAGTCCCCCAGCCTCGTGATCCTTGTACAGGCACCATTTTATACTGTATTAATAATTAATAAAAGAAACAGCTGCTGGTGACCGGTGGCAGTCAAACAAGCGATTAGAGACGGCTGTACCCACCGCACGTTTAACACTACGCCGAAATGCAAATGGGATGACAGACAGATTTTAACAGTGCCCGTTTTATTTGCCGTCGGTAAACTTGGGGTGGGGGTATTCGAGGTTCACACCACGCCACGCGCCCACGCCGCGGGGGTTGCGGTGGTGCGAGTCAGGACCAGTCTTCGTCGCCGTCAAGGTCGTAGCAGTGCGCCTTTCACATGACCGACCGTGCGAGCGCCAACGCCCTGACGCCGCCTGCTTCTGCTCGCGTTCGGTGCCATTTCCGCCACCTTACCGTACCATTTCTTCCCACTTCCACTTCCACCGATAAATCCTTGCCTCCTATTGCTGCTGCTCTTGGACGCGAGGAAACAACCCCTTCAAGGCTTCACGAATCCATCTTTCCATTCGCCCGTCTGCCCGTGCGTGCGTGCGCGCGCCGCCGCCGCCCACCGGCACGGCACCACCGCCCGTTCCGCGAGAGAGAAGTAGGGGGGAGAAGAGCCGGGCCGCAGGCAGGGCGCGAGCGCGATGGCCGTCGTCGTGTGCGTCACCGGCGCCGGCGGCTTCATCGGGTCGTGGATCGTCAAGCTCCTCCTCGCCCGCGGGTACGCCGTCCGGGGCACCTCCCGCCGCGCAGGTACGCCGCTGGGGCGCTAGCTGCTGCTGCTGCCGCCTCCGCGCTCTCCGTTCCATCTCCCCCAAACTGGCCAAAATCCTTCCTTGGTCCGGGAATGTCATGTCGCTGACGTGACGGCTTGTGTTTTTTTTTTCCCGCTGTCGTTTGCGGGCGGCTGGATCTCGGATTTCGGTTTGGCGGCGCAGATGACCCCAAGAACGCGCACCTGTGGGCGCTCGACGGCGCGGCGGAGCGCCTCACCATGCTGCAGGTGGACCTGCTCGACCGCGCCAGCCTCCGCGCCGCCTTCCACGGCTGCGACGGCGTCATCCACACCGCCTCGCCGATGCACGACAATCCCGTAAGCGAGCGACGATGACACCTCGCCTCTCCTGCCTTGGATGCAAATACAAATACAGCACGAGCGCAAAGATCACAAAACTGATGAGGCTTTTCCCTTTTCGTTCACCCCCCTCCCCTGGCTGGCCTGGCAGGAGGAGATCATCGAGCCCATTATCGCCGGGACGCGGAACGTCGTCGAGGCCGCGGCCGACGCCGCCGTGCGCCGCGTGGTGCTGTCCTCCACCATCGGCACCATGTACATGGACCCGCGCCGGGACCCGGACGCGCCGCTCGGCGACTCCAGCTGGAGCGACCTCGACTACTGCAAGAGCACCCAGGTAGCAGCAAACGGAGACGGAATCGATTTCCCACCCCCAAATCCCTCCTGAGGAGTCCTGATCCTGGCCCCCTGACGCCGTTGGAATTGGAACTCGCAGAACTGGTACTGCTACGCCAAGACGATCGCGGAGCGGGGCGCGTGGGAGGCGGCGCGCGCGCGGGGGCTGGACCTGGCCGTGGTCATCCCGGTGGTGGTGCTCGGCGAGCTGCTGCAGCCCAGCATGAACACCAGCACCCTGCACATCCTCAAGTACCTCACCGGGCTGGCCAAGGAGTTCGTCAACGAGTCGCACGCCTACGTGCATGTCAGGGACGCTGCCGAGGCGCACGTCAGGGTGCTCGAGGCGCCCGGCGCCGGCGGGCGGCGGTACGTCTGCGCCGAGCGCACTCTGCACCGCGGCGAGCTCTGCCGCATACTCGCCGGACTCTTCCCGGAGTACCCTGTTCCGACAAGGTATGGCAATTCACGTCTTTTCCCGGAGTACCCTGTTCTCATGTATCAATCACTGCTGGTGTTGCTGGCTTTAATCAAGATTCAAGATTCATGACGCATTTGTATTCTGGTGAAGAAATTGAAGAATTTGCTAGCGTAGTTTAGGAAGATTAAATAACGCGGGTGCTCTGCTTCAGTTGCAGCATTTTATATTGGTTCTATATAAATTATAAACCAATAGATCCGTTTCAAAGAAGAGCAATTGTGGACTGCTCCACATTTCAACTTCTGCACAGTAATGCTCGATCTGATAAAGAAATCAATGGTCAATAGGGTTTATTAATAACCTAGTTGGTAGTCGATCTGACGAGTAGTTAATAGTTTTTAGACAAAGTCAAGATAGTGAAAATAAAGGGTATCCGTGGATAGAAAACTCGATCTAATGCTGCACAATACTTTATTTGCATTTTTTTTGAGGAAAACTTTATTTGCATTATTGCATAGTCATCCCTAAATGTTTGTCGTTTGCGCTTCCAAGAAACAACTTTGACTAAATATATATTAAAAAAATTAATATGTATGATATATAATTAGTATCGTTGGATAGATATTTGAATCTAGTTTTTTAACAAAAAATATTTGGAGATACAAATGTTGCACACATTTGCTATAAATTAAGTCAAACTTGTGGTACGTACACCAACGACGACACTCAATTAGGATGGAGGGAGTAGCTGTTGAGTCAAATGGGAACCTATGGAGTAGATATCCATGCACCATGCTTAGAATAGGCCAAGATAGTCAACCAAAATACCCACGTTTAGAAAAACTGACATCCAGACTAAATTTGGCCATGTGAATGCTCATGTGCTTGCAGATGTTCTGTTCATAAGCAGAGATGGTCTGACCCGTGTCTGAATGTCTGGGATTCCTTAAAAGCAAAACAATGCCTATTCTTTTCTTTGAAGACAGCTAAGCACATGCATGGAGCCTAAGCTACATCAAGCAAAAATATTTTGCCTTGCTTTCAAGATATTACATGACCAGTCTAACTTACTGGTAGCATGCTACTTTTGCAGGTGCAAAGATCAGGTGAATCCACCAAAGAAGGGTTACAAGTTTACAAACCAGCCTCTGAAGGACCTAGGAATCAAGTTCACGCCAGTGCATGAATACCTGTATGAAGCAGTGAAATCCCTGCAAGAAAAGGGATTCCTCCAGAAGACCTCTAACACCAAGGTAAAGAAAAAGAACACTGTATGAAGGTCACTTGAATACGCAGAGTTGCAGAGTGGTATCAGAGTTTGCATTTCATACATTCCAACTTTTCTTGTAATAAGAAGAAAAAAAGAGGGGAAACAGGATATTCATAACAATGCAGTGACAGTTGTGGTCTTGTCTAAATATCATAAGCAGAATGCGAAAATGACACTGCGTACAAGAAAATCTGCATAGCCTGCAATGAACCTGATTGAAAATGTGATCCTTCTTGTGTAGCAGTACACTTTTGACATTAACGAAATCATAGATACTATCCTTACTGTGGTCTTTGCTTTGATGTTCCAGGTGCCTGAACGACGCAGCTGCCTGCCTGAACAATCACAACCGCTCGTATTGGTTTCAAAACTTTGATAGATTTGTGCACAAAGTGGCCATGTTTTGTCAGAATAAGTCGTTCATTTGATTGGTCATTAAATTTTGTCAGTCTGTTCTTATATAGAAAAATGTCCTCTTTGTGGTGCATCCTGTTGCTCTTGCACTAGACTCAGTGAGTGTACTCTGTAGGCTGTAGGGAGCAGTATATAGAGCGATTTCAGCGATGGTGCTATTCCCAGTCGTCCGGCATCTGGTTGATCATTTAATTTTGTACGATTTTACTGAAATAAATCAGTATTAGCTAGCAGCTCCATGGAATCATGTCTGCCCAGCTCTAGAGCTACAGCTTATTCTACATATCTTTGCTTGTCTGTATCTGCATGTCTGCGTTCAACAAAAAATAAGTCAGTCCACGCCTGCGTTCAAAAAAAAGCCATTCTACCTTTAAATTTTGTTTTTCTGATTGTCAAAATAAAAAGAAGGAAATAGGAAACGGTATTTTCGATGGAACGATGTGATTTTTTTTTCCCCCAAACGCAATACAGACACGGATGCTCGTAAAGAATGAGCTTCAGATCTTGAGACGGACTCGTTGATGGGCAAGTTGTGAAAGAATTGTGCCTTTAAATTCTACTATAAGTTAAGAAAAAAACCCAAACACACGTGTTAAGTCAAGAACTAAACCCGAGTGAGCAAGTTTGATGACACAGAATCAGTTGAGTTACGCTCTATTTGCAATTATAAGCAATATACAATGGTTCCTTAACTGATCACGAAACAACAAATGGTGTGATACATGCCACACGTGGAAATAATAATGTCTACCTTGAGATTTGAGAACACGAGGGGAAAAATAATATACTAATATGCATGCAAAGTATGTTAAAAAAAAAAGGAATTCGGTTCCAAAATTATACCTAAACTATCTTTTCCTGGCGTTGGTGAACTTGAGTGGGCCAGCTAGGCCTGGTAAGCAACTCGATCTCTTGCATTGTAGCCGGGCTTGCACAAAACTGAAATGAGACAATTGAAACCCAATCCCAGGCCAAATTAGTGGAAATACTGTAGAAGAAAATTAGTAGAAATTAAGCCTTATATAAGGAGCTAATTCCTCTGGATTGAACTTGTGAATGGACGTGGCAGCCTCATATATAGGTGTACTGATTGTGCTACAATCAAATTAGAGCATGCACAATAATCAGGCTGCGGCCTGCGGGTGCTTACTGCTTTTGTCAAAAAATCGTTTTTTTATTGTCATTTGTACCTAGCATACATAGTACTAGTGCTTAAAAAGTGGATAATATATTTGAATATACAGCAGCGTTTGATGTGCGCTAACAAGTTTAGTTGAGCTTGTGTTTGCATTGTATGGGATTAACATTATATCGACGCTCAATAATACTTAATGATATGACATCTCTGTTTAGCACATTTATATATTTTACATGACCTTAGAAGAAGTATAAAACCGTCGGAAATTCTGATGCATGCAATCATGCGTGATACCTGCGAGGTAAAAACGTGCATCCAGAATCCATGTGTTCCAAATAAAACATGGCCTTACTTTATCGAGTTCATGGGAGTGTTGCTAAAATGTACCGTCGAGTTCTCCGGCTTCGGCCGAAATTTTGTACTTACTTTATGCTTATTCCTTTCTTAATATAATGATATGCACACTCGTGCATATTCGAGAAAAAAAAACATGGCCTGATTTTATCTAAAATCCATGTGTGCCAAATAAACATGGCCTAATTTTATCTCCCTCTACTTCATATTATACAGGGAATGATCCAATTCCATACAACAAAAATTCTAATGAAATTCGCATGTTTCAAACACCGCAGGAATATATATAGGGGGTGTACGCCGGCACTGACGTGACCATAAGGTTTCCAAGACAAACAAAAACTAAAATACGGTAACACATATTATACTGGCGTGTATAAAGTATGAACTGATGATTTTTTTTTAACTTTCAAATCACATAATTTTGCACTTGTGGTTTTCGTCACCTCCTCGTCAATTAAGGGCTTTGTTTAGCAGAACTTATGAGCCAGCTGATAAGTTAAGACGAAACGACGACCGATTTGTTTGAATTAAAGCCGATATTTATAGATGGCTGCAACCTGCAACGCATGCTAAGTACTCTCCTACAGTCAACAAACTATAGGCACTTGTACTGGATCATCAAGACATCACAGTTGGCGTGCGAGAAGGTTCCAGCAATCGTTGAACTGCCCGACGAAAAGATGGCAACCAGTAAAACACCTTGGCAGGTAGTCTGATGCATGACTGCCACACGTACATGCATACGGAGTACTACTCATCAACTCGGTTGAGCGGGCAACTGTACTATCGCATCTCTCTCTTGAGTCTTCCATTCGAAAGAATATACAATCATTCTAACATACTCCTTCGGTTTTTTTGAACCGTCGTCCGGAAAACGTGTCTGTGAGAGAAACACGGATTTCTAGAGACCGTTATTTAAGGACGAAGGGAGTAGACATAAGTTAAACTATTTCTTTTTTGATCAAAATTATATAAAACTATATTTTTAT
Organism: Coix lacryma-jobi var. lacryma-jobi; assembly: GCA_009763385.1. Lineage (NCBI taxonomy): Eukaryota > Viridiplantae > Streptophyta > Magnoliopsida > Poales > Poaceae > Coix > Coix lacryma-jobi. The sequence goes on along the minus strand of CM019822.1, from coordinate 176,123,500 downwards.
ATATAATACGACATATATAAGTGTTATTAAATTTATCATGAAATATATAATAATATTTTTAAAAATAGCTAGCAACAAAAAAAACAAGGCGAGAAAGGAAGAAATAGAGGGCTATAAGGGACTTCCAGGTTGAGCTATTTTTTTAGGTTTATCTACTTTCGGTTGGGTCAGGTTATGAGTCAAATATCATCATGACCCGAACTTGACCCGATGCACTGGTAGGTCGGTTTTTTTTTTAAATTTTTCACTCATCACATCGAATGTTTGGACACATGCATGAAGTACTGAATATAAACTAAAAAAATAACCAATTATATAGATTGCGATAACTTTGCAAGACGATTTTAAGCCTAATTAGGCCATGATTTGACAATGTTGTGATACAATAAACATGTGCTAATGAAAAATAATTAGTCTAAGTACATTCTTCTCACACTTTTCTGATAGAATATGTAATTTGTTTTTTCAATTAATCTATTTTTAATAGACTAAATTAGTACCGCAACATTCGATGTGACACCGAAGAACTTTTTACCTCTCAACTAAACTTTCCAACGAGTTCGATCGGTATGGCTCATGATCAGGTCTATCATCCCTAGCCCATCATCTTGCATTTAGATATAGTCAACGAGCAATGTCTTGCAGGAAGGAGCCATCCAGCTAGCGTTCAATCCAGAAGAGCATGGACTCCATATATCCCAACCTCAAATGAAAAAAAAAATATGGGCGTCAACAAGGCTTCGTAACAACATCATCCATCTTAGATGGTAGCAGGTGGACCCAAGTTCATAAACTGATGTCAGCGCAGGCCAACTAGAGCCACTACGACTTACATCCCTGAACTTGAGGTTTATATATATGGTCAAATGTTGTTCTCTCGGCACAACTAACACAACTTTGGACATGATCAAGCACGGTATATGCTTCAATCGTGCCTGATATTGCACAAGTAGCCTGATCAAGCACGGTATATGCTTCAATCGTGCCTGATATTGCACAAGTAGCCAATTGTGTCATACGGTGCTTGACCTTATTACGATCACCCTAGTGACCAAGCATGGTACTATGGTGCTTTAAACTTGTGGTGCCCTTCTATACGTGTCCCAATTCCCAACCCTTTGTCCCATTCATAGAGATAACACTTACAATATAATGAAATCGAACATATATTCAAGTTTATATTCACCTTACAACTTACATAGAGAATATCACATATTCACAGAATTATAGATCACATATTCACACTTTCATAGAACATTTTCACAACACATAAGACTTCACACATATACCAATTCAAAGAAAACATCAACCCACAATAGACACATAATTCAAATTCAAATATTATTTGAGTGTTATAAACCTTTGGCTGTCTTGTTAAAAACCTTTCTAGATAAAACTTGCACCTTATGAGAAAACCCTAGAAAGAAAAAGAGTACACCCTAGCTCAATTATTTAAGACATATTACATGCAATTGTCTAATGATTTAGTTCAAATGGCTTACATCCACTCTACGCATTGACCACACACTAACATCAACTCATCACTTTATGCTTTTGTCCTTGCTTCATATAAAAGGATTAAGCTGGGAATGGTGGTATGGACTATATAAGCCTTATATATTGGTCTAACACATCCTCAACAACAACAACAACACTGCGATAGAACACACAGTCCCTATCAACCCATCACTACCAGATGTGCTGGAGCCGATAGTGAACCAACTTCATTGCCAGGTTCATAAGCCTAGGATATGGACAATGATTGGGAACCATTGACCCAACAGTAAAGCTCTAGCCATGCCCCATCAGTTTCACTAACGGGTTTAGCCATGAGCCAGTAGTGATATATGGGAGATATCACTGTCGAATCAAGCGACAGGTTGGAAGTGATATGCCAATACCGAGTCATGGGGCTTGACCTCGCACCAGAGCACGATATCATTATCGAGTTTGTGCATTGACCTGACAATGTCCTTAGTACAATATAAAACCCTACGCCCCTTCTTCCTCCTCCTTCCATCTCATTCCGAGCACAACCATCCAAGGAGGCATTTTCCTCACCTCAGCTCTCTCAATTGCCAAAGCCATTTTTCACAAAAATACTCATGAACGACCTTAGTTTTTTTAAGGATGGACATGCACTCGTGCATTAAGGTGGACATGTTGTAATATGTCATTAAGGTGGACATGCTCTCGTGCATTAAGGTGTGCAATATGTCATACTTGCTTACCTAGAAAATCTAAGCAAGTATGGGAATATAAAAAATCTAACCAACAAAATATTCCCATACTTGCTTTTTCTTTATTTTAGAGAGTATTTTTATTGAATTCTTTATCAATGCCATCGAACTTTTGTGAATCCATATGGTACCGGTAATTTAAGGTTAGTAAATATGAAACCATTTAATTTGTAGTTAGTTTTCTTCATTATATTTCTTTTGATTCCCTACCAAATTTGATGGTTTAACTAGTTGATTCCTTTAGTTTTCCCATTTTAGTGTAGCATAGAATAGAATTATGTTGCCCCACGGGCTATCCGCTTCATTGTTGAAGTATAAAGGGTATGCTATAAACGCATTTACATTTTTCACAAAACAACAAGATCAAAGAGTAAAGCAAAGCAATTATGTCCGCTTTGATGTGTACAACGAGAACCGTTAGGTGGTGTGCTATGGTTTTATAGAATAGATCTGGGAACTAGACTACACTACATTAAAGGTGCCTTTTTTGGTTCTAATGGGTTGAACTCCTAAGGGTCTTTACCGACTGAGATGGTCCGACTATCGTGAATCTCAACAACATCGTATCAGAGACGATGTTTGTTCTTTCAAAAGAACAAGTCTTCTATGCAAAGGACAATGCTCATGAGGACAAACATGTGGTGCTTCAAGCGAAAAGGAATATTGTCGAGGATGAAGTCAAAAAGGGCTATCAGAAAATGACTCATTTTAGGACGGATGTAGACCTAACTATCTTTGAAGAGTTCATCAAGTTATGAGGGGTTGGGCCAAGGAATACGTGAAATTGAATAAACACCTCTTGCATACAAGTATGAGCTTGGTTTTTTAGGTAATGGAAAGAGAATTCGGCTTCATCCTCGTCAAAGAGGAACCAGACCAACTTATTACAACTTACTTAACAACACTTGATAAACAAAGTTCTTGTAAGAAAACAACTCAAAACCTAATTCTAAACGAAGAAGGCCATCCATAGGACACAAAGAGACTTATTGGTGCGGTCTCCAAAGTTCGACAAGCCTCAACCATGAGCGCTTGTTGAGACTTGAGACCATTGCAATTAGGCCTAGAACTGAAGCCAATGGGTCCCCCGAAATAACATATGCAAAAGAGAATTAGGTCGACAATTGTCAAACAACTTTGTTCCTTGTTATCTAGATTGACCCTAAAATGGTTGCCGCACCAATTAGTAACAGTGATCAAAGATTTTTATCTTTCCAAGAGTACCATCCATTAAATAAGTTATGGGCATTTCGAGGTGGCTTAAATCCTTACACCATATGCATTGCTCTCCATAAAAATCTGGCATATGAGCCATCAAAGAAGAGATGTTGGATGGTTTCAGGTTCACTACAAAAACAACATTTGACCTATCTCCATTCCAATTCCTCTTTGCCAAATTGTCCTTAGTGAGAATAACCCCTCTTTTAAAGAACCAAATAAAGATTTTAATCTTCAAAGGTACCTTAAGTCGCCAAACTACTTGTGATACTAATTAGGTAGTTGTACATCGAGCTAACTATGAATAGACCTGTTTTCTGTAAACTCCAAACAAAACTATCATTACCATGTTGCAGGTTAATATTAGCCATCCTTGCTACTAGGTGGTTCCATTCTAGTAGCTTATTTCCCACCAATGCTCGTCTAAACTCAACATTAAGTGGATCTGAGCTTAAAACATCTGCAACCTTCATGTTTCCTATGAACTATGTTGAATAAAGTTGGGTATTGAGATTTTAATGGTTGGTTCCCTAACCAGGTATCTTCCCAGAGTCTGATTTGGTTACCATCCTTTAACCTGAAAGTTCCCAAGAAGGTTTCTTTTACACTCATGAGACTAATCCAAAAATGAGAGTACTAGTCTATATTTTTTTTTTCTTGTGACAAGGTCTTATCCTTAATAATTTATTCCTCCCATGTCCATTGCTTAATTTAAATAGCCATTTGCTCAAGAGAAACTTATTTTGTAAATCCCGGTTCATAATTCCTAAACCCCCTTGTTCCTTGTGTTGGCATAAAACATACCATCAAAACTAGTCTATATTTTTTCTTGTGATTATCATTTTGCCAAACAAACCTTGATCTGTAGTACTCTATTTTCTTCAAGACAACTCTAGGGATTTCAAAGAAAGAAAGCATAAACATCAGGCTTGTGAACATTGAATTGATCGGTACCAGTCTACCTTCAATTGATAAATGCTTGCCTTTCCAGCCGCCGGGTCTTTTTTTGTATTCGTTCCTCTACTTTCTTTTAGGCTTTGTTATTTAGTTTGCATTAGATCATTGGGAGACAAAGGTAACAGAAAGGATAAGTGTCTAACTTGCAACCAAAAGATATAATAAGCTTCTTCGCTATTTTTTGCCTCACCAAAACAAAAAATTTCACTCTTGTGGAAATTAATTTTAAGCCATGATAATTGTTCAAAAGTGCAAAGGAGTAACTTCATGTTCTTTGTTTGTTCAATATCATGATCTAATAATAGTGCCTTGTCATCTGCATACTGCAGGATAGACAGCCCGCCATCAACCAAATGTGACAAGATTCACAAACTTTATTTATTTAGCCTCTTTAAATTTAATAATAATAACGAATGTGGAATTACATTCTGAAAAAATTGTCCTTTTGATCACACCAAATAACTTGCCCTGTCTCAGTCACAATAAGCAGATCATTCGAGTGCTTAGTTTGTTGACCAAGTTAAGAGTGTCACACCTTTGATGCGACCAAAAGTGTCACTTCTTAAAAAGAGTAGTTTTTTACATGATATTATTAAATACTTCACCCGGCAATTCTCACTTTTCTAAGTTTGATCAAATCTATACAAAAATTACAAATATTTATGATACCCCTCAATCAAAAACATGCAACTATGAGATTTATAGAAGTGAAACTAGTTTAACTTTGACCATGTTTATTTGACCAAGTTTATAGTGAATAGTGGTACATTTGTCTCTGACTAGATTTACTACAAAAATATATTCCATAAATAATTATTTACTGGTACTAACTTTGTATAGTATTATATAATTTTGGTCAAATTTCAAATGATTTGACTACTCAAAAAATGAGAATTGCATCATCTTGTGAACAGTTTATTTGCAGAAATAAATAACTATTGATATTGTTTTCTATAAATTTAGTTAAATATATAAGAAAATTTGACTCATTCCAAATCTAGAATTATACTCTTTTTGAGATGTAACGGGTATTAGATTAAAAAAGAGGCCAAATCAAAAATCGGTTCGCATGCATACACGCTTCTAAGGGCACCTCCAACAATTGGCTTTTAAGCTAGCTCTAAGAATTTTTCTTATATTTTAACAGAGGAGAGAGAAAAGCTAGCTCTTAGTTAAGAGCTAAGCTCTTACACACATCTCAAGATTATGTGAGATTGTTATGTAGAGTCATCCATGTTAAAAGTTATGTACCAAGAGCTAGTACTGTTAGAGAAGTTAGCTTGGAGCTAGCAGCTGGCTCTAACCATTGCGGGTGCCCTAATGCACCTTATCCCGATTCCTATTCTGCATGCTCACATATGCACTCAATCCTGCGGCTCCACTTGTACGGTCATGCAAACATGGCTTGGCAAATAACAGGAAGCTTAGACTGCTCAGGATGGCTCATGAAAGAACCATATGGTTGTAGAGAAGCTAGGATGACCCCACAGTTAATTAGAAACAGAAATGTTAGATCACATTAATAATCTCATGTCTCTTAATTATATTAGATTTAGTGGGGAGGTGGAACACACGCGCTCTAATCCTGCCCTTATAATATGCAATCAAAATGCTGTGATTTTTGTGCAGATAAATCACAAAAAGCAGCAGTAAAAAACGTACTGAAAAAAACACGTATATGCCCTTTTTCTGAACATGTCAAGCATTTTGCAAAAAAAAAAAAACTGCTTTATCTTAAATGATGATACAGGCCAAAATAAGCCCATGAAGGAATTAAATAAAGGTAGAACAAATAGGTTGTATGATTTTCAACTATTGATAAGGTAATTGTAAATTAATAATACGTGCTATCCTCGGCCCACAAACATATACACACCAAAAAAAATCCATGTGGTAATTCTTAGGGGGTGTTTGGTTCCCACCCCCTAGAGTTTAGCCACTAAAATTTAGTGGAGGTGACTAGAGTTATAGTGTTAAAAGTGACTTTTAGTGAGGATGTTTGGAACTTTAGTGACTATAAAAGTGACTAAACTTTAGTGGCTAAACTCTAGGGGGCGTGGGAACCAAACACCCCCTTAGACTATTTACATCCATGTAAAAGGGAAGTTTGTTCTGATCAATACTACTGAAATGTGCACATATGACCACATAAAATAAAATAATGAAAAATTTCAAGGGCAATTCTAGATGACGTGAAAATTCTGGTTAGAATAAGATTAAGTTCCTCTTCTGCTTGCATATATTTCGTGGAAGGGAGCAGACATCTTCCTTATTGCACAAATTATTAATATACTATCATATGCTTGCCGATACAGATATCTAAGGGGGAAAAAAGGGAAACATGGTAAAAATTTGAGAATTTTATGTCAAGTGTGCACTCAACATATATAATCATGAATTATTTGTAAAGGATCAATGGCTACAAAATCAATGTCATGTTAAAAATATGAATCTATTAATATACATTTTTATACTCTACTATGCGCATATATTGACTCATTGTTGATTGAAAATTATGAAATTTTATTTTTCAAAATCAAATAACTAAAAAAATAACGTTGACAAATGATCAACGAAAAAAGTTTACCACTCAACCTATATGGAAAGGGACTACACACATGCAAGTGTAGCAGTAACTTTTCTAAAGCATCCATCACTTGAATCACATCACATCGATCCTACCGGCCAGTACTAGGGAATAGTAGTTTTTACTACGTGTCACACATTCCTCCACGCAAATTAAACTAGCTTTGCTCTTTGCTTCTAGGCAGTTCACTCAACGGAATTCGGTATTTCGGATGGATAAATATCAACACTTCGTTCTGTGGATGCTTTGCGTCTATCTCTTCAAGAGAGGATATTCTCTTGAATGTATATATCTTTGGAAGGTTTCAGTTAACAACATAGCCTAACTAGTATGGGTATCAAACAGTGGATACAAAGAAAGTGCATCTTTTTAATGTAATATAGCTAGTGAGGCCTCGCTGTATGTTTGCCATCAAAAAGTGAATTTACATTGTTATCCCTGAATCTTTTAGCCAGTAGTAGCATATCAATGCATGTCACGGCAACAACAAAGATTTATCCAAATGCAAGAGATAAGCAAGTACAAACTCATCCGAAAGAGGCAGCAATTTGTTCCTAATAATTACCAAGAAAACCACCAAACACCAAGTGACTAACCAAATGAAGCAAAAGATCGCAGAAATACCTTATTAGTGTTGCATATTAATGCCTTCATGGTGTATTTGCTAGGTGATCCAAGCTCCTGTACTGAACGAAAAGGAAACATGGCGAATGGATTGCTCAGCACTAGCACTACAACAATATTAGCAAAAAGAGGACCACAAAAGCAAGATGCAAACCTAACAACGAGGTAACTCTCATCACAGCAAAGTAACAAAGTAAGGAAACATTCCAAACGATATAAGACCAAATGGAATGAGAACAAACAGACGGGACACACACTTATATGCCCCCCGACATCATCAGTAAAGCTAGCTAGCTGCAAACAATACCGTGCTCCTCCCTTTTACTTCAAAGGGATTGAATCTGCTGTTGCGAGAACGAGTAAGGATGTGCATGAGAGAGAGATAGAGAGAGGGCCTAACCTAGATGCAAGCTTATTATCTGGCAGGGGCGAAGTGAGGACACCTTCCTTGCCAAATATGGCTCATCTCTTTGCCTCCTCCATGCTCCATTTTTGACCCAACAAGAACTTGATCAACCCCACCACCATGACCAACCACCCGCCTGCCTGAGAAGTGAAAACCCAGAAAGAACAAAGAAACTTTGAAACCAGATGGACTAGCAGAGAGAGAGAGAGAGAGAGAGAGAGAGAGAGAGAGGAGAGAAGCTAACGAGCGCCCGAACGTAGTTACTCCGTTGATAGCTCAGTGTTGCAGTGTACTGGCAGCATCTCCATGCTTCAGCTCCCAAGGGGAAGAGTACTAGTACTGCAATACGAGATTGATACAGAAAATTTGGGGATAGCAAAAAATAGTAGCGCCAATCATTTACTCCGGTACTACAAGGCCATTATAGCTTCTAGTACTCCGTTAACACTACAGCATCCGTATCTCCCCCCTCGGTAGGAGTTCCAGCATGACTGAAAAGACCACAGAACAGAGAGAAAAAACCATGGGTGTGAAGATCTAGGACATAAGGAAGTGGCAGTGTAAAAAAAAGTAGGAGAAAAGCCATAGCCATAGAGGCATGCGTGCTCTGTCTCTTGTGAATGAGTTTCTCTGAAACATGTAAGACACACAATCTTTGTGATAAGGAAAAAACCCTCTATCAAAGCGGCCTTATTGAATTGAAATCAACTTGAACTTTGAACAGTTTTGTCCCTGACTAGCGGATCTAGATGGGAGGTAAGCCATTAAGAGAAAGAGGGTGACAGAAAGAGAAGTGAGCACGCGGCGAGGACGACATACATATTATGTCGTTCATCGCACCGTGTGCTCACTCTCTTCTGTCAATCTCTCAAGAGCCTCTCCACATCCAGAAGCACCTTACTCAGTGACTCCCCACATAAGCAGACACATACCTTTGAAAATCAGGTCAGATGTTGCAAGACCAGAAAATTGAAGAGAAAAAACCAAACAAACCCTCCGAGCATGAGAGGAAGAACAAGAGAGGGGGAGCTTTGTTGTTCTTGGATCCGGTGAGCACTCGCCGTACAGGAACCGAAAGGAGGGGTGCTGAGACTGAGCGAAATGGACATCCTTTGTCTCTCTCCTTCGCTGTGTGCTGGTGTTTGGTTTTTGGAGCAGAGGAGATGGATGGGATGGTGGTCGTACCTTGCCTCTCAGTGCTGCAACCTCGCAAGGTTAAGTACTAGTACTACTGGTGGCAGTACCTGCACCTGCCAAGTAGTAGTTCCAATCAGCAACAGTTAACACTGCACTCCTTTTGCTTACGGATTACTATTACTTTATTATTGAGAGGACAAGGCGCTAATAGCACAGTAAAATTAAAAAGAATATAATAAGGTTAGTACGATAATACAGCAGTTAGTGCAGGTGCCATCTCCTATCCTTTTAGGCCTCCTGTGGAACATTTTCCTATGAAAATAAAGTGATATTGCTATCAAATTTATGCATGATTCCTGCATTCCAAAATGACCAGAGGCATCAGATATGCCTAGCCCAGGTAAAAAGAGATGATATATGATCATCAATTCATTCAATTGGCGCTCACCCAGATTATAAAGATTATACTATACTCCCTCTCTTCCAAACTATAAGACATTTTGTCACTTCTAATACATATTTTTATTGTGTATTTAGACATAACTTTTATCTAGGTGCATAGCAAAAGTTATAAATATAGAAGAGCCCAAATGTCTTATAATTTAGAACTTCTAGATATATGGTTTTTGTTATGCATTTAATTAGACATATATCTAAAAGCTATGTCTAAATGCAAAACCTATGAATCTAGAAAGCTAAAATATCTTACAATTGGGAACGAAGGTAGTAAGACTTTATATTTCTGTGCCTACGGTTTTTGGAAGGTACTTTACACAAGTCAGTGAAATCGGCTAACTTAAATCAGCGCCTATAATTAGCAGTAAGTGATAAGAGCTAAGCTAAGTGCAGATCTGTCTGGACCTGGTGTACGCATACGGTTAGGATAGTGAAATTTTGTTTTTTCTGTTGATTTTTTATCCTTTATTACAGCCAAGCAACCCACCAACTGGTTGGTCAATCATCCAAGAGGCATTCCCTTGGACTATGAAGCAAGTTCTAGATGGAAGTATTATTCTTTTTTTTTTAATTTATTCGTCTATTTGATTTCATGGTCACTCTCTCAACTGTCTCGAGTTTGGTAGCGACTGCTTGCGCTCTGCAGTCAGCACGAGGGAGAATTGAAGCTAAGCTCACCTCAGCTGTCCCATGTACGTCCAAGCATTGATGATGATTGTCTCCGCTTGTGGCTGACTGTTTCCATTTTTTTCTTGTGCTGAAGAGAGCATATGCAGGCCTCTACATCCAACAACCAACGTGGTTAAGAAACACAGTAATCAATAATGCATTTCTCTTTCGTTAGGATTTCGGGGGATAAATCCGACTTTTATGTAATAACACAACAAGATATAGAGTTTATTACCAATGAGATAGATAACCACAGAGGACATATGACAGGCTAAATAACGAGCTAGCTCCGCTTGACTCGACTCGGCTCGTTCTAGCTCTCGTTAAGATAACGGGCTAGCTCGGCTCATTATCTTAACGAGCTAGAAATTTAGCTCGGCTCGCCTCGTTAAAAGCTCGAGTTGTCTCGTTAAGCTCGTAAGTTAGGTATAAAAAATACATAAAATATAGTCGCCTCGTTCTTTTGCCCTTATCAGCCGTACTTCGGCTTATTCTCTCTCGCATAACACTACGGAAACAACCAAAATCAACCGTAAAAACGACCAACCAAACAGCATCAGTATTTAAATTTATCTAAAGCTTGATAATAGTAATAATATAAAAGTAACACATCAACAACCTTAAATCGAACTAAAAATTAATAAATACTAACATGTATACAAATATAATAACATACAATAGTTTATACCATATATCCATTAGAAATAAAATGATAAAGTCATAATAATCCTAAGTTTATAGGGTCTACACCAGTCATCAACCAATTATAAAGTACAAGATATAAAATAATACAAAAATTAATATAAGATCTGCTATTTTTTTCCTAGGAAGAGTGACTCGTTTGGCTCAGAGCGGCTCACGAGCTGGCTCGAGTTAGCTCGTTATAGCTAACGAGCTAAAATCTTGGCTCGACTCGACTCGTTATCAACAAGTCGAGTCGAGTCGAGCTAGCCACGAGCCGAGCGAGGTGTATCATCATCTATGTGGTTGTTTGAGACTGCTCCACTTCATGTTTTTTTACTATTTGCTCCATGTTTTTAAGCCAAACAGTTTCAGCTCTACGCACACTATTCGAGAAAAATATATGGAGTCGTGAGAACACCTAAAGAGGTACTCCACAAACTCCATCATAGAACAGTCCCAAACACCCCCATAATATACCACACAGGTTACAAAAACTTTGCATCCTAGTCTCTCTGTTCGAGTCTTCGAATCGACACAGTGCTTGCATTGTCAACTAATTACTCTCTCTGTTCTAAATAAGTATCGCTATGGTATTTATGCCGGTCAAATTTTCTTCAGCTTAACGAGAAAATATTATCAACATTTATATGTTTAAATAAGTTTATTATAAAATAGATTCAATAGTTTATATAATGATACTAATTATGAAAGTGAGAACGACACTTATCATAGGACATAGTGAGTATCTTTTTATAAGAAGAGTTAATACGCGAGCTATCAAAGTATTTTTTTTCATGGAGGAGGTTAACACGCAAACAGACATTTTACGGGAACGCGTGACCTGTCATCTCTTCCTCGCACCATCATATTCATCACGCCTACTCGCCCCAACCCCGCCTTCCTCGCCCACCCCCCGACCAAGATTGCCCCTACCGCCGCGCCGCCCCCATCCAGCCCTACCATCCACTAATCTCAATTGAAGGAGGAAGAACTGTCGATCGCCCCCACCACGAGCTCTTCCTAACTGGTTGTCTTCCACCGTCCGTTTGGCGATGTCTCACCACCTTGTTCATCGCCCCTCAACCCACCACCCCTTCGCCCTCGACAAGCATGAGGACCCCCCCCCCCTCCCCAGTCATATCTCTTATTTGCCTATAATACAATTTGTTTCTCTTATTTGCTCTGTTTGGTCGTGAAAAGGCAGATGGTTTTCACGGCTGATTGCGACTGTTTCAACAGTATTTTGTGAGAGAGAAATAAGTTGTTGTACAGTTGATAGGTCACGAAAAGGGCTGAAGAACAAGATGATTTTCTAAATAAAATATACTCGACAAAACCATTATAACATATTAATGACATATAATATCACTTATTTAAATTGCCCATTTCAATTGCACTTCTACCTGTCCTGGTCAAACTTTTCTTATTTTAACCCAAATTTTAAGACAAAAAAGACTAGTATTTATTGACACAAAATTAGCATAGTTCGATACACCATGAAATATGTTTTCATGTTAGATTTTTTTGTTGTTAGTACTCTTTAATAAAGTTTGACTTAGTATAACTCTCGAAGTTGATTTATCAGCCACAATATATAAAGAATATTAAGCATGAAAAAAGCAGTAAGATTTACTCTTAAAAATCTACCACCAACGAAATTCCTTATTTAGACGGCTCTACCGCTCTAGGATGTAGTAATATGGCTTTGTTCGCTTCAACTTATCCGACATACTTCGATTTATTCTCTTTTACAAAATATTATTAGAATAACCTCGTAAAATATCTACTGTTTTAATAATATTGTGTGAGATGGAATTTCGTACCAAGGGACCCGTCGCTGTGGGGATGTACGTTTATCCAGTACCTTTCGCTTCGTCCTATACAGCCATCCTCCAATAGCAGGCCGCAGAGGGGCACCGTGCATCCACATGACACTGTCGCCGACGAAAGAAGCGTGCGTCCTCGTCTTCCCCTTTCAAGTAAAAAAAAAAATCCAGTGAGAGGAAAGAATTTCTCCTCTCTTCTTTACATCTCGTCGTCCTCTACGTTTCGTTTTCTGGGTGGTGTGAGGACGTGAGGTGAGAGGAGGTGGACCGGCAATAATAGTTAACAACTGGCCATGTCGGGGCAATTTTTTTTTCTCACCCGGCCGTGTCGACCCATGGTTGGTCCTCCCCACGCGGGCCCCATGGATGCGGGTGTGACCGCTCCCCCCCTGACGTGGCTGCCTCTGAGTGGCCACAGGTGGGCCCTTCTACCGGCCGGTGTCCCTGAGGCTTGGAGGCTGGATCCGGTAGCCTCCCCTAGTCCCCTCCTCCTCTCCCCTGGTCCTGGTGCTGATTGCTGCTGGTGCTGTGCTGGGCACCACGGATGGCTGCGGCCTGCGGGTAGCGTGGGCGCGCGTACCGGTAGTCCAGTACAGGGTACAACGTTTTCGGTGCTGGGGTGCAACTTGTTACATCCACCCCCGAAGAATTGGGTTAGTGACAAATCCCACCTTCTGAAAATGACATGTGCATGTACTACTCCACAGACCACGCCAAGAGCATTGATCCTTCCCTGGAAATGACATCACCATGTACTTTTTATCAGCTCACTCATAGCCACATCTGCTGGGTTCATTCTAGGAGTATTCTTAGAGGGGTCGTTCTAGGAGTATTCTTAGATGCCCATTAATAGGTGAAAAAAAGTGTTCTACGGTACAGTTTCATTGGCTCTGAACACACATTATTTGAGCATTGCAGCACACACATGGCTTGTTCATACCTCCTGCCGTGGACGTCCTTTCAGGCTTATCTATCACTGTCGACACCGTGATCCATGCCCAGAGCAATCATGGAGCATCTGGTTTCGTATACTCCCTCCGTCCCATTGAAAGTATCGTCCGGGAAGCGTGTTTGTGAGGGGGGCACGGTTTTCTAACGACATTTTCAATGGGACGGAGTGAGTACAGTACTACTTTGAAGGAAGAGTCCGTCCAAGATTCCGACACTGAATTGATATGGACATCTCAAGGCAATTAGGAAACAAAAGATCAAGGCAATTATAGGAAACAAAAGAATCGACAGGTCAATTTAAAAATGCTTAAAGCTCAGAAACTCGCATGAATACGCTTCTTCAGACATTAGCTAGCTGGGTACAGATCTCACCACAGTCTCCCTGCAGTTCAAATTGTACTGTTCTGTTTAACCTCGGACGGTTTGTTTGTTTATTTGTTTTTTTTTTTAAAAAAAAAGTAGTACTCGTGTTTCCATGTTACATTAAACAACCACTGCCTCAAGATTCCATCGTACTAAAGTTTAAGATTCTTGCTTATTAACAATCATGGAGTACTAGGCAATATTATACATGTCCGACAATGGAGTACACATTTCTGTATATATAACAAATTGTATTCAGCAGCGTGATTTGGTTTGATGCCAATTGCCATAGAGTTAGCGTGATGAAGATTGGATTTGAAAGTGATACTTATCTGTGGCCTAGGTTATGGATGGTACATAGAGTACGTTTTTGTCCTTAATAAGCCTAGTTATAAATGACATTGACCAATCTCATTTACTAGGATCATATCTTATATAATATTTACCGTGCTTGTAGGATGCTAGATGCGATCCGGTATCCTTAGACTATCCGCACTCACATTCCTCTATATTATCTGGTCATCAAGATTCTCTCCTCTATACTCATTTCTCCCGCATCCATCCATCCTCTATCCACTGTGGGTCTACTTATCACTTTATCTAAATATATCCATGAGAGATCTTGTTTTGAAGGATTAATTGAAACGAATTCAATGGTGTAGTCAAAATTTAATTTGGTTTTATGGTTCGTGAGTTATAACTTTATTTTTTGATAGTTATTTAGTGGGGCCCGTATATTCCCTCTCCCACTCCTGCCTCCCGCGCGTGATCTCTCTCACGCTCTCTCTCCCCACGCCGTGGGTCCCGTGCCTATTCAACTTTACTAGACTTTCGCTACCCGCTGAAAATAGCGGAGGCCGGTGCCGGAGCGTAACATTTAGCACCCGATGCAGCTCCCCAATCCGCTAAATGTTAACGCCGGTGCAGATAGTCTTACAACTCTAAATGTACACCTATGGTCCTTGAATGAGCTGGGTTCTATAAATTTTGTACTATATTTTCTTTCCTAGGAGGGCGTCTAGTTTTGACAGATATGTTGCATGTTTGTACTATATTTTCTTTCCTAGGAGGGCGTCTAGTTTTGACAGATATGTTGCATGAATTTTTCTAGAGTCCTGTATTACTACTTGTTTTCGGAGGGCCACAAAATCTTTCCCACTACAGAAAGATTTTTCTGCAGCAACTATAACTTCTTGAATAATTAAGCATCCAAGGCAAGCTCTCTTCGCATTTTGTGCACGCGCGCGCGCACACACACATGGAGAGAGAGAGAGAGCTTAAATGTTCACTTTCTTCCCTAGAGAAGAAGTTAGGAAGAGGCTGGTTCAGGTTATTTGATTACATACCTAAGTATATGGAGAGGCTCTTGCACAAATAGCCCACAAAAAAAATTTCGCCATTGACCAACACCCGATACCAACTGGACATCCAAGTGTTGAATTGCTAAGTTTAACTAGATCAAAATGAGCAAACAATCACACATATTGTTAGATAAAAGAAGAGAATAAATACTGACAACCAAATAAGAAGCTCATGTAATAAATACTTGAGTTCCCATATTTGAATCGGCATAGCTTCAGATCAAAGCAACCTGCAAGAAAAAAGAAGGGTTAAATTTCCCCTTTTTTACCAGATCTCTAAAGAATTCTACACCGCTTTAAGAGAAGAATTCTACACCAATCCAAACACTCAAAGAAAAATATCTAGTTGGAACTTGGTACCGTCAAATCTTCCAAAAACCTTAGCATATATCTAGGCAATCCAATTTTTCGCAGAAAATACATCAGAATCCAATCAATTAGATTTTTTTAGGAAACAAGAATCAGTTAGGGTGACATGGCCTGTCTTAATTCTCATTTGAAAACGGAGCTGTGGCGAAGTAGCCTACAAATTATCATATAACACCAATAAAATATATCCGCAAATTTACAACAACAGTTTAATAGGACCATACAGCTTTTACTGGTTTTTTTCTCCCGAGATCAGGTCATTACCCAGACACCTTACGAATAGTGATAACAAAGTTTTTTGCTCTTAGAACACAGGGTAATCTGTTCAATGTTCTTATAACAAATGATTTCAAAGGACATTTTCTGCTACTATGTACTGTGTTCACTCAAAATTAATTCATTGGTGGCCAGTACATGACATGAACGGCAGATCATACCAACAGCAACAAGGAATTGCAGTTCAACAGATTTGGGAGTGTTCTAAATTAAACCAACAGCTCTAAGTGGAAAGCAAGAAAATACAAGCTTACGTTATATGAAAATCACATGTCATGAAACCCTATTTCTAGAGAAAAGAATCACTATCGCAATTAAGTAGTCTCATCAGTGGAGGTGTAGTAGCACTCTTTTAGAATAGAGATGCATTCATCTCGTGCTTGAGCTCTAGAAACATCTTTAATCACATGTGCAGAATCTAGTTTCTTTCTTTTATTTCATTTTTTTTCTATTCCCTTTCATTTCTCCTTTTCAGAACCAGGAACTAGTTTCTTGCTGTGTCCAATGCAGCATGCTGCATCACCAAAGTCTGCAGACCACCCCAGTTTTATCCCCAGTGTCTTACAATGCAACTATCTTCTTTTACGTCTTGATAAGCTTTAAGAATACAGATTAACTGTATTTCCTATAAGGTGGTGCAGATGTAGGCTAGCTTGCTCGTGTTGACACCTACTTGGTGGGTGCATCGACATCATATATCCTATTGAGTGTAAAGGTGGTGCAGTTGCGTGCAGTCAAGACTCAAGACCAGCAATGCATTAGATAGACAAGCTGGGATGGTGATGTACGACCAATCACTAGCCGAAAAAGCACTGGATCAGTTGTAAGTTCTCTCATGCTATCTAAGAAGAAAACTGTGCGATTTCAAGAGCTCTACTCCCTCCGTTCCTAATTAACTGTCGTTTTCTCTTCTCGAGAAACAACTTTGATTAAATATATATGAAAAAATATTAATATTTATGGTACATAATTAGTATCATTGGAAAGGTCTTTGAAACTAGTTTTAAAAATATTGCACGTTTTTTCTACAAATTGAGTCAAACGTGTAGCACGTACAACAACAATGACAGTTATTTAGGGACTGAGGGAGTAGGTGACGACTGAAGCTGACTAGGATAGAATAGTAACCCATACATGTTTTGACACCTATGTGGTTTCCTTTTCAGAAGAGAATAGATGCAAAGCTACCATTGGGCTGCCATGACAACTCTTTCTCTTGTCATTGTCAAGAAAGCAAACAGATAAGGGAACAAAGACACATGTTGCATCCAATGACCCACAGCTGAATTTGGTTGCCACGCCAGTCAAGTCTGGAAGCAAAGTAGGTTAACCAATCACCTTAATGTTCTACCGAGGCCACTTTTTTGTTTTGATTTTTATTTTGCCCCGGGGCAAATTTATTGGCAGATGACACTTCTCCTTTTACTAAGAAGCCAACTTTTTGGCACTGAACTGCCCGCAGTCTATAATAAGCTAGGACCACTAGCAAGAGCCTGCAAGGAACACTCACCAGTCACCAGCAATGCATGATATAAGGTCGAGAAAAATGTCACATAAAGACTGCACTTCAGTAAGGCCAGTCTCAATGGGGTTTTATGGAAAGTTTCATGCACATTAAATATAGTGTCACGTCAGTTTTTTTTTTGCATGAAACTGGAAGTAGAGAGAAGGCAAAAGTTTCATTGGCACGAAACGATCCAGCTCGGTTTCCAAAACATTGGAAACGGCGTGAAACACCCACTGAGGATTCGATTCGTTTCATCCCATCGGTCTTCTTCAGAAACGAGCGTCGCAGACTCTGCTTCCGCCCCGAGCCGCCGTCCGCAGTCGTGCTCCGCCGTGGTCGTGGTCGCCGTCCGGCGCGTCCGCCATCACGCTCCGCCACCCGCAGTTGTCCTCCCTGTCTGCAGTCGTGCTCCGCCGCCCGCGGTAGTGCTCCGCTGCGGTCGCGGTCCCCGTCTGGGGTCGCGCTTCGCCACGGTCGGGCTCCGCCGCACGCGGTCACGTTCCCCGTCTGCGGTCGTGTTGTGCCGCCCGAGGTCGCTGCCTCCACCCGCGAGGAGGGTCCGCATCGACGGCAAGGTCATTGCAGGCCTAGCACGCGGCAGAAACCGCCTGCGATCTGGGGAAAAAATGATGGATGTGACGGCGGCCTAGAGAGATTTGGTGGTGCCGTCAGCGACGAGGGGCTTGGTGATGAGCGGGAACCGGAGCGTGGCAAGTCACCGAGACTCATCGAGCCCGTCCTCCGCCACGAGTTCGTCGTCGGTTACGGTGGGAAGAGAGAGAGAAAACAGGGAGAGACCGGTGGGGCCGAAAAAAAATACTAAAATAATATATGAAACTGCAAGTTGAAACTATGCATTGGAAGAGATATCTATTTCATGATGTTGTTTCGTGTATTGGAAACCGGGAGATAAAATGATCATTGAGACTGGCCTAAGCGCCCCCACAGACTTTGCACCATTTGACAGACAAGTGGTCAAAGTCAAGTTGGATTCCCCCACAATAATTTCTCATGGGGCCTACACATACACTCGGTTCATCCCACCCATGATTCTATGACTTGGGCCAGTTGCATTCTGGTGCTGGAATGGATCACTGGCAGTTTACAGGAGCAAACTTTGGCCACCGTGGTGGCCTAACAGGAGAGTGACAAAACTCACACGCAGTGCTAGTCTGGTACTGAAGAAACTCCTTTGTGAAATGGACACAAGTGGACTGTTATGAACTTGCGATTGAATTGTTACCCGTGAGGACAAATCAACTTTATTATTACTATAGGTAACAGTTTGTTATGAAACTTCTAGCGAGCACTGCAGTATAGCAGTTGAGCACCCCTACAGTCATGTTGACTTGCATGGAACAAATTTATGCACGATGTTTGCTATCAAGCAAAGTTGTCTTCAGTTAACAGCTGCACTATCAGCTCGTAGAAATGATTCACCTCAGTTGTGGTCACTACATCAGCAGTTGTAACTTGTAAGACTCGTCTAGAATCTAGTACAGTTAGGAGACACATAGTCGAATGGTATTGCCAAACTGCCATCCTTCATTGATAGCCTACAGTTCAAATTCTTCGGCGAGTTAACCTTCCCCAGTTGGACAAATGCAAGCAGCCAAGCTCAATCATGTTTACTGTCAGTATTGTGATCTCCATTTTTTTTTTATTTTGCAGTCACTTTGTTTCCGTAAGGTCAGCATAACTATTTAGGTGGATAATTCACTGATTTCGTCCAGTTAACACAAACAAGGTATCACCTATTCCAGCACACCTAATGCCATTCCTAGGGATCAACAATACAGAAGTCAATCAACTGCCACTTCTTCCTAACCATCATATGATCAGTTTCAGCTAAACACATTTATGGGCTTTATATAAGCATGGGCTTGCACCAGAGGGCATACTTCGAACGGCTGGCAGCATGTTACAGAGCCCTTTTTATAATGCATACAAAGCCATAGTTTGGCATCGCCATCACACTATGCATGTTATATCATCATTCATATATGTTGCACGCGATTACCTGGTCAGATTAGCAGCAACAAGTAACTGCCAGATTGGTAGGCCATGTGGAACCTAAAGGTTCATCATCTTTTACGATGAGTATAGTTATACAAGGACAGAGAATCTTCAACTGTATCATGAGTATAAAAATACTACAAGATCAAGATAGAGCAATGACTAGCACAGAACTGAATATAATACACACTGATCAGGAGAATTTGTAAGGCAGGTAGAAAAACTGGGTGAGGATGGGTCTCAGTACCTTGGCCGCATGCTCCCTCTTCCTACGAACAATGTCCAAATTGCACATACACAGCAGTTTCCCTTGGTATGTTGCCGGAATTTAAGCCTTTAAACATAAAGCTCAGTCTGATCGAACTGCAGTTGGACACCAATGTCATATTCCTTTCATGTTGGCATCCTCCTAATAAATACTACCTGCGTTCCCTCTCTATTCCTCAGTCCTTACCTAATATAATGGAGAGAAAGTAAGACATTGAGTTTGGTTGTTTTCTAATACAAAAAAAGAAGAAGAAATACTTCCTTTTTAGCAGTTCGTGACATAAATGTCCATTTCGGGTTGGCATGGATTTATCAATTTTGGGGAAAAAAATAACGACAGCCTACCAACGATAACTAATTATAAATTTATAATAGCTAATCACCAGATATGAACTCAGGTTCAGGAACATAAACCAAAAATAGGGTAAGCAATGTATAGTAAGGTTCATCAGATAACTGAATAATAATTTAATTGTCAGCCCCCAGTCACTGACATTGATAGGAAACTCCACGAATCTACAACGCACACTATGCATAATCTCACTGCCCACAGAGAGAAAACGCACGATTACTACCAAGTGCAAAAGGTTAGTAACATGTGCAATGATAAAACTTCAGATGGATATAACTTGCCCATCCAACCAGGAGGTTTGGATCGAACAAAGACAGAGAACCATCGGACCTGAAAACGAAATCCGAACCTCTGCATTTGGAGATTGACGCAAAGTATCAGCGACGCATATCACGGAGATGGCGGCGGACCTGATTGCTCGCAAGCCCAATCAGAACAAACACAACTCGCCACGTTCCTTCCTCCAACGCCACGGTGGCTAAATTTCTGCCGCACAACTACACCAAATAAGCAGAAATCGCACCGATCAGAACGAGCATCCCAAACCGCACGAATTTGAACCCCAGGGGAAAAAAAGCAGCAAATATGCAGCGAATTCTCCGCTGCCACTGCCCACTGTAGCAGGTGATACGATCTATACAAGGTACCAAGCAACCGGGATGTTAAAGTAAGGGATTGGGATTTCGGAATTGGGAGTTCTCGACCTGGAGAGCGGGAGGTAGGCGAACGCAGCTGGGAGCCTGGGAGGGGCGCTCGCGCTCTGTCGGTGCCTGTGCGGGTAGCCTAGCTTCTGGGGTTCGAAACTTCGGGATCAGCGGTGGTCGGCGCGCGGTGCGCGGTGCGCGCCGGGTGGAGGCTTTTCCTCGCGCGACGAGGGCGGTGCGCGGAGTGGGCGACACGCCACACGGCGGCAGAAGGGGCCGGAGCGGCTGTCGGGGGAGAGAGGGAAAGGAACAGAGCACGCGGTGGGCATTGTCGTGGTTTCTTACAGGCCTGGGGACTTGGCCCACGTGTAGACTGCCCAGCTCTCGTTCACGTGTAAACATGTGATATCAGATGTTGAGATGTCCAGGTTTGTAAGCATCGTACGTGACAACTTGCTCGAAACTTTCTCAAATTTTTTTCACGGCATACGCATATGATGTAACAACATCTCGCCAAGTTTCACGATTTTCGGAATTAATTTGCATTTTCTATAATTACAAAACCGCCCGCACGTAATTTGGAGGCGTTGCCCCGTGAGCACGTTGATCGAAACCTAGGGTCAGTTTTTGCATTTGGCCTCAACATACGGTTACGAACAAGAATAACATTTTTTAAATCATCAAAATCCATTATTCGATGCACCCGCAGTTCAAACTTGCGTTTTCTGGAAAAATTCAAGAAAAGGAAATAAAGTCAAAAAATATAACGAAAAGTTTTGAAAAACTGTCAAATTTGAACATATTGACAGTGGTAGTGTGGGGATGACCCACAAAAAATTTGGTGTCCAAAATAAAAAAAAACAACTTTGCCGAGTGCCACTTAGACTGACACTCGGCAAAAAGCAGCACTTCGCCGAGTGCCAGCCACGTGGCACTCGGCATAGAACAGGCCACGTGCTTTGCCGAGTGCCACGTGGCTGACACCCGGCGAACACGTCCAGTGGGGCCAGATACCGTGGCTCTCTTCGCCGAGTGCCATATCGGGTGGCACTCGGTAAAGAGGTCATTTCGCCGAGTGCCACCCGATCTGGCACTCGGCAAAGACGATTTGAAAAGAAAAAAAAATACAAAACGGCCCGGCCGCCACCCACACACGCACACACTCACACGCACGCACCCGCACGCCACCGCGCCGGGGACTGCCCGCGCCCGGCCCCGCCGCGCCCAGCGCCCGCCTCCCGCCGCCGTCGCGCCCGCGCCGCTGGGCCCGCCCCGACCCACGCCCGCGCCCCGCGCCAGCGCCGCGGCCCCCGTCCCAGCCGTCGCCCCCGGCCCCGCCGCGCCCCGGGGACCGCGCGTCGCCGGCCGCCGCAGCCGCGCCGCCCCCGGCCGCGGCGCGCCGCCCCGGCCGCGCACCACGGGCCGCCCCAGGCCGCGCGCCCCCGGCCGCCCCACGGGCCGACCCTGGCCGCGCCGCCCCGGCTGCCCCCCGGCCGCCCTCCCGCCAACCGGCTGCCCGTCCCTGGCCGGCCAGTGGAGGAGGAGGAGGAGGAGGAGGAGGAGGAGGTGGTGGTGGTGGAGGAGGAGAGGAGGAGGAAGGTGCCGGCTTAGGTCCGTCGACCCTCAAGCCGCTTCGGTCGTCCCCGTCGTCGTCGCCGAAGCCTGTTCTTGCTATTCTCGTCGCGAAGGTATGCCCTATGTAGTTAGTAAATAGTTAGTTAGTACTTAGCAGTTAGTAGTTAGTAGTTAGTAGTAGTGTTAGTAGTAGTTAGTAGTGTTAGTGTTAGTAGTAGTGTTAGTGTTAGTAGTAGTTGTACTATTGTGAGCTATTATGATTGTTGGCCTTCGTGACTATGTCTGGTATACATGTGGTTGTTGGCCTTCGTGCCGACGTTTTCTGCAGGTTTTGGGAACCTCGCCGTGCAGCGGAGGTGCTGCCGAAATTTTTGGTCGAGACTAACCAATTGCTCTTTTTTGGCAGGAGGAGGACCCGTCGGAGGGACTCGGCGATCCCGATCGTCTTCGTCGGCGTTGCGGGTCTGCCTGCACTGCGTCGTCTCGCCACTGCCCCGAGTCACCACTGCCCCGCTACCCTGACCTCACCGACACCTTAGGTATAACCCCTCTTTCCGTATCCTTAGGTATCTGATCTTTGGTCGCGTAACCTAGTTAGACGTCTCCCGTTCGAAAGAGATACAGTCTTAGATATTCAGTCCTTTGCATATCTGCGACCGTATCTCTTTCGAATTGTCCACGTATTTTGGACAGCTAGCGGATGCGTAGATGAGCTAGTTTCCATGTTCTGCTCCTGTCAGAGTCAGAGTTTCGGCACCACCTCCTCGTTGTTCTTCGGATACACACTCTCCCTGCCAGGACGTGTATCAGGAGAACAGCGAGGAGGTGCTGCCGAAATTCTGTCTCGGGTAGGAGTAGAACATGGAAACTAACCCATCTGCGCATCCTCGGGTGGGATTAGGACCTATCCTTCTCCTATTAGATGGTAGGAATGCCGTGTAGATGCAATTGCTGGTTTTATTACTCGCTTACATATGTATATGCCAGAGGATGGATAACCGTGACTGGATGTACACGGGCCACGCAAGTAAGAGCACAGAATGGGTTACTAAGACCAATGCTTTCTTAGAGCATGCGTTTGGTCCGGCTGCTAAAGGGTCGAGTCGGATGCCGTGTCCCTGCAGCAAATGTGGTAACAAGAAAAGAAAATATAAGAATAACGTGGGGATAGATCTTTACAAGTACGGATTCGTTGAAAACTATACTTGTTGGGTCCACCATGGTGAAGCCGATCGGATTAGAGAGGAGGTGGTGAGACAACGTCTCGAGGAGTATGATGGAGATGCCGGGGTAGCAGACATGATGGGAGACTTTCAAGAGGCTCAATTCGGTGAAGGATTGGAGGAGCCAGAGGACACCGCAAAGGCGTTCTACGACATGATGTCTTCGGCACAGAAGCCCCTTCATGAAAAGACAATGGTTTCACAACTGGATGCCATTGGACGCCTAATGGGGTTCAAGTCCCAGTGTAGCTTGAGTCGAGACGCTTTCGATGGCTTGTTGGCAATTTTGGGCACCCTGTTGCCGGAGGGTCACATTCTGCCGAAGAACACGTACGAGTCACAGAAACTTCTTCGTGCACTTAAGATGCCGTACGAGCAGATCCATGCTTGTCCAAAAGGGTGCGTCCTATTCAGGAAAGATCACGAGAAAGCAACACACTGTCCAAAGTGCAAAGCCTCTAGGTATGTGGAGGTAGACCATGGAGATGGCAAGAAGGAACAACTTAATATCCCCGAGATGGTCCTACGGTACCTTCCTTTCATACCTAGGATCCAACGACTGTACATGACAGAGGACTCTGCGAAACAGATGACATGGCACAAGAATGGCAAGAGATACAATCCTGACAAGATGGTACACCCATCGGATGGTGAAGCATGGAAGCACTTCGATGCCATGCATCCTGGCAAAGCTATGGAGGCTCGAAATGTACGTGTGGCGCTGGCGACAGATGGGTTCAACCCGTATGGAATGATGGCGGCCCCGTACACTTGTTGGCCTGTGTTCGTGATCCCCCTCAATCTCCCTCCCGGTGTTATGTTTGACCCTAAGAACGTATTCTTGTCACTGATAATTCCTGGACACCCGGGGAACAATATGGGTGTGTTCATGGAGCCTTTGTTGGATGAATTGTTCGAAGCTTGGGAAAACCCGGTACTGACATATGACCGAGCTACAATGAAGAACTTCAAAATGCATGTGTGGTACCAGTACTCCCTGCATGACTTCCTGGCGTATGGCTTATTCAGCGCTTGGTGTGTTCACGGGAAGTTCCCATGCCCAATATGCAAGGCAGCTGTGAAGTTCACTTGGCTGAAGAAGGGAGGAAAGTATTCTTCATTCGACCAGCATCGTCAATTCTTGCCTCTTGACCATCCGTTCAGAAGTGACATCAAGCACTTCAGGAAAGGTGTTCAAGTCACCAACCCCATTCCTCAGTTCAAGAGCGGTTCCGAGGTCCGTGCCGAAATAGAGGCTCTGAAGTTTGATGAAGACAAGGGTCGTTTTTTCGGGTACGGAGAGGAACACATGTGGACCCATAAATCGGGCTTGACTAGACTCCCCTATTTCAATGACCTTCTTTGTCCGCACTACATCGATGTAATGCACACAGAAAAGAATATCGCTGAGGCACTCTTTGCAACACTCATGGACACAGAAAAGTCAAAGGACAACGTTAAGGCCAGACTGGACCTGCAAGAGATGTGCGATAGACCAAAGCTAGTGATGAGGGCTCCTGGTGCTGGCAAGAAATGGAAAAGAGGTCCGGCCGATTATATATTGAAAAGAGACCATAGGAAGAAAGTCCTACAGTGGATCCAGGCGTTAAGGTTCCCTGATGGGTATGCGGCGAATCTGAGGAGGGGAGTGAACTTGTGTACTATGCGAGTGTTAGGGATGAAGAGTCATGACTACCACATATGGATCGAGCGGCTCCTTCCTGCGATGACCCGGGGATACCTCCCTGAGCCTGTGTGGCGCGTGCTGGCAGAGTTGAGCTACTTCTTTCGCCAGCTTTGTGCCAAGGAGCTATCTTATGACGTGATTGCTAACCTAGAGGAAGTGGCACCTGTGTTGATCTGCAAGTTGGAGATGATCTTTCCACCCGGCTTCTTCCTGCCGATGCAGCATCTGATTTTGCACCTACCGTACGAGGCACGGATGGGGGGGCCGTGCAGTGCCATTGGTGCTTTCCAGTCGAGAGATGTCTAAAGGTTCTTCGGAAAAAGTGTAGAAATAAAGCCAAAATAGAGGCTTCCGTGGCAGAAGCATTTATTGTGGAGGAGGTGTCCAACTTCACAACAACATATTATAAGGATAACCTTCCTAGCGTGCACAATCCACCCTCTCGTTACAACGTCGACGAGAGTTTATCGAACCTCAGCCTTTTCAAAGGCCAACTCGGAAGAGCAAGCGCATCGAGGACCAAGATGTTGCGGCATGATGAGTGGCACACTATCATGTTGTACGTGTTGTTGAACCTTGACGTAGTGACTCCTTATGTGCAGTAAGTTCTCAATGAGCTTGTTACATGCGCCGTCACTATCTTCAATCTATTGATTCGACCTCCTTGTTTTTAAGGAAATTTATTGATGAATACTGGAGAGAGGATAGGGAACCTTCCTCTGAAGAACAAGACCATCTTCTCAAAAATGGTGTGCCCGATTTCATTTCGTGGTTTAGTACGAAGGTACCACTGAACTAACCTTGTATTTCATTTCATTTCTTGTTTCATTTGATGAAACAATCTACCCTATCTCAACTTACAGGCCCGCACAGATGCGGAAATGATAGATGAGTTGAAACAGGTTGCCAATGGCTTCGACTATAGGGTCAAGTCATTCACCGTTTATGATGTGAATGGCTATCGCTTTCACACAAGTAGCTACGAGCAGAGTCGGCCCAATCGAAAGACCACGAATACCGGAGTTCGTACGCCCGGCACCGATGAGCGCGACTATTACGGCATAGTCGAAGAAATATATGAGCTCAACTTTGAGGGTACCAAAGCTATTAATCCAGTGGTATTCAAATGTCATTGGTTCGATCCTGATGTCACGAGAAGAGCCCCTGAGATTGGGCTAGTCGAAATTCGACATGACTCCGTTTACAAGGGAGACGATGTCTATATTGTGGCTCAACAGGCCACACAAGTTTATTATCTCCCATGGGCGTGTCAAGAAGACAACAATCTTATGGGTTGGTACCTTGTGCAGTTAGTATCGCCGCACGGTAAAGCGCCTCTCCCAAACGATGATGATTACAACTTCGACCCAAACACATATAGCGGAGAGTTCTTTCAACCTGAGGGGCTAGAAGGGAGGTTTGACATTAACATTTTTGAGCTGATGGACATGGAAGAAGACGATGACAATGATATTGATGAGGACGAGGGTGATGAAGTGCACAATGCCAAGGACTTAAGAATGCTTGAGCGATTACGGTTTGGTGGTGAGGACGAGGGTGATGAGGATGATGGAGACGACGCCGATTGTTTTGACAATATTGACAGTGATGACGACACACGTGTGCCACATGCCAACACACGAGGGGCACTAGCCACTGACAATCGCGGAGATAATTTTTAATTCATGTAATGCTATATTGTTATAATTATTTTGCAATTATGTTTTGTTCATTTTGTATCTCTTTATAAAGACTTATCGTTTATATATGCTAATTGATTTTATCTTTGTAATGACAGGCACTCGACAAAATGCCGGGCGGAAGGCGGCAGCAGCGGCGGGTCAACTCGCTCTACCAGAGGTCCAGCTCACCACCCACCGCAGCCGAGGAGCCGTCCACGAGGAGGGCGAGGTCCGGCCGCCCTCGCGGACGTCCTAGGAGGGAGCGGACTCCTGACCCGACTCCGGATTCGACTCCCGACCCGACTCCCGACCCGGCGGAGAGCTCGGACGACGACCAGGGGGACGCCAGAGGGACGTCCAGGAGGATGTCGGACGACGACACCACTTCCTCGGACTCGACGGGTGGCCAGGGGAACGAGGGTGCCGAGATCGTCGGTGCCTCCGGAGGGGGTTCCACTTCCTCTGCTTCGAGCAGAGTGTACTTGCGCGGCCCCTCGCAGCTCCCGCAGCAGCGTCTCGCACCTAGCCGTCGTCCGGTGATTCGACCGTCCGGCGACAAGTAAGTTACCATTAATGTTTTCACTACTTGTTCACATGGCATGTTCAAAATTGAACTTCCGACTAACAGTTGTTCTTAATGACTCATGCAGGAACTGGGAACTTATGGCAGGTGGCAAGACACGCCATATCAATGGCATGTTAAGTCTTCTGATTCGGAAGAACTACCCGGGCTTGGTCACCTACGCTGGGGTCAGGTCACCGCCCTGGACGTGGGACCACTTTGGTGCCGCTCCCGACCCCACGTACACCACCGTTGCAGGGCGGATTAGGGCCGAGTTCTGGGTCAGTCTTGCTCGCACAACATTTCTCAATGATACGTATTTGTTGGAAGTTCCTGAAATAATGAAAGGGTACATGTTGTCTTTATGCAGGAGTACTTTGCGTGTGAGGCGGGGAGAGAGGCCGAGGCGTTGCACGTGCAGGACAAGGTCTGCAGGTCCCGGCTCGCGGATATGTACCACGAGGCGCGGATCCAGTGCGTCATCAACTACAACGCCGACGTGTTAGGGAAGGCGGTGAAGAAGACGGACGCTAGGCAGATGATGCTCACCAGGGAGACCGACCTCACTAGGGAGCAGTACATCCAGGTACGTACAAAACAGTAATACTGATTGGTCCATCCATCACTTAGCGGCTCTTGTAATATATTAAATACTTATTGTCTTGCAGTTCTGTCCTAGTTGGTGCGCCAATCACCTAGACTGCTGGGTGGCCATTGTGGACAAGTGGAGATCGGACGAGTGGTACGAGAGGCACAGTGCCCGCCGAGACTGCCGCCTGCAGATGCCTGGGGTGGCACACCACCAAGGCAACCTTAGCCTCGCTGCGTACGCCGACAGATGGGTATGCTCTACTGATTTTTTTTATTGTAACACTCAATTACTCATTACTTGTAATCATCTGTGTTTTCCTCGCAGTCCCAGTCGCATGGTGGTGAGGAGTGCCTCCCTTTCAAGGCGTACCACTTGTCGCACCAGGGCAAGGCGACTGCCGCGAGCACCCAGTACAACCCAGACGCCGGGCCCGAGACGTTCACCAACACGAACGCCTACACCAAGGTCACCGAGTACACCACTGCGGCTCGCGAGCGCCATGGGGAGGACTTCGATCCGGCCACCCAGCCCCTAGATACAGACCTGGTGATGAGGCTGGGAGGAGGGAAGCAGCACGGCCGGTACTGGATAGCCAACAGCGCAGTTGACTCGTCCTCTGTTCCCAACCTCGCTGAGATTCGAGCTGCCAGCACGAGCTCCTCCGTCCCCATACGACCTCGGCAGCCGACCTCACAGCAGATGATGGCAGCACTTCAGGTAAGTACTTGTTCTATTCGTCGTTCATTGCTTTTACACATATACCTTGTCTTTGCATTGTTTAAACCTTACGGGACGAATTTTGCAGGCCCAGATGCAGGCCCAGGCGGAACAGATGCAGAGGTTGCAGGCCATGCACGAGGCCGAGGCGGCGGCCCATCGTCGCGACTTACTGGCCGTCCAGCAGCGGGAGGCGCAGAGGACGCAGGACATAGCTCACTTCTTTGGGAGCCTGAACATCCCGGGTGTTGTCGTGCCTCCCTCGCTGCTCACTCCTTTTGTGCCTCCTGTTACTCCTACGACAGAGACTCCGGTGAGTATATATGGTTGTTTATATTTCTTTAACTTTTACGGCTGTCCTCCAGGTGCTAACGAATTTGCTTCTCCTTTGTGCACTCACAGTCGGAGGGTTCGGCACCGACTCCTGCACCTGGCCTTCCTCCGCACACTCTGCACATCACTGGTGGCCCTCCTCCGCAGCCTGGGTGGCTCCCCGGTGGCCCTCCTCCGCCCTATGGGTGGCCAGGTTACCCTACTCCGCAGTCAGGGTACACCGGGTGGCCATCTGGACCTCCGCCGCCTGGGTGGCAAGGTTGGCAAGGTGGTCCTTCGGGCGGGTCGTGGGACGCGTGGCAAGGTGGGGGTTCTTCACAATCTGAGCACCAAGGTGAGCAGTGATGGCTGACTTATATTTGTGATGGACTTGTGAACTAGTGGATTTGTTGAGGAGTGCCGAGTGCCGGACTTGTGGACTTGTGATAAACTTGTTAGCTTGTGATGCATGGAGACTGAACATGTGATATTTGTTTGAAATGGATATGTATGTTATGGATGTGTGATATATATGCATGTGATATTTGTCTGAAATGGAATATGAATGTGTGATATATTTTCTATTTAGGGAAATGAAAACGGAAAAAAAAATTCCATTTTCCCCAGCTTTGCCGAGTGCCACACTCGGCAAATAGGTCATGGCACTCGGCAAAGCTGGGCAAATTTTTGCTCAGCTCGGCCTCTTCGCCGAGTGCCTTGACCCTGACACTCGGCACAGGGGCCCTCTTCGCCGAGTGCCGGCCTTGCGTGGCACTCGGCAAAGAGGAGCTCTTCGCCAAGTGCCGGCCTGCGTGGCACTCGGCGAAGGGGCCCTCTTCGCCGAGTGCCGGATTGCGTGGCACTCGGCGAAGGGGCCCTCTTCGCCGAGTGCCGTCCACGTGGCCACTCGGCGAAGAGACCGTTAGGTGACGGCTCCCGTTTGCTTCGCCGAGTGCTGACCTGGCACTCGGCGAAGGCTTCGCCGAGTGCCCGATATTTGACACTCGGCGAAGAAATCGTTGCCGACAACTTCTTTGCCGAGTGCCTTTCGCCGAGTGCGGCACTCGGCGAAGCCTTCGCCGAGTGCGAAAGGGCCTTCGCCGAGTGCAGCCAGCACTCGGCAAAGCCAACGTCTCCTGTAGTGGGCGCACATGAAGGGGCCACACACACGAATTCACCGAGCAGCGTGGTGTCACACAAAACCGGCATTGAAGTCATCCACTACTAAAAAAAAAAGAATTTTGCGAGACGTTTGGAAATGGGCCTCAGAGGCGAGGCGAGGAAGCATTTCAACCGTCTCGGTTAATGCCTGAGATTAACCGAGGCGGTCACAGTCGACCGCCTCGCAAAATCGATTTATGGAAGCGGATAAAAAACAACCGCCTCCTAAAATCCATTTGTGGATGCGAGCCTCTTATATGTCCAAGGCCCAGCCAAAACCCAAGTACAAACTTTGTAGTGGGTTTATACAAATATCAGCACTTAGGATTTCATCAGCCTCACCCTGTCTCCATCGCGCTGCTCCTCCCTCTCTTCACCGCACCGGTCTCTCTCTCTCTCACACACACACAACACACACACACCTAGCCCCCTCCCCCATGCGTCCATCCCTCTCTCTATTGCTTACCGTGGGCACAAAATACCGAGAACCAAACCGAAAAATACGGTTCCTGTTTAATTTCTCCGAAACCTAATTTACTGAGGTAAATACCGAACCGAACCGAATTTACCTGAAATGTGATAAGTTTGAGTGTTGTTATATTATTTATTGTACTATTGTAGACTACTATATTATGTATTTTTGGCACTCACACTTATATTCTTGTGGACTTTTACATATATATATATATATTGCACTATTATTATCTATGAAATTATGTCAAAATTAGTTTTTGAACGTGTCATTACATCTTATATATGATTAGTTCGGTAAATACCGGAACTGAACAGAATTTACCGATACTGAACCGAACTGGTACCAATTTTTTTTAAGAACCGATCGGTACCAATTTATCAGGAACCGAATTTATCGAGGTACCGAAGAACTGAACCGATCGGTTCAGAATTTACCGAATGCCCAGGCTGATCTGTTGCGTCCTTCATTCCCTCTCCTCCGAGCCTATCCCCCCCCCCCCCGTCGCTCCTTCCTCTCCCTCACATGGTGACAACCCAACGCATGGCGACACGCCCTACTGCGGTGATGCCTGACGGCGTGGGTCGAAGTGGCTGCGCAAGCCCGAAGCGCACGGCGGTGCGACCCCTCTTCCCCACGCGGTGCCACTTGATGGGACGCCCTTATGTGGCGGCGTCGCCTCTAGCAGCAGTCCGGGGGCATTCAACACCTCCACCTCCAGATACGCCGACCTCCACCATCCCACCACGTCCACATCCAGATCCGACCTCAGTGCTCGTGGATCCGGCGAGCTCATTCGCGGGCCTGCCTTCCGCAGACAGATTGAGGGTGGGCGCGGGCGAGACCGGCGACGACGCGGAGCGAGCTACGGTGGCGGTGGCATGGGGCGAACTATGAGTTGTTGCTGCGGAGGTGGCGGCCTTGGATGGGCTCGGTGGGCCTGTCCAAGTTTTTTTTTTGTTTTTTTATTTGATTTATCGAGGTGGGCAACAAATCTCCTCGGAAAAAGGTCACATTAACCATGACCTTTCATCCGAGACGGTTGCCAAAAACCGTCTCGATAAATCATTTTTAGCCGTCTTGTTAAAGATTATTGTAGTAGTGTCTCATCCGAGAAGGCGGAAACTGACCATTTAGAATTAATGGGGAGCCCATTATTAGTTGAACAAAAATTGTCGAGTCCACCGAGTGCATGAGGGCGTAACTAAACCGTACTACAACACGTTGAAAACGTTTGAGGTCCAGTCCAGGTTCCAGAATCGAATTTAAATTTGTAGGTTTAGGTTTCACGAAGAGCTAGCTTTGGACGTCAGCTCATCACCGTACGTACGGCATCATATTTGTATACCTATCTGGGGAAATACTACCACGCAACTAGGGCGACACGGTCTGCGTCAGTCTAATAATTAATGCGAAAGCACATGACAACCAACAACTTTATCCTTTGCTGTTGAGCGGAATCAGTCTAGTAGGCTCATTTTTTTTAGTAACAGCATACGAGTACTTCCCGCAAAGCAAAACAAATATAATCGCATAAGTACGGAGTACGTACATCAGAAATGTACGTATAAATAAACGAGTTTCAACAACCGAAATGTAGCCGAGAGGACACTTATTATTATGGGGTGCCAGCACACAAGACGCACATGTTCCACGTGCTGCAGAAGAGAGGAGTGATGCAGGATGCAGCTGAGGAGTACGTACAGTACTCTCTCGTACATGTGCTACCTACCACCTTCTGCTACGAGTATTCTATAGGCCCAAGCCCAGCAACACTCTGTGCTCAATCAGTACAGTACAGAAGCAGTTGCAAAGCAAAGTTGTTAGAACACTTGGAAATCTTCTACTGTAGAACAACTTGCGATTTGCGAAATTGGTTGGAGCATGCAGGAATCAGAAGGCACAGTGTGGGTGGTTGGGGAGTCTCTTGCATTTCATATAATCGATCATATATAATATCATATATGTCCACGTGAGGTCATGCACGAAACTAATCGAGGATAACTGATGGGGTAGCTAGCTTGAGAGAG
Source organism: Coix lacryma-jobi var. lacryma-jobi (assembly GCA_009763385.1). Classification (NCBI taxonomy): domain Eukaryota; kingdom Viridiplantae; phylum Streptophyta; class Magnoliopsida; order Poales; family Poaceae; genus Coix; species Coix lacryma-jobi. The sequence goes on along the minus strand of CM019822.1, from coordinate 176,090,577 downwards.
AGAGATTTGCCCTCTGGGTTGCGAGCAAGAAAATTTCCAAGCGAAGATGGATTGCACAAAGGTCTACTATAAGCAGCACGGAATCTCCTGGATACCAGAGACACGGCACCTACCTGCCGGTAGTAGGGCCTTTTTTTTTTAAGACAGAAAGAAGAATTATATTAAATTATAGTTGGGTACATCATCGTATTACAAGTACTCTCGAGAAAATATGTATCCAGAAACTGATTCTCATCTAAATTATACCCACACTGTGAAAGGCTCAAACTCTCAAATCCAAACCTGTTTGACGCTTCGTATAGATGACCGCACAGGCAAATACTCGGCAACAATTGTTTTCGGTCTGAGAACAGATGCCCAACGGACGGCCAACATTCCTGCAGGCGGAGTTGAGAAACTTCTTCTTCTTCCTTATGTCTTCCTCCTTCTTTCTGCCACAGAAGAATGAGGAAGACTGATCTGAAAATTATTCTCTCTGGTCCTTCATCGTGGCCAGATCGAACCACAACAAAACGAAGAAGGGACCAGAGAAAATTATTCCATGGCGGCGACATCATCTCCGTCTTGATGCCGAAGCCCAGAAACAAAAGTCTCCATGTTGTCTTGTTGATGTAGATGTTGACGTCGAAGTTGTCGCCCTCATCTTCAACAGAGCCACCATGGAGAGACCGGATCCATCCTACCTTCTCGCCGTCGCCGGGAAGAAGGAGGAGGAAAAACATCTCCAATACCAAAGACCTGGCATAGAGAAACCCTAACTCTAGATGACTCGATCTACTAGAAAAACTTATTAAAAACTTATTAAAAACGATGGATCCCCACTCCCTCCGGCGAGATACCGGAGGGAGAGGGAGGGGGACCAACTGTGAAGAAGATGGAGACGACGACGGCGGCGGCGGCTCACACCCTAGGGGCGGCGGCGGCCAGGGTTTGTGGTAGTAGGGTCTTGTTTAGATACACGCAAACTATCAACTTTTTTTCACTCTCTCTCCATCACATCACCATCACATCAATGTTTGGACGTATGCATGAAGCATTAAATGTTGGTAAAATAAATAACTAATTGTACTTTTAGTATGTACATATCGAGACGAATCTTTTGAGTATACATAGTCCATATTTGGACAAAGTTTGTCAAATAACAATGAAAGTGCTACAGTTGAGAAAAAATCTTATCGGTTACATCTAAACAAGGTCTAGTACTGTTTTGAAAATTCACAGGCAGCTTGATTTTTTTTTTCTTCTTCTCTTTTCTGTGCTGGGACCTGGGACAGAGAGCGGGGGAGAGAGAGCGCCTGGGACAGTAGTGGGACGAAAATCCAAGGCGAGACCTTTGGGCTTTACGGGCCACGTTCGATCCACGGGTGACGACTGACGACGACGACGCCTGTGGTTTCTTCCGATCCGTCCACAGGTTCCCCGTTCCCCGTTCCCGTCCCACTCGACGCACCGCACATGTGCGGAGATGCGACTATGCGGCGACGTGACTGTTTCCGAATCTCAGCTCGGAGTACAGCTGCAGCCTGCAGAATTGACACGAGGGTAGAGGAGGGACTGTGGGGACAGGGCCGGGGCCCGGGGATCGACGCCCGTATGCAGATGCAGAGACGCCGCCATGCCCACGCCCATGCACCCGCATCATGGCCTCATGGTCATGGGTCATCCCGTTCCGTCCGGTCGGTGTGTACGCGTGCGCCGCAGCCCGCTGCAGGCAGATGCCTTCCACCCGTCTTCCCCCTGCCCGGCTGCTGCTGCCCGCCCCGGCCGGCTCACCATCAGTCACCGGTTCCTTCCCAAACGGGTTTCAATTCGTTAAGCAAAAACGAAGCCTCCAAAAAAGCACCGACGACGACCGGCACCGGCAGCAGCAGCACGCTGGTGAAAGACGACGTCTTGCCTCTTGCCTTCTCTAGAAGAGAGTCATGGACTGACTGGTTTACTGCGGCGGCGTGGCCTGAACGCCTAACACCTGCTCCATCATTCATTGGCCTGCCGCATTGCATTGCATCCGCATCGCAGTTGAGTGGTGAAGACGAAGACCGGAGACTGACTGACCGGCGGCTGGCCGTTTTCTTGTGCAAGTGGATAGGAGGTAGTACTCCGTAGATCGATACATACTCCAGGTGTGGATGACGACGGAACTGAGATGCATGCTGGCTTGGTCATCGTGGCGGCTATCAAATTGTCAATAGGCGGCCGTCCACTACTTGGGTCGTCCTTGGGAATCTTTTGTTTTGACTTGGCTATATGCGCAGGACAGTGTACTGTTCCATTGGTTCATCTTCAACGTTTGGACATTCCTCCTCCTCCTCCTCCAAATACCCTTATTAGACAGCATTCCCAACAACGACTACTACATGGCTAGGATCATCAGTGCAATTGGTGGTCTCACGCAGATCGTTAGAACATCCTGCAAAATCATGATAAAGTTTCGTCTAACCAAAAGCTAAAGCACACGCTAAGCGGCCGTGCGTTGAAGCTGAACGAATGAAAGAAGCCTATATATGCTACATGTCTTATTTTCTTGGCGCGCCAGTCTTCTCTCGCACTCAAAATCTCTCCCGTGCCTGCGCTAGAGACTTGGAGCGCTGAGAGAGTGCTATGAGTCCCAGCTCGATCAGGTCCTCTATAAACTCTCATGATTTCGTGTCCAAGCTCGCTCAGGTCCTCCCAAACCGACACTCATTAAACATTACAAATATTTCTTAGGACACTCACAATACAAACTCTATCATAGAGTCTAAACCTATTTATTACACTCATATTTATTGTATTTTGCTGATGTGACACACTACTAGAAAACAGGTCTTTGGACGATCTATCAACTGAGCTTTAGTATCGGCAAAAATTTGTGTCTGGGACTAAAGGTCCTTTCCAGAACTATATAACGCGGGTTGTTTAGCTCAGTTGGTAGATGAGTTGTGCGGGAGGCGAGAGGTGCTGAGTTCGAATCTCACAGGCGCATATTTATTTTTTTCTCGTGGAAGCTTTTAGCCCCGGTTAGGAGCACCCGGGACTAAAGGTTGAGACCTTCAACCTTTAGTCCCCCGGTTGGGAGCACCCGGAACTAAAGGCCCGGATTGTCCCTTTAGTCCCGGATTGGTAGCCCCGGTTGGGAAAACCGGGGCTAAAGGCCTTCCCCAACCAGTGTATTTATTGAATTTTTTCTCGTGGAAGCTTTTAGCCCCGGTTGGGAGCACCCGGGACTAAAGGCCCGGATTGTCCCTTTAGTCCCGGATTGGTAGCCCCGGTTGGGAAAACCGGGGCTAAAGGCCTTCCCCAACCAGTGTATTTATTGAATTTTTTCTCGTGGAAGCTTTTAGCCCCGGTTGGGAGCACCCGGGACTAAAGGCCCGGATTGTCCCTTTAGTCCCGGATTGGTAGCCCCGGTTGGGAAAACCGGGGCTAAAGGCCTTCCCCAACCAGTGTATTTATTGAAGAAAAAAGGTAGAAAAACTAAGACTCCAAGTCTTATTTAGACTCCAAGTCTATGATATCTTCGAGATAATAAATAGACTTAGAATCAACCGGGGCTAAAGGCCTTCCCCAATCGGGGCTGACAGTGTATTTATTGAAGAAAAAATGTAGAAAAACTAAGACTCCAAGTTTTATTTAGACTCCAAGTCTATGATATCTTCGAGATAATAAATAGACTTAGAATATACGTAGAGTCTGCATTGTGAGTGCCCTTACAACCCATGTCTCATCTATCATCAATCTAGATTTTGACTTTGAATTTTTCATATTATTGATTGCTACAACTCTTTTTTTTACTCAAATTAAGTAACTCTTACGTTTATATATTGTACTTGTTATTGAAAACTCACCTTTTGTATTTTATTAAGAACAGTAAGGATTTTAGGTAGTGTGCAATGCATTTTTAGTTACTGCCATGACATGCATAGACGGTTATTTAGGACCGAACCACGATACACACAAGATCGATGCATGGTAAGTGAAGTGAGATCTGGGAACAGCCAACGTAATACTGATAAACGCCAGAGAATGTTCATATTTAAGTAATATGTAATCATTGCTTAGGAGTTCGTAGCCATAATATTTGGTCGGCAGTAACCTTATCAGCTACAGTACTACAACTGAAGAAGTGAAGATGCTGGATCTTATGTTGAACAAGATGTTGAATCATACATACGGAGTATATGGGACGAGCGAGGTCAGAGAGTTGGTGGGGGAGCACTTTGGCGCGTGCCATGCCCGCCTGTCTGGAAGCTAAAATCTGGCGCGGCTCGTTATGCACGTGCACTATATAAACACAAAAATAGTGGGTCGGAATTCGGATCGATCGATCCGAGCCACGCGCGTCAAGTCATCAAAGCGAATACGCAGGGGTCAGGGTGGATTATTATTCGCCTCCAATAATGTCGTCCACGGCGCTCCGCTCAACAGCTGGACGCACTACTCTCGCTCGCAGGCTCCATCGGACTCGCACGTACACGTACGGTGGTGGCCGGTCGCCGGTCTCGGCGGTGCAAGGTCCCGACTTTTCCTTGCGTCGCCTGCTCCGGTGGTCCTCCCCCGCCGTTTCGGTTCGGCCGGTGCGGGTGCGGCACCGTGAAAAAGTCACCCCTTCTAATTTAAACAGAAACCGTGCGGCGTGCACCGCTGACTTGAGGTGGTGTGTGGTGTGGTGATATGATACAGTACATGGAGATGGAGCGTCGTACGAGGACCGACGATCGACTATTAAGGATCGTACTTTTCCAACTTCCAAGTTGTCCGTGCACACGGTTCATTACGCATGTGGTCAACGCAAAAGCATGATGCATACTCCCTCCGTCCCTAAATAACTGTCTCTAGAAAACGGTGTTTCCCTCACAGACACGCTTTCCAGACGACAGTTAAATGGGTACAGAGGGAGTACGGAGTATCCGTTCTCCTCGCTCGCTAGCTAGCCTTTTGGCGAGTCAGAGTCGTGGTCTCCGTTCGTCCTAAAATATACGTCGCTTTTGCTTCCCGAAAAGTAAATACCAATAATTTTTATAAATAATAAATATCATCGATTAATATCATAATTAGTATCATCGGAAAGAACTTTGAATCTAGTTTTTAACAAATTTATTTAAAAATATAAATATTATATGATAAGTATTTTTCTATAAATCAAGTTTTAACTTTGAATCTAGTTTTTAACAAATTTATTTAACAATATAAATATTATATGATAAGTATTTTTCTATAAATCAAGTCAAACTTGTGGCACGGAAACTGAAAATGACAAATAATTTGGGACCGAAGGAGTATTGTAGAGCTGCGACGACCGCCATCTCGTTTCCAAGTCGACGCGTGGCTATAGCTCCAACAATTGGCCGTACTCCTACGTCGGGTCAACACGTTGGCTTTTTGTTGAGTCAGAACATTGGATCGGAACGCCAACGCATGCATGTCCTGTCATGTCAAAGCCTCACAAGCGTAGGTTAAAAATTGTATAATTCATCTCAAATTGTAAGTCATGTCATGTCATTTGCATACCTCGTCTATCTCAAATTGTGGCGTTAAGCTTGACCCGCTTGTCTTATTTAAAAAAAATATGCAAATATAGTATATTTAAGTCATTCTTGAACAAGTTTTATTAATAAAGTAAGCCACAACAAGAAAAAGTAATATTTTATACAAATTTTTTTAATAAGATGAGTGGTTAAATTTGAACTTTGAAAAGTGAAACGATTTACAATTTGGAATGGATGAATTACTAATTTTATAAAAAATAAAACAAGATTATTTCAGAACAAGAATTTATTAAGCCTAATTAAACTCTAACTAACCCATGTGTGTCTGAGTGGCTAGTACACCTTCTGAGGTGGTTAGAGTTTGAGTCCCACGAGACTCACTCTTCGTGATATTTATAACACATTTGATCGGTGGAGAAGAAACTCTCTTGTATGTCCTACATCTAATGATCCAAAGTAAAGGATTTATGGTTAGCTCATCTCATGGAGTTACGGTGTCGCTATGTAAGGGTAGGACAAGAGTTCAGGTGGTTTTCTAGATTTGTATATAAGATCTTTTACTTAGGACAGCCGCAATGGTATAAGTCATCTAGTAACTCTAACTCAATCTCTCCAATAGTACTAACTCTTAGCAATAGCTAATAGTGTGATTAGGCCCACATGATATTCACACATGATCTTGAAATGCGTGTATGAGTCTAGCTCTTAATCAAAAGCTAGTTTTTCTCTTTCTTCTATTAAAATATAACAAAAAAATCATATAACTGGCTTATGAGCTGACCATTGTGGATGCCCTTAACCATAATGTTTGAGGTCGTCTTACTCTGTGGATCGAAGATTTTTGTTAAGGTATATGTGACCATCATGCTTACTAACTCTCACCGTATCGGAAATAGAAGTCGTTTTAGACAAGGTTCCAGTCAAACATTAGAAATATAAATCATGAATAACTTTTAAATTATTAAGTTTAGAGATGTAAAAAACATATACATAAATTTATCTTGAAAAGTACATTCATAAAAATATACATATACCACTTTACAATAAATAGTTTTAAAGAAACAAATAATTAAAGTTATGTTTTAAAGACCATGTTTGTACGAAAGGAGTATAGGATAATTTAAGTCACTCTATATGACACCATACTTTAATCTGCTGTAATTGAAAGGGATGTTTGTTCGACGTCGTCGTCATCCATAGAGAATCAACGGTAGCCGGTGCCCACTGACTCGACAGATCCCGTGATCGATCCTTGAATCCCCAGCGCAAATGGACCGTTAATAATTCATGCCGTAATGTACTACTCCGTCATCAGTGGGGTCCGTCTCCGGTTGTTCCATCCTCATCAATACTCTCTCCGTCCACGAATAAATAGATTTCTAGAGTTGTTCTAAGTTAAACTTTTTAAACTTTGACCGAATTTCTAAAAAAAACTATCAAAATTGATGATCTCAAATTCATATTTCTAGAGTTGTCATAAAGTTTAACTTAAGATAACTTTAGAAATTGATATTGATTTTTTTTTATGGACGGAGGGAGTAGTATGCTAGATTCAAGGAAACGGGGGAAAAAAAAAAGACACACACAGCACGAACCAACCCAGGCAGGCTAGCCGCGACGACCGGGGGACGCCGACGCAAGCGATGATGCGATTCGATGCAAAAGGGATCGGAGCGGAGAGGAGACGCAGGAGGCCGGTTGGTTGACCGAACGAGGGGGCCAGAAAAGTTTGGTTCCGGCACCGCGGTCAAGGTCCAGCGCCGACGCCGCCCACAACTTTGAGGTCCCGATGCGATGCCGTGCGATGCGAGAGCGGGGGCGGGGCCCGCCGGAAACTGCTGTGCTGGGGATATCCGCCGCGACTCGCCTTGCTCCCGCCGTTCGACACGTGGGTCTGGGCCGGGTGCTCAGTGCTCGGCGGACCGGAGTGGAGAGGAGAGCAGGAAGGCAGCGGGACCATGCGCGTCACGTGGAATGCACTACGCCCTGTCCTGCCACTCCGCCGCACTTCTCTCTTGCGTCTTGCTCGGCAAAGGACGACGCCGCGTGTCAGGGCCACTTTCGTGAGCTGCACGGTTTCTCCGTGGCGCAGATCCAAGGAACCACTCGAACCAGTGCCTCAGAAAAAGTTTAGACTACCTGCACTGCAGGAGCGTACTCTCTTCGTATCACAGAATAAAGTTTGTTTTGGAAAAGCTTTCGGTCAAACATTAGGAATATAAATTATGAATAACTTTTAAATTATTGAGTTTAGAAATGTAAAAATCATATAAATAAATTTATCTTGAAAAGTACTTTCATAAAAGTATATATATACCACTTTATAACAAATATTTTTAAAAAAATAAGTGGTCAAAGTTATGCTTTGAAGACCGTGTCGTTGTTCAAAACGAACTCTATTTGTGATAGAGAGAGTATACCGGAAATTCAGCTGCAGCGCATAGGAGTGAGAGAGAAAAAAGAATATCAGGTGGGTCCCATTATTTTAACAAACTAAAAATACTATAACTCATAAACCAAAACATCAAATTAAATTCTGATTACACCATTAAATTTGTTTCAATAAATCCTTCAAAACAAGATCTCACATGGATATATTTGGATAAAAAAATTTACAAACATATGGGTCTCACCGTTGGTAGTTGATATAGAGTACGAGATATAGAAGATGGATGACTGTAACGTAACGGCTCTAATCCCATGGCCCACTGATCACCGTCAACCACTGACAGTCGATCCGTACAGCCAAGAGATTAAGACCGGTTCCGCTACTGGGCTACATCAGTGCCCGATGTCCGCAGGATCATCTCACAATTCAGTTACAATCTCATTAACATTTTGACAAATAACATCGGAGTAAATAGCGGAAGACTTAGATAACAATAGTTTTACAAACCAGGGTTCAACATAAAATTAAAGTGAAGTTATTACAGACCATAGTTCAAATAGATAGAGTTGGCAGAGTAGCATATGACAACAACTGAAGGTAAAGATACTTCACCCAGCCCGAGGGTGAATAATCACTCATCGGCCTCATCGGCCTCTTCCTGAACAACAGTCACACAGCAGGGTCCAAGGCATGCTGAGGGATCTGCCATACCTGCAACATGGGTAATAAAACCCTGAGTACAAAGGTACTCAACAAGACTTACCCGACTAAAGAAAAAGGGAGAAGACTCAGGAATGAAAGCTTAGGGTAGTCAAGGTAAGGCTTAAGCAAGATCAAGTATTTTGCAGAAAAGCATTTTTGTAAACCTTATTTTATTTTTGAAAGATTCGGTATTCCCCAATTCTTCATCATTCATGATTCATTTTACATTTCAAAACATTCCTAGTTGAGAACCACTCTCCGTTGACAGTCAGTGGACCAAGTCTCCATAACCGAGGAGCAACGTTAATCCGGATAAATAATACTCAGCTGAGGATCCCTATCCACACTGCATATGTAGCACCCAAGCTTGCATATGCCAACTCGTCTACCACGATTCCTCCAAGATTGGGCCCGGTCCTACGCCACCCGGAAGTACAGTACTCCACTCCAATCCGGGACTCTAACCCACGTGGGTACATGCTACTTCCGCCATCTCTCCACTCCCAGTGCGCGGTTGTCGGTCCAATAATGGATTTCTCGGAGCCAGAGCTTTCCGTAGTATGTGAATAGTTACAAGTCTTGACCAGCAGGCCCCAATACGGATGGTCCCTACATTTTTCCGCCAGCGACAAGCACCTCGGGACTCTAACCCAAGAGTACAGGTCCTGTCGGTTTTTCAACCCTGTCCCGGTCGGTGTCAACTGTTGAGTCCCGGACTACAACATGACGGCACCGTACGCAAGGACAACCTCTCCTTCCCATTGACTAAGTACGGATCAGATACTTAGCCAATAGTGGGAGTAAAGCCAAATTCCCATAAAGGTTTCTTTCAGTGATCACACCTTTGAAATTGACATTTTTATTGCAAAGTCTAATTCAATAAGCATTGCTAAGCATTTTTCAAATACTTTTGAAAAGCAGGTATCGGGTGTATCGGTGGTCAAGGTGGATAGTGCATCGATTAGGATAGCACACAACTCCTATAAACCTAATGCAGTAATTTAACTCAAAAGCATTTAAGGAAATCATTTTATAAAATTCAAGGAAAGGGTTAAATGCACCGGGGCTTGCCTTGGATGGCAAAAAGAGCAGACGCGGGGTCGGTGGTGTAGATGCCGGAGCTCGGGGTGGCCTCGGGGACAGATCCTTCTCTCTTTGCTCGGCAAAGGACGACGCCGCGTGTCAGGGCCAACTTTCGTGAACTGCACGGTTTCTCCGTGGCGCAGATCCAAGGAACCACCCAACCAGTGCCTCAGAAAAAGTTTAGACTACCTGCACTGCAGTACGGTATATGAAACTGCAGGAGCGTACTTTCTTCGTATCACAAATAGAGTTCGTTTTGAAAAAGCTTTCGGTCAAACATTAGGAATATAAATCATGAATAACTTTTAAATTATTGAGTTTAGAAATGTAAAAATCATATAAATAAATTTATCTTGAAAAATACTTTCATAAAAGTATATATATACCACTTTATAACAAATATTTTTAAAGAAATAAGTGGTCAAAGTTATGCTTTGGAGACCGTGTCATTGTTCAAAACGAACTCTATTTGTGATACAGAGGGAGTATACCGGAAATTCAGTTGCAGCGCGTAGGAGTGAGAGAGAAAAAAAGAATATCAGGTGGGTCCCACTATTTTAACAAACTAAAAATACTATAACTCATAAACCAAAACATCAAATTAAATTTCGATTACACCATTAAATTTGTTTCAATAAATCTTTCAAAACAAGATCTCACATGGATATATTTGGATAAAAAAATTTACAAACATATGGGTCTCACCGTTGGTAGTTGATATAGAGTACGAGATATAGAAGATGGATGACTGCGGGAGAAAGTGGTATAGAGAAATGACTAGGACGGAATATTTCTTTTAAAGGATAGATTTAGAGTATGACGAGTGCAGATAGTCTTAGGTAAACCGTTTGTGAGATTAAACATATAAGCTCGAATAATTGTCTAGGCAGCAACCATAATCCCTCACAATAATTCATCCTCACCATAGTCACAAAAACTTTTACTCTTTCCCGGCTTAGATAAGTCACTAGTGTTGTTGATCATCGTCTACACATATAAAAGTTGTGCGGGTTTTATATATCACTGTTTTTAAAAAATGTTATGTTAAAAATAGCGTAGAAAAGTTTCATCTCGTTATATTTTTTTTATCATGTTTCTCTTCATCAATATTATACTACATTAGCTTGTTTAATATCTATATGAACCTCTAATAAGATTCTCATTGAGACCAACAACTTCCTTATATCATTTCTAATATCAAAACATATATATTGTGAGGGATTATGGTTGCTCTAATAGATTACTCATGTCATCGTAATACCTAACAATCCACTCCCTCCTCTCTCAAATGTAGGGGGTATAGTATACCCTCTTCTCTATTGACTTTAAGGGCCTTTGTTTGAAATGGAGGAATAGAAAACAGAGGAATGAGAAAAAACGTAGGAATGAGATGAAGGTGTAGTACCAAAACGGAGGATTGGAAAAACATAGGAATACGTAAAATGAGGTGTTTGGAACAGAAGAATTCCAATCACAGGAACTTGAAACATGCATAAGATAAGAATTAAGAAACATATTAGTGCTTAATACTAATTGATTAACTTACCCTTTTAGCACATTTATAAGCATGCAATTTTGGTCGGCAGGTTCACAGCTACCTTTCTGTATTTTATTGTATTTTTTTGGTTGCACAACGACGCCTCTCTCTTCCACCCTCATCCTTTCTCCCACCTTCACCGTGTGCTTGCCTCGGCCATCAGCGAAAACTTTGGATTACGGTGGATGCTTTTATTCCTGTGTTTTATGTAGAAAAGCAAAACTTTCCTCTAGAACGGGAAGCTCCATTTCTTCAATCCAAACATACTATGATGTCAGCAAAATGGAGGAAGAGCAATCCTTTAAAATTCCCGGGAAAAAACTACATTCCAAAGCCTAAATGTATTGGTAATCTGTGGGTGGAAAGAAGGAAAAGCTACACCACCAGAGATCGCCTACCTATACTCTCTTTGTTGTAAAATACTGGGTTTGGACATAGGAAATAAGAAATAGTGAAAACATATGGTGCACAAAAAATAAGGTCGAGATAGATAGAGATGTATTGAAAAAAAAAATATTAAATAAAGAGAAAAATATATTAAAAAATAATAAGATCAAATATTTTTAGATAAAACTTGAGTTCTATAAAAATTATGTATTTTAGAATGGCGGGAGTATATAGACGACGTACTACTCCGGTATTAGAAGATGAAGACTAAACTTTAGAGAACAGCATCTTAAAGTACTACAGTAACTGAGACGACGACCGTAGCAAATTGTTCCTTAGGCCTTGTTCACTTCCCAAAATCACCCAAAATATGTTGCGCAGTACAATATTTAGATGCATGCATGGAGCATTAAATTTAAGTAAAAAAATTAATTAATTATACTTTTGGTCTGCTTATGTCGAGACGAATCTTTTGAGTCTAGTTGGTCAATGTTTGGACAAAGTTTGTCAAATAACAACGAAAGTGCTACAGTAACTTTTCACCACATATTTCGCGAACTGAACAAGGCCTTAGTCCCATACTTTTTCAAGACTTCTTTGCAAGTGGGAGGTACCGATGTAGATGTAACTAGGACGATGACGAGTACCAGTACTTACTGAGGAACAGTAGCTACCAGTCACTGTTGCTGCCTCCGGTTTCCAGCCATACCTTGACCGCGTCCAGCCTCATGAAAGCTGGAGCTGGACTGTCCCGACGTTCGTCAAGAAAACAAAGCCAAGCGGGGCTTCCCCCCATGCGTTCGATTCCGCGGTACGCGTGACTCCACAATTGCACAAGCTCCTTTGGCTTTAGGGTCTAGTATTTAGATGAGCTAGTGCTAGTTGCTAATTAGACTGAAAAATAACCTAATTACGTATTAGCTAATAGTTAGTTGATTGGAGTCTATTAAAAAAACATAGCTCGTCTATTAGCTAAAAAAAATAGCTAATAACACATCGTTTCTGTGCTTTTCAATATTTACTCCTATTATATCATCCATTGCGTCAAAACAAACAAACAAACACATGGATGGAACATGGAAGCCATACGAACCTGAATCACACAGTAGGAATTTTTCAACGTATCTCCATGTCGACGTACGATCGATTCAGGTAATCAGTTTACTACTAATAATATGGTTATTAAGGTCAGCGACAGAGCTAGTACTACCGTGAAGACGACGACGTGACCAGCTAGTCTAGACCAAAACCAAATTGGACATTATACGTAGCTAGCTAGTCCAGGTTCTTCTCCTCCTATACTAGCTACAGTACCTCCTCATCATCGCGACACGATAATTCGTCGGAAATCGATGCCGGACCCTAAAGTCTCTCGCCACATTAACTGCTGTTCCTCCCCGCCAGCAGACGGTCCGTGATGCCACGATACTGCGCGATAGAATATGTGGTGCACGAGCCCCCCTCGGCCGCAATGGATTGCGGCGCCCCGTGGGTTCACATGTGCCCGAATTGTGGCGTGACAGGGACGTCGTGTAACACCATTTTTCTTTTATATTTTGTAGCAGGAGCATAAATATATATAAAATTGTTCCATTGGATCGTTTCCTGACAAAAAAAAAAATAGCATGTCATATGCAATGTTCCGATACTAATTTAGTATTTTAAAAATAAACTATTATAAAACTAATTACATCGCCATATGTTAATTACAAATCTATTAAGGTAAATGAACTCATCATTAATAATAGATTAATCTCGTGAATTAGTCTTGGCTGATAAATTGGTTTTTTTTTAATTACCGTATTTTTAACAGATTAAATTAAAGCCGCAAAATTTTATGTGACATGACTATTTTTTTTTTGCTAGGCAAACGAACCCCCTAACTACTACTCTACGTACTTCCAGACTTCCTGTGGGATGACTGCTGACTAGGCTGTGAGCTTTGGATCTGTTCCTCTATCTTTACTCCAAGAAACCGGTTAATCTCCGGGACCGATCAGCTCAACAAGCGAGTAACGTTTACCACTTTGCGACGAAACCTTTAGCCATACGCCCTCGCAAGTTGAGAGAAGGAACAGGCCGGAAAAAAGCGGGATGATGCAGCGGTCGGTCCTTGCGAACGAAGACAGCAGACAGATTTCCCCGGAGTCTCGCAAATACTAGTACAGGCAGGCGGTCGTGATGTCCGGTCCCGACGTCGATCCGGTCCTTTGCGTGAGCTTTACCCGTCCGTTCTCTCTCTCTCTCCAGCCAAATCTGTCTCGCTAACCTCTCGCCGTCCGTCCAGGTCCATTGAACACGCAGCGCGAAACAAAGAGCGTTTTCACCCGGTCCTAGCTACTGTAGGCTGGCTCCTCCTACTCTCAAGCTCCTCGCCTCCTCTAGCTCTAGAAGTACAGTAGAAGTAGTAGTACTGTACTCCGTACGAGTATAAGGAAATTAATTAGCGACAAGCCTGCGCCGTCAGTCAAAAACAGCTTCTGGTTGTGACCGAAACCTCGGCAAGGGTGGTCGTAAAAAAATGGTGCAGCATTGACCCCTGCGGCGAGCACTATGTGTGTCTATTCTGTTCAGAGAAAGGATGTTTGGTCAGAATTAGGCAAAGGCACGGTCTAGTATTTACTTGTTGACAGTTGGCCGGTTTTGATTCCATTAAACATTACTACTTTGTCCTGGCTCCCCAAGTTTGGAGCTCGCCAAGCAAGAAACCCCAGCAGCCATCAACTATAATCTTTGCCTCACCTAAACTAGATCTACTACTACTAGTACATTGTTTTTCTTGAACGAACATGAAATATTCTATTTTTTAGAAAGAATAAAAACAGTTCGAAGAAGAGACGAAAAGCTATACGCTCCATACTACACTAGTAGGCTCCGTCCGACCAAAAGGCCGGTCAATACGTCGTCACTCGTCGCCAGGAAAACCCAAACCCAACGAGGGGCATTTCCGGCAAATCGCCCCGCCCTTTCGTCAATTCGTCGCCCCCCGATCTTTTGTACGCATGTGTGGTGTATTTTCTTGACTCGCGGAGCCACCACCACCCGACCCGGCGACCGTCGTCATCAAGCATCCGCAGGCCGACATGCTCTCTCAACCCTCCTCCAGTTTCCAGTAGTCACCACCGTCACCCGCCTCCCTCCCTCCCACCCACTCGCGACAAACAGGCGTACTCCTCCTCGGCGTCGGCGTCGCCGTCGCCATCACGGTCAGTCACGTCTCCTCCTGGTCCAGCGGGCAACCTCCACTGCCCTTCGTCTTCGTCCTCCTCCGACCCGGCGGGCCACCCGGGGGAGGGGCCCAGTCGCCAACTCTTCTTCTACTAGTCGTAGCCAAAGTGTGTTCCATTCCGCCACCACATTCGCGTGCGCGAATTCCACGGCCCCTTGTTTGTTTATGCGGCGGGGTCTTCTCTCCTCAAGCTCAGCCCCAGCCCAGCTGCTGATTCGCCGCGCGACCGGGGAAAGAAGAGGACAAGCGCGTGTGCGCGTGATGGCGACGTGCGCTCTCTTCTCTTCTTTCTTCTCCGTTCTCCCTCATGAGGACCCCGCCCGGACGGACTTGGATATTCTTCTCTTCTCCCAGCTGGGGGTCATCGAGTCCCCCCGCCCCCTCGCTCTTATATAACCAAGGCCCGTTACGAGCCATCGCCACTCGAACAACGCTCAGGCACCTCTCTCTCTACCCCTCTTCCTCTCCCTCTTCTACCTCAAGTCTTCAGTTCTCTTCTTCTAGCTACACACCCCGGCGGGCCTAGCTAGCTATAGCTCGGACGACGGACGTCGAGGGGGAAAGGAGATAACTAGTCCAGTCAGCAGATGGATCCATGGATCAGCAGTCAGCCTTCTCTGAGCCTTGACCTGCACGTCGGCCTGCCGACGCTCAGCCTCCACCACCACCAGGCGCCGGTGGCCGTCGCCTTGGCCAGGCCCAAGCTGCTCGTCGAGGAGAACTTCCTGCCTCCAAAGAAAGAACCAGAGGTATACTCCTAGTCCTCCTACATGTAACGCAAGAACAGCAGATGGATCCATTCATTCTTGCTTAATCATATCGGTGACTGCGAGCTAACGGATTGTTTCCTTGATTTGACGATGACCCCACCCAGGTGGCGGCTCTCGAGACGGAGCTGCAGCGGATGAGCGAGGAGAACCGGCGCCTGACGGAGGCGCTGGCCGCGGTGGCGTCCAAGTACGAGGCGCTGCGGAGCCAGTACACGGAGATGGTGGCCACCGCGGGCACGGGCACGGCGACGGGCGGCGGCGGGAACCCGTCGTCGGCGTCGGAGGGCGGGTCGGTGACGCCGACGCG
The DNA here is from genome assembly GCA_009763385.1 of Coix lacryma-jobi var. lacryma-jobi. Taxonomy (NCBI): domain Eukaryota; kingdom Viridiplantae; phylum Streptophyta; class Magnoliopsida; order Poales; family Poaceae; genus Coix; species Coix lacryma-jobi. The sequence continues at coordinate 176,074,705 of CM019822.1, read as the reverse complement.
GAAGCGCAAGAGCGAGAGCATGGACATGATGGACACGGCGCCGGCGCCGCCTACCACCGCCGCCGCCAGCGCGCTGCACGGCACGCACCCGCACCTGCACCACCAGCAGCAGCAGCACCCGGCGGTGCCGCCGGACCAGACGGAGTGCACGTCCGGCGAGCCGTGCAAGCGCATCCGGGAGGAGTGCAAGCCCAAGGTGTCGAAGCTGTACGTGCACGCCGACCCCGCCGACCTCAGCCTGGTCGTCAAGGACGGCTACCAGTGGCGCAAGTACGGGCAGAAGGTGACCAAGGACAACCCCTGCCCGCGGGCCTACTTCCGCTGCTCCTTCGCCCCGGCCTGCCCCGTCAAGAAGAAGGTGCAGCGGAGCGCCGACGACACCTCCATCCTCGTGGCCACGTACGAGGGCGAGCACAACCACGGCCAGCCACCGCCGGCGCCGTCCCAGGCGGCGCACGACAGCTCGGCTCCGGCAGCGGGCGCCGGCAAGAACAACGCCGCTGCCAAGCCGCCGTCGCCGCCGAGGCCGGCCGCTGCCGTCGCCCCGGCGCCGCACCGCCCGCAGCTGCTGCAGCTCCACCACCACCACCACAGCCAGCAGCAGCAGCAGCATGACGCCGTCGTCGCGATGAGCGGCGAGCCCGTGGCCGCGGCGGCGTCGGAGATGATCCGGCGCAACCTCGCGGAGCAGATGGCCATGACGCTGACGCGGGACCCCAGCTTCAAGGCGGCGCTCGTCACCGCGCTGTCCGGCCGCATCCTCGAGCTGTCGCCGACCAAGGAGTGAACTGACGACAGACGCATCGGATCGGATCGAATTGGCATCACATCACACGAGATTCTTGCTCAGATTGGCGTGCGCGCACGCGGCAATGATCAGCCAACCGCGCTTGCTTGGCTGCCTGCCTCCTCTGTTCACGTCCGTACTGTTAGAGCGAAACAGCAATAACAGAACACGACGACATGAGGGTCTGCAGCTGTGCACGAGGAAGAGAGAGGAACGAACGGAGTCCGCGCGGCTTCCGGCTTGACATGATCATCACGTCACGCCGGGGGTGATCGACGATGTAATGTAACATGCGACATACTAGCACAGGAAAACAACATGAAATTGTACACAATCCCCTTTGTACTGTTGTAGTTGTAGCTGTAGGCGAACTGTTCATCCATCCAATTGATCAAATGAAATCATTATAATTTTTTTTTTCAAAATACACAGAAGGTTTGTCTGTTTGAATTGAAACGTGGTCGCTCGTACTGCCGAGTGCTGGTATGTTTCACGAGACTACTGTAATAATTAACAAATTTTGAATTTGAAAAGTTCATTCATAAGAACTCCCTACTCCTGTGTAGGTGTGACTGATCAGTGGGCCACGCGCGCAATCTTCCTCTGTGCATGCTGAACTGCTGGAGTGCTGCTGGGTCTTCTTCTTATCCACAAAAGGAGGTTTGCCGAGAATTGGGTTTGAAAAGCAGGCGACCCGGCGGGATGGTGCGTGGGCCCAGGCGCCAGACCACAAGGAAAGCCCCTCGTCCCCGCGGGTTGCCATCGGCTTGCCGGGGGTTGGCCGTGCCCCACGTGCGACGTTTTGTGCTGTTCCATTGACTGTGCTGTGTGCATCGCATATCGTCGCCTCGCATCGCCGCGGGAGGAGGGAAGCTGGGTGGAAACGCAAACCCGCCGCGGCGGCGGGGCTGGCGCCAGTAGAGCCCAGTCTCCTGGGCTGGAGGGCCGTGGGGCCTGTGGGGCTAGTCAAACACGTGCGGTCGGTCCGGCGGGTCCGGCGCTCCACGACTCGGCTCGGCTACCCCCGTTGCCGTTCCGTTCCGTTCCGCCCACGGTGCCGTCGGAGCGCTGCAAGCCGCACCGTGCTGGTGGCCTATATCTGCCTAAGCTAGCGTCGATACCAATCACCAACCGGCGACCACGCCATTGACAGATTCTCACTCACTCGTGGCGTCGTTCGTTCAGGTAGGAGGTAGCCGTCGTCAGTTCACAGGCACTCACCACTTTCACACTACTTACGACGAGCGAATCACCTAGCCTCTACTCCAGTCTAGAAAGAAATATCGTCACGGGCAGGGGTCAGGGGACGAAAAGGAGGAACACGGGTGGAAGGAACTGGACTGGCAACCGTAGAACGAAATCCAGAGTGCATGCTGCCATCGTCGGTCTGTCACGATCCAGCCTGTCCGTCCGTCCGTCCGTCCGTCCGTCCGTCCAGCGAGAGAGAGAGACAGAGAGGTCTTTCACGGGAAGGTTCGGAGGTCGCCGCCCGTCGCGATCACCGCACGACTGGCCGGCCACAACATGGGGCGGTGGACGACCGGCCGGACGGACTACTCCTCTCCTCCACCCCCACTATATTGACCGGCCGGGACGCTGCTGTATCTGTCTGCCTGTGTTTTTTTATTCCGTCGGCCAACCGTGCGGGCGCCGCAATCCGCCCGCCCCAGCTGGATCAAGTGGATTCCACCCGGCCGCGACGACGACGACGACGACGAGGGGGCGGGCGGACCTCGCTCGATGATCCGTCGTAGCGCCGGTGAAGTTGTAGCTCACTTGTTTAGTTGTTTTCTACTCTACTCATACTGAACCTCCCTGGGTTGGAAAATTCCGCTTCGTTCGTCAGGCTGGAATTGACGCCGTGCTATGTATGGATGGATCGTGGTCGTGGCTGTTATATATGGTGGGGTGGGCTGGGCTACTGATGGTAGATGATGCGCTTAGCTTAGACAGTTAGTCTGGTCTGGTACCCGTCATTTTCTTCTCGTGCACACGGAGTATATACTATTGTTTGCTTCTTTGGAAAACCAGTCTGCTTCGTTTTTGGATTCATTTAGATGATGCAACGATCGCGTGGTCGTATACGGAACTGCATGCGCTCTCAGTCAAGCGCACGACCGCAACTTTTGGGTGTACAAGTCGTCCGGTAGCGGCCCACGTTTGACTAGGCGGGAACTGATGCCCTACTAAGCGCAGACACTGACCCCACAACAGGCAACTGTTTTTGACATTCATCAAATCTAGCTCCACATCTTAATCAACGGATGCATTATCAGAATCACACATATATGATCGGTAATCAAGGGAAGGGAACCATGCATTTCGCTCCTTCCTAACTCGCGACTCAAAATTCTTGTGTAGTTGTTGTGCACTACCTTGTTTTCTACCGTCTCCGTTTGTCCCCCACCGAGCTAAACTAGCTAGCTTCACTGTCCTTGCCCTTGCCTGCATTGTGGTGGTACTTCTAACCCGCAATCTCTTCCAGTATTAGCGTCAGGCCTTCCTAGTTCCTACTTGCACATAGGCCGCCAGGCCTCAATCTTTCGCAATCGCTGGAGTCTGCGAATCACAAGTTTTTAGACCCTTCTTAAATAAAACTAGAAAAAGAATCCACTTATCATGATGATACAGTGTCTTTGATTAAAAGGAGCTGGACTAACAGAAGCAGAACCATCAACTATGGTTGAGACATAAAAGAGAAGGCTATGGAATTGCGGTGGCCCGTGCATGCGGCATCAGTGGATGAATGAAGAAGAAAAGAAGCACAATGTGAAAAAAAATATTCTATGGCATATTTAATATTTAATGATATTAATTTGAGTTTTTTTATATAAATTTGGTCAAAATTTGTGTAATACCTAACGTGGGATAACCCTGCGCGGCTGTCCGATGTCCAATGGAACATCACCAGAGAGAGATCCCATCAGCAGTGATGACAATTGGTTGAGGGACTGTGTATCACCCGAGTCTATCAGCCCAAGTAAGATCGTGTGGATCGGGCAAGAAGCTTACGGCCCAGCAGTCTCTCCATGCCAACGACTCAGCCCAAGCAAGACCGTGTATCCGGTAAGAAGCCCAGTAGTTCTCCATGGCAACGAGCGGAGTGGGCTTGGCCCAAAAAGTAAAACATAAATAAAAACGAGAACAAAAACTCGTGGTCGGCAGGATTCGAACCTGCGCGGGCAAAGCCCACATGATTTCTAGTCATGCCCGATAACCACTCCGGCACGACCACCGTGATGCTATTCATTCAACGTTTTTACTTAAGTCAAAAAGCTAGCGAAGGATTTTGTTGATTGTTCGCATTAAAGGCTCATGGATGAGTAGGTGCCACGTCGTGTGCCGTCTCTTCTCGCGAGATCGCCGGCTTTTATGCTGTGCAGTGGCGGGTGAGCTCGACGGGATGAGGAGACCCGATGGGACCGACCGAGATCGATCGACCAGCAGTGCACCGTTTGGAGGGTTCCTTAACTACCGGCCTCCACGCCAGCCGGTCCGAATCCGTCCACAGATCGACCACAGCAGCAGATGGGATCGATCTCGGATGTGCTCGACCGATCGATCGGTCAGTCCGTCGTCAAGTCACTAGCCATGCACTCCACTTCCACTCCATCGCTGGCGGCTACCTCGGTCATGCATGATGCGAAATGGCAGCTACTCCGTGTCTCCGTGGGCAAAAAGGCCACCTCGCGCCCGGCGCACCCTGGCAGCTAGCTCACCGCCGACGTCGACGCCGACGCGTCCTGCCTGCATTGGCGGCCGGTCAGCCGAGGAGCAGCAGCAGGCCCGATTTTATTAAATCAATCAGCGTTCTCGGCCGCTTGCTTGCTTCTGGGGTTAGCCTTGTCTTGGGGTCCCTGGCGGCTGGCGGGCCTGCTGCTGCTGGTGCTGGGACGGACGGGACGGGGGGCCATATGGCCGATGGGGCGCTAGCTTGACACTTGCAGCATTCACGCCCATGCCAGCCGGGCGCGGGTTGCTTTCACCCGCGTGATCGATCTCTCCAGCACCGCGTCGTCGCCGATCAATGAAATGATAGGGGAACGGAAGGGACGGAATAGTTGGTTGCTGGCGGACCATATGACTACACGTACATGCACCAGACATTCGGACTGAGGCGGCGGCCCCATGTTGGACACTTGGACTTGATGATGGTCCTTTTCTTCCCAGCAGTCCCGAATGTGTCTGTAGTAGGCGGTCTAGTTGGATCCTGCAGGCAGCACTGCTGATCCACCTGTGTTAACTTAATGTCCTGTCAAAGATAATCGCAATGCCATTGCCATGCATGCACCAGTACTATCTAGCATATGGGTCCAGAAGACTTGACGTACATCGAAATACAGTGGGCAAAGCCACACTGAAGAATCTGGGCCTTCCTTCCAACTTACAACTTTTTTCAGTTCCTTTTCACCACATCAATATTTGAACACATGCATAGAGCATTAAAGATTGGTAAAATAAATAACTAATTGCACAGATTAGTTGTAAATCACGAGACAAATCTTTTAAGCTTAGTTAGCAAATGATTGAACAATGTTTATCAAAATACAAACGAAAATATTACAAGCAAAGTTTGAAAAAAAATCATCATCTAAACAAGGCCCTGGTGGTTTTCCCCGGCCCCTTCGTCTACAGTATACAATTAGTAACACAGTAGTCTATAGGAAACGGCGGAATGTTCTTTTCTGGGGCAGCTGCCAGTCTGCCACGGTCCGGCAACAGGAACACGACGACGTGTCGCGTGCCCTCACCGTACTAGCGCCATCTCCTCCGTTGCCGCCCCGGCCCTCGAGATCTTCTGTCCACTCCGGGTCCGGGCGATCCACTCCACACGCCACACGGCCCACGCCCACTTCGACGCGCGCGCGCGCGCGCCTCGCGCCCTCGCCCGCCGAGCCGTCTCGTGCTCTGACTCTGACCTGTTGCGCGCGCGATGGCGTCGTCCGCCGGCGACATCGGGGAAGCAGCGGAGGCGACGACGCCCACGAGGAACCGGAGGACGATCCACGACTACCTCGGCGAAGGCGAGGACGACGGCGACGAGGCCTCGCCGCTTTCCCCGGAGACGCCGCCGCGGCTGCGGCTCCCGAGGTTCACCTGCGCCAGGATCCGGTTCGGCAGGAAGCGCGGCGGCGGGAGGGGTGGCCGGAAGGACGCCGCCGCCGCGGCCGAGAAGAGCGAGGACGCGTCCGTGGACTCCTCAGGTGCGCGCCGCGCCGCGCGCGCGCGCGTGGTCACTCTCTCTTTTGAACTTCCACGTGTACGTCGTCTTCGTCTAGTTGCGCTGTCGATCCATCCCTGCTGAGGCCTTGCTCCCGGCCATCATATACATGTCGCAGGATGGAAGCAGGCGGCAGCGGCGGCGGGAAGCAGCAGCAGCGGCAGAGTGGCGGCCGGACAAACCGGGATGAGCCTAAGCATGCTCTTCCTCCTCGCGAGGACATGCGTGGAGCTGAACCGGATGGCCGAGGTGCGCGCGCAGATGGAGACGCTCCTCAAGGAGATCCGCGACGAGGCTAGCAGGGTGAAGGGCGGCGGCGCCTCGGATCACGTCGTCCTCGTCGCGCCGAAAGCCTGCAACAACCTGCAGTCGACGTCGACCACCACCACCACTACCAACACCGCGTCGTCGAGCTGCGTCTCGGACACGAGCACCACCAACTGCCTGGAGATCCGGCGCGGCGAGGACGGGGAGCGGCGGGCGTCGGAAGCAGAGCTGGAGACAGAGCCGGCTGCACGGCGCAATCAACCGCCAGCGTGCAGGTGCGGCGACACCGAGCAAGACACTCCTGATCAGGTACAGTGCAGATCTTTGTTCGCGCTGCGTTGCGTTGGCCGTTGGGTGTATGTATGCCGTCGTCCGGAACGGAATGAATGAGCTGGCACGTCACTCCTGATCCTCTGATCTTGGTGGCGTTTGCTTGTAGTGTTGGGTCCAGTCGTCGTCGTCCGACGACGACGACGGCGAGTTCATCGAGCTGGAGAGAGGGCGGTTCGGCACCGGCGGCGGGAACTCCCAGCGAGGCGCCGTGGTCGTTGACGAGAGCGACGACGACGACGAGTCGTGCGAGCGGCGGCGCGAGGGAGGTGTCTCCGCGCCGGAGCTGGAGCGGAGGCTGCACGAGCTCCAGCACCGGCGGGACAGGGAGCGGATCGAGGCGCTGGAGTCGGCGCTGCGGCGCGCGCAGCGGAAGCTGACGGAGAAGGAGATGGAGGCGCGGCTGTGGCAGGACACGGCCACACTGGCGCTGGGGCAGCCGCAGCCGCCCATGCCCCGGGACGGACAGTGAGTCAGTCAGTGACCTTGCGCTTGCACCGCAGTTGCAGCTGCTAGCGTGCCGTACGTTGCTTGGCGCTCGGTTTTTCTGTGTGCCAGCGGGGGACTTGCGGAAGCTGGTGTGTTTAGTAGACTTTAGAGCCCGTTTGGTCGTTGTAATCTGTACTGTAGGTTAACGGGCAATGCCAAGGTACATCCTTTACCTATAAGGAGGTAATATCTCAAATAAATCTAAACAGTTGATTTTCATATTTTATAAATTACTTAATAAATTAAAAAAATTTAGGAAAGCAAAAAATAATCCCTGTTCATTCCCCTGATGACGGAAGAAAAGATTATGGGGAATCCTTCTTTCTCCTTGGAAACTTCCGTTCATCTGATACGTTCAGGCTAACCACGATACACGCTAATAACGAGCACTAACCACGTATACACGTGTATAAACTCGATTTAACCACGTAAACACACGCCTGCACTCCAACGTACATACGTATGTACAAACTCTAACCATGCACGCCGCGCGCACGTAAATGTTATTCACGTACACACGTCCACACACCTGACGATGCACACACGTTACGTGACCATGCGTGTGCGCACACATAACACACCCACGTTATTTACACGTATACACACAATCTTATCCCATACAAAATCAAGTGTATAAGTTACGTACAAAACTGTATGGTAATAAAAATATATATCAAAGTCCAAAGATACAAAATGGAAAAGATTTACCATACCAGACTGATCACACATGCATCAATCAAATTTAGAAAAAAGATTTTATATCTAAAACTTTCCTTATTTATCCTATTTTATATAACTAAAAATTCAATAAATATATAATTCATCTATATCATAATCGTCCGGCTCACAGTCATTTAGAGGTACCGCAACAATTCCTATAGGTTAACCATGTATATAAGTTGCTCTTTATTACCTCTGACAGAATATTACCGTAGCTCGGTCCTTCGATCACTCGATCAAATTACTAACTGGCGGAGGGTGAATGGGGGGCGGCGGCGAACCTGAAAGAAATGCAACTAGCATGTTGGTGCATGGTATGCATGCTGTCCCTTGCCCGAGCTAGGCAGCTCACACGCTTTAACACTTACGATCACTCGTACAGCGTCGTTCAACCACCCGCCTTTCTCACGCCCTTGTCGCTTCTTTCGATCGCATGCTTAAGTGCTTAGTTACCATAAATTTAGGCTCTCACATCACAGAGTCACACACCGGCAAAACCCCTCTCAATTCGTTTCTTTCAACCACGCACCTTGCATCTGGCCCTCCATAATTTAGGCTCTCCAATTCGTTTCAATTCGGGCGTCGACCGGAGGAGCATTGGGCAAGTCTTCCTCAACCAGCAAGTCGTCGGTGCCGCAACCAGCAACAAGCGCTCCTTCGTCAAGAGGCCGGGCCGAGAAATCGTGCTCTAGCCGAAAGAAGAAGAGCAACCAGCAGCAGCCCGCCATGAAGGACGACGCCATGCCGATGACCCGGGAGAACCACCACTTGTGGAGCTGCTGTTCCTCGTTCCAGCGTCGCAGAGCGGCAGCAGCAGGCACCACCACCATCCTCCTCGTCGTCATGGTATCGATCCTGTGGCTTGCTAATGCTACCCTCGTCCAATCTGGTTACGTGCGTGACGAGGTCACGACCGAAGAGTTCGACCTGATGGCCCGTACGCATGACGAAATATTCGGCATCGTACGTGCAACGTCGATAGCGTCTGCCTTTCCAAAACTAGAGTGCAGAGGCCATCCTTACTTAGGGGCTAAAGACTATGAACGTATCATCGACGGAGGTGATGGCACGCCGCCGGGGAGGTTTATAAGGGTTCCCCTCCGCGGCGAAACCGCCGAGGACAGAGCCGCAATCATACTTAGCGACAGTGACCTGTATGTGTTAGCCTTCGAGAACAACGAAGGCACCTGCTATGCGTTCTACGGGTACGAGCACCTGTTCCCGGGGTCTGAAGTCCTAAACCCTGGTGGTTTCGATGGTAATGGGAGACAATGGGACGAGACGTATAACAAACTCATAGAGGGTGGTAGAAAAAACCTGGAAAAGATACCCTTAGGGAAGAAGTCGGAGTTGAAAGCTGTGCGAACACTTGCCTTGTACAGAGGCGATACTAGAACCTCCTCTGCAATTAGCACAGCATTGGTTCAAAACATCGTAATGTTTCCTGAAGCGTTAAGATTTCCATTGATCCGTGAACTATTTAGCGGTGAGCGTTGGGAGACGGAGACATTCCTCACCGAAAGGCTTGTCAATTATACGAAGAATTGGGTAAAAATATCCGTCCTTTTATGGAATTGGGACAACGACGGAATATGGCCCAACAATGGTGATACTAGAAAGCTCATGAAAGAGACAGGGATCTCCAACGCGAATGATGCCCTTGGTGGTACGGATCTCTTGAGGCGGCCGATTAAAATACGAGTTGGTCGTCGTGCTAGTTAAGCTAGTTAAGCTTATGGACTGCTAGTACCGAAGCTTATGTATTTCCTTCTTTCAAGCTCTATGAAGTGTGTATGGAGTTATAACTATGTGTTCCTTTCTTTTAGAGTGATAGGATGTATTCCTCTCTGTACGTGTCTGTGTTTGAAGATGTATTCCTCTCTCTACGTGTATGTGTTCGTTGTATCCAACGACAAATTAAATAAAAATGCTGATTAACAACCCAATGCCTCATCATTTGCATATGCAGTTTTCTAGCATTATTTACTACAGGAAAACATATCTGTTGTTCAATTATATATGTTGGTTGATCGAGCGCAGCAAATATTCTGTGGTGTCCATGCTAATTTCCATGTATTGCAAAATGCAAAATACCAATCTTGCTGGTCCTTTGCAGAACTTCTTCATGGTTACCTGAAGCTCATCATCTAGCACGCTAAGTTTGGCTCTAGCATAAAGCCTTCATAGCTAAAGTAGGGAATTTCATATGGTTTTAGCAACATAAACAAGCAATGAAATGATTCTGAGAGCCGCCATCATCTTTGCACCACTGTTATAGCGGAGCCAAATCAGCAAAAAGCGTAGCATACACCATACTATTAGTTATATTTATATGTTCAGGAGCGTTATTTTGATTCAGAACACGGACATCATTAGACGATGTTGCATGTTAGACCGACAGAGGTGTCCATGTGAGAAAATGATGTAAACGACCAAAGATTTGAGAAAGTTAACAACAATATCCTTGTGCTAAGAAATCTGTGGTAGTAAGTAGTATGCTTGCTTTACAGCATGCATTGGGTACGGTGTTGATTCCTTAAGAAGGCTGACATTATTTTAGGCTTTATTGGTTCAATGGATTAACAAGCACAACAATTTGCTGAAACCACGATCATCAAGAGAGAGAAACATAGTGAGAGACAAAACTGAAACAACTGCAAAAACATAGTTATTGTCAGAGATTAGTGTAACACTCCGGTGTTTAATTAATTAAAATTAAATAGAATTTAATTAGGAAAATGGCCAAAATCCTAGATGGAGAAAAATTCTAACCAGATGTTTATTGCATTCATGCCGTTGCATAATTTTTATTGGGTGAAAAATAATTTATTAAACCCATTTAGGGCGAATCGAATTTATTCTATTTAGAAAAGAAATAAAAGATTTATAAAAGCTTTACCAAATCAAACTCAAAGTTTATTTGCAAAACCTAGGAAAAATATTTCCAAAAATTTCAAACTCATTTTGATTTCAAACTGTTTTCAAACTAGATTTGATTTTGAATTCAAAAGAAATTTATAAAAGAAAATTTAAAAGAGAAAAAGGAAAGGAAATGGCAAGGACCTCACTACCTCTCTTCTCATTTCAGCCCTACTCGCTTCCCCACCTCTCCACCTGCGCCTAGCCCAAGTCCCACCGACGGCCCGCACCCCTCCTGGCCCAAAGCCTCTCCTCCCTCACTCGCCTCGGCCTTTTGCCGATCAGCCGGCCCACTCCCCACTCCCCCCCCTTTCACCGCCGCGGGCCAGGTCCCCTCTCCCCTCGCGCTTCCCATTTGGGCCGAACTCGTGCGCCCTTCTGGCCCAGCGTCGAGCCGGTCGTGTCCACCTCACCCCGCTCCCGCTTCCCGGCCCAGCAGTCCTCTACCGCCTTGCGTGCACGGAGGCCCACCAAGCCGCGCAGCGCCGCTCCCCGCACTTGAAAAAAGGCCGGCCCAACACAACCCGCTCACCCCCCGACCCACCGGCGCAACTGTAGCCTAGTGCACCCCGCACCGCGAGCACGCGCTCCCCACGCGCCGGCACAACACCTCCCCTCCCCGCTGCCGCTGACAGGTGAACCCAACAGTCAGGCGTCTCCCTCCTCCCAACCTGCAGCGCCCGCTCGCCCAACTCCCCCCTCCGCCCTACGCGTGGCACCACTCGTTTGCATCGCCCGACCCCCCTCTCCTCGATCTGCTGAGAGCGGACTACCGCCGCAACCTACCCCTTTCCCCCTGCCTACAAGAGGTACAAATCCTCTTCACGCGCCAGCTCTCTTTTCCCTCTTTCGGCCACAACAGCCATTACTGAGCAGGCTGCCGAGCTCCACTGCGCCACCCGCATTTCCCAAGCCCCTCCCCGGCTCCGCGGTGGTGTCGCGAGCCTACTCCGCCCTTCCTTCGCACCATTCAATGGTCGGGTCGCGTCTTCCTCGCGCTCGCCGGAGTTCTAAGCCACGGGCCGTCTCCTCCGTCAATGGGCTGCTTCACCGAGCCACCACCGACGCTGCAAACCCCTCCAACAAAGTCTCGGTGAGCTCCGCATCGTTTCCCACTCCCTCCCGCGGTCTCCAGTGGCTTCTAGCGCCAAACCGAGCGAGTTCGGGCGAACCTCCAATGGCGTTGCTGCGGTGAGGCAGTACGCCACTGTGTGCACACCGTCGGCGGCCACGCTACTCACCCCTTCGCCCCCTGGCCGTCCAGATCTAGATGGATGGTTTAGTTTAGATCGACACCACGGACCGGTATACACCGGGCCCGTGAGGCCGTAGGCGCGATCCACCGCAGCCACCGCCCGTGGTCCATAGACAGCTGGCGCACCGAGCCAGTGGTACAGCGCCATGTGGCACACATCAGTGCCACACAACGTTGCAAATAACACCCCCAACTTCTGGTGAATCAACCCGTGGTCCGAGTACACTGTGTGATGAGTCTCTCGAATCTTGCGATCCAGCCCGTGTCATTTTGAGTAAATGAGGCGCGGTCCTCGCCCCTTTTCTTTTTCTGATTTTATTTATTTAAAACACAAAACGAGTTCAAACAATTTACAGAATTGCCACCCAACTTCAAACGCTTATAACTTTTGCGTTTTAAGTCTGATTTGATCCATTTAACTTGCGTTAGATTCCTCTCGTCGAGCTCTACGTAGTAGAACCATTTACTTACTGTTTTCATACTGTTGATGTACTGTTATTTATTATGTATGGTTGGGCCCTGTTTGATGCTTAATCCAACAAGAGTGCGAGCTACGCAGAACCCCAGGATCCAGCTTGTGCCTTCGTCGATCCGACCCAACCCGAAGGCAAGTGTCCTTGAACATATTGCTCCCGTATTTATTTTACTTTTGAGTTAGAGTAGTTAGATCTAGTAGTTGCATGAGTGTCTTAATACTGAATCTCGTGTTAAGGTTTACTAGCATTTGATTATATTTTCCTTGACGTCTGGTTCGAGGATGTTGGGTAGATGTCATGTTTAGCCCTGCTGTCTTGGGATAAGATGGTTGGTAATTAAATATTAAATCTGATTAATGAACTTTGGAACACTGTGGACTGGTAATAAAGTTGTAGTATGGTGAGTAGGTATATCCGGCAGGATGGACCGTGTGGTGTGGTTGCCATGGACTTGGCATATGGTTGCCGTGTGACTCGGCGTTACGGTTTGCCATAGACTTGGTGTTGGTTTGGGTTTGTGGTTTGTTATCCTTCTTGGATCCCTAGGACCCGGTTCTCGAAGCCTATAACCCGACAAAATAGCGCAAACCATGAGGCCTATATGGCTCTAGGACTGGCTAATTAATTAGTTTCCCCCAAGTTAAGGGTTTACACGGGGTTTGTTTAGTGGCTAAAGAGGGGGCTTCTGCAGTGGTGCGTTTATCCACTGTTAGTGGTAAAACCTTAGAGGTACGTGTAAAACGGACTTGGCGGCGGCTTTTGTAACAGACTTGTAGTGAACCCTGCTGACTCACCTTGGAAGTGGGTCAAGAGGCTAGCTACCTCGGGCACAAGGACAACACGACTCATGGGTAAAGATGTGCGAACTCTGCAGAGTATAAAACTGATATATTAGTCATGCTCACAGTCACGAGCGGGCTTGGACTTCTTCGAGATTAGTTGGGCGGTTCTGGTTTCTGGATCGGGTGGCCTGATGGACTTCAGGTGTGGTTGGCCTGATGGACTTCACGTGTGATTTGTCTGATGGAATTCAGGTGTGGTTTGCCTAATGGACTTGAGGTGTGGGTTGTGCTTGGTGTGACTCCAAGTGTGGTTGCATGGTGGACTCCAAGTGTTGGTTGCTCGGTGTGACTCCGAGTGTGGTTTTGCTCGGTGCGACTCCGAGTGTGGTTCCTTTCCTTTGGAGACTGTGGTTATAACCTAGTAAATAGGTGCATAGGATTAATAAGAATAATAGGATATGTCGTTTTAGGCGCTTGAGTCAAACAGAGTCAGCCTACCTTTGTTATTAGCCTCATAAACATATATTTTCTACACTTGCGGAGTACATTTCGATGTACTCACCATTCCTATTTGTCCTCCTGCTACCCCACCCAGACGCAGGAGTCTACGGCGAGGACCAGGAGTACCCAGGAGACGGTGGATTTGACCCCAACGACCTATACTAGGATGGCGCAACCTTCGGTCGACCTTTCTATGGAGATGGCGTCCAGTTTCTGCGAGTCTATATTAGAGTCTACATGAGAGTTTGTACTTTTTCTTTTGGACCCGAGGGTCATTTTTTTAATAAAGTTCGATATATTAATAAAGCATTATTTTGATATTTACTATGATGTCGATATATGTATGAAAACTGATCCTGACATACATATATTGTGCCCTCGATTTTGTTCTTAAAATCGGAGTGCAACAATTAGTGTCACAACAATTCTACTACCTCCTCTAAAAGAACCTTCACAAGAACAACCCGACTAAAAATCCTCTCACACGGTCACGCCACGCCCCTCAGAAAGGAGCAAAACTGAAACAACTGGAAGACAACTCAAAATACAGACTTTTGCTGCCAGTAGCATGTTGACCGAGCAGGTATAAGAGACGCTCGCCTAGGTCCGCTCAGAGTTGCGCCACCTCTTAAATCTTCACAAATCATATCATCCCATACTGGTAGCTCCTCCCTCACCAATGGCCTTTGCTGCCACCGTTTTGAAAAGAATTGTTGTTATGGTAAGAGTACCCTATTGTAGTCATTGCTTGTTTTGCAAAGAGCCCACATCCAACCTACACACAGACTGACAATGACGGAGGCAAGTATGTGGCGAGGTTTGGGTGCCGCCAAACCTAAAACATATTTAAAAAGCTGAATCTCTATCTCTATCTTCTTATATTTTATTCTATCTATTATCTATTATCTATATCTATGTGCCGCCAAACCTAAAACATATTTAAAAAGCTGAATCTCTATCTCTATCTTCTTATATTCTATTCTATCTATTATCTATATCTATATCTATAATAAATAATAGGCAAAATTTCTCCCCATTTTCTTTCGTCTGGTCTCCCTCGACTCCCTGCGTTCGACGGTCACCTGTGCTCTTCAGTCACAGTAGAGGCAAAATTTCTGCTTGGACTCCTCTTCGTTACCAGTGTCCCACCCAAACTATCCTATCAAAACAAGTTGTCTAAGGATCCAACTCAAAGATCCATATTCCATAGGTTGCCTTCCGGGAATCAAGATCTCAATATCTAAATTTAAATAGAAATTCACGTGTTCTCTGTATTTTATTCTTGGTTGAAGCCTCTACCAAAAAAAATCCAACTCGGATACGAAGTCGAATCCAAACTTGGAACACAGATAGAAGAAGACTCCATACCACCATAAATCTCTCATCAATCACGAAGCAATACAAATAACATCCAAATCAAGTACAACCGACTCCAAATAGGATATGAACCAGAAATATCAGAGCTCCACATCCTTTCCCATAAAAAAAGACAGGGATGCCAATGGGGAAGAGAAATTACGCACTTCCAGTAGCCACCGACGAAGAACTCGCGGCCCATCTTGTGATGGCATCGATTAGATTGGGTTCGGATAGGGAGGAGAGGCGGGGCGCTTCTAGATTGGATTTTGCTTTTTGTCTTGTAGAAGAGGAAAGGAAGACAATAAAGGAGGATAATATACGCGCAAAGCACCACCGTGGTCGTCGGCTTGGTATCCCAGTAGCCGCCGCCCTCAGAGGTGGACTCAACGAACAACCGGCGAGGGGAGGAGGTGCGTACAACGAGGCACAGCGGCGTGGGAAGCTGCGCCAGCGACGTTGCCAGAGCTCATGGTGTGGGGCTGCTCCGACTACCGGATCGCCAAGGACGGCCATGCGTGAGAACGGAGCTCCTCGGACTCGACCGTGCATGCATGAGGCTAGAAGAGGATAAGGAGAGAGAAAAGGAATAGAGAGGGAGAAAAAAAGAGAGGTAGATAGATAAGGTTTGCACGGTGGATATCTCGATGGGATAAACACTACAACAAAATGAGACTATAGCCCCGGTCGGCACGGTGGATATCTCGATGGGATAAACACTACAACAAAATGAGACTATAGCCCCGGTCGGCAAGGTCCTTAGCCCCGGATCCCGAGCTGGGACTATGCTTCCGGGTCTAAAGGCCTCCTCTTTAGTCCCGGCTCCGGGCACCGGGGCTAAAGCCCCCCCTTTACCCCTTTAGTCTCGGTTGGTAATACCAGACGAGACTAAAGGACTAAAGGGTGCTGCCAGCGGTGCCACGCACCAACACCCTTTAGTCCTGGCTGGTATTACCAGTCGGGACTAAAGGTCCCCTGATTTTTTTCTTTTTATTTTCTTTTCAGTTCCGTTTTTAGTTTTGTTTATTTATTTAATAGGTTTTCCAATATGTATTCTTTGCTGCTAATATATATACTAATATATATACTAATATATATATATATATATTTTATATATTAGCAACATATGACAATAAGCTTATTGCATGCATATATAATTGAATTATAGAACTACATATATATATAAATATATGCACATAAAATTACAAGCTATATAGAAATGATTCTCCAAATCTATTACTACACAAGTTGTACTCCAAAGTTAGTACTCTAAACCTATTACAAGTTGTACTCCATCCAAAGATCTACAGAGCATACAAATGATCATCATTGTTTGGAATCAATGTCTCATTGGTATTAGGGTAGAACTCGCCGTTTGGATTTATGACTTGTTCCCGAAGAAATCCTGCTATCTCTTGTATTGCTTTTTAATTGACCTTGTAGCATGATTTTTTCTTCAACCAGCCAGTCTTCAATTTGAATTTTAAAAGATATTAGTTATATCTAGATTATCAATACTAAGTCTATAGAAAATGAAAAGAGACATGTTAGGTACTTTGATGATTTCTTCAGGAATTCTATTTGATTCTATCATCATGTACTCACAAACGTAGAATCCACATAAGTTGTTACCCTGTTCTTGTCTCAAAATCCACTGTAGGATGAAAAGATTCATCTCGTAAAGATATGATATATGACATGATATAATAAAGATACACGTATGTTGACGAAGGTAAACTTACTGGTAGTGGCTTTATTGTAAGTGGCGCCTTACATTGAGTCATATGTTCCCGAGCAATGAATGTTTCCTAAACCCTAATCCGACCAATGAAACATTAATAGTTGCATCATTTAATCAGTATACACATATACAAGCTTAGTCTACTTTAAACATGCAAGCTAGGGATCGAAATTACCTTTGGATAATGTCTATCATATCTTGGTAATCTTGTTGCTGTTTGCTCAATGTGTCATAGATTAACACATTGCTCTGTCTGAGATCGATGACCATCAGTATCCAATGATAGCTGTTCATACACATGATTCATATAGTAGATTATTAGGGTTAAGTAAAATAAAATGTGCATACTTATTATTAACTATATATGTCTCACGCACTTGAAGTTTTGTAGGGAAAGAGTATTCTTTCCCTGTCTTTTTGGTTCACGAATAACGTCATGAGATTCGTACACATGTCATTGCTCCAAGTCGCTGAAGGGTTTGGAGCCTTGAAAACAACGTACGGATCAACAAACCCAACATTATTGTCATATCTATCTCTGAGCTGAGTCATCTGGTACCTGCACATATTGAGTCGATCCACAAGTACGTGTGAAAGAATACTATATACTATATACACATACTAGAGAGTTCAATGAAAATTATAAAAGAAACACTTACAAAAAATAGCAGCTAATGAGCGATTTGTCCAGTGCGTCCATTTGGCATAGCTGGTGTAATTCCTCCATCTGGACTAAGATAAGTTCATCGCCATAGAAGTAATGATGGTTCCGGATTCGAACAGAAATCCAATTGACATCGCCTCTAGAAGCCTCCATGCACCAATTGTTGATTGCAAATATCTGCGTACCGAGTACATGTAAGTGATTGAGGTTCATTAGTCTCCTGTCCAGTGCAAAATTTCGCCTCCATTCATCAACTACATCCGCTCGTGGAAACTCCAGCCCAGTAGCAATATTGGCAATCGTGGCGTACAGGAGACCGCTGTCAATAAAATAATTTTCAAGTGAGTCCATCTCAGACAAAGTGGTCTCTCTAGATTTTCTCTGTACTCTGACCATGTTTGAACCATACTGATATACCACAATTAACGGGGACAAAGGTCTTGATGTTTCCCCGAGCTGTGGAACACCCTTTCCCACTTTATTCGTGCTTGATTGTTCTTTTACTGACTTGATTAGAGAGCGTTCGTAGTCTGATTTTCGCGGAGCCTTTCGGGCTTGACGCATCTTGATACCATGTTGTTCCACCCTTTTCCTTAACTCATGTGGGTTTAACAAGAGGTAAGGCTTATGTGGGTTTATCTTCGCTTGAGCCTTGACTTTTGATTCCTCTAAAAAACTTTGCACATCTGCTTTCACAAAAATTTCTAACTCCTCATCAGTCTTTTCATAAGCTAACTTCTTGGTAACTTCTTTTCCTGATGCAGGAGCCTTCTTTTTTGGAGGTGGGGCCTTCGGTTCTGTGGCAGCGAACCGCTTCTTAGGGCCTATCTGTGGAGGCGTTGGGGGCATTCTTTGCCGGTGGCGTTGGATAGCGCGGTGGAGGCGTGGGGGGGGGGGGTGTCGGTGTTGGAGCCCGCGGTGGAGGTTGTAGCGTTGGAGCCCGTGGTGGATCAGGTTGTAGCGTTGGAGCCCACTGTGGAGATCTTTGTGCAGGAGATGGGGTTGAAGCTGTGTCCTCCAATGCATCGTCACCACCCGCAACACTATGATGCGCTGGGGAATGACGAACTGGACTATAGTTGGAGGAGTTCCTACTACGCAAAACAACGAATAGTGTGAGCATCCAATTAATATATATACATATAGGAAGTTAGTGTAAAAATTATTTCTCGTTCACTCGCACTACCTATGGTGAGGATCTTGATTAGTAGGAGGAGGTTGCGGCGGTGACACTCCAGGAATAATGATGAAGTGCTTGCGCCAGCAAATAAATGCCTTCTCCACTTCACCTAAAGTCTTCTCCCCATCTGCCCCATTGATTTCTAGTGCCACACTACCACAACCTGTCTCAACCCTATCCACCGATATGCTAGCGTATCCGGCTGCCACTGGTTGGCCATGGAGTCTTGGTGTTCTCGTGCGATCGATAGGGATTACAACATCGACAACCACCTTTTTCGTGTCATTTCCATCTAGAATGTGCAACTTATAAGTAGTAAAAGGTTCTTTAACGTCATCCACGAGGAAGCGTAGCTTGGAGTCATCTTGAATGGTTGGTACTTCCGTGGAGGCACAACTGTTTTTCAACTGATCTAGGGGGCTAATGTTCACTTGATGAGGTTGTTGTGATGATGTACCTTGCCCACTCATCATTTGACTAAGTGCCGCTTGCACTTGCCTTTTGATTTCCTCCTGCATCCATTCTTTCCGAGATTTCTCACGCTCTCGTGTTTTAAGAACATACTCCTCCAACTTGTTGATCCACTCTGCCTCCTCGTCCTTCTTTCTCTAGCGGCTTCTGTAACTTTGTCGATCCGCTTCGAAGGAATGCAACCATGAAACCGCCACAAAGCCTCTTGTACACCCACCGTGCTTAGGATTTTCTAGCGCGTACGTGAGTTCATCCTTCTCTTTGTTGGGCTTGAACTCGCCAGCCAACACCGCATTTCGTGCTTGAACTAGCCTCTGTGCTGCTCTTGAAATTTCTGGTCCCCAATCAAGCTCTATGTCATTAGGGTTTATGGTCCCCCCATGAGCGTAGAACCAATTCCTGGAGCGTTCACTCCAATTCCTTCTTATTGTCTCCGAGACTACCCCTGGCAAGCATCTCTTGTTCCTGTCTCCACGGGCGGAGCCCAGCGGAGGCGAAATTGGGCTCCCGCCCCCTTGGCCCAGGTAATTTTCTTAGAGCCCACCCCACTCACGTACGCAGGAAGAGGAGAGGCTGAATCGAGCGAGGAGCGACTCCGTCGCAGCACTCGCATCGCCGCGTCTCCGCGTCGGCGTCAAGCACGGTCGGACGGTCGGCGTTCTCGACTCCTTGCAGGCTGCAACAAGGTTGCCGCCCTCGGCCCTCCCCCATCCCCGGTCTCCTCTTGCTGTGGTGCTCGAGATCCCGACGGCGCCCGTGCCCTCGGGCCTCGGCCCTTGCTCATCCTCTGGTATCCTCTTGCTGTGGTGCTCGAAATCCTGACGAGGCGACGACTACCGTGTTTTGCGTCCATGATGTAGCAGCTGGGAGCGCCTGCTCAACACTGCCCCTCGCCCCCTTGCTGGTTGCTGCTGGGAGTGGGTTACTGCTACTGTGGTACAGGTCAGTCTTGAATCCTCAACTGGATCCCAAATCTATTTTCCCATCATTCTTACTATGTAATTTGGCATGATTTTGTTAGATTGGATCAAATTAACTAGAAATGATTTATTAATTAGGTAGTGATGGTGCGTCTGAAAAATCTCCATTCTTTTTACAAAAGAAAAAGAGATGAATCTTCTGTCAGGGAAGGGGAAGAAGGGGAAGATCCATTTGATGCTCCTGCAATACTTCAATTGGGTGATTTGGGACAGCAAAGACAAGACCAAGAAGCAGCAGCACCTCAGTTAGATGAAGTGGAACCCCAAAGGCCAGAAGATGAAGGTGCAGAACAAGAAGAAGCTGCCGATCAGTTAGATGGAGATCAAGTATTAGAAGAAACACAAGCAGAATCACCAGCAGTAGAAGATGCTCAAGAAGAAAATCAAACAAATGAACCTACTATATTTGGAGGCATTGAATTTTTGGAGCGAGATCCTGCTTTGCGTCCGCAAATTTGGCAATACCCTGTTAATCAGAGAGATCAAGTGCGGCGAGCGTACTTGCAGTTAGGTCCTATGCAACCATTATTGAAGAAATACAAGCCTTCTGGCCCACCTGGAAATCGCCGCCGTTTCAATTACATTTGGTTCAGCCAATTTCCATCTTGGTTAGAGTATTCAGAGAACAGTGGTCGTGCATACTGTTTTTTCTGCTTTATCTGCAGCAAAAATATAAAGAGGCGAGGTGGTTTTGATGTCTTCACAGCTCAAGGATTTGATAGCTGGAAGAAAGTTAATGATGGGAAAAAGTGTGCATTCTTAGTTCACGTAGGATCTACACCTTGCTCACAACACAACAATGCAGTGAGAGAATGTCAAGCTATACTGAATCAGCCAAACCATATAGCAAATATTATTGAAGTGACAAGTGACAGGGAGAAGGAAAGAAACCGTCTACGTCTGAGAACTTCAATTGCAGCTGTTAAATGGTTAACATTTCAGTCTTGTGCTTTTAGAGGGCATGATGAAACACCTCAGTCAAGAAACAGAGGTAACTTTGTTGAGATGGTACAACTTCTTGCTGAATTTAATCCTGAAATTGCAAATGTAGTTTTAGAGAATGCTCCAAAGTGTTGCAAGTACACTTCACCTGAGATTCAAAAGGAGATTCTGAGTATTTTTGCAGTGAAAGTCAGGAAGCATATCCGTGATGAAATTGGCAATGCGAAGTTCTCTATTCTTGTGGATGAAACATGTGATGTGGCAAAAAGAGAGCAAATGGCACTTGTTTTTAGATTTGTTGATAAAGATGGTGTTTTGCAAGAACGGTTCTTTGACTTGGTACATGTAAACAACACTAAAGCAGTGACACTAAAGGATGAATTGTGTTCTGTACTATCCAAGTATGAATTTGATATCCAGAACCTTCGTGGCCAAGGGTACGACGGTGCCAGCAATATGAGAGGGGAGTTAAATGGACTGCAGGCACTTTTTCTCAGAGAATGTCCATATGCATATTATGTTCACTGCTATGCACATCGCTTGCAACTTGCTCTTGTTGCTGCAGCAAAGGAGGTGGTTCCTGTTACCCAATTTTTTTAGCATCTTCTCTTTATTATAAACACTGTTGACTCATCATCAAAGCGGCATGATGAGCTCCATGATGCCCAAATGGTTGAATTAGCACGTTTGTTAGCAATTGATGAGCTTGAGACTGGTCAAGGAGCAAATCAAATCCGCTCATTGAAACGTCCTGGAGATACTATGTGGGGTTCTCACTTAGGTTCTATTTCTAGCCTTATGGACATGTTTAATCCAGTAAGTTCAGTTCTACAAAATTTAGCCGCTGATTCAACAGATGGTTCAAATCGTGCTGATGGATGAGGGAAATATTTGAAACAACTGAACAACTTGGTCAAGCATTACAGAAGAAATCACAAGACATAGTGAATGCTATTCGCCTTGTGCACACCACAAAAGTTCTACTTGAGGAAATGAGATCTGATGATGGATGGGAAACTTTTTTTTGCAAGGTTGTTGAGTTTTGTTTGAATCATGACATTGATGTTCCAGATATGGAAGCGACCTACATTTTGTGTGGTGGTCGAGCCCGTCGTCAACCTGAACACTTCACTAAGGAGAGTTACTTCCGAGTGGAGATATTTCGTGCAGCAATCGACACTCAGTTGGCTGAATTAAATTTGAAGTTCAATGAGAAGGTGATGGATCTTTTATCTATCAGTGCCACACTCTTACCAAGAAATGGATTTCTATCTTTCCAGGCAAATGAGATATGCAGAATGGTTGAGAAGTACTACCCGATGGATTTCAATCAACAAGAGATGATTTCATTAGAGTATCAGCTAAACCATTTTATGGTTGATGCTTCTAGTAGTGAAGATGAAAGGATCAAGATGCCCAAGAGGGGGGGGGTGAATTGGGCTTTTCTAAAACTTCTTGCGATAGTAAAACCTATCAAGCCCCAATTAACCCCCTAGTGCCTAGAAGTGTGTTTGACAAGAATCAATTGCACAAAAGACTATCGCTAAACCATTTCTACTCTAGCATGGCAATTCAACTTATGAGAGAACAACAAGTAAATGCAGAATTGAATTGCTCAAAGGTAAATGCGTAGAGAAGAGAGTAGAGATGACACAACGATCTTTTTGCCGAGATATCGAGGTGTCGGCACACCCCCCTAGTCCTCATTGGAGCACCCGCGCAAGGGTATCGCTCCCCCTTGATTCGCGCAAGGATCAAGTGCTCACTTTTTAGCATGATCACATTTTTCAACAAGAGATTCATTTTCATCAACAAGCTTCTCATTTTTAGCTCTAGTCTTTCTTATGATTTTAGAGTAGTCATTTAGCCATTTGACAAGTTCATCATAAGTGGGAGCCTCAAATTCACCATCACTATCACTATCACTAGAGTCATCATCGTTTTGTACCTTCCGGTCACCCTTGGCCATAAGGCATAGGTGTGTAGATGATGATGGCGACGGTGGTGGTGGTGGTGTAGAGGAGCCAATGACTAGAGCGACCACCTTCTCCTTCTCATCATCACTATCTTCATTTGATGAGCCACCGGAGGAATCAATGTCGGTGAGCCAATCACCAACAATGTAAGCCTTTCCACCTTTCTTGTGGTATTGCTTCTTCTTCTTGCCATCCTTCTTGTAGTAGGGCTTTTCATCCTTCTTCTCATCTTCACTTGATGAGTCATACTTCTTGCCCTTGTTCTTGTTCTTGTAGCTTTCTTTCTTGGGCTTGGTGCATTGATGAGCAAGATGGCCAAGCTCACCGCAATTGTAGCAATCCATTTCGGAGATTGGCCTCCTCTTGCTACTTGTGAAGAACTTCTTCTTTCTTGAGTCAAAGTTGACTCCATTCTTGTGAAGCTTCTTCAACATCTTGGTGGTCCTTCTCACCATGAGAGCAATGTTGGAATCATCTTCTTCATCACTTGTGCTCTCATGATGCACCACAATAGCCTTGGACTTGCCCTTCTTGTCATGGCTAGCTTTGAAGGCCAAGTCCTTCTTCTTGTCGGTGGAGGAGCCACCACTTGGTGTGATGTGCATGTACATCTCATGCGCATTGATCTTTCCCAAGATTTGAGTTGGTGTAGCGGTGGAAAGATCACCTTGATGTAGCACCGTCACGATGTGTCCATACTTCTCGATTGGAAGGACACAAAGAATCTTCCTCACAACATCGGATGGTTGCATTTGTGTGAGGCCAAGTCCATTTAGCTCTTCTACAAGAACATTCAACCGTGAGTACATTTCATTTGCACTTTCATTAGCATGCATATCAAAAGAGTGAAGCTTTTGCATAACCAAATGATAGCGTTCCTCACGCTCACTCTTGGTTCCCTCATGGAGCGCACAAATGTTTTCCCATAGATCATGGGCATTTTTGTGGTTCCGAACACGGTTGAACACATCTTTGCAAATGCCTCTAAAAAGGATGTTTTTGGCTTTTGCATTCCATTTCTCATTTTCCTCCTCATTAGGAGTAAGGCTTGTGCCTTCTTTGGGCTTGGCAAAGCCGGTGATCGCGGCATTGAGGCATTTAACATCAACCGCTTCTAGGTACGACTCCATACGGATTTTCCAATATGGGAAGTCGTCTCCCTCGAACACGGGAGGTGGTCCATCACCTCCGGACATCTTAACTCTAGGCGGTTAAGCCTAAATCGAGAGCACGAGGCTCTGATACCAATTGAAAGGATCAAGATGCCCAAGAGGGGGGGGAATTGGGCTTTTCTAAAACTTCTTGCGATAGTAAAACCTATCAAGCCCCAATTAACCCCCTAGTGCCTAGAAGTGTGTTTGACAAGAATCAATTTCACAAAAGACTATCGCTAAACCATTTCTACTCTAGCATGACAATTCAACTTATGAGAGAACAACAAGTAAATGCGGAATTGAATTGCTCAAAGGTAAATGCGTAGAGAAGAGAGTAGAGATGACACGACGATCTTTTTGCCGAGGTATCGAGGTGTCGGCACACCCCCCTAGTCCTCGTTGGAGCACCCGCGCAAGGGTATCGCTCCCCCTTGATCCGCGCAAGGATCAAGTGCTCACTACGAGCTGATTCTTCGCCACTCCGGCCCGGTGAATCGCTCGCTACCGGTCACAACTTGGCTTGGGTCATCCACAATGCCTCCGGATGATCACCAAGCTCTCCGATCGCCACCAAGCCGTCTAGGTGATGCCGATCACCAAGAGTAACAAGCAAGAACTCTCACTTGACCAACGCAAGGCTAATGAGATGGGTGGATGCACACTTGCTACTCTCTATTCACTAATGAGGTGTTTGATCACTCAATTATCAAATCTCTCAACCTCACTAGGCCTCTTGCACTCACTTGGAATCACAATGTGTTTGGCAACCTTTCAAATGAGCAAGAGTAACAGCGTGAATGAGGGGGAGGCATATTTATACCCCCCAACTCGAAACATGCACGAAGGGGTAAGTCCAGCCAGTTTACACACTGACCGGACGCACTGTCGGGGTGACCGGACGTGTCCGGTCAGTGCCCAACGGCTACGTGACGTCTACCCTGACACATGTACGAAGCGTTGATCGGACGCTCTCATGCGTCCGGTCACCACTGACCGGACGCGTCCGGTCATGAATTTTGCTCTCTGGAACCTCTCTGCATGCGACCGGACTCACCCTCTTGGTGCGTCCGGTGGATTACTGAGGAGCGTCCGGTCACAGCCAGACCCGCTCCTCAGCCAACACTACTGACCGGACGCGTCCGGTCAATAGGGTTGGAGCGTCCGGTCGCTATTTGAAGTCCAAAACGACTTCGGTTTGCGACGCTCCCTTCACGAACTTTCTTCCTTATGATCTTAGGGACCTTTCTAAGCTACCTAGGGCTTTGGTTAACAAGTGTGCACCACACCTAACTCAAAAGACTCACCTAGGTCAAGCTACCCATTCAAACCCCTCTTAATAGTACAGCCAAAGATAAAACAAAGACCTATGCTACTCTAAGTGTCCTTCAACACCACATGACACTTAGAACTAGCCTATCACCGTCTTCGTCGTCCATCCTTTGAAAACCGAACGAATTCCATCAATAAGGGGACATGAATACCATAGTGCCCTCACGATCATCATTACCATGACCTAACTCAACTGTTCCTGCAAAACACACGTTAGTCATAGTAATTTACTGTTGTCATCCAATCACCGAAACCCACTGGGGGCCTAGATGCTCACAGAAGACATGAAGAATATTGAAACCTTAGTGGAGCTTTGTCGAAGCCTTGTTGGGATAGGCCGACATAGAGTCTTTAACTTGGTTGATAGATTGATCCGTCTGCTTGTGACTCTTCCGGTTTCAACAGCCACTGTTGAACGTGCTTTCTCTATTTTGAAGATAACCAAGACAAGATTGCGCAACAAGATGGAAGATGATTTTCTTGCCAACAGCTTGCTGGTACATATCGAAGGTGAAATTGCAGGACACTATACCTATGATGATATAATCACAGATTTCAAAAATCTGAAGAAAAGAAGGGCAGAACTCTACTCCCTCCGTCTCAAAATAGATGTCACTAGAAAACCGTGTTTACCTCACAAACACGCTTCCCTAGTGACATCTAAAAAGAGACGGAGGGAGTAGGTTGTAGTCCTGTGTCTGATTTTTATTTTGGTGTCATGTCTTTTGTCTAACAGCCCCATGGCTTTATGATCAATTGTATTTTGGTGATGATCAGGCTAACAATCTGCATAGCCATATGATATGAGCATGGGCTGGGTATGAGTATATGACTAGTTATAAATATAAATATAAATGTATATATTAATGGTATGATATTATAAACATTGTCATTTCATTTCTGGTGTCAAATTTACACTTGTTCTTTTTTTTTGAAATTCGCCCCTCCTATAATTTGGCTCACCCTCCGCCACTGCCCGTCTCTCCCACTTTGGAAGGGCAGTCCTATAGCCACCTGATCCCAAATGATGGTGGTATTTCTTTTGAGCTGCATTCTGTTTGTTTACTCTGATACGAGCCTCGCCCTCTTGTGATCTTTTGTACTGTACAAATTCATCCCAATCGGGCCTTAACTTGACATACGCCTTAGAATTGAAATCTGGCGTCTCGTTCTTCATCACAAAGTTGTGGTACAATTTCTTTTTCCATTCCTGAAAAAGTGTGGCCATCTTCTTCATTGTCCACTCCTGAATTCGCCTCTTCAACTCCTCATCGTTCATGTCGAACGAGAAATGCCCTTCAATGTCTTGCCAGACTAGCTCTTTGTCACGATTGGAGACATAACTGATCTCGGGAGCACTTTGCTTCTCTTTCCATTCACGGGCACTTATCGGAATCCGATCTCTCACAAGGAACCCACAGTGATAGACATATTTCCGTGCATGGGGTCCTAGTGGTTGGCCTGTAGCTATGTCGAATTCAGAGATTACATAACGACCCTTCAACGGCTTCTTCGACCCTCGTTTTGGTCTGCTCTGCCCATCACAGTCGTCAATCCAAAGGGCTACATATAGGTAAAGACATGAATATGAAGCCCTAATACAAGTTGAAATAAAACCTAATCAAGTAATAAAGTAAATGTAAACCCTAACACGACATTATATATATATACCTCGCCAGTATTGCCTTTTTGCATCTCAACTTTTGTTTAGGGAGATTTTCATCATGCATGGCCATGTCTTCGTAATTCAATAAGTATTGACTCCCGTCATCGCCGTTGGCGATGATATTCATCATTTCCTCCTCCATGTTTTCATTTGGGTCGACCATTTCTGCAAATATTAATATATATATATATATATGTGTGTGTGTGTGTGTGATCGAACACACAAGAGGGCAACATATATTCGTTTAGGGTTTATGGTTTAGGGTTTCAGGTTTTAGGGTTTACGGTTTTATGGTTTAGGGTTTTGGGTTTTAGGGTTTAGGGTTTAGATTATGTAAGTGTAAAGGTAACATATATTCGTTTAGGGTTTAGGTTTAGGTTCACCAACATTAAAAATAACATATATTCATAAAGACCATATTCGTAAATAGGCAATTCAACATATTTATCAAAATATTAAAAATAACACAAAGAAGCATATCTATCAAAATATTTCTAAGTGTAAATACATGTTTAAACATATTAAGTTATTTTCTATGGCATTTCAACATGACACGTGATTTTCTATGAACACGTATTTTCTACATGTGTAAATATATTTTTTACGTGATTTACACACCATGGACGAGAACGACGGCTGACAGCGACGAGGATGACGACGGTGGACGACGGCGAAGTCGGTGGAGTGGACACCAGGACTAAGGATGGCAACGGGTCGGATTCGGATCGGATGGAGTCTCCGTGCACCCAAACCCGAAACCCGAACTCAAAACCCGAAACCGCCCTGAACACCGATTCGGGTGATAATCCATAACCAAAACCACACCCGCGGATACCCGAAACCCGATTGGATACCCGAAATCCGCTTCATAAGGCACCATAATAAGAGAAATAAGTATTTTCTATAAATTTATACGTGATATATATACATATTCACATGCATAAACAAGATACAATAAATAGTAAATAATTTATATTCATTATATATATATCATTTTATTTTTCTAAATATATATATATATCTATTTATATTCATTATAGAGTAATTATTCTATACTCCCAGGGAGTAGTTACTCCCATGTGTATATCTCTTAATTTATGGAGTTTATGACCAGATGAAGTATACGTAGACAAGTATATAATGATACTAGACCTTTTAGGGTATTATGTATGTCAAGTATGCAAGCATACACAGAGTATATGGTCATACTTATTTTATATACTACTATAGTGGTATTTTAGTAATATAATAAAAAATATGGCTTCTTTCAATTTTTTTGCGTAATTAAGATTTTAAATATCTTAAAATAAGTATATAAACAAAATCAAACTGATAAATAAGTATACGCACATACTTAGTGTGGTTTATTGAAGATGGGAGTAACTACTCTCGGGAGTATAGAAAACTCACCCTTCATTATATATATATATATATATATATATATATATATATATATATATATATATATACACACTATATAGGACTCCGCTATTTGGTACCGGGTACCGAATAGTTATTCAGTACGCGGCCCACTATACAGAGCTCCAACGCACACGTACCAGGCGCGAGAACACAGGCGCCATTTTCCCGGCCGCTTTTTTTTGTTTTTCTTTCATATACGGTGTATATACGAAGCATTTTTTTCCATCCGGTTTTTTTCATTTTTCCGCAAGCACTTTTTTCATTTTTTTACATGGTGTATGCCAAGGAATTTTCCACTCCGTTTTTTCATTTTTTACCGGTTTTTCCATTTTTTCCACATGATGTTTTTTTTTTCATTTTTTCTGTCCGCTGTTTTTTCATTTTTTTCACACGCCGTATGTAAGATGAGGTTTGTGTGGTCCAACAATTTCCATCTTCCATGAAATTCATGCAGTTTTTGCTCATCCATGTATGTTTTTGTTATTATGTGTCGCTTGAAATTTAGTGTCTTTGGATCTTGTCCACAGAGTTACAAATAACTAGTAGTAACAATAAACACAAATTTCATAATGACACCTTTGATTAAATTTTTTGATATCAGATCAATCGGACACTGGCCTCACCAGTCCCCACCAACACTTAAGTTTTGAACACTATGGACTCAAGCTTCATGCCGCCTCAATGTAATTGTGTTTTCCCCTTGCTTCTCTCTCCACTAAACTATAAAATCTTCAAATGCCTCCTTGCTTGGGCTCTCAACAATATGTCCTGAACAGCTGAACCCTAAAATCAGAAGCCATCTTTTGCATAGACCTGAAGCTCATAGTCTCCTATTTCCCACGAACACCACTACGAGGTCAGATTCAACAAACAAGAACGAGGACAATGTAGTCGGAAGACACCCACATGCACAATGTCCGCTTCAAGCTGCATACCAAGCTCTTTGCCATAGAACTGTGGATTGCTCAAATGAATAAAATATCATTACAATTTTCTGTAGGACAAGCTCATTATACATAGTACATGGAAATGTAAATGCAAGTTTAAGGAGATGTAACACAAGTTTAAAAACAATGTAAAATATTTTCATAGCATCTAGTCACTAGTAAAATAAACTTAGCTGAAATCATATGAATTGGCAATGGTCTAACCTTTTGCTTGAAATGAAAAGTATCGAAAGAGTTCTATCAAGTTCTCCATTTCTACGTAAAATATGCACATAAGCAATTTGCAACCTCTTGGACCTGCAATTGACACCATAGGAACACATAAAAACATGTCAAAAAATAGACAGAAGGAAAAGGAAACACAACTTAGTGAACCAAAACTTCTTTATCTAGCAAACATTTCATATTGATGGCGTGACAGTGCTTACTTCAATATTTGCATGGAGATCATCCAAAGATTATTAAGCCAAATGCCATAGGGCACATGGACCATGATAGATGTTGCATAATGCATTCAGTCACAAGGCAATGTACAAAAGTGATGAGCTAACATCAAGGTAACAAGTGAGGTTACTCTAATGC
The DNA here is from genome assembly GCA_009763385.1 of Coix lacryma-jobi var. lacryma-jobi. Lineage (NCBI taxonomy): Eukaryota > Viridiplantae > Streptophyta > Magnoliopsida > Poales > Poaceae > Coix > Coix lacryma-jobi. The sequence continues at coordinate 176,044,548 of CM019822.1, read as the reverse complement.
CCTTGCTATGTTTTCTACTCCATATAAGCTCTGTTTTTCTGGCATACTTGCGCTCAGATGAGCTACTACTACAAGTGCACTGTCTAGGAACTAGTAATGGCCAAATCTGAACTAAACTATTTATTCATGTGATGCACAAACATCCATACAAGGAGCAAAAGATGGAACTGCAGCTTGCATACTGATAAAATTTACTAATAGAATGCATCTATGCTCTCTAATACTCGCATCGACCAAGGTACTAGAGAAGTAGAGACACATGATCTGCTATGCCATATTGTGCCATCTTCGACCATCACAATATTTGAAAAGATGTTTATAGTCCTGCCTGAAACATCTATGTCATGAATTTGAAGTCTGTATAATCAGATTGACACAAAATGTTGGCATGTGTGACTCGAAAAAACTAGTGAACCATAGAAACCTCGAATATTTAGAGTCACACTAGCCTGGTCACAAAAATATTATCATGTGCGACCAGAAAAACTCCAATTATATACAATCTGGCACAGATTAGGTTTATCATTGATAATACATTTGTAAAAACCTCTCTATCTTCTAATTAGATATCTTCTAGTTAGGTACTCCCTCCATTTCAAATTATAAGTTGTTTTGGCTTTTCTAGGTGCGCTTTTGCTATGAACCTAGATATATAGAAAAATCTATATACCAAAAAAAATCACTTGCAATCATACAACAAATATTTGTGATATGTTTAAGCATGTGTATCTATATGTTTAGGCATGTGTGTCTCACATCCACAGCAGAATCAAGCCTTTCATCCACCAAAGAGAAACAAATCTGAAAAAACTGAATATGAGAAAATACAAAAGTGATATATGGCTGATACAATTACGATTGGTTGTTAGGAGAGCAATTAAGTATGCAAGAGTAGCAACATATATTACAGAAAATGATTGTGGATGAAACAAAAGGAAAATTGTAAGCCAAGAAATTTATACCACAATGAAGTAACTGAATTTAGTACAGTGGCAGAGCAACTAGCACATAGTTATATATGGTGGAAGCGGTACAAATGCTCACATTTGGTGAAGTCCTAATAACTTGTTTCCTGGAGCATTGGTAAGTAGAAAATCCATTCAATATGAACAAAAAGACGGTGTAAGATTTCCGCTTACATGTAGATAACTGTTAATAAAACTATGCATTATCCATTCATTGTGTAAAGGAAATACCCAATTTCCATAGAACAAGCATGCCAAATATAAAACTTTTTAGCTAGTCTGAAAGACTCATCTATAACTTCTCGAGCAATCCAAGACTCTCAATAAATACATTATTTTAAAATATAAACAACAAAACCAAAATAGAGGATAAATAACATTGATGAAGAGAGAAAAGAGGATAATTAACACTGATAAAACTCTTAGCTCTAACCAGGAAGCGTAATTAATAAATATTCATAGTAAAGTGGAATTTTAAAACAGGATGGAGATCTCTGGGATCTGACATAGATCACAGGCAAGTAGAATTTATAGATGCGACTACATAAAAAAGAAATTGATTTTATACTACATCTCTAACACAAATAAAATAGCAATCAACATGTCCAAACAAGCCAAGCAAAGGAAGACAACCTGAAGGAGGGAGGAAAACTGAATTTTGATAGTTGATGCTCGAACAGATAATAAAACAATAGTCACCATGATCTCACAAGGGGAAACTACCATTTGTCTAAAAAATAATCTTTAAGCATCGCAATAAGGGGGACTAAGGGAATCAAATATGAACCAAAAGCAGCCTAAAATTATATAACAATAGCTATAGTTAAGGAAGTTGTTCATAAGGATTGTGGGATCGGAGAAAAGAAATAATTTTTGTGATTTAAACAATAAGATGTTACGTTTAAAAATCATCATGACCACAATTATGTCACAATTTCTAGGCAAGGGCAGACATGACCACGATATTCCTTGCATGCTGAGCATGTATGGTGCCTAGTGTAATTTAACTTATAGAATGCCACTTAAAGCAAAATGTACCACTTGACATGTAATTCATTGTGAGTTGTGCAACACATGCATGATCCATAAAAAAGGTATCGACTTTGTTTCTGGGTAATAATTAATGGTAGGTATGGATACAAGAACATCAGTTCTGGTTGCAAAATAATGTTACATGTGAACATTAAAATATAAATTTACCACAAGTCGCTAAGGGTGTATGCATGCAGGAAATCTTAGGGAAGACACGCTCGCGCTAGGCAAACTATAAGATGATAGCATGAACTTTAGATGCCACCATGTACCAAACATGAAATACCTATATACAAATTGATGAATATAGATATTTGGTACTGCGGGATTAGTCACTCAGACAAAAGTGGATAAGAAATCACTCCCTCTACCTACATATGTTAATCAACAACTACTAGTTGTGCAAAGTGGTGTTTATGAAATAAGCTCTAAGCATCAGAATTGGATGTAAAAAATGCATCTAGGAATAAATTCAAATGAGTACATCTCATATAGAATAGATCAAATGAGTACCTTCCTCCCTTAATTAACAAATTAATGCACAAATAAAATTAGAGAACCTCAAGACCAGTTTTACCTTGGCGTGTAGGACAGGTTGAGTGAGAGGCATTAGCAACAGAAAAGCAGGGCACCAGAGCCAGCTTGTTTGCAATAAACAAATAACACCACGAATGGAGAAAAGTGATATATGTTTGTGAATAATCTATAGTAAGCAAGATGGAGAGATATAAGACTACTGCAGCCCCTTCCAAAATATCCACTATGGCTTTAAACCCTAATAAATATAATTACAATTGCGTTAGACTATGTGCTCATAGGTCTCACATGGTCAGGTGTATCTGCTAGCTTCAAAATGGTAGAACCTGGGTGGATAACATACACCACAAGCCTGCTGCTCTCCCAAAATATCCACCGTACTTAACATCTTCAGTCACATGATTAAGGGTTCAATTAGGCTACCAACTGCCTATGCCTTGTAGAACGACTATGAAGCCGCTAGGATATTTTCATGGATGCAAATACAATTCATTTGGATGTCTTCTAAAGATCTACATAAATATGATTGGTTTACTATAAGATAATAAGCAAAAAAATCAAATGTAAAATAAATAAATTGTGACCATGAATTTTATCTGTTCCACAAATATGAACAGAAAAATGATTAAAATGACTGCTATTTTAGTATTTTATCAATGTTAGCATGAATCCCTAAAAAAACTATGTTAGATGATCCATGGTCGGTTAATTTAGGAGTTATATATTTTTTAATAAACAGAAATCAGTATTCGTTGCCACCAAGGTTCAAGAGATTGGCTCGACTAACTAAAGGTCTGTATTACACAACAAAAACATTGAATAAAAAATGACAGAAGTCAGGAAATCACATAAATGACATGGAGGTTTCCAGAAATCACATAAACAATATGTAGGTAGCCAATCTGAGGCAGACAAACAACAGATTAGCATCAACAAAAAAAAATCCATGGGCATTTAATTTTATGTAAACAAGACAAGCAAAAAAAATATCTACAGAAATCGTCACTACCTATGTGAGAAAGGGCATCAATGATGACTCAGCGGAACAGATAATAACAGCTCCGGGAGATAGAAGAACAAGATGCAGCAGTGAGATTGGATCCTCGTGGCTTTGTAGAAACCACGACCCATCCCTGTTCAACTCATGTAAGGTCATCGCTGCAGTTTTAGGGGAGGGAGAGCATGAACAACCTTGCTCGATAAAGCAGCCAATGTTCAATATAAGGTATATGATCAATTTTTTGTTGGCGCTAGCTTCAGATAGGGAGAAAACATTTCAGACTACAGGTTCAGGACCCAATACAAAATTAACTCTACTCATTTCTCCAAACAAGCAAATGGCCCTTGTCTATGTTTAGCTTGCATAAGCCATATCAATCTAGCCATCAACATTATATCTATGAAACCATGTTGACGATGTCACACTAAACAGGAGGACAAAAAAAATACTCTTCAGACTAGAGTATAATATGTGGGGAATTTGCATATGCGGTCGAATTTGTGTACTCAATTAGTCAAATACTGTTGCCCAACCAGTTAGTGCATACCGCGAAAAAAAATCAAAAGCCCCGAACTGAGCATCACAAAGGCCCAAGGACTTGCACCAACAGCAATTGCTGCAAAGAATTCCATTATATTGAAGTGTCAAAACTATCGCGACCTAGCACATTGCAGAACAGAAGTATATAGGACCTGAAGTTGAGCAGCCATATATTGTTGCTCATTGAAGGTAGAGCCTATGACAAAGGGTCTCCAATCGGCACACATAAATTAGTAATTGAAATAAATGAATCGAATAAGAAAGATTAGGATAGGAAAATAAGAAAAGAAAGCATAGTCAATCCTATTAGATGTGCTAAAACTACGAACTGCGAAAATCAATGATTCCCTGTGTACTAAACCACATATGCTGATGAAAATAATATTTTTGCCACTAAAATTAAACTGAATCTTGCACAAATCATAATTACAAAATTGAATTTAATCCATAATCAGTTAATTTCATATGAACTATACTAAAACATGGTTCGGTTAGTATATGGGCAATGTTCTAAATATGTCAGTAGTATTAAGGATCTTGCATTTTTTTAGTAAACATAGGTCAATTATCATTGCATTGACCAACATTCAAGAGCTTGACAGAATAATTTTAGGGCCAGCATTGAGCTAGCCAACATAAGAGTATGAAATGGCATAAGTAAAATGGAGCTAGCCAGTATTGCCGCAACCATGACCAGTTAATTTACAGAACGCTCTAGTATAAAGAGATCGATAAATCAGCTGAACTCTTAGTGTAAAATTGTAATTAGATATGTTTTGCTCACAACACCTTGCATCGATCCCAAAAATAGAGAACAGTGAGAAAGAGATCAAACATACATATTTCGTGCTTCCATTCTAATTGCTATTAGGATGAGGTAGGTATGCACCTGCTTGTCAATTGTTTCCTACACATGCACAAAAATCGTCAGATCTATGTGCAATATATAATAAAAAAAATTGGCATTCGGATATAGCTGGGGTTAATGGGCACCTTGCACATTGGTACTCAATGGGTAAGCTTCGGCATTTGGAAAAAAACTTCAGTCACTGCATGTTACGGCGAGCTGATGGGGGTGAGGGAGGATGACGGAGCTTGGGCCCGTAGGTGCGGGTTGCTGCGACATCGTCAAGGAGGATGCGAAGCGACGGTACTTGGACTTCTCGATGCTTCCTTCTCCTGGGTTGCGCCCGTGGTGTGAGCGTTCTTGGGAAGGGTGGCGCCATCGACGGCTGTGCGGGCAGGGGCGGGCATCGACACCAGTGGGACGCCAGGACGGGAGGCGCGATTCGTCTGTGCCCAAACAACGCTGGGCCAGGACGTTGGGGCACGATGGCGAAGAACGCCCGGACGGGCGGTGCGCTGCGTCTGTTGCCGCACGACGAGGTGGGGCAGCACGGTTGGACACAGAGCAGAGCGATAGGTAGCGGCGCAGCAACGGAGGTAGGGAGAGGGAGCGCACGGACGGCGCCGGTGCAGCAGGTGGTAGGGAGAGGGAGCTGATGGGTGGCACCGGCGGATGGACGGAGTGAGGAGATCGAGCGGATGGGCGGCGCCGTCGGTGGGCGGAGTACGGTCGAGATCTGGGAACGACAAAAAAAAATCGTGGATGGTGGGGGAGGTTAGGAGGTGACGTTGGGCGGATGGGCCGAGCCTTTGAGCCTTCGGGGCAAGCGGCGATGTGGGCTTATTTAGCCTGCCTAACATGACACTAAGTGGGTACCGAATAGTTATTAGGTATCCAGGTACCATATAGTAATACTATATATATATATATATATATATATTTCAGTTTTCCTTTTTCTATATATATCATTTTTATTTCTTTATTTTCTTTTTTACACTCACACTACACACTTACACGCACACTCACACAAACCACATGCACACGCACACAGCAGGCATGACGGCAGCACTCCCCGAATGAAGGACGAAGGCCGACACGATGACTGCGAGGACGAAGGACAGCGGCACGGACGAAGGACGGCGGGCGCTCCACGGGGCAGACCGCGAGGACGACGAGGAAGGCGAGGACGGCGTGGACCACGAGGACAACGAGGAAGGCGGAGGAGATGGCGAGGGAGAGGACGACGGCGAGGGCGTGGACGATGGCGAGGACGAGGCTGCAGCGCAACACGACAAACGGCGAGGGAGAGGACGGAGGCGGCAGTGAAGAGTCTGAGCATCGATCTGGGGAGATTGAGAGGACACTATTGTAACACCCTGTGTTTTGCATCCTAAAATTCACTAAAAAATTGAACTTTTAAAATTTCCAACAGACTAAAACTTGACTAGTTTATTTTTCGCAAATCCGTTTTAAAAATATTTTCTAAAACCCTTGCATCAAAATCCACCATATGCATTTTAGTTATCATATGAATTGTTTAATTGTATGGTTGCTTGCGTGAATGAAATGCTTGCTTGCTTGTTTATTTGAGTGCTTGTGTGTTCTAGAATTTATTTGTGGCACTAAAAATACTTTTCCAAATACTTTATCCTATCTGTTTCTGATTCAAATTCGACTACCACCACAATATACTCCTTAAACTCTCAATCTCATTCCTTAAATTTCTGAACTCTCCTTCATCTCATATTTAATTTATTTCCTGGAAGAAAAATCAGGAATACATAAAATATCTTCTTTCGGGAAGATGGAAAATATTGTGCTATTTTATTTCTCCTCCTCCAGTACGGCGAGCTCGGCAGCACGACAGCATACCCCAGCTCAAGCACAGGTACATATGGCTGTCCAAAAATATCTACGAACCACCGCCTTCCTGTACTCACGTTCACAAACCCAACCAGAGCAGCAACACAGGCCCATCTCCTTCTCCTTCTTGAGCCGCTGACCAGTGGTCGTCCCCGTCCTCTGCCCTGCGACGTACGCGCGCACCACACCCGCCACCATAGCGTCCCTGTGGTGGTTGACCTCCGTCCTGTGCCCAACCGCCTATCTCCGTTGTCGTCTTCCTGGTCGACAGCAGCACGCGAAGCTCGCCACCAGAGATATTTCTCCCGTCCTCCACCGCCATACTGTGCGGCACCGCCTTCCTCTGCCTATAAAAGACCGACGAGCTCACCGTTCGAAGCAGGGACGACACGCGGCCGGAGTGGAGCGACCCGACGACAAGCATTGCCGAGGCTGCTACCACACTGGCCGCGACTCCACCTCAAGCCACCACCGTCGACGCCATTGCCGCGGTCACCAGCCATGCCTCCTCGCACTGCGCCCTCCGTCGCTCAGCCGGTCAGTGCCAGCCGAGGCCGAGCACCGACGCTTCCTCGGGTTGCTGCCGAACGCGGAAGCTAAGCGCGCCTCGCCGCCCCGCCCGCCTTGTGTCTGCCGCATCAGAAGCACGCCGCCGGGCATGTGCCGGCGCTGCCGCCAGTCGCTCTCCCCGTTCTCCTCTGCTCTGCACGCGTCCGCAGCACAGCATGGAGCCGAGGACGAGGACGACGCTCGCCGTTGAGTTGAATCGCCACTGCATCACTGCTCCTCGCCACTCGCCGGCATTTCTGCCCCATAACTAGCACAGAGGCCGAGCACAGCTGCCACCGGAGCTCGCTCCGCACGCTGTCGGGACTCGGGAGCGCCATCTCGAGGCCGAGCCGCCGCTGCTCCTGCCTTCCCCGGCCGAGCGCCGCCTTGCCTGCCGAAGCCGGCCATCGCACACGGAAGCCGAAGCCACCATCCGCCATGCTCGCTTGTTTGCTTCTCTCTACTATCTCTCTCCTCGGACCTCTCTCCTCTCTCTCTCTCTCTCGCCTCTCCCTATTTCTCTCGATGACTGTACCGTAGAAATGGGTGAACGCAGACAAACCCACTGACGGCATCCAATGCTGCACCCTTGGCCATGTCATCGAGACCAACCAGCACACGACACATCAAGCAAATGGAGCCTGCATGGTGGCCACACGGCTCCTACTCCCTCTTGCCTTTCTTCCATAGACCCGGTGCACGCGAACTGAGTGAGGGAGCAGCTATTCCACAGATCGGCTCATGGAGCAGCACAGAAGGCCAGAACCACAGTGTTGACCCATGCGTCAGCCAGCATGGAAATTGCTAGGCACACACGGAAACGTACACGGAGATTAAAGTAAGCTCTTTTCCTTTCCAGAAAAATCCCCGATAATTCCTAAAATAACTAGAGCCACCCTAGAGCCTACCCAAACTATTCCAACTCCCTTGCCATCACCCAAATTCCAGAAATATATTCCAAGCTTCTTTCCATACGCGTTCACATACAAACCTAGAAAATTCATATCTCCACCATTTCCAACTCCAGACCCCATAATCTTTCCACCAAAAACCTTCTAAAATCTAACCCTACACATCCATATCTTTTTCATGATTTTTGGTGCCCATTTAAATTCTAGTTATGTTTGTTGCTCTGTTTCTTTTATATTAACGCTAACCTATAGTTGCACCACTCAAGCACCGTATATTCGAAAATGTGTGTACACTATAGCACGTACACTAATACTCGGATATACATACACTCTCACACATATAATAATAATAATAATAATAATAATAATAATAATAATAGGATAATAGCTATAGTCTAAATAAAAAACCTGATCACGCTCTGAACCTCGTATATTTGCGTGTCCATGAACACCTGTCACATACATGGGTACTCAAATATACACACACACAGTTATAATCTTGCACACGTATGTGGACATATGCTTATTCGTATATATTCCTATATATATATTAGTAAGTGATATGTCTTCATACGTCAAACCCTCTCTTGCTAACCCCTGAGGCATATACATATGCATGTGCGTATATGTCGCTAACCTTAACATCCTATCCCTCCTCCATCTTAACCCTAGGTGCATACATATGCGTATGCACTGCTGATCTTAAGTTGACACAATAATGATATAACTAAAAGAAACCCACCAACCCAAATAAAGCCAACCCTCTTGCTTGATCATGCTTGTTTTTGTTTGTTGTGTTTTCTTTTCCTGTTTCATGACGCTAGATCGTGTAAGATAGAAGGCGTGAGAAGACCCCGAAGGAACCCGAAGGATGAAGAACAACTGAAGATTAAAGGAACAAGGATCAAGATCGCAAGACAAGGATGCATCGACTGCGAGTGCAGGCAAGTCCTAATTCCCATTCCCACCTTTCACCAAATCTTCATATCTCTACTCTCCACCTACCACTCTAGCCAAACTATACACCACACTCATACTACCCCTACCATACCTTTCCACATAACCTATCTCTTCCCTCCAAAAGCCACTACTTTAAACCGCCCCATTTCCAACAAATACCATATTTAGCCACCACCACCATAAAAGCCTATCCTATCCTATCCACACAACTTGCCACTCTTAAACCACCCCTTATCCACCACCTCCACCATATAAATCACTCCCACCTTCTATCCTTTTAACATATTTAATATGCTCATTAATATTATTGTGGTAAATGTGATTTAATATGAACATGATAATGTGACTATATGAACCATGATGCTAATTGAACTGGATAACAAACTGTTTTTCCGACTTAGCAAGTGGGAGGTACTTCACGTGGTGTGAAACTACCTCTTGGACAGGTTCGCCTAGTGAGGGTTCCTGTTTGGAGACACTTGTTTTGGTCATTTAGGACTGATTCATTGGCCTCGCGCGTCTGGACAGAAACGCGTCCAGCCACACGCCTATATGGGTAGGTCCAAGCTCACACCCCGATAGGAGAAGTATAATACCTGCCTGGAGGTCGGGTGACAACGGTTTGACAGGAGAAGGCACGACTGCTAAGTGATCTCTCGTGGCCCGGTCGGTGTGGATGCTAAGTGGTCTTCCACGTTAAATTCTTGTTTGGGCCGTGTGCGAGCCCCCTCTATTGATATTATTATTTTGCTAGCGTTGGACCATGCGTGGTCTGTTTTCGGCCCCCGTGCGAACCGTGGTAAGGGTTATATGGAACCTATGAATGCGTCCTCTCGGGTACGAGTGCGGATTGGGACAATCTTGGCCATTGGCCATGGTTGAGGTTGTTTCATCGTGTGGGGAAAATTGGACAACTACTGCAGTAGTATAACTTCAATCCTATTCGAATAGTCACGTCCTTGGTTATGGGCAACCTCCTGGAATGCGAACACCAATGATTAGATGTTTTTAAAATGGAACTTATGGTAATCTGGTATGTTACTATCATAACTTAATCCCTGGGAACTAGCGAGAAGGTAGACTCTCTCCTAGGGCCCAACCTTTAATTTATGTATGACTTAACTATATTCCTTTCACCCTCCACCATAATCACCTCCATATATAACCCTCTTTCCTTAGCTCGCACCCCAAATTGGGACTTGCTGAGTACGTATGTACTCAATCCTCTCCACTACTATGTTTTTAGGAGTGAAGTAACAGGAGCACTCGCAAGAATGAAGCTGTCGATGCACTCGCAAGGATGGAACCATAGGAGGATACCCGAAGACGAAGCTGGACGACCGCAAGAAGAAGCTACGCAAGGACGACGACATAGGAACGCGCATAGGATAAGGTTTACGTCCGCACTCCAAGCTGCCTGTCGGAATGGAGCCACGACGTCATAAGATCGTTGTGTTAGACTATGATGTTTGTTAAAAGGCTTGTGTCCTATGTCTTGTAATACGAACTTTGTAGCATGTTTTCACCGTTAGCAATAAAAGTATGGATTTTTTGATATCAATCTTGTTGATCTGTGTGTATCAGCAACTGATCCAGGGACTGATATAATGCACAGTGGACCCTCTAGAAGGGGGCCCCTCACAACTGTGCCCTATATACCCAGAGGGCCTTTAGTCCCGGGCTGTCTTACGCACCGGAACTAAAGACCCTTTGGTCCTGGTGCATAAGATGACCCAGGACTAAAGGTTTGGATCTTTGGTCCTGGGCGGGCTTACGCATCAGGGCTAAAGGGTCCTTTAGTCCCGGGTGGTGCCACCGCCCGGGACTAAAGGTTCCTTTCCCGCCACAGTTTTGGGTTTTCAGTATTTTGGGTTTTGTATTAAGTTTTCACTATATAAATATATTGTAATTCTTGTTAATTGCATAGTAAATTGAATAGTAGACACCTTCGACTTTATTGTATAGTAGAGAATTTTGTAGCATAAATTCTTTTCTTTTCTTATAATAACGAATAAATGTAAATAACAATTTATATTTTGTTAATGCAAAAATATAATGTTAAATTTAAATTAAAAAAATGTTGGCTTCCAATAGAAAAATTATTTTCACATCATTTGAATGTTAATCTTTTGTTTATAACCTAAATATCATTGCCCAATTTCCTTCTACCCGCCAGTTGCAGTAGTTTTAGGTTTTTAAATTTGGTTTTCTTTTTAAATATATCCTAAATCTTTCTAATTGAATAGAAAATTAAATATTTGACATAATTTATTTTAAAATTAGTATGGGTTTCTTTTTTGCTTTAGTTTACACAAGAAAATGTTAAATTTTAGTATCTTTTTAATTTGTTTTTTTGTAAATATTAAATATAAATGTTACTAATATTTAGAATTTTGTATATACTTTTTCTTCTTATATGTATTTTGATGATTCACGTATAGAGGAGCACATAAATCAATGATCACTACTAAATATATATATAAATCCATCGTCAAATAAAGTCTAAATTAATTAATTATTACATAATATCTTTACAACCCACTATTTAGTGGGCACAACTGTGAACTTCTTCTTGACATATGTCCCTTGGTTATGATCATTCCTTAACCATGGAGTTTCCTCAATGTTTGACAAAATGCTTGGGTCTTTGTTCACTTTGAATGACGGAATTCGATCATCCCTTTCATAATCACCTGACATGTCTGACTTGTCCTCAATTCCAACAATGTTTCTTTTCCATGAAAGAACTATGTGGCGCTTTGGCTCATTGACGATCGACTTGTTACTATTTTTCCCTTTCTTTGGTTTTATAGACATGTCTTTCACATAGAACACCTAACTCACATCCGTGGCAAGGACAAATGGTCCCTTGCTTAGTTTGGTGTTTGACGCCAAAGGGGGAGAGTGGTCGAGTATAGCGATAGGGGAGTGATGTGAGAGGGATTTGACTCTTATGGTTGTTTTGTTCACATACGCTCTTCATATCGCATCATATCTTTTGCACTGTGTTTATTATATATGTGTGTGATATGGACCTCATGACATGTTTGTGCTCACTATGATATTCTATATGACATGTCATTTTGTTTTGCTCGATTACTTGCGCTTTATTCTCACTTGTTATGTATTCGAGCTTTATTACTCTTGCACTTGCTATTCACTCTAACTTGTTGAGTGCAGGATGTTGACATGATATGTATGAGCTTTCCCCTAATCATTTTCTCTTATTTATCGCAAGTTCATACATGTCATGATATTGAAAACCTCTTCTCTCTATACTCGAGGTCGTGTTGTCATCAATCACCAAAAAGGGGAGATTGAACACATCTTGGCCCCTAGTGGGTTTCAGTGATTGGATGAAAGACGAGATTACTGTGACTAACGTGTGTTTTGCAGAAACAAGGATGAGTTAGGTGATGGTAATGGCGACGATACGGGCATATGGAGTTCATGTCCCCTGGCGATGGAAATCGATTCGGTTTTCAAAGGACAGACGATGAAGACGATGATAGGCTAGCGCTAAGTGTCACATGGTGTTGGAGGACACTTAGGTAGTCTTAGGTCTTTGTTTTTCCTTTGGCCGTACTATAAAGGGGAGCGTGAATCAGTAGCTTGACCTAGATGAGTCTATTGAGGTAGGTGTGGTGCTGAAAGGTCCTTGTTTGGTTTTGGTAATTGAGTGACAACTTAGGTGGACTAATATGTGTTTGAAGTGAATTACACAGGTGATTAGTCCATAGGTGATCATGTGTGAGCAACATATGCCATAGAGGTGAAATGGCTTGGAAGATGTTGCAAGGCTCACACATGTGAAGAAGGAGCTTAATGCACATGAAACATAACATGTGATCATGTGGCTAAGATGGTGGAGATCAAGACAAGACTTGGCTTGATGGACCGGTTGCGAAGGTGAAGGGCAAGTTGGAGGCTTTGAAGCCGTTGGTACCGAGTGTCGGGAGGCTTAAGCAAAGACTTGGCGCCGAAGGACCGAAGCGATGGTGAAGAGCAAGTGATGTCAAGATCGATGGACCATGGAGGCCATGTGATGATATGAAGTGGATCATATCATTTGATGAAGAGGATTGGTGCATGTGTTGCATCAACACCGGAGGAGATGGAATGGAATGCGCAAGGCAAAGGTATAATTGTAGGGCATTTCATTTCACCGGTCATAGGTGTGTAGAGAAGTTTATGACCGGGTTTAGGATAGATGGTCGTACTATCAAGAGGAGCAAACTTGTTTGCATATCGGTCATCTAGTGCCACTTGAGCGATCTAACTTTGCGATGTTACTAGGATCGAGTGGCATGGTGAGTGCAAGTGCTAATCCTTTGAAAACTAATTGAGAAAATGCTAACACACATGCACATGTTGATGTACACTTGGTGGTGTTGGCTCATTTGCAAAGGAGAAGTTGTTGGAAAAGAAGTCGTGTTGAAAGGAGGTGAGGAGAAGTGGGAGAAACTAGTGTATAGTCCCTCTCCCTCCTGCCGAGCTTGCGAGGCAGGATTCAGCGGTTTTCGGAGGTGAAGTGCTATGCTCGGGGAGCATCGGACGCTGGTCCGAGAGGCATCGGACGCTGGGCCGAGCGTCCGATGGCAAACCCTAGTTGAAGCCTGTTGCAGTGGGAGCATCGGACGCTGCATCGGACGCTGGTCCGAGCGTCCGATGGCAGTGACGTGGCGTGAGCAGGTTTAGCTGGGAGCATCGGACGCTGGCCTGCGTCCGATGTGGTTCCATCGGACGCGTCCGATGTGGTTGGGAGCGTTCTGGAACCTCTCTGGTGTGTCATCGGATGCTGGTCCTTAGCGTCCGATGCTAAGGGTCCGGCGCGTCCGATGTGAGGCAGTTTTGCGCAGAATCGAGCAGAGGCATCGGAGCGTCCGATGCTAGGCATCGGCGCGTCCGATGCCACTTTAACTGACGCGGGAAGTGATATAGCCGTTGGGATCGCTCGGCCGAAGTTGAATGTGGGGGACACATGGCAAGCATCCAAGCATCGGACGCTGGCCTCAGCGTCCGATGGTCCCGATCCGGAGCGTCCGATGCTAGCGCAGTTTGCCCAGTGAAGGGGCAACGGCTAGTTAGCCCTTGGGGCTATATATATCGTTGGTAACCAGCCTTGGGCTGGTGGTTGAGCACTCCAAAGCCTTGGTGGCTGGTGTGGATGTGCTTGGGAGCCCTATAACTCGCTTGTGCTTGCTAGTGTGCGATTCGATAGCGAGTGAGTGATCACTAGTGCGTTGCATTGAGAGATAGCATCGAGTGGCACTAGGTGATCGTGTTGCAAGCCGGTGGTGTTTGTTACTCTTGGAGGTTGCCACCTCCTAGACGGCTTGGTGGTTGTGTCTCCGTCGTGAAGCCCGCAAGAAGATTGTGCGTGGCTCCGGAGAAGGCTTTGTGAGGGGCATTGTGCTCGCCCCGCGGGGATCGCGAAGAGCAACTCTAGTAGAGAGAGGCGCGAAGAGCGCCAAGTGGTCCGGCCGGATCGAAGCTAGAGCTCTTGGTGAGCACTCCATCGTGGAGAGTGTGACTTAGGGTCACCACTAGCAAGAGGATCGGCGACAACCTTGGGCTTGCCTCAACGGGGACTAGCTTGGTGGCGACCAAGTGAACCTCGGGATAAAATCACCGTGTCAACCTTGTTCTTCCCGTTGGTTTGCATTCCCCTTACACAAGCTTGTAATTACTTTCATATATATTGTGCTTGTGTAGTTGCTCTTGTAATTAGTTAGCTTGTGTAGCTTGCTAGTTACCTTCTTTGCTTGTGTAGCCTAGAAGTAGCTCTCTTGCGTGACTAGTTGACTTGTAGTCTTGCTAGTCACATTGCTTAGTTTGTGTAGCTAAGTTGAGCTCTCTAATTTGGCTTGTGTAGCCTTGTTATTGAGCATTACTAGTGAGCTTAGGCTTTGTGCTTTGCTTGCTAGATTGTGTAGGAGCTCCCCCGTGCTTGAAGTACTAGTTGCATAGGCTTGTGTGACCTTGCTTCTAGAATTGGTTAGGTGAGCTCTAGATAGCCTAGCACCTTATTTGCTTTGTTTAGGATCTTTTGTAAGGTGCTAAAGTTAATAGGTAGAGGGGTGTAGTCTTGGCTAGACCGATAGTTTTAATTCCGCATTTGTTTCGGTTAGCCGGTGAGATTAATTTTAGAAAAGACTATTCACCCCCCCTCTAGTCCGCCATCTCGACCCTTCAGGTGCACACTTGTTATTTCATAGCCCTAGGTAGTCAGAGACAGCCCTTACTCCCTCCATATTGAAAAACTTGACGTTTTGGACAAGGTTTGGGTCAAACATTGAGAATATAAATCATAAATAACTTTTAAATTATTGAGTTTAGAGATGTAAAAATCATATAAATAAATTTGTCTTGAAAAGTACTTTTCATAAAAATATATATATACCACTTTACAATAAATATTTTTAAAGAAACAAGTAGTCAAAGTGATGTTTTGGAGACCGTGTCGCTGTCTGAAACGTCAAGTTTTATGATATGGAGGGAGTATGTCGTGAGGATGAATAGTTGTTAAGGCAACTCGTGATCCGAAGTTGTTTCGGCCCTTAAATGGGCATCAGACGCTGGCCTTAGTGGCATCAGATGTGTGTCTGATGTCACTTAGACTTGAGAGTGCTGGCTGCGTGGCATCGGATGCTCCGATGTTGCCACATCGGACACGCCCATGCCACTGTTCATGAGAGGTGTCCTGAGGGGCACATCGGACGCTGAAGGCCAAAGTCCGATGCAGGTCCAAAGAGGTTCCAGAGAGGTCCGATTTGCATCGGACGCATCCGAGGCAAGGGCATCGGACGCTGCCCAGCGTCCGATGCTCCTTTAAACTGCCTGTCAGAAAGTACAGTTGACCGTTGGGTCGAGGGCATTGGAGCGTCCGATGCCAGGCATCGGCGCGTCTGATGCCCCCCAAAACTGTATTGTTTGTGGCTCTTTTGGATGGCCGATTGGGGGGAGTATTTATACTCCTTCCCCTCATCCTTTAGAGTGCTCTTGCCACTTCAACCTGCTGAGAAACACCTTGTGAGTGTGAGGAAGAGCAAGAGCCCTAGTGAGGTTGTGAGAATTGCTAATTGAGAGAATTAGTGACCTCCTAGTGAGAATTGAGTAGCAAGTGTGCATCCATCCATCTCTTTGGCCTTGTCTTGGTCAAGTGAGAGTTTTAGCTTGTTACTTAGTGATCGGCATCACCTAGACGGCTTGGTGGTGATCGAAGAGCTTGATCATCCGGTGGCTTTGTGGATGACCCAAGTTGGCTTGTGACCGGTAGTGAGCGATTCACTGGGCCGGAGTGGCAAAGAATAGTGAGCACTTGATCCTTGCGCTGATCAAGGGGGAGCTATACCCTTGCGCGGGTGCTCCAACGAGGACTAGGGGGGTGTGCCGACACCTTGATACCTCAGGAAAAAGTCACTGAGTCATTTATACTCTCTCTACTTTTGCATTTACATTTGAGCAATTCAATTCCGCAATTTACTTGTTGTTCATTCTTAATTGGATTGCCATGCTAGAGTAGAAATGGTGTAGAGATAGTCTTTTGTGCGGTAGAGTTTAGTGAAACACACTTCTTAGCACAAAGGGGTTAATTGGGCTTGATAGGTTTTAATTGTTACAAAAAGTTTAGAAAAGCCCAATTCACCCCCCTCTTGGGCATCTTGATCCTTTCAGTTGGTGCTCCTTTTATCTTGGGCTACCGTGTAAAATGTATTCCCATTGATCTCGTACCCTTTGTACGTGTTGATATGCCACAATGGCTGTCTGGCCAACAAATAAAGCTACTCATCTATGTTGTCATCACCCTGACATTGTTTTCGCAACCAATCACCGAAGGTTTGTATGTGCGAACATGTAATCCAAGCTTCACTCTTCCCGGGCCACTCGGATCGAAGGAAATCCTTGTGTACCTCGATATATGGATCGATCAATGAGGAGTTCTGTAGAACTATGTAGTGTGCTTTATCGAAGTAATGGTCTCCTGTACTGATATATGTTTTCTTCCCTAGTGTTCCCTTGCCACTGAGTCTGCCCTCATGTCGCGATTCAGGAACGCCAATCGAGACAAGGTCTAGAATAAAGTCCACAGTCCACACAGAGCTCTATGACCTCCTCTGTTCTGTAGCCCTGGGTGATGCTTCCTTTGGGCTGAGAACGGCTATGAACATATTTCTTCAGGACACCCATGAACCTCTCGAATGGGAATATGGTGTGTAGGAACACAGGACCGAGAATAATGATCTCCTTGACCAGGTGAACTAGGAGGTGTGTCATGATATCAAAGAAGGATGGAGGGAACACCAACTTAAAGCTGACGAGACATTGAACGACATCATTCTGCAAAGTAGAAAGTTTCTCTGGATTAATTCCCTTCTATGAAATTGCATTAAGGAATGCACATAGCTTCACGGTGGCTAGACGTACATGTGGAGGTAGAATTCCTCTTAGAGCAATAGGAAGCAATTGAGTCATAAGCACATGGCAGTCATGAGACTTTAAGTTTAGGAACTTCTTCTCTAGCACATTAATTATTCTCTTTATATTGGAGGAGAATCCAGATGGGACCTTGGTGATGTTAAGGCATTCAAACATGCTTGCCTTTTCTTCTCTACTAAGAGTGTAGCTAGCAGGGCTTAAGTATTGGCGCCTGTCATCTGTCTTCTTCGGATGCAGGTTGTCTTGTTCTTTCATGCGCTGCAAGTCCTGTTGTGCTTCAAGTGAATCCTTAGGCTTCCTGTAGACACCCATGAATCCAAGCAGGTTCACACAAAGGTTCTTTGTCAGGTGCATCACGTCGATCACATGGCGGACCTCTAGGACATGCCAGTAGGGTAGCTCCCAGAATATGGACTTCTTCTTCCACTTGGGTGCGTGTCCCATAGCATCTTTGGGAACAAGTTCGTTGTCCCGTCCCTTTCCAAATACTACTTTCGTATCCTTCACCATTTCAAGTACATCATCCCTGGTTCGATTACGAGGCTTGGTTTGGTGGTCTGCCTTACCTTTAAAATGTTTGCCTTTCTTTCTTACTGGGTGGCCCATGGAAAGAAACCGACGGTGGCCAACGTACACGATCTTCTGACACTTTTTCAAAAATAAACTATCAAGGTCTTCAAAACAGTGTGTGCATACATTATATCTCTTGTTTGTCTGACCTGAAAGATTACTTAGAGCCAGCCAATCATTGATTGTTACGAACAATAATGCTCGCAGGTCAAAGTGTTCCTGTTTGTACTCATCCCACACGCGTACATCTGGTTTGCTCCATAGAAGTAGAAGTTCCTCAACTAATGGCCTCAGGTAGACATCGATGTTTTTACCAGGTTGCTTCGGCTCTTGGATGAGCAACGGTATTATAATGAACTTCTGCTTCATGCATAACCCCAGAGGAAGGTTGCAGATACATAGAGTAACTGGCCAAGTGCTATAACTACTGCTTTGCTCCCCAAAAGAAATAAAACCATCCGTACTTAAAGTGAACCTCAAGTTTCTAGCCTCATCTGCAAACTCTGGGAATTCTCTGTCTATCGCTCTCCACTGGGATCCATCAGCCGGGTGCCTCAGCATATTGTCTACCTTACGGTCTTCTTTATGCCACCGCAACAACTTTGCATTGTCTTTATTTCTGAACAAACGTTTCAAGCGTGGTATTATAGGAGCATACCACATAACCTTGGTAGAGATTTTATTCCTGCTGGGATGTTCTTCACCCTCAATGTCGCCAGGATCATCTTGCCTCATCTTATACCGAGATGCTTCACATACCGGGCATGCATCCAAATTCTCGTATTCCTCCCCACGCTACAGGATGCAGTCATTAGGACATGTGTGTATCTTCGGGATTTCTAATCTCAAAGGGCAGACGACCTGTTTTGCTTCGTACGTAGTGGTGGGAAATTCATTCGCTTTCGGAAGCATCTTTTTTATTATCTTCAATAACTAGCCAAATGTCTTGTCGGATGTACCATTCTTTGCCTTCCATTGCAGCAGTTCCAGTGTAGTACCTAGCTTTTTTTGGCCATCTTCAGCAGTGAGATATAGCAATTTCCTGTGATCCTCTGGCATGTGCTCGAACTTGGCCTTCTCCTTGTAACTTTCACATTCTCTTTGTGCATCACGAATGGCATCACCAAGAGCATCAGCATCAGGTACCCCTTCTTCATCATCTCCCCCATTGCATCATCGTCAAAGGCACTGTACTGAGTAATAATATCGACGTGGTCCAATTCTTCTTCTTCTTCTTCACCTTCATTCATTATAACCCCGCTTTCTCCGTGCTTGGTCCAACAAATATAGTTTGGTACGAAACCTGACTTCAACAAGTGTGAATGAAGAGTCTTTGAGTTGGAATATTCTTTCAAATTCTTACACATGGCACAAGGGCAGCACATGTGTAACACCCTGATTTAAATTTTCCCCAATTGAATTAAATTAATTAGAAATTAAATAGGTTGGCTAGTTTATTAGAGGAGGAAAATAAAATTTGTTTATCATTTTCATGTTGCATTCATGCCATTGCATATTTTTATTGAGTGGAAAATAAATTTTGTTAAACCTGTTTAGGGCGAATCGAATTTATTCTATTTAGAAAAACAATAAAAAGATTTATAAAAGTTTGTAAAAATCAAACTTAAATTTTATTTACAAAATCTAGGGAAAATATTTCCAAAATTTTACAACTATGTCGATTTTCAAATTGATTTGAATTTGGATTTGAAAGGAGTTTACAAAAGAAAAGAAAAAGAGAAACAGGGCAACTGGACCTCATCTCTCCCCTCAGCCCACCGCCATGGCCCAGCCGGCCTCCCCTCCCTCCACTTCCCCTCGGCCTCGGCCGCTCTCTCTCCCGGTGGCCCGCATCGAGCAGGCCGGCTCACCCTCCCACGCCACCGCGGCCCAACTCCTCCCTCCACCCCTCCCTCTCGCTGAGCCCAGCGACCGCCGGCCCGCGTCGCACACGCGCCGCACGCATCCCCTCCCCGCGCCCCGCAACTGGCCACTGACGCCGGAGGCCCAGCGGTCAGCCCCGTCTCCAACCTCCCCGCGAGTTCCCCGCGCCGAACGCTCCGCGGCTCCCTCGCCCTCATCCCCTCCGACCCTCCTGGGAATTGTTGCGCAACGGCCGCAGCGCGCCGCCACCCTCCCCTGCCAATAAGAAGTGCCTCCAAGCGAGCCCTACCTTCTCTGTTTTTTTTCTGATCCACGGGTTGCCGCCGCCATTACCGAAGCCTCGCCCAGCTCCACCGCGCCACCCAGCTCTCCATCCATCGCTCCAGTTTCACAGTGGTGTCACAGGCTCACGCCTCGGCTCCATCGCATCATTTGGTGGTCGGATTGCACGGCAGTGCCACTCGGAGGGCGTCGCTGCAGATCGATCCACGGGCCGTCTTCCCCGGCGTCGAACTCCCGCACGGAGCCACCATCGGCGACAAGAACGACGCCAACGAGCCCTCTGTAAGCTCCTCTTTTGATTCCCCTACTTTCGTTGTCTCTACCGCACTTTAGCGTTGTTTCCGCGATGCACCGGCGAGCTCGCCCGCGGGAGGAATGGCGCCACCGCTTCGGGCCGCTGTCGCCACCGTACTCGCAGGCCCCGTCGGCGACCAACCCCGTCCCAACCCTCCTAAACCGACCATCTCCAAATCGATGGCCCAGATTAGAAATCCCCGCGAAGGGGTACGCACCAAGTCCACGGGGTCATGGACTCAGTCCACGGCGATCGCACCGCTCGTGCCCACAACCACGTGGTGCACCGACCCACTCACAAGCGGCCACGTGGTGCCACGCCACCGCCACATCACCCACCGCGCTGACAACACCGCCGGCGCTGGTTTTTTTACAAAAACCCCCCATACTTTCTGGAAATCAACCCGCGATCCAAAGACACTGTTCCCTGAGTCTAGGTTTTATTTCGGTTTAGCCCCTGCACTTCTTAGAAAACGAGGCGCAGTCCTCGGTCCACCGTGCACCGCGAGCCGAGCACCGTGGACCTCGCCCACAGCACAGTGCATACGCCGCGCCAGTCGGCAAGTGCCACGTGCCGCGCAGCCAGCCGGCGTTGGCTCTTTTTCGCTTAAGCCCCTGTTATTCCCCGAAATAATCCCACACTCCCACCGGTACTGTACGCTGAGTCACAGAGATGTTGCATCCTAACCCTTGTACTTTTCAGAAAATGAGGCCCGGTCCAGACAGCTTTTCTTTCTCGTTTTTATTTGTTTTAAATGCGAAAATAAGTTCAAATGATTCACAGTTTTGCCATCCAACTTCAAATGCTCATAACTTTTGCGTTTTAACTCCGTTTTGACCCGTTCAACTTGCGTTAGATTCATAATTTGGTTCTCTACGCAGTAGATCTATTAGTTTACTGTTTTCATATTGTTTGTTGTACTGTTATTCATTTCGCTTTGCATGTGCCATGTATGTTGATTGGGCCAGAGAGTGCGGAGTACGAGGACGCTCCAGACCATCCTTGCGACCCAGTTGATTCGACCCAGTCCGAAGGCAAGTGTCCTTGAACATCTTGCACCTACTTAATTTTACTTTTGGTACTAGAGTAGTTAGATCTTGTAGATGCATGCTTGTCATTAATTTGAATCCCATGTTATGGTTTACTAGAATTCATACATATTATCCTTGTCGCCTGTTTTGGGATGTTCGGGTAGGTGTCTTGCTTAGCCCTGCAGTCATGGTTGGGATGGGAGTTAAAATGTTTATAATCTTGATTAATGAACTATGAAACGAATGTGGACATGGTAATTTTGTAGTAACATGGTTATTAGGTAAATCCGGCAGGGTGGACCCGTATTGGTGGTTTTGTGCCGTGGGACTCGGCAGCTGCTTTTGGTTTTTGGTTCGGGGCTCGTGCTAGACATATCCTGCCTGGATCCCTAGGACCCGGTTCTCGAAGCTTGTAACCCGGCTTAACAGCGCAACCATGAGATCTGGATGGGCTGGACCTGGCTAATTAATTAGTAACCTCTAAGTTGAGGGTCCACACGGGGTTTGTTTTAGTGGCTCACGAGGGGGCCCTGGGGGTCGTAGACCTTTGTACGGGGTGAAACCTTAGAGGTACGTGTGGAACGGGCTTGGAGGGGACTTTGTAAAGGCCTTGCAGTGCAACCTGCTATGCACCTTGGCAGTGTTTAGCGTGACGGGATCTGCACGACTCATGGGTAACGATGTGCAACCTCTGCAGAGTGTAAAACTGATATATCAGCCGTGCTCACGGTCACGAGCGGCTTGGACTTCTTCGAGATTAGTTGGTTACTGGTTGGTTTTGGGTTCGGGTCATCTGATGGACTTCAGGTGTTGGTTGCTCGGTGTGACTCCGAGTGTGGTTGCTCGGTGCGACTCCGAGTGTTGTTACTTTTATACAGTGTCTGTCTATAACCTAGTAAATAGGTGCATAGGATTATTAGGATTAATAGGGTGTGTCGCTTTAGGCGCTTGAGTCAAACAAAGTCAGCCTACCTTTGTTATGAGCCTCATAAGCATATATTTCCTACACTTGCGGAGTACATTTCGATGTACTCACCCTTCCTCTTTGTCCCCCCTGCTACCGCACCCAGACGCTGGAGACTACACGTACGAGGAGCAGGAGTATCCAGAAGACGGAGGCTACGACCCTGACGACCTGTACTAGGATGGCGCTACCCCCGGTTGACCTTCCTGTGGAGTGGAGTCCAGATCTTCCGCATCTTCATCAGAGATTAGTTTAGAGTCAGTTTCATGAGAGTCTGTACTTTTTATTTCAGACCCGAGGGTCATTTGTGTAATAAAGTTCGATATTATTAATTAAGCATTGTTTTGATATTTACTATGATGTGGATATATGTATGAAAATTGATCCTGGCATACATATATTGTGCTCCAATTTTGTTCTTAAAATTGGGGTGTCACAACATGAAACCATCCCGCTTGTTTGCCTCAGCCACAACTAAGAAATAGTGCACGCCATCAATAAACTCTTTGGAGCGGCGATTGACATTATACATCCAATTGCGTGTTACCATTTGCATTAATATTATAACCATACACTTAGTTCCTCATCATCTTATGGCACATCATGCATGACATATATCACATTATTGATTAATTCAAGCAAGCTTGACTACAACGAAGACAATTACAGGTAGCACTACAAAAACTAAAACTAAAATACACTTAAGCAACATAATTAGTTCGCGTCTGATCCCAACTAAAATAGATAGATCATTCGCTTCATCAGCATGGATGGGCTGCTACTGCTGGCTCACTGCCTCATCATCGTCAGGCGCAACAGCTTGTGCAACCGAGTCTCGTACGTGTTGAACATACTCTTCCTCCCAGTACCAACCTAAACATCCGCCGGTGCCGTCCCACTTTAATTAGAACAAAAAATAAGGAAATTAAACAAAAACATCAAGCAAAACAGGTACAAATTAACCATATTTATCAAATGCGGTGAATAACTAAACAACCTTATGATCCGGACACTTGTAGAATTTATGACCCTTGTTGGTTCCCTCCTTTTCACTCGGTACTCCATCATAATCTTCTGCTTACACTCGCCGCAAGCAATGAGAGAAAAATCCGGCCGCAAACGCTTTGGATCCCGATGATGAGAGGCTGAGGACCCGGTCACAGTTGCCATCTACTATATCCATACTCATTTTTTAAACTATTACATGTAAATTTCTAATTTTCTAAATAATTGAAAATAAAAAAGACTCTAAATTTATCTATTTGTTTAGATAATCCAAAAAATGTGATATAGCAATACCAATTTAAGTTTTGTCTACTCTATATTCATTGTTGCAAACTATTATAAATTCCATATTTTTCTAAAGAAAATTAACTAAAAAGACACTAAAATTCATTATTACTTGTATTGCATAAGTATGAAATATACAATGGATACTACCTAGAAGTAGAAAACTATCAAGTGATTGTGAAAAACCAATTTAAACTGCCCAACTCTATATGCTTGTTTTTTGCAAACTATATATTTTAATTAAATTCCTCTCATATTCAAAAGACATGGTAGGAGATGAAACTAGTTACCTCTAAATGCAAAGAGACGATGACGAAGTTGAAGAAGATCACTAATTGACGCCAGAGACGAAGAACAATGAAGAACAAGCAAGAACAAGCAATAACAACAGCAAGAACAAGCAATGAAGCTCATTGAACTTTGAATATCTCTCTCAGGGAGGAAGAAGTTGGCAGGTTATAAACTGAAGAGCTTTAGTCCCGGTTTATATTAAAAATTAGGGCTAAAAGATGATCATTTATCCCGAGGCAAGCCACAAACCGGGGCTAAATCTTTAGTCCCGGTCTATGGCACCAACCGGGACTAAAGAGTGCCCTTTAGTCCTGGTTGGTAACAGGCACCGGGACTAAAGGGTCCCTGCCCCAACAACTCTACGCAGTAGCCGTTGGGGCAGACCCTTTAGTCCCGTGTTGTATTACCGACCGGGACTAAAGGGTCCTTTAGTCCCGGATGGCAAAATCTCTGAGACAAATATCGATTTTGAGAATCGGCCAAACACCATGCTCTGTAGTAGTGAAAAGTAAGAAAAAATTAAGAAACAAAAAAGTAGAAAAAATAAAAAAACATATAAAAGAGTATTATAAACTTTAATATTTATTTCAAATAAGGTTAGTCCAGTTTAATAAAATAAAAAGATCACTAGCTTTAGATGGTTGCGATACATGTTACTAGCATAAGTATTGTCAATAAGTTATATATCGTCCCGCTGCTACGATGCATGGACATATTTATTATTAACATATTGGACAATAAATTGTACGCCCCGATACAGCGCACGAGCCTGTTTTGGCAAAATTTCAGCTCATTTTTTTGTGTATCTATTTTTCGGTCCATTCGATAATAAAGAGTTTTTAGTCTAAACTTATATACTATATAATAACCTATGCTCAATAGTTCGCATCTAGACCGATATGGAGTCCGATTCTAAGATTGAGGTATAAATCCAAATCCGATTGAATAAAAATTCTAATTCAAACAGAAATAGAAAAAAAAGATAAAAGTAGATTCCTAGGCTGTCCTTATATTTCTACGTTATATTTTATACTATTTTGGTGTCTAATTTTTTTTCCATATGCGTACAACCATACATCATGCATAGGTCTTTTGTGGTCATATTTTCTATTTCTGTTTTTATCCTATGTTGTTGTAGCTTCATATCCTACTAATATACGTACCTGAGTCCAATTCAGATGTTTATTTCAATTTTTTAATATATTACTAGGTAGCGTGCCCGTGCGTTGCTACGGGACAACTAAACTTTTATTAAAAAACACAGGGATTGCAAAATAAGATAATAATAATATGAACAACACTAATTAAGAAACCCACAGCATTGTCCGCACTCATGACTTGTGGTAGGATGCTTAGCAAATTACCAGATTAAACTCATCTAACAAATCTTTTCCAGTCTAATACTCCATAAATAAACCACATGAAAAACTACATACATATTAATAGAGATAAAAAACTACATACATATTAATAGAGGTTCAGGCACACATTAGATCAAAGAAATCAAAGGCACACAAAATTCTACTTATATAAAAATATTGTTTTCGATATAGCGACCAGTTTGTAATAATTTCCCGCGGAAAATTAATTAAATCTCCCTAACCGGTCAGATATCAACCTTAGCTTCTGGCCAGTTGTGCTCTTTCAAGCCTATCTGCTCCAATATAAAATTGAAGGGGCCAATATAAAATTGAAGGGTTATGGGGATGCTATGCTAGCCGAATGCTACCGCTGTGGTAGCCGAAAAACGGTTCCGCTACGTTAGCCGAACGCTTCTGCTGTGTTAGCCGAACGCAAAAATTCGACCCCATAAACCAGGAACTACTGCTAGTTATAGATCACGGGATTACCACTAGATGCGCAGGTGCAGCGGAAGACGTCTCGGTGTAGACGTGCTCGTCGCAGCGATGCCGTGTAGATGTTCACGTCCGACCTTCACGTGTCCACGTGCGGTTCGTCCTTGTGCTCCAGATGCAGCACCTCCGAGGTATCCACACGTACAGGGAGGAAGCGTCACGCCTCCAGACTGCTAGGTCTGCGAGGAGCAATAGGTACGGGCGTGGGGTGGGCGACGACTGTCTAATGACGTGGTCCAAACCCTGGTCGCCCCACCCCTCTTTATATAGGCGTCCCTAATGAGCCCACCGACCTGGAGGCCCATTAGCAAACCCTAATCCCGGTCTGACTCGAGTCCAACTCGAATCAGGCTTCTAGCCCCTTAAGCGTGCGACCCTATGGGTTCACGCACACATAGACACAGCCCGAGTACTCCTACTCGCCCGATAGTTGACAGCGGCCTCTAGCAAGACGTGTCAACTCCTGTGTATACGCAAAGATCATATCTGACGAACCACCACGATCACATATACATAATTCCCTTGCCACATAATATTTGGTCCAACTCATAGGTTAACATTTAACCTAAGCACGGCCATACATTTTTATGATCCAATCATATGAGTCGTCCAGTGATATCTCTCTCGCATGGAGAGGGGCAAATCTCATCTTGATCATCTATGTCTCACAGCATGTTTCCTGACAAACCCGAAGACTATCTTTATGACTACCCTGTTACGAAGTAGCGTTTGATAGTCCCTAAGTAAGTCGATTCACATCTTGAGAACATACCACAATCTCAGGTCGAAGGACATAACATACATGATGTGTAAAGAGATAATAAGAACATCTCACGTTGGGTCAGTCCAGCCCCATGTCATACATGTGCCCACATTATTAGTTGGGCATCTCCATGTCTATGACTTGTGAAACATAGTCATCAACTAATACATGTACTGATCTAATATTCATGTGTGTCCTCACATGAACTCCGATCAGGGACAACTATCGAATAACCATACAAGTAAAAGAGTCTCACAGACAATTCACATAATTGTCAATCAATACAAGTTGTCTTTAATGGATATTCAATGAACATATAATAAATCATGGATACAATAGAAATATCATCATCTCTATGATTACCTCTAGGGCATATTTCCAACAAAAATATATCTATTTCCGCAATCCAATTCGCTATTTATTCATAGAATAAATCAATTAGTCTTTCTAAAATATAAAATCTCAGGTGTTACCAAATATCCATAATTCTATTGAGGTCACCACCCCAAACATCTCGCCCAGAGCAGTACTTGAATCTCGCGTTTTTAGCCATTAAAAGCACAATGAAGGAAATTTTACTTTACTTATAAATCCTAGAATTTCTAATTTTGTCAAAAGACTGTTTAGATCGGTTGTAAAACAAATAGCTTGATACTGGTACCTTGCCGTTACAAAAAAAATAATAAAATCATTGCATCGCCCCACTCTAAATCTCATCATTCGTTGCTTGCAGTTTAGTCGCTTTTTGGGTCCAGAATTGTCTTGTCTCTACCATGGCCAGAGCTCCCTTGGTCTCTTGGAAACAACTCTGTGCCAGTGTTGTCCATATTAATTCACAATGCTAATCCACCATGTTCTTTTTCTACCCAAATACAAACTACAAGCAGACATAGTTAAGTGAACAAATTGTTGTCTAATATATAAATACTACAAATTATTGGGCTCAGTCATTCAAGATCTCAAACTCAAACTCAAA
The DNA here is from genome assembly GCA_009763385.1 of Coix lacryma-jobi var. lacryma-jobi. NCBI lineage: Eukaryota > Viridiplantae > Streptophyta > Magnoliopsida > Poales > Poaceae > Coix > Coix lacryma-jobi. The sequence goes on along the minus strand of CM019822.1, from coordinate 176,016,703 downwards.
TATATACAATTCTCATTTGGATAATAAGTGTTCTTCCATTTCAAAAAAAGGATGTTTGTTTTGTTAATGTCTTTAGCAAACTAAGCCATTCCTTCACATATCAAATTCTGTAACCCATTAAAAGGTTGGGCATGCTTCGGCTTGGGGGTACAGAAGCAGAACACGAGACCAAACCTTTGAATCCATAAATAAATACAACCAGTGCAAAATAGAGGCCTTAATAGAACTATATTGCCATATGTCCACACTCAAAAAAATCAAACATGCGGCATGACAGTCATGTGATTTCAGAGCTAAAGAAGGATAATAAATGTAAGCAATAGAGGGAACAAGAAAAGAAGGCTTAATATCATGTATGTAGTAAGACAAGGCTTTACGTTGCATCAATAATTTCATCAAGACACAATAGGATTAGGTTTAAATTCTCGAGTGCTCTCCATTTTTCAACCATGTTTCTAAAACCTGCAATTTGTGTCAACCATGTTTGTGAAACCTAATAGGACCAGCTCATTTGTATCAAGATCTATGTCATGGCCAAAACATTCACGATAGATATTACCAAGGACATGGCAAAACTGAATTCAAATTTCAGCTATGCTTGATCAATTTGTCAGGTGATAGTATTTTTCTATACGAAATTGGTAACATTCTTTCATAAAAGTGTGGCAATCTTGCAAAAACTATCAGCAAAGTGATTAAAACAGGGTGGACTACCGAAACATTTAGAGCAACATGCTACATGCATATGAATCATTTTTCGATTCTACCTTTTGAGATGTTAGGTAATAGAAATGCAATAAGACCGTAGCAGCTTAGTGCTACGATGAGGTGACTGAAATGAGAAATAAGATCTTAGTGGTGTCTGAATCGGTATCTGCAGAATGCGACCAAAACACAAGCGCACATAACGGACTGCACATAATATCAAGTATGCTGAATGCGACCAGAATACAGATCTTAGCTAGTTGTAGTGATTCTTGTCCTTCCATTGCTTCGGGCATTGTTGTATGACTTCTGCTATGCTGCACTTTCGGTTCTCTCTATTGTTCCCCGATTCAGATACCACGTAGCTGCCGCTAGCATTGTACTCATTGATCTCAAGCATTAGTCATGACCTTGCACACCTAGCCTCGCCAAGTTGTTCCTTTGAGCCCACCAACTTCTCATCTTTGTCATTAATGATTAGTTGAAACATAAGACATCATGTTCAGGTTACTGTTGCCAATTTGCCATGCTGGGGTGACTGAGTGATTAACACACTTGATCAAGTCTAACCTGTTATATAATAAATTAAGGTATAATTGAATCAGATAACAGTAGTAGGACAGAATATTGACCTTGCTAAGTGTTGCCACAACAGTTGAAAGGGGATAGAAGATGTGTATTCTTTCAATGTGAAGGACCGAGAAGCAACCAGAAAGCGACCAGAGGGGGGGTGAATGGGAGCTTCAAAATTTCCTTTCAGAAACTAGTAGCCACTGTCCCGAGAATCACCCCGAAAGACAACCCTAGAGCTTGCTAATGTTCACGACCCTAGATGTAGGGTGGATGCTTCCAAGAAGCACAGCGGGACACTACACAACTCTAGAAACCTAACGCAAAAGACGGAAACCGAAACCGAGATCGCACGAACGAACAACGAACGAAACTGCGCAGTCACAGCAGCATCGGACGCTGGCAGCGTCCGATGCCTAACCAACGGACGCGTCCGATGCGAAAAGTGCACAACAGAAACCTTACTGGACACCCATCGGACGCTGTGAACAGTAGACTCTCAGCGTCCGATGGTCTCACTCCGGCGCGTCCGATGCACAACGGAGCGTCCGGTGGCAGCGTCCGATGCCCCTTTGAAAATGTCAGAGACTGACACGTGGCAACGGAGCGTCCGATGCCAAAGGGGTCAGCGTTCGATGCCAAGAACTCGAGCGTCCGATGCCCCCGACGCAGCACTGTTCTTCCGCGAAATTCACTCGATCTCCTCCGAATCAAAAGCACTAAGGCTTAGACTTGGTGTGAGGAGTTCCAAGGATGTTAGTGAGCTATCCCATGGAAATCATGGCTCGAACCTAACTCCAAATCGAGGAAATGGAAGAAATCGGGGCAATGGAGCAAAAACCGATCCAACGCGAAAATCGTTCGATCTCCTAGACCGTGAGGTTAGAGAAGAATTCCTTCGGTGGAAAGAAGTGCCTCACGATCTAGAACAACTTGGTTCAAACGGATTTGCAAAAGATGAACCGAGCAAAGAGATCAAGCGACGGGAAGAACGTGGAGAAAAAGGATTCCGCGAAGAACACGAACAAAACGCGAATCACAACCACGATCTGCAGCCGTAGCGCAAACACACGCTACAACCGTGAGGTTACGGCCTCACTTCCTCAAAATCAACAGTACACAGAGGTGAGTCTCTCTGCGGATCTCAGCTAGCTACAGCAGGGAATGGGAGAGCAGGAAACCCTAAGTGCGAAAGAGCAAATGACTGAGATAGAGGGAGGAGGGTGTCTCCCCTACTACTTATCCTAATTCTAACCTAAGTCTAATTCCTACTCTACCCCTCTCTATTCTAATTACAGAGCGAACCAGCTAAACCCTAGGGTTATTCTGGACCAACTCGGTGGTAGGTGTATCCGACGGCCACGCCTACACAATTCAAAGCGTTGCCTCGACGCAACCTCCAGATTGCCGCCACGTGCCGCCCTCGCTCTGCACCCCCGGTTTTGTGGCCCAAACCGGGAAACCAGCCTTTCCAGCCAACCCCCGGTTTTGAGGCCCAAACCGGGAAACCAGCCCACCAGCATCTGAGTTTTGAGGCCAAACTCAGCAAACCCTCAGCGCCCAGGTTTTGAGGCCCAAACCTGGAAACCGTCCTCAGCCCGAGTTTTGTGGCCAAACTCGGAAACCATCCACGCCCAGGTTTTGAGGCCCAAACCTGGAAACCGTCCATCGATGGTTTTTCCCTGGCTCTACCACCAAACCTACGTCGTAGAGGGGATGCACCTCCCGTGCACCCCATCCACCGACACGTGTCCCCGAGTCCACGACTCAGACAACACATGACCGCACTTCTTCACTTGTAGTCGTCACAGGCTGCCAGCCACCACAGCTGATCCTCGGGCCTCTGGTCCCTCAGTCCAAGCCTCACGTCCGCCGTTCGCCACTCTCGGTCCATCGGCACGGCACGTCTCTACTTGACCTTCACCTCGCCTTCGATCACTGCATCCGTGCTCGACACCTGCACAACACAAGTCAAAGAACATGCGCATCATCCCAGTTGACAATCGCTCATCACTCAGAGACCCGGCATACACCCATGTATCCGCACAATGGACACATATACTCTGTAGCTGAATCTTGAAAGGATACCAGTCAGGGTCCTTACCGGGGAAACAATGTATAGAAAATTTCTGTGTGTCCGCTTCTTACTTGAAATGAGGTTCGAACTTGAATACTTGATCATACATGTCTTGCATGTTTATTGAACCAAAGCCTACAAAAGAAAAGCATCTGCTAGTACCAACAAAAGAGTCGACAACACCATTTCAAGATTACAATTTTAGGTGGAAGACTAAATAATTGACCCAAAAAAGCATGAGTCTCCTGTAACCAAGGTCCGCCTACTCCTGCACCCAAATCCCAACACAATCAGCAATCTTCTAATTCTCTTGATAGCAGAAACTAAACCTCGTTGGCTATTTGCTTTGCTTTCCCTTTGGAAAATTAAATAATTTATTATTTTTATATATTGACCATAGCTGGTGCCCCAGACTGACCAAGTGACCATTCAGACGAATCAGCATCTATAGTTTTTTTATTGTTCAACGATGAGTAAGTGCACTTCTCATTGCACAATACAAAGTTGATCTCATTTTTGCTGAACTAAAGAAGCTAGCAACAATACTCCACAATCGATAACAAAATGGAAAAAAATATAACATTAAGGAATAGAAATGAAAACATACATGAAGTCTACCTTTCTAGTGTCACACCCTGAAAGTTGTGTTTCTTGAATTAGAATTAAAATGATTTATTTATGAATTTTTGTGCTCATAAAATATAGGGAAATAAAATATTTTCTCTAAATTAAAATTTAACCTAGTGTTTAGCAACATGTTTGTGCATTTCATGTCAATGCATTTGAGTTTTTGTGTGAGTGATTTTTGTCAAAATTCAAATTGGGTTCAAAACGATTTGCAAACATTTTGGAAATGCATTTTATAAAGAGGAATTTGAAACTAAAGACTTTTTGTTTTTCAGAAAGTTTGGAAAGTTTAAAGTTTCAAATCTTTCTGTTTCTCTCAAAAGATTCAAAATCAGATTTCAAAAGGAATTCAAATTTGGTTTGAAAATGTTTTGAAAAGGTTTTGAGATAAAAGAAAAAGGAAATTTTCCTCTCTCCCCTCTCCTCCCTCGTTTTGGCCCGAGCAGCCCGCTCCTCTCTCCTTTTCGGCCTGCTGCTGGCCCAGCACCCCGGCCTCCTCTCCCGGCCTTGCCATCTCCTGCGCGGCCCGTTCATCCGGCCCGCTCCCTCCTTCCCAGCGCTCGTCCTCCCCCTGCACGGGCCGTCTCGGCCTCGGCCCAGTGCCGCCCGAACCCCCCACGCGCTCCCGTCGCTGACGCATTGACCCCACATGTCATCTTCTTCCTTCGCCGTATCCATGCCAGACTCACAACCGAGCTCCAGTCCATCTCCTCCACGCCTCCTCCTTGCCTTGCTGCCCAATCCCGAGACCCTATAAAGCTTCGCGACCCCCCCTTCGCCTCTCCTATTCCCGAAAACCGAGCCCTTCGTGCCCTAAATCGCTCCAGCGCCGAGCTCCGCCCTAGCTGAGATCCCGCCGCCGTTGTTCTCGCTCCACACCGCTCCACCGCCGCTCCGAGGTCCCCTTCGAGCTCTGTATCGATCTCCTGAAGCCACCCGAGCACTTTTCCCTCTTTTTACCCTTTTGTTTCATGCTCTGATTGCTCGTCGTGGATTGCAGAGCCCCGCCGCCGCCTCGCTGACCTCCCCGCCGGCCAGGAACCCCCGCCGACCCCATCTTCCTCCTTGGTGTGTTCGCTGTAAGATCCTGAGCCTCCCCATACTTTTCCCATGCCTAACCGAGCACCCCAACCCTTGGTTCGCTTCGCGCCGCCGATGCTCGCCCATGGCGCCGCCATGGCAGCTGTCACCTCCTTCCCCTCCGGTTGCAAGCGCCGCCCACCTCCCCTAGGTCTAATCTGTGCCATCCATCCTTGATCCAACAACCCACATCGACGGATACCCCTTCAGTTACCATTTTTCAAAAAGGCCCTTACATCTTTGTGGACCTCAACCCGCACTCCTCTCGGCCCTATTCCTTGAGTCTGTGCAGACTTACATCCAAGCGCCTGTACTTTTCCTTTAATGAGGCGCAGTCCATCCGAATTCCAATTTCGTTTTATTTATTTAAATCTGCAAAATCAATTTCAATTTATTTACAGTTTTGCTACTGCCTTTAAACCCCTATAACTTCTTTGTTTTAACTTCGTTTTAGTCCGTTCAACTTGCGTTAGAATCGTTTCAAAAAGTTCTTTCTAACCATATAATTTTCACTACTGTTTTCTGTAATTAAAATTTGAGTTAAATCTAATCTAGTAATTAGTGCCTCTAATCTTGTTTAGACCCTATCTTTTCTGCTATAACTCCGATTAGAGTGATCTTTGCGTCTGTGTGATCGTAGTGAGACGTAGGTTGGTTTTTAAAACTCTTTATCTTGTTTTCTTATGATTGATGTACTATTCTAATCATAGGCTATGTTTGCTTTGCATGATTGCCTTTGGATGCATGTGTGGTGTTCTGTGATCGTATGTCCAGTCGGTGAGTTATACGTTGGTGATCAAGAAGAGATTCGTGATCAAGAGTCAACCTTTGGAAGTCTACAAGTCAACAAAAAAAGGATCTTGAGTTTTAAGGCAAGTATAGCAATCGAGTTTTCTTTTCGCAATCATGATCATGTTAATTAATTAATGTATGCATCGAATGATAAAAATGACTTATTAGCAACTTAAGAAATTATCTGTACGAGCACCTTCGGGATTTACAGTACAACTGTTGGGGGTTATATGGCTCTGGCTTTAGCTCAGTATGAGGACCTTTTCTAGCTTGTTAGAGGTTACCCGTGTGGCGCAAATAGGGGATAGCAGACTGGGAATCCCGTGCGGCTGGTTGAATCACCCAGACTGACTAATGAAACCTAGCGGCCCTAACTTGTTAGACGAACCTTTGAAAGGCTTCATCGTGAACCCTGCCGACCTTCCTTGGAAGTGGGTTAAGAGGCTGGCTCCCTCGGGCGAAAGGGCAATTCACGTCTCGCAGGGAAAGTGTACACCTTTGCGCAAAGTTTATTAAACTGATATATCAGCCTTGCTCAAAGACACGAGCGGCCTTGAAGACGTAAAGATTATGACTTATGTTGGTTAACATGTTCATTATTTACCGTTTTATGCTATTCATTATTTATGTTACATTGATCATGAAACTTGGGATCTATATCACTTGTTGCTATACTTGTGGAGTTCAACATGGACTCACTCTTGCTTTTCCCCACACCTCAGAGAGTTAAGCTTCGAAGAAGCTTAGGCTTGTGGTCAACCAGTCAGTTGTTCCCTGTGAAGTTGGTGTCTCCATCCGAAGATCGGAGTGTCTTCCCGCTGTCTGCTCCTTAAGGTTATGTTCTTTGTGTTTATACGTTATATAAGAGCATTGTCTTTCGATATTACCTTTTATTTGTTGCTATATGTGAGATTTGACTTCCTGGGCTCACATATGGTGTATACCTGGTTTTGTTTTTAAAACCGGGTGTGACATCTAGCACAAACATATGGAACTGCACTCAACAAGTTGGAAATGATGTTGTGAGCCTGTGACAATCTAACTCGCAACCAGCACAAAAATGATCATGTACAGTCACAGGGATAAACTAAAATATTGAATATATGAACAGTTGAACCAAGCTAAAATGAAAAATAAAACGAACTTGTGTTTAGCTTTTTGGCAAAAAGAAGGTTGTTAATTCAGTGACATACTCAATACATTTAACTGCTACCTTTCAATGGCACAATTAAAAATATAATGAAATCACAAATCAGCATCCAGTGAAGTAACTAAATTGCAAAATTGTCTGCCCAGAAATGTCTTGATGAAATATTACGCATAGCAGCCCGACGACCCGTTTTGCACTTTAGGAACACAAATTTACCATGGGATACACCAGAAATAAGCGATACACCAGAACGTTCAGAACTGCCCCGCCTAATACCTGTAGACTGCTCTGCCCAATACCTGTAAAACTTGTGTCATAGGAAAAGGTTCATATCAAAATTTTATATATACTTTAATTACAACACAACCTCTGAATTATATAGCCTTAAACATAAATTTTGAGGGAAAAATGTTGTTATTTCTAGACCTGCATAATATGTGATAGGATCAAATTGTAACCAGTCAGTCTACACAGGGTCTTGTGGAGGAAATTAGATTTTTTATTTTTAACCCTTTTAAAAAAGATATTTTAAAACTAACATAATTTTTATTTTTTTCTAAAACTAACACTTTTGGCTGCGCCTACGTGGTGGCGCGGCAAGCCTACCACGTGGCAGTGCCCGGCCCCCCCTGGGCTGACGTGGTGGGCTTGCCGCGCCACTGATCACGGCGCGGCAGCTGCCGCGACAAGTTGAAATTATAAGCCAACTTATAGGTATGAAAATCAGGAAAAATAACTGGAGTTTTGATAGAAGACATGTAAGCATACAATTTCAAATTGAGCTATTAGCTTCAAATTTCTAGCAGTTGACAAATCTTTAAGAAGCACACATCCTTTTTAGAAGCTGGATTGTGGTAGCGGGTCCAAAAGAAGGATGTCATCACAATATCAGGTGTCAAAATTGTTGCATTAACTAACCTGGATTATGGTGGAGTCCTTGTGATCAATGTTAGTATCCAGCTGGACATTTTCCTCTTCAAAATAGTGAGCATCTACCTGGCGCCTATGCAAGTGATATTTATAAAAAATTAACTTATATTATTTTAACATAAATTTAGAGCTCTTACCTTGTTAAGTAAAAGGCCAACCTGTATCTTTCATTTGATATCAAAACTCATAATTGAATTCCATAGTGCAAGTTTCAAGAGAGATCACAAGGAAAAAGAGGCACTCTGTCTGCCAAATGTCAATCACCAGCTCAGTGTACTCACGCAGTGCGATCTCGTAGGTCTTGTCTGGATCCTTGGAGAGTTGGGCTACTGCTAGACTGAAACAGTAGAAAACAAAACAAAGAGTCACAAGCTGCTGCTAGAGACAAAACAGAGAAAATTGTGGCTCGATCTATTTCACTATTTGATAAATCAACAACAAAAAATCGAATTTTGATTGACATGTAATTGGAATCACAACTTTGTTAGGCCATGTATAATATATTTGATCAAAAACATCTAAAATGATTGAGCCTTTAAACACCAATTTCAGAAAATTTGGGAAACCCTAGCGAAAGGAAATTTTGAGGAACATTCAAATTCAATGATAACATCCATGCACAAATCAATTGTTGATTCTTCACAGTTTTGCACTTACAATGATAGTAAAAATGAAGGTCCTTGGATGTAGCTCGAGTCCCCTGTCAGCTACAACCTTCAAGCTGTTTTGCTTGCACAGCGGTCACAAAACAGTTTGGTCGTATAGTACTTTGTAGTATGTCGGGCGTGCTTGTGTGCGTTTGTTCCTGCTTGTGACTCGCTAGCAGGACTTCGCTCACTGCATGTAAAACTCTGTTTCACCTTTGTTTAATGAAATACTGGCATGATGACTGTTTGAGAAAAAAAAAGCTACAATCTTCAAGCATTGGCAAAATGATAACACGTGAAAAAATGAGGGACATCTAGTAAAGCACGACAATATCATAATCTGTTTCACAAGGCATGACTCAAAAAGTTCTCTAAGTTTCCTTTATAACATATGTTGCATTCGTACTGTTCGTACCTAAAAACAGGTGTGATTTTATTTTCTTGATGTGCTTCCTATTGATGAATCTATTATCCATGCTCATTAGGCATAATCAACAATTTTTCATCACCAAGTTGAGAACCTATCATGATACGATGTGCATACACATGGAGATCAAAGAACATGCTATTTACCTCATGGGCATTCCCTCAAACACGTCCTGTGCAAGTCTGGAGTCTGATAAAGCAGGTGGAGTGGAGGTGGTCGCGTGCTACTGGGACTGTGAATGCTGGTGTAGATGGCTGGAATGTCGTGGCCATGGTTCCCTTCATCTTGGTGCCTGGTATCCTATTGTCATTTTAAGTAAGGTTTTCAATTCATGCCTGTCCCCTATACTGTCAGAAACATCCATCAAGGCAATATGTAATTTTCACATAAATGGAACAACATTTTCTGACAATAGCAAACAAAAAAATATCGCACGGAAAAATCCATGCCTTACTCTTCTTAGTTTTTTTTTAAAAAAATGCTATTAGAGTACAGACTTTTGATATTTTCAGGGTTATTGAACCATGAATTCACAAAACAATGCCAAACATATCCTGCCCTAGAGACTCTTTCTAATTTACTTTTGTCGAAGTACAATCCACATAGCCTAATATGATTGCTTTCCACTATAAGTGTTGCAAAGGCCAGGGCTTCTCCAACAGCCCAATCAATTCCTTCCACTCTAAGTTAAAAGGTTTTGCAGTTTATTGTTAAAAGATTTTACAGTTTATGTGAATCAAGAAATGCATTTTTCTTTGCATCAAAATCAGATCTTTTTAGTTCTAGGGTGTGGACTGCTGCCTTGGCATGAGTCTACTAAAGTTATTCATCTCTTGGAGAACTGTGTTTGATTAAGTACTGATTTAAGCTTGGCCTGCTTTAAATAGGTGCAGTGAGTTAAGAATAATTTCATATAAAATTGACAAACACTGAATAACCAATTGGGGAAAAAATTGTCACATGTAGTTTGAAGTTACAACCACTCCTATTATATGTAATAAAATAGCTTTGCTATTCTTTCCCTTCTTTCCTTGGTCATTCAACATTAGAATCGGAGTGTCAGACTATTCATCAAATAGGAGCACAACATGTACGCATCTTTGGAAGGGATCGAAGATAGCAGACATAATATATACATGTACACAAATTAAATAGATTAGATCCGAATACAAATAACCAATTAGCTTAAGTTAGGGTTGAGTTATCGATTACACACAACAGGAAAGGATTAGCACACCTGGTGGCGGCGGCGTGGCTGCGGCACATCTGGCGGCAGCTCGTGTGGCGGAGCCGGCGTCGTGCCTGCGGCGCGTCCAGCAGTGGACCGCGGCGTGTCCGGCAGAGTCCCGTGTAACGGTGGCGGCGTCGTGGTGGCAGCCTGTCCGGCGCGACGGCGGTGGCACGTCCGACAGCCTTCGTGCGACAGACAGTTGCGGCGTCATCCGCCCGTGCATGTCCGGTGTTGGGGCAGACGTCGGGGTAGCGGCAGCGTCGACGTCGGTGCGTTCGTGGTGGGGCAGAAGGGGGCGCGGCCGGTGGCGGCGGGGCGCGCCGAAGGGGTGGGGAGGGGGGGCGCGCGGTCGGAGGCGGCAGGGCGCGCCGAAGGGTCGGGTGGGGAGGGGGGCGCGCGGCCGGAGGCGGCGGGGCGCGCCGAAGGGGTGGGGTGGGGAGGGGGGCGCGCGGCCGGAGGCGGCGGGGCGCGCCGAAGGGGTGGGGAGGGGGGGGGCGGCCGGCGGTGGCGGGGCGCGATGAAGGGGTGGGGAGGGGGTTTTTTCGGCGGTGTTCAGAGAGCGCGTGGGGTGGGGAGGGGGGGATTTTTTCGCACGGAGGGAGAGGACGGTGAAGCGATATTTTTTCCGCACCAAACTTTTGTCCCATGTTTAGTCTTTTTAGTTGTGAGAGATTTGGGAGTTGATTCCATTCCTACCCAGAACATGTCATATTGAGCCGTACCTATTCATTTTTTCCAAAAGTTTTTAAATTTTAAAATTATTATATGTTTGGGTCAGAACAAATAAGCCTTTCATGTTTATGCTGATAGATCTCAATTCCTCTCCAAGTTTTAAGTCTATTTGGATTATAGTTTCAACTATATAAAAATATATGTACGTGCATCGACGCATTGTAAGTCTCTGTGCTGGCAGGACCGAATTACTATATGCCAGTGGCGGAGCCACCGCCGGCAACCTCGGGCGGCCGACCGGGCTCTCGAGGATTTTTTAAAAGAAAATTCCTTCTATACTAAAGAAAAGTAATATAAATACTACCTAAAAATCTTTTGCATAATAAAAAATGTCTAGGCTCCTAAAAGTTTGTGCCTTCGCCACTGCTATACGCCATACAGGAGTCAACAAACACCATCCACCATCACCTTGTAGAGTTGTGTTGTCTTTTATCATGATTGTCAAACATACTCATTTTACGTAAATATTTTATATTTCTCCGTTACAACGCACGAGCATTTTTCTTAGTATATATAATAATAAAAAGGTAAAATTTCAGCCAATTTTTTTTTTGCTCTGGTTATTTTTTAGTCTTTTTATCGTGGTTTTTTTGATACCGCTCGATCTTCCGTTCGTCCGTGAAGGGTTCTCCTGTATCTCTGCATGGAATTTGTTCCGCCCGTCCAAACTCCCTTGCTAGGTAGGGTCGGCTGTATTAGTGACCCATAAACAACATATAAATATAACTATATTGGAAAAAATGGAGTAGAGAACTGCTAGAGATGCTCTAAACAACACATTATCTATAACCATATAAAACATATACCCGGTTGCAACGCACGGTCAATTATGCTGGTATATGTATAATATACCGATATACGTATACGTGATATATACATCAATACGGGCAACAAGCAACAGACAAGTTTGCTTCGGCAATTTGGTGCCTGCCAGCCTGCGCTTGTGCCTTGTGGCCTGGTAGGCTCCGCTCCACGCCTCCAATTGATGGGCCCGTCACCAGAAGCCCACGGAGCATGGAGGGGGAGGGAAGCTAGGCATGGTCACACATTCACACTATAGATTGTGGATCGACTCATCTACTCGTTTGCCTCTCCGTCTCTTCCTATTCTGCTACTCCAAATCTGATCAGGCATCCGGAGTTTTTTTTAGAAGAAAGGGAAGTCCCCCTGCTTTTTGTATTACAAAAGCAGCAACGTTTTACAACAGTCCGAATAGAACAATCACCGCACAGCCAACAACCAACTGAAAAAAAAAAACAACCAACTGAAAACAGCCAAAAGCTAACCAATCTAACAGACTACCACTCCCAGCACCGAAAATTAGCCTTCACCATCAGGCAGCCCTGAAGCTACATTGGTGAGCAAGAGCTGAGACACCAATGGACCCAAATCTGATGATGAACTTGTCTCCTCCGCCGTCCTCCACGCCAACTGAGGTGGCAAATACACTTGGACTCTAGCTTGCTGGCAAACTCTTCCACTCGACGTCTCATCTCCTCTTTGAACAACGCCATCCATCTTCTTAGCATTCCGACGAGCCGCAACATCACCTTTTGTATTCCTGTCCAGCTGGTACCCTGAAAGCACACTTCATTCCTTAGTTTCCACAAAGACCAAAGGACAACCGATGATATTATGTTAGTAAAACTGTGTCGTTTATCCGCCACCCAAAAACGACCAATCGTTTCAAAATCATCCCCTAGATCCATCCCCAATAAGGATGACACCTCCAGCCAGACATTCTCAGCCACACAACATCCAAAAAATAATTGAGCAATAGATTCCTTCTCACTACAGAAAACCCAAGTGGGATCACTAACATCCTTCCTTTTCGCTAAATTGTCCCTAGTCAGCAGTCTATTGTTAGATAAGAGCCAAAGAAAAAATTGCACTCTAGGCGGAATATTAATCTTCCAAACGGAACTAACAAACCGCGGGATAACCCCTCAATGATTAATCATAGCATACAAGGATTGTACACTAAAGCGCCCTGAGGAACTGAAGTTCCACAAGATCTGATCCTCCTCCTCAGAGAGGGAACAAGTCTGAATCAGCCCCACTAATTCCCACCATAAATCCATGATATTGCTATGAACACTTCTTCTAAAAGATAACATGAGATTTTCGCCATCCCAAACCTCATGCACCATTTTACCCTGTTGTTCATTAATAATGTATAGCGGCCAATACACTATGGCCAAACTAGAATTGCCTAACCAACAATTTTCCCAGAATCTCACTTTCCTCCCATTACCCAACACCCATTTTATACCCATATGGGCAGCTTGTGTTGTCCACGGAACACCCTTCCAAAAAGGCGAGGCACCCAAATTGGGGCAACAAAGAATATTTAGCTTATCAGTCCGATATTTGAAATCTACCACTTTCCTCCAAATAACATTAGAATTGAGCTGATATCTAAAAATCCAGGCACATAACAAGGACATATTAAGGCTCCTCAAATCAGGGATCCCCAGCCCACCAACCTCTTTCTTTTGAGAGACCATCTGCCAGTTGGCCAGATGATACTTATGATGATCTACACCATCATTCCAGAGAAAATGGCCCATATGAGAATTTATCATATCAATGGCCCACCTAGGAAACTTAGTCACTGATAAAAGATAAATAGGAATACTTGCAAGACAAGCTTTCAACAAAGCCAATCTACCCGCATAAGAAAGGAGCCTACCCCTCCAGCCGGCTATGATAGGTTGCAGGTCCTGCCTCCTGAGTTTGGCAAAATGCTACGACACCCCAAGGTACTTTATTGGGAAATCACTCCTCTTGCAACAGAAAATTTTGGCAAAGCAATTTGCCTCATCCTCATCCAGGCCAATAGTTAGTAGGTCACTTATCATAATTAATCATCATACCCGTCATTGATTCAAAACACACTAATAACCACTGCAAAGTGCATGCTTTATCACGATCATTCTCTAGAAATAAAAGCGTGTCATCAACGTACTGTAGACTAATAATATCCCCCTCAATAACTTGAGGAAGCAAACCAGAAATTAAATTCTGTCTAGCAGCTTTCATGAGCATCCTAGTGAAAACATCGGCCACTAAGTTGAAGAGAAGGAGAGATAAAGGATCCCCTTGCCTTAGCCCTTTGCCAGGTTTGAAGAAACTACCATTGTCATCATTTAACCAAACACAAATAGACCCTCCCTGAACAACCTGACTAATCCAATTAATCCATTTTATTTTACCAAAGCCACGAGACTCCAGCATATCCTCTAAGAAACGCCAGCTTACTCGATCATATGCCTTTTTGTAATCCAGTTTAAGCATAATCCCCTCTTCGCCACTTCTATGAACTTCATGAATAATTTCATGAGCAGCAACTACGCTTTCCAAAATATACCAACTTTTTACAAAGGTAGTCTGATTAGAAGCTATTAATCTACTCGCCACCTTGACCAGCCTATTGTTCAACAACTTAGCAAAGATTTTAAAACTGCAGTTAATTAAACTAATAGGCCTGAATTTCTTAAGAGATTTAGCCTCAGGTTCCTTTGGAATGAGAGTAATGACAGCGTAGTTAAGCCTATCTAAATTTAAATTGCCCTTATCAAAACTATTAATCAGCTTCATAAAGTCACCCTTAATTACTAGCCATAAATTCTGGTAGAAGAGGAAAGAAAAACCATCCGGCCCAGGAGCCCCCTCAGCATAAGAGCCAAAAATAGCCTCCCTCACCTCTTGTTATGAAAACTCAGCCTCTAACAGGTCATACTCAGCAGCAGTCACCCTCTCATCTTCTTCCCAGAACTCCTGACCCAAGCGCACTCCACTATCTTCCTCTCGCCGAAACAGTGATTTATAGAAATCCACCGCATGGACCAATATTTTATCATTGTCTTCAATCCAGCCATCTGGGCTCTCAAAGCCCATAATTCTTTTCTTCCTATTACACTGGTTTGCTACAACATGAAAATAAGCTGTGTATCTGTCACCCTCCCTAATATTCCTATCTCTAGATCTTGTTTAGCCTTCTTTTCCTCCATCCTCCAAATGAGGTCAAGCTCCCTAGAAATATCCTTCAACCTCTCTTTTTCTCTAAGATCCAACTCTCTTTCTTCCTGTGCTACATCTAAAACTTCGAACTCCTTAAGGTGTTTCTGCTTTTGTTTCCTGATACGAGCATTAATATTAATAGCACATCCCTTAACCTTTTTCCTAAGAAGCCTAACCTTAAATTGCCAAATATCCATAGGTTCCTCAAAAGCGCACTCAGTATGCCACACCTTCTCAACTAGCTCCTTAAAATCTGGTTGCTCAAGCCACCATTTTTCAAAACGAAAACGATAGTTTCTTTTAGGCTCCGTAATATCTAAATTCAAGACTAGAGGAACATGATCACTTCCCACTCTAGCTTTGGCCGTGACAAAGGCCAGGAGGAACTTACACTCAAAATCCAGTAAAAAATCTTGTCTAAAGCTGCCAAAATAGGCTTGTCTTGATTATTTGACCAGGTAAAAGACCTGGTTGAATTTTTAAGTTCCAACAAACCCCACTTATTAATCAGCTCCTAAAACCTATCAGCCCATTTCTGATTAACTAGACCATTACTCTTCTCTCTACCCGAAGTTACCATATTAAAATCTCCCCCTATAACCGTAGGGCCATCCCAGTTAGCTAGGAGCCCTTCTACTTCTTGTAGGAAATCTGCTTTACCCTCCTCATAAGGGGAGCCATACACCACAATAATCCTCCACACAAAATTATCTACACAATTCTTAATAATCCCTGATACACTATAAGAACCAATCTACCAAGCAATACTCTCAAATTTCCTCTCATTAACTCCCACCAAGATACCCCCAGTAGTATCATCAGCAGGCAAAACATTCCAAACAAAATCCTTATGGATATATTTAAGGAAGGACTCATCAAAATATTCCTTCTTTGTTTCTTGGAAACCCACAAAATCTAATTTATTATCTTCTAAAAAATCTGTTATACACTGTAACCGTCCAGTTCTATTAAGCCCTCTAACATTCCAAAAAACCCCCTATCATTTAATAATGTTTGGAGTATTATTTTGGGCTTTGCCTGTAGAGACAACCTGAGCCCAAGACCGGTTAACCAGTGAGCTATCATCATTAACTGGAGTTTGAACCAAATCAGACAGTGGGGGAAACTCAGAAACTAACTGCTCAAGATTCAAATCATCAGGAAGATTAACCTCAGGGTTAGATTCCTAAAAAAGTTCACAACTATCCAGTTCTTTCCTTTTCAAGTTATCAAAAACTTTATTAATGCCCACAGTACCAAAACCCAAAGCAATATTCACAGACTGAGCTTTATGTATTAAAACAGCATTGCTTTCAAAAGCAAAGGATTTTGGAGGTTTACCTTTCTCCAGGTTGGTCACTTTTTTCAATTCTTGTGCTCTCTATAAAGCTGTTAGGCCATCGTCCTTGCCCCTTCTTGGTCTTGGCACTCTTTCCATAGGACCCCATTTAGTCTTCCTTTTCTAATTCTTCCCATCCTAGAAACCCACAGCTATCTCTTGTGACTCAACTGTATTTTCTGGTGTAGGATCCACCATGTTGCTTCCCTCATCAGTTATATCCCCCATTTCATCATCCAGAAGATCAGACTCTTCATCAGAATCTTCCAATTCCATTTTCTTGAGGAGGATAGTGCATTCCTCTGAAATCCCCTCTCTTGCAAGCTTTCTAAACTCTTCCCATTTAGAGTGGTGAGACTCCTCACTAACCAGATTGAACAGTCTGTCATCCATACTAAAATCAATAGCTGCTACTTTGTTGTCAATCCTAGGAGTGTTCCAGCCATCTCCAACATTGTGGGGGCCCATCATCAGCATCACCAGTCAGCTGAAAAGCACCAATATCAACATTACTGTATATTAGAGTTAACTCCTTCACTGTACTAGCATCTGGGAAACCGCCAACATGATTCTCAAGAATCAACTCCCCCCCAACTAAAGTTTGATTCACTCCAGAGCACTCCCAGTGTAAAAACATCCTAAAGTTATCATCAACTTGGA
Organism: Coix lacryma-jobi var. lacryma-jobi; assembly: GCA_009763385.1. Lineage (NCBI taxonomy): Eukaryota > Viridiplantae > Streptophyta > Magnoliopsida > Poales > Poaceae > Coix > Coix lacryma-jobi. Next base: position 175,999,713 of record CM019822.1, on the reverse strand, counting down.
TGATTGCCCCTCCATAGCCCATATAAGCTATTGTTCCTGAGCCTCCAGCTCATTTTGCTCCAACATATTCTGCATACTACACACATATTTTTGACCATAACTTCCATTTTGATTTTGGGACTTCAAAGATGTCTTGGCACTACCATCAGAGACTGATTTCTGCTTTTCCAAGTCCTCGCCTCCAGTTCCCAAATCATCTTTCTTCTTACCATCATTTTTCTTGTCTTCATGCCCATCATCACCTCCCTCCTCACCTTTCTTATCAGCTATTGTTTTTTTTCTTTTTCAACTTTGAAAGAGACCAGAAACAATTTCCTGTCCATCTCAAATATTCTTTCTCTAGGAACTTTGTCAATATCCCTGCAGGCCACTTTCACCCTAACCACTTCATAGAAAGTTTTGAAGAGATTTGTCCAGTCCACATCAATCATCAAACCAAAATCCGAAGCAATCTGTGCAAAAACTTTCCAGTGGCACCACTTAGGAGGGATACCTTCCATTTGTATCCAAGCCTTATGCAATTTATCATAATCTTCAATGTCCCCCAACCATTCCAACACTTCTACCTGAACCCCCTCTTTCCTCAGGTTAAAGGAAGGATAGTTTTTTATATCAGCCACCTTCCTGTGTGGGGGAAATCTCAATAGGAACTTTCCAGTTTCGACTCTCCAATTTGCCAAGGCCATTCTTTGCAGTATATCTCAGATAGCTCCTTTTCAAGCTCAAACAAAGAGATATGTCCAGATTTCACACTGACCACTCCACAATTAGTTAGGTTCAACCACTGTGTTGACTCCACACTAGGCATCTCAACATGGTAAAAGCCTAGGCCCTGACCAGCACTTCCTAGATAAGCAGCAACTGGGTGATCTAGACTCCACTGGGGGCATGCATTCATATGATGTCCAACAATCCCACAAATGAAACAAACTTTTGGACGAGTATAATTACCAACAAAGTGAGTAGGCTCACCATAGTTATAGCAAGTCAATGCATGATACCTTGGATCGATGAAGAAAGGGAGATTATCCAGTTGTTGGTGACCTTGTCCTCTTCCCATCGGACCCATCTGACCACCTCCCTGGCACGGAGGAGGAGGGGGGGGGGGTTCAGGGCTCTTTGATTCTGTCGGGGTGCACCCTGATCTCTTCCTTCTCGTTGCGGCCCATACCGCCCCTGAGCCTGAACTCGTGCTCCTAGAACCGGATGTGGAGGAGCCGGAGGGTACCTTGGGTTCAACGGAGGAGGGGGCGGCAGATTCCTTGGAGGATTCGGCGGTGGAGGGCGATTCGGTGGAGCAGGCCGCGAATGGAACGACAGCTGCTGAGGCCGCATCCTCTCCGGCTGCCAGACCCACTTCCCCTCCTCCATGCCTCGCTTCAGCACTTTAGCGTAAGCCGCCCTCCCTTCCTCCCCCCAAATATCCTTGGAGAAGCTGATCGGAGTTGGTGGAGAGTCTGCCCTATCAGATCGACCAAACGGGAAGTAATCCTCCGGCCTGAAGGCCCTTGCCTGCGCCAAATCCTTGCAGATCTAGCACAACAAGCCTTCCGTCACCAGAGCTGAGCGTGGAACCCAAGCTCGGTCGACCTGAGGGGAATGGATAACCCAGAGTTGGCCGAAGAAATTTACCAACTCCTCTTCCTCATGGATCGGGTCTCCATGAAGTCGCACCCCTGCCCGCTGGGTCTCCGCCTGCTTGCGCACGCTCTCACCGATAGGTGGGGAAGGATTTGCAAAGGCCCCAACTGGCTGGGGTCGGGTCATCCGCCACGGAGGGTAAGGCCATGGTGGCGAATCAGGGTCGCCCACACGTCTGACGGAGCAGGATGTCAGAGATATCATCAGAAGGTGATTACTCCGACTAACCCTGGGCGACACGGGAGATCCAAAGACTTGATACGAAGTGTACACGGATTAGGACTCTCATTATAACTTAGTCGAGTTCTTAAAGGAAGTCTTGTTATTAGAATAGGACTCCTCTGTTGTAACTGATTAGGACTCGGCATACGCCGTGCTTCACCCGGATATATAAGGGGAAGCGGGCGCCGACCCCTATCAATTGAATCTTGAATCATAACACAAGGCACACGCCGCACTGGACGTAAGGTATTACGCTATTTAGCGGCCTGAACCAGTATAAATCGTTATCCCTGTGTACTCGCTGGGTTCTACGAACGTCGATCCCCACCGAATAAATCGTCTGAGATCCCTCAAGACGAGTTGCCGGTTAACAACACCGATAGCTGGCGCGCCAGGTAGGGGCTCTCGGTGATTCCGCAATCAAGAGCTCGACGAACCACTTCAACATGTTCTTGGTAGGATCAATTTTTGTTTTTGGCTCATGGACTTGCATCGCGGATGATCAAGGGAAACTGCATCGACGACTTCAACCCGAGTCAGAAGCGCAAGCCACACCAAAGATGGATCGTCTCACCCGAGACCTAGCAAACCTCATAATCCAAGGATCGCAAGAATCTGGGGACCACACAGAGCCATCCGACTCCTACTCCGATACGACTTCTCGATCTAGGAAGGACTCGGACTCCACGCATCGTATCCCCTTTGGACTGCGCAACTTGGCAAAGAACTTCCAAGAGCTGATTGGACCAAAATTCAAAAAGCTTCAACAGATCCCGCTGATAGGAGCTCAGCAGGGACTCGTTTTCAGCTCAACCGAGGAAGGTAACATCGTCCATTGGCCAATACAACCAGCCCCGGCTAGATTGGTTGGCACAATCGACCAGATTCTCCCGTACCAACACGAACATCAGCTCCCCTTTGAGGAACATGATACCTCCACAGAACTAAACTCCAGTGCCTCTACTTTGGAGTCAGTTACACCGGGATCAACAAACCAAGGCTACACTCGTGAAGTCTTCATGGCAGGGCACCAGTCATCTCTACGACCTCCAACCCCTCCAGATGTCCTCCGAGAGGATGAAACCTTGAGTATGATATCCGATAACGACCCAGAAGGACCCGGAGAAACCGAGTCTATGAAGGCAGAAAGAATAAGAAGGAATCAGGCCAAAGATGCCCGCAGAAGACGGGCAACTCATCGAAAGGAGGCCATGGAACGCTACCAGGTGCGGCTAGAAGAGTATAATAGTCGAAGGCATTTGGAAGAGGAAGCCGAGCGCCAAGCTCGTCAAGACAGGGACCAAGAAATTCAGTCCCACGACGATCACAATCGACGATGAGCCGACTGCTCGCGCAACCTCGAACCCGAATTCATGAGGGTAGCTGGTCACAAAGTGTACGAGACACCCTACCAAAACATCTTGGCTTTAGCCACGGAGATGGGAGCCAAGGACAACCGCACCCCTGAGTCCTCAGACTACCACGCTACAACTCAGAGGCTGAAACCTTGAGTCCTTAGCCGACAAACAAGATTCATACCATCCCAGCCAAAGGCGACCCGTTCATGAGCCGCTCGGACGGGCTCCAGTAAGGAGTCGTCTGGGCAACCGGGTACCAGATCAAGCTAAAGGAGGAGCCGAATCATCATATCGAGGAATCAACATTCTTGCATCCGATGCGGTCAATCGCTTCCCCTGTTTTTCCCAGAGACTCCAAGCAGTCCCGTTCCCACGAAAATTCAAACCTGGGAACTACTCAAAGTACGACGGGAAGACAGAACCCAAGCGGTGGCTCAGGCTGTATGCTCAAGCAGTTGAGTTAGCAGGAGGAAGCAACGATGTTAAGGCACTATTTCTCCCCATGGCTCTAGAGACAATGCCCCTTGCTTGGTTCGACAGGCTTAAACCCGAGTCCATTGACTCCTGGGAACAGCTTCACCGCATCTTCATAGAGAATTTTGCGGGTGTCCCGGAGTGATCGGACCCTCGAACCAAGCTTAGAACCTGCAAGCAGCAGAAAAACGAGACAATGTGGGAGTACTACAGACGCTTCTCCGAAATCTGCTCCACAGTCTCCGACATAACAGACAGAGAAGTAATCGACCTCTTTGGCAATGGAATTTGCGAAAGGTACAATTACAAGGATTTCATCAAGCATGACCCGACCACCGCTGACGAGTTTCATCGGGCAGTAAACTCCATGATGGCAACGGAAGAACGCACACAGGAGCGCTTCCCCGAAAGAAACACGCAAGGTGATCGAGGAAATAATCAAAGAGGAAACCAGACTGCTAAGCAAAACACACGCAAGAGCACAGGGGACAATACTGTTGCAGCCATGCAACCTCAGAAAGAGGGGAACAAGCCCTCCAGCTTCGACGACCTCCTCGACAGCCCATGCCCTTTCCATCCAAAAGGAGAACACCAGGCTAGGCACTGTCGGCAACTCAAAGAGAGAGGTTTGAACTCTGACTTCAACAAAAACAGAAAAGACAAGGGGAAGAAAGCAGCCGAAGACCCTTAGCAGGATGCAGGCAGCTTCCAACACCCCAAAGGCACCATCAATTTCATATTCGGGGGAGTAACCACCAGTGACAGTAAGCGCCTGCAGAAGCTCTCCCTACGGGAGATTATGTCTACCGAACCGGCTACCCCCAGATACCTTGATTGGTCTGAGCATCCGATCAATTTCTCCCGAGCAGACCAATGGACCAACATTTCCAATGCAGGGCACTACCCACTGGTTCTGGATCCTACGGTCGCCGGGTTCAAATTGGGAAGAGTACTCATAGACGGAGGAGCAGGACTCAATGTCATATTTGCAAGCACCCTACGCAAGATGAACTTGAACCTTGCAACTCAGCTCACACCATCAAGCACCCCCTTTTACGACATAGTACTCGGAAAGGCGGCTATACCACTCGGAAGAATCATACTACCTGTCACTTTTGGAACTCAGATCAATTATCAGACTGAGTACATTAGTTTCGAGGTAGCCGACTTCGAATCATCATACCACGCCATATTTGGACGACCAGGTATCGCCAAGTTTATGGCAGTACCACATTATCCATACCTTCTGCTGAAGATGTCGGGTTCTAAAGGTATTCTAACCTTCAGGGGTGACTTGAAGCGATCATTCGATTGTGACACAGAGGCTGTCCAAATAGCCAAAAAAGCTCAACTCGCCCTAGAGGTACAGGAACTCGCACAGATGGTGCATAACGCCAAACCTGGAGATTCAAAAATCCAAACCAAGAAGGTGGGTGCTATTCAACCATCGACAGAAGTCTCCACAAAAACTATTGACCTGGAAACTAGTGATCCATCAAAGACGACGGTCATCAGCGTTCACCTATCTGAAGAATAGGAACTCACGCTCACCAGGTTCCTAAGAGCAAACAAAGATATATTTCCTTGGAAACCGGCTGACATGCCAGGAGTTCCAAGGAACTTGGCTGAGCACAAATTGGAACTAAAAGAGGGTTCCAGGCCCATCAAGCAAAGACTACGATGATTCTCACCAGAGAAGAAAGAGGCAATCAAGAGGGAGATAGCTAAACTACTCGCGGCCGGGTTTATCAGAGAAATTCTCCATTCCGAGTGGTTAGCTAACCCAATACTAGTAAAAAAGAACTCTGCAGAATGGCGCATGTGTCGATTACACAGACCTCAACAAGCACTGTCCAAAGGATCCTTTCGGATTACCAAGGATAGATCAAATAGTTGATGCCATCGCAGGTTCTGCTCTTTTATCCTTTCTGGATTGTTACTTCGGGTACCATCAGATTGCTCTCAAAAAAGAAGACCAACCTAAGACATCGTTTATAACTCCCTTCGGCGCCTACTGTTACAAAACCATGTCCTTCGGGTTGAAGAACGTAGGGGCTACTTATCAGCATGTTACTCAAGATTGTTTGGGCGACCAAATTGGCCGCAACGCGGAAGCTTATGTTGATGATGTGGTCATAAAAACGAAGGATCTGACTACCCTCATATCAGACCTAGAGGAAACCTTTACCCGGTTACGCTCATACCAATGGAGGCTTAACCCCACGAAGTGTGTTTTTGGAGTACCCTCAGGCCAGTTACTCGGATTCCTTGTTAGCCATCGAGGCATCGAGGCTAGTCAAAAACAGATCACAACCATCATCAATATGAAGCCATCTACTTCTGTCAGTGTCGGGGGAACGCCAAAGGGGTACCCCCGATCAACGCAAAACACACGGGTTGGAACCTAGAACACCGATTAATAGTGAGCCCGGCTGGACTTAACCACCCGAGTACCAACCTGTCCAAGCCCACAACACCGGCCCACCACGGGGAAGCCTAGGCCCGCCAAATGCCTCACAAACCACCTCGTGGTAGCCTGCCTCTCGAGCCCTGGCTCAAGGGGTTCGGGCCCGCCACCGCCATACACCACCCCTCGAGACCCGGCACGGGGCCCTCGAGCCTTGCTGGCCCGACTGCCTACTCCTCGAGGGGACCCCACGCCCCTCGAGCAGCGCCAAGCACCGGATGCCAACCCACACACTAAACATTTAATGCACTCACCTACCCCCGTCACGTCCTCAGCACCCCAACGTGTGCCACAGTGAACTAGGGCAGAGTCAAGTCTCGTTTTCACCATAAGCATGGGTGAAAAGGCGCCAGTACAACACTGTTTGACCATACCCTGCACTGTGACGCGTCCCGGTCACATCTCGAGACCCGGATTTCCGCTGTACGAACGGGTTCCCCGTGACTCGCCCATACCTGCGGAGCTCGAGCCTCCCGTAGGCGCCACCTCGAGGTCGGTCCTGCGCCCCTCGAGCCCTAATTGCTGTTATATGATTGGAGGACAGGTACCCCAAGACCCGGAGGGACCTCACCGCGTTCTGTACATGCCGGGATGGTTGCTGTACGGCCTCCACGTCGCCACACCTCCACGTCCGCGCCTGGGATGGAGGCCACGCTTCAAGGACGCCTCAACAGCAATCCCCCACGTCGGCTCCAGTGTCTTCGACAAGACAGGGTTCCTACCCTTCTCCGTATTGGGCACCGTACGCCCCGACACCTATAATACCCTTGTGTAATCCTGGCCTCCCCTTGCTCTATAAAAGGGGACGCCAGGGCCCTTCGCGCGCAGGAGACAACACACGAGTCCACATACACACACGTACATTCGAGTCCAGACTCCGGTCCACGCTCGTTGAGCTTGTATTCGCCCCTGTACAAGCACTTAGGTGCAAGTAATACAAGAACCTCCTCCCCCGCTGAACGTAGGGCCTTCTTTGCCCGAACCAGGATAAATCCTTTGTGTCATCTTGCATCACCATCCAGGAAGAGAGCACGCGATCATATTACTCGTTGGTGTCATACCCCCGGGTTCGAAACACCGACAGTTGGCGCGCCAGATAGGGGACTTCGCGTGTCCGAGCCGATTTCTCGTTGTTCCTGGATGGCTTCATCCCCTCCTTCGTTCTCTGCCGGTGCCGTTGTCTGGTTCGGGAGCCTCGAGTTCCTGGCCACCGGCAACGGCAACGAGCTGACCCTGCTCTCCACGGAGGGCTCGAGCGGAGGGCGTGTCACGCCACCCCGCGCGGGAGGCGTGGCGCGTCGCCCGCACCACCACGCATCGCCACCTCGTGAGCGGCGCCGTCGTCACCACCGTCGCCGGGCACAGGCGGTGTCCGCGGCGTACGCCCACTTTCCCGCAGCTGGCGCAGAGTCCCTAGCGAGGGACCTGTCCGGCGCGCGACCGGAGACTTCTAGGGTGCCCGCGCGCTCTCCCGGTGAGTTCGCGTTCGTCATGCACACGGGTCGGGAGCCTAGCCAGAGGCCCCCGAGCCGTGCTCCGTCGACACCACCCGGCCTCCTCCTGCACGAGGCGTACCGCGTTCGACGCCAGCGGTTCCCGTCTGGCCTCAACAGCTCCGCGACTGTTTGCGCCCACAACCTCGACGAGCGCCGTCAGGACCGGGCAGCTGCAGAGCGGTAGGAGCGTCCGGCCGTACTCCTGCGAGCCATCGCCAGCCTGGAGATCGTCTACCCTGCGCACGTCGACCGCGGCCTCTCACGAGCCGTCGAGCCACCTCGTCGAGCCACCTTCGGGGAGTGGTACAGCGAGCTGCAGTCCCGACACGAGCATGGGCGGCGCGACATCAGCAGCTCCGACTCCGATGAGTACGACTACCACGACCCTGACCTCTGGGACCCCACCAGGGAGTGCTTCCAGCTCGAGGGGGTCGTGGGCGATGCCGAGGACGATGGCGACGACGACACCAGGCCGGCGCTCAACCTCAAAGAGCCCGGAGACGTGGCTGCGGCAGGCGGATCACGCGTTCAGAGGAGGAATGAACCCCCGGCACCGGCTGCACCATCTCGGCACAGCGACGACCGGGCGGCGCAGCTCGCGCAGCTGTGGGAGGCCATCGCCAAGGCTGAGGAGGACCGACAACGACTGTTGCAGCTCGAAAAAACCTTAGTGCAGGAGCCAACCCAGCCTCGAGGTGCCGGTGTTCGTGGCCGCGCTCGAGCGGTCCACCGGCAGATCCTCGAGGGCGGGGCGCCCGTGCGCCCCGAGGTGCGTTTCCCACGAGCCGGCCAGAACGTGGTGGCGGCCGCAATGCTGCTCCGCGATCTTCCCGCCGTTTCCAACCCAGATGCCAGGCGCATGCTCGGGGAAATGAAGAACCTCCTCGAGACAGCCGCTGTCCAGCAGGCGGAGAGCTCAGCCTCGCGGCGGCGCGAGGCGGCCTCGGAAAAACCTGCAGACACGCCCCGCAACGAGCGCGAGGTGTCCGTCCACCAGCCGGACGCCTCTCGAGCTAGGCCAGTCCGGGAACGAATCGTCGACAACAGGCCACCTCGAGACCCCAACGACGCCCGCAACGACATCAATCGCCGGCGCAAGGACAAAGGGGCCCAAGAGCGTGGCTATAGCGCGCATCGAGGGGGGCGCTACGACAGCGACGAGGACCGGCAATCCCTCGAGCCCCCGAGCCCCAGGGTCTTCAGCCGGGCCATCCACAGCTCGACCCTCCCTCACCGTTTTGGACCACCTACCAACATCGTGAAGTATGACGGGGAGGTCGAGCCCGAGCTATGGCTCTCCGACTTCCGCCTAGGCTGCCAACTGGGCGGAGCGAAGAGCGACGACCGCGTGATCATACGCCAGCTCCCCCTCTACCTCTCGGACACCGCCCGCCGGTGGCTCGAGGGGCTCCCACCAGATCGGATCCACGACTGGGCCGACCTAGTCAGGGTCTTCGACGGGAATTTCAAGGGGACTTGCGTACGCCCAGGCAACCCCTGGGATCTATGGCGTTGCAGGCAGACAGCGGAGGAGCCCCTCCGCGACTTCGCCCGATGGTTCTCGAAGCAGCGCCTCGAGCTCCCCCACGTACCTGATGAGGATGTCATCTCAGCATTCCTCGCGGGCATGACATGCCAAGAGCTAGTTCACGAGCTAGGGCGCTACCGTCCCAGGATGGTCGAGGACCTGATGGATTGTGTCACCAGCTTTACCTCAGGCGACGAAGCAGTGGGGGCCTTCTTTGGCCGCCCCACGGACAAAGGCAAGACGGTAGCCGCGCCGTAAGGCTCAAACAAAGGCAACGACATCAGGAACCGCAACAACAACAAGAAGAACAAACGCAAAGGTCAGAAGGCGAAGCGCGACGCCAATGACGACGATGACGAAGAGGTGCTCGCAGGCGCCCTCGAGCCTAAGAAGCCCCGAGGCCCCCCTGACGGGGCTGTTTTCGACCAGATGCTCGAGTACCCCTGCACTTATCACAAGGGCCCCGTAAATCACAAGTTAAAGGATTGCTGACTGTTGAGAAGCTTCTACTCCAAGCTCGGCGACAAGAAGGAAGACGCGCCTAAGGGCAAGGACAACAATCGACGCAACGACGGGGACGCGGACTTCCCCCCGGTGCGCGACTGCTTCATGATCTACGGGGGCCCGACCGTCGGGCTCTCGGCGCGAGAGGGAAAGAAGGAGCGCCGGGAGATCTTTGCACTCCGCCGCGACACCCCCCGGTACCTCGACTGGTCTGATGCGCCGATCACGTTCGACCGTGATGACCATCCGAATCATGTCGTGAATCCGGGAGCTTACCCTCTTGTCGTCGACCCCGTCATCGTCGATGTACGGTTCTCCAAGGTGTTGATGGATGGGGGCTCGAGCCTCAACATCATATACCTCGAGACCCTCGACCTCCTGGGGATTTTGGAGGGTCAGCTCCGACCCAACGTCGGGGGGTTCCACGGAGTCGTACCAGGGAAGAAGGCCCACCCCCTCGGGCGCATTGACCTGCCGGTTTGCTTTGGCACGCCGGCTAACTTCCGCCGGGAAACGCTCACCTTCGAGGTGGTTGGTTTCCAAGGGACCTACCACGCCATCATCGGCAGGCCCGGCCACGCTAAGTTCATGGCGGTCCCCAACTACACGTACTTGAAGCTCAAGATGCCGGGGCCAAAAGGGGTCATCACCGTCGACACCTCCTACGAGCACGCGTACCACTGTGACGTGGAGTGCGTCGAGCGTGGGGAGGCCAACGTCCATCTCGACTCGCTTGAGGCCTTGGCATCCTTGGCCACCGAGGAGGCCCCAGAAGCAAAGCGCCACGCCGGCGCCTTCAAGCCGGCAGAGCACACCAAGCAGATACCCGTCGACCCGACCTCGACCAATGGCAAGACGCTGACCATCAGTGCCAGCCTCGAGCCCAAATAGGAAGCAGTGCTCGTCGACTTTCTCCGCGCGAACATCGACATGTTTGCGTGGAGCCCCTCGGACATGCCGGGCATACCGAGGGAAGTCGCCGAGCACGCCTTGGAGATCCAGGCCGGGTCCAGACCGGTGAAGCAACGCCTGCGCCGCTTCGACGAGGAAAAGCGCAGGATCATCGGCGAGGAGGTGCACAAGCTTTTGGCGGTTGGATTCATCAAAGAGGTATTTCACCCAGAGTGGCTAGCTAACCCTGTATTAGTTAGGAAAAAGAATGGAAAAATGCGGATGTGTGTAGATTACACTGGTCTGAATAAAGCATGTCCAAAGGTTCCATTTCCTTTGCCTAGAATTGACCAGATTGTCGATTCCACTGCGGGGTGTGAAGTACTTTCATTTCTCGACGCATACTCCGGCTACCACCAAATTAGGATGAAAGAATCCGACGAGCTCGCTACCTCTTTTGTTACGCCCTTTGGTATGTACTGCTATGTTACAATGCCCTTCGGCCTTCAAAACGCTGGGGCGACGTATCAACGTTGTATGCAGCATATCTTTGGCAAACACATAGGCAAAACCGTCGAGGCCTACGTCGATGACATCGTGGTAAAAACCAAGGAAGTCGGGAACCTCATCAGCGATCTCGAGATCACGTTCGAGTGCCTCCGGGCCAAGAATGTGAAGCTCAACCCCGAGAAATGTGTCTTTGGTGTGCCTCGGGGCATGCTACTTGGCTACATTGTCTCGCAACGAGGGATCGAGGCCAACCCTGAAAAAATCTTAGCAGTCACGAGGATGGGCCCAATTCGAGACCTCAAGGGTGTACTGAAAGTGACAAGCTGCCTAGCCGCTCTCAGCAGATTCATCTCGAGGCTAGGGGAAAAAGCGCTACCCCTCTACCGCATGCAGAAGAAGACGGAACGCTTTGCGTGGACTGTCGAAGCTGAGGAGGCCTTAACCAAGTTGAAAGGGTTGCTGACTTCCGCGCCAATTCTCGTGCCTCCGCGACCAGCCCAGGGTGACGATTCCCCCGAGCCTCTCCTCCTCTATGTGGCCGCAACCACCCAGGTGGTCAGCGCGGTCATAGTTGTCGAGAGGCACGAGGAGAGTCACGCGTTACCGGTCCAACGGCCGGTGTACTTCGTCAGTGAAGTGCTCTCCGGGGCCAAGGTCCGGTACCCGCACATCCAGAAGCTACTCTATAGCATCATCATCATGAGGCGCAAGCTCCAGCACTACTTCCTCGCTCATCCTGTAACGGTGGTGTCATCTTTCCCCCTCGGAGAGATCATCAACAATCGGGAGGCCACGGGGCGCATCGCTAAGTGGTCCGCCGAGCTAATGGGGGAGACCGTCACCTACGCTCCGCGAAAAGCCATCAAGTCGCAAGCATTGGCGGACTTCGTCGCTGAGTGGACCGATACCCAGCTCCCGCCGGCGCAAATCCAAGCCGAGCTCTGGACTATGCACTTCGACGGGTCCCTCATGAAGACGGGGGCAGGCGCAGGCCTACTCTTCATCTCGCCCCTCGGAGTCCACATACGCTACCTGCTACGCTTGCACTTCCCCGCCTCCAACAACGTCGCTGAGTACGAGGCCCTGGTTAATGGGCTGCGCATCGCCCTCGATCTCGGGGTCCGACGCCTTGATGTTCGAGGGGACTCGCAGCTCGTCATCAACCAGGTCATGAAGGCTTCAAGCTGCATCGATCCCAAGATGGCGGCATACTGCGGGGAGGTGCGTAAGCTAGAAGATAAGTTCCATGGCCTCGAGCTCAACCACATAGCTTGAAAGTACAACGAGGCCGCGGACGAGCTGACTAAGTTAGCATCCACGCGTGGCACTGTCCCCCCAGATGTGTTCTCGAGGGATATCTTCGAGCCATCCATCAAAATCGGCCTGGGGGCTGGCCCCTCGACGCCATCCCTCGAACCAGACACGGGGGCTCGACCTTCAACGCCACCCCTCGAGAACGACCCCTCGACATCCGCTGAGGCGATGCAAATCGACGCACCTACCACCTCGTCATCACGACCCCTCGACTGGCGGACGCAGTTCCTCGACTACTTGACGTAAGGCGTGCTACCGGAAGACAAGACGGAGGCTCGACGCATCGCTCGAAGGGCCAAGACCTACGTCATCTACGGCGATGAACGGAAGCAGTACCGGCGAAGCCCGACCGGGATCCTTCAGCGCTGCATCCCCCTCGAGGAAGGACGCGAGCTCCTCGACGACATGCACTCGGGGGCTTGCGGCCACCACGCAGCGCCAAGGACCCTGGTTGGGAACGCCTTCCGTCAAGGTTTCTATTGGCCGACCGCCATTGGAGACGCCAAGCGCTTGGTCCGAGCGTGCCATGGGTGTCAATTCTACGCCAAGCAGACACACCAGCCCGCACATGCCCTGCAGATGATCCCCATTACTTGGCCGTTTGCCGTCTGGGGGCTCGACCTCGTGGGTCCCCTCAAGATGACAACCGGAAAGTACACGCATGTCGAGTTCATCGACAAATTCACCAAGTGGATCGAGGCCAAGCCCATAGGCGACCCCACCTCCGAGAGGGCGGTCGAGTTCATCACCGACGTCATGTACCGGTTTGGGGTGCCTAACGTCATCATCACCGAGAATGGCACCCAATTCACGGGCAAAAAGTTTACCAACTTCTGCGACGACAACAGCATTCGCGTGACCTGGGCCTCGGTTGCATACCCTCAATGCAACGGGCAAGTTGAGCGCGCCAACGGCATGATACTTCACGGGCTGAAGCCGAGGCTGTTCAAGACCCTCAAAAATTTCGGAAAAGGGTGGGCCGCAGAGCTCCCCTCGGTGCTGTGGGGCCTCAGGACTACACCGAGTCGAGCCACCAGGTTCACTCCGTTCTTCCTGACCTACGGTGCCGAGGCCGTCTTGCCTACAGACCTCGAGTACGGCTCCCCTCGACTTCGAGCCTACAACGAGCAAACTAACGACGAGAAGCTCGCCAACGCCAAGGACCAGCTCGAGGAGGCTCGAGACGTGGCGCTCATTAACTCCGCACGCTACCAGCAAACGCTTCGACGCTACCACGATAAGCACGTACGCAAAAGGGACTTGGCGGCGGGGGACCTCGTGCTTCGACGGCTGCAAGACAACCGAGGGCGCCACAAACTCACTCCTCCGTGGGAAGGCCCATACACCGTAGCTGAGGTGCTCAGGCCAGGAACATACAAGCTCTACGACGACCAGGGCAGGATCCTGGCGAACGCGTGGAACATATCTCAGCTACGTCGCTTCTACCCTTAAAGGCCTCGAGGCCTCGTTCATTCTGTTGCTTTGTACAAACATGTCAAATATGAATGAACAATCTCGTGCATTGTCTTTCGTTTTTCTTAGCAACTTAAGGTAGCCTCGACCCTGCTCTGCTCAGGGTCGAGCCTCCCTCAGGGGCTGACAGGGGGGACCCCCCCAGACTCCGGAAAAAATGCGTGTTTTCTTTTCAAAAATTCGACCCTCGTCTCGACTCGTGCCTCGAGTGAACTAGCGACGTCTAAATCCTAAAATACCTCGAGCCTCCAAGGGTCGGGAGGTGTCGACGTAGATGGCCACCTACGCCCCCGGGCTACGGTACCCTACCTACGCCTCCCCTCGAGGGGCTCGCGACGTATCGAAGGAACACAGACTAAGCTAGCAGAAACTCGAGCTTGCAACAAAGAGAAGTGGTCAAACGCATTTGAAAAGAAAACAACTTCTTTAAACAAACAAGTCATATATACATATGGGTCTCGATGGACCCTCATTCATGTCATAAAATTCTTACAGGGGGCCTCGACGCCCAAATTTGGCACGCAGGCCCTAATCTTCGTCGGTGTGGTACTCCTCCCCGAGGTCTTCCACGGCGGGCTCAGCCTCGACACCCGAGCTGGAGGGAGGAGGGTCCTCGACACCGCTGCTGGCGTCAGGAGGCAACACGTCCTCCTCGAAGATCTTCGCGAGTGACATCCCCGGCCTCTCCATCTTCTCCAAGATTGCGTCGACACGGCGGTTGTTCCACTCCTCGTCCTTCCCCTCGATCTCAATGAAGCCATTGGCGACAACGTGGACCGGGAAGCGGAAGCCGGAGCGGACGACCGCGAGCGTCTGCTTGACGCCATGGTGGAGAGCTTGCCGGACACGGCCCCGCGTGGCTACATCGAGGAAGCACAAGGCGTCGACCAAGGCGTCGCCTCGAGCCACCGCACCTTCTGCCGCAGCCACCGGAGGAACACCCCACATGGAGCCGAGCCAGTCGAGGGAAGTGCGAGCCCGCTTCACCACCATCGTCTCGTCTTGGAGTTGGTCCAAGAGAACCTGGTTCATCCCGCGGAGCTCCTCGACCGTCTTCTCGACCCCTGCGCAACGAACGAGGAAGAGTGAGACTGCGGCGTAACAAAAAACCTCGAGGCCCAAGCAAGGACAAGGTGTAAGCCTTACCATCGCAGTGTTCCCCCAGTGCGGCGAGGTCGCTGGTAAGGCCCACAGCGCGCTGCTCGAGCCTGCGCTTCTCGGCCAGCATGAGGAGCTTCTCGGACCTAAGCTCCTCGACCAGCTTGCCCGTATCCGCGAGGGCTAGATCCTTTCGGATCACCTCCTGCCGCGCCACCACCCTTGCAGCCCGGGCGTCTTCAGCCTCTTTTTCCGCCACCTCCGCTGCGGATCGAGCGACGACGGCTCCGCATCGAGCTTCCTCGGCTTACTTTTTCATTGCCTCCGCTGCGGCTCGGGCGGTGGCGGCTTCGCCTTGGGCGACAACGACATCTTTCCTCGCCGCCTCCACTTCGGCCCGGGCAGAGGTGGCCTCGCTGCGGGTGTCGGCGGCCTCCTTCCTTGACGCCTCGAGGGCGGCGGCGGCCTCCTCCTTGGCTCGAGCGGCCTCGCCTCGAGCCGCCCGGACTTCCGCCTCTGCCTCGTTAAGCCGGCTCGCCATTTGGACGCTCCGGCCCAGCTCAGCGCGGAGATCTTGAAGCTCCGCCTCAGCCCTCGCGAGGGCGGCCGACACCTGTGCGGACCGGCCCGCCTCCTCAGAGCAGGACCGCTCTGCCTCCGCCATGAGCTCGGCCACCTCCCGGAAGATGGCCCGCACCTCGCGCGGGCCCCCCCGCTGGGCCGGCCGCTCGACGGGGACCATGGCAAGGGACGGACTCGGCGCGTCGGGAAACGGCCATACTGGTCGGTCAAGCTCGATGGCGGGCAGATCCTCCTCCGCCTTGAGCCGCCCCGGCTGCGGCCCGCCACCCGACGGCATGGGCCCCGGCTCCCTCCGTCCCTCCGCCGGCACCTCTTGTTGCTCCGCCGCCTCCCGAGGCGGCGTCACAACCTTGCGTGGGGGCGAAGACTCGAGCGGCGGCGGGTCGATCGAAGGAAGGCTCGACCCCGGGCCCTCTTCCCTGGCCGGGTCCACCTCCATCATCGAGCCCGCGGCGAGGAGCGGCCCCTGCTCCAGCTCGTTCAAGAGGTCCTCCACCGTCGGCTCCTTCTCCGCCGGCGCCACTCCCCCCTTTCCCTTCTCCGCAGCCCGGCTCGTGTCGGTCGGGGCCTCGAGGGGCGCAATCTCCTCAGCCCTAGACATCGGCGGGGCCGTGCTCGCCCCAGGCGCTTCCCCCGGAACTGCCGTCGTGGTGGGGGAAAGGGTGGCGCTCCCAGCCGGCGCCATCGCGGGAGGAGGAGGGGGAGGAGGCGGCGCCTCAGCGGACGTGGTGATGGCGGGCTCGATGTCGTAAGCTGCGGCCCCTACAATATGAAACGACAGTGATATCAGAACCGAGAAGGGTGCCTCGACCCCTGCGGTCGATGGCGACGGCCTCACCAAAATTCGCGACGATCATCTGGCTTCCTCGAGCCATGGCAGCTCGAGCCTTCTCCAGCCAAGCGGCTTCTCTAGCGGAGGAAGGTGCCATACCTCGAGGTGCTTGTGCCTCGGCGGAGCTCGAGGTCTTGGCCCGCTTGGACGCAGCGAGGTCCACCTCTTGGTAGGAGCGCTTCCCCCTGAGAAACCAGAGATAGCATGCGCCACCAAAAAGTAAAGAGGTAAAGCCTCACTACCGACGAGATCCAAGAAAATTACTCACCCAAAACGGCGGCTGGGCTTCTTCCCAGAATCGTCGGACCCACTCGGGGGCTTCGAGCCCACCCCACGGCTCGAGCCCTGCGCCTGGGCCGTCTCCGCAGGACTGGGATGGGGGGAGGCCTCCCGAAGCCTCCCGTGCCTCGACCTTGAGGGAGAGCCCTCCTTCCGCCCCACGTCGCAGGAGGGCGACTGTACCTCCCTCGTGCTGTCGTCGTGGCGCCTGTCCCGGCGCGGGCTCCGGGACCTGCTCCGACGCTCGTGCTGGCGGTCGCGCCCTCCCACGTCCGCTTCTGTGTCCCGGCGGCGGTGCGGCGATGGACTCCGGGGACGCTGCCGCCCCTGGTCACGAGACACCCGGGGGCTCCCTCCCCGACGCTCGTGACGGTGCGGGCTCGACGCCTTCTCCTGACGCCCGCTCCTCCGCGGGCTCGACCCCGACCTTGATGGCTCGCGGCGGTCAGACCCGGAGCCCCTCCCGATGAGGTCACCGCCCCTCGAAGCTCAGCCCTTCTCGAGACCACCCGCCTGGGCTGACGCGGGGGCGGCCTTCGTTGGTGCTGTGGCGGAGGCGCTCCGAGTTCGCGGCTTCCTCACGACAGGGGGCGCGTCTGGCCGGGAGCTCGACGTGCCCTGGGCCTTCGACGAGGCGGAGCTGGGCGTGGCCTTCTGCTGCTTCGCCTCGTGCGATCCCTTCGCCGGGGGGACCTCCAGTATACTCTCCTGCACAGAGGAGCAGTCAGCCCCGACGTCAAAGACCCCCGCGCGTCCCAAGCGCGCGTCCATCCCCTCGTCGTCGCTCTCATCATCATCATCATCGTCGTCATCCTCCGAGCTCGAGGAGCTGAGCTCGGGGGACTCATCCCCAGGCTGCCGGTTGCGACGAGCCTTCGCCAGCCTCTGCTCCCGAGCCGAGCGACGCAAGTTTTTGTTTTTCTCTTTCTTCTTTTTGGCGTCCTTGCTCTCCTTATCTTTCTGAGCAGAGAGGCGCCTCACCTGGGTATCTGCGGCGTCCTCCCTCACCGGGGGCCTCGAAGCACGGCAAGTAAACGCCCCCTGCGAAAAAGAAGAAGCGTGACGAGACAAACCATAAGAAGAATGTACCAGGTTCGGAGAAAGAGAAGGCGGGAGGAGGCTCGGGACAGCCTAGCTCGAGGGGGGCTTACCAGGTCGAGACACCCCTCGTCGGGAGCCATGGCGACCAGGTTGCTGTACTCGAGGACGAACGACCCTTGGATCGTGATCGACACCCGCGAGACGCCCTCGTTCCGAGGCAACCTCCCCTCGGCCATCCTCGACCGATTCAGCGCCTTGAGCTGGGCCTTCGGCCCCATCTCGTGCAGGAGAAGGGGGCGGTCCGCCAGCGGAAGAACCCTTCGCTGATGAAACGCCCAGATGACCGCTTGAACGGTCAACCCCTCCTCGTCCACCAGCTTCTTCATCATCTCCATCAGTGGAACCAGGTGGCGTTGCCTGTCCGCCGCGACCCCCTAGGTCCACTTCTCCGGGCGCTGAGTGAGGACCCTACCGGTGTACTGCGGAAGGAGACCACCTTCATTCCGCAGGTAGAACCAGTGGTCGTCCCACCCGGCCTGGTTGGAGGAAAGCTTGTAGCGGAGGTATTCGCGGGGGACATTGGCTGACGAGGTCCCAGTCCTCGCAGTGATGGTGAGGGAACCCATGCGCATAAGCCGCCTCCCGCTGGGCTTCAAGGCCTTGATGAAGAGCTCGCCCCGGAAGAGATGGACGAACATCTCCCAGTGCGGCTCCATTTTCATGTACCCCTCGCACACCGCGGCGAAGATGGCGGCGTGCGAAATCGAGTTGGGGGAGAAGTGTTGCAGCTCCACCTCGTAGTGCTGAGTCAGCGCCCGCATGAAGCGGCTCGGCGGAACACCGAGCCCCATGCGGTGGTAGCGCGTGAAGCTCACCACGTACCCCTCCGGCTGGTGCGGCTCCTGGTGATCCGCCGACGGGATAACCCACCACGCGGGCCCCTCCTCCGGGTTGGGACGGAGAAGCCCCTGGGCCACCAGCGACTCCATCTCGTGCTGCGTCACCTTCGTCGGGCTCCAGTCTTCGGCCGGCAGCATGAAAGGTCCTAGTTTGGTTTTGGTAATTGAGTGACAACTTAGGTGGACTAATATGTGTTTGAAGTAAATTACACAGGTGATTAGTCCATAGGTGATCATGTGTGAGCAACATATGCCATAGAGGAGAATTGGCTTGGAGGATGTTGCAATGCTCATGCATGAAGATGAAGAAGGAGCTTAATGCATATGTGACATGACATGTGGTCATATGGCTAAGATGGAGAAGATCAAGGCAAGACTTGGCTTGATGGACCGGTTGCGAAGGTGAAGGGCAAGTTGGGGCTTTGAAGCCGTTGGTACCGAGTGTCGGGAGGCTTAAGCAAGACTTGGCGCCGAAGGACCGAAGCGATGGTGAAGAGCAAGTGATGTCAAGATCGATGGACCATGGAGGCCATGTGATGATATGAAGTGGATCATATCATTTGAAGATAGGTTGGTGCATGTGTTGCATCAACACCGAAGGAGATGGAATGGAATGCGCAAGGCAAAGGTATATTTGTAGGGCATTTCATTTCACCGGTCATAGGTGTGTAGAGAAGATTATGACCGGGTTTAGGATAGATGGCCGTACTATTAAGAGGAGCAAACTTGTTTGCATATCGGTCATCTAGTGCCACTTGAGCGATCTAACTTTGCGATGTTACTATGATCGAGTGGCGTGGTGAGTGCAAGTGAAAATCCTTTGAAAAATGATTGTGAAAATGCTAACACACTTGCACAAGATGATGAACACTTGGTGGTGTTAGCACATTTGCAAAGGAGAAGTTGTTGAAATAGTTTTGGATCAACTCAGAGATGGAAATGAAGTTTTCTGTGTGTTGTCGGTGGTACCGACCTAGGGGTGTCGGTAGTACCGACCCAGGAGGGCTGTTTGCAGCCTCTCTGGATGTGGCTCGTTTTTGGCCTGGCGGTGGTACCGCTATTACCTCGGTACTACCGCCGGCGGTGGTACCGACCAGGGGTCGGTGGTACCGTGGCCCTGAAGGGGTTTTGCGGAGCTCTCTGGAAGTGGCCAGTTTTGGCCTACCGGTAGTACCGCCATTACCTCGGTAGTACCGCGCTCGGTACTACCGACTCAAGGCCGGTGGTTGGCAAGTTTGCGGAGCTCTCTGAGTTGAGTGGAAGATGACCTGGCGGTGGTACCGCCATAGGGCCGGTACCACCGGGCTTGGAAGTACCGACCAGGGGGTCGGTAGTTCAAGAGTCAGGAGGAAGTTTTTGAATGCGTTCGAAAGTAGCCTGCCGGTAGTACCGCCATAGGGCCGGTACTACCGACCTCGGAGGTACCGACCAGAGAGTCGGTGCTTCGCCTAAAACAGCGGACCTTGTGGTAACGGCTAGTTTGACTAAGCCGGTAGTACCGCCCAGGAAGGGTCGGTACTACCGACCGAGGCGCAGGAAAGGGGAAACGGCTAGTTGGCCGCTCCCCTCTATAAATAGGAGTTGAGGCCGGCTTAGGGCCGGCTGCTGAGCACTCCAAAGCCTTGGTGGCTTGAGTGGATGTGCCTGGGAGCCCTCTAACTCGCTTGTGCTTGCTAGTGCGCGAATCTATTGCGAGTGAGCGATTCTAGTGCGTTGCTTTGAGAGATAGCATCGAGTGGCACTAGGTGTTCGAGTTGCAAGCCGGTGGTGCTTATTACTCTTGGAGGTTGCCACCTCCTAGACGGCTTGGTGATCGAGTCTCCGTCGTGAAGCCCGCGTGAAGATTGTGCGTGGCTCCGGAGAAGGATTGTGAGGGGCATTGTGCTCGCCCCGCGGGGATCGCGAAGAGCAACTCTAGTGGATTGCGCGTGTCATTGAGTTACCCTCACTTGTGGGAGAGTTCTTGCGGCGCTCGAGTGTCGAGCTAGGTGTGGTGCCTATTAGCCGCCGAACTACCAAAGTGTGTGGTCGACACAACGGGGACTAGCTTGGTGGCAACCAAGTGAACCTCGGGAGAAAAATCACCGTGTCAACTTCGTGTTCATCTTCTCGGTGGTTTGCAAACTCTTTTCACTAGCTTGTATTTACTTGTTCATATACATGTGCTAGTTGCTCTTATGATTAGTTGGCTTGTGTAGCTTGCTAGTTACCTTCCTTGCTTGTGTAGCATAGAAGTTGATCCCATGAGTGACTAGTTGACTTGTAGTCTTGCTAGTCACATTGCTTAGTTTGTGTAGCTAAGTTGAGCTCTCTAATTTGGCTTGTGTAGCCTTGTTATTGAGCATTGCTAGTGAGCTTAGGCTTTGTGCTTTTTGCTTAGTGGCATGTGTAGGAGCTCCCCGGTTGTTTGAGTACTAGTTGCTTAGGTTTGTGTAACCTTGCAAGCTAGAATTGTTTAGGTGAGCTCTAGCTAGCCCGACACCTTATTTGCTTTGTTTAGGATCTTTTATAAGGTGTCATAGAGTATAAGTAGAGGGGTGTAGTCTTGGCTAGACCGATAGATTTAATTCCGCATTTGTTTCGGCTAGCCATTCCGCTGCAATTAAGTTTAAGTTTTTTAGAAAAGACTATTCACCCCCCCTCTAGTCCGCCATCTCGTCCCTTCAATTGGTATCGGAGCAAGGTCTCTCATTTGTGGTCTTCACCGACCCGAGAGGATGGCGTCTAGTGGGCTAGATGATGTGTGTGATACACATATTTTTGATGGCACACACTTTGCACAATGGAAACACCATATGCTTGATCATTTTCGTGCAAAGGGGCCAAAGTTTTGGTGGATTATCACTAGTGGTCTCACTCATGTTTTGGACCATAGAAATCTCACCAAAGCTCAAAAGGATCTCTTTGAACTTGATGCAAATGCTTATTGTTATCTAATGGATGCATTGAGTTTTGAGTTGTTTTATAAGATCAACTCCAAAGGGACCGCCCATGAGATGTGGGAATCCATCAAGACCACCTTCGGTGATCCCTCCACGTTTGATGATGGCAAGTTCATAAAGGAGGATGAACCGGTGGCATATGAGGATGTTGAGCAAGACCACAACTCCGTGATTGTGGAAGATTGCTCCACCTCACGTTCAAGTGATGCAATCAATGAAGATACTTCAAGCACACTTGACAAGATGGAAGATGATGCCTCAAGTGATGCAAGTGATGATTCAACCTCAAGCACACTTGGTAATAATGGTACATGCTCCAATGATGATGCTACTACAAGCTCTCCAACATCATCATATTGCTTCATGTCACAAGGTGACACTAAGGTATCAAATTGCAATATGATTAATCATGATTCATATGATGAGCTTGTAAGTAGACTTGCTAGCATGACCATGTCTTTAGAAAATGAGAAAAATAAAACAATGAAATTAGCAAATGAAAACTCATTTCTAAAGAACTCATGTGAAGAACATAAGCGCTTACTTGATGTTCTTAAAGCTTCACATGATGATTTAATTGAAAAGTATGGCTCTCTCATTAAGGAGCTTTCAAAGAAAATTAAAAATAATGAGAGCTCATCACATGGATCAAATGATCAATTGCAAAATGTTGCTAACCCATGTGATGTAGGCAAGAAGAATGTATCCACCTCTTGTGATGATTTAATATCTATGCCATGTTCTTCACATATAGATGCTTGTTCTACTTCTATGTCTTGTGAGACTAACCTTTTGAAGGAGAACAATGAGCTCAAACTTGAAGTGAAGAACTTGAGCAACAAGTTAGAGAGGTGGTGTAAATCAAAGGTCACCCATGAGCACATGATGAAGAATCAAAGAAGCTATGGTGACAAGAGTGGCATTGGCTTCAACAAGAGCAATGTCAAAGGCAAGAGATGGGGCAAGAGAAGACATGAAAGAGAAATGGAGAAGCAAGAACAAGAAAAGCTATCTCATTTCATGTGCTATCAATGCCATGAGATGGGACATCTTGCAAAGGCTTGCCCCAACAAGAAGAAGCCCCAAGTTCAAATCAAGAACAACCATCATGATGGTGACTTGATGAAGAAGAAGAAAACAAGAAGGGGCGGAAGAACAAGGCATCCAACTCATATTCAAGATGCCAAAATGATGATGAGCAAGAATGAAGAAAAGAAGAAAGATTTGGCTCACATCAAGTGCTACAAGTGTGGTGATATGGGACACTTTGCCTCGAAGTGTCCTAACAAGCTTGAGAAGAAGGCTCAAGCAACTCATGAGAGGCAAGGCAATGAGAAGCAACAAATGGGCAAAGAAAAGAAGGCTCAATCAAAGAGAAGTTGCTACTCATGCCGGGAAAGGGGACACATGGCTCATTCATGTCCCCTAGGTAAAACTCCTAAGCCTATTTCAATTACTAATGATTCTATGCTTAGGAAGGATGTAAATGGTACCACATTGGCTACTATTGCAACTCATCCCGCTACTCATACTAAGGCTATGCCTAAGTATGTTGCTCCTAACTTGAGAGGACCCAAACTAGTTTGGGTACCATCAAAAAGTGGATGAATGTGTGTAGGTACCATGGCATTGGAGGCTTGACTCAATTGATTTCATATTATTCATCATGTGATTGATTCAAGAAATGAAGCCTAGTGCTATCCAAACCCAATGCCAAGACAAAAGAAGTGAAGTCCAAGTGCAAAACATACAAGTGCAAAAGATCAAGTTGTGATGTTTGATTGGAATTATTTGAAGGCTTGCAATCTAATTGAGTAGAAGCTTGCTATTTGGATGATCGTGAGCTACTAAGGTATATCTCTAGTTGATCATGTTATTTTAGATGCATATGAGATGATCGAATCGGATATATATGCATATGTTGCTTGCTATAAGATGATTGAATGGATTTGATGCTTAGTGATCAAAATTGAGTTAGTTTGAATGGATATGTTCATAAGACTTCTTTTAGTGAGTGGTTTGAATGGATATATGTCTTGTGTTGATGTTCAAACAAGTTTAGCTCAAGTTTGATTCAAATTGGTAGAGTATAGCTCAATTGCTCAAAGTTATCAAAAATCTGAAATCTGAGCTAGCTGTGATAATAGCCATGTTTGAATGATCAAATCTATTTGGATTGGCTTGAAATTCGGTACACATGCTCTACACTTGTGATATTAGTCGCTGTGCAAAATTCATGATTATTGGATAAGATGTACTTTGGTTTTGGAGTAGATCTTGTCAACTATTGTGCAGCAGTTTTCAGCATGTAGTACTATGGAAAGAATTGAAATCTGGTAGCAATCTATAAAGCCAATGAAGCTCAAATTTTTATGGCTGCTAGAACACTTAGAGAGGCACATCTCCACCAAATTTCATAGTCATTAGACTTATATTTTGGGAGATATGCATGTTTCTTTGAGAAGGACAGAATCTGCCAGAAAAGTGACAAATATTGGATTGATTTAGAGTCACTTTGATTGAAAGGCCCTCAAGTTGGAATCATGTTTATAAAGTGGTTGAGGGACCTATGTTTGGTTTTGAGATGAGCTAGAAGTATGGCAAATATGAGTACAAGTTCATGTGATTGGGAAGTGTATTTGGCACACATTTGGTACTCAAATTGAAGATCAAGACCAACATCAAGATGAAGATAAAAGTCAAGTTCTAGTATCAAATTCAAGATCTTTTGGAAAGAAAGAAAAGGACTCAAAGAGGAATTCAAAGTCACATTTCAATAAGAGTTCAAATGGATCAATCAAGCAAAGTCAATTCAATTGAGTATCAAGGATGATTCTTTGGAGAGAGATCACTTCTCCCTTTTGTAGGGGCTTGCCGCCTTTGGTAGGTTAACCAAGTATGATACTTGGAAGGCTAATATGGAAGTGGTGATTCAAAGGATATTTGAGATGCTTAGTTGAAGCAATGAAAGGATTGACCAAGCAAAGCAAGCAACATGCAAGATAGTAAAGCAAATCATGACAATTCAAGTGGTATTCATATGCAAGCTATGTTCAAATGAAGAAGCAAGCCAACCACAACAAGATAGCGCACTTAATCATATGAGTGAAGATTTGTTCTATCAATTGGTATATATTGGTCTTCACCATGGACTTCACATTGCTATTTGGAGCTTAATTGGAATCAAATGACTATCCTCTACTCCAAGATAGCAAAGGTATCATTGTAATGTGCATGATCATATTCATCCCTTACTAGTATGCGGTTAGTGCATATAGTACATGCTCAATAGGATCATGCATAACAATTGAAAAGTTTAAATTCATAGCCTACCACTATTGCTTGATTGACTATATGATCTAGTGGATAGTATGTGAATTTGTTCATGAGCTAGTGAACCCAAGTACTTGATCTAGAAGATGAACATTCAAGTGTCTAATTCAACATGAGTAAGATAACCATTGAAAGATGTGTGAAGAAGCTTACTCTAGAGCAAACCGAGTTAGATATCTTATGCAATATTGCCTAGTTCAAGTCACAAATGAGAAGCTCATGAAGACGACAAGAGTTCAAGAAGAAGACAATAATGCAAATGGATATCAAGTTTAAACTTTCATTCAAGTGGTATCCTACAAGACTTCAAGTGATCCTCAACTATAAGTGATCAAATCAAGCAAAGCATCCCTCTCCAACAAGAGCTCAAGTTTATCAATTGGATGACCCATGCTATGACATAGGGGAGGTGCCCCACCTAGTGGTATCAAGGTCAAAGATCCTTCAAGTGGGTTTCATTCCAACACATATAGTAGTGTCCATCAAAAATGAAGCCTAAAGTGTCAACCATCTACCCTAGTGTCACCCTTTGTGAGAAAAGAGCATACCTTTTATGGTCATTGATGACAAAGGGGGAGAAGTTATGGAAAAGATATGTGGAAAAGATATGTCAATTATGATATGTCAAGGACAAAGAGGGAGAAAAGAAGATGGACATGGATCAAGAGGGAGCAAGATTGAAGGAACAAAATTCTTGGACAATGAGAGCACACAAGTAGGGGGAGCAAGCTCATGAACTTGGTTGTTGCATTTGATATGTGCATAATCATGTGCTTGCTTGCATTACATAAGTTTTAAAATTTTATATGCATGCTTGTGTGGTGTATGCTAGTTATAGGACTTAATTGATGAATTGATAACTAGCATGCATAGGTTAATAGCTAGGCTTGTGCTTTTAATGCAAAACTAGACCCTTGCTATTAATGTTGATCTCACGGGGTTTTCTAGTTTTTATGATGTCTAGCTACTCTTCGATGCTAAGGATGAATCAAAATGTGGTATGCACGCTTCAAAGGTAAAATTTCATCATGTATACCTTAGCATCACTTAGTAGTGCTAACACTCCCACAAATTTCATATTTATGCGTGTGTGCAAGCTTGAAACCAAACCATTTGAGCACACATGTAGGGGGAGTTAACACTACAAAGTTGGGTTGTATGGTGCTTATCCAAATTCTCTTATATGGTCTTAACGTTGGATAAGTAACATAGAATCCAAAGAGCTTAATTTCCATATCTTTGTAGAGTTGTCATCAATTACCAAAAAGGGGGAGATTGAAAGGTCCTAGTTTGGTTTTGGTAATTGAGTGACAACTTAGGTGGACTAATATGTGTTTGAAGTAAATTACACAGGTGATTAGTCCATAGGTGATCATGTGTGAGCAACATATGCCATAGAGGAGAATTGGCTTGGAGGATGTTGCAATGCTCATGCATGAAGATGAAGAAGGAGCTTAATGCATATGTGACATGACATGTGGTCATATGGCTAAGATGGAGAAGATCAAGGCAAGACTTGGCTTGATGGACCGGTTGCGAAGGTGAAGGGCAAGTTGGGGCTTTGAAGCCGTTGGTACCGAGTGTCGGGAGGCTTAAGCAAGACTTGGCGCCGAAGGACCGAAGCGATGGTGAAGAGCAAGTGATGTCAAGATCGATGGACCATGGAGGCCATGTGATGATATGAAGTGGATCATATCATTTGAAGATAGGTTGGTGCATGTGTTGCATCAACACCGAAGGAGATGGAATGGAATGCGCAAGGCAAAGGTATATTTGTAGGGCATTTCATTTCACCGGTCATAGGTGTGTAGAGAAGATTATGACCGGGTTTAGGATAGATGGCCGTACTATTAAGAGGAGCAAACTTGTTTGCATATCGGTCATCTAGTGCCACTTGAGCGATCTAACTTTGCGATGTTACTATGATCGAGTGGCGTGGTGAGTGCAAGTGAAAATCCTTTGAAAAATGATTGTGAAAATGCTAACACACTTGCACAAGATGATGAACACTTGGTGGTGTTAGCACATTTGCAAAGGAGAAGTTGTTGAAATAGTTTTGGATCAACTCAGAGATGGAAATGAAGTTTTCTGTGTGTTGTCGGTGGTACCGACCTAGGGGTGTCGGTAGTACCGACCCAGGAGGGCTGTTTGCAGCCTCTCTGGATGTGGCTCGTTTTTGGCCTGGCGGTGGTACCGCTATTACCTCGGTACTACCGCCGGCGGTGGTACCGACCAGGGGTCGGTGGTACCGTGGCCCTGAAGGGGTTTTGCGGAGCTCTCTGGAAGTGGCCAGTTTTGGCCTACCGGTAGTACCGCCATTACCTCGGTAGTACCGCGCTCGGTACTACCGACTCAAGGCCGGTGGTTGGCAAGTTTGCGGAGCTCTCTGAGTTGAGTGGAAGATGACCTGGCGGTGGTACCGCCATAGGGCCGGTACCACCGGGCTTGGAAGTACCGACCAGGGGGTCGGTAGTTCAAGAGTCAGGAGGAAGTTTTTGAATGCGTTCGAAAGTAGCCTGCCGGTAGTACCGCCATAGGGCCGGTACTACCGACCTCGGAGGTACCGACCAGAGAGTCGGTGCTTCGCCTAAAACAGCGGGCCTTGTGGTAACGGCTAGTTTGACTAAGCCGGTAGTACCGCCCAGGAAGGGTCGGTACTACCGACCGAGGCGCAGGAAAGGGGAAACGGCTAGTTGGCCGCTCCCCTCTATAAATAGGAGTTGAGGCCGGCTTAGGGCCGGCTGCTGAGCACTCCAAAGCCTTGGTGGCTTGAGTGGATGTGCCTGGGAGCCCTCTAACTCGCTTGTGCTTGCTAGTGCGCGAATCTATTGCGAGTGAGCGATTCTAGTGCGTTGCTTTGAGAGATAGCATCGAGTGGCACTAGGTGTTCGAGTTGCAAGCCGGTGGTGCTTATTACTCTTGGAGGTTGCCACCTCCTAGACGGCTTGGTGATCGAGTCTCCGTCGTGAAGCCCGCGTGAAGATTGTGCGTGGCTCCGGAGAAGGATTGTGAGGGGCATTGTGCTCGCCCCGCGGGGATCGCGAAGAGCAACTCTAGTGGATTGCGCGTGTCATTGAGTTACCCTCACTTGTGGGAGAGTTCTTGCGGCGCTCGAGTGTCGAGCTAGGTGTGGTGCCTATTAGCCGCCGAACTACCAAAGTGTGTGGTCGACACAACGGGGACTAGCTTGGTGGCAACCAAGTGAACCTCGGGAGAAAAATCACCGTGTCAACTTCGTGTTCATCTTCTCGGTGGTTTGCAAACTCTTTTCACTAGCTTGTATTTACTTGTTCATATACATGTGCTAGTTGCTCTTATGATTAGTTGGCTTGTGTAGCTTGCTAGTTACCTTCCTTGCTTGTGTAGCATAGAAGTTGATCCCATGAGTGACTAGTTGACTTGTAGTCTTGCTAGTCACATTGCTTAGTTTGTGTAGCTAAGTTGAGCTCTCTAATTTGGCTTGTGTAGCCTTGTTATTGAGCATTGCTAGTGAGCTTAGGCTTTGTGCTTTTTGCTTAGTGGCATGTGTAGGAGCTCCCCGGTTGTTTGAGTACTAGTTGCTTAGGTTTGTGTAACCTTGCAAGCTAGAATTGTTTAGGTGAGCTCTAGCTAGCCCGACACCTTATTTGCTTTGTTTAGGATCTTTTATAAGGTGTCATAGAGTATAAGTAGAGGGGTGTAGTCTTGGCTAGACCGATAGATTTAATTCCGCATTTGTTTCGGCTAGCCATTCCGCTGCAATTAAGTTTAAGTTTTTTAGAAAAGACTATTCACCCCCCCTCTAGTCCGCCATCTCGTCCCTTCACAGCACTTGTGTCTGGGCAGCCATGACGATGGCGGCGCGGACCCGAGCAGTGGACGGACGGCCGGAAGATTTCCAATCGACTAGCTCGAGGGAGAGGGCGCGTGAAGGCTATGGCGGCGGTGAAAGCAAAGGCAAAGTAAAAGGTTCCTTTTCCCCTCTTTCGATATTTATAAGGGAAAACCCCAACAGGCGAGGCGTCCCACAGCGATGAAAAAGGTAACCGCATAGCATTTAATGCGCCCACCTAACTACGTCTCGAGCCGGATGCAGGGAACACGCGGCAGCTCTTCATTCGCTCCACTACCGGGGCCCTCCGCGGCCGCCGCTCCAACTTCACGTCCGCTACCCTGGCGCCACGATCTCCACTCCCTGACGGTCTCCGCCTAAAAAGGCGCGCCCAATGGGCAGAAGGATTCCAAGCGACGGAGGCCTCTTCACGAAGGTAAAAACGGGCCCCGGCCCTAAGCCTCGAAGCAGCGAAGGCTGGCCCTCGAAGAGGGTTCGACAGCTGGCTTCGAGCACCCGAGTCAGGGACACTAAGGGGCGCCACTCACAGCATCGCTCGAGGGCCAAGTCCTCGAGGCCCCTCATGTGTATCCAAGGCAGGGAGCACGACATGCAGTGAGATCCCCTCGGAGGGAGGCATCGAGCCACCGGGCCCTATCGAATGGACCCGGCACTCCTGCAGACTGGGCACCCATGCTTTATGTGATCGCCTCCGGGCTACAGTCGACCCCTATCGAACGGGGCACGAGGTCTCACTTGGATTCCCCGTTACCAGCTCACCGGGAACCTCGGTACTCGCCCGCTCGTGGTAGTACGAGGCATCCCCCCTCGCATCCGATCGAAAGGACTCGGCGGGATGACAAGCCAGGGCAACCGACGTGCCGGACAGCTCGAAGAGCCAGTCGGTCGGTTCAGCCTGGCACCCCTCGACGAAAGAGGGTTAAATAACTCGGGGGCTCGACACTCCCGAACCTAAAAAACGTAATTAACGCTCACGCTTGCGCACGTGACAAAGCCCACGAGGGAGCCCTAGTCACTCCCCCGCGGCCTCGGGGGCTACACCCGCGGGTGTCGCTCACATGACACCCACGGAATTAAAGCAACCAAACCCTCGAGAACCGGCTAGCTAAACCTCGAGACCTCAGTCGGGAGCCCTTGCTCGAGTGCAAGCACTCGAACAAGGGCTCGGGGGCTACTGTCGGGGGAACGCCAAAGGGGTACCCCCGATCAACGCAAAACACACGGGTTGGAACCTAGAACACCGATTAATAGTGAGCCCGGCTGGACTTAACCACCCGAGTACCAACCTGTCCAAGCCCACAACACCGGCCCACCACGGGGAAGCCTAGGCCCGCCAAATGCCTCACAAACCACCTCGTGGTAGCCTGCCTCTCGAGCCCTGGCTCAAGGGGTTCGGGCCCGCCACCGCCATACACCACCCCTCGAGACCCGGCACGGGGCCCTCGAGCCTTGCTGGCCCGACTGCCTACTCCTCGAGGGGACCCCACGCCCCTCGAGCAGCGCCAAGCACCGGATGTCAACCCACACACTAAACATTTAATGCACTCACCTACCCCCGTCACGTCCTCAGCACCCCAACGTGTGCCACAGTGAACTAGGGCAGAGTCAAGTCTCGTTTTCACCATAAGCATGGGTGAAAAGGCGCCAGTACATCACTGTTTGACCATACCCTGCACTGTGACGCGTCCCGGTCACATCTCGAGACCCGGATTTCCGCTGTACGAACGGGTTCCCCGGGACTCGCCCATACCTGCGGAGCTCGAGCCTCCCGTAGGCGCCACCTCGAGGTCGGTTCTGCGCCCCTCGAGCCCTAATTGCTGTTATATGATTGGAGGACAGGTACCCCAAGACCCGGAGGGACCTCACCGCGTTCTGTACATGCCGGGATGGTTGCTGTACGGCCTCCACGTCGCCACACCTCCACGTCCGCGCCTGGGATGGAGGCCACGCTTCAAGGATGCCTCAACAGCAATCCCCCACGTCGGCTCTAGTGTCTTCGACAAGACAGGGTTCCTACCCTTCTCCGTATTGGGCACCGTACGCCCCGACACCTATAATACCCTTGTGTAATCCTGGCCTCCCCTTGCTCTATAAAAGGGGACGCCAGGGCCCTTCGCGCGCAGGAGACAACACACGAGTCCACATACACACATGTACATTCGAGTCCAGACTCCGGTCCACGCTCGTTGAGCTTGTATTCGCCCCTGTACAAGCACTTAGGTGCAAGTAATACAAGAACCTCCTCCCCCGCTGAACGTAGGGCCTTCTTTGCCCGAACCAGGATAAATCCTTTGTGTCATCTTGCATCACCATCCAGGAAGAGAGCACGCGATCATATTACTCGTTGGTGTCATACCCCCGGGTTCGAAACACCGACAGTCAGGGATGTTCAGAAACTCACCGGGTGTATGGCTGCGCTCAACAGATTTATCTCATGGCTGGCAGAAAAGGGACTACCTTTCTTCAAACTACTCAAAGCCGGCGATAAATTTCAGTGAACAGCAGAAGCGGATGGGGCCTTTGAACAACTCAAAGGATACCTCACCAATTCTCCTATACTCACACCACCAGAACCTGGGGAACCGATGATGCTATACATTGCAGCTACCACACACGTTGTGAGCACAACAATTGTAGTGGAGCGCAAGGATGACAAGCACATCTATAACACCCAACGACCAGTATACTACATCAGCGAGGTACTCTCTGACTCGAAGGTCAGGTACCCACAAGTGCAAAAGTTACTTTATGCTTTGCTCATATCTTCAAGGAAGCTACGGCACTACTTCGAAGCCCATGAGATCACAGTTATTACGGACTTTCCATTAGGAGAAATCCTTCACAACCGCGATGCTACTAGAAGAATTTCCAAATGGGCAGTCGAATTGGGGGCACTAAATATTAAGTTCACTCCAAGGAAAGCAATCAAGTCGCAGGCTCTGGCTGATTTCATCGCCGAGAGGACAGAAATACAGCAGGTTCAAGACAATGCTATTCCTGAACATTGGAAGATGTACTTTCATGGGTCCTTAAAACTCGGTGGAGCAGGTGCCCGAGTACTACTTGTATCACCCGCTGGAGAATAGCTCAAGTATGTTCTGCACATAATGTGGCCCACCACCAACAATGAAGTAGAATATGAAGCGCTACTACACGGGCTAAAACTAGCAGTCACATTGGGCATCAAGCGACTCCTAGTCTATGGCGATTCTTCCGTGGTGATTCATCAAGTTAACAAAGATTGGGATTGCACCAAGGAAACAATGAACGCCTATTGCACTGAACTCCGCAAGCTAGAGAAAAACTTCTCAGGGTTAGAACTCATTCATATTACCCGGGATCTTAATGTAGCAGCATATATCTTAGCAGAATTGGGATCCGACAGAGCTCTGGTTCCCAGTGGTACCTTCGTGCATGAGCTATCCAAGCCTTCAATCCAAGAGAAGGAAGAGGTTGATCCCACACCCTCCGCTCAGATTTTAACTCTAGCATCCGACTGGACACAAGTTTTCATCGACTACTTCAAGGAGCATAAACTGCCCAGTGATAAAACTGCCATAGAGCAGGTCACCAGACGTAGCAAAAATTATGTTCTAGTCGGAGACAAGCTATATCGACGCGGTGCCTCATCAGGAGTCTTCCTCAAGTGCATTCCACCAGAAGAAGGCAAAGAAATCCTGAACGAGGTTCATTCCGGGTGTTGTGGCAATCATGCAGCTTCAAGGACATTAGTCGAAAAAATCTTCAGATCAGGGTACTGTTGGCCCTCAGTCTTGAAAGATGCAGAAGACTTAGTCCGTCGCTGTCAATCATGCCAGTTCTTCGCCAAACAGCAGCACGTTCCGGCTCATGAGTTGATCTGTACTCCCCCGTCATGGCCTTTCTCATGTCGGGGACCCGACTGTTGACGGTCCTTAAACACCTGTTTTACCGTCAACATTTGACCCTAAAGTCCACCAAAAAGGCATGAAATGTAGTCAAATAGGTTTCAAACTAACCGAATTCCACATGTCCACAAAATTCTATTTGAATGCAGGATTTGAACCAAATTTGGACATATGGACCCACCAGGAGACAAGCCCACTCGGCAGGGCCCAAATGGGCCTAAGAGGGGTGGCGCCCGCCAGCCACAAGTGGCGCCCGCCACTTGGGTTGGCCCAACCTTCACCCCCTGCCATGTCACTGATCCGTGTGACCTCCCCAGGGCCAAATCTTGGCCCTTGGTCACTAGGTCAGTGGCATCGGACGGCTCAGGATGAAGTGGCACGAATCAAGGCTGATGGGCGGTTACTCAGACATGCACCCGACCTCCAAACCACCTCGGACAACCTCCTGGATGCCGTTGATGCAGAGGCGGTTCATCCAACGGCATGTGCACTGGCGGCCGCCAGTGGGGAGTGGCGCCCGCCACCTGACCTAACCCTAGGTCGGGTGGCTGCCCCCTATAAGAACCCCCCTCACTCCTCAAGCTATAAATACCCCCTGGAGGCACCTCTCCATTCGTACCATCTCAAGCAAAGCAACACCAAGCAAGAGAAGTGAGAGTTAGGTTAGAAGCTCAGAGAGCTTAGGCAAGTAGGTAGCTAGTTGAGCAAGGCATCTTCGCCCTCGCGGTAGCGCTGCTCAAGGCTTAGCTCAAGAGTAGAGGCGTGCGAGTGATCGGCTCTGGAGCTGGGAAGAGTCTTCCTTCATCTCCAGTTCAGGTTTTGCTCTTGTTACTCAAGCTTTTACTATATTCTAGTACTATCATTTCAAGTATTACTTTATTCTACTTATCAGTATTGAGTGGTATACTTGATTGATTGCTTGAGTGCCTAGCTATCCTACAGGTCAATTCACTTAGCCATAGTAGTTAATCCCTAGTGAGCTTAGTGTTTGATCTTTGCCAATAGGTTGCTTAGTTAGTTTAGTGTTTATCTTATTAAGTCAAGTGTTTGCTCTGACGTCCGCAAGGGTGTCTCTATTCAGAGCTAGGATAGAGATAGTTAGAATATAGTTAAGCGTGGTGCTTAGTTATAGACTTACCTTCAGATACGACTGGACCCCCGGATAGCTGTGGTAGCAAGCAGGTGGTGACAGCCCTGTGCGCCTTGAATTCCACCACGTAGTTGGCCCAGTTTAACAGTAAGGCTCGTTGTGCTAGCGTTCAACCTAAGTAAGTGGTAAAGGCTAGTATGCCTCGATACTTGACAAGATAGGATTAAAACTATACTCAACTTAGCTGCTTTATTGTCTTTTGCCTGCCCTGCTTCGTAACTATCTTGCTTCGTAGTTATCTTGCTTAGTGGTTACCTAGGATTAGTTATCCTTAGTTATCATAGTTATCTTAGTTATCCTTAGTTATCATATTTCCCTTCAACTGTCCATCTATCTAGTTATCCACCTTACCTTAGCCATCCACTTCATCCTTACCTAGCCACCCATATATTCTTTCTAGCCTTTCATCTTCCCTTCTCCCCTTTTCCTTTTTCTTATTTCTTCGACTCTCATCCCCTCCTTGACTCAACTCATCCACCACCCTAGCCTTCCCTTGGGATCAAATAAATCGACACCTGGTACTCCCAGGCGAAGTGCTACTACGATAGTTTTGTGCGCTTGCAGAATCTCCTCCTCGTAGATTGCATTCTCTCTAGCTAGCTCCTACTAGTGTCGGGATTGACAACCCCGCTTGGCATTAGTAGATAGCTGCTTTAGCTCCACTCCTTTAGGTATAGTGACCGGTCTTGCTTTAAGCACTTCTGACGCCGTTGCCAGGGATAGACTTCATAGTCTACTCCTAGTGACAACGTTAGCAAGTGCCAACAAGCATTCCTGGGCCGTTACCGGGGATAGTTGCCTAGCACTATCTTTAGTGAAGCTAAGAACTACCAACAAGCATTTCTGGCGCCGTTGCCGGGGAAGGCAATCGGTGTATCGGTTGAGTCCGTGTCGAATTTATCTTCGCTTAAGCTCCCGCTTAGCGAATCCCATCTTACCCCATTCTTTCTTTCCTTAGTTCTTCTTATCTTTTTCCTTCATCTTCTTCAACTTCTTTCTTTCTTATCTCGTTCTATCTTCACGATGGCCAACAAAGCCATTCGTGAATTTTCTGCTCCTTCTGCCGCTAATGTAGCGACGGGACCAGACGTGATCGATGCCAACCTCAATTTTGAGTTGAAACCGGCTCTGATCATGATGGTCTAAGCTAGCCCGTTCTGTGGCAAGGCTCATGAGGATGCCAATGCTCACCTCCAACAATTTTTGGAGATTTGCGGCACCTTCACCATTAAGGGGATAACCCAAGAAGCCATCCGTCTTCGTCTCTTTCCCTTCTCTTTGATAGGAAAAGCGAAGCAATGGTTCTATACCGATCGCAACGCTGTAGACACATGGGACAAGTGTTCCAATACTTTTCTCGCCAAATTCTTTCCTTTGGGCAAGACGAATGCTCTTCGCAACAAAATCTCCAACTTTACGCAACAAGCCGAGGAATCTATTCCCGAGGCTTGGGAGAGAATGCAAGAGTACGTCGCTGCTTGTCCGCACCATGGTATGCAGGACTGGCTATTGATCCAGAACTTCTACCATGGCCTAACCTCACTCTCTAGAAGCCATTTGGATGCCGCCGCCGGTGGTGCATTCTTTTCTTTGAATGTTGCAGATGCTAAGGCTCTCATAGAGAAGATGGTGTCAAACCAAGGATGGAATGATGAGAGACTGCAGCCCCGTAAGCGAGGTATGCATTCCCTTAAGGAAGCCGACATGAACGTGGCCAAGATGGACCTGCTGGCCAAGAAGCTGGACAGCTGTGAGAAGATGAACCAACAAGAGAGTGTCCAATCTCTGGAATCTTACATGACTTGTGAAGTCTGTGGAGAAACCGGACATTCTGGGAACTACTGCCCCGAGCTACATGAAGATTTGAACTTCGTCAACAACAACAACGGTTTCCGTCAACCAAATCAAGGATGGAATCAGCACTCCAATTCTCAAGGTAACAATTCATTCCCTCGCTCTAATTTTCATAATTCTGATAATTTCTCGTTCTTAAAGAATTTAGTTTACTCACAAGGTAAAACTACTGAATTTTGAATAAGAAATTAATGATGAATGATAAAATCCTTGAGAAAATAAATGCTAAATTGGAAGATTTCTCATCTGCTCTGAAAAATCAATTAAGCTTTAATAAGATGTTAGAAACCCAATTAGCTCAACTTGCTGCTATCATACCATCTTTTGAATCTGGCAAAATTCCTGCTAAACCTGACATGGAAACTGCTAATATGGTTGAAATTAAATATTTTAACTATTATGAAGATCAAACCATGACTGTTAAAAAGGGTGATCCTGGTAGTCCCATAATTAGATGCTCAATTTTTGGTGAAGTCTTTAAAAATGCCATGTGTGATTTAGGATCGAGTGTGAATATTCTATCTAAAGATTTTTATAAAAACTCGTTATTTCCACCCACGTCATCCACATCTTCCTATGTTGTGCTAGCTGATCAATCCACTTGCTATGTAGAAGGAATAGTTAACGATTTACCTGTTCATATTAGAGGCTCCTATGTTCCTGCTGATTTCATAATACTAGATATGGGAAATAGGAAAGATGTGCCTTTAATCTTAGGTAGACCCTTCTTGAATACTGTTAATGCTTGCATATATGTCGGGAGTGGTAAAATTCAAACGATATTAGGAGGGAGGAAGGAAATATTCTCCTTCTCCCGTGGTCCCGCATATGCCGCTAACATGCAGGTAGCAAAGCCCATTCATACCAAGAAGAGGCGCCCAGGAACAAGGTGGAACAGAAAGAAAGAACCACCTCCTCCTAAGTTGTGTGATTCACATAACAAAGGAGAGGTGCCAAAAGAAGAAGAACCAGATGGAGTACTAAGAGAAGAAGTGCCCAAGGAAGAAGATCCACCCGATAAGGATGAAACTCCATGGACCTAAGGTATGGTTTTATTTTTTTTATTTATTTCCCTTTTTTTCAAATAAATAACATATGTCATGCATGCAACTAAAAAAAATCAGTTATCATTAGTTATATGCATAGGTATATGTTAACTTAGTTAGAATAATATCATAGGATAGTTTCCCTTTTCACAACATTAGATAGTTTCCCTTTTACTAGAAATGAGAACAAGAGCTCCGACTGAGAAGAAGAAGGCCCTTCACCAAGCAAGAAGCCAGCTTGGGGGAGACTCCCGCTCCAATAAGGTATGTCTCAAGCCTACCCTTTACATTCAGTTCTTAAATTCTATATCTTTTTGAATGTCACATGCTTGCCTAAGTATCCATTCCATGAATAAAATTGATAAAATCTGCTTAAACAAGTTGAAACCTGAATAAGATTTGATATATGTCATGCAAATGCTATTGTTATGGTTTGAATAACTGGTATTATCTAAGTTGTAGCTTTTGTGGGTAGCACATGCTTAAACTGAAATCATGCTTAGTGAGTAAAGTTAGTAAGAAATGGAGTAATTCTTTAAACTTGTTAAGGTGAAATTAGGACCTAATCTGGAGGATTTCTTTTAAAAATTATGAAAACCTTGCTAAAAGTGCCTCCTAGATTTTATCTCATTCCACCACCAGCCAAATATTTGCTAGTCATTAGTCAAAACCACATAGAGCTTTGTTTGTGTTGAGCTTTGTTAGACCTCATAGATCTTAGTAGAGAAGCTTATCATAACTTTTGAATCAAGATTCATGCACACCCACCATAAATTGCCTACTTTCCACTTTGGAAGTTTGCAACCACCAAATAAATTGCTTATTCTCTACACCGGAGATATGCAATACCCTGCCAAACATCCCATTGCTAGCCTTATGCTCACTCCTACATTGGGAATAAGCATTTCTCCCTCTTCCCCCTTTTTCATTTCAAAAATCCTTTCCTATAGATAACCTGGGGAAATCTAGAGCTAAAAGAGAGAGAGAGAGAAAAATGAGCAAAGTAGCTCAAGAAAGGACTATGTCCTGAAGAGAAAAAAAGTGAGCAAAGTAGCTCAAAAGAGGACTATGTCCTAAGCAAATGTGAGGACACATCTTTTGTCTACTCACTTTGTATCCAAAAAAAAGAGAGAATTATCATTAGCTCTAGACCCCAGGAATTAACTAGGAAGGATTATGAAATATCCCTCTATACACTTCCACATAACCACACATGCACATCTTGATCAATTTTTATGATTTGCTGCTCCTTATGATCTGAGTGTCTAGCTTAGCAATAAACATCAGGCAATTTGCTCATGGTTCTTAGCCTACCTATAACTCCACATATCATTCTTTAGAAGTAGGAAAGGCTACATTTTGGCCTAAGTGAGGATTTAAACACCATTGAGTGATTGAGTGATCTAGGAGGACTTAAGCAAGTTGTTATCTTTTGAAAACCTTGTAAAACCTCTAGACAGAATCTTAGTCAAACCTAAGCAAGATAAAAGTTTCCTATCTACTGCTTTATTTCACTCTTGCATGTTTGAAGTGAAAAGCTATAAGCCCCACATTGCTATGATTCATGATATATGCTAAGTTATTTCTCACTATACAATATGCACTTACAGACATCTTAAGTTGCTATCTTTTTCATGCTCAAGGCTTAAACCGCATTGTTGCTCGAGGATGAGCAACAGGTTAGCTTGGGGGAGCTTGTTGACGGTCCTTAACACCTATTTTACCGTCAACATTTGACCGTAAAGTCCACCAAAAAGGCATGAAATGTAGTCAAATAGGTTTCAAACTAACCGAATTCCACATGTCCATAGAATTCTATTTGAATGTAGGATTTGAACCAAATTTGGACATATGGACCCACCAGGAGACAAGCCCACTCGGCAGGGCCCAAATGGGCCTAAGAGGGGTGGCGCCCGCCACCCCTAGGTGGCGCCCGCCAGCCACAAGTGGCGCTCGCCACTTGGGTTGGCCCAACCTTCACCCCCTGCCACATCACCGATCCGTGTGATCTCCCCAGGGCCAAATCTTGGCCCTTGGTCACTAGGTCAGTGGCATCAGACAGCTCAGGATGAAGTGGCGCAGATCAAGGCTGATGGGCGGTTACTCAGACATGCACCCGACCTCCAAACCGCCTCGGACAACCTCCTGGATGCCGTTGATGCAGAGGCGGTTCATCCAACGGCATGTGCACTGGCGGCCGCCAGTGGGGAGTGGCGCCCGCCACCTGACCTAACCCTAGGTCGGGTGGCTGCCCCCTATAAGAACCCCCTCACTCCTCAAGCTATAAATACCCCCCTGGAGGCACCTCTCCATTCATACCATCTCAAGCAAAGCAACACCAAGCAAGAGAAGTGAGAGTTAGGTTAGAAGCTCAGAGAGCTTAGGCAAGTAGGTAGCTAGTTGAGCAAGGCATCTTCGCCCTCGCGGTAGCGCTGCTCAAGGCTTAGCTCAAGAGTAGAGGCGTGCAAGTGATCGGCTCTGGAGCTAGGAAGAGTCTTCCTTCATCTCCAGTTCAGGTTTTGCTCTTGTTACTCAAGCTTTTACTATATTCTAGTACTATCATTTCAAGTATTACTTTATTCTACTTATCAGTATTGAGTGGTATACTTGATTGATTGCTTGAGTGCCTAGCTATCCTACAGGTCAATTCACTTAGCCATAGTAGTTAATCTCTAGTGAGCTTAGTGTTTGATCTTTGCCAATAGGTTGCTTAGTTAGTTTAGTGTTTATCTTATTAAGTCAAGTGTTTGCTCTGACGTCCGCAAGGGTGTCTCTATTCAGAGCTAGGATAGAGATAGTTAGAATATAGTTAAGCGTGGTGCTTAGTTATAGACTTACCTTCAGATACGGCTGGACCCCCGGATAGCTGTGGTAGCAAGCAGGTGGTGACAGCCCTGTGCGCCTTGAATTCCACCACGTAGTTGGCCCAGTTTAACAGTAAGGCTCGTTGTGCTAGCGTTCAACCTAAGTAAGTGGTAAAGGCTAGTATGCCTCGATACTTGACAAGATAGGATTAAAACTATACTCAACTTAGCTGCTTTATTGTCTTTTGCCTGCCCTGCTTCGTAACTATCTTGCTTCGTAGTTATCTTGCTTAGTGGTTACCTAGGATTAGTTATCCTTAATTATCATTGTTATCTTAGTTATCCTTAGTTATCATATTTCCCTTCAACTATCCATCTATCTAGTTAT
Source organism: Coix lacryma-jobi var. lacryma-jobi (assembly GCA_009763385.1). Classification (NCBI taxonomy): domain Eukaryota; kingdom Viridiplantae; phylum Streptophyta; class Magnoliopsida; order Poales; family Poaceae; genus Coix; species Coix lacryma-jobi. Next base: position 175,959,868 of record CM019822.1, on the reverse strand, counting down.
CCACCTTACCTTAGCCATCCACTTCATCCTTACCTAGCCACCCATATATTCTTTCTAGCCTTTCATCTTCCCTTCTCCCCTTTTCCTTTTTCTTATTTCTTCGACTCTCATCCCCTCCTTGACTCAACTCATCCACCACCCTAGCCTTCCCTTGGGATCAAATAAATCGACACCTGGTACTCCCAAGCGAAGTGCTACTACGATAGTTCTGTGCGCTTTTAGAATCTCCTCCTCGTAGATTGCATTCTCTCTAGCTAGCTCCTACTAGTGTCGGGAATGACAACCCTGCTTGGCATTAGTAGATAGCTGCTTTAGCTCCACTCCTTTAGGTATAGTGACCGGTCTTGCTTTAAGCACTTCTGACGCCGTTGCCAGGGATAGACTTCATAGTCTACTCCTAGTGACAATGTTAGCAAGTGCCTACAAGCATTCCTGGGCCGTTACCGGGGATAGTTGCCTAGCACTATCTTTAGTGAAGCTAAGAACTACCAACACCGACATGGTGGGTCCTCTTAAGCAAGCTCCAATAGGATTCGAGTACATCTACGTTGCAATTGACAAGTTCACCAAATGGATCGAGTACATGCCACTGGTCAAATTCAACGCCTCAAAATCAGTACAATTCATGTAGAGCGTCTTCCATCGCTTTAGGATACCACACAAAATTATCACTGATCTTGGATCCCCCTTCACGGCAATTGAGTTCAAATCTTGGGCCAGCGACTGTGGAATAAAGATAGACTACGCATCAGTGGCTCATCCACAATCAAACGGCCAAGTTGAGAGAGCAAACGCCCTCATACTTGCCAGTTTAAAGCCAAGACTATTCGATCTCCTAAAGGACCATGGCGGGAAGTGGGTCGAAGAGCTGCCTAAGGTAGTCTGGGGGCTTCGAACACAGCGAAGTAGGGCAACAGGCCAAACTCCCTTCTTCCTAGTCTATGGCACCAAAGCAATCCTCTCGGCACACTTAATCTGGAATTCTCCACGTACAGAGCAGTACAACGAAGGAGAAGCTGATGATACAAGACGCCTAGAAGACGACAGCCTTGAAGAGGCCCGATTAGCCGCCCTCTTTCAATCAGCAAGATACCTCCAAGGGATGAGGCGCTACCATGACAAGAACGTCCATCACCGTACCTTCCAAGTAGGCGACATGGTCCTGAAGAAAATTCAGAATACCACAGGCCGACACAAGCTTATGAGTCCATGGGAAGGACCCTACATACTATCTAAAGTAACAAGACCCAGGTCATTTGAGTTAGTCACCGAGGATGGTTCTCCACTTCCAAATTCATGGAATATTGAGCATATGAAGAAATTCCATACCTAAGGACTATGCTACAGATTCGACTCAGGGCAAATGTATTTATTTCCCGGATATTAATAAAGTTTGGATTTCATCAGAAACAAGAGCTTTATGAATTATCTTTTTATTACATTTATCACGACTATTCAGTCGGATAAAAACTTTCAATCATACAATAAGCTTTAGCTATTATACCCCACCGACTAATATATAATATTACTCGAATGGATGGTTCAGCGGTAACCATACTCGAGTTACGAGCTTTGAGCTCAATACAACTCAAATGATAGTACGGTTTAAAACCTGGCTATCAACCTATAGCGAATATGGTATCTACAAAATAGATACTAGTTCCTATAAGGTATAACAAGAGGAGTAGTACTCACCTTGTTACACATTAACCGGACAGAGGTCCGACCCAACTTCGCACTCAAGCTGCGACTACCAAGAGGATATGATTCACCCGACAGGAACCATCGTTACGGTCCTTCAGAGGTGCTTGATCAAAAAATTATCCCTTGGACAAGGGTACTAAGAGTAGTACTCGGGCAGACTAAGTTCTCTATAGATCGTTAAAGACTATAAGAGAAACAAAGTCATATGACCCACACTCAAAGTGCTAGAGAGCACCCGGATAGACTCGTCTAGTAAGACGCCTGGTCATACATCCACTACAAAGCAAAATGACCCATTGACAAGACACTCCTTGCAATGCCGAGTCGACAACATATGAAAGCAAAATGACCCATTGACAAGATAGTTCTTGGCGAATCCGAGTGATCTTCTCAGCGACTTTCACATCAAAGCCCTGCACGGAGACAATAATATAAGTACTCGGACGAGACTACAACATACGAAGAGGACTTCAAAGGAATTACCTCAACAAACTGACGGAGCGCAACGGCAGGTGCCATCACTTGCTCGCTCAACTCTTTCAGCCGGGTGAGATCCTGGTTGTACCCCACGACTTCAAGTTTCGTTCCTTGGCGAGAGGGTTCGGGGGCAGCCTCGGACTCTTCCTGCGGACGATCTGAAGCTTCCACATTGATCTCGGCCAAGACCATCTCCAGAGTAGGCTCATCTGGCTATCGAGTGCGAAAAAACCACTCGTTCATCACTCGGTCAAACTCCAATTGAGCAGGAGAGCGGAAGATTGAGTATGGAACACCATCCTGAGGCAAGGGAGGAACGACCGCTTCAGGTGCTGCATCAACCTGGGTACTGGATGGAGAGGAGCCCGGCAGAGGGTTCACCTGGCTAACGATCAGAGGAACGCTGGATTCACCTTTGTCCTGTGCTCCCGACTCCTCCACCACTCGGGTCTCGGTGGCAGCACTTGAGGATGCTGCGGCCGGTTTCGTTTTCCTACAACAAACAAGTGCTTATATTAATACCAAGAATACGCGAGCAGTCTAAAGAAAGTATTGTAACTTACTTCACATGCTTCAATGTCCGCGACAGTTTCAGTATCGGATTCTTCGGCTACGGGTCTAGAGCCGGAGCTTCTTCAGGAGCCGCACCACTTGAAGCCCCCTGGGCTGTCTCAACGTTTGGATCAAACAAAAATATAAGATAAGGGTTTATTAAAATCCAAAACAGGAAGACTATAAAAGTACTCGGGTTTTCCCTTACCAGGAGCACCCGTATTACAGTGCTTTTCAGCCAATTCTGTTGATAAAAGAATTTTTCGACAAGCACGACGATTACCAGTGCGAGCCTTCTTTGGGACGGGATCTCTGGCTTCTTGAAGCGGACTCGGAGACCTCTTCCGGCTACTCTCGGCTTCGGGGTCTATGAGCATGACATCAGAGTCAGTCGAGTCTGAGTCTAATCAGTCAAGATCACCGGGAGAGCTTGACTCATGACGAAGGTCCTCACTTTGAATGGGACCCTCGAGAGCAATGCCTCCGCCCCTTGAGTCACCGGAGGCAGGGGTGGACAATCATTGTTATTTCGCCCTTGGTCCTCTAAAGAAGAAGACAAAGATAATGTCTAGTGAGAAGGATATCTATTAAAATCTAAAAGACAGGCACCCCGATTACTTACTGCTGGAGGAGGGTTGATGGCGGAGAAAGTTGTCATCATTGGAACAAGCTGTTCACGACTCTTCAACAGCCGGTTCATTTTTCTCAGAATTTCTTGGTTGGATAGTTGCTCGGCATCATGTCGGCTCGGGTCCTTCACGTCGAGGTACTCGAAGCCAAAATTGGCTCGTTGCTGCAGCGGATGGATCCGGCGCGCAATAAAATCTTGGACGACGGTATAACCAGTCAATCCACCTAGCTTCATTGCAGCTATATATCATGTCGATCAGCGGTTGGATAGCCTCTACCTCTTCAGCAGAGATCTTGTCCTTCCATTCATGGGACTTCTGGGGCGGCCATCCATCATGACGAAGAAGGGCTGGCGGCGGGTTGGCTATGTAAAACCATCCGCTTGCCCACTCTCGGATAGATTCCGACAATACTACAAAGATATATTGTGTAGCTGCTTCTATCCTAACCTGGAAGCTAGCTCCTCCGACTACTTCTACACTCGCATCACTGGGTTGACACTTAACCCAGAAGAAATAACGAAAAAGTGTAAAAGAGGGGCAAATCCCCAGAAAAGCTTCGCACAGATGAGTAAAAATAGCAATGTGGACGCAGGCATTGGGAGTAATATGGTTGAGAGTCAAACCATAGTAATACAACAATCCTCTGAAGAAATCAGATGCTGGAAGTCCCAATCCGCGCTCCACGAAAGACTTGAACATCACTATCTCTGTCGTGTTGGGAGCTGGTGCGCGATGATCAGTAGGTACCCTCCACCCGTCTATTGGCTGAGACCGGAGTAATCCTTGCTGCGCCAGAAAAGCTAGCTCTGATTCTCTGGTATCCGGCGCTTTCCAAGCAAGGACTTCCGTTGGAGGGCACGGGTGGCGTGGCTTGCCGCTAATGGCCTTCGCCTTCTTCTTCTCGTTGGCGGATTGCTTCTTGGGGCCCATGTTGATGACAAGGGACTTTCTGCGCATCAACTAATGGATTGGCTATAGGATTCCTTGCTCTAAAGGCTATGGCTTGATGAACGAATGAGGAAACCGCAAGCTCAATGGCGGCCTATTATAGATCTGTTTCGGCAACCGTTCATCTTTCCCGAACGGCGTTATAAGAACCGTCAGAAACCCTAACGGTTGGGGGACGTTTGAGACGGCGTCAGAGTCAGTGAACAGGCAACCGGTACAACAGATAACTTTATTCTTTCACAGAGGACATTTAGTACTCAAAGGAAAAGATAAAGGACTCGGAAAACATTCCAAGTACCCAGATCTTATTAATTATTACTCGGAATTACAACAGAGATACACGGGCGCATCTAGAGATACAATAGCTTCCGGTACAAACGCTACTCTAGTGAAATCAGGGTACAGAGTCTTGATGCACGCCGCACCAAGGATCGGGTTCAGTGAGACGCAGTAAAGGAGACACAGAACCTTGGGTAAACACTATCTTTTCAGTGCATCCCAAGGCGGGTTTAAAGGCTCTACCCCAGTACACAAAAAACTCGGGAGTAGCCCCTAACCCTAGCGCCTTTTGACAACCTGTGACCCCGAGGTTGCCCGCGATGCGGGAGTCACAAGAGTTCTTCTAGGCGCACCTTTGTATCCCTCTGCTCGCGACCACTTGAAAACCACCCTGACGGATGATCCCTTTACAAGAGTTCTTCTGGACACCTCAACTATCTTATACAAGGAAGATACCCGGGGGCTCAAACATTTCCGCCACAGATACTATAACACTCAAGAGACTAAGAGAAGTCATACACTCAGGAAGGTGTGGCTTCCATGCTCCCCAGGCAGGGTATTTATAGGCGGCCACTCCTGGTCTATGGACACAGTTCACGAATGGAAGTGCCAGAGAGCAATAATTTTTTTGCGCACTGTTGCACATGTGAAGCCTGGCCTCAGTGACGAGTTAGCTTCACGTGACTACTTCAAGAGCAAGACGACAAAACTATTGCAGTTGCAGAACACGACAAGAACCATCAATGAGGACAGTTGAAACAGTCACTCGTCAATTATTGATTGTCCTTGCGGTAATTTTTTCAGTGTGGGGTGAAAAGAGATGTTTGATGAAAACATTACCCACCTGAAGCTGGATATTTATTACTTGCAGCGACTAAGATATAGATCGGTGTCATGTTCTAATTTATTGTCATCCTTATGGTTTACCCGGATGATATCTTGCAGACCCCGAGTACCGACTACTTAGGTACTCGGAACTCAGGCTCGGGGGCTACAGGGTATATTCCATAAAGGAAATGTTTTTTCTTAGCCCAAGATTACTCGGAAAAGGCTCGAAAGATCCTCAAAGTTATTATAAATAACAAGAGGCTCGGGGGCTACACCCTATGGATGCACTTTTCAAAAAGAAAGTGCACGCCATGTAAGTTTTTTACCTACAAAGCACCTCAAGATTTCTCAAGACATTACTCAGAGATTCTTAGAGAGAAACCAGAAGACAACGTTTTAGAGAAATGATGAAGAGCTCGGGGGCTTGACGGACCAGGATGTCAGAGATATCATCAGAAGGTGATTACTCCAACTAACCCTAGGTGACACGGGAGATCCAAAGACTTGATACGAAGTGTACACGGATTATGACTCTCATTGTAACTTAGTCGAGTTCCTAAAGGAAGTCTTGTTATTAGAATAAGACTCCTCCGTTGTAACCGACTTATTAGAATAGGACTCCTCTGTTGTCACCGACTAGGACTCGGCATACGCCGTGCTTCACCCGGATATATAAGGGGAAGCGGGCGCCAACCCCTATCAATTGAATCTTGAATCATAACACAAGGCACACGCCACACTGGACGTAAGGTATTACGCTATTTAGCGGCCTGAACCGGTATAAATCGTTGTCCCTATGTACTCGCCAGGTTCTACGAACGCTGATCCCCACCGAACAAATCGTCTGAGATCTCTCAAGACGAGTTGTCGGTTAACCAACACCGACAACATCCGCCCACGTTGGGGGGAAGACAAAGACTCGCACATATTCAAACGAAGACCCGTCGCCATCTCCTTCATCAGGCATCGGGAGTTCAGGGGACGTAGACAATGTTACCGGCATATGACGCGACAACTCTACGCCTAGCTACATGGACACAGTGTCTGGCGCTCGGCGAACGGCACACGACTACACGAGCGCGAGTACGCCCTCTGACCGCGGTCTGCGAGCAACAATGGCACCAAAGAAGAAGAGCATATATGTAGGTGAATGTTTTTTTCTTATCTCAGAAATTAGCATGGTAGATTGATACCGATACACATTACACACGGATGTAGGCATTAGGCATGTCCAACAATAGCCTATAGGCCCCTTTTTATCCTGTGTTTTTTATACAGATTTGAAGACTATATTTTTACCGGAGCATTTTGCATTAGCAGCTCCAACCCGAAGAAGAAGAAGAAGAAGTAGAAGAAGAAGAGAGTGTTGATGATCCGATAGCTAGCCACGAAATAGATGGGTATGTATTTGTTCCAGCAATCTTCATTTAGTGAGGTGTTTTCAGTACCAATGTTTTATTTTTGGATTTATGTTATATTTGATGATATCAATTTAATATATTATATTTGATGATATCAATTTAATATACTCCCTTCGTCGCAATATAAATATAATTCTAGGATTAGACACGGTTACCAATGTACCAGTAAAATTACCAAAATACCCCTATAAAGGTGCAATCATTGCGCTTTGGAAAATGAAAAAGTACAAAAAGACGAATAGAGTTTTTTTGTCTTACATGTAGACTTGCATTTATTTTGGGACAAATTTTGAACTCTAGAATTACATTTATTTTAGGACGGAGAAAGTACATACTTAGATGATATTCTGATATCCTTGCATAATTGATAGTTACATTCACTACTAGAGAATAGGTCTTTGGACGATTTGCAAAATCAGCATTAGTCACGGAAAAATTTGCGTCCGGGACTAGAAAGGTCTTTAGCCTCGGTTGGTAATACCAACATGGACTAAAGTTCCCCTGCCCAACGGCTCATTTGTCAGAGGGGCCTTTAGTACCGGTTGGTGTTACCAACCGGGGCTAAAGGTTTTGCCCCGGTTGCTGTATCCAACCGGGGCTAAATGTTGGCATTTAGCCCCGACTGCGAATAAGGACCGGGACTAAATGTCCCTCCCTATATTTGAACTGTTCTTCCACCTTAAGCCGTGCCCGAGCTCTCTCACTGTCTTCATTTTTTCTTCATTCAGTCACTTTGCTTGCTTGTTTGCTCTCTTCTCCAGTGATTTTTGTTTGATAACACATCTCCGGCGATTGATCTATTTCATCATATCTACGCCGCCATCGACTCGTTCAAAGGTTACTAGCTTGCTGTCATCGACTCATTCAAAGGTTACTAGCTTCTGTTTTTTATATTTTTAGCTGCCACATATATATGTGATTTTTTAATCTATTTTGAGTTCATTTCACTTGATGGTTTAAATTAGTACACTAAAAACAAAATGTGGCCGTTTAATTAGTTTATTTTAATTTTTTTGAGAAATAGAGATCATTTAAATCATTTATTTAAAAAAAATAGAAATATATAATACTTTAGTTTACAAAATGTGACCGGTTTAATTAGTTTATTTTTTTGGAGAAATAGAGATTATTTAAATCATTTGTTTACAAAAATTAGAAATATATAATACTTTAGTTTACAAAATATGACCGGTTTAATTAGTTTTTTTTTTGGAGAAATAGAGATCATTTAAATTATTTGTTTACAAAAATTAGAAATATATAATACTTTAGTTTACAAAATGTGACCGGTAATTAGTTTATTTTTATTTTTTTGGAGAAATAGAGATCATTTAAATTATTTGTTTATAAAAATTAGAAATATATAATACTTTAGTTTACAAAATGTGACTGGTTTAATTAGTTTATTTTAATTTTTTTTGGAGAAATAGAGATCATTTAAATTATTTGTTTATAAAATTAGAAATATATAATACTTTAGTTTACAAAATGTGACCGGATAAATTATTTCATTAAAGTAATTAGTATATGTACCTTATAATTTAATTATGTGATATACCATATAATTTCATTTGTTTATAAGAATGAGAGATATATAATGTTATATGTCATTTTATAATTAAATTTGTTTATAAGAATGAGAGATATAATTATGTTATATGTCATTTTATAATTTCATTTGTTTATAAGAATAAGAGATATAATTATGTGATATGTCATGTAATGCAGACGATGACACGTTACTGGATGTACAATGCCGATCGTTGTTCAAAAGAGTTCATTGATGGTGTGCATTATTTCTTAAGAGTGGCCGAGGCAAACAAGCAGAATGGTTTTATGTGCTGCCCATGTGCCCTTTGTAATAATTCGAAGGAATATTCTAGCTCAAGGAGTCTTCACTCACACTTGTTCATGTCGGGTTTCATGCCAAACTATATTTGTTGGACGAAGCATGGAGAAACTGAGGTTACGATGGAAGAAGGTGAAGAAGAACAATTGGACCCTGATGACGACATTATTGCTCAATACGGTGACTTTGGTGATACTGCAATGGGGAAGGTGAAGAAGAGACAAGTACAGAAGACACACTCACTGAAGATGATGCTCTTGGTGATGTCATTCATGATGCACAAAGAGATTGCGAAAGTGAAAAGGAGAAGGCTAAGTTTGACTATATGCTAGAGGATCACAGAAAATTACTATACTCGTCTGCTGCAGATGGACAAAAAAAGTTGGGTACAACACTGGACTTGCTACAATGGAAGACACAGAATGGTGTATCTGACAAGGCATTTGGACAATTATTGAAGATTATAAAACAAAAGATGCTTCCGAAGGCTAACGAATTGCCTGCCACTACGTACGAAGCAAAACAAGTCGTCTGTCCTTTGGGATTAGAAATCCAGAACATACATGCATGTCCTAATGACTGCATCATGTACCATGGCAAGGAGTATGAGAATTTGGATGAATGCCCTGTATATAAAGCGTCATGATATAAGATCAGGCGAGATGACCCTGACGATGTTGAGGGTGAAGAACGTCCCCGGAAGAAAATCCCTGTCAAGGTTATGTGGTACGCTCCTATAATACCACGCCTGAAACGTCTGTTCAGAAACAAGGACCATGCAAAGTTGGTGTGATGGCACAAAGAAGACCGTAAGGTAGACAACATGTTGAGACACCCTGCTGATGGGTCCCAGTGAAGAGCAATAGACAGAGAATTTTCAAAATTTGCAAAAGACGCTAGAAACTTAAGGTTTGGTTTAAGTACGGACGAGATGAATCCTTTTGGGGAACAGAGCAGTAGTCATAGCATGTGGCATGTTACTCTATGTATCTACAACCTTCCTCCATGGTTATGCATGAAGCCGAAGTTCGTTATGATGCTAGTGCTCATCCAAGGCCCGAGGCAACCTGGCAACGACATCGATGTCTACCTGAGGCCATTAGTTGAGGAACTCCTAATTTTATGGAGTAAATCAGGTGTATGTGTGTGGGATGATTACTGAAGGACCGAAGATGCTAAAGCAAGGCGACCAGAGGAGGGTGAATGGGAGCCTAAAAATTTCTTCCAAAATTCTGGCCTCTGTCTCAACAAAATCAACCCCAAGAGCAAAGCCGACACACGTGATGTCCACGACCCACGAGAATGGGTGGATGTTCCCTAGGAACACAGCGGGACACCACAAAAGCTCACTCACCCAAATCCACGCAAGTCAACTAGTGACAGGATGGACTTTGGGTAACCTCAACCTCCCCCAAGCAATGCGAGGGGGATTCAGGCTTTTTCGCAAAGCGGGAAGCCCGGTTTCTGTAGAGCACAGAGTCGGGAATCCAACGCAAAAAGTGAATGTCAAATCGGAGCTCGAACGTAAAAGATACGAACGAAAACGTGCGATCACTGCACTGACCGGACTCAGTGGTGCGTCCGGTCAACAGGCACCGAACGCGTCCGGTAAGCTGATCAGCGTTCTGGGAGCTCTCTGTTCACGACCGGACTCACTGGTGGTGAGCGTCCGGTCACAAGAAAACGGGCACAATGAACAGTGTGCTCGATGAGTCCGGTCACGCATTCTTCGAGCGTCCGGTCAAGTTCGCCTAGAGCGGAACGCTCGGCCTTCAACGATCGGACGCACGGGATAGCGTCCGGTCGATACGAGGCGTGCGTCCGGTCACCTCGCGCGAACTGGACAGCACGGGTGTTCAACGACCGGACTCTGTCACGGTGCGTCCGGTCGCTATTAAGCAGCGTCCGGTCACCCCGATCAGCTCCCTGTTCGTCCACCAAATCGACTCGATCTCCCTCAAATCAAAAGCACTAGGGCTCAAATTTCGTGTGAGGGATCACAAGGATGTTAGTGAGCTACTCCTAAGAGATCATGGCTCGAACCTAACTCCAAATCGGTGAATCGAAGAAAACGGTGAAGAACAGGCAAGAACTCGATCCCAAAACTAAATCCGACCGATCTGTGAGTTCGTGAGGTATTAGAGAAATTCCTTCGGTAGAAAGAAGACTCTTACGAAGCTACACAAGATGGTTCAAACGGATTTGCGCATCTTCCCTCGAAACAAGAATTCTCGTGAAGAACGAAAGAAGGGAAAACGTGCAAACGTGAAGAACAAAATCGCAAGACAAATTAAAGCACGAATTTGATCCTTGGATTCGGAGGAAAGGATGATTGATTAAGCACTCGGTGTCGGGCTACAAGCCAATCCTAGCAACACAAAGCTTGGATGGCGAAAAGCTCAAGAACAAGAGCCAACTCTCCTCTAACCCTAGCCTTCTCTCACAAACACAAAATGAGAGAGACACCATCCAAAGATCCCAATGATGCGGCTGCCCTAGCAGCCCCCTTCATATATATAGGCGCACGTCCGAAGACCAAAACGCCCTTACATTAAGCACTCGACCCAAATACCCCCCAGGGGTAAAACCGTCCAGTCCTGGAGATTTTCATCCGATGGCCACGCCCGCACATCCGGTAGCTTCGCCTCGACGCAACCTCCCTGATGCCGCCACGTGCCGTCACGTCGACCACCGCGCCTTCCTCGTGGATAGCTTCGCCGCCGCGCCAGCCTCTCCACGCCGCCACGCGTCGACCGTCCTTTTGGACCTTCCCCTCAGTTTTGAGGCCCAAACCGGGAAACCTGCCAGCCCAGGTTTTGAGGCCCAAACCTGGAAACCATCCACCCCGAGTTTTGAGGCCCAAACTCGGAAACCCGCAAGCCCAGGTTTTGAGGCCCAAACCTGGAAACCGTCCATCCCGAGTTTTGAGGCCCAAACTCGGAAACCGGCCACCCGAGTTTTGAGGCCCAAACTCGGAAACCGTCGAGGGTAGCTTTTTGAGGCTCAGCTACCAAACCCGCACCGTAGACGGGATGTGGTTCGCACACCCCGACCACCGACACCGATGCCGATGCATGTCCAGCCTCCACGCTGGGCACAACGCCTTCACCATCCTCCTTGATTCGGCCGACGGCACTTGCGCCGCACGCAAGCCCGTGACCGACCTCCCGCCAAGTGCCACGACGCCACGTCTTCCTCCCGACTCGGTCGATGCATCGCACATCCCCATGTGCTCTCGCTCGTCGATGCCACGTGCCAGCTACCACAGCTGGTCCTCTGGCCCTCCGGTCCGTCAGTCCAAGCCTCACGTCTGCCCTTCACCGCTCTGGGTACATCGGCATGGCACGTCCGCCGCACGGCACGCCCATCCTTCACCGCTCCCGGTCCGTCGACACGGCACGTCTCTACTTGACCTTCACCTCGCCATAGACCACTGTATCCGAGCTCCACACCTGCACATCAACACAGCCAAGAGACACATGTTGCACACGCACACCAACACAGAAACACCAGAACTCAACGCCACCGGTTAGTCATAAGCAATAAGCGCATAGCGATATATAGACTCAACCAGGTAAAAGCCTCAAACCTTCCTCATCAAAGTCAATCATTCATCATATATGTTCTCAATTACAAACAGGAATACTTTGACCTGCGAGCATTGTTGTTCGTAACAATCAATGGTTGGCCTGCTCTAAGTAATCTTTCAGGACAGACAAACAAGGGATATAATGCATGCACACATTGTTTTGATGACATGGATAGTATATATTTGAAAAAATGTAGAAAGGTATACCTTGGGCATCGTCGATTTCTTTCTGTGAATCACCAGGTCAGAAAGAAAGCCAAGCATTTTAAAGGTGAGACAGACCACCGGAGCAAGCCTCGCAACAGAACTGGGGAAGATGTACTTGAGATGATCAAGGATGTGAAAGTAGTCTTTGGAAAGGGGACGAGCATTGAACCTGTTCTGAAAGACGCTATAGGACATGCACCCATGTGGAAGAAGAAGTCAATATTTTGGGAGCTATCCTATTGGCATGAACTAGAGGTCCGCCACGCGATCGACGTGATGCACCTGACAAAGAATCTTTGTGTCAACTTTCTAGGATTCATGGGTGTGTATGGGAAGCCTAAGGATACACTTGAAGCATGACAAGACTTGCAGCGCATGAAAGAACGAGACAACCTACATCTAGAGAACACAGATGATGGACGCCATTACTTAAGACCTGCTAGCTACACTCTTAGCAATGAAGAGAAGGAAATCATGTTTGAATGCCTAAACAACATCAAGGTCCCATCTGGATTCTCCTCCAATATAAAGGCAATAATAAATATGCAAGAGAAGAAATTCCTAAACTTAAAGTCGCACGCAATTGCTTCCGATTGCTTTAAGAGGAATTCTACCTCCACATGTATGTCTTGTCACTGTGAAGCTACGTGCATTCCTCAATGCAATTTCTCAGAAGGCAATTAATCCACTAGAACTAGCTACTCTACAGAATGATGTGGTTCAATGTCTTGAGTTGGTGTTCCCTCCATCCTTCTTTAATATCATGACACACCTCCTAGTTCACCTGGTCAAGGAGATTCATATTCTCGGTCCTGTGTTCCTACACAACATGTTCCCCTTTGAGAGGTTCATGGGAGTATGTTGACACTAATTAACTCTTATTATTAAAGGTCAATTAAACATGAAAATGGATAAATGTAAACTCCACCTTAGTATAGGGTTTAAAACTAATGAATTCCACGAGTTTTGGTGAATTGTGAATCTGCAGGGATTAAACAGGGAAACAACCCTCAATTTCTTCCCCTAGAAGGAAACCGACGGGAGATAACGCATTCGTCAAGTCAGGAATCTTCCGGAAGACTCCAGAGAACACCTGAAGACACCACGAGGCGGGGGCACCCCGAGCCACCTCCAGGTGGGACCGGCCCCAGGGCACCGCTGGCCTCCCCCTTCTGGAACCTTCTTCTACCGCCTTTGAGGATCAATCTCAGCCCTACGTGAAGTCGGTTTGATCTAACAGTCGTGGTTGATCCCTCAGGGCTATATAAACAGACCCCCAGACCCCAGGGAAGACAAAAGGTCCCTCTTCAGAAAATCTACGCCTCATTCGGAAACCCTAGAAGAGACTTCAGGAGTCAGCTTTCAAGTAGAAGACTAGATACCCCTCTAGTTAGGATTAGAACCTAGTCTTATACTAGAACTAGAAGAGAGAGAGAGAGGAAGAGATCAAGAAGGAGCTCCGGCCTGTCGGATTAACTTCTTCATGTTGTACCTATGGATTCAAGTTCTTCGTCAACTTGCTTCAACGATTGTTTCGGTAATCAACGTCTATATTTAAGTTTGAGCCATTGTTCTTATTATTCTTAAGGTTTATGAGTCTATTTTGAGTACTTTAATTCTAGTCGCTCTAGAGTTAGAGTAGTTGGATAGTGTAAGTGTGGTGCTTAGACTTGATAGCTCATATTTGCCTCCTATAATGCCGGTAGTAGTGGTTGTTCGCAAGGGTGACTCTTATAGCCTTGTTGATTCTTCTATAGTCCACTTCCCCGTGTGTAGGCTCGGTAGGATTATACATTTGCATAAAAGAATCATACTCTGTTTGTGACCTTTTATGGCAACTTCCCCACTAAGAATAATATAAACATATCACTCTTAAAGTTGGATTTAGACAGCCTTAGTGATCCCCTCTATGCTTTTAGCTTCTCCGTCCTTGATAGCTACTCAGGGGTTATACTCTTTAAGAATTAACACTATCCGTTCCTTTCGGTTCGATATTAAAACTGGGTTACTCCGGTGAAGTGCTACATCAGTAGATTTTATCTGTGCGCTTGCGGATAAAGTAGAGTGTGCGTTAATTTATACCAACAAGCATTTCTGGCGCCGTTGTCGGGGAACTGTAGATCATTTTAAGTCTTAAGTTTAATCTTGTATTATACTTTTATCCTTTTATACTTTTATCTTTTATCCTTTTATCTTTTATTCTTTTCACCATGGATTTCTTAGAGCCAATCACGAGCTCCACAGATTCCATTCCACTGAACCAGTATACCTATTGCACTGTCGTAGACTTAGAGTTACCCAAATCTGCTAAGCCTATCCTTTCAGACAACTACGAGCTACGCTCATGCTTGATAGAAATGGTTAAGAATCAAACTTTTTCTGGCCTAGAAGACGAAAATCCACATATTCACTTAAATGAGTTTGAACAAACCTGTGCGTGCCTACACATTGCAGGCATGTCTGACGAAACCCTTAGATGGAAACTTTTTCCATTCTCTTTAGAGGGAAAAGCCAAAATATGGTACCTTCAAACTGCACCAAGTAAAAATGGGGATTGGAAAGAACTCTGCTCTAGCTTTTGCTTAGAATGCTTTCCTATCTCCAAAATTGTTTGTCTTCGCTTAGAGATTTTGTCCTTCATCCAAGAAGATGATGAGTCTCTAATTGCAGCCTAGGAAAGATTCGATAATCTTGTCCGCTCTGGTCCAGCCTTATCTATTCCAGACCCCGTCCTTCTTCAACACTTTTATAATGGTCTGAATAGAAAAACTTCTAATTGCCTTAACTTAGCTTCATACGGATCATTCCTACATACCCCAGCCTCTAAGGCGAGGGAAATGTTGCAAAATTGATCTCAAATTACTCCCACTCCTGAAGCTAAACCACAAGAATCACTAGAAGTAAAACCAGAAGCTGAGCCTATATCCATTCTTAATCATGAACAAAACTCAGCTATAATTCCTAGTAAGAGGGAAAACTCAATCTTAGGAGACACCTTTGATTTCGAGGATGAATATTTTACCGAATTTGGTAATACCTCGAAGTATCACACAATTAGGAAGCCACAAAATCAAAAATCATCACTTGAAAAACTTACTGATAAGGCTTTCCTAAAAGAGACTATGAAGGGACTAACTTCTATAATAAGTCATGAATGGTTAGAAGAATAAGAGCTTTCCACTGATATAATCCACCTAAATTCACCTTCTACACACATTCAATGCCAAATCCATCAACAACCCTTCAAAGCTCTCTATAATCCTGTTGTGGGAACCAACATTATGTCTGAAACCTTTGCTCAAGATTTATTAAAACAAATGTCACTTACCCCAACAGCTAAATTATTGAAAAGTCCTTCAGGACATGTTATTCCTAGTTCAGGGATCATATATGTCCTGCATATCGCTGTAGATAACACTCCACTGCACTTAAGCTTCTACATCTTTGATATTAAAGAATTTAATCTGATGATAGGCCAACCACTTAAACAACTCATTCATGAAGGTCAAACAGGGATCTTGAACTTCTGTCTTGGGAAAAATCTTAAAGGAACCATACCTATCACTCACTCTCTAAATGCTGAAAATGAGTCACATCCCGAGCCAAGCCCTATGGAAGAAATTAAGGAAGCATCTCTTGAAATAATAAATGAACCTGAATATGAAGAAGATGCACAGTTTTTCATTGAGGAAGAGGATGACACACCAGATCCAGATCCTCTAGATTCCTTAGAAGAACCTCCTAAACCTCCCATAGAGCTAAAACCCTTACCCTCTGGGCTTCGATATGCTTTCCTGAATAATGATCCTGAGTTTCCTGTGATCATAAATGATAAACTCACTCAGGAACAGACTTCTAGGTTGATCACTGTCTTAGAAAAGCATAAATCATCCTTTGGCTATTCACTCCACGACCTAAAGGGAATCAACCCCGCTTTCTGCACTCATCGCATTCCTATTGATCCTAACATATCACCATCTAGAGAGCCACAACGCAGGCTTAACAATGCGATGAGAGAGGTAGTAAAGAAGGAGGTTTTGAAACTCTTACACGCCGGGATCATTTATCCTGTGCCACACAGTGAGTGGGTGAGCCCTGTCCAAGTTGTGCCTGCTAAGAAGGGAGGCATGACTGTGGTAAAGAATGAGAATAACGAATTAATTCCACAAAGAACTGTCACTGGCTGGAGAATGTGTATTGATTACAGAAAATTAAACAAGGAAACTAAGAAAGATCATTTTCCGCTACCTTTCATAGATGAAATGTTAGAACGGTTAGCAAATCACTCTTTCTTTTGTTTTCTTGATGGATATTCTGGATATCACCAAATCCCAATCCACCGAGATGATCAAAGCAAAACCACCTTTACATGTCCATACGGAACTTATGCTTATCGCCAAATGTCTTTTGGATTATGTAATGCACCTACTTCTTTTCAAAGATGTATGATGTCCATATTTTCTGATATGATTGAAGAAATCATGGAAGTTTTCATGGATGACTTTTCTGTTTATGGAAAAACTTTTGATGATTGTCTTGAAAATTTAGACAAGGTTTTGCAAAGGTGTGAAGAAAAGCACTTAGTCCTTAATTGGGAAAAATGTCACTTTATGATTAAAGAGGGCATAGTGCTAGGTCACTTAGTGTCTGAACGTGGAATTGAGGTAGACAAAGCTAAAATTGAAGTAATTGAACGTTTGCCTCCACCAATTAATGTCAAAGGAATTCGAAGTTTTCTTGGCCATGCTGGTTTTTACCGAAGGTTTATAAAAGATTTTTCTCACATTGCTAGACCGCTCACAAATATTTTGGCCAAGGATGTTCCTTTCGAATTTGATGATGCATGCTTAGAATCTTTTAACACTCTTAAGAAAGCGCTCACGTCTGCACCTATCATTCAACCTCCTGATTGGTCTCTACCTTTCGAGATCATGTGTGATGCAAGTGATTTTGCGGTAGGAGCAGTGCTAGGACAATATAAAGATAAAAAGCATCATGCAGTCGCTTATGCAAGTAAAACTTTAACAGGACCTCAACTTAATTATGCTACCACTGAAAAAGAACTTCTGGTTGTTGTTTTTGCTATAGACAAGTTTAGATCTTATTTAGTGGGATCAAAGGTGATTGTTTTTACTGATCATGTTGCACTAAAGTACCTGCTCACTAAGAAAGATGCTAAGTCACGCTTGATAAGATGGGTTTTGCTACTCCAAGTATTTGACTTAGAAATAAAAGATAAGAAAGGAGTAGAAAACTCTGTGGCTGATCACTTGTCTAGAATGCATTTTGAAAATCCTCAGGAATTGCCTATAAATGACTCACTTAGGGATGACATGCTTTTTCAAGTCTCTAGATCTGACCCCTGGTACGCAGATATTGTCAATTTTATAGTTGCAGGGTATGTACCACCAGGAGCAAATAAGAAGAAGCTGATCTATGAGAGTAGGATCCACATATGGGATGATCCATATCTATTCAGAGTATGCTCTGATGGATTACTCAGAAGATGTGTGCCAGCTGAAGAAGGAATCAAGATCATTGAACGCTGTCACTCTTCACCATATGGAGGACATTATGGGGCATTCCGAACACATGTGAAGATCTGGCAGAGTGGATTTTTCTGGCCAACCATGTACCAAGACACAAAAGACTTTGTCCGTAGGTGTGGACCATGTCAGAGGCACGGCAGCATCAACACCAGAGATGCCATGCCACTCACTAACAACCTTCAGATTGAGCTCTTCGATGTCTAGGGAATTGATTACATGGGACCGTTCCCTAAATCAAGGAACCATGAGTACATCCTGGTTGCTGTCGACTACGTCTCAAAATGGGTCGAAGCGGTGCCATGCAAGTCTGCTAATGCAAGAAACTCTCAGAGGATGTTCGAGGAGGTGATATTTCCAAGATTTGGAGTGCCAAGGATGGTAATTAGTGATGGGGGAACACACTTTATTGACAAAGGCTTTCATAAATATCTGATAAGTCATGGGATCCGTCACGATGTTGCCACTCCCTATCACCCACAGACAAGTGGCCAAGCAGAAACGTCGAACAAGCAAATCAAGAATATTCTGTAGAAAACGGTTGACGAGATGGGAACACAATGGAAAGATAGACTACCCGAAGCACTGTGGGCTTATCATACTGCCTACAAAACACCACTGGGAATGTCCCCATATGAACTCATATACGGAAAGACATGTCACTTGCCAGTGGAACTAGAATTCAAAGCTCACTGGGCAATCAAGAGGTGGAACATGGACTTAGAAGCTGCAGGAGTCAGGAGGAAAATGCAACTCTCTGAACTAGATGAATGGCGCGAGAAGGCATATCACAACGCAAAGATTTACAAAGAAAGAACAAAGAGGTGGCATGACAAGAGAATCAAGAAGAAGAGCTTCACTCCGGGAGACAAGGTACTACTCTTTAATTCCAAGGTAAAGTTGTTTGGGCATGGAAATCTACGAAGCAAATGGGAAGGACCTTTCACGGTGGTAGCCACTTCATCACATGGAGCCATTACACTTCAAAATGACGAAGGTATGTTATTTAAGGTAAATGGACAACGTCTTAAGATTTTTCTAGAACCTGAAAAGAGTCCTAAAGAGTTGGATATCATTCAATTCTTTATTGTCCCATAGATTCACACCATCATCATTTTCCGATTAGTTCGCACATCGGGGGAATATTTTCTGGATTAGGATCAAGTTTAAAGACACCACGAGCAACGGACCCACAAGGACGTCACCAGGTGGGACCGACCGGTCTCCTAGGGAGACCGACCGGTCTGCCTTGGACTCCCCTCGCTATCTGCCTTCTTTCGTTATGTGTCCAGACTCTCACTCGTATCCTTTCTGGTAACCTGATCCGCAGAATCGATAACTTCCATAACGAACCTATCATGCCTATCATTCAGCCTCCTCTCCAAACCACCTCAGCTATAAGCCCCAGGCCTGTCTTTAGATTCATTGCAGCCTCCTCGCAAAATACCACCACCAGCAGAGGTCTCTTCCTACCAGCACTAATGGCCTTCTACCCAAGGATTGACCTCAACGAGCCCGCCGACGACTCGATGGCTCTCGTCGTCGTCCCGGCAAAGGAGCTTGCCGTAACGCCACCGAAGGAGATCACCCCTGTCGTCTCGCCGACACCTGTTGATATGACCCCACCGGAAGAGGCCTCGCCGCATCGTCAACAAGCTCTCTATGCTCAAGCGGTGCCGGCAAGAGGACTCCCGACATTCTCCGTTCCCAAGCCGCTCCCACTTCTTCCTCCTAAGCCCAATGAGACACTCGTTGGGCTAAAGACGAACAAGTTTGGGGATCCCACAGTCATAAAGTACACAACTGCATCTCCGCGTCCTCGCATTGATGGAGTTCATAGTCACCCTGAGCAGATCAAGGTTACTCCGTCGGTGAAAAGGGCTCCCACCACTCCTAATCCCGAGGCTAAGCGCAAGAGGACTACCCAGTTAGATCGCCACGGGGATAGGATTGAGGACCTTGAGAAGGACAATTTAGAGCTTAAGAAGAGATACGCTTCTCTAGCCAAGGCTACAAAACAGATAACCGATGTGCTAAATAAGTACGTAACAAAACACATTAGCCTGAAGGCTAAGGTCGTTAGTGTAGCATCTACGCTAGGCAATCTAGTCGAGGGAGAGGATTGAGAGATGAGTCGTCAGTAGATTGATAAGGCACTCGTGTTTGCAGAGTCTTGTTTTGTTAGAAGTTCTGATTAGTTAGTTTTTTGTGTAATAAAGGTGCCTTAAATGATATCAATAAAGTTTTTGGAGTTATCTTTTATCTTGTTATTTTGTATATGTGTCTTGTCTGCACATGTTGTGATTAGTAGAAAATAGAAAATAAGTGTGGGGGAGAAGACGACGATAGAATTACCGAAAACCGATCGCGAAAGCTGCATAAAACAGAAGACATCATCACCGAGATCACGCACCGCGAAGCGGGCCATGGTTGGGCCCTGGGCCCAACCGATCGGTTGGAGGGCTCCACCGGTCGGTTAAGGGTCGGCACCCCTGATCCTTCTTCATCGACGATTCGATACACAATTGCTACACTCTATCTTTTGATGTTTAAGCTTCTGTTTCGGATTAAATATATATTCTCGACAATAACATACAATCTGTAAACTCTGATTAAAAAGGAAAATATTATTTTGACATGCCCATGGTATAGAGTCTCACAACACCTTTTCTGAAAAGACCTGCTTCGATAAAAACTTGAAGAGACCCATATTACTTAGAGTTGTTATGGAATATGATAGAAGAATAATTAGAACTTACTCCCTCCGTCTCAAAATAGATGTCACTAGAAAACCGTGTTTTCCTCACAAACACGTTTCTCTAGTGACATCTAAAAAGAGACGGAGGGAGTAATTCTTAAAAGTATGAGCATTGGAGAATTTTACTTGCAAAGTTAAAAAGATTAGCAACACTTCTCCTTTGTAGTAAATAAATTGCCTGCCAAAGTTATTCATAAAATCAATCATTGCTTACTTTAATGCTGAGTTCTTTGTTGAGAAATTTATTATGCTCTAAAGAATGAGATCCTTACAAATAAAGAAAGATTCACTCTTCCGAAGTAGTATTGTATTAGAGGCATGGGCTAAGCAAAAGTATGAAAAATGAGGAAAGAAAAATGGACAAGTGTTCGACACACCTCAGGAAAAGAAATATATATATATATTGATAAAAGTATGATAAAAAGAGAAAAAAGAAGATAGCCCATGGTCCCTCTAATTACAATATGCTAGTAAGAGTGACAAAGTTTAAAAAGATTAATATCTTGATCTAAGAGTATAGTATTTTTCTCCATTGACTTAGTAAGATGAATTGCTCTACATAAATAAAATGCTTTGGTAAGGAATTGAAGTGCTACAAAAGGAGAAGAAAAGCTATGACTTGTTTCGAAAAAAAATCAAAAACTCCAATGTCTTGTGCTAAAAGAAAAAGGTGATCTGTTTCAACTATTCTATTCTCCAACTACTCAAGGTTTTATGGTAAACACACTGAATCTTACAATGCAGGTATGAATAAAAAGGTCTAGTGTTTGATGTCTTATCCTACAGTTATGATCCAACCTTTTATCGAGGACGAGTAAAACCCTTAGTGTGGGGGAGTTTGTTGACACTAAGTAACTCTTATTATTAAAGGTCAATTAAACATGAAAATGGATAAATATGTAAACTCCACCTTAGTATAGGGTTTAAAACTAATGAATTCCACGAGTTTTGGTGAATTGTGAATCTGCTGGGATTAAACAGGGTAACAACCCTCAATTGCTTCCCCTAGAAGGAAACCGACGGGAGATAACGCATTCGTCAAGTCAGGAATCTTCCAGAAGACTCTAGAGAACACTTGAAGACACCACGAGGCGGGGCACCCCGAGCCACCTCTAGGTGGGACCGACCGGTCTGTGGGTCCCATCGGTCGGTCCCCCTAGGGTGCTGTCGGCCTCCCCCTTCTGG
This sequence comes from Coix lacryma-jobi var. lacryma-jobi, assembly GCA_009763385.1. Lineage (NCBI taxonomy): Eukaryota > Viridiplantae > Streptophyta > Magnoliopsida > Poales > Poaceae > Coix > Coix lacryma-jobi. The sequence continues at coordinate 175,937,893 of CM019822.1, read as the reverse complement.
AACCTTCTTCTACCGCCTTTGAGGATCAATCTCAGCTCTACGTGAAGTCGGTTTGATCTAACGGTCGCAGTTGATCCCTCAGAGCTATATAAACAGACCCCCAGACTCTAGGGAAGACAGAAGGTCCCTCTTCAGAAAATCTACGCCTCATTCAGAAACCCTAGAAGAGACTTCAGGAGTCAGCTTTCAAGTAGAAGACTAGATACCCCTCTAGTTAGGATTAGAATCTAGTCTTATACTAGAGCTAGAAGAGAGAGAGAGGAAGAGATCAAGAAGGAGCTCTGACCTATCGGATCAACTTCTTCATCTTGTACCTGTGGATTCAAGTTCTTCGTCAACTTGCTTCAACGATTGTTTCGGTAATCAACGTCTATATTTAAGTTTGAGCCGTTGTTCTTATTATTCTTAAGGTTTATGACTCTATTTTGAGTACTTTAATTCTAGTCGCTCTAGAGTTAGAGTAGTTGGATAGTGTAAGCGTGGTGCTTAGACTTGATAGCTCATATTTGTCTCCTATAACGCCGGTAGTAGTGGTTGTTCGCAAAAGTGACTCTTATAGCCTTGTTGATTCTTCTATAGTCCACTTACCCGTGTGTAGGCTCTGTAGGATTATACATTTGCATAAAAGAATCATACTCTGTTTGTGACCTTTTATGGCAACTTCCCCATAAAGAATAATATAAACATGTCACTCTTAAATTAGATTTAGACAACCTTAGTGATCCCCTCTTTGTTTTTAGCTTCTCTGTCCTTGATAGCTACTCAGGGGTTATACTCTTTAAGACTTAACACTATTCGTTCCTTTTGGTTCGATATTAAAACTGGGTTACTCCGGTGAAGTGCTACATCGGTAGATTTTATCTGTGCGCTTGCGGATAAAGTAGAGTGTGCGTTATTTTATACCAACAAAGTACTGAAAAAATATGTTCACCAACGTGCTCGGCCAGAAGGAAGCATCACGAAGGGCTATGGGATAGAGGAGGTCATTGAGTTCTATGTTGACTTTATTCCCGACCTTGACCCGATTGGTGTTCCTGAATCGCGAAACGAGAGAAGGCCGAGTGGAAAGGGGACACTAGGGAAGAAAACATATATCAGTACGGGGGATGATTATTTCAATAAAGTGCACTACACAGTTCTTCAAAACTCCTCCGTGGTGGAGCCATATGTCGAGGTACACAAGGAGTTCCTACGATCCCAATTTCCTGGGAAGAATGAAGTTTGGATTACACGTGAGCACATGAATACTTTTAGCACTTGGTTGCGAAAAGAATGTTTGGGTGATAGCAATATTGATGAACAACTATATTTGTTGGCTATGCAACCATCGTGGCACATCCTCACGTACAAAGGGTATGAGATAAATAGAAATACTTTTTACACCATTGCCCAAGATAAAAGGAGCACGAACCAAAACAGTGGTGTTCGCGTAGATGCCACAGACCCAAATGGGAAGAGGCAAACATATTATGGCCGCATAGAGGAGATTTGGGAACTAGATAACGCACCTAATTTTAAAGTCCCTTTGTTTCGATGCCAATGGGTCAAGACGACCAGAGCCGGAGTAACAGTTGACAAGGAGTATGGAATGACAACAGTGGATCTCAATAATATTGGATACAAAGATGAACCATTCGTCCTTGCTGCTGATGTGAATCAGGTGTTCTACATGAAAAGACATGTCTACAAAATCCAAGAGAGAAAAAAATGACGATAAATCAACCAAAGAGCCAAAACGCCACATAGTTCTTTCAGGAAGAAGAAACATCGTGGGAATTGAGGACAAGTCAGACATGTCAGAAGATTATGAAAGGGATGACCGAATACCGCCCTTCAGTGTGACCAAAGACCCAAGCATTCTGCTAAATGCTGAGGAGACTCCATGGTTACACATGATCATAACCAAGGGACATACGTCAAGAAGAAGATCACCAGTGTACCCGCTTGATATATAGTGATGTTTTAACCAATATTATGTATTGCAATTTTTGTGTAATTAATAATGACTATGGATAGTCATGGTTCGTTGATGTCGGTATCGAAATGACTTGGTTTATTTTTGGCAAGCATATGAGCCCAAATTGATGCCCCACAAGAGGTGTTAGATTTTTCTGACCATTATTTTAATTATTATATTTTTTCTATGCCAAATGAGATAAAAGCCGGTGAATTACACCTCCGACCCTCTGCGGTTTTTCATCAACCTCCACAATATTCTTCTTCCTAGGGCATACAGGACCCTGTATAAAAGTTTGGCACCATTCTAGATTGTTTTGATGGTAGGCCCAGTTCACCCTATAATTATTGGGTGACGGTGTGCGGTAATTCAATTAAACCGGAAAAAGTAGCAAATCATCTTCGAAAAATCACAAACTTGTTGGTTGCCTCACTCGTGCCACGTGACAGCCTAAGAAAAAGTTTGAGACAAATACGGCACAAAAATGTATATGAACTACACAAATTTATCTTTTTAAATTAAATTGTAATTTCACAGTGAATTTCTCTATCATGCATTTGGACAATGAAAGATGAACAACCCAAAATTTAACGTACAGATAATGCAAAAATAATTTTCCTATCGAGAACCAGTTGTTTCAGATATTAAAATTTAACATTATATTTTTGCATTAACAAAATATGAATTGTTATTTACATTTATATTCGTTATTATGAGAAAAGAATTTATGTTACAAAATTTTCCACTATACAATAAGGTAAAAGGAAATACAACTATTATTTTTAAGTAATTTTAAGCCTAATATTTAATTTACTATGCAATTAACAAGTATTAAAACATATTTATATAGTGAAAACCTAATACAAAACCCAAAATACTGAAAACCCAAAATAGTGGCGGGAAAAAACTTTTAGTTCCGGGCGGTGGTACCACCCGGGACTAAAGGTCTAAAGGTACCTTTAGTTCCGGGGCGTAAGCTCGCCCGGGACTAAAGGTCTGACCCTCCTTTAGTTCCGGGTGGTGCCACCCCCGGGACTAAAGGTTCCCCTGGTATATAGGGCACAGTGCCCCCCTCCTTCCTCAGATCGACGTCAGACTCTCACGCGCCGCCGCCTCCCTCTCGCCGTCTCCAGTGCCACGCCGCCGTCGTCCTCGAGCTCCCTCGCTGACGTCCGCCTCGCCGTCGTCCTCTCCCGCGCCGCCCTCCGCCCTCCGCCCTCCGTCGATCTCCGGACCTCGCCGCATCGTCCTCTCGCACCGCCGCGCTGGCGCCTCGTCGTCGTCCTCGATCACCATCGTGCTCGCGCCGCGCGTGCCTCGCCGTCGTGCTCGCACCACGTGCCTCTCGCCATCGTCCTCGTCGTCGTCTTTGCCGTGCCTCGCTGTCGTGTCCTCGCCGTGGCCTCGCCGTTGTCTTCGCCGTGTCTCGCCGTCGTGTCCTCGCCGGCGTGTGTCTGTGCAGCTGTGTGTGTAAGTGTGCGTGTGTGTTTGCAGAGAAAAAACAGGAACAAAGGATATATATATATAAATGAATATATAAATCATGTGTTGCAGAGAAAAAAAAAAGGAACAAAGGATATATATATAGAAATGAATATATAAATCATGTGTTGTAGAGAAAAAAAAGAACAAAGGATATATTATTAGATATATATTTATAAAAAAATAAAAATGATATATATAGAAATTAAATATAAATACATATATATTTATAGAAAAAGAAAAAATAAATATATAGAAAATGAAAGAGGTCTCCTTTATTAACATGAAAGAGGTCTCCTTTATAGAAAAATAGAAAATGAGATATATAGAAAATGAATATATATATATATATAGATATATATATTTATAGAAAAATAGAAAATGATATATATATAGAAAATGAATATAAATAGAAATATATTTATAGAAAAGAGATTGGTCGCGTTGATATATATAGAAAATGTTTTTTACCCTAACAAAATATATGTTTACACATGTAGATAAAAAAAGGTTGGTCGCGTTGACCTCGCCGCCGTCCACCGTCATCCTCACCGCGACGTCATCCTCACCGTCGTTCGTCATCGTCCTCGTCAACGGTGTGTCCTTTGTGATAGATGGAGGAGGAATAATCACTTAGATATATTTTGGTTCACTTAGATATATTTACAAATATATGTTTATGGAAAAATCACTTAGATATATATATTTTGGTTCACTTAGGTATGATATGTAAACATTTATTTATATTTAGATATATTTTGATATATATGCCTCTTCGTGTATATCGGTCGTGTTATTTTTGATAGAAAATTACGAATATGGTCTTTACGAATATAAGTTATTTTTACGAATATGGTCTCTATGAATATAAGTTATTTTTAATGTTGTCAAAACATAGACCCTAAACCCTAAACCTAAACCCTAAACCCTAAACCTAAACCCTAAACCCTAAACCCCAATTCTGAAACCTAAACCCTAAACCCTAGACCCTAAACCCTAAACCTAAACCCTAAACCCCAATTCCGAAACCCTAAACCCTAAACCGTAAAACCCGAACCACTCATGTATTAAATCCTCATGTTTATTTTTACGAATATGGTCTTTATGAATATAAGTATTTTTACGTATATGGTGTTTATTATCCTCCATGTTATTCGCAGAAATGGCTGACTCAATTGACAACATGGAGGAGGAAATGTATAACTTAATCAACAGCGGTGCTAATCGACAATTAGAAGGTGATGACAACAATAATCAGGAAGTAGATGATGGAAGTCAATATTTTGCCGATTATGAAGAAATCATGCAAGAAAATACTAGCGAGGTATACCTACAATCTCTATGTGCACATGTAATTCTAAACAATTTATAAATGTATTTATAATCTATTGTTCCTACATACGTAGCCCTCCGGATCGACAACGACTACCGGGAAGAGTAGGACCATACGAGGTCCGAAGAAGCCGTCGCATGGCCGGTACATTATCTCGGAATTCGACGAGGAAACAGGCCAAGTACTTGGAGAACATGCATAGAAATTTGTTAGCCACTGTGGGTACCTTGTAAGGGATAAGATCCCGATCAATGCTCGTGAATGGAAGGAAAAGAAAAGTGCTCCTCATATAAGTTTTGTCTCTGATCATGATAAGGAGTGGTTTGGGAAGATGTCCTTGCACATTTCATGCTTGAAACAGATGATAGAAATTTGAAGGAAAGAGTTAGGAATTGGGCTATGAAGAAAATGACAACACTATTCCAGGGTTGGAAGAAGAAATTGTACAACACATTTATCAAGAAGGACCTAACTCTGGATTTCAACACTAAGGCCTACGTCAAGTTGAGGCCATTTTGGGATGAGTTTGTAGAATTCAAGAAATCAGAAGAGGGTGAGGCACGAGTCAGAAGGAACCAACAGAATGCCCGACAAAAACATACCACCATCACTTGGGATCAGGTGGCTACAAGAGTGCCATTCCTAAGTGGGAAAGAATGGAACGGGAGATTCTAGCCAAGGGCATCGAACCAGAATCAATCAACTGACCTGAGCGCGCCAAGTATTAATTTTTTTGTCATGGAGGAAGCCTGGACCTACAGACAGGAAGGGTAGTGTATGGCACAAAACTCCAAAGAGCAGCAGAAAGATTGACTTATGCTCGAGACATGGCTGACAGTGGCGCGTGGCAGCCGAACAGAGAAAAGGATGAGCTGACATACTCTCTGGAGAATCCTGAACACGGTGGGAGAACAAGAGGCTATGGGGAGGTGTCGTGGGAGCATGGCTTCCCAAAAGACAAAGAGATCTATAGAAGCCGCGCAAGAAAGAAGGAGGAGGAGGCAGAGCGGATGCGAAGGATGGAGGAAATGGTTATTCAGTCACAGGCCACGGCTCGTCAAGCGGTAGAGCGAGAAAAAGCACTTGAAGACAAAATGAGTGAGGAAATCAAAAGGCAAGTGCAGTTAGCAGTAAGTTCCATGCAAAGGCAATCTGCTCAGAGCCGGGAGTCAACATCAGCCCCTTGGTCAGTTGAAAAGCAGTTGCGCTTCCACATAGGTGCCAACGATTCAAGGTGACGTAGGGCTGCGCTTCCCCGTGGATGACATCACTGATCCTCTCACGACATGTGAGATGCACATTCCACAGGGGAATGACACAATAATGGTGGCTATTGGTGTTGTATCTCCTATTGACCCTACGAAGACACCAAGATGCCATGGGGCATTAGTACCACCTAGTTATGCTAGTGTCTCGGTGATAGAGTACTGAAAGGGCATAACAATGTGACTCTTGACATTGAAGGAGGTGATGGTGAGAAGACTTTAGGAGAAGCGAGAAGGCATTCATATGTTGGCGTAAGCGCTATATCATTATTCCTGGGGCATCACCTCCTCCTCCTCCTCAACAAACTAACCCTAGGTGCGGATGAAAGTGAATGGAGCATTTTTTTCACTAGTTATGTATTGGCTTAAATAATTGTTTACTCATACCATGTTGTTTTCACAGCAGGACCTCTCCCAACCTAAGTCCAATTATCCATTCACCACATAGACATAGTGTTGCGGGCGATGCAATAAAAGACATAGCTGCATCCCCACCGGCTCCATCCCCTCCATGACCGGCTCCATCCCTTCCACGACCGGCTCCATCCCCTCCACGACGAGCTCCATCTTCGCCACTGGCTCCATCACCTCCACCACGGGCTCCATCCCCGCCACCGACTGCACCAAAGAAGAGGCCAGCCACACAAATGAAGGCATCGGCCGCACCGCCACTAAAGAAAGCCTCTTCAGATAGAAGACAAGTTGTTCCTAAGATGACGAAACTTCCCTATGAGATGACTGAGGAAACTATGCTGCAGCGAAATCACATTTGGACCAGTTCTGGATGGACACCGAGGCTAAAATTAAAGCGAAGAAAAACCCGGAGAAGTCGTGCCTTTTTGTACGTCCTGATATGCTCAGGAAAAAGGTGGATGCTCATCAGAAAAAGGTGTGTGATTCTCGTAAGAAATCGCCACTATCATACTATGACCGCACTATCACCAAGTCACTTGAGGAGGCGAAGCAGAAACAGAAGAGAGAAAACAAGGGTGTCCCACAGCTCGGGGAACAATCAAAACAATCAGTGCCCCCGCTAGTTATTGCGAATGAATATGGTTCTAACATGAAAGCGCTAGAACAACTTGATGTGAATCCTGAGCATCTTGATGTATTTTTCGCAGAAACTGGTCTAACCTTGTCCCAAATGCTCGGTGAATCAGCCATCAAAAGTGCTCCGCAAATTGATCACTGGAAGAAGAATTATGTATATGGACAGAGTCTATACAACCCTGTGGCCCTCACAGAACTTGGTACTCAAATGTACTTGGTAAACTAGTGGTACATGGCAGCGTGTAGCAAAAAAAGCGGATGATTGGATTTCTGTTAGAATTAGAGACCATCATTACTTTCATGGCGACGACATTATACTTATCCAATTCAATGAGTTACACCAGCTACGCCACATGGATGCTCTAGACAAATCTCTCGTCAGCTGCTTTTGTTTGTAAGTGATCCTTCGTTTTAATAATCTCACTCTAGCATATGTATATGTAAATGTAATTATACTAACACTAGCTAGCGTGTCTATACATATGCAGAAACATGACGAGAGACCTCGTACGTAGAAATGACAAGGAGGTTGGTTTCATTGATCCATATATCGTATTCTCGGTCTCAAACAAAGATTCCTGCTATGATATATGGAGAAATGAAACGGAGAGGAATCTCCGGAGGTTCTTGATCAACCAAAAGAATAAAAGATATATACTCTTCCCCTACAACTTTAGGTGGGTGTTGTTATCGTGTGCACATTTAATTTTATTTACTCAATTCCTATGATATATGTTGACTATATAAGCAAATTAATGCAGCTTTCACTGGATATTGATTGTCTTCGATCTCTCCGAAACTCAATTGCTAATCTATTACTCGTTGAGAAAACCACTGAGAGATTACGAAGATATGATAGACATTATCCAGGGGTAACTTTAAATATTGATTTCTACACTTTAAATCTGCAATAGTTAATTATGATCCATTTATTGTGCAGCGTTTGGGCCTGGTTCGTTCCGAAACACCGTCCGGATTTGAAAGCGACACTTCCTCGTCCTATCCAATTGCAAGTAAGTTGTATTAGCTCCCGTGCCTTTACCACTGTAGCATGCTTCATCACACGCGTGGGATGACGAGAGTAATCTTTTTATATCGTGCAGTGAGTTCTACGGCAACCACCAGGGAACAATTTGTGTGGGTACTACGTTTGCGAGTTTCTCTCGGTGTATGCGAAAAGAACTCCTCTAGAGAGACAAAAAGTATGTAACATGTATATATAATAAATCCATGTATTTCTTTATTGCTATTAAATAAATCTTATGTATATTAATGCATTTTTCCTTTTTTTTGCAAATTGAAGGAGCTATGATTGAAGAAGCAGGTGTTGAAAATGGTGCGCCTCAAAAGAATTCAAGAGACAATCGCAGGATTTCTTAATGACCATGTCTCAAAGCCGGCACCGAGTTCTACTGTAACCCGGAAGAACCAGTGAAACCAAACCAAGACGAACATTTGTATGACATTTAAGTGACGGTCAATATTTGTGTTGTAAATACCAAGGATGCATGAATAAATATTATAAATTTTATGTGCATAAATATATTATACATATATTATGAATAGCTAGCCCATATATATATATATATATATATATATATATATATATATATATATATAACCATAAATTAAATTCTGTAGTAGTAGAATTTTACCGCAAACAACCTTCTGAACCCGCAACCGTAAAACTCTAGTCCACAACCGTAAAACTCACCTACAAACACAAGACATCACAACAGCTGGAACTGTCAAGCCGCTCCCAAATCACTTTTACGGTTGCATGCATGATCAAGTTACGTGAAAGCTGTTGTTGTGTCAGGTCATCCTACTTTTACGGTTAGAAAATTTACAAGAAGAAGCTGAGAGCGGTGTATCTCTCACTTTTACGGTTGCGGGGCCGTCACTTTTACGGTTACGAGGCCGATGTAAGAGAGCGGGTGAGTCAAAACTTTTATGGTTACGGGCATAATATTTGACATATTGGTCGGAAGGATGCAAGAGAACGGATGAACCAAAACTTTTACGGTTGCGAGCTGACACATTCGTGCTAGATGGGCTCACGCGCTAGATAGCTATATATAGATAGCTGACACATTCATATTTTATGTGTGTAAATGTAAATTTTATGTGTGTATATATACACATTAGTAGCAAAGAATATGTATTTGAAACTCTTATGTAATATATTAACAGCAAAGAAAACATATTAGAAAACCTAAGAAAACCTAATGTAATTGTAAAACCGAAAACAATAACCAATTAAAAAGAAAAAAGAAAAAAAAAGAAAAAAAAGGACAACCTTTGAGGCTCTTTAGTCCCGGTTGGTAAAGAGGCCAGCCATCGGGGCCCGGCTCGGGGCCTCTTTAGTCCTACCAACCGGGGCTAAAAGGACCTTTAGCCCCGGGGCAGGGAACTGGGGCTAAAGGTCGGGCCTTTAGTCCCGATTCCTTAGCCCCGGCTCCATGCCCGGGGCTAAAGCCCAATTTTGACCAGGGCTAAAGACTCATCGTGCAGTAGTGATTATCTATATTTGATCTTTATAAACCCGCCTCATCTAGAAAATATTTCTGCCTCTAGCAGTGGCTACCTCTACCACTTCTCCCTCCCATTTCCCGCACTGCCTTCTTGCATCTGCAGCTGAGAGCCATTGCTCGCTGCCGCAGGAACTCACGTGCAAGGCAAAGAAACCATGTGAGGCACGCGGTTGGTGAGGCTCGGACGCAGAAATCCTCTGCCGAAGTTTTCCTGCCCGAGATATAAATTATAAATGATAAGAATGGATATTGCATAATTCAAACACCATAATTGCTATAAATCAAATGGGCAATTTACTCCTAATAAAAGTGCAATCTAGAAATAGGTACTAACCAATACGATCCAAAGCAGGAGCTGTATTTTTAGCCAATTGATTTTCCTTTGAATGACTACATGAACCTCAAAAATATATTTAGATAATGGCAAATTGTACATTAGCATGTGCTATGAACCTATGAACGGTTCACATAGCAAATCATATTTGGAATTTCAGAAAAACAAACAAACAAACCGTCAAGAAATGAGAAACTAAAATGATGGCAAAATCGTTAGCGCCCACCAGCAGGACAAATAACATAAGCAAAAAAAATGTTGCATAGTTCCTTCTTCCAATGCAATTATTTAGCTACTGTACAAAACAAAGCATAAAAGATAAATTCACTAGGTATTTGGAGGACTATGTTTAAGAAAAACATAACAAGCAGGAATTTGGGAGTTAGTTAATATGTAAGTTTTAGTGGTTACCCTGCAGTGATGATCAAATCGATCAACGCAATGCTCACAGGTCTTGCAGTGCTTGCTACACAACTTCACTCGTAGAACAATTTTAATCATGTTTGTTGGGTAATTATTGTTGCAAATTCCCAAAAACAAATACAGAATTTAAAAAACATCCATAGGTTCAGTTCATTTTGGCATAGTGACAGAAGTACAAGCATTTAGAATCCCCATTTAAATATCATTTCAATCATAGTGACGAGATACCAAACAATGTTAGAATTCAATTCATTTGACATATTTAAATTTAGCAACGAATCCATCCACATTAAACTAAATGACATTTGCTGTTGTGTTTCTCCTCTGAAACGAGCAGGGCCCTTTCATCAGGATGAACACAGGGGAAGAATGAAACAAATACCTTGCAGTCGCAGATGGGGCAGAAGGGGATGTTGTGCCTATCGACAGTGGCGCATGGCCAAACAATGTCATCAAGGCTGGTGAAGGCGAAGGGGAGCATGGGATTGAGCTGAACGCTGGTTTCCACTGCTCAAGGTAGCTCTGCCGCACCCAGCGGTTGGTGACCCGTGCCTCAACCCGCCACAGCAACCGCACCGCGTAGGATGTAGCCGTACCGCAGTCGCAGCAGCTTTTCTGTGGCCCCACCGCCCCGCGCGAGCTGCTGCCGCCGCATGGTCTTCTTCGTGTCAGTCCGGTCAGACGGGTCCCTCGCCGTGTAGCGCATGTAGAGAGCTGCCGCTGCCGCATCCTGTTTGAAGTGGAACACATCAGCGATTTCGAGTCTGAAAGAGGACGAGCGTGCTTCTGCAACAGAGGGCAAACTCCTCTCCTTACTCACAGATCTCATCCCAACAGCAACAGAACAAACTCCTCGCACTAGAGGAAGAATCAAGCGCATACCAGGAAAGAGGATCGAACAAATCCACACCACATCTAGAAAAGGGATCGGATAAATCATACAACCGATGAAGAACATCGAAACAAAGAGGAAGAACAAGGACGAATCACGCAACAGAGGTCCCGACCGTGTTGTGCTGTATGGCGCGAAGGAGCCCCTGGAGGAGCTCGTTGGTGGTGCGGACGCATGCGTGGAGATTCACAAGGTCGATGCGTCCGGCGGCAAGCGCGACCTGCGTGGTGTTGAGGTTTGCGTGGAGCGCCGCGGAGCCGTCCGAGAGGTAGACGATGGTGGCGGCGGGCTTGCCGTAGCTGCCATATCGGCAAGGGGAGAGGCGACACACAGAGAAGAGGCGGGGCGCCGGACCGCAAGAGAATCGCCGCAAAACACCTTTCCCCTTTCCTGGGCGGGCGTTCCGAGAATATGAACAGTACCAAAAGAATCCGCTGCATATTATCGGGTGTAGACCGTAATGGATCAAACCCGAAACCAAAGGAACAGAGCGCACCGATCAATCAAATCAGCTGAGGCGGTGTCGCCTGAACAGAGCCTGATTTTCAGGCGACTAGACAATAGGAAATGTGGAGAAAAAAAGGCAAGGTCTGATGGGAAATTAAAACGAGCTGCATCTGACTCATCGCCCTTATGTGAGCCTTTTACGAAAGTTGGCCTATTTCTCTGTGCCCCTCCAAAGTTGGCTCGCCCCTCTGTGCCATGACGTTTTTCTTTTTTTCCTTCCACGCCATTCCGTCTCTTTTCCGTCCGAAAACCACCGTTAACTCGTCTGACATGTGGGCCCGGTTCGTCAGATTGACCACTTTACCCCTCTCTTCCCTTCCTTGTCCTCTTCTTCCTCTTCACACACGTGGGCCGGCTACCTCCTCTCCCTCGCGGCCCTGCTCCTCGCCGCCGCCTTTTACCAGTACCTCGAGGCCTCGCGGATCCGCATGAAGCTCGTCGCGGAAGGAGGCGCCAAGCCCTCCTCCGTCCCGCCACCCGCCAGCTCCGACCCGCGGACGCCGCTCCTCGCCGCGGCCGGCACCGGGCGCTGGCCGGCGCGTGTCGCCGTGGCCGCAATGTTCGGGGCCAACTCCGGCCTCGGCTACCTGCTCATGCTCGCCGTCGGCGCTCCCAGTCATCCGTCCCGCGGCATCCGCCGCCCGCGGTGGCGCCGCCGCCACCGGAGCTCCAGCTCCTCCCCGCCTCCGCGGCGGCGGCATCAGCGCCGCTGACTAGCACGGCGACGACCACCTCCCTACTGTCCACCACCACGACCGCGTCGCAGCAGCGAGAACCCCACCACGCGGCGGCGGCGGCGGCGGCGGCGGCGGCGGCGGCGACGAAGCTGCAACTCCCCTCCATCGGCCCCTTCGTCGTCACGGCGGGCGCTGCCGACGCTACCGCGGCGGCGGGCGCCGGCGGCGAGAAGGGGGGCCACTCCAAGGCGGAGGAGCTGCGGCGCGCAATGGAGGAGAAGGGCCGTGGCCGACGCGGTGCGGGAGCGGGCGCGCGGGGAGGCCGCGGCCGCGGAGCGCGCGCTGGACGAGGCCCGCCGCGCCAGGCAGCGGGGCCGGGCCGACCTCGAGAAGGCGTGCGCGCTGCGGGACCACGCCGCGCGCCTGCTCGCGCAGGTCACCTGCCACGCGTGCTCCAGCGCCGCGAGGCCGTTCCAGTGCCCGACCAGATGAAGGACCCAGGCCTTCCGCCTGACCGCGGCGCGGATCCAGGCCCTGGCGTCGCCCTCGCCGAAGGCACCGTCGACGTCGCTGGACCGCAGGCGCAGCGTGTCCACGGGCGCCGACGCGTCCCGGCGGCGGAAGAGGCGGCGCGCGAAGCGGGCCAAGTCCTCGGGCGCGCTGTCGCCGTCGGCGCGGCCCAGGCACATTTCGTCGAGCAGGTGGTGGCCTGCGGTTTTTGCCGGACACGAGGACGAGGGGAGGGGAGACGGAGAAGGAGAGGAAGAGAAGAGAGGGGTAAAGTGGTCAATCTGACGAACCGGGCCCACATGTCAGACGAGTTAACGGTGGTTTTCGGACGGAAAAGAGACGGAATGGCGTGGAGGGAAAGAACGAAAAAACGTCATGGCACAGAGAGGTGACCCAACTTTGGAGGGGCACAGAGGAATAGGCCAACTTTTGTAATGGCACACAGGGAAAAGGCTCCCCTTATGTGTATTTTATCTACAATTCGCGCTCCATCAGCAGCCAAGCATTTCCATCCACTACCAGTGTTGACTGTTGAAGAACGTTGAGACATCCGTTGCTACGTATATTTGCAATTCTTACACTTGTTGCTAATCTATCCTTGTCCCCATTAATTTATTTTTACTGATTTTCTTTTTAAAATAATTATTTGCCAAAATAAAATACAAAGTACCTAAAAGTACTGGCAGTACTTTTCAACCACCGAAACAAGTCTTAAAACTATTTATTTATTTATTTAATCAAGACAATTATTTTTCACCTTGTACACAAAAAGATATGTATGGTTCAACATCATTAATAACTACTGCCTCCGTCTTAAAATAAATACATATATTATTTATATTTATTAATAAAGTTTCTTTGAAATGTATCCACACTCAATCATCTCGTTTCTCTCTCCTTCCTAGCCCAATCCCGTTTGTTGCTTCCTTGATTCTTGTGTAAGCCTGGTGTTAAGGATAGGGGTGGAGCGAACCGTTGTTCTCCATTAGTTCAACTAAATAAACTAGATATACAGAAAATGTGAAAAATAAATTATCTAGTTAGTTCTTTAAATTGACCTAGAGGAGAACCGTGGATACCCATTGGAGTACCATCTTCATCCATACCCATTGGAGCCCTTCTCTTTCAATCCTCAATAAATCACCCACCACATGAGATTTTTACCTCTATTATTGGGTATGGACACCACCACACAAGACCTGCATAGGGAGCACCCTGAAGTCCAAGGATTGATCTGGTATAATAATGGATCTACCGAGAGCTGGAACATCCAAGGGATCAGGCTATCTTATAAATGTACAGTATAATATATCCAAGTTAGAATTCAGGATTGGTTACCCGTAACTGTGAGAGGAGAAGGGGAGGATGGTGGCATAGGCACTGTTCTTTTTTTCTAATAATCTCATAGACACTGTTTTGGGTGAACATTCATTCAACTAGTGAGACACATTGATGCTGTACCGGTCCTTTTCTATATCTATACCTAAGGCAAAATTTCTACCTCTTTTTTGGCCATCAACGGCCCCGATTTCTTCCTTGCCTCGGCGGCGCCGCCGCCGATTGTCAAACTGCGTATGCTGTCTCCAATGCCGGCGCAACTCCCGTTCGAGCGTAGGGCCGAGTGCGCCGTTGCCTCTTCTTCGAGAAGCTGGCGCTGCCGCGGTGTGACCGCGGGCGCTGGTCTCCTACGGGCCTACGGCGGTAGAGGTGCTGCCATAGAGGAACCAACCAGCCACCGGCTCGGATTGGGACACCAACTCCGATTGGGAAAAAAACCATGGTAAGCTCGATATGAACTCCACGTTCGACATAAACTTTGTCACCTTTTTCCATAATATAATAATGTGTTCGATACAGATTTCTCTCTTTTTGCTTTTTTTTCCCTCTTATATATCCCACGATTCTTTCTTGTTAAAAAAATTAATCTCTATTGACAGTGAACTATCTGCATCCCCAACCGATCTTGCCAATATTTATCTGGTCTCACCAGTATCGAATTGACAATAGGGAATCAAAAGGCGATGACGATGACAAGCAACCGTCCATGGGAAAAAAATTTCAGAGGGGAAAAAATTCAGAGAAGAACCAGCAACCATGGATGAATCTTAGCATGTTTATCAAACAAAAAGAAGAATAAATATACGGATGAGTGAATGACAGCTTGCAATTCTGAATTTATTTACCGGACAACTTGTATACGTGCACTGCACTTCTGACGCTTGTAATTGATATAGATATGCATTTGTTTGCATCTTGCTCGATTTTGTCAAGGGTTTTATTTGCTAAAATTTGGGGTTTATGTTTCATGTGTATGCAAGAAATATATGATGTTTATATATCTCTTAATGTCTGACTAGGTAGCATGCCCGTAGCAACCTACGGGACAACAAAACTTTTATATTAAAAACACACAGATCGCACAATAAGATAACAATACTGTAAAATTATATACTGATGTTAATATAATATTTAATTTAAAAAACAAAGTTCGTGAAACTAATAGCTTCAGCTGAACAGCCCCCAGTCGATGAGCAATGGCAAACAAAGAAAAAATAGCTTCAAGTATTGTCTTCCAATTAGAAAGGTATCTCATAGTCACAAAAGGTAATTTCAACTATACTAGGGATGACGATTAAAAAAAAAGACATCAGTCAGGTTATCAGTAGAAAGCCTCCACTGCCACTCACGTGCGCCCGATGGATGTTGCTCCTCCCCCATCGCCTCACTATGGGGAACTCATTGTCGCTAGTCTGCTCTCTCGATTCGGGTCTCTAGGTCTTGAGAGCATTCGCGCTACTGCAGTATCATGATCGACGATCACCTTGTTGCAGCCCTGACACCCGATGTCTTGGCGATGGGAAGCAGCTGAATGGGCCAATTCACAGTGGTTAGGATAGGCGGGCAAAAACACAAATAACAAGCTTAAGAATAGAAATTTGAATTTCTGGACATGAACTGAACAAATCACCAAAAATGCCTACGTAGTTATGGTCCACAAATAGACAAAAATTCTAACTACACACTATCAATCATCAATTAGTGTGATAAATTCTTAGGTGACATCAATTTAACCATAACCCCAACATAAAATTAGATTAATTTATTGAGCTATTATAACAGAACACAACATAACTTTGCTTAAAAAGGACCAAATCAATAATTTAGAAAGCTCCAATATGAAGATAATCTCAAGACCGTACATACAGGATATGAAGATTGAATTTTCATTAGTCCTTATGGAGTGAAGTGAAAGAAAGAAAGGAAGCATGCTCACGCTGCCCGATGAGGTCTCGACCATGCGTGACGAACCTGAAAACAAACATTGCATTTGCTACACAAACATTGCTTGCTCCTACTAAGAAAAAAGGAAAAATGAATCATTGTCACTAACCATTACTAAATTGATTTTGCGCTGATCATTTCTATCCCATTTTTGCTTTTGTTTGAACCACTAAATTTGTCCAGATCTCTTATTTCCCACTTTTTAAGAGCTACTTATAAGTGCGAGACCTCCCTTTAATGAAGTAGATCGAGCAACTCACTTTGCTGCAAAAAGTGAAAAATACATATGGACTTATCTATGTAAGAAATGAAATTCTCATCTTAAATAAATGAAGAGTCGAAATCTTTGGGGGTCCTATCAACGATCTGTCCGAATGTGCACCGAAACAATCAAAACAAAAAAAAAGATTTACCTATATCAGAGAAGAGAGTCTGGCCGGCGAGGGGAGCCGGTGCTTATTCATCGAGCAGCGTGCAAGCACACATCCAGAACGTTGTCACCGTCGAGCACGACGGCGGTGGAGCACGACGTGGCACTCCTCGCCGAGGCCAAGCAGCAGCGCACGCACTGAGCGGGACTACGAGGGTGATGGCCATAGCGGAGGCCAGCCAAGTGCGGCGACTGGATCTGTGAGGATATCGGCACATCTGTCTGCACCTACATGGAGGCGTCCTATCCATGGAACTTCCTTCACACAGCACACAGAAAGGAAAAATCGGAGACCACACACGAACATGCACCTCTCGCATGGTGAGCGGAGTTGGGGCCTGCTCAGGTCGCTCCAATGGCTCCCCGTCCTTTCCCCGCACCACGACCTCAATGATCAGCACCCGCTCTTCGCCGACTATATGTGGATCGTAATGGATGCTCTATTATTGTTCCATTTAGTTACCAACAGGGGTAAAAATAAGAAAATGTATTGTAAATTTTAATGAGACACACTCTGCTTATCTCAACAAGTTAAATACACAATACAACTTATGTGTCATAAGTACCGTCTATTGTCGTTGCACTCATAGCACACAATAAATGAGGCATAACTTTTGTATAGCATAGATTGATCATTAATCACATCATCTATCATGACATCCTCATTGATGGTGAAGGACCGAGAGTACTACCAGAAAGCGGCCAGAGGGGGGCGAATGGGAGCTTCAAAATTTCCTGACGGAAACTTGTTGCCTCTGTCCCGAGAATCAACCCCAAGAGCAACCACTAGAGCTTGCAAGTGTCCACGACCCTAGATGTAGGGTGGATGCTTCCAAGAAGCACAACGAGACACTATACAACTCTAGAAACCTAACGCAAAAGCCGAAAATCAAAACCGACAACGGACGAACGAACCGGCGGACGAAACTGCGCAAAAATAGTCGCATCGGACGCTGGCCTACGTCCGATGGCTCAGCACCGGACGCGTCCGATGCAAATAGTACCTCTCTGGAACCTTACTGGACCAGCATCGGACGCTGCTACAGTGCAACCCTAGCGTCCGATGCTTGACCCCCGGCGCGTCCGATGGCAATGGACGCTCCGATGGTCAGCGTCCGATGCTCCTTAAAACTCACTGTCAGATGACACGTGGCATCGGACGCGTCCGCTAGTATGAAACAGCGTCCGATGGTCCCGACACCAGCGTCTGATGCTCCCAGACCAGAGCTGTTCTTCCGCAAAAATCATCTGATCTCCTCCGAATCAAAAGCACTAGGGCTTAGACTTGGTATGAGGAGTTCCAAGGAGGTTAGTGAGCTATCCTAAAGGAATCATGGCTCGAACATAACTCCAAATCGGTGAATTGGAAGAATTCGGGACAAAAGAGCAAAACTTGATCCAAAACAAAAATCGACCAATCTATTAGCTCGTGAGGTTAGAGATGATTTCCTTCGGTGGAAAGAAGTGCCTCACGATCTAGAACAACTCAGTTCAAACGGATTTGCAAAAGATGCACCGAGTAGAGAGATCGATCAACGAGAAAAACGTAGAGAAAAGCAACCCGCGAAGAACACGAACAAAACGCGAATCACAACCACGAATTTGCAACCGTGTGGCTACCACATGCTACAATAGTGAGATTACGGTCTCACTTCCTCAAAATTTCATTGGCACAGAGGTATTGTTCTCTTCTCTGTGGATCTCAGTTCGCAACAGCAGGGAATAGGGAGAGCAGGAAACCCTAGGAGTGAAAGAGCAAAATGACTGAGATAGTTTGGGAGGTGGGTGTCTCCCCCTACTTATCCTAATTCTAATTCCCACTCTACCCCTAGTTATTTACAGAGCGACCCAGCCAAACCCTAAGGCTATCCTGGACCAACCCGAAGATGATGCTGATCCGATGGCCATGCCCGCACAACTGGTAGCGTTGCCTCGACGCAACCTCACTGATTGCCGCCACGTGCCGCCACCGCTCTGCTTGTCCTTTTCCCGGACTCCGCCCCCCCCGGTTTTGTGGCCGAAACCGGGAAACCAGGCCTTCACGACCAACCCCCGGTTTTGAGGCCCAAACCGGGAAACCAGCCTCCAAGTCCATCCCCCGGTTTTGAGGCCGAAACCGGGAAACCCGACGTCCGTCGCCGGAGTTTTGTGGCCCAAACTCAGAAACCCGCCAGCGCCCAGGTTTTGAGGCCCAAACCTGGAAACCGTCCTCAGCCTGAGTTTTGTGGCCCAAACTCGGTAAACCCGCAGCACCCAGGTTTTGTGGCCCAAACCTGGAAACCGTCCACCCGGTGGTTTTTCTGTGGCTCAACCACCAAACCGGAGCTGTAGAGGGGATGCACCGCCCGTGCACCCCGTCCACCGACACGTGTCACCAGGTCCTCGACCCGAGCAACACCGTGCCTCGCAAGTCTCCGCTCGTCGCTGTCTAGGCTGTCAGCCACCACAGCTGATCCTCAGGCCACCGGTCCCTCAGTCCAAGCCTCACGTCCGCCCTTCACCGCTCTCGGTCCGTCGGCACGGCACGTCTCTACTTGACCTTCACCTTGCCCTCAATAATTATCTCCGTGCTCGACACCTGCACAACACAAGCCAAAGAACATGCGCATCAAACCCGTTGACAATCACTCATCACTCGAGGCTCGGCATACACCCATATATCCGCAATCTCCCCCTTGATGAGTGCATTGTCAACTACACACAAATCATAATAGAATAGAAGAAGGAGGAAGGAGAAGAGAGAACTCGACCAACTGACCCAAAAAAGCATAGCAAAGCCGAAGAAGGTCAAGTGGAAAGAGCAAGACAACTTGGTCCCCAAAGACATGGGCAACGGCTCGACGTAACCAAGCAAAGCAAAGCTAGCCCTCAAGAAGAGGTAGAACAGGCTCAACACAGCTAGCAGGAAAAGCTCGATACCAACTGTTACCAGCTTAAGAACAAAAGAGCTCGACACCAATTGAAAGGCTGAAAGGCGAATGCTAGTCCCTCAAGAAAGGGGCACAGAGGCTCAACACAACTATCATAAACTCGCTCTGAACCAACTGAACTGAAAAAACGTTTGCTAGTCCCTCAAGAGAGAGGAAAAGGCTCAACACAACTAGCAAAACGCTCCGAACCAATTGGAAATTTCAAAAACTCATCACGAGCAAACTCCCCCTTAAATAGTGCACCCAACCAAGAAATCTCTCCTTTAGTTCAACTCGGAAAGCACATGATTTATCAATATTTTCTCTCCCCCTTAGTTGAACATAGAAGTCACTCATGATTTGTCAAATTTCTCCCCCTTAGTTGAAAATGCACCATCAAAAAGAATTTCTCCCCCTTAGAAATTGCACCATCAAATGTGCCAACAATCAAATTTCTTCCCCTTCCAAAATGCATATGAGTCAAAATGCAAGTTAACAGCTTCATGAATATAGTCAATAGAAAGAGAAGATGCTCCACATCGTATAACTCCAATGACTCAATAATATTCACAACATGCTAGCAAAGGCTCAAACTGATCACCAAATACGAAATATGAACATATGAGCAAGGTGAGCAGTTTTAGCCAAAAAGATATTCACCATCAAAATAGCACTAAGCAAGTATAGACAGGAAGTCAAGCAAGTGCTAAACATGTATACAAGGTGAACTACCCCTAGCAAAGTTCAGTCATCATGCTATAGAATGAAGCATACACTTGTGATTTCAAATTTTAATCGGAGTTGCAGCGGTGAAATTTCATAAGTTTAAAACACAGCATGTGACTGCGAGAGGTTGAAAGCTTGTCATTGCCTAACTTTTCAACCGGGCTAAGCCTATGCATATGCAATCAGAAGCTTAAAGCGTCGGTTTTGGTCGTACACTACACGACTCAAGTTTAACTCAAAGTGCAATGAGAAACCGTCTCGATACCGTGATGTGTTGACAAGCAATCCCATCTCGATCTTTTTAATTCACTAAAAACTTGGTTCAGATTTTTAAACAGAATATGAACATATCAAGCAAGTGAATGACTCAGAACTAGAGACATAGCAACCTAGCATATATGAAAAGCACGAGTGAATTCATCACATCCTACACATGCTAGTTGCATATCTCAATGGTGAACATTTTCAAGTTTTATGTTCATTAAGCAGATTCCCCATTCAAAAATAGCTCAGCTCACAACATGTATTAGTGATCAGAAAGAGCATAAGCTACAAACATCATCACAAAGCATCGGGGCAATACTAGACAGAGCATAATTACATTCTAAAGATTATATGCATGAAGCTTAGAAAGTAAAGATGCATGAAAAAAATGCAAAACTAACCTCCCAAAGGTGAAAAACAAAACGAAAAGAAAAGAAGTCAGTCTATGATACAAGAACCAAAATGTTTCCCCCATCTAAAAGGGAAAACACACACCAAGCTCACCTCTCAACCAATTAAAAGTTGATTGGTCCAAAGGCTTGGTGAAAATATCAGCCAATTGATGATGAGTATCGACATGGCGAAGGTCGATATCACCCTTCTCATAATGGTCTCGCAAGAAATGAAAGTGCACATCAATGTGTTTGGTCTTAGAATGTAGCACGGGGTTCTTAGCAACGCTAATCGCACTCGTGCTGTCACAAAGCAAAGGCACGCGAGAAAAGCTCAGACCAAAATCACGCAAAGTGGCCATCATCCAAAGCAACTGAGAACAGCAGCTAGCCGCAGCAACATATTCAGCCTCTGTGGTAGACTGAGCGACACTAGACTGCTTGCGAGAAGACCAAGATAAAAGAGAAGAACCAATAAACTGGCAAGTCCCAGAAGTGGACTTGCGCTCAACGCGGCAACCAGTAAAATCGGCATCGGAATAACCGCAAAGGGAGAGGGTGGAGGAAGTTGAATACCAAATCCCGAACTCAGGTGTGAAACAAAGGTACCTCATAATGCACTTGACCGCCTGATGGTGAGAAGTGCGCGGCGACGCCTGAAAGCGCGCACACAGACACACCGCGAACTGGATGTCCGAGCGTGTCGTCGTCAGGTAGAGCAGCGACCCGGTCATACTCCAGTACTCCTTCTGGTCCACAGCTTCTCCATCCACATCCGCATCCAGGGCCGTCGTGGTCGACATGGGTGTTGAAAGAGGCTTGGCCTCACCCATATCGAACCTCTTCAGCAAGTCTTTGGTGTACTTGCCCTGGTGCACAAACGTTCCCTCTCGGGATTGCTTAATTTGCAATCCGAGAAAGAAAGTCAGCTCGCCCATCATACTCATCTCGAACTCTCTGCCCATTAAGTCTGCAAACTTGGCAACCAAAGCATGAGAAGAACCACCGAAAATGATATCATCCACGTAAATTTGGACCAAGAGAGTGTCTTTGCCTTGCTTGAGGAGAAAAAGCGTTTTATCCACACATCCCATTTTAAAACCCTTAGCAAGCAAAAAGGTTTTCAACCTATCATACCAGGCTCTAGGGGCTTGTTTCAAACTATATAAAGCTTTGTGGAGTTTGAAAACATGGTTTGGAAACTTGGGATTTTCAAAACCGGGGGTTGTTCAACATACACCTCTTCTTCTATGTAGCCGTTTAAGAAGGCACTATTGACATCCATTTGAAAAAGTTTAAACCCTTTGGATGCAGCAAAAGCCAAGAGTATCCTAATAGTCTTCAAACGAGCTATAGGAGCAAAAGTCTCCTCATAGTCTATCCCCTCCTTCTGACTATAACCCTTAGCTACAAGTCTGGCCTTGTTCCTCACAATGTGGCCATCCTCTCCTTGTTTGTTTTTGAAAACCCATTTTGTCCCAATAGGATTACAGTCTGGAGGAGGTGGAATCAAAACCCAAACCCGATTTCTCTCAAAATTTTCTAACTCCTCATGCATGGCATTGACCCAATCTGGATCCGTCAAAGCGTGTCCAACATCTCGGGGTTCAAAATCAGCAACAAATGTAGAATGAGCAAAGTGAGAGATTTGATGTGACCTAGACCGAGTGACACGTTCGTCGATGCTGCCAATCATCTGTTGAGGCGGGTGTTGGCGCCGGATGTGTCGTGGCGCCTCCCGAGCTGAAGAAATCTCCCCCTCAACAGCAGCTGGTGCCTCCCCGGGTACAAAAGGTACCGCTCGGGGTGGCGGATCCCACGGCCCCCAAGTCGAAGAAGAGGGATCAGGGCCGTGAGTCGTAGTAGAATCCGCTCCTTGCGGCACAACAGGTGGAGGTGATGCTGGGTCACCCATGCCTTCAGCATCCTCGTCCTCATCATCAAAAAGAGGCTCACCAACCTCATGATCACCTGCACGCTCAAAACGAGAAGAAGAACAAACCATGGTCTCGTCGAAGGTGACATCAGATGTCTCCATGACTCGGTTAGTATCAAGGTTAAGTACACGATAAGCTTGAGTGTGAGTGTCATAACCCAAAAATACACCGTCAGAAGAACGAGACTCAAATTTGTCCAGGTTGCCTTTCTTAAGTATAAAACAGTGGCAACCAAAAACTCTAAAGTAACTCACTTCGGGCTGTCTTCCAAAACGCAACTCATAAGATGTCTTTTTCAAGAAAGCTCGGAGAAAAATGCGATTGGAAATATAGCATGCAGTGTTCATAGCTTCGGCCCAATACCGCCTAGGAGTCCTATGCTCATCGAGCATCGTCCTGGCCATCTCTACAAGGGTCTGATTCTTCCTCTCTACAACACCATTCTGTGGCGGTGTGTAGGGGGAAGAAAATTGATGCTCCAAACCCAAAGAGTTACAAAACTTTTCAAAATCTGAATTCTTGAATTCGGAACCATTATCACTACGAATAGCTCTCATCGAGTTCAAAGGGAACTCGTTTTGAAGACGCAAAATCATATTGTGAGCAAAAGAGAAAGTCTCAGTCTTCTCAGTCAAAAAGAAGACCCACGAATATCTCGAAAAATCGTCAACAACGACAAGAACATACCACTTCCCTCCAACCGAGCTCACCCGAGCCGGACCAACAAGGTCCATGTGTAAAAGCTCTCTAGGGCGCTTAGTCATGACCTGAGTCACTGGATGGTGGGGAGCGGCAACCATCTTCCCATGTCTACAAGAATGGCAAACAAGGTCCTTCTCCATCGACAACTTGGGCAATCCTCGGATTAGGCCAAGTGAGCTAAGCCTTGCAAGCAAGTCGAAGCTCAGGTGACCCAGTCTCCTATGCCACTTCCAAAGATCAGAGGAGGAAGGACCAGCCACAAGACAGTGAGAAAATCCAAACTACTCCGAGAAATTCGCACGAAAGACTTTCCCAAAGGACGAAATCAAACATACAAGATTGCGTTGAGGATCTAAAATACGACTGAGATTCGGTTTAAAATGAATCTCATAGTCATCATCAAAAAGTTACAAAATAGAGAGAAGGTTAAAATGCAAGTTAGAAACAAGAGCAACATCACGCAACACAAAGTGCTCATTAACTCGCACCGACCCACGAGACAACACTTTACCTTTACTATTGTCGCCGAAGGTGATAAACTCCTTTCCGGCAATAGGACTAAGACTGGAGAACCACTTGGCGTTTCCGGTCATATGTCTCGAGCAACCGGAATCCACCAACCAAATGTCCTCCAATCGTTTCACCTACATCAATAAAAAGACATAGGGTGAGCATACGGTCCAACACAGGGGTTAGTGAAGTAGGTAGAGTACCAGTGTTGGGCCGGCTGCTCAAAAGAACGGTCAGTATAAAAACCATTCCTAGCACGCCTACGGGAAAAGCGATCACCACGCACAGGAAAACGTGGTCCGCTAAGAAAAGAGCGTTCATCGCGATACTCAAAACGCGGTGGAGGGAAATGCTCAACTAAGCCTCCACCACGGGGTCCATATCTTGCAAAGTCAGGACCCCGTCGGGCAACTCGTCCCTGACGCCTAGGATCCTGAGGCACTGCACCTCTAGGCCTAGCAGCTCTCCTCTGGACATTCGGCACATGCACATCATGGAAAGGATGATACATGTCCGCGTTGTCCATCTCCCTGGCACGGCGCTTCTCTCTCTTGTGCCTAAAGCAAAACTCACTCAAGTGTCCATTTCTCCCACAATGCTCACAATGGTACCTCACCGCTCTCAAAGGGGGTTGTTGGTACTCATGGTAGTGGGTGTGGATCACTTTGCCTTTCTGTGGCATAAGCTCCTCTTGGATAGGTGACATTGTATCAAGCTTGTTTTTTAGGTGGTTGGGTTTGGGATGCCACACTTGTTTCTTGGGTGGAGCTCTCGGAGGTTCCTCATACACTCCATCCTTAGTGTTAGGCTTAGGAGGCTCTTTGGGTAGAAGCTTGGTAAGCTTGGGAATAGTGGTGGAGTTGGGTTTCTCACTTGGGTTCAGACCACTCAACTCCCCAATCTTCCCAAAAGAAGAGATATCAACACCCTGAGCAAAACCAACACCAGGACCTCCAGCAGCTCGCTTAAACTGAGCAATCATCATCCCAAGTTGTGGCTCATTACAAGACACCCATGACAAGATGGTCTGAAGGTATGTGTTTTCCTCGGTTTGCATCTTGCCATGCTTCACATTAGCGATCTCCATCTCCAAACCCTCGCACAAAGCACACCTAGATACACAAGTGCTACCCGAGCTGGCCTTCTCAAGAGACTCAATCTTGGTATTCTTCTCTGCCAACTCGGATTGCAATCCTGCACAAGACTTGCATGCACCCAACAACACGGGTCTAGCCCGAAGCTCATCCACTTCTCCAACCAAAGCAGCATACTTACTTCTAAAAGTGAGAAGGTCAGTCATGTGCTTGGTGCACATCTCACACTCAACCTCCTCAGACACGACCACGGTAGATCTAGCAAACTCAAGCTCCCTCACCGTGTCCTCTCATGCTGCCTAAACTCCTTTCTCTCTTTAGCTGCACGCCTAAGCAACTTATCCTGACTAAGTAAAGCGGCAGTAAGCTTATCCACCTTGGCAGAAAGTTACTCGAGAGTTTGAGATACCTGCGAGGAATCGTCATCGTACTGAGGGATCTCCTCCAGCTTGCCGTCGACCTCATCACCTAGGGCCATGGTGCAGAAGCCCTCATCATCGGCGAAGAAGCAGAGACCGTTCAACTTGTTCTCGATCCTCTTCCTCTTCTCGGACTCGTCATCGCTTGAGCCAGCGAAGTCGTCATCTGAGCCGTCGATGTCGCTGAGCGTGGTGAAGAATGCACGCTGCTCAGCCTGGGCCTTCTCCAAGTACTTCTTCTTGATGTGCTCCTTGTCGAAGCCGCCCTTCCACTTGTGCTTCGCGGGGACGTACTTCTCCTTGCGCTTGCCGGAGTCGTACTTGTGCCCATGATCGCCCTTCCTAGATGTGTGCTTGTTCTTCTTGGGACAGTTGGCGATGAAGTGGTCGGGGTCGCCGCACTCAAAGCATCCTGAGCGTCCTCCTCCACGGTGACGGTTCATGCGGTTGTTGTGGAACCGCGAGAACCGGTTGGCAAGCAAAGCCAACTCGTCATCCCCCAAAGACTCCAACTGCTCCTCTGTGACAGAAAGAAGAGAAGAAAGTGCAAATCCTCCAGAGGGGTTAGCAGAAGAGCCAGAAACCAAAGCCATAGTCGGGCCAGAAGGATTTTCATAAGAAGCCCTCGACATGGCGTCAATCTCACTAGACTTGAGCTTACTAAAGAGCTCGTCGCATGTGAGGGTCTCATAGTTAGACGATTCGATGATCGCCTGGACCTTTGAGTCCCACACCGAACGATCGAGAGTATGCAAAAGCTTTAAAGCCCTCTCATGATCGTCGAAAGGCAACAGCTCCTTGTTCGCTCTCATCTTGTTGACAATGACCTGAAAGCGAGCGAATAAACTTTCTATGCTCTCGCTAGGCATGTGTCGAAAGTTCTCATACTGTAACACCCTAGGCGCCGCAAAAGCATAAGATGTCACTAGTCCCTTCCTTCCTTGATGCCCGAGTATAAAACTCGGCAACAAAAGCCCAACATCAAAGGTAAACGCGGAAGCAACAACAAGAACAAAACTATAATTAAGTAAAGCTCCAACTAATTGTTTCTATTAAACCCGGAAGGATCACCATGAAGTTGCACTATGTTTATTACAACAAGCAAAGAGTAATATTGTTATGTCTAATTGTGGGTGAAATAGTGAAGTTGTGCTGCTAATCCCATCCCTTCAAGCAAGCAAAGCATCCAAGGAAGTGTCCACTCATACACCTGGAAAGATAAAGGGGTGAGAATAAATCTCAACAAGCAAACTGCATGATCATGTCATTCAATCTACAAGTTAATATTAAGCATCGATTTTGATGTGGAAGATATGACAACATAAGAATTTAATAGTTTATAGTCATATTATTTATCCAATTACATCAACATAAGAAATAAACAACATCGAACCACCTCATGAAATTAAAACAACTCCTCATATCTACAACCTCAATACAAGTAAACCTCAAAGTGCAGATGCAATGCATATGCATGTCCACTGCCTCCATACCCAACAAGGTATGAGGCCGCATCGTACCCCTCCTCGGGCAACGTACGATGTTGTACCGGTACGGTCACGGCTAGCAAGCGGTGACATCCACGAATGCTATGCAATGCAATATGATGTAATGATATGATGCAACCATATAAACACTTCCCCACATATGCCACTTACATCCACCATTATAAACATAGCACTTACCTCGTGATGATAGAAAAATGACACAAGATTCAACAATGGATATCATTATCGACGAAATATGGTCGATAGCCCACCTAGGGGTATGCCCAAGGTGGTAGATTAGCGGGGAAGGCGCGTGGAACGACGATCCGGACGTGACACAGGAACGAATCTAGATGAACACCAGGGTTTATCCAGGTTCGGGCCGCCGAGTTCAGCGTAATACCCTACGTCCTGCGTCGAGTTGTCTACTCTGTATATTGATGAATGTGTCTTGTGGCTTATGACCTGTGACCTATCTGGCTTGTATATCACCTGTCCTCTCGGAGGACCCATGCCCCTCCTTATATATTTCGAAGGGATAAGGTTACATGGTAAGTATCCGAGTTGGTACTATATCTAGATTACAACTGTCGTGCGGTGCATGTCATGCGTCACACGTCTTCATCCTATGGGTTGGATGACCCCTAGTGGTGAGGCCCATGTACCATCGTGTGGTACCCTGGGGTCTATATCCCCACAGCTAGTCCCCGAGCCTGACAGCAGGTGACTCGGTCACGTGGTGCCAGGGTCTTCAGAACAATCAGACTTATATACATGCGCGGACGAGCGCCATGTATACACGGTAGTCCCCAAGGCTGCTAGAAGATGAAGAATAAATCTTGTAGCAGGCTTATAAAAAGGAAAATCCACTATGGTGAAAACAACATGTCGTCCGAGCAGGTTGCCGAACGACGAGTCCGAGCACCGAGCAGTCCCTAGGTTAGCTGGTGAGCCCTCGGTGTAGCCGTCAATGAACGTCGAGGAGTATGGCTAGCTGGTCGGCGATGAAGTCCGAGCGCTAGGCGGTGAGCACCGAGCGATCCGACCAGCGCTATTGACGATGTTGGCATGAAGAACCCGAGCACCGAGGAGTCCCCAGGTTAACTGGTGAGCTCTCGGTGTAGCCGTTGATGAGCGTCGAAGAGTACGCCAGTACAGCTAGCTGGTCGATGACGAAGTCCGAGCGCCAGGTGGTGAACCCCGAGCAAAGCGACCAAGTGGTCGACGAACCCGAGCACTGAGGAGTCCCCAGCTCAACTGGTGAGCTCTCGGTGTAGTCGTCGATGAGCGTCGAAGAGTACGGCCAGCTGGTCGACGACGAAGTCCGAGCGTCAGGCGGGGAGCACCGAGCAAAGCGACCAGCTGGTCGATGACGAAGCCCGAGCGTCGGGTGGTGAGCACCGAGCGAAGCGACCAGCTGGTCGGCGACAAAGTCCGAGCATCAGTTGGTCCCAAGCTATGATCTTCTCGTCCATCATAACTGGTCAGGTCCCCGAGCGTAAAATATTAGCTCGCAGACCGAACATGGTTCCTGTAAAATAAACATGCAGAATGGTAGTACATGACGTACAAATAAATATGAAGAAAACATCAGCAGTAAAGAAGCAGCATATGCCACTCGGCGGTCAGTCAGCTGGTATGAACGCTCAGCATTAAATAAAATTCCCTGAGCAGTTTGTTTGTAACTGAGTCGCCAGCCCTGGCTAGCCGATAACTCCGGAGCGTGAGGCGCGGAGCCCAGGCACGCGTAAGAGCACCAGCGTCACCGAGGAGCCGCTGCCGACCACGCGTAACGCAGAGCGCGGGGCTGCATTCACGTGTAGGGAGGAGCCGGAGACAGGGCCGTCTCTGGAAAGCACGAGTGTAAACGTGTCGGGGGACCGCAAAAGGGGTACCCCCAATCAACGCAAACAAATAGGTTAAACCTAGAACACCAATTAATAACAAACCTAGCAAGTCTAACCTTCTAAAAAACCAACCCCTCGAGGCCTACAACGCTGGCCCACCAAGACGAAGCCCGAAAACCTATTAAGCGGAAAGTAGGCTGCGTCAGCCCTCCAAACCAGGCCTCGGGAGAACGCTCGTTCTCCGTCTCGCCCGAGCCCTCCAAACCAGGCCTCGGGCGAACGCTCGTTCTCCGTCTCGCCCGAGCCCTCCAAACCAGGCCTCGGGCGAACGCTCATTCTCCGTCTCGCCCGAACCCTCCAAGCCAGGCCTCGGGCGAACGCTCATTCTCCGTCCTGCCCGAGCCCTCCAAGCCAGGCATCAGGCAGGTGCTCAATCTCCGTCTCGCCCGAGCCCTCCGAGCCAGGCCTCGAGCTGGCGCTCGTTCTCCATCTCATCCGAGCCCTCCGCGTCAGGCCTCGGGCGAGCGCTCCACTACCCTTCAAGCCTCCCGCAAGAAGGAAGCTCCCTGCTTCTCAGCTCTGACAACCGTACTAGCCCCATACTGCGCATTTAATGCGTCCACTTACTCCGGTCACATCCTCCGGTACACAGCGTGTGCCACAGTGAACCGGAGCCAGAGTCAAACCTCGTTTTCACCACAAGCATGGGCAAAAAGGCACAAGTACAGCACTGTTCGGCCATACCACGCACTGTAGCACACTCAAGCTTCACCCCGAGGCCTGGGTTCCCGCTGTACGCCCGGGCGTTCCAGGACTTGCCCATACCTGCGGGGGCTCGAGCCTCCCTAGGCGCCACCTCGAGGCCGGCCCTGCGCCCCTCGAGCCCTGACTGCTTTCACGCCATTGGAGGACAGGTACCCCAAGACCCGGAGGGACCCCGCCGTGTCCTGTACGTGCCGGGATGGGTGCTGTACGGCTTCCACATCGCCACGCCTCCACGTCCGCGCCCGGGATGGAGGCCACGCATCAAGGACGCCTCAACAGCAACACCCACGTTGGCTACAGTGACTTCGACAAGACAGAGTTCCTACCCTTCGCCATATCGAGCGCTGTACATGTCAATCCTGTGTAAACCCTGGCCTCCTCTTGTTCTATAAAAGGGGACGCCAGGGCCCTTCGCGCGCAAGAGACAACGCACGAGTCTATGGTTACACACGGGCTTGCGCGACACGAGTCCACACACACACACACACACGAGTCCGGACTCCGGTCCACGCTCATTGAGCTTGTATTGCCCCTGTACAAGCACTTAGGTGCAAGTAATACAAGAACCTCCTCCCCCCGCTGGACGTAGGGCTTTCTTTGCCCGAACCAGGATAAATCCTTGTGTCATCTTGCATCACCATCCAGGAAGAGAGCACGCGATCACATTACTCGTTGGTGTGAGACCCCCGGGATCGAAACACCGACAAAACGTGGCTGCTCGGGAAGACACATACGTCATCCTCAGGATGGTATATGGTAAAAAATAACGAAGAGCCGTTGTAAAGAATAATGTGACCACGAAGGCACACGATGATATCTAGAGATATATGACGATAGAAGGAATATTCAATTAATGTGAAAAATAATACTTAGCTTGATTGTCGTCCAAACGGAGTAGTCGACGAGAGGCGTCGAGGACGGCGATGAGTCAACAACGAGCACTCGGTGAGGATGGTTGTGAGACGATGATCACGACGCGATGGCTCGCTTGTGGCTCATCGATGGCTTGTCGGTGGCTCGACGATGGCTCATCGATGGCTCGACGGTGGCTCGTTAATAGCTCGTTGATGGCTCGCTTTTGGCTCGTTGGCTCGTCGATGACGTGATGGCTTGCTTTTGGCTCGTAGGCTCGCGGGTGGCTCGTAGGCTCGTTGGTGGCTCGTTGGCTCGTCGATGGCTCATCTTTGGCTCGACGAAGACGTAATGGCTCGCTTCTGGCTCGTAGATGATCAGAGCGAGCATAGGGCACGAGTCGTCGAGCAGCTTCTCGTAATCCTCGTCGTAGTTGATCAGCCGAGCCAACAATGTCTTCTTGTCGACGGTGATGGAGTTGCTGAAGGACCGAAAGTGCTAACAGAAAGTGACCAGATGGGGGGTGAATGGGAGCTTCAAATTTTCCTTTCGGAAACTTTAAACCTTTGTCCAGAAAACCAACCCTAAGAGCAAACCCTAGAGCTCGTAAGTGTCCAAGACCCTAGATGTAGGGTGGATGCCTTCACAAGGCACAGCGGGACACTACACAACCCTAGATACCTAGCGCAAAAGACCGAAACTGAAACCGTCAACGAACGAGCGAACAGCGGACAAAAACGAGCAGAAGAGACCTGACCGGACTCTGGCCTGCGTCCGGTCACACAAAACTGGTTTTGGACCCTTACTGTGTTGGACCGGACTCTGTGGTGCAGTGCGTCCGGTCACAACCTGTGCGTCTGGTCAACTAACAAAAGACCCAATGAACAGTGGGAGCTATGTGTCCGGTCAGTACCCAGGGGCGAGTCCGGTCATCACGCAGAGAAGAATCGCAAAGAACATTCAACGACCGGACTCTAACGGTGCATCCGATCAGTCCGTATCCAGCGTCCGGTCACCCCGCGAAACTGTTGTTCATCCAACGATTCGACTCAATCTCACCTAAAACAAATCCTCTAGGGATCAAACTTGGTGAGAGGAGTCACAAGGAGGATAGTGAGCTATCTCTAAGAGATCATGGCTCGAACCTATCTCCAAATCGATGAATCGAAGAAATTCGGGGGAAGAGAGAAAAACTTGACCCGGAATGAAAATCGATCGATCTCCTAGACCGTGAGGTTAGAAGTGAGTTCCTTTGGTCGAAAGAAGTGCCTCACGATCTAGAACCTTGGTTCAAACGGATTTGCAAAAGATGAACCAAGCAACGAGATCAAGCGACGGGAAAAATGTGGAGAAAAAGGATTCCGCGAAGAACACAAACAAAACGCGAATCACAAGCACAAATTTGCAACCGTGTGGCTACCACACGCTACAACAGTGAGATTACGGTCTCACTTCCTCAAAATCTCCAGTACACAGAGGTATGGTTCTCTGCGGATCTCAGCTAGCTACAGTAGGGGATTGGGAGAGCAGGAAACCCTAGAAGCAAAGAGCAAATGACTGAGATAGGATGGGAGGAGGGTGTCTCCCTCTACTTATACTAATTCTATTTCCTACTCTACCCCTCAACTAATTACAGAGCGAACCAGCTAAACCCTAGGGTTATTCTGGACCAACTCGGTGGTAGGTGAATCCGACGGCCACGCTCGCACAACTCGTAGCGTTGCCTCGACGCAACCTCCCGATTGCCGCCATGTGCCGCCCTCGCTCTGCACCCCCGGTTTTGTGGCCCAAACCGGGAAACCAGCCTTTCCAGCCAACCCCCGGTTTTGAGGCCCAAACCGGGAAACCAGCCCACCAGCATCTGAGTTTTGAGGCCCAAACTCAGCAAACCCATAGCACCCAGGTTTTGAGGCCCAAACCTGGAAACCGTCCTCAATCCGAGTTTTGTGGCCAAACTCGGAAACCATCCGCACCCAGGTTTTGAGGCCCAAACCTGGAAACCGTCCACCCGATGGTTTTTCTCTGGCTCTACCACCAAACCGACGTCGTAGAGGGGATGCACCTCCCGTGCACCCCGTCCACCGACACGTGTCCCCAAGTCCACGACTCAGGCAACACATGACCGCAAGTCTTCGCTCGTCGCTGTCACAGGCTGCCAGCCACCACAGCTGATCCTCGGGCCTCTGGTCCCTCAGTCCAAGCCTCACGTCCGCCCTTCGCCACTCTCGGTCCATCGGCACGGCACGTCTCTACTTGACCTTCACCTCGCCTTTGATCACTGCATCCGTGCTCGACACCTGCACAACACAAGCCAAAGAACATGCGCATCATCCCAGTTGACAATCACTCATCACTCAGAGACCCGGCATACCCATGTATCCGCAATCTCCCCCTTGATGAGTGCATTGTCAACTACCAACACAAATCGTAACGGAAGTAGAAGAAGGAAGAAAGAAGGAGAGAGAGAACTCGACCAAACGACCCAAAAGCATAGCAAAGCCGAAGAAGGTCAAGTGGAAAGAGCGAAACAACTTGGTTCCCAAAGACATGGGCAACGGCTTGACGCAACGAAGCAAAAGCAAAGCTAGCCCTCAAGAAGAGGTAGAACAGGCTCAACACCGCTAGCAAATACCAATTGAAAATATCAAAGCAAACAAAATGCTAGTCCCTCAAGATAGAGGCACAGAGGCTCAACACAACTAGCAAAGAAAGCTCGATACCAACTGTTACCAGCTTAAGAGAAAGAGCTTGACACCAATTGAAAATCTGAAAAGCAAATGCTAGTTCCTCAAGACAACTAGCAAAACCGCTTCAATCCAACTGGAATTGTCAAAAACTCATCAAGAGCAAGTTCCCCCTCGAAAAGTGCAAACAACCAGGAAAGCTTCCCCAAGAAAAAAAGGTTATGATTTGCAATTTCTCCCCCTTAGTTGAAAATGCACTTATCAAGAAACAATACTCCCCCTCAGAAATGCACCATCACAAAGTGCAAGCACGCAGATTTCTCCCCTTCCAAAATGCATATGAGTCAAAATGCAAGTTAGGAGCTTCAGGAGTAGAATCAAAAGAGTGCAAAGATGCTCTACGGAGTTCTGATCCGATGACTCAACAAATGCATAGAATGCTAGCAGAGGCTCAAACTGATCACTAAGAAATGAAATATGAACATGTGAGCAGTTTTTAGCCGAAAAGGTATTCACCATCAAGAATAGCACAAGACATGTATGGACAGGAGGTCAAATGTGCTAAGCATGTATACCAAGTGTCGGTGTTTCGAACCCGGGGGTGTGACACCAACGAGTAATACGATCGCGTGCTCTCTTCCTGGATGGTGATGCAAGATGACACAAGGATTTATCCTGGTTCGGGCAAAGAAGGCCCTACGTCCAGCGGGGGGGATGTTCTTGTATTACTTGCACCTAAGTGCTCATACAGGGGCGAATACAAGCTTGGTGAGCGTGGACCGGAGTCCGGACTTGATTGTGTGAGTGTACGTGCGCTCTAACGTGTTTTTTCACTCCCCTCCGGAATGAGGGCCCTGGTGTCCCCTTTTATAGAGCAAGGGGAGATCAGGGTTACACAAGGGGATTACAGGTGTCGGTGTATTGTGTCCTTTGCGAAGAAGGGTAGGAACCCTGTCTTGTCGAAGACATTGTAGCCGACGTGGGCGTTGCTGTTGAAGCGTCCTTGAAGCGTGGCCTCCATCCTGGGCGCGGACGTGGAGGCGTGGCGAGGTGGAAGCCGTACAACACCCATCCCGGAACGTACAGGACGCGACGGGGTCCCTCCGGGTCTTGGGGTACCTGTCCTCCAATAGCATGAAAGTAGTTAGGGCTCGAGGGGCGCGGAGCCGGCCTCGAGGCGGCGCCTACGGGGGGTCTCGAGTCCCCGCAGGTATGGGCAAGTCCCGTGAAAATCGATCGAGCGGCAGGCATCTGGGCCTCGAGGCGTGGCTTGGACGTGCCACAGTGTAGGGCGTGGGTTAACAGTGCTTCACTGGTGCCTTTTCGCCCATACTTGTGGTGAAAACGAGACTCGACTCTGCCCCCGACCACTGTGGCACACGTTGCGTTACAGAGGACGTGACTGGAGTAGGTAGATGTATTAAACGCGCGGTATGGGGCTGGCATCCGATGTATGCGCCGCTCGAGGGAGGCATAACGCATCTCGAGGGATAGGCCGCTGTGCCAGAGAGGCTCGAGGTCCCCGCGTGGGGTCTCGAGGTGTGGTGTTCGGCTGTGGGGGGCTCGAAGCGTCTCGAGGTATAGGTTGTCGTTCCGCGGGGACTCGAGGTCCACGTGCCTGGGCTCGAGAGGCTTGCTATCGTGCTAGAGGGGCTCGAGGTCCCCGCGTGGGGTCTCGAGGAGCGGTGGAACGCTCGCCCGAGGCCTGGCTCGGAGGGCTCGGGCGAGGCGGAGAGCGAGCGTTCGCCCGAAGCCTGGCTCGGAGGGCTCGGGCGAGACGGAAAGCAAGCGTTCGCCCGAGGCCTGGCTTGGAGGGCTCGGGCGAGACGGAGGGCCAGCATTCGTCCGAGGCCTGGCTTGGAGGACCGGCGCTGGAGGCCTCGGAGGGTTGGACTAGGTTTAACTTATTTGTTTGCGTCGCTTGGGGGTACCGCTTTGGCGTTCCCCCGACAGTAGCCCCCGAGCCCCTGTTTGAGTGCTTGCACTCGAGTAGGGGCTCTTGACTTGGGTTTCGAGGGCTTGGCTGTGTTGGATCTCGGGGATTTGGCCGTGTTGGTTCCGTGGATGTCGTGCGAGCGACACCCGCGGGTGTAGCCCCCGAGGCCATGGGGGAGTGGTTTGAGCTCCCTCATGGGCTCTTTGCGAGTTTTAGTTGCGATTTTTAGGTTCGGGGATGTCAGGCCCCCGAGTTTCTAGACCCTCTTTCGTCGAGGGGTGCCAGGCTGAACCGGCCGGCCGGCTCTTCGAGCTGTCCGGCGCACCGGTTGCCCTGGCTTGTCATCCCGCGAGTCCTTTCGATCGGATGCGAGGGGGGATGCCTCGTACTACCCCGAGTGGGCGAGTATCGAGGTTCCCGGTGAGCTGGTAGCGGGGAATCCAAGTGAGAGCTCGTGCCCCGTTCGATAGGGGTCGACTGTGGCCCGGAGGCGGTCTCATAAAGCATGGGTGCTCAGTCTGCAGGAGTGCCGGGTCCATTCGATAGGACCCGGTGGCTCGACGCCTCCCTCCGAGGGGATCTCACTGCATGTCGAGCTCCCCGCCTTGGATACACGTGAGGGGCCTCGAGGGCTTGGCCCTCGAGTGATGCCGCGAATGGCGCCCCTTGGTGTCCCTGACTCGGGTGCTCGAAGCCGGCTGTCGAACCCTCTTTCGTCGAGGGCCAGCCTTCGCTGCTTCGAGACTTAGGGCCGGGGCCCGTTTTTGGGTGCTCGAAGCCGGCTGTCGAACCCTTTTTCGAGGGCCAGCCTTCGCTGCTTCGAGACTTAGGGCCGAGGCCCGTTTTTTACTTCCGGAAGAAGCCTTCGTCGCTTGGAATCCTTCTGCCCGTTGGGCGCGCCTTTTTAGGCGGAAACCGCCAGGGAGTGGAGATCGTGGCGCCAGGGCGGCGGGCGCGAAGTCGGAGCGGCGGCCGCAGAGGGCCCCGGTAGTTGAGCGAACGGTGAGCTGCCGCGTGTTCCCTGCATCCGGCTCGAGACGCAGTTAGGTGGGCGCATTAAATGCTATGCGGTTACCTTTCTACGCCGTGGGAGACCCCGCCCGTCGGAGTTTCCCCCTTATAAATATCGAGAGAGGGGAAAAGGAACCCTTTACTTTGCCTTTGCCTTCACCGCCGCCGTAGGCTTCGCGCGCCCTCTCCTTCGAGCTAGTTGATTGGGGATTTTCCGGCTGCCCGTCCGCTGCTCGGGTCCGCGCCGCGCCACCGCCATGGCCGCCCAGACACAAGTGCTGCCGGC
Organism: Coix lacryma-jobi var. lacryma-jobi; assembly: GCA_009763385.1. NCBI lineage: Eukaryota > Viridiplantae > Streptophyta > Magnoliopsida > Poales > Poaceae > Coix > Coix lacryma-jobi. The sequence goes on along the minus strand of CM019822.1, from coordinate 175,901,396 downwards.
CGAAGACTGGAGCTCGTCGAAGGTGACGCAGAGCGAGATGGACTCGTTGGTGGCCCAGGGGCTTCTGCGCCCCAACCCAGAGGAGGGACCCGCGTGGTGGGTTATCCCGTCGGCGGAGCACCGGGAGCCGCACCCGCCGGAGGGGTACGTGGTGAGCTTCACGCGCTACCACCGTATGGGGCTCGGCGTTCCGCCGAGCCGCTTCATGCGGGGGCTGGCCCACCACTTCGAGGTGGAGCTGCAGCACTTCTCCCCCAACTCCATCTCGCATGCCGCCATATTCGCCGCGGTGTGCGAGGGGTACCTGAAGATGGAGCCGCACTGGGAGATGTTCGTTCATCTCTTCCGGGGCGAGCTCTTCATCAAGGCCCTAAAGCCCAGCGGGAGGCGGCTCGTGCGCATGGGCTCCCTCGCCATCACTGCGAGGGCTGGGACCTCGTCGGCCAACGTCCCCCGCGAATACCTGCGATACAAGCTTTCCACCAACCAGGCCGGGTGGGACGACCATTGGTTCTATCTGCGGAATGAAGATGGCCTCTTTCCGCAGTACACCGGCAGGGTCCTCGCTCAACGTCCGGAGAAGTGGACCTGGGGCGTCGCGGCGGACAGGCAACGTCACCTGGCCCCGCTGATGACGATGATGAAGACGCTGGTGGACGAGAAGAAGTTGACCGTGCAAGCGGTCATTTAGGCGTTCCACCAGCGAAGGGTTCTCCCGCTGGCGGAGCGCCCCCTTCTTATGCACGAGATGGGGCCGGAGGCCGAGCTCGAGGCGCTTAACCGATCGAGGATGGCCGAGGAGGGGCTGTCCCGGAACGAGGGCGTCTCCCGGGTGTCAATCACGATCCAGGGGCCGTTCATCCCTGAGTACACCCACCTGGTCGCCATGGCACCCGACGAGGGGTGTCTCGACCTGGTGAGCCTCCCTCGAGCTGAGCTGCTCCGTGCCCCCTTCCCCCTTTCTCCTCCTTCGAACCTTTTGCATTCTTCTTGTGGTTTGTCTCGTCACGCTTCTTCTTTTTTCAGGGGGCGTTTACTTGTCGCGCGTCGAGGCCCCCGGTGAGGGAGGACGCCGCGGGTACTCAGGTGAGGCGCCTCTCTGCTCAGAAAGACAAGGAGAGCAAGGATGCCAGGAAGAAGAAAGAGAAAAACAAAAACCTGCGTCGCTTGGCTCGGGAGCAGAGACTGGCGAAGGCTCGCCGCAACCGTCAGCCTGGAGACGGGTCCCCCGAGTTGAGCTCCTCGAGCTCGGAGGAGGAGAGCGGTGATGAGGAGGAGAGCGACGACGAGGGGATGGATGCGCGCCTCAGGCGCGCGGGGGTCGTCGATGACAGGGCTGACCGCTCCTCTGTGCAGGAGGGTATGCTGGAGGCCCCCCGGCGAAGGGACCGCGCGGGACGCAGCCGCGGAAGGCGGCGCCGATCCCTGCCTCGTCGGGGGCCCGAGGTTCGTCGAGCTCTGCGGCGGACGTGCCTCCGGTGGTGAGGAAACCCCGAACCCAGAGCGCCTCCGCCACAGCACCAACGGAGGCCGCCCCCGCGCCAGCCCAGGCGGGAGGTCTCGAGAAGGGCCGGGCCTCGAGAAGCGGCCGACAGGTCGAGAAGGACCTCGGGCCCGACCGCCGCGAGCCGTCGAGGGCGACGTCGAGCCCGCGGAGGAGCGGGCGTCAGGAGGTGGCGTCGAGCCCGCGCCATCACGAGCGTCGGGGAGGGAGCCCCCGGGCGTCTCGTGACCAGGGGCGTGAGCGTCCCAGGAGTCCGTCGCCGCACCGCCGCCGGGACACAGTGCGGACGCGGGAGGGCGCGACCGCCAGCGCGAGCGCCAGAGCGGGTCCCGGAGCCCGCGCCGGGGCGGGCGCCACTACGACAGCACGAGGGAGGTACGGTCGCCCTCCCGCGACGCGGGGCGGAAGGAGGGCTCCCCCTCGAGATCAAGCCACGGGAGGCGTCGGGAGCCCTCCCCCCATCCCAGCCCTGCGGAGATGGCCCAGGCGCAGGGCTCAAGCCGGGGGGTGGGCTCGAAGCCCCCGAGTGGGTCCGGCGATTCCGGGAAGAAGCCCAGCCGCCGCTTTGGGTGAGTAGTTTTCTCGGGTCTCGACGGTAGTGAGGTTTTACCTCTTTACTTTTTGATGATGCATGTCGTCTCTGGTTTCTCAGGGGGAAGCGCTCCTACCAGGAGGTGGACCTCGCTGCGTCCAAGCGGGCCAAGACCTCGAGCCCCGTCGAGGCACAAGCACCTCGAGGTATGGCACCCTCCTCCGCTAGAGAAGCCGCTTGGCTGGAGAAGGCTCGAGCTGCCATGGCTCGAGGTGGCCAAATGATCGTCGCGAATTTTGGTGAGGCCGTCACCATCGACCGCAGGGGTCGAGGCATTCCTCCCGGTTCTGATATCACTGTCATCTTATATTGCAGGGGCCTCAGCTCACGGCATCGGGCCCGCCACTGCCACGCCCATTGAGGCGCTGCCTCCCCCCTCCTCATCCTCCTCCCGTGATGGCGCCAGTCGAGAGCGCCACCCTTCCCCCCACCACGGCGGCTGTTCTGGGGGAAGCGTCCGGGGCGAGCACGGCCCCGCCGGCGTCTGGGGCCGAGGAGACTGCGCCCCTCGAAATCCCGACCGACATGAGCCAGGCTGCGGAGGAGGGAAAGGGGGGAGAGGCGTTGGTGGAGGGGGAGCCGACAGTGGAGGACCTCCTGAACGAGCTGGAGCAGGGGCCGCCCCTCGCCACGGGCTTGATGATGGTGGAGGTGCCCGAGGCGCCGGCCAGCGCTGACAAGGCGCCGGAGGGACGGAGGGAGCCGGGGCCCGTGTCGTCGGGCGGCGGTCCGCAACTGGGGCAGCTTGGGGCAGAGGAGGATCTGCCCGAAATCGAGCTTGACCGACCAGTATGGCCGTTTCCCGACGCGCCAAGCCCGCCCCTTGCCATGGTCCTCGTCGAGCAACCAGCCCAGCGGGGGGCCCCGCGCGAGGTGCGGTCCATCTTCCGGGAGGTGGCCGGGCTTATGGCAGAGGCAGAGCGGTCTTGCTCCGAGGAGGCGGGCCGGTCCGCACAGGTGTCGGCCGCCCTCGCGAGGGCTGAGGCGGAGCTTCGAGATCTCCGCGCTGAGCTGAGCCGGAACGCCCAAATGGCGAGCCGGCTCAACGAGGCGGAGGCGGAGGTCCGGGCGGCCCGAGGTGAGGTCGCTCGATCCAAGGAGGAGGCCGCCGCCGCTCTCGAGGCGTTGAGGGAGGAGGCCGCGGACGCCCGAAGGGAGGCCACCTCCGCCCGGGCTGAAGCCGAGGCGGCGAAGCAGGAGGCCGCTGACGCCCGCGGCGAGGCCGCCACCGCCCGAGCCGCAGCGGAGGCGGCGAGAAAAGAGGCCGAGGACGCTGAGAGTGGTGTCGCCACCGCCCGAGCTGCCGAGGGGCGGCGCGGCAGGAGGTGATCCGAAAGGATCTGGCCCTCGCGGAGGCGGGCAGGCTGGTCGAGGAGCTTAAGTCCGAGAGGCTCCTCATGCTGGCCGAGAAGCGCAGGCTCGAGCAGCGCGCTGAGGGCCTTACCAGCGACCTCGCCGCCCTGGGGCAACATTGCGATGGTGAGGCTTACACCTTGTCCTGGTTCGGGTCTCGAGGTTTTTTGTTACGCCGCAGTCTCACTCTTCTTTATTCGTTGCGCAGGGGTCGAGAAGACGGTCGAGGAGCTCCGCGAGACGAACCAGGCTCTCTTGGAACAACTCCAAGACGAGACGATAGTGGCGGAGCGGGCTCGCACTTCCCTCGACCGGCTCAGCTCCATGTGGGGTGCTCCTCAGGTGGCTGTGGCGGAAGGTGCAGTGGCCCGAGGCGACGCCTTGGTCGACGCCCTATGCTTCCTCGACGTGGCGGCGCGGGACCGTGTCCGGCAAGCTCTCCATCATGGCGTCAAGCAGACGCTCGCGGTCGTTCGCTCCGGCTTCCGCTTCCCGGTCCACGTTGTCGCCAACGGCTTCATCGAGATCGAGGGGAAGGACGAGGAGTGGAACAACCGTCGTGTCGACAAAATTTTGGAGAAGATGGAGAGGCCGGGGACATCGCTCGCGAAGATCTTCGAGGAAGATGTGTTGCCTCCTGACGCCAGCAGCGGTGTCGAGGTCCCTCCTCCTTCTAGCTCGGGTGTCGAGGCTGAGCCCGCCGTGGAGGACCTCGGGGAGGAGTACCACACCGACGAGGATTAGGGCCTGCGTGCAAAATTTGGGCGTCGAGGCCCTTGTAAGAACTTTATGACATAAATGGGGGTCTATCGAGACCCGTATGTATATGTGACTTGTTTGCTTAAAGGAGTTGTTTTCTTTCTCAAATGCATTCGACCGCCTCTCTTTGTCGCAAGCTCGAGTTTCTGCTAACTTAGTCTGTGTTCCCTAGATACGTCGCGAGCCCCTCGAGGGGAGACGTAGGCAGGGTACCATAGCCCGGGGGCGCAGGTGGACGTCTACGTCGACGCCTCCCGACCTTTGGAGGCTCGAGGTATTTTGGGATTTAGACGTCGCTAGTTCACTCGAGGCGCGAGTCGAGACGAGGGTCGAATTTTTGAAAAGAAAACATGAATTTTTCCCGGAGTCTGGGGGGCGGTTACCCCCTGTCAGCCCCCGAGGGAGGCCCGACCCTGAGCAAAGCAGGGTCGAGACTACCTTAAGTTGCTAAGCAAAATGAAAGACGATGCACGAGTTTGTTCATTCATTTTCGGCGTGTTTGTACAAAGCAACAAAGTGAATGAGGCCTCGAGGCCTTTTAAGGGTAGAAGCGACGTAGCTGAGATATGTTCCACGCGTTCGCCAGGATCCTGCCTTGATCGTTGTAAAGCTTGTACGTTCCTGGCCTGAGCACTTCAGCTACGGTGTATGGGCCCTCCCACGGAGGGGTAAGCTTGTGGCGCCCTCGATTATCTTGCAGCCGTCGAAGCACGAGGTCCCCCACCGCTAGGTCCCTCTTGCGCACATGCTTGTCGTGGTAGCGTCGAAGTGATTGCTGGTAGCGTGCGGAGTTGATGAGCGCCACGTCTCGGGCCTCCTCGAGCTGGTCCTTGGCGTTGGCAAGCCTCTCATCGTTGGTTTGCTCGTTGTAGGCTCGAAGTCGAGGGGAGCTGTACTCGAGGTCCGTAGGCAAGACTGCCTCGGCGCCGTAGGTTAGGAAAAACGGAGTGAACCCGGTGGCTTGACTCGGCGTAGTCCTGAGGCCCCACAGCACCGAGGGGAGCTCTGCGGCCCATCCCTTTCCGAAATTTTTGAGAGTCTTGAACAGCCTCGGCTTCAGCCCATGGAGTATCATGCCGTTGGTGCGCTCGACCTGCCCGTTGCATTGAGGGTATGCGACCGAGGCCCAGGTCACGCGAATGTTGTTGTCATCGCAAAAGTTGGTGAACTTTTTGCCCGTGAATTGGGTGCCATTGTCGGTGATGATGACGTTAGGCACCCCAAACTGGTACATGATGTTGGCGATGAACTCGACAACCTTCTCGGAGGTGGGGTCGCCTATCGGCTTAGCTTCGATCCACTTGGTGAACTTGTCGATGGCCACGAGCACGTGTGAGTGCCCTCCACTTGTCTTTTTGAGGGGACCTACGAGGTCGAGCCCCCAAACGGCGAATGGCCAAGTAATTGGGATCATCTGCAGGGCATGCGCGGGTTGGTGCGTCTGCTTGGCATAGAACTGACACCCATGGCATGCCCGGACCAAGCGCTTGACGTCTCCAATGGCGGTCGGCCAATAGAAGCCTTGACGGAAGGCATTCCCAACCAGGGTCCTCGGCGCTGCGTGGTGGCCGCAAGCCCCCGAGTGCATGTCGTCGAGGAGCTTGCGCCCTTCTTCGAGTGGGATGCAGCGCTGAAGGATCCCGGTCGGACTTCGTCGGTACAGTTCCCGTTCGTCGCCGTAGATGACGTAGGTCTTGGCCCTTCGAGCGACGCGTCGGGCCTCCGTCTTGTCTTCCGGTAGCGCGCCTTGCTTCAGGTAGTCGAGGTAGGTCGTGCGCCAGTCGAGGGGTCGTGGTGAAGAAGAGGCGGGTGCGTTGATCTGCATTGCCTCATCGGGTGTCAAGGCATCGACCTCGAGGCGCGGTGTCGAAGGTCGAGCCCCTGTTTCTGGCTCGAGGGGTGGCGTTGAAGGGCCAGCCCCCGGACCGATTTTGATGGATGGCTCGAAAACATCCCTCGAGAAGACGTCTGGTGGAACCGTGCCGCGCGTGGACGCCAATTTTGCCAGCTCGTCTGCGGCCTCGTTGTGCTTTCGAGCTATGTGGTTGAGCTCGAGGCCGTAGAACTTGTCTTCTAGCTTGCGCACCTCCCTGCAGTACGCCTCCATCTTGGGATCGACGCAGCTTGAAGCCTTCATAACCTGGTTGATGACGAGCTGCGAGTCTCCTCGGGCGTCGAGGCGTCGGACCCCGAGCTCGAGGGCGATGCGCAGTCCATTGACGAGGGCCTCGTACTCGGCGACGTTGTTGGAGGCGGGGAAGTGCAAGCGCAGCTGGTAGCGTATGTGGACCCCGAGGGGTGAGATGAAGAGCAGGCCTGCGCCTGCCCCCGTCTTCATGAGGGATCCGTCGAAGTACATGGTCCAGAGCTCGGCTTGAATCTGCGCCGGCGGGAGCTGAGTGTCGGTCCATTCAGCAACGAAGTCCGCCAACGCTTGCGACTTGATGGCTTTCCGCGGAGCATAGGTGATGGTTTCCCCCATCAGCTCGGTAGACCACTTGGCGATGCGCCCCGTGGCCTCTCGGTTGTTGATGATTTCGCCGAGGGGAAAAGATGACACCACCGTTACGGGATGAGCGAGGAAGTAGTGCTAGAGCTTGCGCCTTGTGATGATGACGCCGTAGAGCAGCTTCTGGATGTGCGGGTACCGGACCTTGGCCTCGGAGAGCACCTCACTGGTGAAGTACACCGGCCGTTGGACCGGCAACGCATGACCCTCCTCGTGCCTCTCGACGACTATGACCGCGCTGACCACCTGAGTGGTTGCGGCCACATAGAGGAGGAGAGACTCGGGGGGGATCGCCACCTTTGGCCGGTTGCGGAGGCACAAGGATTGGTGCGGAAGTCAGCAACCCCTTCAACTGGGTTAAGGCCTCCTCGGCTTCGACAGTCCACGCAAAGTGTTCCGTCTTCTTTAGCAGGCGGTAGAGGGGTAGCGCTTTTTCCCCTAGCCTCGAGATGAATCTGCTGAGAGCGGCTAGGCAGCCTGCCACTTTCTGCACTCCCTTGAGGTCTCGAATTGGGCCCATCCTCGTGACTGCTGAGATTTTTTCGGGGTTGGCCTCGATCCCCCATTGTGAGACAATGTAGCCAAGTAGCATGCCTCGAGGCACACCAAAGACACACTTCTCGGGGTTGAGCTTCACATTCTTGGCCCGGAGGCACTCGAACGTGGTCTCGAGGTCGCTGATGAGGTTCCCGACTTTCTTGGTTTTAACCACGATGTCATCGACGTAGGCCTCGACGGTTTTGCCTATGTGCTCGCCAAAGATATGCTGCATACATCGTTGGTACGTTGCCCCGGTGTTTCGTAGGCCGAAGGGCATCGTAACGTAGCAATACATACCAAATGGCGTGATAAAAGAGGTTGCGAGTTCGTCGGATTTTTTCATCTTAATTTGGTGGTAGCCGGAATACGCATCAAGGAACGAAAGCACTTCGCACCCAGCAGTGGAATCGACAATCTGATCAATTCTAGGCAAAGGGAATGGAACTTTTGGACATGCTTTATTCAGACCAGTGTAATCTACACACATCCGCATTTTTCCATTCTTTTTCCTAACTACTACAGGGTTAGCTAGCCACTCTGGGTAAAATACCTCCTTGATGAACCCGGCCGCCAAAAGCTTGTGTACCTCCTCGCCGATGATCCTGCGCTTCTCCTCGTCGAAGCGGCGCAGGCGCTGCTTCGCTGGTGCGGACCCGGCCCTGATTTCCAAGGCGTGCTCGGCGACTTCCCTCGGAATGCCCGGCATGTCCAAGGGGCCCCACGCAAACATGTCGATGTTCGCGCGGAGAAAGTCGACGAGCACTGCTTCCTATTTAGGCTCGAGGCTGGCGCTGACGGCCAGCGTCTTGCCATCGGTCGAGGTCGGGTCGACGGGTATCCGCTTTGTGTGCTCCGCCGGCTCGAAGGTGCCAGCGTGGCGCTTCGCTTCAGGGGCCCCCTCGGTGGCCAGGGCGGCTAGGGCCTCGAGCGAGTCGAGCTGGACGTTTGCCTCCCCGCGCTCGACGCACTCCACGTCGTAGTGGTACGCGTGCTCGTAGGATGTGTCGACGGTGATGACCCCTTTTGGCCCCGGCATTTTGAGCTTCAAGTACGTGTAGTTGGGAACCGCCATGAACTTGGCGTAGCCTGGCCGGCCGATGATGGCGTGGTAGGTCCCCTGAAATCCAACCACCTCGAAGGTGAGCGTCTCCTGGCGGAAGTTAGCCGGTGTGCCAAAGCAAACCGGCAGGTCGATGCGCCCGAGGGGGTGGGCCTTCTTCCCTGGCACGACTCCGTGGAAGCCCCCGACGCTGGGTCGGAGCTGACCCTCTGAAATCCTCTGGAGGTCGAGGGTCTCGAGGTATATGATGTTGAGGCTCGAGCCCCCATCCATCAACACCTTGGAGAACCGTACGTCGATGATGACGGGGTCGACGACGAGGGGGTACGCCCCCGGGTTTATGACACGGTCCGGATGGTCGTCACGGTCGAACGTGATTGGCGCATCGGACCAGTCAAGATACCGAGGGGCGTCGTGGTCGAGCGTGAAGATCTCCCGGCGCTCCTTCTTTCTTTCTCGAGCTGAGAGCCCGACGGTCGGCCCCCCGTAGATCATGTAGCAGTCGCGCACGGGGGGAAGTTGTCGTCCGCGTCCCCACCACCGCGTCTCGATTGTTGTCCTTGCCCTTAGGCGCGTATTCTCTCTTATCGCCGAGCTTGGAGTAGTAGCCTTTCAACAGTCGGCAGTCTTTTAACTTATGATTACGGGGCCTTGTGATAGGTGCAGGGGTCCTCGAGCATCTGGTCGAAAACAGCCCCGTCAGGAGGCCTCGGGGCTTCTTGGGCTCGAGGGTGCCTGCGAGCACTTCTTCTTCGTCGTCGTCATTGGCGTCGCGCTTCGCCTTCTGACCTTTGCGTTTGTTCTTCTTCCCTTTGTTGCTGTTATTGTTGTCGTTCTTGGCGTCATTGCCTTTGTTCGAGCCCTCCGGTGCGGCCACCGCCTTACCTTTGTCCGTGGGACGGCCAAAGAAGGCCCCCACCGCCTCGTCGCCTGAGGCAAAGCTGGTGACACGGTCCATCAGGTCCTCGACCGTCCTGGGACAGTAGCGTCCTAGCTCATGAACTAGCTCTTGGCATGTCGTGCCCGCGAGGAAAGCTGAGATGACGTCCTCATCAGGCACGTGGGGGAGCTCGAGGCGCTGCTTTGAGAACCGTCGAGCAAAGTCACGGAGGGCTCGTCCGCCGCCTTGCCTGCAACGACGTAGGTCCCAGGGGTTGCCTGGGCGCATGCAAGTCCCCTTGAAATTCCCGTCGAAGACCCTGACTAGGTCGGCCCAGTCGTCGATCCGATCCGGCGGGAGCCCCTCGAGCCACTGGCGGGCGGTGTGTCCGAGAGGTAAAGCGGGAGTTGGCGTATGATCACACGGTCGTCGTTCTTCGCTCCGCCCAGTTTGGCAGCCTAGGCGGAAAGTCCGAGAGCCAGAGCTTGGGCTCGACCTCCCCGTCATACTTCACGATGTTGGTCGACGGTCGGAAACGGTCGGGGAGGGTTGAGCTGCGGATGGCCCGGCTGAAGACCTCTGGGGCCCGGGGGCTCGAGGTCTTACCGGTTCCTCGTCACTGTCGTAGCGCCCCCCTCGATGGGCGCTATAGCCGCGCTCTTGGGCCCCTTGTCCTTGCGCCGTCGGTTGATGTCGTTGCGGCGTCATTGGGGTCTCAAAGTGGCCGGTTGTCGACGATCCGTTCGCGGACTGGCCTAGCTCGAGAGGAGGTAAGGCTGGTGGACGGATGCACTCGCGCTCGTTGCGGGGAGCTAGCGGCCGGCCTCCCCGAGGCTGCTCCGCGCCTGCGTGACGCCGAGCTCTCGGCCTGTTGCACTGCGGCTGTCTCGAGGAGGTTCTTCATTTCCCCAAGCATGCGCCTGGCGTCAGGGTTGGAGACGGCGGGTAGATCACGGAGCATCATTGCCGCCGCCACCACGTTCTGCCCGGCTCGCGGGAAGCGTACCTCGGGGCGTGCTGGTGCCCCGTCCTCGAGGATCCGCCGGTGGACCTCTCGAGCCCGACCTCGAGCTCCGGCTCCTCGGGGCTGGGGTGGTTCCTGCATCAGAGTTTGCCGGAGCTGCAGAAGGTGTCGTTGCTCTTCCTCGGCTTTGGTGATTGCCTCCTGCACCTGCGCGAGTTGCGCCGCCCGGCCGTCGTCGTGCTGATGCGGTGCAGCCGGTGCTGGAGGTTCGTTCCTCCCTTGAACACGTGACCCGCCTGCCGCGGCCACGTCGCTGGGGCCCTCTAGATCGAGCGTCGGCCTGCCGTCGTCGCCCTCGTCCTCGGTGTCGCATACGACCCCCTCGAGTTGGAAGCACTCCCTGGTGGGATCCCAGAGGTCGGGGTCGTGGTAGTCGTATTCGTCGGAGTCGGAGCCGGTGATGCCGCGCCGCCTTGGCTCGTGCCGGGGCTGCAGCCCGCGGTACCACTCCCCGAAGGTGGCCTGACGAGGTGGCCCGACGTCTCGTGAGAGGCCGCGGTCGACGCGCGCGGGGTGGACAATCTCCAGGTTGGCCATGGCCTGCAGCAGCACGCCCGGGCGTTCCTCCTGCTCCGCCGGCTGTCGGCCCCGACTGCGCTCGTTGAGCTGGCGGGCGCAGACTGCCGCGGAGCTGTCGAGGCCAAACGGGAACTGCCGGCGTCGAGCGTGGTACACCCCGTGCGGGAGGAGGTTGGGCGGCGTCGATGGTGCACGGCTCGGAGGCCTCTGGCCTGGCTCCTGGTCCGTGCGCACGATGAACGCGAAGTCGCTGGGCGGGCGCGGGCGCGCCCGGGAGGTCTCCGGCCGTGCGCCGGGCAGGCTCCTCCTTGGGAACTCCACGCCGGCCGCGGGTAGGTGGGTGTATGCCGCCGGCACCGCCTGTGCCTGGCGACGATGGTGACGACGACGCCGCTCACGGGGTGGCGACGCGCGATGGTGTGGGCGACGTGCCATGCTCCTCGCACGGGGCGGCGCGACACGCCCTCCACTCGGGCTCTCCGTAGAGAGCAAGGTCAGCTCGTCGCCGTTGTCAGTGGCCAGGAACTCGAGGCTCCCGAACCAGATGACGGCACCGGCAGAGAACGAAGGAGTCGAAGCAGCCATCCAGGAAACGGCGAGAAACCGACTCGACACGCGATGCCCCTACCTGGCGCGCCAACTGTCGGTGTTTCGAACCCGGGGGTATGACACCAACGAGTAATACGATCGCGTGCTCTCTTCCTGGATGGTGATGCAAGATGACACAAGGATTTATCCTAGTTCGGGCAAAGAAGGCCCTACGTCCAGCGGGGGGGATGTTCTTGTATTACTTGCACCTAAGTGCTCATACAGAGGCGAATACAAGCTTGGTGAGCGTGGACCGGAGTCCGGACTTGATTGTGTGAGTGTACGTGCGCTCTAACGTGTTTTTTCACTCCCCTCCGGAATGAGGGCCATGGTGTCCCCTTTTATAGAGCAAGGGGAGATCAGGGTTACACAAGGGGATTACAGGTGTCGGTGTATTGTGTCCTTTGCGAAGAAGGGTAGGAACCCTGTCTTGTCGAAGACATTGTAGCCGACGTGGGCGTTGCTGTTGAAGCGTCCTTGAAGCGTGGCCTCCATCCTGGGCGCGGACGTGGAGGCGTGGCGAGGTGGAAGCCGTACAACACCCATCCCGGAACGTACAGGACGCGACGGGGTCCCTCCGGGTCTTGGGGTACCTGTCCTCCAATAGCATGAAAGTAGTTAGGGCTCGAGGGGCGCGGAGCCGGCCTCGAGGCGGCGCCTACGGGGGGTCTCGAGTCCCCGCAGGTATGGGCAAGTCCCGTGAAAATCGATCGAGCGGCAGGCATCTGGGCCTCGAGGCGTGGCTTGGACGTGCCACAGTGTAGGGCGTGGGTTAACAGTGCTTCATTGGTGCCTTTTCGCCCATACTTGTGGTGAAAACGAGACTCGACTCTGCCCCCGACCACTGTGGCACACGTTGCGTTACAGAGGACGTGACTGGAGTAGGTAGATGTATTAAACGCGCGGTATGGGGCTGGCATCCGATGTCTGCGCCGCTCGAGGGAGGCATAACGCGTCTCGAGGGATAGGCCGCTGTGCCAGAGAGGCTCGAGGTCCCCGCGTGGGGTCTCAAGGTGTGGTGTTCGGCTGTGGGGGGCTCGAAGCGTCTCGAGGTATAGGTTGTCGTTCCGCGGGGACTCGAGGTCCACGTGCCTGGGCTCGAGAGGCTTGCTATCATGCTAGAGGGGCTCGAGGTCCCCGCGTGGGGTCTCGAGGAGCGGTGGAACGCTCGCCCGAGGCCTGGCTCGGAGGGCTCGGGCGAGGCGGAGAGCGAGCGTTCGCCCGAAGCCTGGCTCGGAGGGCTCGGGCGAGACGGAAAGCAAGCGTTCGCCCGAGGCCTGGCTTGGAGGGCTCGGGCGAGACGGAGGGCCAGCATTCGTCCGAGGCCTGGCTTGGAGGACCGGCGCTGGAGGCCTCGGAGGGTTGGACTAGGTTTAACTTATTTGTTTGTGTTGCTTGGGGGTACCCCTTTGGCGTTCCCCCGACACCAAGTGAACTACCCCAAGCACAATTCAATCATCATGCTGATACCAATTTGAGGCATATACTTGTGATTTCAGATTTTAATCGGAGTTGCAGCGGTGAAATTACACAAGTTCAGAAAACAGCATGTGACTGCGAGAGGTTGAATGCTTGTTATTGCCTAACTTTTCAACTGTGCGAAGCCTATGCAGAAGCAATCAGAAGCTTAAAGCTACAGTTTCGGTCATACACTACACAGCTCAAGTTTAACCCAAAAGTGCAATGGGAAACAGTCTCGAAACTGTGAGGTGCTAACAAGCAAACCCATCTCGATCTTTCCAATTCACTTAACTTGGTTCAGATTTTAAACAGAATATGAATAGACCAAGCAAGTGAATGACTCAACACTAGAGACATAGAAACCTAGCATATATGAAAAGCAGGAATGACCTCAACACATTCTACACATGCTAGTTGCATATCTCAATGGTGAACATTTTCAAGTTTTATGTTCATTAATCATGTTCATCATTCAAAAATAGCTCAGCTCACAACATGTATTTAGTGATCAGAAAAAGCATAAGCTACAGCATCATAAAGCATCGGAGTAAAGACTACACAGAGCATAGTTACATTCTTCAGACTATATTCATGAAGCTCAGAATGTAAAAGCGTATGCTAAAATGCAAAGATGTATGAAGAAATCAAAATGATGTAAAAACAACTAAAAACACAAAGTCAGTGTATCATACAAGAGTCAAAATGTTTCCCCCCATCTAAAAGGGGAAACACACACCAAGCTCACCTCTCAACCGAGGTCCAAAGGCTTGGTGAAAATGTCAGCAAGCTGATGATGAGTATCGACATGGCGAAGGTCGATATCACCCTTCTCATAGTGGTCTCGCAGAAAATGAAAGCGCACATCAATGTGTTTGGTCTTCGAGTGAAGCACGGGGTTCTTAGCAACACTAATCGCACTCGTGCTGTCACAAAGCAAAGGAACTCGAGAAAAGCTCAGACCAAAATCACGCAAAGTGGCCATCATCCAGAGTAACTGGGAACAGCAGCTAGCCGCAGCAACATACTCAGCCTCCGTGGTAGACTGGGCGACACTAGACTGCTTGCGAGAGTACCACGATACAAGAGAAGAACCAATAAACTGGCAAGTCCCAGAAGTGGACTTGCGCTCAATCCGGCAACCAGCAAAATCGGCATCGGAATAACCGCAAAGGGATAGGTTGGAGGAAGCAGAATACCAAATCCCGAACTCAGGAGTGAAGGATAAGTACCTCATAATGCGCTTGACCGCCTGATGGTGCGAAGTGCGCGGCGACGACTGAAAGCGCGCGCAGAGGCACACCGCGAACTGGATGTCCGGGAGTGTCGCCGTCAGGTACAGTAGCGACCCGATCATACTCCGGTACTCCTTCTAGTCCACTGCTTCTTCCTTGTCCGCATCCAGGGCCGTCGTGGTCGACACGGGTGTTGGAAGAGGCTTGGCCTCACCCATATCGAACTTCTTCAGAATGTCTCTGGTATACTTACTCTGGTGCATGAACGTCCCTTCCCGGAATTGCTAGATTTGCAACCCGAGGAAAAACGTCAGCTCGCCCATCATGCTCATCTCGAACTCCCTGCTCATAGTGTCTCCAAACTTGGCAACCAAAGCGTGAGAAGAACCACCGAAAATGATATCATCCATGTAAATTTGGACCAAGAGAGTATCAATGTCTTGCTTGAGGAGAAAGAGCGTTTTATCTACACATCCCATTTTAAAACCCTTAGCAAGCAAAAAGGTTTTCAACCTATCATACCAGGCTCTAGGGGCTTGTTTCAAACCATACAAAGCTTTGTGCAGTTTAAAGACATGGTTTGGAAACTTGGGATTTTCGAAACCGGGGGGTTGTCTAACATACACCTCCTCTTCTATGTAGCCATTTAAGAAGGCACTCTTGACATCCATTTGAAAAAGTTTGAAACCTTTGGATGCAGCAAAAGCCAAGAGTATCCTAATAGCCTCCAAATGAGCTACAGGAGCAAAAGTTTCCTCATAGTCTATCCCCTCCTTCTGACTATATCCCTGGGCTACGAGTCTGGCCTTGTTTCTCACAACATGGCCATCTTCTCCCTGTTTGTTTTTGAAAACCCATTTTGTCCCAATTGGATGACACTCAGAAGGTGGAGACACTAGAACCCAAACCCGATTTCTCTCAAAGTTCTCAAGCTCCTCATGCATGGCATTGACCCAATCTGGATCCGTCAAAGCGTGTCCAACATCTCGGGGTTCAAAATCAGGAACAAATGCAGAACGAGCAAAGTGAGAGATTTGCCTTGACCGGGTGATGCATTCGTCGATGCTGCCGATCATCTGCTGAGGGGGGTGTTGGCGCTGGATGTGTCGTGGCGCCTCCCGTGCAGAAGTGATCTCCCCCTCAACAGCAGCTGGTGCCTCCTCGGGTACAAAAGGTACCGCTCGAGGTGGCGGATCCCACGGCCCCCCAGGAAGACGACGTATCGGGGCCGTGAGTCGTCGTAGAAGCCACTCTTTGCGGCACAACAGGTGGAGGAGGAGGTGCTGGGTCGTCTATCCCTTCAGCACCTTCTTCTTCATCATCGAAAAGAGGTTTGCCAACCTCATGATCACCTGCACGCTCAAAACGAGAAGGACAAACCTTGGTCTCGTCGAAGGTGACATCGGATGTCTCCATGACTCGGTTAGTGTCAAGGTTAAGTACACGATAAGCACGAGTATGAGTGCCATAACCCAAAAACACACCGTCAGAAGAACGAGACTCAAATTTGTCCAAGTTGCCCTTTTTGAGTATAAAACAATAGCAACCAAAAACTCAAAAATAACTCACCTTGGGCAGTTTTCCAAAACGCAACTCATAAGAGGTCTTTTTCAAGAAAGCTCGAAGAAAAATGCGATTGGAAATCTAGCAAGCAGTGCTCATAGCTTCGGCCCAATATCGCATAGGAGTCTTATGCTCATCGAGCATCGTCCTGGCCATCTCTACAAGGGTCCGATTCTTCCTTTCTACAACACCATTCTGAGGCGGTGTGTAGGGGGAAGAAAACTGATGCTCTAAACCCAAAGAGTCACAAAACTTCTCAAAATCCGAATTCTTGAATTCGGAACCATTATCACTCTGAATTGCTCGTATTGAGTTCAAAGGGAACTCATTCTGAAGACGCAAAATCAGATTGCGAGCAAGGGAGAAAGTCTCGGTCTTCTCAGCTAAAAAGAAGACCCACGAATATCTCGAAAAATCATCGACAACAACAAGCACGTACCACTTCCCCCCAACCGAGCTCACCCGAGCCGAACCAACAAGGTCCATGTGTAAAAGCTCTCCAGGGCGCTTAGTCATGACCTGAGTCACTGGATGGTGGGGAGCGGCTACCATCTTCCCCTGTCTACAAGAATGGCAAACAAGATCCTTCTCCATGGACAACTTGGGCAATCCTCAGATTAAGCCAAGTGAGCTAAGTCTTGCAAGCAAGTCGAAGCTCAGGTGACCTAGTCTCCTATGCCACTTCCAAAGATCAGAGGAGGAAGGTCCAGCCAAAAGACAACGAGAAATTCCGAACGACTCCGAGAAATCCGCACGAAAGACTTTTCCAAAGGGCGAAATCACACATACAAGATTGCCCTGAGGATCCAAAATGCAACTGAGATTCGGTTTAAAACGAATCTCATAGTCATCATCGAAAAGTTGCGAAACAGAAAGAAGGTTAAAATGCAAGTTAGAAACAAGAGCAACATCGCGCAACACAAAGTGCTCATTAACTCGCACAGACCCACGAGACAGCACCTTACCTTTGCTGTTGTCGCCGAAGGTTATATACTCCTTTCCGGTGACCGGACTAAGACTGGAGAACCACTTGGCGTTTCCGGTCATGTGCCTTGAACACCCGGAATCCACCAACCAAACGTTCTCCAATTGTTTTACCTATATCAATAAAAAGACATAGGGTGAGAGGTCCAACACTGGGGTTAGTGAAGTAGGAAGAATACCAGTGTTGGGCCGGCTGCTCAAAAGAACGGTCAGGGGAAAAACCATTCCTAGCACACCTACGGAGGAAGCGATCACCACGTTTAGAAGAACGTGGTCCGCTGAAGGAGGAGCGTCCATCGCGATACTCAAAACACGGTGGGGGAAAACGCTCAACTGCAAAGCCACCGTCACGGGGTCCATAGCCTACAACAGCAGGCTCCCGCCGGGCACGCTCTCTATGAGGCCTAGGCCTAGGAACTTGAGGCACTGCACCTCTAGGCCTAGCATCTCTCCTCGGAGCTCTCCTCTGCATAGGCCTGGGAACTTGAGGTTCTGGACCTCTGGGCCTAGCAGCACGTCTCGGAGCTCTCCTCTGAACATTCGGCACATGTACATCATGGAAAGGATGGTACATGTCTGGGTTGGTCGTCTCCTTTGCACGGCGCGCATCTCTCTTGCGCCGAAAGCAGAACTCACTCAAGTGTCCATCCCTCCCACAATGCTCACAATGGTACCTCGCCGCTCTCAAAGGGGGTTGTTGGTACTCATGGTTGTGGGTGTGGATCACCTTGCCCTTCTGTGTCAACAGCTCCTCGCGAATAGGTGGCATTGTATCAAGCTTGTTCTTTAGGTGGTTGGGTTTGGGATGCCACACTTGGTTCTTGGGTGGAGCTCTCGGAGGTTCCTCAAACACCCCATCCTTGGTGTTAGACTTGAGAGGCTCTTTGGGTGGAAGCTTGGTAAGTTTGGGAGTAGTGGTGGAGTTGGGCTTCTCACTCGGGTTTAGACCACTTGACTCTCCAATCTTCCCAAAAACAGAAACATCAACACCCGGAGCAAAGCCTACACCAGGACCTCTAGCAGCTCGCTTAAATTGGGAGATCATCATCCCGAGCTGTGGCTCACCACAAGACACCCATGACAAGATGGTCCGAAGGTGTGTGTTTTCCTCCTCGGTTTGCATCTTGTCATGCTTCACATTGGCTATCTCCATCTCCAAACCCTCACACAAAGCGCACCTAGTCACACAAGTGCTACCCGAGCTGGCCTCCTCAAGAGACACAATCTTGGCATTCTTCTCTGCCAACTCGGATTGCAAGACAGGACAAGTCTTGCACGCACCCAACAGCGAGGGTCTAGCCTTCAGCTCATCGACCTCTCCTATCAACGCAACATACTTACTTCTCAAAGTGAGAAGGTCAGTCATGTGCGTGGTGCACATCTCACACTCAACCTCCTCAGAAACGACCACGGTGGACTTAGCGAACTCAAGCTCCCTCACCGTGTCCTCCCACTTCTGCCTAAACTCCTTGCGCTCTCTAGCGGCATGCCTAAGCAGCTTATCCTGACTAAGCAAGGCGGCAGTAAGCTTCTCGACCTCAGTAGAAAGCTCGTCGTGGGTGAGGGATACTTGGGAGGTGTTGTCGTCGTCGTCGTTCCGAGGGGAGTTCACCAGCTCGCCGTCGAGGGCCACGGTGCAGAAGCCGTCGTTGGCGGCGAAGAAGCAGAGGCCGTTCAGCTTGTCCTCGATCCACTTCTTCTTCTCAGACTCATCGTCGCTTGAGCAAGCGGAGTCGTCATCCGAGCCGTCGACGTCGCTGAGCGTGGCGAAGAACGCACGCTGCTCAGCATGGGCCTTCTCCAAGTACTTCTTCTTGATGTACTCCTTGTCAAAGCCGCCCCTCCGCTTGTGCCTTGCGGGGACGTACTTCTCCTTGCGCTTGCCGGAGTCGTACTTGTGCCCATGATCGCCCTTCCCAGATGAGTTCTTCTTCTTGGGACAGTTGGCGATGAAGTGGTCGGGGTCGCCGCACTCGTAGCATCCCTAGCGTCCTCCTCCGCGGCGACAGTTCATGCGGTTGTTGTGAAACCGCAAGAATCGGTTGACGAGCAAAGCTAGCTCGTCATCCCCCAAAGACTCAAGCTGGTCCTCTGTGATAGAAAAGAGCGAGGAGAGTGCAAAGCCTCCAGAGGGGTTAGCAAAAGAGCTAGAAACCAAAGCCATCGACGGGCCAGAAGGATTTTCATAAGAAGCCCTCGCCATGGCGTCAATCTCACTGGACTTGAGCTTACTGAAGAGCTCGTCGCACGTGAGGGTCTCATAGTTAGGTGATTCGATGATCGCCTGAACTTTGGAGTCCCACACCGATCGATCAAGAGTATGCAAAAGCTTTAAAGCTCTCTCATGATCGTCGAAAGGCAACAGCTCCTTGTTAGCCCTCATCCTGTTGACAATCACCTGAAAGCGAGCGAATAAACTTTCTATGCTCTCGCCAGGCATATGTTGAAAGTTCTCATACTCTCGCTTGAACGACTCGTAGAGTCGGGTTTTGACTTGAGAGGTTCCCTCATGGAAACGCATGAGGGTAGCCCAAATCTCCCGAGCCGTGGCGAGGTGAGAAACGCGATCAAACTCACTCATGCTCAAACATGAGAAAAGAGCATTATGGGCTCGGCTATTGGCATCGTGCTCATCGATCTGAAGCTTAGAGACACGAGCAGCCAAGACCACGTAATCGGCAGAGTTGCAAATATCCCAGATGGAAGCACCCAAACTCTGCAGATAGGCTGACATGCGTATCTTCCAATACGGATAGTTGGTCCCATCGAAAAACGGCGGTTTGTCCACGCCGCGATCCATGTCGCCTTCTGTGGATCTGGAACTGGCTAAGGTGGAAGATCCTTAACCCGCTCTGATACCAATTGAAGGACCGAAAGTGCTAACAGAAAGCGACCAGAGGGGGGTGAATGGGAGCTTCAAATTTTCCTTTCGGAAACTTTAAACCTTTGTCCAGAAAACCAAACCTAAGAGCAAACCCTAGAGCTCATAAGTGTCCACGACCCTAGATGTAGGGTGGATGCCTTCACAAGGCACAGCGGGACACTACACAACCCTAGATACCCAACGCAAAAGACCAAAACTGAAACCGTCAACGAACGAGCGAACAGCGGACGAAAACGAGCAGAAGAGACCTGACCGGACTCTGGCCTGCGTCCGGTCAATTAGCACCGGACGCGTCCGGTCACACAAAACTGGTTTTGGACCCTTACTGTGTTGGACTGGACTCTGTGGTGCAGTGCGTCCGGTCACAACCTGTGCGTCTGGTCAACTAACAAAAGACCCAATGAACAGTGGGAGCTATGCGTCCGGTCAGTACCCAGGGGTGAGTCCGGTCATCGCGCAGAGAAGAATCGCAAAGAACATTCAACGACCGGACTCTAACGATGCATCCGGTCAGTCCGTATCCAGCGTCCGGTCACCCCGCGAAACTGTTGTTCGTCCAACGATTCGACTCAATCTCACCTAAAACAAATCCTCTAGGGATCAAACTTGGTGAGAGGAGTCACAAGGAGGATAGTGAGCTATCTCTAAGAGATCATGGCTCGAACCTATCTCCAAATCGATGAATCGAAGAAATTCGGGGGAAGAGAGAAAAACTTGACCCGGAATGAAAATCGATCGATCTCCTAGACCGTGAGGTTAGAAGTGAGTTCCTTTGGTCGAAAGAAGTGCCTCACGATCTAGAATAACTTGGTTCAAACGGATTTGCAAAAGATGAACCAAGCAACGAGATCAAGCGACGGGAAAAACGTGGAGAAAAAGGATTCCGCGAAGAACACAAACAAAACGCGAATTACAAGCACAAATTTGCAACCGTGTGGCTACCACACGCTACAACAGTGAGATTACGGTCTCACTTCCTCAAAATCTCCAGTACACAGAGGTATGGTTCTCTGCGGATCTCAGCTAGCTACAGTAGGGGATTGGGAGAGCAGGAAACCCTAGAAGCAAAGAGCAAATGACTGAGATAGGATGGGAGGAGGGTGTCTCCCTCTACTTATACTAATTCTATTTCCTACTCTACCCCTCAACTAATTACAGAGCGAACCAGCTAAACCCTAGGGTTATTCTGGACCAACTCGGTGGTAGGTGAATCCGACGGCCACGCTCGCACAACTCGTAGCGTTGCCTCGACGCAACCTCCCGATTGCCGCCACGTGCCGACCTCGCTCTGCACCCCCGGTTTTGTGGCCCAAACCGGGAAACCCGCCTTTCCAGCCAACCCCCGGTTTTGAGGCCCAAACCGGAAAACCAACCCACCAGCATCTTAGTTTTGAGGCCCAAACTCAGCAAACCCGCAGCACCCAGGTTTTGAGGCCCAAACCTTGAAACCGTCCTCAGCCCGAGTTTTGTGGCCAAACTCGGAAACCATCCGCACCCAGGTTTTGAGGCCCAAACCTGGAAACAGTCCACCCGATGGTTTTTCTCTGGCTCTACCACCAAACCGATGTCGTAGAGGGGATGCACCTCCCGTGCACCCCGTCCACCGACACGTGTCCCCAAGTCCACGACTCAGGCAACACATGACCGCAAGTCTTCGCTCGTCACTGTCATAGGCTGCCAGCCACCACAGCTGATCCTCGGGCCTCTGGTCCCTCAGTCCAAGCCTCACGTCCGCCCTTCGCCACTCTCGGTCCATCGGCACGGCACGTCTCTACTTGACCTTCACCTCACCTTTGATCACTGCATCCGTGCTCGACACCTGCACAACACAAGCCAAAGAACATGCGCATCATCTCAGTTGACAATCACTCATCACTCAGAGACCCGGTATACCCATGTATCCGCAGTTGCCTAGCTCTCGACCTTTCCTCCTGTTCGTGGTCGTCATAGCGCCGATTATTACAGTGGTCATCATTGCGACACGGTTGGAGGTCAGAGCGAGAGGTACGAGCAACGTTGTGCTCGGGAGATCGATCTCTGATCAGATCTACGAGAGCGAGAGTGTCGGTGATGCCTGTTGTGACCCGATCGATGGATTCGATCAGATCGGTATTGTCGACACGTCGTCCCCGATAGCGGGAAAGCATGGTCGGAGCGCCGGGGAAGATGACCTCGAAGAGATGTCAAGGCTGGTCTCACCGACGCTGAAGTGGTGGAAGCAGATCTGTTCGGCACAGGAAAAGCCCGCACCACCTCCACGCCCCTGGCGGCGCCGTCGACGTCGGTGGTCGAGGAGAACGACCTGACGACGAACGTGAAGCCTCCGGAAGGGTCGTGGAAACGAGGAAGGAAACCATCTGAGTCGTCATGGCGTCCGTACGCACATGCCCCACGGTGGGCGCCAGCTGTCGACGAAATATGGTCGATAGCCCACCTAGGGGTATGCCCAAGGTAGTAGATTAGCGGGGAAGGCGCGTGGAACGACGATCCGGACGTGACACAGGAACGAATCTAGATGAACACCAGGGTTTATCCAGGTTCGGGCCGCCGAGTTCAGCGTAATACCCTACGTCCTGCGTCAAGTTGTCTACTCTGTATATTGATGAATGTGTCTTGTGGCTTATGACATGTGACCTATCTGACTTGTATATCACCTGTCCTCTCGGAGGACCCCTGCCCCTCCTTATATATTTCGAAGGGACAAGGTTACATGGTAAGTATCCGAGTTGGTATTATATCTAGATTACAACTGTCGTGTGGTGCATGTCGTGCGCCGCACGTCTTCATCCTATGGGCCGGACGACCCCTAGTGGTGAGGCCCATGTACCATCGTGTGGTACCCTGGGGTCTATATCCCCACAATCATATATACATTACTCTATAAAAGGAACAAGTGTATACTTGGAGGTATTATATATCTTGGTTAATATTATGACAAAGTGTAGGTAGAATGAAAAACATGTCAAACTGTAGCAAACCACCGCTACGTTTACTTGCCTCGAAATGAAGACGTAAGATTGAGAGCTAAGATCGATCCAAAGGTGCACCGCCTGTTCAAACATCGTGACCTCAGAAAAATAAATTCATATAAACATTCACAAATGACATATAAGTCGCTTCTACGGCTGGTGCTATCGTTTACCCAAAACAACAACCGAACAAACAACCAACAGCAGGGACCGTGCTTCACGTTCTCGGTGTGGATAAATTACATGTCCAAAAATTATGAAACTTCTATAAAAGATTGAAAACAACATTATCTACAACTTTTATATAGAACAATCTAGCATATCAGGTTTCTAAGATGGCATAAACAACCTCTGAACTTAATTAAACTTTTCTGACAGACAAACAGGACAACAAACTTCTAAAATACATAACTGCAGTTATACTTATCCAAAAATTATAAACTTTACCAATCTGGAAAGCTTATAAAAAAACTCTGAAACTTTTATTCAGATCATATGTTCCAATTCGTCTATTAAGATAGTGAAAAACAGATGAGATCTAAAACTGTCATGATTCTCATCACTGAAAAACAGTCATCTTAAAAAGACCATATCTCTCAAACTACACGGGCTATGATGGTGATCTTGGTGTCAAAAGAAAGATGTTGAAGTCCTCAAAAACTTTGTCAACAGTGACAAAAATTATTGAGGCCACTAAGATGCCCTAAAAATTCGATGAACACAGACTGCACAACTTGACAGATTTCAGAACATGAACTACATCGATCTCGAGATTTATTTCCAATAAACCATCTCTAGATAAGCGTTTTAATCCATAAATCTTTACCAAAATTAGTGGATCAAGGTTTAGCATCTCAACTAAGTCAACCACAAAGAACACGGTGATAATCCCCTCCAACGATCCGTTGTTTTCTTCCTTCCTCTTCTCCACCATATAATAGTGATCCTCACCACTACGATTATCTTGCCTCGATCTACTCCAAACGTAGTATGACCATCATGGACAGCAAGGGGAACAAGAGAAAAAGAATGAAGAGAAGATCCCTAACCGGTTTAAGAAGAATAGAATCCACAAGGATAGCGATGGTAACGACGACAAGACCTTAAAACATCTCTTCTGCTCCTCCCTTCTTCTCTTCCATCGCCTTCTGTGTTCCCTCTCTCCTTTTTCTTCTCTAGAACATGAACAGCCAGGACAACACCCGATATCTCCAGAACATGAACAGCTAAGGCAAGGGAGGTACAGCCCAGATTTAAAGGGATCACGGAAAAAAAAAGGAAAACGAAAAGCCCCAACTAATTAGGCTTTGTCACAGCAGAACTCTTCGACTCCCAGGAAGTTACTGTAGTTCGCTGTTACCGTAGCACGCATGTACTGTAGCAGTTTCCCTTTTTAAAACATGCAGCAAACATACCTTTATGATCCAAACTCGGAATAATGCATGAGTAATCAAACGATAATGTTTCACTAAGCTCTACACATTGGTAGTCTTAATTTAACCATCCAAGTAACAAAACAAAATATCAAAATTATGGTCTCTCTTTAAATCAGGTCAACCTTCGCTAAAAAAATCACTTATTCTAAATATAAAATCCATATTTATGTCAAGTATTCTCGGGTGTTACACATACTCTCGCTTATGCGACTCGTAGAGACGGGATTTGACTTGAGTGGTTCCCTCATGGAAGCGCATGAGGGTCGTCCAAATCTCATGAGCCGTGGGGAGGTGAGAAACGCGATCAAATTCGGACATGCTCAAACAAGAGAAAAGAGCGTTACGCGCTCGGCTATTGGCATCGTGCTCATCTATCTGAAGCTGACTGACACGAGCAGCCAAGACAACGTAATCCTCCTTGTTGCAAAACTCCCAAACAGAAGAGCCCATGCTCTGGAGATAGGCCGACATGCGTATCTTCCAATACGCATAGTTCGTCCCATCAAAGAACGGCGGTTTGCCCACGCTGCGATCCATGTCGCCTTTTGTGGATCTAGAACCGGCTAAGGTGGAAGATTCTTAACCTGCTCCGATACCAATTGAATGACCGAGAGTACTACCAGAAAGCGGCTAGAGGGGGGTGAATGGGAGCTTCAAAATTTTCTGACGGAAACTTGTTGCCTCTGTCCCGAGAATCAACCCCAAGAGCAACCACTAGAGCTTGCAAGTGTCCACGACCCTAGATGTAGGGTGGATGCTTCCAAGAAGCACAACGAGACACTGTACAACTCCAGAAACCTAACGCAAAAGCCGAAAATCAAAACCGACAACGGACGAACGAACCGCGGACGAAACTGCGCGAAAATAGTCGCATCGGACGCTGGCCTACGTCCGATGGCTCAGCACCGGACGCGTCCGATGCAAACAGTACCTCTCTGGAACCTTACTGGACCAGCATCGGACGCTGCTACAGTGCAACCCTAGCGTCCGATGCTTGACCCCCGGCGCGTCCGATGGCAACGGACGCTCCGATGGTCAGCGTCTGATGCTCCTTAAAACTCACTGTCACATGACACGTGGCATCGGACGCGTCCGCTAGTATGAAACAACGTCCGATGGTCCCGACACCAGCGTCCGATGCTCCCAGACCAGAGCTGTTCTTCCGTGAAAATCACCTGATCTCCTCCGAATCAAAAGCACTAGGGCTTAGACTTGGTATGAGGAGTTCCAAGGAGGTTAGTGAGCTATCCTAAAGGAATCATGGCTCGAACCTAACTCCAAATCGGTGAATTGGAAGAATTCGAGACAAAAGAGCAAAACTTGATCCAAAATGAAAATCGACCGATCTACTAACTCGTGAGGTTAGAGATGATTTCCTTCGGTGGAAAGAAGTGCCTCACGATCTAGAACAACTCAGTTCAAACGGATTTGCAAAAGATGCACCGAGAAGAGAGATCGGTCAACGAGAAAAACATGGAGAAAAGCAACCCGCGAAGAACACGAACAAAACGCGAATCACAACCACGAATTTGCAACTGTGTGGCTACCACACGCTACAATAGTGAGATTATGGTCTCACTTCCTCAAAATCTCACGGGCACAGAGGTATTGTTCTCTTCTCTGTGCATCTCAGTTCGCTACAACAGGGAATAGAGAGAGCAGAAAACCCTAGGAGTGAAAGAGCAAAATGACTGAGATAGTTTGGGAGGAGGGTGTCTCCCCTACTTATCCTAATTCTAATTCTCACTCTACCCCTAGTTATTTACAGAGCGACCCAGCCAAACCCTAAGGCTATCCTGGACCAACCCGAAGATGATGCTGATCCGACGGCCACGCCCGCACAACTGGTAGCGTTGCCTCGACGCAACCTCACCGATTGCCGCCACGTGCCGCCACCGCTCTGCTTGTCCTTTTCCCGGACTCCGCCCCCCGGTTTTGTGGCCGAAACCGGGAAACCAGGCCTTCACGACCAACCCCCGGTTTTGAGGCCCAAACCGGGAAACCAGCCTCCAAGTCCATCCCCCGATTTTGAGGCCGAAACCGGGAAACCCGACGTCCGTCGCCTAAGTTTTGTGGCCCAAACTCAGAAACCCGCCAGCGCCCAGGTTTTGAGGCCCAAACCTGGAAACCGTCCTCAGCCCGAGTTTTGTGGCCCAAACTCAGCAAACCCGCAACACCCAGGTTTTGTGGCACAAACCTGGAAACCGTCCACCCGGTGGTTTTTCTGTGGCTCAACCACCAAACCGGAGCTGTAGAGGGGATGCACCGCCCGTGCACCCCGTCCACCGACACGTGTCACCAGGTCCTCGACCCGAGCAACATCGTGCCCCGCAAGTCTCCGCTCGTCGTTGTCCCAGGCTGTCAGCCCTTACAGCTGATCCTCAGGCCACCGGTCCCTCAGTCCAAGCGTCACGTCCGCCCTTCACCACTCTCGGTCCGTCGGCACGGCACGTCTCTACTTGACCTTCACCTTGCCCTCGATAATTGTCTCCGTGCTCGACACCTACACAACACAAGCCAAAGAACATGCGCATCAAACCCGTTGACAATCACTCATCACTCGAGACTCGGCATACACCCATGTATCCGCAGATGGGCCTGTGCTATCGCTACGGTGATACCAGGCAATACAAATCAAACTTAAACATGCTATAATACTTCGCTAATCAAACATGGAATGAGATTGACTTATGATTCAAAAAATGATACAAAGACAAAAAAAAAAGGTGAAACCAAGCCTCATATATGTTGCAAGGGTGGCATTCATATTTCTCATGTCAACCACAAGGCAACCAGCATTCAAGATGGTTAGCAAATTGCAACTTGCTAAATACTCCTAGCTTACTGCAATATGATTTTTTTTAAACCCTAAAATATGAAATTCGGTTACGAAAACACCCTAATAAGGAGTAGCTCCTAAGTCAAAAGGAAAGAAACAAGTTTCCATCGCCAAAATACACCAAAATAAGGTCCACTAAATAACTGACATGACAACAAAGTTCTTCAATTTAAACTTAAAGAACCAACCAAGTTGGAAAGCACCCAAGACATAGCACACTTCACAAACAACAATGCTGACTCAATTAAGTGGTGGAGGCAAGGGAGGCCAGCATGCAGGGACCATGGGTCCATGGCCTCTCCCAAGGTTAGCAGTAGATTTGTATAGTTTGTTATTTGTGCTGATGTAAGCTTTAAGTACTGACATATGGCAGATCAAGTTGTTTGCCTGTTTATTTGCTGTTTCCATACCCATGGCAAGAGCAAGATAACAACTGAATCATCACCACATAAAGCATCAAACATGAAAGGGCATTGGTTGTTCGATGCATCACTGTAATTGCCTAGTCCAGTAGCAGCTGTTGGCTGCACACCGTGGCAGCAAGCCAATGGCCAGAAATAGGCAGCAGCACAACAAGCCACACATGCATGCAAGCAATATAGCACAGACTGATTTCCTGCTGGTTACATCGGCTTTTTTTTAGCTAATAATCTCCAAAACAAATGAAACAAAAAAATCGATGAAATCCACCAAAATTTAGGGATACGAAGGAACTCGGGATCGATTGGACTGTGATATTACCTCGAGGGTGTCCGATCTGGTTCCCGCGCTGCCCTCCCTGGATGTGCAGGATCTATCCCATCCTACTCTCACCTGTAAACATCACAACAATCAATACACAAAGGGGAATCAAGGGCTAATAATCTCCAAAACGAATTAACCAAACAACCCCGACGAAATCCACCAAAATTTAGGGATCCGAAGAAACACGGGATCAATTCGACTGCAGTATTACCATGAGGGGGGAAAAGTGATTGGACAGCAACACCGTGTGACGACCCGACGCCAACGTGGGAGGCCGCCAACGCAGCAGGGTTGCACGACAGCCATGGATAGAGCGAGATGAGCTGTCGTGTGGAGGTCCGGTGAGGAGGTTACCATGGGAGGCAAGGTGTGTGGTGTCCGCAGGAGTTGCGTGACCCTTGTGCGGAGTCAGGGAGGCGATCACGCAAGGGAAGAAGCATCACAATGGCAGAATAGAAGGAGGCGGGCACTGATTGCATGCACGCGAATATTGAGGAGTAATTGGTGACTGATTTACTTTCGCCGAGTGACATTCCATCAACCAGCACTCGACTGGGTCTGCGATAAGTGGTATTTTTTTGGGGAAACAATGGGAAGCATGTGGACGGACGTCTAGGTTGTGGGATCACAAGAGGCAGGACGACGGACCACTCTCTAGTACTTTTAGCAATTTGGTATACACTGCGAGGTCGTGGAAACCACCATACTTCCACTGCATTGTTGGATAAAAAATCAGCATACGTCAAAAAAAGATATATGAACGCAATTCACAAAAACTATTTCAGGATAGAAAAGAATTTAGGGATTCATAATAAGATTGATGGGGAACACATCCGAAGGAAGAGGAGATAATACCTCAGAATCACAACATCGAGGCCACTGGATGGGATATCTGCGTTAACCAGAGGGAGATGTCAGATCACCTTCAGATCATAGCCTCAACTTTCCCAATCTCTGCGGCACCTTGAATGGGGAAAATAACTGCATTTTGAGAGCGCCAGGGTGAGGTTAGTATCGAGGGTGATGCCTCAATCTCCAGATCGATCTGGTTGCAAGATTGCTCATTCTCACTGCTACCTGATCTAACGGAGCTCACCATAGGGCTGATTCGAGGAAGATGGTAGTGTCACACAACGTGGGCACATCCGTGGAAACCAGATCTGGAGTTTGAGGGTACATATGTGAAATTTGTTGCCTGGTTTTCCATCCTATGTGGGAACTGTCACCGGTGGAGAGGACACCATCGCCACCTCTCCATCTTGGATGCACAGGCACAGTGGACACAGCTAGGCACGGGCCGCCGAGCGCCAGCACCGTGACGTCGACCATGGACGAGGAGAGCTGCAAGCGCGCGGTGAGGTGGGACACCGCCGGGGTGAAGCGCGCCGAGGCAGCAGCGGCCAGGAGGCGAAAGTGGAGGGTGAGGATGTGGAGGAGCGGGGGCGGGTCGGGAAGGCACTCGACGGGGCGGGCGCATCGCGGCGGCAGGGTCGTGCGGTGGCGTTGACGGCGGTATGAGGGCAGGGGCGTGGGGAAGATTTTTTTTCATTTTGTTTTTTTCGTAGGAAGCAGGGATCGAACCTGCCCAGGGACGTGGATGCAGTGTGGGTCGAGTGGCGAAAGATCGCACGCGCGGACGGACGACGAAGCAAAATTTTTCCGCACGAAAAAATTGTCCATGTTTTACTCTTTTTAGTTGTGAGAGATTGGAAGGTATTTTATTTGTGCTCCATACAAATTTCACGGATCCATATTTGCATCTTTCAACTTTTACACGGTCAACCCATATTTGATGCCAATGATATTTCAGAATTCCAATCCAAAACCCCTGGCAGAAGTTAAAAGCTACTTTTAAGGAACGTTTACATCAGGGCTTTGAATTTGCAGATACTTATTGTGATCTTCTGGATGTTACTGGTAATTATAGTATGTGCATCCTTGAAAAATCTTTACTTCCGTTGTTATATGGATATTGAAATTTATTCTATGTTTTATCAGGTTTGAGGGCAAAATACAATGCTTCAGTAGGCCTTTGTGGCTAAGAGCATCTCCAAGAGTTTGATAAAACTCACTTGCTAAATCTTATGATTTAGCAAGTTGCTAATATGTTTAGCAAGTGAAAAAAAGAAGTCTCTCCAATAGTTTGTCATTACAACTTGGTAAACTTAAAAAAAAAATAGACCCACCTTGATCCATAATCTACTCGCGATGGGTCCTGTCGACCAGTTTTGTCCTCGCGCCGCTATTAACAGGTGATGGTACCTTGTTTATTTATATTTAAATGTGATGAACACCTTTGCATTTTATGTTATTTATATTTAAATGTGTATTAGCTAAACATGAGGTACCTTGATTATATTCTAGCAATACATGTACTGCTCCAGCTAGTAATGATGAGTTTCTGCAAATACTTTTTTTTAAAAAAAATCCAACGACAAGAGCTGTCAGGTGCCAGCCACTTGCGCATCTCCTACAGCATGCACTGCTCCAGCTTTTTGTCGTCCATGATAGAATCACTGCTCCAGCTTTTTGACGGCAATGATGGAATCCACAGGCCAAAGTCTTTCGATCTATAGCGCGCGGGACCGGGCCAAGAAACGCGCCAAGTTTTTCGCGCACGCGGGACAGAAGCCGGAGTGAAGATTTTCGCGATGGCAACTGCACACCGCGCGCGAGAGGGATGGATAGCAAGTCGGGATAAATAACAAGTTCATTTGAGGAGTTATTGGAGAAGGATTTTTATGATTTTGTCAAATTTATAAGAATAGCAACTTGATTTGAAGAGCTGTTGGAGATGCTCTGACGGAATGTCTTTTGTCTTAGATGTGCCAACAATCATTTTATCGTACAATGTTAACCATCTACAGTAGGAGAAGATTCCTCAGCTACTATTGCAGCTGTTAGTTTCCTGTTCTCTGCTAAAAATGGTTTCACTCAAAGTTTCTATTCAAAATAAATTTCACTCATCATTTGAAGATTAACTCCCAATGCATGGAAATGTCATGACACAAAGTAATGGAATAGATGGTGCAACCCTTTGCAGGTGGTTGCATCCGTGGACTGACCACAAGTCACAACATATAAAGCTCGGCACCAACACACTACTGGAGAACAGGCTTTTAGCCTCGCCCCGGGCCATTTTGGCCTTTAGCCCCGCCCCGGGCCATTTTGGCCTTTAGTCCCGGACATGGAGCCGGGGCTAAGGAATCGGGACTAAAGGCCCGACCTTTAGCCCCGGTTCCCTCGCCCGGGGCTAAAGGGGTTCCCAACCGGGACTAAAGAGGCCGCTGCTTTTTTCTTTTTTCTTTTTCTTTTCTTTTCAATTGGTTATTGTTTTTGGTTTTACAATTACATTAGGTTTTCTTCGCTGCTAATATATTCCATTAGGCCGGTTTCAAATACGTATTCTTCGCTACTAATAAATATATATATATAAACACATAAAATTTACAATTACACACAAATGAAATATGAAACTATATACATATATTATAGAGCTATCTATACATATGTACATAAAATATACAACATTATCCATCATGCATCCTTAACTTGATATTTACAACACAAATATTGTTCCTGACTTAGAGGTCATACAAGTGTTCATCTTGGTTTGGCTTCATTAGTTCGTCTTTGTTAAACCAATACTCGGTGTCAGACTTAAGGACATGGTCATTAAGGAAGCCCGCGATGGTCTCTTGAATTGCTTTGAGCCGGACCTTATCCATCACCTGGTTCTTCAACCATGTCTCCTTCAATTTGGATTAAAAGAAAAAGAAAGTATTAACATACATAATATTTATGTAAAAGCAACAAAAAATAAAATAAATTTATTTACATGCTACGTACTTGCTGACTCTGTAGAGGAGTTCTTTTTTCATACACCGTCAGGAACTCATAAACATAGTACACACATAAATTGTTTCCCGGTGACTGCCGTAGAACCCACTTTATAAGATATAAAAAGATTACTCTCCGCTTAGCGTGCGTCTGCTGAGTGATGCTAATTAAGATATAGAGACGAGGAGGTAGTACAACTTACATTTAGTAGTAGAGGATCAAGAAGTTGCTCTTTCAGATTCGGACGATGTTTCTCAACAAACCAAGCCCAAACCCTGCACAATATATATAATTGGATCGTTAAATAACTATTGCAGAGTTAAAGAGCAGGAATCAATATTTAAAGATCACATTTACCCTCGGATAATATCTATCATATCTTGGTAGTCTTCTTGTGGTTTTCTCAGAGAGTCATAGATTAGCAAACGACT
The DNA here is from genome assembly GCA_009763385.1 of Coix lacryma-jobi var. lacryma-jobi. Lineage (NCBI taxonomy): Eukaryota > Viridiplantae > Streptophyta > Magnoliopsida > Poales > Poaceae > Coix > Coix lacryma-jobi. Next base: position 175,869,685 of record CM019822.1, on the reverse strand, counting down.
CTCGGGGAGATCGATCACAATTAGTATCCAGTGAAAACTGCATTTATATTTATATAGTCAACACATATATCTTTATGTCAACCTATAATAAAATGTGCATATGATAACAAAACTCACCTAAAGTTGTAGGGGAATAGTATATATCTTTTGTCCCTTTGGTTTACGAAGAACCTCCGCAAATTCAATTCCTCTCTGTTTGAGTTTTCCATGCATCCGAGAGAGTACTTGGGTGCTTGAATACGATATATGGATCGATGAAACCAATGTCCTTGTCATTTTTACGCCTTAGTTGTCTCATCATGTTTCTGCATATGTTTACAAACGCTTGCTAGTGTGAGAATAATTACTTATACATATACATAAGCTAAAGTGAGATTATTAAAAGAAACAATCACTTACATGCAAAAGCAGCTGACGAGAGATTTGTCGAGAGCGTCCATGTGGCAGAGCTGATGTAACTCATTAAACTGAACATATATGATGTCATCACCACGAAATTAATCATGGTCTCTAATTCTGACGCAAATATAGTCATCAGCTTTTCTGCTACACGCCGTGAGGTACCACTGATTTAGCAAGTGCATTTGTGTACCAAGATCCCTCAAGGCCGCTGGGTTGTATAGACTTTGACCATATACATATGCCCTCTGCCATTTATCAATAACTGCAGCACTTTTGATGTCTGCTTCTCCGAGTATGTTTTCCACATTTAAACCAGTTTCCTCCAAAAATTTGAGCAGATGCTCAGGATCAACGTCTACATATGCTCGTTGTATGATGTCCATGTTTGTACCGTATTCATTACCAACAACTAGATCCGGCACTGATTGCTGCTTTTGTTCCCCGAGCTGTGGGACACTCTTTCCTGCTCTCTTCTTTTTCTTCTTCGCCTCCTCAAGTGATTTGCTGAGCGTGCGATCATAGTCTAATTTTGGCGAAGCCTTACGGGCAGCACGTACCTTTTTCTGGTGAGCGTCCACAGTTTGCCTTAGTTTTTCAGGACGAACAAAAAGGTACGACTTCTCCGGGTTTCGCTTTGCTCGACCACTAGCAATGGCAGCGTCGAAGAACTTGTTCAAGTCTTTTTGCACTGCAGCTTCAGTCTTCTCCTCGGTCATGTCATATGCAAGTTTTGTCATCTTGGGAGCTGATTTTCTCACATAGGTTGTCTTCTTCGGAGGTGGTGGGGCTGACGCCTTTGTTTGTGTGACAAGCATCTTCTTTGTTGGCGGTGGCGGTGTTGGAACCCGCCGTGGAGATGGGGTAGGTGGCGGTGTCGGAGCCCGCTTTAGAGGAGATGGTGGGGCTGGTGGCGGTGTTGGATCACGCCGTGAGGGAGATGGGGCCAGTGGCGGTGTTGGATCCCGTCGTGGAGGAGATGGGACCGGTGGCGGTGTTGGATCACGCCGTGGGGGGTATGGGGCCGGTGGCGGTGTTGGATCCCGTCGTGGAGGAGATGGGGCCAGTGGCGGTGATGGATCCCGTCGTGTTTGATCTTGATCATCATCGCCCGCAACACTGTGATCATGTGGTGAATGCATAATTGGACTTAGGTTGGGGGATGTCCTGCTGCGAAAACAACATGGTATGAGTATCCATTTATACTATTAGCTCACCAATACTATTAACTTTCATTCACTAATTTCATACACACCTAGGGTTAGGTTGTTGAGGAGGAGGAGGTGATGCGCCAGGAATTATGATATAGCGCTTGCGCCAACATATGAATGTCTTCTCCGCTTCTCCTAATGTCTTCTCGCCATCACTTCCTTTAATGTCAAGTTCGACATTGTTGTAACCTTTCACCACCCTATCCACCGAGACGCTAGCATATCCAGGAGGTATTATTGCCCCATGACATCTTGGTGTCTTCGTAGGATCGATAAGAGATACAACACCTATAGCCACCATGACTGTGGCATTCCCCTGTGGAATATGCAGTTCACATGTCGTGAGAGGCTCGGTGATGTCGTCCACGGGAAAGCGCAGTGCTGCGTCTGGGACCTCTGTGGAAGCGCAACTGCTTTTCATTTGATCAGGGGGGCTGGTGTTGACTCCCGGCTCTGATGCAGATTGCCTTTGCATCGAACTTACTGCTAACTGCACTTGCCTTTTTATTTCCTCGTTCATTTTGCCTTCAAGTGCTTTTTCTCGCTCAACTGCTTCAAGAGCCGCGTCCTGTGACTGAAGAACCATTTCCTCTAACCTTTGCATCCGCTGTGCCTCCTCCTCCTCCTTCTTTCTCGCGCGGCTTCTATAGGTCTCTATGTCCCGAGGGAAGGCATGCTCCCACGACACGTCCCCATAGCCTCTGGTTCTCCCACCATGTTCAAGATTCTCCAGGGCGTATGTCAGCTCGTCCTTGTCTCTGATCGGCTGCCACCTGCCACTGTCAGCCATTTCTCTAGCATAAGCAAATCTTTCTGCTGCTCTATGGAGTTTTCGCCATACTGTATCCTTCCTGTCTATAGGTCCAGGCTTCCTCCATGACCAAAAAACCAATACTTGGCGCGCTCAGGCCAGTTTATTGATTCTGGTTCAATGCCCTTGGCTAGCAACTCTCGTTCCATTCTTTCCCATTTAGGAATGGCACTCTTGTAGCCACCTGATCCCAAGTGATGGTGGTATTGTTTTTGCCGGGCATTCTGTTGGTTCCTTCTGACCCGTGCCTCACCCTCTTCTGATTTCTTGAATTCTACAAACTCATCCCAAAATGGCCTCAACTTGACGTAGGCCTTAGTGTTGAAATCCGGAGTTAGGTCCTTCTTGATAAATGTGTTGTATAATTTCTTCTTCCAGCCCTGGAATAGTGTTGCCATTTTCTTCATAGCCCAGTCCCGAACTCTTGCCTTCAAATTTGTATCTTCTGTTTCAAGCGTGAAATGTGCAAGGACCTCTTGCCAAACCAGTTCCTTATCAAGATCAGAGACAAAACTTATATGAGGAGCACTTGTCTTTTTCTTCCATTCACGAGCACTGATCGGGATCTTATCCCTTACAAGGCACCCACAATGGTTAACAAATTTCTGTGCATGTTCTCCAAGTACTTGGCCTGTTTCCTCGTTGAATTCTGAGATAATGTACCGGCCTTCCAACGGCTTCTTCGGACCTCGTACGGTCCTACTCTTCCCGGTAGTCGTTGTCGATCCGGAGGGCTACGTATGTAGGAACAGTAGATTATAAATACATTTATAAATTGTTTAGAATTTCATGTGCACATAGAGATTATTGTAGGTATACCTCGCCAGTATTTTCTTGCATGATTTCATCATAATCGGCAAAGTATTGACTGCCATCATCTACTTCTTGATTATTGTTATCGTCACCTGCTAAATCTTGATTAGCGCCGCTGTTGATTAATTCGTACATTTCCTCCTCCATGTTGTCAACTGGGTCGGCCATTTCTGCGAATAACATGGAGGATAATAAACATCATATTTCTGCAAATAACATATATATATTCATAAAGACCATATTCATTTTTATTCAACACTTTGTAAAGGTAAAACTTTGTTTAGGGTTTACGGTTTAGAGTTAAGGTTTAGCGTTTAGTGTTTGGGTTTCGGGTTTCGGGTTCAGGGTTTCGTGTTTAGGGTTTAGGGTTTAGGGTTTCGGGTTTGGGTTTGGGTTTCGGGTTTAGGGTTTCGGGTTTGGGTTTGGGTTTGTAGTTTTGGGTTTAGGGTTCAGGGTTTCGGGTTCAGGGTTTCGTGTTTAGGGTTTAGGGTTTAGGGTTTCGGGTTTGGGTTTGGGTTTCGGGTTTAGGGTTCAGGGTTTCGGGTTCAGGGTTTCGGGTTTAGGGTTTAGGATTTAGGGTTTCGGGTTTAGGGTTTACGGTTTAGGGTTAGGGTTTAGGGTTTGGGTTTCGGGTTTCGGGTTCAGGGTTTCGTGTTTAGGGTTTAGGGTTTAGGTTTCGGGTTTCGGGTTTGGGTTTCGAGTTTCGAGTTTAGGGTTCAGGGTTTCGGGTTTAGTGTTTAGGGTTTAGGGTTTCGGGTTTGGGTTTCGGGTTCAGGGTTTCATGTTTAGGGTTTAGGGTTTAGGGTTTCGGGTTTGGGTTTGGGTTTCGAGTTTCGGGTTTAGGGTTCAGGGTTTCGGGTTTCGGGTTCAGGGTTTTGGGTTTTGGGTCTAGGTTTTGACAACATTAAAAATAACCTATATTCATAAAGACCATATTCGTAAAAATAACACTATCGACATAAACATATCTAAGTGATTTTTCCATAAACATATACACGACCATATTCGTAAAAATAACAGTACCGACATGATCGAAAAGTCGTCATATCTAAGTGATTATTCCATAAACATATCTAAGTGATTATTCCATAAACATATACATGACAGATATAAATAAATGTTTACATATGATATCTAAGTGAACCAAAATATATATATCTAAGTGATTTTTGCATAAACATATATTTGTAAATATATCTAAGTGAACCAAAATATATCTAAGTGATTATTCCTCCTCCATCTATCACAAATGACACACCGTTGACGAGAGGACAACGACGGATGGCGGCGAGGATGACGTCGCGATGAGGACGACGACGGACGGCGACGAGGATGACGTCGCGGTGAGGATGACGGCGGAAGGCGGCGAGGTCAACGCGACCAATCTCTTTTTATCTACAGGTGCAAACATAATATTTTGTTAGGGTAAAAAACGTTTTCTATAAACATTTTCTACAAACATATATTTATATAAATATATATCTATATATATCATTTTCTATAAATATATATCTATGTATATTCATTTTCTATATATATCATTTTCTATTTCTTTTTCTATATATATCATTCACATTTCTTTTTCTTTTTCTATTTACAGTATTAGTACACACGCACTACACAGTTCTTCACACGCACACACAACACACGCACACACACCGGCAGCGACACGCACGGCGGCGAGGACCACGGCGAGGACGTACGGCGAGGACCACGGCTAGCACCACGGCGAACGGTGAGCACCACGCACGTACGGCAGCGAGGAACACGGCGCGCGCGGTGAACAGCGAGGACGAGGCGCGCGCCGGCGCGGCCACGCGAGAGTAGACGCGGCGAGGGCCGAGAGGGCATGGAGGCGGACGTCGGCGAGAGAGCTCGAGGACGACGGCGGCGCGGTACTAGATCGAAGACGGCGTGGGAGACGGCGGCGCGGGCGGTCTGACGTCGATCTGAGGAAGGAGGAGGGCACTGTGTCCTATATACGCGGGGAGGCTTTAGTCCCGGGCCGTGGCACCACCCGGGACTAAAACACCTTTAGTCCCGGGGCGTAAGCCCACCCGGGAGTAAAGGGTTGGACCTTTAGTCCCGAGTGGTGCTACGGCCCGGGACTAAAGGGTTTTCTGCCGCCTTTGTTTTGGGTTTTCTGTATTTTGGGTTTTGAATTAAGTTTTGGCTATATTAATATGTTGTAATACTTGTTAATTGCATAGTAAATTCAATATTAGGCATAAAATTACTTAAAAATAACAGTTGTGTTTCCTTTTACCTTATTGTATAGTAGAAAATTTTGTAACATAAATTATTTTCTTTTCTTATAATAACAAATATAAATGTAAATAACAATTTATATTTTGTTAATGCAAAAATATAATGTTAAATTTAAATATCTGAAACAACTGGTTCTCGATAGGAAAATATTTTTTGCATTATATGAACGTTAAATTTTGGGTTGTTTAGCTTTTATTGTCCAAATGCACGATAGAGAAATTCACGGTTAAATTACAATTTAATTTTAAAAGATAAATTTGTGTAGTTCATATACGTTTCTGTGTCGTATTGGTCTCAAACTTTTTCTTAGCTTGTCACGTGGCACGGGTGAGGCAACCAACAAGTTTGTGTTTTTTCGGAGATGGTTTGCTACTTTTTCCGGTTTAATTGAATTACCGCACACTGTCACCCAATAACTATAGGGTCAATTGGGCCTACCAACAAAATAATCCAGAATGGAGCCAAACTTTTACATAGGGTCTTGTATGCCCTAGGAAGAAGAATGTTGTGGAGGTTGATGAAAAACCGCAGAGGACCGGAGGTGTAATTCACTAGCTTTTATCTCATTCGGCACAGAGGAAAATATAATAATAAAAATAATGATAAAAAAATCAAGTCATTTCGACACTGACATCAACGAACCCTGACTATCCATAATCATTATTAATTACACAAAAACTGTAATACATAATATTAGTTAAAACATCACTATATTTCAAGCGGGTACACTGGTGATCTTCTTCTTGACGTATGTCCCTTGGTTATGATCATGTCGTAACCATGGAGTCTCCTCAGCATTTAGCAGGATGCTTGGGTCTTTGGTCACACTGAAGGGCGGTATTCGGTCATCCCTTTCATAATCTTCTGACATGTCTGACTTGTCCTCAATTCCCACGATGTTTCTTCTTCCTGAAAGAACTATGTGGCGTTTTGGCTCTTTGGTTGATTTTTCATCATTTTTCCCTCTCTTGGGTTTTGTAGACATGTCTTTCACGTAGAACACCTGATTCACATCAGCAGTAAGGACAAATGGTTCACCTTTGTATCCAATATTGTTGAGATCCACTGTTGCCATTCCATACTCCTTGTCAACTGTTACTCCGCCTCCGGTCGTCTTGACCCATTGGCATCAAAACAAAGGGACTGTAAAATTAGGTCCGTAGTCTAGTTCCCAAATCTCCTCTATGCGGCCGTAATATGTTTGCCTCTTCCCATTTGGGTCTGTGGCATCTACGCGAACACCACTGTTTTGGTTTGTGCTCCTTTTATCTTAGGCAATGGTGTAAAATGTGTTTCCATTTATCTCATATCCTTTGTATGTGAGGATGTGCCATGATGGTTGCCTAGCCAACAAATATAGTTGCTCATCAATATTGTTATCACCCAGACATTCTTTTCGCAACCAAGTGCTAAAAGTATTCATGTGCTCACGTGTAATCCAAACTTCATTCTTCCCAGGAAATTGGGATCGCAGGAACTCCTTGTGTACCTCGATATATGGATCCACCACTGATGAGTTTTGAAGAACTGTGTAGTGCGCTTTATTGAAATAATCGTTCCCCGTACCGATATATGTTTTCTTCCCTAGTGTCCCCTTTCCACACAGCCTCCCCTCGTGTCGTGATTCAGGAACACCAATCGGGTCAAGGTTAGGAATAAAATCAACACAGAATTCTATGACCTCCTCTGTCCCATAGCCCTTGGCGATGCTTCCTTCTGGCCGAGCACGTTGGTGAACATATTTTTTCAGTACTCCCATGAACCTCTCGAAGGGGAACATGTTGTGTAGGAACACAGGACCGAGAATATGAATCTCCTTGACCAGGTGAACTAGGAGGTGTGTCATGATATTAAAGAAGGATGGAGGGAACACCAACTCAAAGCTCACAAGACATTGAACCACATCATTCTGTAGAGTAGCTAGTTCTAGTGGATTAATTGCCTTCTGAGAAATTGCATTGAGGAATGCACATAGCTTCACAGTGGCCAGACGTACATGTGGAGGTAGAATTCCTCTTAAAGCAACCGGAAGCAATTGCGTCATAAGCACGTGGCAGTCATGCGACTTTAAGTTTAGGAATTTCTTCTCTTGCATATTTATTATTCCCTTTATATTGGAGGAGAATCCAGATGGGACCTTGATGCTGTTTAGGCATTCAAACATGATTCCCTTCTCTTCATTGCTAAGAGTATAGCTAGAAGGTCTTAAGTAATGGCGTCCATCATTTGTCTTCTCTGGATGTAGGTTGTCTCGTTCTTTCATACGCTGCAAGTCTTGTCGTGCTTCAAGTGTATCCTTAGACTTTCCATACACACCCATGAATCCTAGAAGGTTGACACAAAGATTCTTTGTCAGGTGCATCACGTCGATCGCGTGGTGGACCTCTAGTACATGCCAATAGGGTAGCTCCCAAAATATTGATTTCTTCTTCCACATGGGTGCGTGTCCCGAAGCGTCTTTCGGAACAGGTTCACTGCCCGTCCCCTTTCCAAATACTACTTTCACATCCTTGATCATCTCAAGTATATCTTCCCTATTTCTGTTGCGAGGCTTGCTCCGGTGGTCTGTCTCACCTTTAAAATGTTTGCCTTTCTTTCTAACCTGGTGATTCATGGAAAGAAATCGACGATGGCCAAGGTACACTACCTTTCTACATTTTTTCAAATATATACTATCCATGTCAAACAATGTGTGCATGCATTATATCCCTTGTTTGTCTGTCCTGAAAGATTACTTAGAGCAGGCCAATCATTGATTGTTACGAACAACAATGCTCGCAGGTCAAAGTGTTCCTGTTTGTAATCATCCCACACACGTACACCTGATTTACTCCATAAAAGTAGGAGTTCCTCAACTAATGGCCTCAGGTAGACATCGATGTCGTTGCCAGGTTGTCTCGGGCCTTGGATGAGCATTGGCATCATAATGAACTTTCGCTTCATGCATAACCATGGAGGAAGGTTGTAGATACATAGAGTAACAGGCCACGTGCTATGACTACTGCTCTGTTCCCCATAAGGATTCATCTCGTCCGTACTTAAAGCAAACCTTAAGTTTCTAGCGTCTTTTGCAAATTCCGGGAATTCTCTGTCTATTGCTCTCCACTGGGACCCATCAGCAGAGTGTCTCAACATGTTGTCTACCTTACGGTCTTCTTTGTGCCATCGCACCAACTTTGCTTGGTCCTAGTTTCTGAACAGACGTTTCAGGCGTGGTATTATAGGAGCGTACCACATAACCTTGGCAGGGATTTTCTTCCGGGGACGTTCTTCACCCTCAACATCGCCAGGGTCATCTCGCCTGATCTTATATCGTGACGCGTTACATACAGGGCATTCATCCAAATTCTCGTATTCCTTGCCACGGTACAGGATGCAGTCATTAGGACATGCATGTATCTTCTGGATTTCTAAACCTAAAGGACAGACGACTTGTTTTGCGTCGTACGTAGTGGAGGGCAATTCATTAGGTTTCAGAAGTATCTTTTGTTTTATAATCTTCAATAATTGTCCAAATGCCTTGTCAGATACACCATTTTGTGCCTTCCATTGTAGCAACTCAAGTGTTGTACCCAACTTTTTTTGTCCATCTGCAGCAGACGGGTATAGTAATTTTCTGTGATCCTCTAGCATACAGTCAAACTTAGCCTTCTCCTTTTCACTTTCGCAATCTCTTTGTGCATCACGAATGACATCACCAAGAGCATCATCTTCAGCGAGTGTGTCTTCTGCACTTGCCTCTTCTTCACCTTCCCCCATTGCAGTATCACCAAAGTCACCGTATTGAGCAATAATGTCATCGTCAGGGTCCAATTGTTCTTCTTCACATTCTTCCATCATAACCCCAGTTTCTCCATGCTTCGTCCAACAACTATAGTTTGGCATGAAACCCGACTTGAACAAGTGTGAGTGAAGACTCCTTGAGCTAGAATATTCCGTTGAATTATTACAAAGGGCACATGGGCAGCACATAAAACCATTCCGCTTGTTTGCCTCGGCCACTCTTAAAAAATAATGCACGCCATCAATGAACTCTTTTGAGCGACGATCGCATTGTACATCCAGTGACGTGTCATCATCTGCATTATATGACATATCACATAATTATATCTCTCATTCTTATAAACAAATGAAATTATAAAATGACATATAACATGATTATATCTCTCATTCTTATCAGCAAATTTAATTTTCTAGCTCAAATTTATAAACAAGTTCATTGCACCCAAATTTAGTAAGAATCACTGGTGGCATAAAAGTATTAATTATTACATCAAGATAACAGTGCAGCCTAATCCACTTGGCCATAACCAAAGCAACTAACAACACCTGCACATTTTTCCCACATCACAGTCCAACAAGATAGACTGCCTACCACTCCAACCTGATAGGAAGGTAAAGTAGGGGTAGGTGCAGTAGGAATTGAGTTGATTCTTGAGTTGAAAGCCTCTAGAGCTGCAGAAGCTTCCTCAAAAGACTTGTACTTTTTATGCACAGCTCCCTTAACTTTGAGGACATACTGACTGCACTCGGCCCAGCTGGTGTAAATACCTGGCTTGGTGCCCTCGAAAACAACATACCAAGCAGACATTCTTCTGCATTTTGTAAACTAAAGTATTATATATTTCTAATTTCTATAAACAAATGATTTAACTGATCTCTATTTCTCCAAAAAATTAAAATAAACTAATTAAACCGGTCACATTTTGTAAACTAAAGTATTATATATTTCTAATTTCTGTAAACAAATAATTTAACTGATCTCTATTTCTCCAAAATAATAAAATAAACTAATTAAACCGGTCACATTTTATAAACTAAAGTATTATATATTTCTAATTTCTGTAAACAAATGATTTAACTGATCTCTATTTCTCCAAAATAATAAAATAAACTAATTAAACCGGTCACATTTTGTAAACTAAAGTATTATATATTTATAATTTTTGTAAACAAATGATTTAACTAATCTCTATTTCTCAAAAAAAAACTAATTAAACCGGTCACATTTTGTAAACTAAAGTATTATATATTTCTATTTTTTGTCAATAAATGATTTAAATGATCTCTATTTCTCTAAAAGATTAAAATAAACTAATTAAACGGTCATATTTTGTTTTTAGAGTAATAATTTGAACTATCAAGTCAATGAACTCAAAATAGCTACAAAAACGAAAAACTTAAGCTAGTAACCTTTCAAGGAGTCGATGGCGGTGTAGATGTAATGAAATAAATCAATCGCCGGAGATGTGTTAACAAACAAAAATCACCGAAGAAGAGAGCAAACAAGCAAGCAAGTGTCTGAATGAAGAAAAATGAAGACAGGAGCTCGGGCACGGCTTGAGGTGGAAGAACAGTTCAAATATAGGGAGGGACATTTAGCCCGGTCCTTATTCCCAGCCGGGGCTAAATGTTGGCATTTAGCCCCGGCTGGGTACACCAACCGGGGCAAAAACTTTTAGTCCCGGTTGGTGTTACCAACCGGGGCTAAAGATACCAACATTTAGCCCCGGCTAGATACACCAACCGGGGCAAAACCTTTAGTCTCGGTTGGTGTTACCAACCGGGGATAAAGGCCGGTCTTTAGCCCCGGTTGGTAACACCAACCGGGACTAAAGGCCCCTCTGGCAATTGAGCCGTTGGGCTGGGGAACTTTAGCCCCGGTTGGTGTACCAACCGGGGCTAAAGATCTTTATAGTCCCGGACGCAAATTTTTCCGTGACTAATGCTGATTTTGCAAATCATCCAAAGGCCTGTTCTCTAGTAGTGACATAGGGAGGAGATGAAACATAATCTCTTCGGGATCGTTATAGAATCAGAGAAGGGCAGTCCAGTAAATGGTAGAATGATAAGGTAATTTGTATCCTTTGTATTCATAAGAGCTGTGAGTGAAGAGGTGATAGTTTGAAACTAAGGTGTCTCTGAATCATGCGCTGCAGGGAGTTGCTGACTTTAATTCTCGATATGATTCTAATTTATAAGTATGTGCTTGACTTATTTAGGTAACTCTTCCATGAAGCCTTCACCTACTTCTGTTTTGTTTATTTAGGGATGAAGTAAGTGAAGGACAATTTAGAGAATTGTGCCTCTATGGAAAATGGGTTCCCTTACTAACTTAGTTGCAGAAAGTTAGATGGACATAGCTAAAAATAAGATGTGGTAGGCATTGGTGTACATGTACTCGGATAAATTAGGAGTAATTATAGATGGACTTTGTACTTTGTGAGGACAAAAACTCAGTGTTGTTTTAATTTTCTGGTTATGGATGAAACATGGATAATTAGCTAGGTGGTTGTATTTAAATCAGATACAGCCATACATGTGTAATAAGATTATTACCAACATTAACTTATATTATAGACGTTATGGATGCCATGTACCAATGTACCATTTTCATGGTCGTTTTGTATAAACATTTCATATTTTTCTCCCGTTGCAACGCACGGGCATATTTTCCTAGTAAATGAAAAAAAGACATAACAAATAAGCGAAAAGAAAATAACAAAAGATTGGAGCCGATGATTACTAATAATCTATATATTAATCTATAAACATTTCATGTCTGAGGTTGACAAGCTGTTGTTTTTGCTTTTCCTCAACAATTTCGTCCTATAACACACGCATGTTCAAATGCTGGCACCTGATCCCGACGGCGGCCCGTGCCCTGGTGGCTCCGCTCTTGCATCCCCGCGACCAGGCTTTGGCAGCGGGTGTGTCCCACGACCAGGCTTCTCGGCGGCTCTACGCCGAAGCTCCTCGGTGGCCTGCGGGCTACGGCTCCGAGCCCTTGCGGGCCTATGGCCTTGCATCACCCGTGCACCGGTGGCCTCAATTTTTTTATGTCCGATTTGATTCAACTTATTTCCTGATTTATGGTCAATTTGGGTTTGATTGCCTGGATTGTACTTGTTGTGGTAAGGAGACCATAACGTTGAGTTTGAGTCTTGTCGATTTATTACCTGAACCTACAATCGGTAGAAGAAAAAAAAAGAGAAAGTAGCGAAATTAAAAACATAGACGGAAACAGGAGGATTAGGTTGGACAAAAATCTAAAAGTGGGGTAGAAATTTTTCCTCTTTATTATTACTAGGAAAATATGCCCGTGCGTTGCACCGGGACAAAAAAAATATTAAAATAAAATAATTAGTATTGGATAATAACATCATATAGCCACTCCCGCTCTAGTGCCTAATTTCTCCCCGCGCCAGTCCCATCGACTCAGGCTCGCTCCTCCCTGCGCCGGTCACGTCACCCTCCCCGTGTTGGAGGTCTCGTCCAAAACCAGGATGACATCATCGCCTGACCTTGGCCTTCGCGTGTCGGTCAGAGGCCCTCCCTGTATCGTCCTCCTCACTCGGCCTCGCGTCGGCTGGAGGCCCCTCGCATGTCTCTAGGGCAAATCTGCCAACGGATGCGCAACCGCCATGTGGATCATGGCCAGTGGTGCTATGCTGCAGCAGCAACACACAAGCGTAGGGCTGGGTGCGGTAGGGCAGCATGGCGGCCATGCGGGCGCAGCTCCGGTGGGTGCTGGTAGGACACAACTTATACGACAGCACGCTCGTGTCCCCAGAGGCCCAGATAGATTGGTGTCCGATTTAATTGATTTTTTTTTGGGTTTGCACAGGTGACCTATATCTTTTGAAATGTGAGCATATATGCTTCTGAATGTTTCTCAAGGTGTCAGCAAATAAAAGTTGTTTCTAGCTAGACTTACTATGCTAAGAGAAACAAAATCTAAACTGATGACAATTGAAATTTGTCAGTTAGGTATTTGACTCACACTTCATGAAGAATCTTAGAAACTTTACTTTACTGCCAACACACCCATTAATATTAGTTTAATGGATCTGCCTTCCACTCATCAGGTGTGCTCCCCAGCTTGAAGCCGAGGATACGGGCACCAACACGACAATTAAGTAAATGATACAATCACCTCTGCATTAGTTTTGCTAATAAATTAAGCATTAAAAATTATATGGATAATCTCCAATGTTACAAAAAGAGCGCAAAAGTCCAAAATTGTATATAGCATGACAAAAAGGAATAACAACCAATGTTTTTATAGCTAGTAATAAAAATGAATGGCCCTAAAATGATTAGTGGCATATGCTGGCTATTGGCTATATAACAAAAGCACATTATGGAAATCATACAAAAAAGATTAACAATCCTGAAATACATGCATGGAGGTTCACATCCCTGGATCAATAAGAGGCAAATTATGGTCATCAGATCTGTATGAATCAGGGAAAAGAATTGCAAGTATCAATAATGGAAATTAGGATATTAAAAACAGAACCTATGGTGCTTTTCCTAGCTACCTCTATGATTTGTCTTGCACTATAGACCAAAGGCAGAGAACCAGATTACTAATAATGGAAATTAGTATATGAAAAAATAGAAAATGTTTTCCCAAAGTGAATCCAGTTCCAGTACACGACATTTTACTACACACATTGCAGCCTAGGTGATCTGCTCACTTACGACATCCATCCATCAGATTTGTAAGCCCAATTTCACAAATAGGAACTCAAATTTTTCATTTAAAAAATCGTTCATTAGGTACTGGCCTGCAGGCAGCTACTGCTACCTGCCGGCCCTTGGCTGCTAGCAGGTAACAAACACATTGCAGGGATGGTGCTATAGTCGATGCAACTAAATAAATAGACATGTCAGGGTGGATCACAAAGTTATTTTGCATAATAGTGTTAGCTGGTCATTTGATCTTATATTGTAATATGTTGTAATACGGAGAATACAGAGTACCTGAAGGATAACCACATAATCAAACAAAGTTACAATAAGAGAAATAAGTTTTTCTATAGCCCTGTCCCTGAGTTCCATGAATGAATAAAAAATTTATGGTAATTAGAAAACACTGATACCTGCATTGACTACAAAATTATAGTTCCAGTTGTTCGGTTTTACACAGCATAAAAGGAAGATAAGAGGATGAGGAAGTGCTAGGACAATTCAGAGAAAAGCAAATCAAATCACACAGGGCTAGGAAGATTCAGAGCACAGAAAATCAAATCACGCAGAGCCACAGGTGCGGATCCAGTAAAGGGGTGTGCACATGTACGACTGATAGTATTTGAAAGGGATTGAAGTTACATACACTTGATTAGATCAGATCTGAATACCAGATGAAAGGGGAAGAGAAGAGGTGGGCACACCTGTTTAGCCCGAACTTCAGGTGTGTTGGTCGTGCTGCCATGCCCTTGCTGCACGCGCCGACGTTCAGAATCGTGGGGAGTAGCAGAACGCCGCGCCGCCTTGCCCTCGCTGCCCGCTGCTTCTATCAATTGATCTGAGGGTTGGTGGCTGGGGGACTCATTTGAGGATGCAGAGAGGGTTGGTGCTCGGTTTTGCACAACAAGAAGGGAAGAGAAGGGGTTGGCACACCTGGAAGAAGCACCGAGCGAGGGTATAGGAGGAGTTGAAGAAGCTGCTGCTGCTCGACGTGTTGTGGCCGCTCCTCGCCAACCGCCCCTAGAGCTCCCACTGAGCGAGCTGGTTGCGTGTAGGATTCCAGCCGAGGCTCGAGGTTCGCGCCCCCGAGGTCTGCGCCTCGAGGTCAAGGCTGAGTAGACGGCGGCCAGCGGCGTTCCGGCACAGGGCGGCGGCATGCGGCGGCAACACGGCCATATGTGGGTAGGCGCAGATGGCGTCGGCGCTATTCATATCCAACTCCATCAAAGCTTGTCTTGTCGTATGATATACGAACTGTGAGGCTGGACGAAAAAATTCAGACCAAAAATATATTAAGACTTCTAGTTATCTTTACATTCACAGAGTTAGTTATAGGAGGCCATACAGAAAAAATGGTACCAAAAAAGAGGCGGAAATTTTGCCTCTTTATTATTAGGAAACATGTATAAACTCCAAAGAAAAATATTGTGCTCGTCTTTTTAATGTAATTTAGAGCTTTGCCGATTCCTCCTCATCCTCACCTGCTTTATTTGATTTATTGTAGTCGGTACAGATTGCTCTGGGTCGCTGCTACCTAGTTCAAGTCGTACACATTGGAGTTCCCTATCAAGCGTGTACATTTGTATCCTATTCATATCCAACTCCATCAAAGCTTGCCTTGTCGTATGATATACGGACTGTGAGGCTGGACGAAAAAATTCAGACCAAAAATATATTAGGACTTCTAGTTATCTTTACATTCACAGAGTTAGTTATAGGAGGTCATACCAAAAAAAATGGTACCAAAAAAGAGGCAGAAATTTTGCCTCTTTATTATTAGGTATAGATTATATTATTAGGTATGGATTAAGGGAGGTCAATAAACTTTATAAAAAATATTTTTTCTTTTCAAAAACTAACTAAATATGTTTTTCTATAATAAATATATATTTAAAATACTAAAAATCTGATTTAATGTTAGAAAGTTCATATAATGTTTTTAACTTAGAAAAATATAAAACCAGATTCATTTGTTTTTTTCTAAAACCATGCTCTAGCTTTTATTACTACGACTTGGTTAGAATTATTTAAATCTTATATGATCTCCTAAAATTTGAAAGGCTAACGCGAAACCAGGATGCAAACAGAGGCAAATCTTTATAAACTGCATGGTGAATCATTGCGTAATCCATCGTGCAAATTGCAAAGATGTTTCGTTAGCAGCAGCAGCAATGTCTGGCTTAACCAACTAGACCTCATGTATTTTATGAAATCATGCTCTATACTATGGAATATGGACGACCCTCCTCCCCGGGCCCCCTCTAAAAAATGTTTTTTTTTTTTGCAAACTCATTGTAATGACAAGTATTCATAGGTCGATCGAAGATGATCTCACCTCCTCTTCCTCCAGGAGTGCTACATGACCCACGCGGAGGACGACACCGATTCACGAAAATGCCATGGAGTCTACAATGATCATTCCGAGACACCCCCACTGCCGACAACAAGCACCGACAGTTTTTTTTATAATTTTTTTTAGTTTCTTTGAAATATATCCACACTCGATCTTCTCGTTTCTCTCTCCTTCCTAGCCCAATCCCCTTTGTTGCTTCCTTGGTTCTTGTGTAAGCCTGGTGTCATGCATGAGACCCAGAGCCCTTCTCTTTCAATCCTCACCACATGAGAATTTTACCTCTATATTATCTTTCAATCCTCACCACATGAGAATTTTACCTCTATATTATGGGTATGGACTTGGACACCACCACAAGACCTGCATAGGGAGCACCCTGAAGTCCAAGGATTGATCTGGTATAATAATGGATCTACCGAGAGCTGGAACTTCCAAGGGATCAGGCTATCTTGTAAATGTACAGTATAATCCGATAACAAAAGATTGGAACCGATGATAACATTCATTCAACTAGTGAGACACATTGATGTTGTACCGGTCCTTTTAAATGAAAAAAATACACAACAAATAAGAGAAAAGAAAATAACAAAAGATTGGAGCCGATGATTACTAATAATCTATATATTAATCTATAAATTATTAATTTTCTGCAAACAACTCTCGATTCCAACAAGGTGTGTATATGAAAGCCTGATCTATGGTATGATAAGTAGATTCAAGTTTGGCCTTTCCCAAATCCTGAATCTTTGAGGCATTAAAATAATATGCCACAACTCTGGAACCTAACAAATACAAGAAGAGAATCTCTTTATAAGGATGGAATCCAAACACCTCAATATCATCAATACACGCACCGGAGCGGCATTTTCCACGACCCATGCTGTCGCCATCAATGTCAAGAGCATTGTCTTCATCAGAATCCCAATCCAAACCATTATCCACCGTTGGCTCTTTGTTGTGGTAATAGTTACCATACTGTCGAACCCAAGGTCTATCAGTTGTGTTGTTATGATCACGCTTTCCAAAATCTAATATCTGCAGCAGGTCGACGCCATGCTTCGGTACCCACTCCGTCTTGCCACCCGATTCATTTAGGAACCAAACCTGGAGGCGAAGTTGACCATCGTCGACTAGAGCAAAATGTATCCTATTTTTGACTTTCCAAGATAGACCTTATCATGTCTACTCATCATCTCGTTGGTGCCGGCCGGCAGACTAATTATTTTATACTTATCGTTGGAAAGGCTTATTCTGCAATACAGAGAGAGACATTGCCAATTAATATATATATAGTAAATAAATAAGCATATCTCGAGTAGTATATATACTAGTATATAGTACTGTAAAAGAGAAGAGAGAAATAAATAAAAAAAGTAAACATAAAAATAGAAATAGAAAGAGATGAGTTTAATCAAGGAGCAATGCAATAATGCAAGTTGGCTACCCTACCGCATAATAAAATCACCATGCCAATAGGTGTAGAGTGCTCTGTTCAGGCATGCAGCATGCCAGTGTCCTGACCCCAAACAGGCAATGGTTGCTGCGGATCCTTCTTCGCAGGCAAATGGCCTCTCCTCCCATTTTGCGGTGCTAGATGAGTACACACCCATCATCAGCTGCTGCGTCGCGAGCACCTCAAAAGGATCTCGCATCGCGAGCACCTCGTAGCAGCAGTGTGGAGGAGGAGATAGAGCCGGGTCAAACACTAGGTATTTGAAGTGGTAGTCGTCCGACCCGGGCCCATCAGGCGAGGCCGCGGGCCGGTAAGGCGGCAAGCGCGCCCACTGCCTCGTCGCCGGGTTGACCACCTGATCGTGATCCTCGAGCAGGAGGAGGCCATTACAGCAATCCACGATGATGCGTTCGCACTGGTACTTGAGCTCGAGCCCCTCGTAGTACTCGAGCCTGCCGGCTATTCTACGCGCCATGGAGGGCCGTGCCAAGAACTCCGGCTCCTCCTCCGGCTCCCGCATCTTGACGAAGATGCCGCCCAGCTTGGTCGGGAGGAGGTCCGTCCGCAGGTCGCACCGCGCGTCGACGATGGCGCGCCACTCCCGGCACACGCTGCGCGACACGGCCAGCCCCCGCGGCGGCAGGCGGCGGAGGACGTCCGTGACCACGTCCTCAGGCAGCAGCTCCATCGATCGCTCAGAATCGATCTAGTCTTCTTCTTCTTCCGTGAGGGACGGCTGGCTAACTGAGGCGGCGGCGCTGGTTTGGGAACAGGCGGTTCGGTTCGGCATCGCCACGGCACTATAAAAGGGCCGTGCGATCCGCGTGTCCGCCTGGGACTCCGGACTCTCCACGATTTGCCCGCGGTACCTGTGGCTGCGGCTTCCCTGTCTCGTTTACGTGTCTCCGTCCGTGTCTCCATACACGTGGAGATCACTGGTGCCTTCCTCCAGTAGCTTGCCTCCACGGACTTCTTTTTGGAGAAATTTTAATATTCGGGATTCAATTCGGCTGCCTCCTAAGATTTAGGATTCAATTCATCTACATTTCAAAATATAGGACTGAGCATGCGAATTATTTCAAGATAAGGGATTTTGGCTATTTTCTCTTATTTTTTCTTTTTCTTTAATCTCTTCATCTTTTCCGGACACCTAAAAAGACCACGATACCCCTGAATCATGAAACCGTAACCGTCTCTTGAAAATTTGGTCGGTCAGTAAACAGAGCAGGCGCGCGTTGACATGCAAGAAAAGAATAGAAATGATGATGACCTTGGTAAACTCACGCCCACGGCACGTCGCCGACCAGCATCTGGTCTCCCTCGTCGTCCTCGTACACCAGCGTGTACTCGCCGCCGCCGTCGTTGAGGATCCCTGCCACCGCCTGCTGCTCCCCGCCTGATCCTGATGTTTGAGGTGGTGGCCGGTGAAGCAGAGATCGATTGTCCCGATTTCTCTCTTCGGTCGCGACTAAGAACAGCGTGCGGCCTCGGCCCGTGACACGGACGCCGCCCGGCCATCCGCCGGCCCTAGCCAAGCGCAAAGGTATATTCTGCTGAGTCAGGGATAGTTTAGTCCTTTTAGATGGTCTGGAGAGGTGGAAAGATTAAAGACAAAGTGAAAATGAGTGAAAATGTCTGAAATCCTAAATCTTGAAACAATTCGCATGTTCAGTCCTATATTTTGAAAGGTAGACGAATTAACTCTCAAATCTTGCGAGGCGCGTGAATTGAGTCCTAAATATTGAAATTTCTCCTTCTTTTTGTCCACAGCACTAGACGGAGACGTTTCTCGTCCCGTTAAGGTCCCGTGCGTTCTTTTCCCGTCGGCGATAGCTCCGGCGGAGATGCGCGAGGCTAGCAGGAAGCTCGATTGGGATGAGGCGAACATTGAAATCGGCGATGAGTAGCTTGATTTGGTGTGCAAATTTTCAATTCCGACTGCCGGATTTATATTGGGGTTTATTTAGGGATGCAGAATCTTGATTTGAGCTGATGGATCTCGATTTGGGTAGAGACGACATTGATTTTGATTTTTTGTCTCTTCGTCTGCTGCATTAGGACAAGCCACCATGGCTGGGAGATGTGAATTTGGGCATCAATCCGGTAGCATATTCGAGCTCGTCAGGATTCACATGGTGATGTCTTATGCATGTCCTATTTTTTCTTGCAAAAACATCATCCAACCTTTGGTGTTTTCGAATACAATGTCAGGATTCACATGGTGATGTCTTATGCATGTCCTATTTTTTCTTGCAAAAACATCATCCAACCTTTGGTGTTTTCGAATACAATATTAATGATAACAATAATAGTAAGACTTACGGTTTCTAACTTAATTGTTTTTTTATGACCAGACAAAAAATCGATTCCAGAGGACTTTGGCGACGATGTGGCGTCAGGCGCAGGCAGCGATGTGGTAGCACCTGCAGGCGGGAAGTTTATTTCTAACTAATTTCCTTAATTGTGGTATTAATGCCAAAAAAACACGCACCATGGGCTAACGGGGTCAAGAGATGGAAAATTCGTGAGGTGCCATCCTTCGGCAGGGAAGGCGTGGATGATGTCCACGTACGAGGAGATACCGATGGAGACATGCAAACGAGACAGATAAGTTGCACCCGCCTCGGCTTTCGACTTTGTAGCTCCACTCATCGACAATCCTGGTTGGGGCCCAACACCTTACATGAACGGTGGGGTCATTAAACTGTTGGACAAATCACCCATCACCATGCTCGTGCGCCACGCCGATGGTGGCTGGCAGATCCTCGCGCAGATAATTTTTTTTATTAATAACCCAATTAAATAAAAAATTTCAGAAACAACACTGTCTATTTTTTTTTGCAAAACTAACTATTTTGCAGCGCCGTCCCCAATGGCGCGGCAAATACGTTAGCCGCGCCATGCATGGCGGCGCGGCAAAAGCGCCACCGCCCAGCCACGCAGGCCCGCGTGGGCCCTACTCGTCAGTTTGCCGTGCCAGGCGGGCTGGTGCGGCTAGTGCGTTTGCCGCGCCAGACGGCCTGGCGTGGCCAACGGCTTTGCCGCGCCAGGCGGGTTGGCGCGGCAAAGCCGATCTAGATCTGGCCGCCGCGGCCAGCAGCAGCCTCCTCTTCATTCATCTCTTCTCCTCCCAAACCAATTCAATCAAATCCAATCCAATCCATTCCATTTCATCCCTCCTCTCTTCATCTCCCTCAATCGAACTTGTTCTCTCTGCACTAGAGGTATTTTGATCCATATTGTTGTTCTTTATCCATATTTGCAATGTAGGATTAAACCATATTTTGGTAAGTTAGGGTTTGTAGATAATATTTATTTTGAAAATGTCGTGACGTTAGTTGTTAATTAATGATAGATTTGTTCATGTATTAGACTTTTTGTATCTGTTTTGCTTAATATTTTGTTCAATTTGTGTACATTTTTTTTGTAATATTTGTTACGTCATTATGTAGATTTATAATTAATCATGAATGTATGTGTAGCGTTGACATATTTTTTATTGTTAGGATGTCGCGGCGTGGCAAAGCTAGCAAGGCAAGGTAAGATCGGTACATTGTTGATTTATTTGTCTGTTTTAATGAAGTAATTTTGTGTTATGTTCATTTGTTATTGTGTTGATGATTGTAGGCAGCCTCTCACGGGCAATGCCTATGCCCGTTTGTCATTGCCTAGCGGTGTTCCGGTGCCCATGTGCTACTGCGGCGATGATTGTAAGGTCGCAATATCTGATGAGGAGCACACATACGGTCAGTGGTATTGGATGTGTGAGAATTATGTCTTTGACCCTACACCTAAACAGATCCATATTGGACTGATGGTGAGAAGCCGATGGCTTGTTCTATACATGAATGACAAATCATTTATATTTTATTATCTAATTGACTTAGTCGTATTTTGCAGGAGCCTCCACCACTATGTGACTTCGAGCAGTGGATCGACACTGAGATGAAGCCGGAGGACAAGGAGCACGTAGAGAGGATGAAAAAGTGGGCTGCGGAGGACAAGGAGCGTTTGGAGAAGAGACGCAAAGAAGAGGCAGCACAAAAGCAGCATGAGGAAGAGGCAAGACTGAGGGATGCAGCTAAGCGTAGGGGGAGAGGGAGAAGAGGCTTGAGCGTGTGCGTCGTGCCAAGGCTGCCATGGAGCAGGATCCGGATGCTGTGAGGAAGGGAAAGTGGCCTCGTTGCACTCAGTAGTGTGGTAGGTTAAGTAGTCATTATTGAGTAATGAACATTGTTGTCATTTGCTGGACTTGTTAGTGTATTGTACTGTTGGTTTGTACTTCGGTGTACCGTTTATTTCGGATCCTCGATTATGTAGTCTTTTACTGCACTTTGTTTGACTTTTTCATATGTTGTTGGATTGTTTGCGGTAGTTCATGTGTTATCGATTTATTCTGGGATAAAGTACGAGAAATAGAATAGAGCAAACAAGTACACGAACAACAAACTAGTACATGACATGTGAGGACCTCTTACCGTAACTTGGTTAAAAGGTCCTAGACTAATCCTAACATGCCTTAGGTAATTGATAGGCACAACACAACACACACATAGTGGTCTAAGTAGTCTAGAAGCCGTCCCACATAGCAAACTGAGTAGACCCTTCTCCGTAATAGCCTCCCATTGCGGGTGGTGGTGGTGGTGGCGGTGGTGGCGGCGGTGGTGGAGGCCCCTTGTTCTTGTGATGCGGGCAGTTGCAATATGAATCAAGGCATATTGCTTCATCTGAACCGTCTGCTTCGCTGTCGTCGTCATCATAGTCCTTGAGCATGCTTTTAACTTCTCTTTTAAGATCGTCGATACGACGCTGCAGATAATAGATGTATTCCCGATGCGGCCATATTGGAGGAGGATCCACCCATCTGGTGAAGCCGCAGTTTTCTTCGGAAATAGAAGACTGACATTCACAAAATGACTAAGTATTAGCAAACATGAGAGGCATAGCAACAACAATTAAATAAAGTTACCCATGCTCGCGGGCATTTGAAGAAACGTCGGCCTGCCTCCAAGTCGTCGTGGAGCATCTGCACCAAACAGTCCTCACCATGGCGACATTTTGGCCAGTCCTCTAAGCGGTTATCGTATCCCCTAAGAGGACGGTCCCGGCTGAAATCCTTTTTGCTCTCAACGGGAAACTCATATAGTGCCTCTAAGAAGGAATCAGGACCGAGAGAGCCCTCCCACACAATGGGAGGTCCCTTCCTCCCACCCTTTCCTCTCCCGCCTTTGGACGAACCTCCAGACATCTCTACTACGAACCTCGCAAGCTCTGCTGAAGTTGTTGAATATTCAAGGCGTTGAAGGGTTTATATAGGCGGAGCCCTGGTTTTGAACTTGTGAATTATCTCAACTGCATTGTGAGTGTGTAGTTATTGCAACTGAAAAGGCTATTCGCTGAAAAATCTAATCACTGAAAAGCCTATCTACTAAAAAGCCTATCTACTGAAAAGCCTATGCACTGAAAAGCCTATGTACTGAAAAGCCTATATACTGAAAAGTCTATGGAAATCAAAACTGCAGAGCACTTATGAGGACAGGACACCACACTGAAAAGGATGTGCAACAAGATGTCAGCTTTTGCCGCGCCAACCCTGGGGGCGCGGCTGATGCTTTTGCCGCGCCAGGCGGGATGGCGCGGCCAATGCATTTGCCGCGCCACCCCGCCTGGCGCGGCAAAAGCGTCAGCCGCGCCCCAGGGTTGGCGCGGCAACACAAACAATAGTGTTTGATCGAATGTGTTGTCTCTGTTCGATCGAATGTGTTTTTTCCGTTTTTCCTGTCTTTTTCCGCAAAAGCAATAACAAGGAACCAAACATTGACACAATTTGAATAAATGAAAACGTAATAGCGGTCATAAAAAAACAAAGTGGCTCAGGCTCCACGAAGTACATAATAGGGTTCTCAAACAAGTTATCTAACAAATACGTCACTTATCCATATAGTCTAACACTAAGCCTAGCTAGGTGTGTACGGCTGATGAGGCCGCCTCCGACGCTTCGGCTGCGATAGGTCCATGTTCGGCGTGAACGTGACGTCCGTGCGGTCTCGGGCGCGTGGTTGCCGGCGTGGTGACCCTTGCGTCTGACTAGGTCCCTGCAACATTCAAAATAAATGTTAGCAAACAACTTAAATATATCTGACGAACTTAAATGTATAGCGGTCAACTTATGTACCTGCACGTCCTCCTGAGTAGGTAGTGGAGCTCCACCTAGCTGTGAGTACCCCAGCTCCTGTGCTGCGCCCTGCTCTGGCCAATGCTGCCAGCCAGGGCCGGTGTAGTAGCCACTAGGGTAGTCGTAAAGCACCAGGTACCTGCCACGCCGTGTCGTCCAGGCCACCTCTGGAGGAGGACCCTCCAACGTAGTGCGAGCTATGGCCGAGGGCCATGTAGCCTGCACTAGCCGTGTAGGGTGGTGTCGGGCGCTCGACGTACTGCTCCTCGTCCTCCTCCTCCCCCTCCTCCTCGGGCTGCTCCTCTGCAGTGGGGCCCTTTCCGCGTGGATCCGTAGAAGTGCCTCCCCCCCGGGCGTCGGACGACGCTGCTGCTGCTGGGACAGTGTCGGACACCAAAGGGCTCGATGGCTGAGGAAGGATAGGTGGGGCCCACGCTGTGTCCATGCACCCAAGCTTCTGAGCAAGCTTCCTGCAGCCCTTCCTGATTTTCTGCAAATAAGAAAATAATAATAATATATATTAGTACAGTTTATGACTTCTTAAGATTTACAAGTGCGGTTCGAATGTGTTATGATACCTGTAGAAAAGCCTGTACCGGGCCGTGGTCCCCAGTAGAGCTGGTGTGGTGTATAAGCTGCGCTGCCTCGTCGGAGTACCGAGACAGCTGCGACGCCTGCCGACACAAGACCAGGGGGTAAGTGCACCAAGTACAGAAACACAAACAATAGTTGAAGGGCATGATATATTACCACGTAGCTTTGTAGAGGGGCTCTGTCAGGCTGAGTCGATGCCCTAGTGGTAGCATCGTACGGGTCCTCGTCGTCGTCCAACTCGTCCTCAGCGGTGGCCTCGTAGTACGGTGGCTTAATGTGCAACCTGGTGCTCCGGTGCAGCCACTGTAGGTACTGGTCGAAGATGCCCTGGTCGTACGGCTCGCCGTCGTCAACGTCCTGCTGGTACCTGTTTGTTCAACTCAGGACATGATCGGCGTGCTCCGCGCGCCAATCAACAGGATTCTTCCGTCTGCTTTGGCGCTTCACCCTGCATTGCAAAGGAAACCCATCTGTTAGAGCATAAGATAGAATTTACTAGAGTAATTGAACAACACTGTGGAGGATACTTACTTGTGCAACCTCTGATCCGTGCTAATCAGAGGTGGAGGAAACTCCTGTCGTAGGTCGAACTGACGCATCACCCTGATGGGCAAGTGCATCTCGACCACGTAGAAGCAGATAAGAGGGACGGTGCAACGCCAATCTACACGGTCCAGCTCCGTGGCGGGGTCGAACACGTTGTCGTACAGGTCCCAGGGGTCCCAACTGACCTATTTGTAATGAACAAACATAGTTAGTCATGTTCCTTTTTCAATATAAAAAATTGAACTCATTCCAGAATTACCTGGTACTGTGTCATGACGTCTAGCAAGTCCGTGTACAGGTGGTAGCGGCGCTGGGGGTTGCCTCTAACTGCCTCTGCCGTGGACCAGACAAACAGAGCAGTGGGTTGGGTGTCCAGGTGCCTCCACACCTGCATTCCAATTTGAATCAGTTAAATGACTGTAAATTTGTAAAAGCACACGCACGCAAGAGGTATGTACTTACCGCGTCCTCTCGTACACGGGGACGACCCACAGGCAGCCGCTGCCAGGCCCAAACCTGGAGCAGGGGCAGGCACCCTCCCAAGCTAGAGGAGGCCTGCATCCGCCGGCACCCCTCGCACAGCTGTCTGTACAGCCATGCTAGAACTGCGCTCCCCCAGCTGTAGCCGGCGATGTTCTCCCACGACTGTGCGAGGATGGGGACGAACATCCAGCTGATCGTGTTCCCCGATGAGTCGGGAAACAGGAACGCCCCAATAAAGTGCCACAACCACACTCTGGCATACCTCTCGACTACCTGTGGGTCAGCGTTGGGGGGCAATACGAAAAGTGCTCGGTGATCCACGACGAAGGCACCCCAGTAGTCTTCCTGTTTGTTTTAAAAAAGTAAAAATTAGGAAATGATAGTAGCAATCGTATGCAACTAAATTAGAAAAAAATTTAGCTTACTTGTTCCTCTTAGCGTCTGCGTCGTCGGGGGGCCTACGGCCACAGAACTGGTGGACGGTGTCCATCCACGTGTCGGTGTCAAGAATCCCCGTCACGGGGAGGCCGCCCAGGCGTAGACCAAAAATCTTGGCCACGTCCTGTAACGTCACGGTCATCTCCCCACAGGCTAGGTGGAAGGTGTGCGTCTCGGGACGCCACCTGTCCGCCAGCGCGGTGAGGAGCGCGGGGTCGAGCTGCAACACCACGTCGTTGGCAACGCGGGCTAGCACCAAGAAGCCCGCGCGCCGTAGGAAGGGTGCGTAGCGCTCGTCCCACCGGTGCCATAGGTGGGTGCGCGGCCTCAGCAACGACAACCTCTCCGGAGGGGCGTAGTCGGTGAGCCTGTGCGCCCGGTGCTCGCCGTCGTAGAACGGCTCAAGGAGAGGGTACGCCGGAGGGTTCGCCATTCTGTTTAAACAAAACATGGTAACAGGTTAGTACAACGTCAAAAATAATAAAGCATTAAAACAAATGAAAGACATATGTACAATAATAGCAAAAGCATTCAAATTAATTAATATAAGTGAAGATAAAAATAATAAAGCATTAAAACAAATGAAGACATATGTACACCTGTTGTGTTTGTCTACGATGGAAGGCTGCATTTTGCCCTAGCATGTGGCAAACAGAGCATAGGTTCGTGCTCGGTGTCTGGTCGAAGTCCCCCCCCGCCATACCTATCCATATTGTCCATGTCACCCTTTAGTCTCTTCTTCCTCCTCCTACCCTTACCTAACTTCAGCAGCTCAGGATCAGGCATGAAGTCTCTACCCAAGTATGGAGGCCATTGAGTGGGATCAAGGTAAGGCTCGAAGCTGCTCTGCCATATTGCGACGGTGTTGCTCCGGCGATAGTACTCGGACATATATGGTATGGCCTTGTAGTTATATCCGCGCGCTCTACAGGACGCAATCATGTGAGAGCAAGGGGCATGCATTATCTGCGACACGTTACAACTGCATTCCACTCTTTCAAGATCGATCCGATAGTTGCGACCACCATAACGTTCCCCGCCCATGGTAGTTCCACCCTTTGCTCGAACATTATAGATTTGTCTGGTTGGTCCATAAGCCTCACAAGTTAGCTGCGTTGCCCAGATCTCATTTTCCTGAATGTGCTCCTTTCCCGCCTTTCCAAATTCACCATCCGTTTGTAGGTTGTCTTGAGCAATGGACCACCTTTTCATGAAGTACTCGTTGGTCTTGTGAAACGAGTACTCAACGATTCCAGAAACGGGCAAGGCTCTAACACCGGTGAATACCTTGTTGGAAGACTCCGATGAGTTGGTGGTCATTATGCCGAACCGGAAACCGCCCTCATCGTAAGGAAGCGCCCACTTCTCCTTGTGTTCCATCTGTCTCTCGATCCAGGCCCTGGCAGCACTGTTTAACATTTTGTCCAACTCTTCCATTGTTTCTTTGAATTTGTGCTCAGTTTTAACACAACATAGCTCTTTCACCTTGGCACAAACCTCCTTTTTTCTCTGCCGACGCCAGAAATTGGCGGCAAAGTGACGCATGCACCATCTGTGCACTAGAGGAGGACAACCCTCTATCTCCTCCTCTGCGGCACGAAGCAACCCAACATGACGGTCCGAAATCAAACATATTGTCCGAGAAGGCCCTAACACTTGTATCCGTAGCAGGGCCATGAACCAAGACCAAGACTCAACGTTCTCCCCCTCAGCCAAGGCGAAAGCAATTGGAACTATCTGGTCCTCGGGATCAACAGCCGCCGCCATCATCAACACACCCCTGTACGCTCCGGTCAAGAAAGTACCATCCACAAGTATGACTGGACGACAGTACTGATACGCATGCTCTGTTTGTGCAAAAGACCAAAATACACGCTGAAGCACATGTGTAACCTTGTCGGTGTTGCAGTCTATATACTGCCCATTGGTGTGTGGAAACCATTTAAGGCCAGGGTTATAGTATGCCATTGCACACAAAATCCGAGGAATCCTGTTGTACGCTTCATCCCAACCACCCCAACGAATTGCAAGGGCGATCTGCTTCGCACGCCACGCCTTTCCATAAGTCACCTTATAGCCTGTGAATCCAAATATGGAGATAAGCAATTGTGAAACAGATACGTCGGCGTCATCATCAACAAATGCCAAAATGCGTCGTGCAAGGTATCTTGCCGTTAATTGGGGATGTTTTTCTTGTCCCTTATTTGTAAAACAGGTATGCGGTTGTACTACTTTACTGATCCTCCACTTGTCATCAGTTATCTTGCGAGCATTCAGCCTCCACGGACAACCAAGACTCAAACACTTGACGTGGTACCTCAAACTAATATCAGAATGGCTGACCGTGTACGGTCGATGATGATGCACAGCATAGTTCTCAAGGAAAAGCTTCAGCTCAGTCATAGTGTTGAAAATCATACCCTTCTGAAGAATCCAATCTGTATGGTTATGCAGTGTTTGCTTGCACAGATTCAATCCAGTATCACAAACTGCCTGGTCCACCATACTGACATCCCTATAAATTGGAACGCCTCTAAACTGCATGTTAACCGACCTCAATTGCTGCAGCTCTGTCTCAGTCAAAGGATCGGGCGCAACATAATACCTCGCTTCGCTCAAACGCCGCCACGCATCAAAATATGTATGATCCTGTGACTAGTCTCCCTGGAGGATGCATATTCTGAGGAACCGGTTGTGGCATAGCATGAACCAGTTGTGGAATACCACGAACCGGGTCAGGTATAGCAGAAATATAACTGTCCTCTTCTTCGTCATAATCTGAATCATCATCAGAATCATAGTTTTCATCAAACAATTGTGCCTCCTGCTCCTCCTGCTCCTGCCGCTCTAGGTCGGCCACATCAAAATCATTGTTTATTTGACCGACGTCAGCGTGGACATTTTCAGATGGATACACCGTCTCCTGCGTGGGGTGACCATCAACGTCCATACTCATCGGAGTTGCATCGTCATCATCCCCTACCTCCTGTGCTTCACCTTTGTTGCCATCATTGGACGCCTCTGCCTGCTTCCTCCAACCATCCTCTACCACGATCTCAGCCATGGTCGAATTGGATGCCATAACGATCATCTGGTATTTTCCCCAGTCAGCCTGGTTGCGCAAGGGCATCAACGCATAGTTCGCCCTAATCTTGCCACTGTCAAATCTCCCTTTCAACGAGAAATCACCATCAAACTTCTCCTTCAGACGCAACATAAGCTCCGTAAAAGGAGGACGCTCATCAAATACTTCGAGTTCTTGTTCCATGTTATCATCAAACAACCCATCTCGTTTACTAACTGTGCCTCCATAAAACAATCTGAATACAGTGTCCATCTACAAAGTCAATAGTGGAACTAAGGTCAAGTGATTGTCTTCTCAAAAGTAAAGAATGGCGTAACTACTTACTAAGTTGGCTTCACTAACGTGTGTTCAGTAATATTTCGACATACCCTAACTAAATACCCTAAAACCCTAACTAACTTATCTTTACTAACAACCCATGTCACTAAGTAACTAACATAACCTAAATCACTAAACTAACTAAGTCCCTAACTACCTAACCCTAAGTCACTAACTACCTAACCCTAAGTCACTCACTACCTAACCCTAAGTCACTAACTACCTAACCCTAACTCACTAAACTAACCTATTTCACTAACCCTAAGTCACTAACTAACCCTAACTTATTAAACTACCTAACCTAACTCACTAACTAACATTTTGCTAACTAAATAACTAACTAACTTTGCAAAAAAATAAAAACTAAAATGAACTAACAAACAAACCTGAGATTTGTGTGCTTGAGCTGGGGAGAGCGAACGGGGGGAGGGAGCCGGCCGCCGGCGAGCTCCACTGGACGCCGGCGAGCACCACTGGCCGCCGGCGAGCTGCCCTGTCCGGCCGGTTGGAGGGCGGGGTGCTCGGGCAGGCGGAGGGGGAGACGGGCGGCCGAGGCAGGGACGTCGGCGGGCGACGGGACGGCGGCGGCGGGACGGGCGGGCGGGCGGGCGAGGAAGGAGGAAGGAGGAAGAAAGCGGTGCGCCCAGATCTAGATCGGCTTTGCCGCGCCAACCCGCCTGGCGCGGCAAAGCCATTGGCCGCGCCAGGCCGCCTGGCGCGGCAAACGCACTAGCCGCGCCAGCCCGCCTGGCACGGCAAACTGACGAGTGGGGGCGCATTTATTGTTTAACTGAAGCATCAAAATTTCTAATTGCATATCATCGTTATGCCCATCAGGTCTCCATAAAAAAATATTTGAGGAGGAAGAGACTGGGGTGGGTGGTGGGTGAGGTGGCGGTGGCCTCACTCCCCATGACCAACGGCGGTGCTGCCCATCTCCCCTCGACCGACGATGGCCCTGCTCGGTGCGACCATGGTGGCATCATCGACCATGTGGCGCCCTTCCTCTTCCCTTCCTGTGACTATGATGGCATCATGTGGAGATATGCTGCAGATTATTATTACTCATCGCACATTTACTATTTGCACTTAAATGTTATTTGTAGCTTTATTATCTGAATGTTGGTTGAGTGGCATGAGCTCTCTGTGCATTTAGTTCAATCGTTTTGGTAGCAAGGACATGAGGAGCTTGATGCATCCAGCTTGCGGGAACATGAAGAATTCACAAAGGTGAAAGATATGGTGAAGATCAAACTTGGGAGATATGAGATAGATACACGGTATTTCTCTACTTCTCCACCAGACTACAATGACCGCTCAAAGCCGTTTTTTTTGTGAATTTCGCCTTGTCTGCATTTGTCCATGTTTGTGAATAGTCATTTCTAGACAAATATACTATGTTCCTATTTGGTATTCACTCAAATGTCATTCAGAAAAAATATCATGATCCACCATTGTGCAAAGTGAGGACAGTCCCTGGGCAACTCTATTTATATTTTTGTTGTAGCAGGCGCTCACATTTTAGCATCTGTTTACAGGTTTTCTACAGGAGCACGAGGAGTCCCCACCACTGCCTCTACAAACGTTAGTCGAGCGAGTAGCCTCTTCAATGGTTCAATGAAGTCAGTCCGACGAATTCTTTTCTCTTCACACTCCGTTGATCCATCATCTATGTGTTTGTTTGTCGATCATCTCTTAGTGATGTTCTCTTTGTTCCATGATACCAATCAAGGAGAATAGTCACCCACAAAGAGGTCAACCTGCCACCATCTGGACCACGATTGATAGAAGTTCTATGCATCAACCTCTGCGGCCAGAAGATATTCTAATTTTCTTTCAAATTATTATTGTCAATACTATAGGTGTGGCTAGGAAAACAATCATCCACAAATAGGACAATAGTTCACACTAACTGATAGTTCAATACTATATGCGATTCTGTTCGTTTGTATTTTAATTTTATTTTGGTTGCTACAGCATTGTGCTTCATTAAATGTCACTTTAATATTGATATTTAATTTCACAGTATTGTTATTATATCATGTGATTTATGTCTTTTTATTATAAAAGTTTAATTGTCCCGTAGCAGCGCACGGGCACGCTACCTAGTACTTTTTTGGAAGTATTTTTCAATACAAATCTATTCATATAATTTTTGTATTTACAAATTTAGAAACTTAATAATAATTGATGATTTATATTTTTAATATTTGATTCAAAATTTGTCTAAAACAATAACTAATACTCATAGAGACATAGTATAAGTATGAAAAGAGTAGTAAAAATAGTTTATTGGAAAAGACATAGTAGACTCATAGAGAACGAACTAGTAGTACCGTGCAAGCTAGCCGTTGGTTTTTGTTTACTCCGTACTCTATAGGAGTAGTCGTAGATTTTATTGCATTTTTTAGAGGCACGACGACGAGGAGAGAAGAAAGGGCGGCCAGGACCCAGCCCCGAGGTCGTTTGTCCTGTCCGGTTGCACCTGACCTGACCTCGGGCCCTCGGGGGCCGGGCAAAAGCCTGCGGGGGCGCAGCGGAACACTGTACTCGCGTAACAGCCAACAGGCAACTCGCCCTGGCCCTCTGGCTCTGGGCGGCCATTACTGCGCCGATCAATCCACATGCACGGCAAGCGGTACAGAATCCTCCTCGGCGCGGGCGCGCGGCAAAAGGCAAAAGCCTTGTATATTTTCTGAAAAGTAAAAAAAAGGCAAAATCCTTTTTTTCGTTCGAAAAAAATAAAAGGCAAATGTCTTTTTTTTTAGAAAAAACAAAAATTCAAAGTCCTTTTTTCGTTCGGAAAAAAAAAGTAAAAAAGGCAAAAGCCCTTTTTTTTGAATTTTGAGCTGAAGAGATCCTGGTGCAAAAGCTAAACAGAGCTGCACCGGCACGCCTAGCTCCTTTTTTTCGCGTCGCTTGGCAGCTTCCGTGGAACGTCGGGTTCCGCGATTGCATGCAGCGCTGATCGCGGCGTGGACGGGTCCGGCAGACGCCTGGCGGTTGCACCCCGCTGCGTTGGTGGCAGACAAGCAATCAGACCGTGGCAGTGGCATCTACTGTAGTACTTCTTGTTCCAAATCCTCCTCGATCGTCCAACCGAAGCCTCTCTTGGTCTTTGGCCTTTCAGCCCAACAGTTTGTTGGGGGAGAAAAATTGTTACTCCTATGTGCCATTGAAATCTATATTCTGCCATTGAAAATTATGGTTTCTCTTCTAATGTCATTGGTTTGTTTTGTTTCTCTGTTAGTATTTGTCATTACCGTCCAGCAATTTGACTACACGTACCTAAAGAGCAAGGCTGGTATGATACAGTCAAACCATTTATTCAACGTGCAAGGTGACTACCGGCAAGGCGATCATGCGGGACCCCGTGCGTGGGTCGGGCTCGGGCATGACGCGGACGCCGTGCCCTGACGAGCCATGCGTTCTCGTTTACAGTAAGTTGCTCGTTTTCTTCCCGTGTAGCACAAACAACTGAGGTCGTTTGGATTAGGGATATCAGAATCATCCAGAAAGCAAGTAAGGCAACAAACACAGGAGCGAGGATAGGTGCACAAAAATCAATGGATGTATTTGCTTCAACTTATTAGCCGGTTTATCATCCGTACTACGGCTACGGTTTATTATCTCACGTAATATTATTAAAATAGTGAAAATCAAAATATAAGTTCAAAAAGTGTAGTTGATGCACATATAGTGATATAGAGAAGGCATAAAACAACAATGTGACCTTGCTTTGCTTGTGGGCTGCGCGACAGCATGCACTAGGCTGCAGCAGGTCTGGCAAATATGCGTGCATGCACCTTTGAACGTCTATCGTGGCATGCGGCGACGCTGCATATGTGGTCGTGCACTTGGCAGTTGTTGTGCTCTTGGCTCGACGCGGCAACAGGCCGTGGCGCTGCGCGACAGGATCGCAGAGAAACTTGGGTGCGCGCGCCTCGGCACAGCGAGCTATGGGCATGCAGCCCGCAGGCGAGGGCACGAATGCAACGGACGGCGCTCGAATGCAACAGTTGCCGGGATTTTCTCCCTTTTCCCGGCGGCGTGCACGTACACGGTGGCACGTACACGAATGCAAAAATCAGATCACCGAGAGGCGGCGAGACGGAAACGGAGCAAAGGCTGCATTGGCGGCAACTGAGCGCGCCAACGGCAACGCATACGGTACGAGCGAGCGGTCGAGCAGCAGATGATGATGGGGCAAAGTGCAAGGATCCTGTGGGTTCTGGGCCCCTCTCTGGCTGGCGCGTCCAACGGAACAGAGGCATCTTTGCATGTCCATCCATGCCCGCGGTGCGGTACCACTCCTTGACCCTGGATCCGGGGGCTAGAGTTAGTTTGAGCTATTTGGAGCTCAACTAGCCCTAAAGTATCCAAACATGAGGGCTAGTTTGAGCTAGTTGCATCTAACTCATCCAAAAAAACTATCCCCACCAAGAGGTGATTATTTGGGCTAGTTCTAGTTGGGACCACTACAAAAGTGATTTCTCTCTCTACCTTCATCCTACCAAATGATTGAAAAAGTATATTTATTGTCAATTTAACCTTTTCATACAAACACCACAAAAGCTAGAGTTAGTTTAGGGCTAGTTTAGAGTTAGAAAATAGCTCTAGCTCTAGCTGAGTTAGAGGGATCCAAACAGGGCCCTTCTTCTATCTTTGCAAAGACTGCTGCAGCTGTATTCAAAATTAATGTAAATTGGAAAAGGTACCACTGCCTTTTCCTTTCTTCTTTTTTTTTTTGTGAATTGCCTTTTCGTTTCTTCTGATCCTGTCAGCTAGCCTCCAAATTTCCTCTGCACCGGAGACTGGACGGCATTCGTTCGTGTATATACAGACAAAAAAAAGGGTGGGATCGGACGGAGGCGGAGCCGCGCGCGCCCGCACTCGGCAGGCGGTGGCATGCAGCGGGGGCCCTTAGGGCTTAGCTGGAGCCTGCCGTGGAAGGCGGAGGCCACGGCCAGGACCCACCGCTGGCTGTGCTGCACCTCTGCTGTCGTGTACTCCCTCCGTCCCTTTTTATCTGTCGTCCGGAAAACGTGTCTGGGAGCGAAACACAGATTTCGAGACAGTTATTTAGGGACGGGGAGTACACGGAAGGCTGGAGTACATGATTAATGATTCGGCTTGGGCGCTTGGCTCTATCTACTGGTCTCTGATCTGTTTTTGTGATGGATGGATGGATGGATGGATCAGAGAGCCGAGCGAGCTGGGCCTTGTCAATCTGCCTGCATTCCTGGTCCCCTGGCGGGCACTTGCAGGGGAGGTGGCGGCCCCAATGCAAACGCCCTGGCGCCGCGCCGGAACGGGGCAACTTGCACGCCTTTTCGCTTTTCAGAACGCGGTCGAATGGCCGTCCGTCCTCTTCCAGCGTGTTTGGGTTGATGGACCTACCAATCCAGAATCATCCGAAGTTCCGAACCAATCCTCTTCCAGCTTTTTTGTTTGGTTTGGATCACGCACAGGTTAAACTGATTTGTTCCTCTGCATAGTAAATTCATCGTAAATGGATTGATTCACCGTAAATTCGTCGGACGACGCGGCTCACTTACGATGGATAAACTGGTTCTGCATGCTGTGGTTCTGCAATCCAAACAGTGCACTGCGAAGGGGAAGAGAAGCCACCCGGTCCACCGCAGGCGCCACGACGGAGAATTCTGCATTCTCTCTGTGTGTTCTTTTTTAAAAGCAAGGAAATGACCGTTCTGCAGGTCTACACGCCGACCCATGCAAAAGAAGCCTGGGATCCCTGGAAAAGCCAAAAAAGAAACACAACACTTTTTGCGAATTCTTTTTCGTGCAAGGCGGCGACAGCACTGCAACACCCGCGGGTACGCAATGTGGCTGACATGCGGGCCCGCGCAGGCACCAAGTCAGTGACCCATGTTTATCTGGGGGGTATGTACATGTACCTGGCTCGCGAACGGTGCCCCCTACACAACTATCCTGATCTTTGAATCTTTGATACAGTGGCAAAACCCAGGTATTGCCCCTTCTATATAACGACATACAGTGGCGAAGCCCGGCTTTCCCAACTCAAGAACCCAGTTCTCTCGGCGCCTCGCCTACCCCGTCCAGCCAGCATGGGTCTCCTGCTCGTCGTCGTGCTCCTAGGGCTGCGCGCCGGATACGCGGCGGCCTCCACTGGCGCAGCTACCGTCTGCGACGCGGCCAACCTCGCGAGCCAGGTCGCCGCGACATGCGCGGCTGGGGTTCCGACGCCGGCGTGCTGTGAGCCGCTGGTGGCTTCCGTCGACCTGGGCGGCGGAGGCGACTGCCTCTGCCACGTGGCGCACGAGGTTCCGGTTCTCCACGCCGGCCTCAACACATCTCTACTCGTAGCTCTCCACTCCGCCTGCGGTGGTGCTCCGGCCATCGTGTCTGCCTGCCATGACACCAAAGGTGATGCTTTCTTCGTTTCCATCGGCTCAGTCGAAATGGTCGTTATGCTTTCCCGGCGTCCTGGGTCCTGATTCTGACTCTTGGATGCAGCTGTGGCACTGGCACCACCCTCCGGCGGCGTCCACACGGAGCGCTCCTCTCTTGCGGCAGTGCCCGCGCCCCCTTCATCGGGTCACTGTGGTCACCTTCTTCGTCTTCTGTGTGGATCTTCGTATGGGCGTGCTGTTTCTGTTTTTGGCGCTGTTCTTGCGTACCTATTTGCCTAGGTGCTCCTGCTGTTTTTGACACATCCGGTCGTTCTCCCACGCATTCATGCTCATATCGATGTCCCCTTCTCTTCTATGGCCGCTGTGCATGTTGTTGGGGCTAGAGGGTGGTTGTTAATCCCGAATCTGCATTTACTTTTGGAAGGTGAGTGGCATTGCAACTCGAAATCGCTTGGACGTCTGATTAACACGGAGTGCGTGGACGTTGACGAGGAGGTGAGTGCCAAGTGCTGCGAGGGTGTAGTAGCAGCCGGGGACACCAAGGGCTGTTTGTGTGAAGTAATGAATGACACAGCTATGCTAAGTAGCAGCTCTTTGGAAGCTGAGCACATTCTCAATCTGTACGTGAGATGCGATGGCCTCCGTCCCCTCAATGGGCAAAGTGATTGCTTGGGTGAGCATCTGCGTACTTCTGTTTGCGTGCTCCATTATTTCTTCTTCTATTTTGTTTGTTTACTGGTACTTCTGTTTGCGTGCTTTATTTTTTATTCTACTATTTCATTTACTTACTGGAGACAATTCGAACCTTTCAGAGGTCCAGGAGAAGGAGGGTAATCATGCTCCGGTGCCCCCCCAGTACCCCCAGCATCATGGACGAGGAATACAGCTGGGCTCACCGAGCGTTCAACGTAGATTTGACCAATATGGTCCTTGAGGCTGTTAGCCTCATCGGCCTTGTTGGTTACAATCTCTACAGTTGCTACCGCTCGTATCGAAAGAAGAAAAACGCTGGTAAATAAAACTGACCGGACACATCTTCTGATATTACATTGGTTCTGTTAACCATTAAAATTGCACTATACTGTGTTTTCTTGTCCTATATGCAGCGAAGGAGGCAAGAATGGAGATCAGCATGTCGAAGCTGCATGCAGACCTCCGCAGAGAGATCCAAGGAGACCTGGATTCCGTAATGCGTGCAGCTCTGCAAGACGTTCTTAATGGTGAGAGACCAACTAATGTCGTCCGCAATCTTCTTTCTACCAAGATGGATGCCCAGCCGATATCAGAGGACGATATCAAATCGGAGGAAGATGACGACCTTCGCAGGAAGAATGTGAAGAAGCCCGAGGCCAGCACCAGCTAGATGTTTGGCATTCCACTCAATTGATGCTACCGAAACCTAGATGAATAATTGCTTTATTGTGTTTCTTAATGGATGGATCATTTAGTTGTCATATGCATTATTGTATTTCTTTGAACTAGAAGGTCTTCATTTCTTATGAATGAATGATTTAGTTGGCATATGCAAATCAAAGCTTTTCTCATGAATGAATCGTTGATCATTTAGTTGGCATATGCAAATCAAAGCAAATCAGGCAGTGCTGTTTGCCAGCCTCGCGCCCTTTTTTGACGCCAATAGGTACCGCGGGCAAATCGTGGAGAGTCCGGAGTCCCAGGCGGACACGCGGATCGCACGGCCCTTTTATAGTGCCGTGGCGATGCCGAACCGAACCGCCTGTTCCCAAACCAGCGCCGCCGCCTCAGTTAGCCAGCCGCCCCTCACGGAAGAAGAAGAAGACTAGATCGATTCTGAGCGATCGATGGAGCTGCTGCCTGAGGACGTGGTCACGGACGTCCTCCGCCGCCTGCCGCCGCGGGGGCTGGCCGTGTCGCGCAGCGTGTGCCGGGAGTGGCGCGCCATCGTCGACGCGCGGTGCGACCTGCGGACGGACCTCCTCCCGACCAAGCTGGGCGGCATCTTCGTCAAGATGCAGGAGCCGGATGAGGAACCGGAGTTCTTGGCGCGGCCCTCCATGGCGCGTAGAATAGCCGGCAGGCTCGAGTTCAAGTACAAGTACGAACACATCATCTTGGATTGCTGTAATGGCCTCCTCCTGCTCGAGGATCACGATCAGGTGATCAACCCGGCGACAAGGCAGTGGGCGCGCTTGCCGCCTTACCGGCCGGCGGCGGCCTCGCCTGATGGGCCCGGGTCGGACGACTACCACTTCAAATACCTAGTGTTTGACCCGGCTCTATCTCCTCCTCCACACTGCTGCTACGAGGTGCTCGCGATGCGAGATCCTTTTGAGGTGCTCGCGACGCAGCAGCTGATGATGGGTGTGTACTCATCTAGCACCGCAAAATGGGAGGAGAGGTCATTTGCCTGCGAAGAAGGATCCGCAACAACCATTGCCTGTTTGGGGTCAGGACACTGCCATGCTGCATGCCTGAACAGAGCACTCTACACCTATTGGCATGGTGATTTTATTATGCGGTAGGGTAGCCAACTTGCATTATTGCATTGCTCCTTGATTAAACTCATCTCTTTCTATTTCTATTTTTATGTTTACCTTTTTTTTATTTATTTCTCTCTTCTCTTTTTACTATATATAGTATATATACTACTCGAGATATGCTTATTTATTTACTATATATATATTAATTGGCAATGTCTCTCTCTGTATTGCAGAATAAGCCTTTCCAACGATAAGTATAAAATAATTAGTCTGCCGGCCGGCACCAACGAGATGATGAGTAGACATGATAAGGTCTATCTTGGAAAGTCAAAAAATAGGATACATTTTGCTCTAGTCGACGATGATCAACTTCGCCTCCAGGTTTGGTTCCTAAATGAATCGGGTGGCAAGACGGAGTGGGTACCGAAGCATGGCGTCGACCTGCTGCAGATATTAGATTTTGGAAAGCGTGATCATAACAACACAACTGATAGACCTTGGGTTCGACAGTATGGTAACTATTACCACAACAAAGAGCCAACGGTGGATAATGGTTTGGATTGGGATTCTGATGAAGACAATGCTCTTGACATTGATGGCGACAGCATGGGTCGTGGAAAATGCCGCTCCGGTGCGTGTATTGATGATATTGAGGTGTTTGGATTCCATCCTTATAAAGAGATTCTCTTCTTGTATTTGTTAGGTTCCAGAGTTGTGGCATATTATTTTAATGCCTCAAAGATTCAGGATTTGGGAAAGGCCAAACTTGAATCTACTTATCATACCATAGATCAGGCTTTCATATACACACCTTGTTGGAATCGAGAGTTGTTTGCAGAAAATTAATAATTTATAGATTAATATATAGATTATTAGTAATCATCGGCTCCAATCTTTTGTTATTTTCTTTTCTCTTATTTGTTGTGTATTTTTTTCATTTAAAAGGACCGGTACAGCATCAATGTGTCTCACTAGTTGAATGAATGTTATCATCGGTTCCAATCTTTTGTTATCGGATTATACTGTACATTTATAAGATAGCCTGATCCCTTGGAAGTTCCAGCTCTCGGTAGATCCATTATTATACCAGATCAATCCTTGGACTTCAGGGTGCTCCCTATGCAGGTCTTGTGGTGGTGTCCAAGTCCATACCCATAATATAGAGGTAAAATTCTCATGTGGTGAGGATTGAAAGAGAAGGGCTCTGGGTCTCATGCATGACACCAGGCTTACACAAGAACCAAGGAAGCAACAAAGGGGATTGGGCTAGGAAGGAGAGAGAAACGAGAAGATCGAGTGTGGATATATTTCAAAGAAACTAAAAAAAATAAAAAAAACTGTCGGTGCTTGTTGTCGGCAGTGGGGGTGTCTCGGAATGATCATTGTCTCCATGGCATTTTCGTGAATCGGTGTCGTCCTCCGCGTGGGTCATGTAGCACTCCTGGAGGAAGAGGAGGTGAGATCATCTTCGATCGACCTATGAATACTTGTCATTACAATGAGTTTGCAAAAAAAAAACTTTTTTTTAGAGAGGGGGCGGGGGAGGAGGGTCGTCCATATTCCATAGTATAGAGCATGATTTCATAAAATACATGAGGTCTAGTTGGTTAAGCCAGACATTGCTGCTGCTGCTAACGAAACATCTTTGCAATTTGCACGATGGATTACGCAATGATTCACCATGCTGTTTATAAAGATTTGCCTCTGTTTGCATCCTGGTTTCGCGTTAGCCTTTCAAATTTTAGGAGATCATATAAGATTTAAATAATTCTAACCAAGTCGTAGTAATAAAAGCTAGAGCATGGTTTTAGAAAAAAAAAACAAATGAATCTGGTTTTATATTTTTCTAAGTTTAAAAAATTATATGAACTTTCTAACATTAAATCAGATTTTTAGTATTTTAAATATATATTTATTATAGAAAAACATATTTAGTTAGTTTTTGAAAAGAAAAAATATTTTTATAAAGTTTATTGACTTCCCTTAATCCATACCTACCTTTATTTTATAATAATAAAGAGAAAAAATTTCTACCCTACTTTTAGATTTTTGTCCAACCTAATCCTCTCGTTTCCGTCTATGTTTTAAATTTCGCTACTTTTTTTTTTCTTCTACCGATTGTAGGTTCAGGTAATAAATCGACAAGGCTCAAACTCAACGTTATGGTCTCCTTACAACTACCAGTACAATCTAGGCAATCCAAACCCAAATTGACCATAAATCAAGAAATAAGTTGAATCAAATCGGACATAAAAAAATTGAGGCCACCGGTGCACGGGTGATGCAAGGCCATGGGCCCGCAAGGGCTCGGAGCCGTAGCCCGCAGGCCACCGAGGAGCTTGGGCGCAGAGCCGCCAAGAAGCCACCCGCTGCCAAAGCCTGGTCGCGGGGATGCAAGAGCGGAGCCACCAGGGCACGGGCCACCTTCGGGATCAGGTGCCAGCATTTGGACATGCTTGCGTTATAGGACGAAATTGTTGAGGAAAAACAAAAACAACAGCTTGCCAACCTCAGACCTCGCTCCCATCTTGTTATTCACGGGATCATCGATCTAGGACACCTTGTGGAGAGCGATATGTAACTAGGTGGAGGACGACGGACGCATTGCCGCTAGAGCGAGCAGAGCCACAACAGACGTGGAGCTGCAGGGTCGTCGAAGCTCGAGGCATGGCGAAGACGTGACGAGACGGGCGGGCGGCAGGGAAGGGCTGTGCTGGGAGGCAGAAGCTGGGAGCTTGCTATGCTAGGAGGCAGCTGGCAGCGGCGCGCATGCCGCACGAATCCGTGCAGGAGCCGATGAGAGAAGCAGGCAGCAGCGCATGCCGCACGGTCCCATGCGAGAGGAGGATTGAGAAACTAATAAGATGTCATAGATGGAAGAGTGCAAATGGGAAAGAGAATTTTAGATGTACCTAAAGATCACTAAATTGGGAACGTATCCTATGCAAACTAGACTCTTGTGCAAACTATGTAAACTCTAATCAAGACCACAAGAATCTAATCCGATGACTGGTAATTTTAGCACTCAAACCCCTCCACTCATGGGGGTGTTTTGCAACAGCCGGATAGGATGAGTGGGGGGGTTTGAGTGCTAAAATTACCAGCCATCGGATTAGATTCTTGTAGTCTTGATTAGAGTTTACATAGTTTGCACAAGAGTCTAGTTTGCATAGCCACTAAATTACACCCTTAATTAGATGTCGTGTGAATAAAATGATAAAAAATACATAAAAGAGAAATAAAATAAAGAGATAAATAATAAAAGAAAAAAAGGAAAAATGGTATTATGTACATTTTATATATTTTACCTATAAAGAGAATCTATTTTAACAACTGTTGTTCTTTAACTAAAATTATTTTATCAAAGAAGTTTCTCGATCAAAATAGCTACAACCAGAGTTATTTTAACTATTCTCGTATCAGATGTTCCATTTTGTTTCTATCTGTAATGGGATTCCAACTCTGTTTCGATGCTCACCTTGCACGTACACACGGCCATACCGTTGGGAAATTCGTGTTGATCACGCTTTAAAAGGAGGAGATTGATTGAACTAGGAAGCCAATACTAAGTTAGATTCCATACAACGGCTCTGTTCATTTAAACTTACTCACAACTGATTTTGCTTGTTTTCAATAGTATTATGTGAAAAATAATAAGCTGAAGTACGATCGAAAAATTTAAACGAACAGGGCCGTTGAGTCCCGCTGCAACGGGCCTTTGTGCTAGTTATTATAAAAGTTTAATTTACCTCCCTCATGCCTGAGGTGCACGCAGGCGGCAGGACAACTGAAGAGGCGCTACGCCAGCTAAGATCACTTTAAAAACCACTTAGGGAGATAAATCAAACAATTTCAATAGTTCGAAGAGCGCAAATATCCGGTTTTCTAGTTAAGGAGGTAGATCGATCTACAACAATAGTTGAGGGAGGCGAGGATGACTTTTACCATCTGTATTCAAATCAGCATTTATAGATGGTAAAAAGTTTATTATTTGTCCGATAAATATCTTATATCTATCTTATTTTCAGCCATTGTTCTAGCCTCAACTCCCAAAGCCTCTCTATATCCTTCCCAATGTTCAAAAAGGCGACGCTAGACGGTCGCCTAAGCGCGACTATGTGGTAGGCGAGGGGTCCTGCCTGGCCTAGGGGGTAGGTGGACCCTTAGGCGGTGCTAGCTTCTCGGGAACGCCGGTGGGGGAGGAGGAGGGGTACCGCTAGCCCTAGGCGTTTGATCAAATTGAAACGAACCGATCAGTTCTTTGGTCTTTTGGAAAGTTCGGTCGTTTAGCTAAAAACAAAGACCGACCGGTTAGTTCTAAAACTCAGAACCGAGCAAGTTTGATCTCGCTTAGTTCGGTTCGGTTTCGATCGTGACCAACTAATCGGACTAGACAAAAACAATTAGTAAACATTATAATTTGTAGCAAAGCTTAGCAATACTTTTTCTATTTCAAGTAAAAATAACAATATAACATATAGATCAAACAAAATGATAAGAGTGATGGTTGATATAAACCTATTAGAATAAATATTATATTACTATTGATAGTTAAAGTACACATTATGTTAACAAATTTCAAAATTTCGGTTGGTTCAGTCGGTATAATTATCCGAGACATATAGCCAAACTAACTGTAAAAAGTTCAGGTAGTATGGACTCGTGATTGAACTAATGATCGAAAAATTTGGTCTTTATTTCGATTAGTTTAGTTGGGCCTTCGGTCATTTATGCCCAAGGTTAGGTACCACAATGCTAGTGATGCTTAGATGGGCCTTTGGCGACGCCCCATGTCAGATCCGGTGACCCGAGGACGAACATTGGACGCCAATGGAGCAGGGGGAGGAGAAGGCAGTGACATCAGGCACAACTGAGGAGGATGTAACACCCTATTTTTTTAAAATTTATTAAAAATAATTAGAAACTAAATTAGAATATTGCTGACATCGGACGCACAGGGGATGCGTCTGATACCTGTCTCGTAAGATTCCAGAGAGGTCATTTTATCATCGGACGCGTCTGATGAGGTAGTATTGGACGCTACCAGCGTCCGATGCCATTATGACGTGTGATGTCAGTAATCAATACAGGTTACCGTTTCCAGGGCATAGGATGTGTCCGATGCTTCTTTTTTTTTCTAGAATTTACCCCTTCATGGAGGCTTGTGTGGAGAAGTATTTATAGACTTCCATCACCTCTATTTGGGTACTTTTGCTCATTTAGAAACCAACAAACATCCTTGAAAGTGCAAGAGAGTGCAAGCACCCTAGTAAGGTTGAGAAATTTGATAATTGTGAGATCAAACACCTCACTAGCGAAGAGAGAGAGAGTAACAAGTATGCATCCATCGTTCTCATAAACATTGTGTTGATCAAGTGAGAGTTTATGTTTGTTACTCTTGGTGATCAGCATCACCTAAACGGTTTGGTGGCAATCGGGAACTTGGTGATCATCCATAGAGCTAAAAGATTGTAAAAACAGAGAAAATTACTCTCCGTATTCCAAATTTATAAGTCACTTTGTTTTATTTTTGTACAAGCATTTTGCCATGATAAAATGGACGCACCAAAAAAATCAAAGCGACTTATAATTTAGAATGAAGGTAATATTTTTATAAAATTGGTATATGTTTTTGTGAATCTAGCTTCAATAGAAAAATATTCAACCTTAATAAAATATAAAAAGTTCTATTTACCTATTTTATCTACAATGTACGTACTGTATATTTACTGGCCACTGATACCGTTCAATAAAGAAAATAGATATGCAGTTTCTGTTATTTAAAACAGATGTTGTTCTAGCCATTGATAATGTCCAATGAAGAGAATAGATATGGAATCAATCCTACAAATCTAAAAAGACTAAAACAGGGACAGCGGCTTCGTGCGGAAAAGTTTCGCTCCCTCGCTCCGTCGGTCCGTGCGAACTGCGTACGTTTGGATGGGGAAAAAAATCTGTCCGCTAATCTCGCCGCCTGCCTCCCTAATCTCGTCGCCT
This sequence comes from Coix lacryma-jobi var. lacryma-jobi, assembly GCA_009763385.1. NCBI lineage: Eukaryota > Viridiplantae > Streptophyta > Magnoliopsida > Poales > Poaceae > Coix > Coix lacryma-jobi. The sequence continues at coordinate 175,825,412 of CM019822.1, read as the reverse complement.
GCTCTTCACGCAACGCCCGGCTCCCCACCTCGCGCGACCCGATAACCGCCGCCCGCCCTGCCGTGCCGTCGGGCCACGCCGATGCTCATCACGCGACGCCCGGCTCCCCACCTCGCGCGAACCGGCAACCGTCGCCTGCTCTGTCACGCCACCGGGCCGCGCCGACGCTCTTCACGTGACGACCGCGTGGCCAAGGCCGCCTCGACGACGATTGCCGCGACCGTGACGCTGACCCCGGCACCCGGCGAGGACAAGGTGTGTCGATACCTTCTCTTCCCTTTCTGCTATGCGAAGCGGAGCACCCAAACCCTTAAATTAATTGGCCCCAGATCTGCTCGATTCAGCACCAACTCCGCCCATCTTCCACGGCTTCGCCGCCGCCGCTGCCCCGCCTCTGCCGCGCAGGCCAAGGCCACTTCGACGACAACTGTCGCGGCCGCGCCGCTGACCCCGACACCTGGTCTCCTCAGGTCCTCATTGCGCCCTTTGCAAGGTCTGCCGGCGAGGACAAGGTGTGCCAATCCCTTCTCTTCCCTTCCTGCTGTGTGAATCAGAGCACCCAAACCCTTAAACTAATTGGCCCAAACCCTTGCTACATCTGCGAAGTTCTGCAAAGAAGGAGCAATTCTAATAATGCAGATCTTATTTCCAAATGCCCATGTCTATGTTTTGCAAAGAAGGAGCAATTCTTCTCCTATTTCGATATTTTTGTTGTTGCCCCAAAAGGGTGTCCATATAAATGCATGGAAGAGCAGATCTTAATACCAAGTTTTCTCCAGACTAAATTTCTTTTAAGTTGATAATAGTTTCAAAGATGTAAAATAGACAGAAAATATTTTAAATTTCTAGCAAAATAGCGCTGTCAATATTGAAATAGCACTGAGAGGGTTCAGTTTCGCTCTTGCTCAATCATACAGACAATTTATGTGCTCCTCGTAATCTCTAGATGCTCAATTTGTGCTCATCCTAATGTAAGCAGAATTGTGCTGGCTATAATAATGTATCTAAATGATCATCGCAGACATAGACCACAAATAATAAGTGATAATTAAGGTTTCAACAGGGAATTGTGTCAGCTCAGGTTAGAACACCTGCAGCTCTCTTTTCTGATCAATGTCATGTAACTCATAATATTTGACGAGTCACAAGACCCCCTCTTGTGTTTGATCTAGCAATGTCCTAATGTCATTCGAAATAGCATATGACAACGTTTATTTTTATCTGTAAAGTCCAATTTTTTTTGACAGAGAACTGGAGGGGCTCAAGCCCCTACAAAAGGTTTTAATAGATTAAAAACAGGTAACAGGCAGAACAATACAGGACTCAAGCCAAGCCAAGGAGAAAAAGGGAGGAAATTGAGCTGCCTAAAAGCTCAGGAAACCAAAAAAGACACAAAGAAAATAAAAAAGGAGAGAAGGCCACTCACTAAAAAATAGATGGATTTCAGGCTATCATCTGTATTTGATGTTGTGAAATAAAAGAAGTACCCTCTAGCCCTGGCTGTTGTTAAAAAGTCTAGAGTATTGTTCTCGCTCATACAACATATATGCAGTTAACAAATTCAATGGACATGTAATTAAATGCATTTGTTACACTATGTGGTGGGCTGATGGCTAATGAGCAAAACACAAATTCACTGATGCATAGTCTAGAGCAGCACAAAACAAGTATGTGAGGAGAGGTCTGAATCATGCTTAGGCACTGACAAATTCTCTTAACTTCTTATCAAGCATGTCAAGCCTGCATATCCTGGTTTCGAATGATAACACTGGGGTCCAAGTAGCATGGATGGGGTGGTCGGGTATGCATCTGTCCTCTCGGCGATGCAAAATGGAGCAACGACTTTGAGCAGAGCGCCAACTGGTGATGTCTGGGAGGTCTCCCCAAAGGCAGACGGGGGCAGACGGTGTCATCTTTGATGTTCCTGTGGTCAATCCTCACCGGTCATTAACCATATCCATGGAGGTGCCACTCATCCCTAAAGACCCAAGGTAAATTTCTTTATCTGAAGTTAGTCACATTGAACCATTGATAGACTTTTCTGACTGTAAACTAGCTAATAGGCCTATTTATTTATGCCTGTAGAGAATTCCTGCTAGCTGTGTTTGACTATTAGGGAAGTTAGAAGATAGACCAAGGTATACATTATTCTTTGATGATCTAAGCTCATATGCATGTGAATGCAATGGGTATCTACAGTTCCATTTAGGCATCCACTTCACACCCATTCATATATCCGTTGGTGCTCCACTTTGATGCAGAGAGAGCACAAATGCTTGTAACTGAATGATCTATCAAGCTGTTTGGTAACTCAGTGGGTAATAGTAACAAAAAATGATTTAAGGTTGTAATCGTTACCGGCAGGAGGTACGATTAAACTAATTCTCTTTATGTTTATGTTACAGTAGATGTTACTAAACAACACATATACTCCTTTCATTATGCAAAAGATGAACGTTCAGTATACCACACTGAATTTTATCTCTCACAACTAAAAAACCTAATGGCGACTTAGACACCTGCAGACCATAGAAACCGTTTTTAATCTCTCTGTTTTTGTTCTAATGTTTGCATAACTGAAAATGCAGGTCTTTTGTTTATAGAGCTCTTGTGGATCAAGTTTGTTCTATTGCCCAGTGTTCCATCCCTTGATGTGTATCCATGGCATCAATGCTTAACGCATGCTTGCAAAAGGGCGCTATGTGGATTAACAACAGCCATGACGATGCGGCAAGAAAGGATGGCCCAACACTAAGCCGATGGTAGCCCATTCTTGCAGCAGATACTCAGAAGATAGTAAGTAGTAGGCATGGTGTTCCAATATTATCCTCCCATTTTTTTGACTGAGGTTCAGATTATTGTAGCTAAGTCACTTATGGTTGTGTTGTAGTTTCAGATCAGATGGCTTGTTTAGGCCTCTCTGAATGTTCAATAGATCAGGCGTTACCAATTTTTCAAACTAAATTCAAGGCTGTTATCAGGCTTGAGGAAATTGTATGTTTTCTATGCATTTCTGAATTAATATATAGGCAATTCAATCTTTTAAGCAGCTTTGACTACAAAGGTTTGTGTTCTAGCAACATCATCTTTATTCAAAACTTCAGATTTTTTATAAATCCTAGAAAGGGATAATATGCTTACCAAAATATAATAAACAATATTGATTGAAAAAATAGACATCACCAAATTGTTGTTATGACATGATCTTTGATTCTCCATGGAAGATTGTTGTCATAATAATATGCCTACATTTATCTTGAATTTTTAATCACAAGTTTTGCCTACATTTATCCTTGTTGCTCTTCATGAACTACCGCAACCATTAAAACTTCAGGATCCTCAACAACGACAAGGAACAAGAACCATGGATATGGCCTCACGATTGTTGTATTTGGCCATGAGTAACAAGGCTCTTGAATATAGATGGAGTGCAAACAGCTGTTGGCGAGCTACCAGGTAATTAATCCATTTCGAAGGTTTTCATGTTTATGCTGGTTTCCATTCTAATGGATCCACTTCAAACCTGTTATGTCTGGCTTTTTTTAGGATCTTTCGATTCTAAATTTTGTATATGATCCATGTAGCATATTAGAGCTTGTGTTACTTGCATCCGCTTAATGATTGTCAGAACTTATTTTATGGCTTTCGATATCAAACCACCAAAAAAATAGCCTGTGTCCAATTAAGAACATGATCTTCAATAAGATTGTCAGAAGTGGATTAATTTTGCATATTTTTTAATCTTTTCTATTTGATTTTTCATGCGCAACTCAAGGTTGTCCGTTGGACACTGATGCTTTTATTATTGCCATGCTATTGCCCCCACTGTGCACCGTGGACTATGAACTTAGGTGTAATCTATCTGTATTTTCACTTAGTTTCAACAAAGGTAAAAAGAGCTATCCAGTTCATGTTATATTTTTTTAGCGTTCCAGCTAGAATCAAGTTGGGTCTCATCTTCTATCCACTATGGGGCTGTTTGGTTACCTGGCTAACCTCTAGCCAGGTTCCAGTAGGCCAACTACAAGATGTTTGGTTGCTTGGTTTGAGCACTTAGCCAGGCTTAACTAAGCCAATGAGTACCTTATAGCCAGGCTTGCTGGAAGCGCATGGCGCGGTCGGTTCCCATAAGCCAGACTTGGTTAGCTCCGGTGCGCCAGCATCCCACGTGCAAGCTCCGCCGGCCATTGCATGCGAGCTCCGTCGGACCACCTCGTGTGAGCTCTGTTGGCTCCCCGCGCGTGACTTTCGCCGGCCTCCCACGCTCGAGCTTCGTCGGCCATTGACGCCAGCTCCACCGGACCACCCCGCGTGTGAGCTCCGTCAGCCTCCCGCACTCAAGCTTCATCGGAACACCTCGCGCGAGCTCTGCCGGACCACCTCGCGCGTGAGCTCGGCCTCCCCCCCTGCATAAGTGCCCAAGCTCTACCGGCCTTGCTTGAGCACAGCCTGGTGAGGACGACAACGGAGCTCGTGCTAGGCACCTGATGATGATGGAGCTCGCACCAGCCAAGGGGTGCAACTACACCCTCACCACCCGACATGCCCCGGTCTTCGTCCACGTCGGGCCGAGGTCGCCATTTGCACCGGGCAAGTCACCATGCTGCCATGCCGAGCTTCCGAAGACGATGCGTCATAGGTGTTCGACCGAATGTTTCAAAGGAGTTAACTTTAATGCAGTGACTATGTACAAAACAAAACTGGACAACCAAACACACAATTTCTTATCCAGGCTTTGGCAGTCCCTCCAACCAAACAAGGGCCTATTGGCTTGGGGAAAACAGGCTAGAGCTGTCCTGGCTTACAAAGCTGACCAGGCTGGGGATCGAAGGAGAACCAAACAACCCCTATATGGTAAATAGTAGTGGTAATGGCAAACGATATAAGTTTTACGGTTGCTTCTTATCTTAGTATGGTGTCGTTCATGGGTTCTGTTTTGTTATTTTGGGTTGTTCCTCTTAATTTTGATTACTTAATTGTTGGTGTCAACTGTCAAATTTTACAACTGTAATAATGTTTGTTTGGTTTGGCATTTAACCATGTACAACTTACTTTAGCATGAGAATACGCAAGTCTATGCTGGGTTGTGTTTATTTCATTTCTGTTTTTTTTTGTTGAATTTCCCATGATCTCTTGTGCCGCCCTTTATGTTCTTTGGAGATTTTGGCCTCTGATTTTTTCCCCTGGTGGAGGATTTATTATCCAAATATCACTGCCCGCAAGCTGATGCTTGGTTGTTGAGAAAATAAATTAACAATCTCACATGACTATATGTTATGAGATCTATCATCTATGTGTATTTGTAGTAAGGCACGGGCACTTAACTATTTGTGCGTACGTTTGGATGGGAAAAAAATCCATCCGCTAATCTTGCCACCTGCCTTCCTAATCTTGCCGCCTGCCTTCCTAATCTTGTCGCCTGTCCTTTTTGTGCGAACGTCCTGTGTCTGTCTTGCGCCTCAGTCACGGAAGGGCCGTAGGACGCGAGTTCTCCCTCAGGGCGGCCGGCGCGAGTTCTCCCTCGGGGTGTACCACAAGGTCCTTGGAAGGTGCGAGTTCTTACTCGGGGCGGCTAGCGCTGGGGTCGTAGGACGCGTCCCTTGCCGCGACGACGGTGGGGTCGCGGACGGAGTCTATGGCCTTTTGGGCCTGGTCGAGGTAGGTCTTGAAGCCGACGCGGGAGGAGAAGTAGCGAAAGGCCACGCGCCGCCACGGACGCGCACACCTTGGAGGTCAGCAGCACTCTCAAAGATCCTTAATGTGTGTGCTCCTCTGATGGCTGCAACGACTGTTTGAGAAGTATTGTATCGTGTTCGTAGTCTTTATTCATGTAAGATGTGTTTGTACGTCATAAAAGAAATGGATATCGAAGATATCCTCCTATCGATATAAAATATTATCTTAGCTACATCACAGAAAAACCTATACAATAGCGTTTGTGAGTCTGCGATGTCGTGAAATAGTGATTATATTAAATTCACGAACTTTGCCTTTTTGTATTATAAATTTCACTTTAACGTCAGCTTAATGTCACAATATTATTATCTTACCATACTGTCACAATATTATTATCTTACCATACAACTCATGTATTTTTGACCTGGAGAATATATTTTATGAGAAATTATTGATGTTTAATATACTGATATGATTCAACGATGGTTGTATGCTACAATATTCAACTATATTACTCGACTCACAATCTTTGTGATTGTGCTAAATTCACAAACTTTCCTTTATAAATTAAATATTATTTTAAAGACGATAATTAATTTTATAGTATTGTTATTTTATCATGCGATCCATATGTTTTTAGTATAAATTTTTTCTTGTCTCGTGGCAACGTACGGGCACGCTATCTAGTAATAAAAAATTAAAAGACGAGAAAAAATAGATTCTTTTTCCTAAGAATCTGAGTCTGAAAAAAGGCCCACGTGTGACGTGTGTATTCTTGTCCACGGAGCGGCGCTGCTTCCCCTTCTTCCGATCTTCCCTTCCCCTTCCCCTTCCCGACTCCTCGTTCTCTCGCGCGCTCTCTCGTTTGCTCCCCTCTCGGTCTCAGACGACTGCTGGGCCGCCGCCGCCCGCCGCCGCCCTAAGCCAGGTGCTGAGGCTGGCTTTCGTTGTTCTATTCGCCGGCGACAAGCACCACCAGGTACTCCCACCCCTTCTCTTCCCTTCCCTTATGCTGTGCGAAGCTGAGCACCGAAACCCTAACTGAAGCTATTTAGCTATTCGACAAGCCTCCTAACTTCGAAGTTTTTGTTAAAATTATTGGGTGTACATGTGTACACCCATGTCCCTTTACTGGATCCGCCCCTGCTATACCATGGCGCATATATCTTTCTACGTCCATAAATGGTGGTCCTCATGTCCATGAGCAGTTTGCGAACAGGCGATATCCTTAGTGTGAATGTTAATTCTATTTTGTGATGTTGCATCTGTGATCCAAAGTGTGAATGCGATTGCTTTTGCAGCTGTGATCCAAAGTATGTTCGATACTTCAAGCGCCTAGTATTGTATGTCTGTCTTGTCTGCATCATTTAATTTATTCTCTTTTCCCCTCGTATTCTAGGGAGTAGAAGAGGTTAAGCTTCTGGTTGGAAACAATGGTAAGTACCTTAGCTAAAATTATGTTTTTTCTTCTTATCTTTTTTTTTTTTTTGAACAATGCGACCTATATGCCTGGAGAATTTCGTCTATGGAATCATGTAAGTAGTTGGTATACACGCCTTCCCCCACATGGAACTAGATGATAGAACTGGACAGTCTAACAATGCCAAGAGATTATTCCTCAAGGTCTACATCACTGCCTAATGTGCAGCAGTGAGTTCTGTTCCACAAAGTCTTCCCTTTATACTTGTTTGGTTGCTCCCATTGCTTAGCCAATGCAATAGCATTTGATTTTGATTGCAGAACTGAACCAAACTATACTTTCTTTCATGTAGTATGTTGCCAATACTCATTACTCAAAACTAAAATAATTGCTGTGAGCTGTCACCTGTCTTCTTTCACATGCGCAGATTTTCAACCAAAAAAAGCTACTTATTTCATTTGTTGCTCAACCACGCTGCTGTGTCCTCAATTCTCATACATTTGTTCATCATGAGTAGTACTTCGAAGGCTATGGCTTCCGTGGGAGTACTTTCGAGCAGACTTACCGCTGCTATCCTGCATCCTTCATTGACAAGGTTTGTAAATCTAAATCAGATGAGGTGCCATGTTTTCTATTTGAATATGTTGTGTTCCATGTCATGGTTTCATGCTGTGCCAAGTTTCATGGCACCTATGACTATATGAGATAGTAGTTCGTTATGAGATACTGTAATCAACTCTATTATACCATATGATATGAGTTGTTTTTGTCGTATGCATATGAAGCATGTTCCATAGGTTGGGTTCAAATGCGTATTTTTATTTGATTGTGAGCGAGGAACTTCTCTTTTCTTATCAAAATGATTTGCAAATTGAACAAGTAAAATATCTTTACATTATCAGTAGCTAAGCTGTAGTAGTGACTTGTTGGCATGTTTGTTGACTCTTGCCTTTCTAAAGGATGTCACAAAATTACTTTTAAGCTCCTAAAGAATTGCATCCTGCAGTGAATTCTGTGCGTCTAATGCTAGAATAATTACTACAGCCTTGTTCCAAATTATAGGTAAGTTTAGCTTTTTCCTAAATCAAGCTTTAACTAAGTTTATAGTAAAAATGGACCAGCATCTACAACATCAAATTTGTTTTGGTAAAATTCTCCATGAAATGTCTTGATAGTGCATTTATTTGAGTGTTTAACTGTTAATGTATTTTCTAAAAACTTGGTCAAAACTAGAGAAGTTTGACTTAGGAGAAAGCTAAAGTGACCTGTAATTTGGGAATTGGGATAGAGGGAGTATCTTTAAAGATAATACTTTAGTTTGCATTTTTGGAATTTATTGTAAAAGATCTCTTTACCGTTTTTTGCAGCCACAGCTTGAGGCTGGTGACAAAAGTATGTTCTCTGTTCCCTGAGTTTTGAGTTCTGAGCTCCGTATCTATTTTAGTTGCCATTGGAAGTTTACAGGATTATTATTTTGCTTCTTTCCAGTTATAATGCCACCGTCAGCTCTTGATCGTCTTGGTAAGTTAGGCACATTCATTACTTCTCATCTTTGATATGCACAATAATACTTCATCTTACATGTTTTTGATAATTTTTTCCACACTGATTTCTAAATAAGTTCTCAATTCTGAAAAATATATATTTTTGGTTTCTCTGCAGCATCTCTGCATATTGAATACCCTATGCTATTTGAAGTTCACAATGCAGCAGCAGAGCGGACTTCACATTGTGGTGTTCTGGAGTTCATTGCAGAAGAAGGCATGATCTACATGCCATATTGGGTATGTCAAAATCTAGGATACTGTTGCACTTCTTTATTATATCATCATGTCAACAAAGCTAACTTTATGTGGTCTTCAGATGATGCAAAATCTTCTTCTGCAAGAGGGAGATATGGTGTTCATAAAAAATGCCAACCTCCCCAAGGGCACATATGTGAAGTTGCAGCCTCATACAACAGACTTTCTAGATATTTCAAACCCCAAGGCAATGTTAGTATGTTTTCATTAACTATTTCTTATAATAGTGAAAACATCCTTTTATCCTTCCCTTCCCATAGACTGCTGTATTCTGGTATTAGTAGCGATTGAATCCCTCAAGAACATTAATGACCTGTTTGTGTCATTCTTGCAGCTTGGAGAAAACTTTGCGGAACTTTTCTTGTCTAACTACAGGTGACAGCATTATGGTAGCGTATAATAACAAGAAGTACTACATTGATATAGTGGAGACAAAACCCTCCAATGCTATAAGTATTATTGAGACTGACTGTGAGGTTGACTTTGCTCCACCACTTGACTACAAAGAACCCGAGCCAGTAAAACCTGCCACAAACACAGAGCCTACTACCGGTAATACTCTTGTCCTATACATCAGTGGATGCGATTACTGTTCCTCACATTTTTTTCTGTCATTCAAATTATTTCTGCGTTTTTTTTGTGTGCAGAGGCTCCAGCTGAAGAAGAACCAAAGTTCATCCCCTTCACTGGTTCAGGAAGGCGCTTGGATGGGAAAACTTCCAAAGATAAAGATGTGCTGGCCCCATCCCCTGCAAAGCGACAAGCTAATGCGACCAATGGTGTGCAGCCCTCAACAGCCACCACATCACAGGGCAGTTCATCGCGTAAGACCACAGGAAAACTTGTCTTTGGCTCTGGTGGAAGTCGAGCCGAAAAGGTTGGTCTTCTACAACATTTTGAGCTCTTTGAGCCCATCTACACATAATGTGGAAGTGATTACCTTATGACTCTGCTTTGATGTTCCATTTTGCATTGAATGTGTAGGCACCTGAAAAGGAAGCAGAGGAGCCCAAAAAAGAAGACCCAAAATTCACAGCATTCACAGGAAAGAAATACTCACTGAAGGGCTGAGTAAATAGGAAGATAATGTATTATCAGTATTTCCAGTGACAGACATGATCAGGGAGAAGCGCTTTTTAACCTTATTCTGTGGGAGGGCTCCCTTTGGGTGGGTTTGTGGTGTCTGTTTCTACTGAACGGTTACCCTTGTGTCAGCCACACCGGCAATTAATGTATAAAGCCATTCTTGTTCGATAATGGATTAATGCTGAGCTTGCATATTATTGCCTTATAGGAGTACTATCAAACATGCTGTGTTACAATGAAACATATAGCTTATTGTGCAATCATATGGACGACTTGTGGTTCGGAGATTGATGCAACAATTGCATCAATTGTTCTAATACGTCTTTGGATCAGAGTTCATACCGTGGTTAGGCGTGCACTGTTGGAAAATTGGTCTTGTGTTGGATTTGGATTGTTCTAGATTTTAATTGGAAACATGTTGTAATGTCTTTGAACCGGATTCCGTGCTGTGGTTAAGCACGCGTTGTTGGACGCGTGCTGTTAGAGACCACGTGCTGGAAACTTGGTCTCGTGTGGATTCGGATTATAGTTAGATGCGCGCTGTTGGAAACTTGGTCTCGTGTGGATTTGGATTGTTTTATATTTAGATGAAAATTAGAGAAAAGATTTCTCCTTTTTTTCCCCCCCAAATTCACAAATCAAGCCCAAAAATAGCAAAAACATAAATCTTTTTCACGTGAAATACACGAGCTGGCAGGCAGGATTATGTTTAAAACTGAATTTTGAGCCATAGATTATTTCAAATGAAAAGGTTATGAATTGTAATGTTTAGGTCTTTTGAGATCTTCACTTTGATTTTGGTCTTTCTCTATCCGAGATCGTTTGAAATTTCAAAACCTTTTTAAATTACCAAATGCCTCCGTTGCTAAACCTTTTAAACCTTTTAAAATTACCAAATGGCAGATATAGAATCAATACTTTTGTGCTTCTAAAATTTGTACATCTACATCTTGAAATTTGAACTAAATTTCATGCATTTGGCACCATGCAATCTTTAGAATTATACGCTGCACAATATTAACTTTTGTATTTGGGTCACACAAGAAATTGACTGCAGCATCGAGGTAAAATTTAAAACTAGCCAATCAACATTAGATAAATTTAAAGCAAGTCATTATACAAAATCGTCTAAACAAAAAGGAAAAGTTTAAATGAACACACATGGCATCTCGACATGCATACATTTCATGTCCCAAGTTCCCCAAGAGAAACAGAATTAGTCGCATGATCTATGTAAGCTGCTAATATAAGTATTGCCATGACGATCATTATTCCTATATTTTTTTTTTTGCGAGACCCAGTTATAGACGCAGATGCTCACAAACACGAGCACGCATTCACCCTACCCCTACTATGAACGCACACACGCACACCCTACCTCCGAAGAACCGAGTTGGACCGGCAAATCTTGAGATTGACGAAGTCACCACAGGCACCTCGCTGTCGACGGGCACGTCGCCTACCACTGAAAGAATAACGTCGTTAAATCCTGGAATAAATCCAGGAAAAGGCGAACACCCATGTCAAGTCGAGGACTTGAACCCGGGTGGGCAGGTTCCACCACAAGGAACCCAACCAGCTGCGAACATGTCATGACAGGTCTTTCATTAATAGAACACATTTCCTATATTTCAGACGCCTAAACAGTTTTGTTTTTGTCCTTCCATAGAAAAAAATTGTCATTTATTTCTTATGATTTATGCTAATAAATTTGGATCATTGGATGAAGATCTAAAGGTTGTAGTTGTCGCCTGAAAAGATGTTATATTTCACCTGAAATATAGCAAATCGCTTAATAGAAAATGAGTTTCACAACCATTAACCATAAATAAAGCACTATATATATGTTCGGCGGTCGAGCAGCACGCGAGTAGCATCCCGGCCGGCGATCAACCGAACACAACATACAAATTTTTACTAAGCAAATCTGAGCAGACTAATACGGACGTACAAGTAACGCTGCCAACGATGAGTTCGCGGCCGGCCTGCAGCCAAGTGCTCGTAGCTAGCTTCGGCCTAAGGAATCACAACCACACCGAGCCTAGAAACCTCTTGAAACTCTTTCTTTCAAGACCAGCCAAGAGACAAGGATCAAAATCGAATCAAAGCCTTTTTCATCTGAGAGGAGAGAGACTGCAGAAGGCTTCAATGCTCTCAATAATAGACGTGCTAAATTGATGCACCACAAAGGAACTGGGAGGCCTCGGCATCAAGGATCTTGGTACTCAGAATGTCTGCCTAGTGCAGATATTGCAAATATGCATGTAACCGGTCTGGGGCACCACTAGGAGCTCCTTCGTTCGCTGCCGTCGCACGTCGCTGTACCAAGCTCTCACAACTATGCAGCAGTGGGCAATGGTCGATCAACGCTTTTGCGGTCTGATGTCTGGACAGGAGATGAAGCACTCGAAGGTCGTTTCCCAAGACTGTTTTCACATTGCATCAGGGGGCAGTGCACGGTGCAGCAAGGTATCAGCTCAAACCTGCAGGAACTTTTTGTTAACCGTCTTTCTTTCAGAGCAGGCTTCTCAAGAAATCTACAACTGAATGCTATTCTACAGCAATAATGCATGCTGTAGAAGGCCTGCCTACAGCAATAATACAACTGAATGCTCTCTGATCAGCCGGACACTCGCCTTTCCACCTACAGCCGCCGCACAAGGGATAGGCCTGCCTGACAGTCTGACACATCCTCCTCCTCCATCTATCGGCTGCTGAAGGCTAGAGGGCAACAAAATGACCCAGCATCATCGTTCATTTGGAAAAATGCTGCGCCTCCGCGTGTGCAGCTTTTCTTTTGGTTACTCGTTAGAGGAAGAATCCTGGCCGGTCCAACCTTTATCGGAATTGAAGAAGACAGTGGATTCAGCAGCTTGTTTGATTTGCGGAGCGACTGAAGAGACGACAGACCACATCATTTTCCAGTGTCTTATAGCTGCTCATCAGTTCTGGACGGCACTCGGTGTGCAACTCAATGACAGCCTTCAGGCTCGGAACATGAATTGCATCGAGAAGATTAGAGGAGTCCCAGCACACTCCTAATTCTATGCTGCTGGCAGATCTAGAAAAGGAGAAATGCTTTTGTATTCAGAGAAGAAACCCAAGCCCTGAGGCAGCTTATAGATGCTTTTGTATTCAGCTCGACGAATGGGCTCTCATTTACCCCCCTCCCAAAAAAAAAAAAATCCTATGACACACATCTTACTCTTTCTATGTTTTTTCTCTCTCTCAAAATGATTGTTGTGCTTGCTAGGCCATTCAACCAATCAAGCCTGAAGTAATGTTAGCCTTATTAAGGCACCAATTAACACCCAATGCACGCAGCAAACGTAAGCATACTGCACAGATTTCTCAGCACAAAGGTTACTGTTGTTAACTGTCTCAATTTCTTTTTGGTCTTTTACACATGGACAGTTTTGTCAGTCTAACATGCAACATCACCTCATGATGTCCGTGTTCTGAAACAAAATAATGCTCCTGAACATATAAATAGGACTAATATAAAGTGTGGTGTATGCTAATCTTTTTGTTGGATTCGGCTCAGCTGTGTCGTAGCCGTGGCGCAAAGATGATGGCAGCACTCAGAATCATTTCATCAATTGCTTATTTATCTTGCTAAACCATATCAAACTCCCTATTTTAGCTATGAAGGCTTCATGCTAGAGCCAACGTTCTAGGCCATGCCTGACTTGTCGTGGTAGATGATGAGCTTCAGGTAACCTTGAATAAGTTCTGCAAATGACCTGCGAGATTGTTATTTTGCATTTTGCAATACATGGCACCACAGAATATTTCCTGCTCCTAGAAAGTTACTATCATCATACTCTTTCTGCACTCAGTTATCTCTATAATTCTTTGTCAAAGATCAAAGCCAAAATATATAATTGAACAACGATCTGTGTTTTTTCTATAATAAACAGTGCTAGAAAACTACAGATGCAAATGATGAGGTATTGGGTTATTAATCAATATTTTTATATATTTTGTCATTGGATACAACGAATACAAACATAAAGAGGGAGAAATACATTTTCATCACTCTAAAAGAAAGGAACACATTACAGAACTTGAGATAAAGGAGTACATAAGCTGAACTTAAGACAAGGGAATACATAAGCTTCACTACTAGCAGTCCATAACCTTAACTGCTATAGTCATGTAGTTTTCATTCTAAAGCAACTAACTAACAGGACGACCATCTCGTATATGCCTAGACCGCCGCATTAGTGATCCCACAAATTTCCGTTTGTCCCATCTCTGTAAAAGGTTGAATATTATTACCCTATAGTTCAAATAACTAGCTGCACTTTGATGAGGTACTAAATTGTTCACGGATCACTCGAAATCTTAAGGCTTCAGTTGAACCATGGCTGTCCTAATTTCAGAGTTTTTAGTAATGCCCTGTCTGTACCGAGCAAGCGTTCTCATATCTTTCAATTCTGACTTCTTTCCTACGGTATCCTGATCATGTTCTCTACCCAAGTTTTGTTAGACTAGCCACAATGTTACGTTTTTGCGACAAAGTTGGTGCCTCAGTGCTTGGATGATTAAAATAGTATATCCCCATATGCATGCACGCATAGGTGAGAGAAAAGCTGCTATGGAGAAAGAAAAGCATGTATGCATGCTGATATTTGGATCCTATGTATAGTAAAGTATCGGTACTCACACTGCACCCATCTGTTTTCTTTTGGTATCGATATGAGCTGTCCTACAAAGATGATTTTCGACATCGGTAACATTATGGTCAGTCTTAGTTGCCGCACCTGTTATATCTCGAGAGGAAGACTTGCACCACTTGCACAATGCTTCGGCCGACGCCCGAACCGTAAGGGATATATATAAATAAAGACACATATGTGCTTATAACTAAATATATAAGCTCTTTATTCATCTTCCATATATCTCATTTTCTTCTAACAGGTTATATATAGCAAACTGGTCTAAGAACTCTTTCTTCCTCCTCTCCATATATCTCAGTTTCCTCCAACAACTTAAGATATATTATTGAGCAAACAAATTGATGTAAGAATTCGCAGATGATAATGTAGAACAAGCAAATTTCTGCGGTAAGTGGGGAGGGTTATGTCTAGCAAACACAATCTAATAGTAACAGACAAATAAAAGCACAAAGCTGGAAGATGAGTATGCTCGGGACATATTTATGCACAAGGACGGAGCGCCTGAGCGAATCCTATGCTTTGGCACTGTGTCCATGCTGTTTTTTCTTGACGAATTAGTTTTGTCACGGTGACCACATGGTCAGGCCACTCGTTAATGCAAATTAAATGATCAAGCATGCATTCTCAGAGCGTCTACAGGAAAGAAGCATCGTAAAACATGTGAGAGAGACTAAGTTACATAGTTTCATTTTTCAGTTTTCAAGATAAATAAAATCACAGATAAAATAGATTGCTCAATGTATAGTTTTAATATATAGTTTTATATAACATCATGGTCACATGATGTCTCTTTCTCTTCTTTTCCTCTCTCAAGCCACGCGTGTTATATGAGATGAAACGAATGACGCTCTCAATGGAGATTTTACTGAGATTTCACCTTTTTGAAAATAGCATTCAAACGTTTCATGGAGATGAAATGTTTCCCTTCTCTCTCCTCCCCAGTTTCATGCAAAAAAAACTGATGTCACACTCTATTTAATATGCATGGAACCCTCGTAAAACCCCATTAAAACTGATCTAATCTCATCATTTATATTATTCAGTAATAAAAATTTGATTCAGCTAGCTAGCTCTAAACTAGACCGTTAGGGACACTCTCACAGACTCGGATCATATTCAGTTCCCAAAAATTTTCAAACTATCCCGACACATCAAATCTTTAGACACGTGCATGAAGCATTAAATATATTTAAAAAATCAATAATTGTACTTTTAGTCTATAAATATCGAGACGAATCTTTTGAGCCTAGTTAGAACATGTTTAGACAAAGTTTACTAAATAACAACGAAAATGTTACGGGAGCAAAAAACCCAAAAAAAATTGCCAACCGAACAAGGCCCGACGTCCGACCGGCCGTGAGCTCCAGCCGTCCAGCGGGAGCATTAACTAATGCTCACTAAACACATTAAAAAATAGAAATTATCTAAAGAGCAAGAAAAAATTAATAATCACTTCGATAAATTCTAATCACCCCTAATAGCAGTACCTACTAGATCTAACATATTCTCTAGATAATACACACTCTATCTTTAGGAAAAATATGTATATAAACTAATCACCTATGCTATTACAAAACATGACCACAATTAATATTTGAATTCGCATCAAATTATGCACATGTCATTATTAGATAATTTAAGTAACCTCTTAAATTTGCATATAAGTATTTATCATCCTCTCAAACAAAAATATTAGTATATCCTCTCAAATCTAAATCTTAAGAACATATGTATTTATTGGGAACGTATCATATGGAAACCAGTCTCCTATGCAAACTATAGAAACTCTAATCAAGACCACAAAAATCTAATCCGATGGTGGGTTATTTTAGCACTTAAACCCCTCTACTCATCTCATCCTAATCCAAACAGGCGTAGGCACAGTGGGGGTTTAAGTGCTAAAATAATTCATCTTCACCTCTAACCATCAGATTAGATTATTGTGGTCTTGATTACAATTTTTGTAGTTTACACACGAGGCTGGTTTTCATAGCATACGTTGTCGTATTTATTATCCATTTATATTAGTATTAATATATAGAAATAGATTATGGTAAATATATATGTTGTGATTGAAATTACATTAATTTTCATGGCATATATAAATTATATAGATTGTTACCTTGGATAGGTTTATATATTTCAACTAATTTTTTTGGCATATTAGTATTATTGTAAGCACTCTTTTTATAATAAAGCAATACTATATAGTAATGGAAGAAAAAGAAATTACAAGATATGGGAGTTAAAATCATCTCAAGTTTTAAAAGTATAAGGTCAAATATATTCATGAATGAATATTGAAATCTCAAAAAAGCATGTTTTAGAAGGAATAAAGTCAAGGAATGATTTAATAGTGAATAACACAGTTTGTATGGAAGAAGCAATTGTTTATATCACATGAAAAAATCTCATGCAAGAGATAATTATATCTCATAGAAAAGAAACCATATTCCCTGATAATGAGAACAAATTAGGAATTATAATACTACGAAAGTGCCATATGAACACCTAGAAATTGCATGTTGTATATCTAGCAATGAATCAGTTATATTCTCTAAGTACATGGTATAAGAATATCTAGCAAATCCCTAATGCAATAAAAAAAAGACACCAAGGTGCCTCTTGATCCCCTTCAATCTCCATGTGGATTCCCAAGACTATTTTGGATACACCTATGCTCCAAGGTGATTGGAGGGAATGTGGGGCAAATGAAATGATTCATCCAAACTAGGTTGATTTTTCCCTTGGGTTGTTATGGATTGTTGCCAAACAAATCCTAGAGTTTCCCTTAGCGTTTCATGTTGGAAATTAGCACAGGTAATTGAGACTGATCTGATCTATTAGCCTTAAAGGCAATAAAAACTGCAGGGATACATATATAGGGCAGCAAACTTGGCTGCCAAGAAGCTGTTATAAAAGCTAACTTGGCTGCCAAGTTGATGCTAAAGTAAAGCATATTCTAAAGTAGATACTAAGCATATTCCTAATGGATAAGCACAAGAGTTAAAGAGGTCTATCAATCTCCTTCTAAGTCTTGTGTGTATGTTTCTGAGCAACCTGGACCATCCCAATCTTGGCGCGGAGCTCCTGGAACTTGACTTGCCCAAGGGACTTGGTCAGGAAATCAGCAAGCTGGTCTTGCGTGTTGATGTAGCCAGCCTTGATGCTGCCCTCATCCAGGCAGTCTCTGATGAAGTGATACCTCACCTTGATGTGCTTACTGCGCTCGTGGAAGACAGGGTTCTTTGCCAAAGCCAAGGCGGACTTGCTGTCCACCCTCAGCTCCACGGGTGCTGCATCTCTGCCAATGAGATCGCCGAGTAGCCGAGCGAGCCAGATGGCTAGAGTCGAAGCGGTGGTGGCTGCGATGTATTCTGCCTCGCAGCTGGACAGAGCCACCACCTGTTGCTTGACCGACTGCCCTGATCAAACACTTGCCAAGGAAGAATAGCGTCCCGCTGGTGCTCTTGCTCGTGTCGATGTCGCCGGTGTGGTCACTGTCGTTGTACCCGATGAAGTACGCTGCATCGGGGCACCTCGGGTAGTGCAGGCCGTAATCGGAGGTACCCGCAACGTAGCGAAGGATCCTCTTGACGGCTTGCTGATGCTTCGTTGTCGGTCACTGCATGAACCGACTAGCGTAGCCCACAGCGAACGCCAAGTCCGGCCACGTGTGGACGAGGTAGCGAAGGTTGTCCACAATGCGACGGTACTGCGTGGCGTCGACCTCCTCTGCCGTGCTGTCGCGGCTCAGCTTCAGCCTCTCCTCCATAGGAGTGTGGGCTGGGTTGCAGTCGGTGAGCCCACCCAACTCGATGATGCGCTTGGCGTAGGCGGTCTGGCGAAGGGAGATGCCGGAGTTGTCCTGGTGGACCTTAATTCCCAAGTAGAAAGAGAGGAGCCCCAGGTCGCTCATCTGAAAGACGGTCTTCATCTCCGCCTTGAATGCCTCAATCTCGTCCTTCTTGGTGTCGGTGATCACCAAGTCGTCGACGTAGATGCCCACCAGCAGGGCGTTGCCTCCCTTGCCCTGCCGATAGACAGCAGCCTCGTAAGCGCTCTGCTGGAACCCCATTTGCTTGAGGGTGGAGTCCAGCTTGGTGTTCCAAGCTCGAGGCGTCTGCCACAAGCCGTAGAGGGCCTTGCGCAGGCGAAGAACCTTGCTCTCCTTGCCGGGGATTACGAAACCCGACGGCTGACGGACGTAGACCTCCTCCTTCAAGTCGCCGTTGAGAAAGGCAGACTTGACGTCCATGTGGTGGACATGCCAGCCCTCCTGGGCTGCTAGAGCGAGTAGCAGGCGAACGGACTCCATGTGCGCAACGGGTGCGAAGGCGTCGTCGAAGTCGACTCCCTCCTGCTGAACGAACCCGTGCGCCACGAGTCGTGCCTTGTGCTTGATCACAGCACCAGCCTCATCCTTCTTGAGCTTGAACACCCACTTCAGGGTGATGGCGCGGTGGCCGGCAGGAAGACCTGCCAGCTCCCCCGTGTGGTTCCGCTCGACGGCGTCCATCTCCTGCTTCATCGCAGCACGCCATGCCGCGTCTCCCTCCGCCTCAGCGAAGGAGCGGGGCTCGTCGTCGTCGTGCGCCAAGTGCAGCTCCCCCTCGAAGTCGTGTTGCGCCAGTCCAGGGACGGGCAACTCGTCGAGGAGGTTGTCCATGGTGCGGTAGCGCAGAGGGAGGTTGTCCATGGTGCGGTAGCGCAGAGGCTCGTCGTCGTGGTAGGCGTCGACACGGTCCTCATCGTCGGTTAGCGGAGTAGCGAACTCCACCGAGCGCTGCTCGTCGTGGACCGGAGCTACTGTGGCCGATCCTGGTGGTGTGGCCACCAGTGCAGGAGAGCGTGGAGTGGCCGGTGCAGGAGATGCAGGAGCTGGTGCCAGAGATCTAGAAACCGGTGCTGGAGAGCTAGGAGTCGGTGCTGGTGCAGAGCGGATCGTAGCCGGTGCCGAAGGTGGTGAAGCGTGAGGTGTGGCTGGTGCCGAAGGTGGTGGACTCGCCGGAGCTGGAGGCGAGCGAGGAGTCGAGGCGAGCGAACCCGGTGAAGACGAGCTGCTAGCTCCCCCGGCTCCCTCGAAATGAACGTACTCGACGACGAAGTCTCGGAGGGTCGAAGTCGAGCCGTCGTCCACCGCCTTGTCCCACGCACAGCCTTGTCCCTCGTCCAACACGACGTCACGCGAGATGCGGACGCGCTGTGTCGCAGGGTCGAGGATGCGATAGGCCTTGACGCCCTCCGCGTAGCCGATGAAGACCCCAGGTGCACTCCGGTTGTCGAGCTTGCCGACGTGGCCGAGCTCCTTGGCGAACGCGAGGCACCCGAAGACGCGAAGGTGGCTGACCGTCGGGTAGCGCCTGTGCCAGGCCTCGTACGACGTCTTGCCGTCAAGCGCCTTGGTGGGCGAGCGGTTGAGGAGGTGGACAACCGTCATCACCGCCACTCCCCAGTAGATCGCCGGCAGCCCTCTCTGCCTGGTTGCGGTGCTCGACAACGCCGTTCTGCTGCGGGGTGTACGGGGCGGAGAAGTGGCGCTGGATCCCCTTGTCGGCGCAGTACGCCGCGAACTCATCCGCCGTGAACTCGACGCGGTTGTCCGTGCGCAGCACCCGAAGCTTGCGTCCGCACTCCTTCTCGGCAGCAGCTTGATGGCGCTTGATGGCGTCCGCAGCTGCCTCCTAGGTGTCGAGCAGGACAGCCCACATGAAGCGGGACACGTCGTCGACGAGGAGGAAGTAGCGCCGTCCTCCGGGTGTAGCAGGGGTCACGGGGCCGCAGAGGTCTTCATGTACAAGCTCCAGCCTCTCCTTGGCCCGGAAGCTCGCCTGGCGAGGGAAGGGCAGCCGACGCTGCTTGGTGACAACGCAGGTGTTGCAGAACTGCTCCACGTGGTCGACATGCGGCATCCCCCGCACCATCTCCTTGCTGCCCAGCTGCTTCAGGGCCTCAAAATTGAGGTGCCCGAAGCGCTCGTGCCACCGCCACGCGTCGTCGTCGCGGCGGGCAGCAAGACAGAGGGGTTGCGCCACCTGCACGTGAAGGACATAGAGACGATTCCTCCCTCTGTTCACCTTGGCAAGGAGCCTCCGATTGCTGTCCCAGATGCGCAGCACCCCGTGCTCGATCTCCACGCGCGAGCCGTTCTCATCCAGCTGTCCCAAGCTGATGATGGAGTTCCTCAGCGCGGAGATGTAGTACACGCCAGTGAGCAGCCGGTGCTCGCTGGTCTTGGCGGTGAAGACGACCGAGCCGACTCCCTTGATCTCTACGGCGGAGGCGTCCCCGAACTTGATGGAGCCTCGCACGCCGGAGTCCAAGTCAGAGAAGAACTCCCGCCCCGGTCATGTGATGGGTGGCGCCGGAGTCGAGGTACCAGTCGCCGATCTTGTCGTCGCTGGCGGTGCCGAGGAAGGCATGGGCGCGCGGCTCATCGAGGTGGAGAAGCGCGGCGGCGGTCGGCGCAGGAGAGGAGCACAGCTCAATGTCCCCGTGGATGTAGAACAGAGCCGGCTCATCACCCTCCTGTGCCTGCGCGACGTGAGCCTGACCGCCGCGCCTCGCCTGCCGGCAGTCCCTAGCCCAATGGCCGGTCTTGCCGCAGTTCTTGCAGATTGATGGGTTACGAGGAAGCTACGCTAGCCGGAAAACAAAATTTTTTGACCTCATAAACCAGGAACTACTGCTAGTTATAGATCACGGGATTACCACTAGACGCGCAGGTGCAGCGGAAGACGTCTCGGTGTAGACGTGCGCGTCGCAGCGATGCCATGTAGATGTTCACGTCCGACCTTCACGTCTCCACGTGCGGTTCGTCCTTGTGCTCCAGATGCAGCACCTCCGAGGTATCCCACACGTACAGGGAGGAAGCATCACGCCTCCAGACTGCTAGGTCTGCGAGGAGCAATTAGGCGCGGGCGTGGGGGTGGGCGACGGCTGTCTAACAACGTCATACAACCCTGGTCGCCCGACCCCTCTTTATATAGGCGTCCCTAATGAGCCCACCGACCTGGAGGCCCATTAGCAAACCTTAATCCCGGTCTGACTCGACTCCAACTCGAATCAGGCTTCCAGCCCCTTAAGCGTGCGACCCTATGGGTTCACGCACACATAGACACGGCCCGAGTACTCCTACTCGCCCGATAGTTGACAGTGGCCTCTAGCAAGACGTGTCAACTCCTATGTATACGCAAAGATCATATCTGACGAACCACCACGATCACATATACGTAATTCCCTTGCCACACAATATTTGGTCCAACTCATAGTTAACACTTAACCTAAGCACGGCCATGCATTTTATGATCCAATCATTTGAGTGGTCCAGTGATATCTCTCTCGCATGGAGAGGGGCAAATCCCATCTTGATTGTCTATGTCTCACAACATACTTCCTGACAAACCCGAAGACTATCTTTATAACTACCCTGTTACGAAGTAGCGTTTGATAGTCCCTAAGTAAGTCGATTCATATCTTGAGTACATACCACAATCTCAGGTCTAAGGACATAACGTACATGATGTGTGAAGAGATAATAAGAACATCTCATGTTGGGTCAGTCCAGCCTCATGTCATACATGTGCCCACATTATTAGTTTGACATCTCCATGCCTATGACTTGTGAAACATAGTCATCAACTAATACATGTGCTGATCTAATATTCATGTGTGTCCTCACATGAACTCCGATCAGGGACAACTATCGAATAACCATACAAGTAAAAGAGTCTCACAGACAATTCACATAATTGTCAATCAGTACTGAAAGGATCAAGATGCCCAAGAGGGGGGGTGAATTGGGCTTTTCTAAAACTTCTTGCGATAATAAAACCTATCAAGCCCCAATTAACCCCCTAGTGCCTAGAAGTGTGTTTGACAAGAATCAATTGCACAAAAGACTATCGCTAAACCATTTCTACTCTAGCATGGCAATTCAACTTATGAAAAAACAACAAGTAAATGCGAAATTGAATTGCTCAAAGGTAAATGCGTAGAGAAGAGAGTAGAGATGACACGATGATCTTTTTGCCGAGGTATCGAGGTGTCGGCACACCCCCCTAGTCCCCGTTGGAGCACCCGCGCAAGGGTATCGCTCCCCCTTGATCCGCGCAAGGATCAAGTGCTCACTACGAGCTGATTCTTCGCCACTCCGGCCCGGTGAATCGCTCGCTACCGGTCACAACTTGGCTTGGGTCATCCACAATGCCTCCTGTAACACCTCTGGTGTTTAACTGTAATTACCTGGCATGTCATCATCATTAGTCATTAATCATCCTTGCCTTGCATTTATGTTTGCTTAGTACTTGTGTAGCAATCTCTTTTCAAAAACCCTAAAAGCCCAAATCTTCCTATAAGGGCAAAAATGGTAATTTCACCTCTGTGCCTAGCTTTGTGTAATTCTTGTTCAGTTGGATGTCTTGAAGTTTTGTTGTGTTGGCCAAAGTTCAAAAACCAAAATCAGATTTCAAATCCCTTTGCAAAACCCTGATTTCCAAACCCTGGATTTTATCCCTCTTTTTGTAATTCAAAAATTATTCAAAATTTGAGGTTGGTCCAAAAAGCAAAGTTGTAGATCTGGCCAAGAGAAACAACTTTGGTATTTACAAATTTTCAAGTTTCTGTACAAAGTTTGAAGTAAATCCAAATTCATTCAAATTCCAGTTTTTGTCCCCTTTTCAGTTTTCAAAATTTATTTAAAAACTATTGAGTTTCAGAAAAAGGGTATATTAGCAAAGTTGTAGGTTTTGATAAAAGGAACAACTTTCATATTTGCAGATTTCCAACTTTCAATGTAAAATCAAAAGTAATTTTGAAATTATTCAAATCCTAAAAGTGTCCCCTTTTCTGATTTCGTATTTAATTCAAAAACTGTTTAGAATTTGAAAATATTCTTTTTGACAAAGTTGTAGATCTCTTTTTTCTAAACAACTTTGGTGTTTTGAGTTTTTGCTGCTCAGTTCAAGTTTTGGAAGTAATTTGCGAAATACTGAAAGTCAAACCCTAGACCTAGCCCTGTTCATCCCCTACCTCTAGCCGGCACAGAGCAGGAGGGGGCCCCGGCCATGGCCGCGCGCCAGCGCCGCTTGCGCCACGCGCGCCTGGCAGCCGCACGCCCGCCCCCGACTTGTCGCCTGCGCCCGCGCCATCATGCCGCACCCGCACGCGCAAACGCTGACCTCCGCCCCCGTCCCCTACAGTGCCCAGGGCGTCGCCGCCGCGTGGCCGTCACCGGCGAGCCTTCGCCCAGGCCCTGGGTGCACGCCGTCCTTCCCGCCGGCTTGCAATCGAGTGCGCACGCTTCGGCCGAGCTTATCCACACCATCCCGTGCTCTCTACCGTCCCCGACCGTGCCTATAAAAGGGACCGCCGGAGTCCGAGCTCCTCACTCGACCCCGCCGCCGTGGCCAGCCCACTCCGAAGCTCCCGCCGCTCAACCACCTAGCCCGAAAGCTCCGCCTTGAGCTCGCGAAGCTTCCCAGCCCCTCAATTTCACCTCCCCCGCCTCCAATCGTCCGGCGTAACCCCATCTTCCCAAACTCCGACGAAACACCGGTGAACTCGGGTTCGTCAAATACTACCTCTCCGGCCACGATCATCTTCCCCTGACCCCTGTGTCAGCTTCCTTGGCTCCGCGCGACTCTAACCAGGCCCTTGCGGTCTCGTGTGTTGCGCAGGATCGCCGGATCGCCGGAGTGCCGCCGCGGCCGTCTCCTCCCTCGAGCACGCCTGCGAACCGCGCTCCCTCGAAGCAGCCGAGCCCTGCCTTCGACCCGTGGTAAGCACCCGAAGCCTCCGGTCTCTGCTTCCACTCCGCTTCGCCCGAGCCTCCCAGTCAGGCCTCGGACGGACGCTTGCTTTCCGTTTCGCCCGAGCCTCCCGGCCAGGCCTCGGACGAAACGCTTGTTTCCGTCTCGCCCGAGCCTACCAGCCAGGTCTCGGACGGCCGAGTGTTTCCGCCTCACCCGAGCCCTGCTGTCCGCCTCGCAGCGATTCGCCCGAGCCCCTGCGAGGAAGGAGCACAGCGCTCTTTTCTTTTTCCTTTTTGAAAGAGTATGAATAGTGTTCTGTTTTCTCTTTTTTGTGTGAATTAATCTGTTGTTCCTTAAATCCTGATAAAATTATGGTATGCTCCATGCACTGTTTAGTATTTTATAAAAATATGAAACTTGACTTTTCTGCAAGAATTTAAAAATGTAAAATCCCTCTCTTAATTAATAAATGGATAGTTTCGGATTTTTAGAAAATTATTTATAACTCCAAAAATCATGAGATAAATTTTTGTGAGCTTCCTATGCCATGTTTAGTCTCTGGTGAAATTTTGAAGTCTTTTGGAACAAGTTGATTTTTGAGCATTTATTTTTAATTGTTAAATAGTGCCTTCTGTTAATTAATGTCTAATTTTATTTGAGCACCTTAATGACCTCCAAAAATTATGAAATTTGTTTTGCCATCTATCTACACCATAATGAACTTATGTGATTAATTTGGTAATTTTTGGAGCAACTTCATAAAATGACCTTTTTAAATAATTAAGGAAAATAGAAAAAGTGATTAGGGTTCATGTTGTATGCCCTGTTTTGCATTATTCATGCTAGCATACTCATGTGCATGCATCATTGCATTCGTATAGTCACCGAAGAAGGCGTCAAGATCGAGGCAGCCGCCGACGAACCTGTCCCTGAGGCTACCCCGAGCTCCGACAACTGCCCTGCCGCCTTCGAGCCTGCCCTCTTTGCTCTTCAAGGCAAGCCCCGGTGCATTTAACCCTTTCCTTGAATTTATAAAATGATTTCCTTAAATGCTTTTGAGTTAAATTATTGCATTAGGTTTATAGGAGTTGTGTGCTATCCTAATTGATGCACTATCCACCTTGACCACTGATACACCTGATATCTGCTTTTCAAAAGTATTTGAAAAATGCTTAGCAATGCTTATTGAATTAGACTTTGCAATAAAATGCCAATTTCAAAAGTGTGATCACTTAAGGAATGTTTATGGGATTTTGGTCTTACTCCCCGGCTGTTGGCTAGGTATCTGATCCGTACCTAGTCAATAGCGAGGAGAGGTTGTCCGAGCGTACGGTGCCGTCATGTTGTAGTCCGGGACTCAACAGTTGACACCGACCGGGACAGGGTTGAAAAACTGACAGGACTATTACGCTTGGGTGAGATATGACCAAGGTATAGTTCTGGCTGGAAAATTAGGGACCATCCGTATGGGGGCCTGCTGGTCAAGACTTGTAACTATTCACATACTTCGGAAAGCTCTGGCTCCGAGAAATCCTTGATTAGGACCGACAACCGCGCACTGGGAGTGGAGAGATGGCGGAAGTAGCATGTACCCACGTGGTCGTCGTACCTGGATAGGAGTGGTGTACTGTACTTCCGGGTGGCGTAGGACCGGTCCAATCTTGGAGGAATCGTGGTAGACGAGTTGGCATATGCAAGCTTGGGTGCTACATATGCAGTGTGGATAGGGATCCTCAGCTGAGTATTATTTATCCGGATTAACGTTGCTCCTCGGTTATGGAGACTTGGTCACTGACTGTCAACGGAGAGTGGTTCTCAACTAGGTATGTTTTGAAACGTAAAATGAATCATGGACGATGAAGAATTGAGGAATACTGAATCTTTCAAAAATAAAATAAGGTTTACAAAAATGCTTTTCTGCAAAATACTTGATCTTGCTTAAGCCTTACCTTGACTACCCTAAGCCTCTCATTCCTGAGTCTTCTCCCTTTTCTTTAGTCGGGTAAGTCTTGTTGAGTACCCCAGTACTCAGGGTTTGTTACCCATGCTGCAGGTATGACAGAGTCCCCGATGTGTCTTGCACCCTGCTGCGTGACCATCGTCCAGGAAGAGGCCGATGAGGCCGAAGAATAGTTGTACACCCGCGGGCTGGGTGATTATAAGTATCTTTGCTGTTCTCCACTATGTTGCCTATGTCTATTTCTATTATCAAGAACTTGGTTTGTAATAACTGCACCTTAATTTCTATTTGGAACCCTGCTTTGTAAAACTAATGTTATTTAAGTCTTCCGCTCTTTATTCCGATGTTATTTGTAAAAGTATGCAATGCTGTAACCGAATTGTGAGATGATCCTGCGGACATTGGGCACTGATGTAGCCCGGTGGCGAACAGGT
The DNA here is from genome assembly GCA_009763385.1 of Coix lacryma-jobi var. lacryma-jobi. NCBI lineage: Eukaryota > Viridiplantae > Streptophyta > Magnoliopsida > Poales > Poaceae > Coix > Coix lacryma-jobi. Next base: position 175,798,600 of record CM019822.1, on the reverse strand, counting down.
CTTAATCACATGGAACATGGGTTCGGCTGTCAGAGGTTGACAGGGACACGTGGGCCATGGGATTAGGGTCGTTCCGTCACAGAGTGGTATCGGAGCATCTCACTTTAACGTTGCAGTGTTCGTTTTGCGAAAACTTCAAAAGACCTTTTTAGTCCAAACAAACTAAACTTGACTATTTTGAGTCCAAATTGCTTCTCTCATCTTGTCTCTCATATGGCAACACTAGCTAGTGGAACAACATGTTTTAAGCCCTATGTACTTTATTTATTGCATTGCTTTGTTCCGTAGGAACGATTCATGCATCATGTCATAATCACTTAAGTTAACTTCCTCTCTAAGTTCGTTGGGGTAGTATGTCTTTACCTGCTCTTGCTAGCCTTTCTCATCCATCTTATCTTATCCAGACATGGCCCGTATCAAGCTGACTGCCCGCAAGTCGACTGGACCGCATGGTGTGCCACGCCACCAGCTGGCACCACGCGCTGGGGAGGAGACTAGAGAATCTTCCAACGGTCGTCGCTTTCCCCGCCGCACCCGTAAGAACCTGAAGGAGGAGATCAAGGATCTGAAGGCTGAGCTGAAGAACTTGGAGCATGACTTCTACCACTCACGCCTGGAGTTTTATGAGGCACGAGCTTCCCTGGAGCAGGCCAATCGGAATACGGTTCGCGCTATCGAGCAGTGCAATGATGCTTGGACCCGTGAGGACGTTACCAGAGCCCAGCTCCATGGACTGCAGCAGTACACCGCCCAGATTGAGCAGTTCAATGATATGCTTCATGAGGAAGTGCATCAGCTGTATGATCAACTCCACCCCTTGGTACCCCCGATTATGGAAGACCCTGAGGACGGAGTAGTGGAAGAACCCGATGTAGAACAAGAGCCAGACGTGGACGAAGAAATTGAACCTGCTGAGGACGTCCACGCTGAAGACGAGGACGAGGAGGAGGAGCCTGAGCTCATCCTCGAAGAAGACGACGACGAAGACATGATCATCATCGACGACGACTAGACTCGTAGTGTCTGAACCATCTGCTTACCTAAAACCTTAGTCTAGGTTTGGGGGCGTTAGTCTGTCTGTTGCCAAGTCTGGCATGTATCTTTCTTTTCGCATCTTTTCCCTTTATCGGTCTGTATCATCTGTCAGTCACCTTATCAAGTCATCAGTCTTTTGTATCAGAAGAAGCTATCAGTCTGTTGTTTTCAGAACCCTATCTATGAATGCTAAGTTCCAAGTTGCTTAACAGATGCCTGTGAACACTCGCACTGGAGCTGGAGGTTCTGATGATGCCAACCTCCCAAACCCTCCACCTGTCCCAGCCACCCTAGCAGATGCCATTGCAGCCTTGGCCGCCGCTGCCAACCTAATGGCTCAAAACCAAGGACAGCAGAACTTTCACCGTGGTCGCCACAACATCAACCAAGAGACCACCTATGTGGAATTCACCGAAACTCGTCCACCGGTCTTCACCAAGGCCGATGAACCCCTCGAAGCTGATGATTGGCTCCGCACCATGGAGCAGAAGTTTGGTCTTATCAACTGCACCGATATCCAGAAGCCACGGTTCGCTTCACAGCAGCTTCGTGGTCCGGCAAGTGCTTGGTACGCCAACCTGTTGGCTGCCCAGCCAGAAGGTCATCGGTTGACCTGGGAAGAGTTCCGCACTGCTTTCCGTGCTCATCACATCCCTTCCGGATTAATAAAAATGAAGCTTGATCAGTTCCTGGCTCTCCAACAGAAAGACTCCACAGTCATGCAGTATGTGGGTCAATTCAATCATCTCAGCCAGTATGCCTCAGAGTATGTCAACATAGATGAGAAGAAGAGGGATTGTTTCCTTAGAGGACTGCACCCGAAGATCCACATGAGCTTGTCCAATAACCTGACTGGGTCTTATCACGATGTTGTTGACCGGGCTGTTGCTTTTGAAGAAAGCAATCGCCAGTACCAGGAAGAGAAGAAAAAGAAGAAAGCAGGGTCAAGCAGCTTCTCTGGCGGTCACAAACGCCAGAGAATCATCTATCACCCCAACCACCACCACAATCGTCTACCTTACCCCAACCAGCAAGTGGTCGTCCGTACCGCGGCCACCACCCATAATGCCAACCAGCAGAGTGCCACACAGCCGAACGCCCCAGGTGTTCGTATTACCACTCCACAAACAGCCTACAACCATCCCTGCTACAACTGCGGCCAGCTTGGTCACTGGTCTCGTGAGTGCCCAAAGCCCAAGAGGTATGCTCAGAATGCTCAGAAGAATCCCGGAGGATCTCAGCAGCAGCAGCACCGTGCCCAGCAGCAACAGGCCCAGAAAGGCAGGATTGTCAAGAAGCACGGGCAAGTCTACTACACCGCTGTCAGCGATATACCAGAAGGGGAGCCCGTCATGATCGGTAGGTTTCCTGTTGCCAATCACCCTGCAGTTGTGTTGTTTGATTCTGATGCATCGCATTCCTTCATCAGTCGTACTTTTGTCATCAAGCATGAAATATCAATTGAAGATTTAAAAGAAAGTTTCTGCATATTTTCGCCTGGAGGGCGTATAAGTACTAAGGAAGTGGTTCGCAGTATACCAGTAATGTTGGGGGAACATGTATTTCCCACCACCATGATAGTGCTTCATGCTCAGGAGATAGATATCATCCTAGGCATGAATTGGATGTGTCAGTATAAAGCCATGATCGACATCTTGAATAGAGTTGTGAGAGTGGATATTCCTAACAGTACCGCCAAACTCCTTCTCCAACTTCCAATGCCTCAAAAACCAGCAGCCACTCAAATAAATACCGCCTATGTTCTGGAAACCCGGGACATCCCCGTGGTTTGTGAATTCCCTGATGTTTTTCCTGAGGATTTGCCTGGTCTGCCTCCTGACCGTGACGTTGAGTTTGCCATAGAGCTAAAGCCCGGGACTGCTCCTATATCCCGCAGAGCTTATCGAATGCCTCCCAGAGAGTTGGCAGAACTAAAAATCCAATTACAAGATTTGTTGGACAAGGGTTTCATTCGCCCAAGCTCGTCTCCTTGGGGCTGTCCTGCAATCTTTGTAAAGAAGAAAGACAAGACTCTCAGAATGTGCATTGATTATCGCCCACTCAATGAGGTCACCATCAAAAATAAATATCCCTTGCCTCGTATTGATCTTCTCTTTGACCAGTTAGCTGGAGCCAAAGTATTCTCCAAGATCGATCTCAGATCCGGCTACCACCAAATAAAGATTCGTCCTGAAGATATTCCTAAAACAGCTTTCACCACCAGATACGGCCTATATGAGTACTTGGTCATGTCCTTCGGTTTGACCAATGCCCCTGCTCATTTCATATACCTCATGAACTCTGTGTTCATGCCAGAGCTTGATAAATTCGTGGTCGTGTTCATTGACGACATCCTTGTCTACTCAAAAACCCCTGAAGATCATGCCGAACATCTTCGTATCGTTCTATCCCGTCTCAGAGAACATCAGCTGTATGCCAAGTTCAGTAAATGTGAGTTCTGGTTAGATCAGATACAGTTTCTTGGTCATGTCCTTTCCGCTGAAGGTGTGTCAGTTGACCCTGGTAAAGTGGCAGACATTCTGGATTGGAAGCCACCTACCACTGTTCATCAAGTCCGCAGCTTTATGGGAATGGCAGGATATTATCGTCGATTCATCCCAAACTTCTCAAGAGTCGCCAAGCCTATCACTGAGTTAGTAAAGAATTCTGTGAAGTTTGTCTGGTCACCAGCCTGTGAGCAAGCCTTTCAAACTCTGAAGAAATTGTTAACTACATCACCAGTGCTAGCCCAGCCGAACATCGAGAAGCCCTTTGATGTCTACTGTGATGCATCTGGTACTGGTTTGGGCTGTGTTTTGATGCAAGAAGGTCGAGTGATCGCATATGCCTCCCGACAGCTTAAGCGACATGAAGAGAATTACCCAACTCATGATCTCGAGTTAGCAGCAGTAGTGCATGCCTTGAAGATCTGGCGTCATTATTTGTTGGGCAATACCTGTAATGTGTACACTGATCACAAAAGCCTGAAGTATATCTTCACTCAAGAGGAACTGAATATGAGGCAGAGAAGATGGCTTGAGTTAATTAAGGACTATGATCTTGAAGTGCATTACCATCCGGGTAAGGCGAATGTGGTCGCCGATGCACTCAGTCGCAAGTCTTATTGCAACTGTCTGATAATGAAACCCTATGATTCTTCTTTGTGTTATGAGCTGGAAAAGTTGAATATTGAAATGATTCCACAAGGAACTCTGAATAATATCATAATAGAAACCCCTATCAGAGAGCAGATCATCGCTGCACAGAAAGATAACCCTGGAATCAAGCACATCATCGAAAAGGTCCAATCCGGAAAAGCTAATTGTTTCAGGATTGATGATGCAGGAGTAGTATGGTTTAAGAATCGGTTAGTAGTCCCTAAAGTGCCTGAGTTAAGAAAGTTAATCCTTGATGAAGCACACTTGACTAGATTCTCCATCCACCCCGGCAGCAACAAGATGTACCAAGATTTGAAGCAGCAATTCTGGTGGACAAAGATGAAGATTGAGATCGCCCGGTATGTCGCTCAGTGCGATACCTGCCAGAAAGTCAAAGCCGTGCACATGAAGCCCGGAGGAGAATTGCAACCTTTATCTGTACCTGCTTGGAAATGGGACGATATCAGTATGGACTTTATCAATGGTCTACCCAAGACATCAAGAGGTTTTGATTTCATATGGGTGATCGTGGATCGCCTCACTAAGCAAGCTCACTTCCTGCCAGTGAAGACCAGTTACACCGTCCCCACTTATGCCACTTTGTACAAGAACCACATAGTGAAACTCCATGGCATACCCAAGAGCATTATCTCTGATCGTGGTACCCAGTTTGTCGCAAAGTTTTGGAAAGCGTTCCATACCTCACTTGGAACCAAGCTCTTGCATAGTACGGCATATCATCCGCAAACAGATGGACAAACCGAGCGAGTCAACCAAGTGTTAGAGGATATGTTGAGAGCATGTGTGCTCACCTTCGCAGATACTTAGGATGACTGTTTGCCCTTGGCAGAGTTCCCATATAATAACAGTTACCAAGAGAGCATCAAAATGGCACCCTTTGAAGCATTGTACGGCCGCCATTGTCGTACACCTCTCAATTGGTCTGAACCCGGAGAAAGGGAATTCTTTGGAGTTGACCTGGTAAAAGATATGGAAGAGAAAGTCAAGCATATCCAAGAGAACATGAAGATTGCACAGTCTCGACAGAAAAGTTATGCTGACAGGAGACGTCGATCTCTGCAGTTCGAGATCGGGGATTATGTGTATCTGAAGGTCTCGCCCACCAAAGGAGTCACTCGTTTTGGAGTCAAAGGAAAGCTAGCACCCCGCTACATTGGTCCGTTTGAGATTCTGGATCGTTGTGGCAAGGTCGCTTACAAGCTGAGTTCGCCCGATCATCTTTCAGCAGTTCATAATGTGTTTCATGTCTCCCAACTCAAGAAGTGCCTCCGAGTACCTGAACATGTGGTTGAAGTTGAAGGCGTTGAGCTAGAACCAGATCTGTCATACACTGAGTATCCAGTTCGCGTGTTGGATCACAAGGATCGTGTTCCCCGAAGAACCACCACAAGATGGTACAAGATCCAGTGGAACCAGCACTCTGAAGAAGAAGCCACCTGGGAATCCGAAGACTTCATAGCAAAGAACTATCCCGACTTTCTCGAATCTCTGTAGACGTAAGGTTTTGCCTTTTCCTTCTTAAGACGTGGAATCTCGGGGCGAGATTTCTTTTAGGGGGGAAGGCTGTAACACCTCTGGTGTTTAACTGTAATTAACCTGGCATGTCATCATCATTAGTCATTAATCATCCTTGCCTTGCATTTATGTTTGCTTAGTACTTGTGTAGCAATCTCTTTTCAAAAACCCTAAAAGCCCAAATCTTCCTATAAGGGCAAAAATGGTAATTTCACCTCTGTGCCTAGCTTTGTGTAATTCTTGTTCAGTTGGATGTCTTGAAGTTTTGTTGTGTTGGCCAAAGTTCAAAAACCAAAATCAGATTTCAAATCCCTTTGCAAAACCCTGATTTCCAAACCCTGGATTTTATCCCTCTTTTTGTAATTCAAAAATTATTCAAAATTTGAGGTTGGTCCAAAAAGCAAAGTTGTAGATCTGGCCAAGAGAAACAACTTTGGTATTTACAAATTTTCAAGTTTCTGTACAAAGTTTGAAGTAAATCCAAATTCATTCAAATTCCAGTTTTTGTCCCCTTTTCAGTTTTCAAAATTTATTTAAAAACTATTGAGTTTCAGAAAAAGGGTATATTAGCAAAGTTGTAGGTTTTGATAAAAGGAACAACTTTCATATTTGCAGATTTCCAACTTTCAATGTAAAATCAAAAGTAATTTTGAAATTATTCAAATCCTAAAAGTGTCCCCTTTTCTGATTTCGTATTTAATTCAAAAACTGTTTGGAATTTGAAAATATTCTTTTTGACAAAGTTGTAGATCTCTTTTTTCTAAACAACTTTGGTGTTTTGAGTTTTTGCTGCTCAGTTCAAGTTTTGGAAGTAATTTGCGAAATACTGAAAGTCAAACCCTAGACCTAGCCCTGTTCATCCCCTACCTCTAGCCGGCACAGAGCAGGAGGGGGCCCCGGCCATGGCCGCGCACCAGCGCCGCTTGCGCCACGCGCGCCTGGCAGCCGCACGCCCGCCCCCGACTTGTCGCCTGCGCCCGCGCCATCATGCCGCACCCGCACGCGCAAACGCTGACCTCCGCCCCCGTCCCCTACAGTGCCCAGGGCGTCGCCGCCGCGTGGCCGTCACCGGCGAGCCTTCGCCCAGGCCCTGGGTGCACGCCGTCCTTCCCGCCGGCTTGCAATCGAGTGCGCACGCTTCGGCCGAGCTTATCCACACCATCCCGTGCTCTCTACCGTCCCCGACCGTGCCTATAAAAGGGACCGCCGGAGTCCGAGCTCCTCACTCGACCCCGCCGCCGTGGCCAGCCCACTCCGAAGCTCCCGCCGCTCAACCACCTAGCCCGAAAGCTCCGCCTTGAGCTCGCGAAGCTTCCCAGCCCCTCAATTTCACCTCCCCCGCCTCCAATCGTCCGGCGTAACCCCATCTTCCCAAACTCCGACGAAACACCGGTGAACTCGGGTTCGTCAAATACTACCTCTCCGGCCACGATCATCTTCCCCTGACCCCTGTGTCAGCTTCCTTGGCTCCGCGCGACTCTAACCAGGCCCTTGCGGTCTCGTGTGTTGCGCAGGATCGCCGGATCGCCGGAGTGCCGCCGCGGCCGTCTCCTCCCTCGAGCCACACCCTCGAGCACGCCTGCGAACCGCGCTCCCTCGAAGCAGCCGAGCCCTGCCTCCGACCCGTGGTAAGCACCCGAAGCCTCCGGTCTCTGCTTCCACTCCGCTTCGCCCGAGCCTCCCAGTCAGGCCTCGGACGGACGCTTGCTTTCCGTTTCGCCCGAGCCTCCCGGCCAGGCCTCGGACGAAACGCTTGTTTCCGTCTCGCCCGAGCCTACCAGCCAGGTCTCGGACGGCCGAGTGTTTCCGCCTAACCCGAGCCCTGCTGTCCGCCTCGCAGCGATTCGCCCGAGCCCCTGCGAGGAAGGAGCACAGCGCTCTTTTCTTTTTCCTTTTTGAAAGAGTATGAATAGTGTTCTGTTTTCTCTTTTTTGTGTGAATTAATCTGTTGTTCCTTAAATCCTGATAAAATTATGGTATGCTCCATGCACTGTGTAGTATTTTATAAAAATATGAAACTTGACTTTTCTGCAAGAATTTAAAAATGTAAAATCCCTCTCTTAATTAATAAATGGATAGTTTCGGATTTTTAGAAAATTATTTATAACTCCAAAAATCATGAGATAAATTTTTGTGAGCTTCCTATGCCATGTTTAGTCTCTGGTGAAATTTTGAAGTCTTTTGGAACAAGTTGATTTTTGAGCATTTATTTTTAATTGTTAAATAGTGCCTTCTGTTAATTAATGTCTAATTTTATTTGAGCACCTTAATGACCTCCAAAAATTATGAAATTTGTTTTGCCATCTATCTACACCATAATGAACTTATGTGATTAATTTGGTAATTTTTGGAGCAACTTCATAAAATGACCTTTTTAAATAATTAAGGAAAATAGAAAAAGTGATTAGGGTTCATGTTGTATGCCCTGTTTTGCATTATTCATGCTAGCATACTCATGTGCATGCATCATTGCATTCGTATAGTCACCGAAGAAGGCGTCAAGATCGAGGCAGCCGCCGACGAACCTGTCCCTGAGGCTACCCCGAGCTCCGACAACTGCCCTGCCGCCTTCGAGCCTGCCCTCTTTGCTCTTCAAGGCAAGCCCCGGTGCATTTAACCCTTTCCTTGAATTTATAAAATGATTTCCTTAAATGCTTTTGAGTTAAATTATTGCATTAGGTTTATAGGAGCTGTGTGCTATCCTAATTGATGCACTATCCACCTTGACCACTGATACACCTGATATCTGCTTTTCAAAAGTATTTGAAAAATGCTTAGCAATGCTTATTGAATTAGACTTTGCAATAAAATGCCAATTTCAAAAGTGTGATCACTTAAGGAATGTTTATGGGATTTTGGTCTTACTCCCCGGCTGTTGGCTAGGTATCTGATCCGTACCTAGTCAATAGCGAGGAGAGGTTGTCCGAGCGTACGGTGCCGTCATGTTGTAGTCCGGGACTCAACAGTTGACACCGACCGGGACAGGGTTGAAAAACTGACAGGACTATTACGCTTGGGTGAGATATGACCAAGGTATAGTTCTGGCTGGAAAATTAGGGACCATCCGTATGGGGGCCTGCTGGTCAAGACTTGTAACTATTCACATACTTCGGAAAGCTCTGGCTCCGAGAAATCCTTGATTAGGACCGACAACCGCGCACTGGGAGTGGAGAGATGGCGGAAGTAGCATGTACCCACGTGGTCGTCGTATCTGGATAGGAGTGGTGTACTGTACTTCCGGGTGGCGTAGGACCGGTCCAATCTTGGAGGAATCGTGGTAGACGAGTTGGCATATGCAAGCTTGGGTGCTACATATGCAGTGTGGATAGGGATCCTCAGCTGAGTATTATTTATCCGGATTAACGTTGCTCCTCGGTTATGGAGACTTGGTCACTGACTGTCAACGGAGAGTGGTTCTCAACTAGGTATGTTTTGAAACGTAAAATGAATCATGGACGATGAAGAATTGAGGAATACTGAATCTTTCAAAAATAAAATAAGGTTTACAAAAATGCTTTTCTGCAAAATACTTGATCTTGCTTAAGCCTTACCTTGACTACCCTAAGCCTCTCATTCCTGAGTCTTCTCCCTTTTCTTTAGTCGGGTAAGTCTTGTTGAGTACCCCAGTACTCAGGGTTTGTTACCCATGCTGCAGGTATGACAGAGTCCCCGATGTGTCTTGCACCCTGCTGCGTGACCATCGTCCAGGAAGAGGCCGATGAGGCCGAAGAATAGTTGTACACCCGCGGGCTGGGTGATTATAAGTATCTTTGCTGTTCTCCACTATGTTGCCTATGTCTATTTCTATTATCAAGAACTTGGTTTGTAATAACTGCACCTTAATTTCTATTTGGAACCCTGCTTTGTAAAACTAATGTTATTTAAGTCTTCCGCTCTTTATTCCGATGTTATTTGTAAAAGTATGCAATGCTGTAACCGAATTGTGAGATGATCCTGCGGACATTGGGCACTGATGTAGCCCGGTGGCGAACAGGTCTTAATCACATGGAACATGGGTTCGGCTGTCAGAGGTTGACAGGGACACGTGGGCCATGGGATTAGGGTCGTTCCGTCACACCTCCGGATGATCACCAAGCTCTCTGATCGCCACCAAGCCGTCTAGGTGATGCCGATCACCAAGAGTAACAAGCAAGAACTCTCACTTGACCAACGCAAGGCTAATGAGATGGGTGGATGCACACTTGCTACTCTCTATTCACTAATGAGGTGTTTGATCACTCAATTATCAAATCTCTCAACCTCACTAGGCCTCTTGCACTCACTTGGAATCACAATGTGTTTGGCAACCTTTCAAATGAGCAAGAGTAACAGCATGAATGAAGGGGAGGCATATTTATACCCCCCAACTCGAAACATGCACGAAGGGGTAAGTCCAGCCAGTTTACACACTGACCGGACGCACTGTCGGGGTGACCGGACGCGTCCGGTCAGTGCCCAACGGCTACATGACGTGCTTTCTGACACCTGTACGAAGTGCTGATCGGACGCTCTCAAGCGTCCGGTCACCACTGACCGGACGCGTCCGGTCATCATTTTTGCTTTCTGGAACCTCTCTGCATGCGACCGGACTCACCCCCTGGTGCGTCCGGTCGATTACTGAGGAGCGTCCGGTCACAGCCAAACCCGCTCCTCAGCCAACACTACTGACCGGACGCGTCCGGTCATTAGGGTTGGAGCGTCCGGTCGCTATTTGAAGTCCAAAACGACTTCGGTTTGCGACGCTCCCTTCACGAACTTTCTTCCTTATGATCTTAGGGACCTTTCTAAGCTACCTAAGGCTTCGGTTAACAAGTGTACACCACACCTAACTCAAAAGTCTCACCTAGGTTAAGCTACTCATTCAAACCCCTCTTAATAGTACGGCCAAAGATAAAACAAAGACATATGCTACTCTAAGTGTCCTTCAACACCAAATGACACTTAGAACTAGCCTATCACCGTCTTCGTCGTCCATCCTTTGAAAACCGAACGAATTCCATCAATAAGGGGGCATGAATACCATAGTGCCCTCGCGATCACCATTACCATGACCTAACTCAACTGTTCCTGCAAAACACACGTTAGTCATAGTAATTTACCGTTGTCATCCAATCACCGAAACCCACTGGGGGCCTAGATGCTCACAAATACAAGTTGTCTTTAATGGATATTCGATGAACATATAATAAATCATGGATACAATAGAAATACCATCATCTCTATGATTACCTCTAGGGCATATTTCCAACACAGATGTCGTCTCGGTTCGGCTTGCGCTCGCCGTCGGCGCCGCCAGGAGCGCCACCACGCGCCTGGGGAGCCTTGTCCCGCTTGCGCGGCCGGCGCTTGCGAGTGCTCGACGACGGTGCAGCCTCGCCCTTCCGTCGCTCCTTCTGCCGAGCGAGCCACTGCTCCTCGGTGTAGAGAAGCTTGCCACCGGCGTTGGTCGACTGCGAGGGAGCCTTCCAGCGCTCGTCGATGGCCTTGAGGCGACCGTCACCTCGAACTCCAGCAAGACCTCGATCGACACAACCTGCTTGTACTTGTCGGGGACGACGCGGAGAAGCTTCTCGACAGCCTCCTCCTCATCGAACTTGGTGTCGCCGTACCGCAGGAGCTGCTGCTGCAGAGTGGTGAGGCGAATGGCGAAGTCCTCGACGTCCTCGATGGGCTTGAAGGTCATGTCCCCCCACTCCTTCCGCAGCCACTGTAGCGTGGATCGCCGCGCGTGGTCGCTGCCGATGCGCGCCGCGGTGATGGCGTCTCAAGCGTCCTTGGTGGTCTCCTTGTCCGCAAGGGTGGTCTGCATCTCCACCGGTACAGCGGCGAGAAGTGCCTCCATCGCCCGCCGATCCTCGGTGAAGTCGACGTCGTCGTACCGTACCGCGTCCCACATGTGGCGCGCCTGCAGCTTGACCTTCATCACCATCGACCACTCGTTGAAGTTGGTCTTGGTGAGCATAGGCCAGCCGCTGTCAGCGCCGGCGTCCTCGACGACGGTCTGGACGAGTGGAGACCCCGGTCGGCCACGGCGACCACAGCGCCGCTTTGGAGAAGGGGAGGTGCGTCGCCTGTGAGGGTTGCGTGCACCAGCGTCCCATCTACCCAGCTCGCGGTCGTCGAAGGCGTTCAGCTCGCGTCCGTACGGGCCGTGTGCGAGCTGCGCTCGAGCATCACGCGCTCGCATCCCTCGCTGCGCCTCCAGCTGCTCAGCCTGCTCACGCCTGTGATGCTCCTCGAGTGCGCGGGTCCTGAGCAGCTGCTACGTCAAGGTCGCGGTCGAGCCAACGCGCGTCGCAGTCTTGCTGCTCCTCGCGTTCCAGCCACCCGTTGGCGCCGCGGGCAACGCGCGCCTCCCAGGCCTCCTCGCGCCCGGCCATCTCGAAACCGCGCGCACGAGCGAAGCCGCGCGCTCCCAAGTCGCACCGGCCTCCAGCTCTCAGGGTCGCGGCGGCGTCCACGGCCTCCCAGGCCGCAGCTCTGCCGCCCGCGCCTGCCTCGGCGCGCAGGTCCTGGCCGTAGCCGCGCAGCTCGCGGTCGAGGCCGCAGTCTTCCGCTTGCGCCGCGCGCAAGTCCTCCTGCTCGAGGTCGCGTCTGTCCGCGCGTCCTCCTCCTCCTGCTGTGCCTGCATGGCTTGCAGCGCTGCCTGGGCGCGCCCGCCCGCGCCTGGGGGAGCCCGCTCGGGGGTCGCGGCCTGCTGCGTCGTCGCCCGCCCGATGCGGCTCCGCCTCCAGGCGCAGCGCCGCCGCCTCCACCGCGGCTGCCTTTGCTGTTGCGGCCGCGTCCGCTGCCGCCTCGACCGTGCGCGTTGCTGCCAGCTCGGCGTCCGCGAGGCGCTGCGCGCGAGCAGTAGCCACCGCCCGCAGGTCTGCCTCTCTGCCTCGAGCTCCGCCGTTGGGCGCGCAGCTGCGGCCCGAGCGCGCTCCAGTCGCTCGGTAGCCCGCGCAGCAGCCGCCTCCAGCGCAGCGAGGTCCTCATCGCCGTCGCCCTGCTCGGCCATGAGCCTGCGCCTCCCGCTGGATGTGGTGGAACGGCTTGAGGAAGAGTAGGAGTGGAGAGACATGACTGCTGATTGGGATGGGGAAGGGAAGAACCAGGAAAGGAACTAGGCTCTGATACCATTTGTTGGAAATTAGCACTGGTAATTGGGGCTGATCTGATCTATTAGCCTTAGACGCAATGAAAACTGCAGATATATATATATATATATAGGGCAGCAAACTTGGCTGCCAAGAAGCTGTTGTAAAAGCTAACTTGGCTGTCAAGTTGATGCCAAGTTATTGTTAAAGTAAAGCATATTCTAAAGTAGATACTAAGCATATTTCTAATGGATAAGCACAAGAGTTAAAGAGGTCTATCATTTCCTCCCACTCCTGTAATACCGAAGACCAACCTCAAGGTTATCACCAAAAAAGCAAAAAAAGATGCCAATACTTATTGCCCATTTCAGTTGAAAATCATCAATGCACAAATGCCTATACTATTACCTACATAGATGGGTAACAAGACCAAAATGCTTGATACAAAAGTTATTGGGAATACAGAGGACTATCTAATCTAATATGTTTATCAAGGCTTTTTCAGAAAACTTGCGAAGTGAGCGTGATTACTTGTGCTAGATAACAGACATAGGTGTTACTCAACTTGCTGCTACCAAGTTTTGGTGCTTCAACATTAGTTGAGGGATTGCCTGACTATTGGATACTTATTTGAAAGTTCAACAGAGCTGTGTTTATCAACGATACAACAACTGATTGGCTTCTGAACCTTGCCAAATGACACAGTTTGATGAGAGTATATCTCAACGAACCTGCAGACATAAAGTACAAAATATGTTTTCAGTGGTTAGAAGTAAAGGTACACAAGGGTTCAGAATAATCGCACAACAAATTTTGAATGTATGGTTCTCAGAACCATATCCAAGTGATATGTAAACAATTCTAATGGAAAGGCATACAATAAGTAACATAACCATACAACATTGATGCAACCTATGTTAAGTGAGAAGTGAGATGTAACAAATGGGGAATCAAAAGATCATGTGGAAGGGACCTGGCCTTGAATCCAAAATGGAAGATAGGGCCAAAATAAGATGAAAAAAAAACCCTGGAAAATCAGAGAAACAGACTAACAGAGAAGGTTTCAATGCTCTCAAGTATCAAGTAGACATGGCTAAATAATTAGGAATACGACAGGATATTACTCACAAGGATATGTATAGCCTACTGTACAGAAACTAAACTTCTCTGCCCACTTCAGCAATGTTTCCAGTGGCCTATGGCTACAGGTCCAATCCAGGCCTCCAGGGGCTTCATCAATGCCAGTGTATTTTACTGATGGCTTCTATTGTGCACTGTAGACTTTTCAGACTTACAAATAGTAGGTATTTATACTCCTACAAATACTAACACTGAGAAAATATTCTGCTGGATTTGGTTATTATGGTAGCTTGTAATCAAGTGTCCAAGGAGAAACAATGTACCCCTTTCATCCCTTAAGAACATTAGCAAGCTGGTGTTAGTTTAACAAAAAAGAGATAAACAACATGTAATTGGGTTCAAGCATACTCCATGTTTATATATTTGCTTTGACAGAAAATTTTAGCTAGATTGGGTTCCTAGCTCAGCAGCTTCTGACAGAATCACAAAACAGAGGAAGGAAGGTGCACTGGATATCTGTGTCATAGAATACTGTGATTGAGGTTGATGTTTTAAGAATGCTAAAAGCAAATGTACCATCACAGCAGACTTAGTAGAATGGGAGCTGAAGTCAGAATCAACTTTTACATAAAATGGCATAACGGGTGCAAATCATATAATGGTTTTTCTACAAATCTATGGATTGAGTAGATGGAAATCCAGGCAGTGGGGCACGAAGAATCTAGCATTTCATATTATCACCAGTGTCCATTGCAGGTGGTCTTAATATGAGTGATCAACATGCTTAAGTTGATCTAATAAGATAACATAGGCATTTTTCAGTTAATTGGCATTTCACTGCAAATCAGTACCATGAATTCAACATGTGGATGAATGATTAGGAAACATGACTAGCAGATGGAATCATGCAAATTTTTTGATATAATAGATACTGGTATGAGTACATTGTAGTACCTTGTAGAATTAGTGCTTATCATGCTTGCTAAAGCTAGCAGTTTGAATATCAATGGACGATTTCAAGAAGCCAGGTATGAGTCGTACGACACAGATGTAAACAAAATGAAGAGAAGCAATGAAGGGTGTAATTTGAGCAATATCAGGTGAAGGGTATATTCGGCTGAATTTATCCACTGATGTGATGAAAACCCCACAAGGGATTTGGTTATCAACAAAACACTATACTTAAGACATTTCAGCAATGAACTAACAGCACTGCTCTTTAGATTTGTTTAGGTGCGAAGCAATAAAGTAACGAATAATCATATGGAATTGCCTGTAAAAAGAATAACCAAGTGACAGTTTATACATACTACACAAATGGTGAAGAACAAAGGGTGCTGCAAACAAACTAAAGAGTTTAAAAAGAATAAATTACCTTGTTGCAGCTTCGGCAGACTCTAGTTTGAGATGCGCGAAACCCTTGCAGATAGGATCACGAGTTTTCTTATTTGCGGAAACTGCTGGATCTATAGATAAAAGGCCACGGAACCCTTTAAAAGCTTGCTTCAGATCCTTGTGTATGTTTTTCTTTTTTGGGAGGTTCCAGACACGAACTTGAACACCATCGTCACTGACATCTGTTATGAAGCATAGAGACTGAATCAAAAGAACAAAGTTTTATGACCAACAATAGCTCCTTCAACACTTATAGTGGTAGCTAAATAAAGTGATGTCGATTTCAAATGATCTGCAAAAGGTAATTCTGAGGCAGTTCAGCCCTCCACAAAATCATAGCTACGCACAAATAACAATAATAGAAAGAAAATCACGGTGGATCTTATTCTTGATTTTTTTTTAAAAAAAATCGCTTTTACCTGACTGGCAACTCTAATCTAACGTTCAAAAAAAAGAAAGAAAGGAGAACGTATGATACTAGTACGGGGGAGAGGGGACCAGAGAGAGCCAACCTGCGGCCGTTACTTTGGTGGAACTATCCCCGGCGCGGCGATTGGCCGGAGCCGCGTCTGCTCGATGCCGCGCCCCGCCCCCGCCGAAGCCCATCTCCCGGAGAAGCTGCTCCTCAATGTCGGTGGAATATGTTTTGCCCTCACCAAATCCCGCCGGCTTGGGCCGCGTCGCCAGAAACTCCTCCTCGTCAACCTCCATCTCTTCCTCTCCCTCGTCGGACTCCCAGCCCTCTGCCTCCTTCGTCTCATCCTCACCGTCGAGGGTGGGGGCGGCCACGGGCTCGCGTTGGCGGCGCCCGTATTTCCTCAGGCGGGGGAACGCGAACGAGAGGCTGGACCAACGCGCCCGTGACGACCGAGACCGCGAGAACGCGAGCGACGCCGGCGCCGCCGCGGGCGCGGTCGTCGCGGTGGTGCACGCCGCTTGTGGGAGCAGCAGGAGTGGCATTTCGGGGTGTTCTTTATCCTCTTTCTCAGGCCAGGCGTCCAGGTCAGTCAGTTCAGAGTAGTAGTAGAGAGAGTGGCGCTTCCAATTGAATTCGGGTGCTTCTTTTCTTTCTCACGAGACAAGAGTGGACGACGGCCTGGGCCTTGGGGCGTGCTATTCTCATTTGGGCCAAGTTTGAGGACAGCCGAAGGCCATGGGCCTGCTTCTGAGCCCAAAGGGCTAACAATAGCGGGACCTTAACAACACGCGGGCAAGAACCTTAAACATCGATCGATCGGTTTAGTACCATATCAGTACCCTAAGCATGGTTTCACATAGGAGACGAGCTACAAAACAAACCACAAGTGCAACCTTGATCCTTACTTACCTGGACGGGGTCTATGGCAGATCAAGAAAAGTCATGGCCTACGTTAGTGATTTTCATTCCACTTGGAAAGAACACTTGCCTATCATCTCCTAATGGAGAGTGGACGTCATAATTTGTGGAAGAGGGGGTACGCGTTCGCGCGGCCCCTACAACATATTCAGTTAAATATTTGGTTTCTTCTCATCATTAGGACTTTTCGATTTTAATAATTACAAGTAAATGTCAAAATGAGTATCCTCTTCTTGGTTTTTTCTAGATTAACCAAGTGAAATGTGCAATATAAAAGAGTTAATTGTAGCTTGTTATGTGTCATTTGTCATAAGGAAAAGATTCTGATTTTCAGAGGTAAAGGGTTTCAATTACATTATTTTTTTGTCATTTGTCATAAATAAAAGATTCTAATTTTCAGAGGGATAATCCTTTGTACAGAACGACTGTGCAAATGGATTTTGCGGCCCAACGAGCGCGTTAGGGAAAGTACATTGATCTTGTCTCGTAGGTGGTCTCATATAGTGCCACGTAATTTTAAGACGACTTAGTAAATGACATGTACAATAGTTTATTTTTTAAGTTGTCTCGTAGTAACTCATGATTTCTTAATTTATGGACAGAATAAAAATAAATTGTGAGTTGCATGACAACAACAACTCATACAATGGTAGAATAGTTGTCTCATAGTCCTAAATTTTAGCTCATGAGGTGGTTGTTTCGCGAAACAACGACCTCTTCCTCTTTCGCTTCTCTCTTTCCTCCACATCAGCAAAAATCTTACGTGGCACTGCATGAGACGATGTACGAGACAGCTGACGTGTAGCAATGTACTTGCCCTTACAAATGTTGATTATCTTTTTTTAATGACAAATGTTCTGATTCTAGTTAACCTCTCTATCAAGATTCTAAAAAATTGCATGACGCTTCAAATGGAAAATCGCATAGGCAAACATTTGGAAAAAATGCTTGAGAACAGATACTCAACGAACGATGACCAATATTCCTGCAGGCAGAGTTGAGAAACTTTTTTTTGTCTTCCTTCTTCTACAAAAAAATAAGGAAGACCGACCTGAAATTTATTCTCTCTAGTTCTTCATTGTGGCCAAATATAACCACAACAAAACAAAGAAGAGAGCAGAGAGAATTAGTCTAGACGGCGACATCATCTCCACCTTAATGTCATTGTTCATAAAGAAAAGTCTTCATATCTCCATGACATTAGCAAAAAAAGCAAATTAGGATATGTTTAGAATACAATGGTTAGCCTAAATTAACTTTATTGCATCCAAACTGGAGGGCTAACATGCGGACTAATTTTTTAGACTAAATCTTCAACCGGTTGTTAACCAACTAGCTAGTCAACCTTAGCTAGCTTAAGCTAATTGGCCATTGGTCTATCAAGTTCATCGATAAATTTGGGCCTTGTAGCTAATCAAATGCACATGATTTGTAAACTTCATATCTAGTTATCTACGTGTTTTTTCCATCCAGCGTTCGCAATTTTCCCCAAATTCGCACTGTACTCCTGTGTGCTGTTATACTCAGTTCAAATCTCAGATTAAGCTAAGCCAACGATTATTACAGCTCGTCTGTCATGACTTCATCGGTCTAAAATTTGGCTTCTGGATTTTCATATTACCAGGTGAGATTTGTAAGGAAACCTTTTTCATACGTATATATGTAAGCTGAAACACAACCACGTGACTATGAACCCTGTAGACCGGAATATTTGTAAGGGCTGATCGGCTGCACTTTATGTGCATCAGCTGTATCCGTTGCTGCAATAATGTGTGCAGCAGCTGCTGCTGTTGCAGCCTAAAACATGAGAATGATTGAATAAAATAGATTGGTTCTTATGACGTCTTGTGGTTCTTATGACGTCTTGTTATAAGGATTGGCTTGAAAGCTCAAAAGGAGTTTCTCATTAATAAGAGTAAGATAAGTCATGAAAAAGAGAAGACTCAAAGATAAAAGCTGCCTAGACAGATATTCACAGCTCTTCAGATAAAACTCTCAAGATTATATTCACAGAGATTTGCACGTTGAGTTTTGTTGCCGGAGACTGGACACGACTTCATCTAAAAGACCAAGCTAAGTTTCTCAGACCCGAAAACGCAGAGCTAACAGCTGCGTATCATCTCACTTGAACATTACCGCTAAAGGTTGAAAGCCCTGACCTAGTCATTGGCAACTAACTCCTCGTTTCTGTTTTCTACCCTGTGAAGGACAAGTTTTTTCTGCGGAGTAAGTCCTTTTGCGATCGCCGCGGAATTTACATCCACGAGGACAGTGTCGTCTTCTTTGAAATCGCCCTTCAGGACACCTAGGGCAATCTCGTTCTCCACCATCTGCTGAATCACTCTCTTGACAGGCCTCGCACCGTAGTTTGGGTCAAAGCCAAGAGACCCCAGGAGCTCAACGGCTTCTGTAGTGTATTGGAGATGAATCTTCTGTTGTTCCAGCCGGTTCTTAACCCGGTTCAACTGCAAGTGAGGAAACAATTTCAAAGTAAAGAACAGGCTATACAAACTATGTGCAAATGTGGAGAAATAACTTAAGGTTGATACTATGGTTTAAATATATCTATCAGGCATGCTTCTAAAATGAATTGTTAAATGGTTACCTGGATCTCCACAATGTGGTTGATCTCGCTTGTATCCAGTGGTTGGAACACTATGTACTCATCTATCCTGTTCAAGAATTCTGGTCGGAATGTTTGCCGGGCCATCTCAATCACCTGCTTCTTCATTATCTCATAAACGGCCTCCTTGCTGTCTGTGGTGTTTCTAAGTGTGTCAAGGATCAATGGTGACCCGATGTTTGAGGTCATAATGATGACACAGTTAGTGAAACTGACAGTCCTGCCTTGTGAATCAGTTATTCTTCCATCGTCCAACAGTTGCAACAAAATGTTAAAGACATCCTGGTGCGCTTTCTCAATTTCATCCAACAAAACAACTGAGTAAGGCCGCCGACGAACAGATTCAGTCAATTGCCCCCCTTCCTCATAACCAACGTATCCAGGTGGGGCACCAACCAAACGGGAGACAGCATGCTTCTCCATGTACTCACTCATATCAATTCGTATTAGGGCATTCTCAGTGTTGAAAAGGAATTCAGCCAGTGTCTTACCCAGCTCAGTCTTGCCTACACCTGTAGGTCCCATAAACATAAAGCTTGCTATCGGACGGTTAGGATCTGATAGGCCTGCCCTAGAACGGCGGATGGCGTTGGCCACTGATTTGACTGCAATGTCTTGGCCAATAACTCTCTTGTGAAGTACATCTTCCAACAGCAGCAGCTTTTCCCTTTCAGACTGTTGAAGGTTCGACACTGGAATACCAGTCCACTTGCTCACAATCTCAGCAATGTCCACGTCAGTCACCTCTTCTCGAAGCATTGACTTACCTGATTGCTGGAATTCAACAAGTTTATTCTCAGCCTCTTCCAGCTGTTTCTGAAGTGACAAAAGTGTTCCATATTTCAGTTCAGCAGCACGATTCAAATCATATTCTCTTTCAGCAGCTTCAATCTCCAGGTTCACTCTGTCAGTCTAAAACAAGATAAAGACAAGAATTAGAGCCTACATGACACCAAGGGGGGAAAAAATCAGCCTGATCGGATAGCTGGCTGTTGCTGTGCTGCAGCAGCCAACAATCAACATCTGCAGCCCAAACAGCGGCAGCATAGCTGGCATTCAGCAACAAACAGCCAGAGCTTGCTCTCAGCTCTTCACAATTGCAGTCGATTGGCTGTGTGGCACAGCCACAGCATAAACACCACTTAAACTTTAAGTAGAAGCGATGAGTGCCAATATATAAGGCAGGCAATGCACAGAAGAGTAAAGAATGCACAACACAGAAAAGTAACGAATGCACGTACCTCTTCTTTAATTGATTTTATACGAGTCATCAAAGATTTCTCGTATTCCCAATGTTCTGAAAGATTTTTTTGCTTCTGCTTGAGAGATTCTAGTTCAGCTTCAAGCTTGCTCAGTCGTTCTTTGGAGGCTTTATCTGTATCATTCTTCAATGAGAGCTTTTCCATTTCAAGCCTTATGATTTCTCTGTCTACCTCATCCAATTCAATAGGCTTTGATGTTATCTCCATTTTGAGCTTAGCGGCTGCTTCATCAACTAGATCAATGGCTGAACGCACAAATAAAGAATATTATTATATTAGACAATGAATAGATCAGCTCGCTAATCACTGTAATGTATCCACATTATAGCATACAAAGTACCTTTGTCAGGCAAAAAGCGTCCAGTGATGTATCGATCGGATAGAACTGCTGCAGCAACAAGAGCTCCATCTGATATCTTAACACCATGATGCAGTTCGTATCGTTCTCGCAAACCACGCAGTATGGAGATGGTATCCTCAACCGCTGGCTCACCACAATAAACCTGCTGGAACCTACGCTCAAGAGCAGCATCCTTCTCAATATACTTCCTGTACTCATCCAATGTTGTTGCTCCAATGCAGCGGAGTTCTCCACGGCCTAGCATTGGCTTCAACAGGTTACCAGCATCCATCGCTCCACCAGCGGCTCCTATTTAGAGAAAAACAGTAAATATGACAATATTCTGAGCACTGACTCTCCTGGATTGTGGTATATAAACATCAATTTGATAAAACAAAGCATCAGTGATTTGAAAGCACAAGGCCAGCACAAACCAAATAAAAATGAAACACACTTGTGTAGATCTGCCTAATCATTAACAAAGACTTAGCTTCGGCTAATATCTTCAAGTCTATCGATGTATGTTCACTGCCATAAAAAAACTTGCAAAATAGCCAAAACACAGAAGAAGTTAGAAATACAAACCTGCACCAACAACAGTATGGATCTCATCAATGAACAAGATGATCTGTCCATTAGAAGCAGTGACCTCCTTTAGAACAGCCTTTAGTCTCTCCTCAAATTCACCACGGTATTTAGCTCCAGCAAGTAGTGCTCCCATATCCAATGAAATAAGCTGTAATTGCAGATGTACATAGCATCACAAGTTCATAACATACAGTCCATTGCATTCTTGACACTAATACAACTGTGTCTACTCTTCTGTTATTAGTGACATGTTATTCCACATCTGACAGTAAGCTCTTAATTTTGCATTATTTTTTGATTAGTTGATAATCAAAATGCTTCAATGAACATCTGATATATATATCAATCAAAAGTTTTTTTTTAAACAAGACCTGCACAAGATGATGCCCATTTTATAGAGAAGAAATAATTACAGCCTGGGACGGCTGGGAAGCATGAAGGAGAGTTGTCTCTGCCATGGCACAGTCAGAAAATATGATTGCCCTAAAATTCAGTTAACTAGACTAGATATGAACAGAAACATTTCAATACCCTTCTATTCATTAGAGGTTCGGGAACATCTCCTCGTACAATACGCTGAGCCAGTCTGAAATAAGAGCAAGATGGTTGATTACTGCATGTTCAAAGCAGCAAGCATAGGCATAGTATGAAAAAACTACAAGAGTAAATGAACAGGTAATCACCCTTCAGCGATAGCTGTTTTGCCAACTCCTGGCTCGCCAATGATTACAGGATTGTTTTTAGTTCTTCTACATAGGATCTGAATGCATCTGCGCACTTCATCATCACGGCCTATAACAGGATCAAGTTTTCCACGCCGAGCTGATTCTGTCAAGTCAATACCATATTTCTCTAGAGCCTGGTACTTTCCTTCTGGATCTGGAAACAGAAAAACAATATAGGCATATAAAACAGGTTATCGGTTATTATATTGTTATCTACTTATCAGGATCAAGTTAAGTTTCTGGACAATACAAGAAGCTATATGAATATGAATAAAGTATAAATAAATACTAAAACCTCAGAAGTACTCTGCCAAAAGAAAGAAAGAAATAAAAAACAAAGAAAAATGTCACAAGTCATACTCTGATCTGTGACTCGCTGGCTTCCCCGAACTGCTGAAATAGCTTCTTTAAGATCATTCTCCACAATTTTCAGATCTTTGAAGAGCTGTTGTCCAAACCTTTTATCTGAAGTGAATGCTTGCAGGATGTGCTCAACTGACACAAACTCATCACCACATTCTTTTTTATGCTTCTTTGCATTATCCAATATTGACACAAAACTTGATCCTATAATTGGCCCGGTTGTATCACCGACAACCTACCAATGCAAGACCCAATCTTAATAAAATTTACCACCTTAATAAACAGATGAACTTGTGTAGTTAGTTATCTATAAAATTATTAAGGCCACCACTAATACCTTTGGCTGTCTAGAAATAAAGTCATCTGTTGCTTGCAGGACTGATGTGTTGTCTATTCCCGCTTTTGAAAATATCCTGCGCGCTAGCCCATCCTTTTGCTCCAGAAGAGCTTTCATCAAGTGCTCTGACTCCACTATCTGTTGTTTTGACAATCTTGCTGCATCAAGAGCACCAACAATCCCCTCCCAGGCCATCTCAGTGAATTCTCCTGGTGTAATCTGTTTTGAACAAAGAAAATTAAGGAAAAACATAGAGATTAGGACTCAAACCAACAGTAGTTTGCAATTGCAAGCCCTACCCATTGCTGCATATACCACACCCTGCTGCTGGAACAGAGATATTTGGGTCTCCGGTTTTCAGGGAAATTATTATGGTGCCTGTTTAGACTATTTGGTGTCATCACAACAATACAGTCTTCGAAGATGCGGTTCCATCAGTTCGCAGATGGAAGCAATCTTTCAAGTTTGAATCGGCTCTACTGTTTCTTAAGGCAAAATCAAATGTTAAGAGTTTGTTGTCTGATTGGTTGATCAAGTTTACCATGATCTTAGTCTCCTTTTCCTCTTTTGAGTTATGATCCTTGTGACTCCCTCTTCTACATTTTTTTTCCTTTCTACACGTACACGTACACGTACACATACACGTACACATACACATACACATACCCAATTGCAAACCTGCCCTAGCGCACATACACATACTGCAAACCAAGCACAAAGAGCTAGATGCATGTGAAAGCTATAGTGATTCGTGGTTGGAGACAATCTTTTCAAATGGAAAACTATATGCTATAGTAAAAGTATAGCACTCTGATATATTGTTTAACCACATCTACAAATGGATCAGCTGATTCTACGCACTTTTGAAAAATTGAAACAAGGTTGGAAACTGTTGACTCTTCTAATTAATAAAGAACGAGAGAATGCAATCACCGACACAAGATGGAAATACAGCTACAAGAAGACAACAGTCCAACAACATCAACACAGAAAGCGCCTAAAACCATCACTTATGAAGTTTGTATTGTGGAATAGAACTATTGATTATACAAATCTATCACCCCATTCCATACTTCTGAAGATCAAAGGATGAAATCAGTGACGCACTGACACCATACTACTACACGATCGTATAACACTTATCATTATATCATTCAAAGTTATCTTGACACCACGAATCTTTACGAATTTGTAGCAGAAGTGCAGAACAGCAAGCATTCAACGTTCCAGAACTTCACAATCTCACCGTTTGGTTAGCCAAATCTCTACAGCACTGACCGAAATCGAATCGACGAGAGCCAATCGGCGGCTCGGGCGCATAAGAACAGAGCGGTGTACATAGTGGGCACCAACCTGAGACGAGGAGGCGGTGCCGGTGGCGCTGTAATGAGCAGGCGTCGTCGAGTGGAACAGCCGGCGCGGCGGCACCAGGAGCCCAGCTCCGCCGGCCCCGAAGGAAAACCGCCCCAAAGGCGCGGCGAACCACGCTGGCCTCCTCGTCGTGGCGGCGGCGAAGACGGAGGAGGCATCACCCGCGAGCGTCGCAAGGGACCGGGGGGGGACTTCGCGGCTAACGCCGGCGGCCTGGCGGCGGGTGGTGGCCGCCGCGGCCACGCGGGCTGCGCGCGCTAGCCTGGACGCGGCGGAGCGCGCCATCGTGGGGGAGGGGTTTGGGTTTAGCGCTTTGCTGCTGCGGCGGCTGCGGACACTGGGCTGGCCAAGCGGTTACGCCGCGTAAGTTCCCGGTTTGGTTATCTGTGGCGGCGCTGGTGGTTGGGAGTGCAGGGCGGAGAGGGGTGGCGATGCTTGGAGAAGGGGAAAGAAGAAGGTGCGCCGGCACCGGAGGCGAAGCCAACGGAAGGTTGCAGAAGCTTCTACTAGATGCGGTGTTCGTCGTGCACATCAACCGTCTGATCCAGTGCCGCTTTTTCGCAACCGATGGATACCGTTCTTACCGGATTCAGGGGCCCACTCATCAGCGAGATAGAGTAGCGCTCGTCGGTAGCAGCGGATGAAGGCACCGTACAGCTAATAGACTGATTCAGATTTTCATATCCAAATCTTATGCAAATTGCAAACGCATAAACTGCAAAGCATTTATCACAAGCTTGAGCTGAATTTGACCTGTAAACCTCAGACTTGGCAAGACTGTTTACCATGCTGGAAGCTGGATATCTATCGATGCAAACCTGTCTCCCAGCGCCCCAGGCTACCAAAGCAATCATGCAAACGACGAATAAGATCAATAATTCCAAGTTTCTCGAACAGCAGCAATCTTGTGTGCTGTGATCTTCCTTTCTGGATTTCTTCAAACAAGGTGTTGCTTGACTGATCGTTTTTATGGCTGATTTCGGCTGTTTCAATAGTGTTGTGTGAGAGAATAAGCCGAAGTACAACTGATAAGCCGGCTGATAAGGACAAATCGCCAATGACCATCAACAAATGGAACAGCAAAACGGTTTCCAAGAGTGAACAGGAAAGCATTTCTTCGCTCATAACCATGCTATATATCACGATAGCCACAGTTAACACCTGACTTAAAACATAGCCATACGAGTTAAGGTAGCAAATACCACACATACAGTTGATATTCGGACGTGAACACTGGAACCTGGTCGCTAAACTGAAAAAAACAAATGCAAAGGGCATTTGTGATGCAAACTTGCTACTATAAACAACTTTGAGCAGGCAAATTAGCATGGACCAATCAAGCGCCGAACCCCCACAATTACGGAAAATCTCACACGAAGGCAGACTTGAATGTAGGGAACTGAAACCTACTAGACCAGTTCCCAGTCCCCATCAATGAAGGGGACGCCATCGTCTGCGCGGTCCTGCATTGAAAAACAATTGACATGGTTCACATAAGAAAATGGAACTGTAATGATGACTACTGTTGAAAATGAAAAGAAGATTTACAGGATCATACCGGCCTAAACATGTCGACGACAATGTCATCCAGACCACCACTGAGTCCCCTTTGCAGCCTACTTGTCCCCATGAGTTCGTTGTTATAGCTTAGATGGCTGCTAACAGCTTGGTGATCAATCCTGCCATCTTGAAGAGGGGGACCACCACCTGAATGACTATTATCCAGTGTCTGCCTCGGAACAACAGAACCATCTATGCGAAGGTTCGGCAACGAAGAGTTGATGACTGAATTACTAAGTGCAAGGTTGTTATTCAGCATCTCTCTTGAGTTTGTGCTGTTTCCATAAGAGAAGGGCACCGCCTCCTGAGTAAACGACATTGGAAGACCGTTGCTGGCTAGAGATGCTACTTGGCTCTGCATTTCATTTCCCAGCAAGGGAATCTGACTGGATGCTTCTGTAAAGCTTGAGAGAGGCTCAAGCTTGGGCCCATTAACGATCCTGTCCTTCTGACCAAGCTCCTGGACATTGGACGATGAGACCGCAGTTGGCCAGGTGGTGTTGCATCTTCCAAGATCTGGAAACTGGGGAGAATCAGCAACAAATGAGTTGAATGGGTCTGCAGAAGAATGCAGCCGACCAAGGTGTTGTTGGTTGCTTGGCTCAAGAGACTGTAATGGCAAGTTATTTGTCGTGACCAATTGTGTGCTGTTTGATATGTTTGCAAATGAATTGCCAGAAGGGCCAGTAGGAAAGCATTTGCTAGTATCCTGCAGTGGCATATGCGCACCCCTGATCAGGTTACCGTTGTTCAGGCCCCCGACATTGCCTAAGGAAGGGCTCAGATTGTTCTGGGTGTGTCCAATCTGAAGCGGCTGTGAAGGCAGCAAACCATGCATACCAAATGAAGGAGAGTTCATCCTTGCAAGGAGGTTGTTTGGCTGAGAATGGTTAGTGGTTGGAACTGGCCGGTATCTCCCATATGCATTGTATTGCCTGAAGGCATCTAGCCCCATGTTGACATAAGCAGGGTTTCTTCCTCCAAATGCAGCAGTTAGGTTAGCCTGCCTGCTTGCATCTGCACTGAGTCTTTTCAGATACAGCCGATATTTCTGCAAGCCAACAAAGAAGGATTTATTAAATGTGTTTCTAATTGCAACAAAGGAAACAAAATAAGATGCTGAAGAGAGCAAAGAAAATCATTGTCTTTACAAGGGCATGCAGATATAATGTGAACTGTATAATGTTAACAATATGCATGCATATATCACTTTCAGTTTCTTTCAGAAGTATAACAAGCATGTGAAGAAATGCTGATAGGTTTGAGAATTTCCTAGATATGGTGAAAAAAAAATGGAAAAATAGTTCATGTGCTTTTTTTGTAAGAAAATGGCAGGAGCTCTGCCTTGCATTAAGGTTAGGAAAAGAAGAACACAAGAAAACATCTCCAACCCCTTATAAGGACAAAGCGCAAAGAAACAGAAACTGAGGCTTTCAAGATACATAGTATTCAAACTTACAGTTGATAAATAATCATAGTTCCAAAGGTATCACATAATAAACATGCGATAAACATTATATAGAAATACAAATATGAGGCCAAACAGAACTACGTAGGGATGGAAATCACACCTGCAGATGACTTGCAACATTCTCTCTTGTGATGTTCTCGACATTCATGAGATCCAATATTTTCTTTGGAACAGCCTCTGCATTTATAGAGACGAGTAGATGCTATTATGATTCATGAATAATATAAAAAACAAGAAAAATTATTAGTTAACATTCTGGTAACTAAGTTACATAGTTAGAACTCTTACTGTCAATGCCAAGCTGGTTGACAGCAGCCACAAATTTTCGGTGCAATTCAACAGACCACACGACCCTTGGCTTCTTCTGGGTCGATGAGTCTCCATTCTCATTACTGTTCTCATCAGAATCATCACCGTCATCTCCATTATCATCCCTACCCCTGCGGGAAGTTCTCTTGTTGCGATTAACACCACCATTGTCACCTTCAGCACTCACCACCTGCAACTTCTTACCGGAATCATCATTATCATTACCATTGTTCTTGGCATCACAACTCTTCCGCCTAACCACATGCTGCCATATGGTCCTCAACTGCTCAATACGCACTGGCTTGAGCAGGTAGTCACATGCTCCATGGGTAATACCCTTCATGACTGTTTGTGTCTCCCCATTTGCTGACAACACTGCATGATGATACATGGCCAGTTTTCAGATCAAAGACAAATGCAAACCCTGTGCTCATTGTACATTGAACCAGCAGAAATAATTGAACTTCCTGCAGGAAACTAATTGGTGTTCATTATGCCTGCAGACTTTTGTCCTTTCTAACTCTTTTTTTCAGTGGTCACATGTAGGGCATACAGAAGTTTTCATGAGACTTGTCATTCCTCCCAAATTAATAAATTCAATGGCACATTGAACAAGAGAAATTATTTACGAATTGCACGAGACGATGAAGATGAACTTCCTAAAATTAACATAAATGGGGCCTCGTTTCCTAAACTCCACAGTTCGGCTGTCTAAAGGAGGTAAAAACCAAACTAACCAGATAGTAGTAGTACTATACAAGATCTATTCATTCCACAATGATTTTCAAGCAATGCCAGTTTTTCCAGATCATTGGCTGCAATAAAGGCACGAATAGGAGTGGGCAAGCAAAGACTTACTAATGACCGGGAGGTCCATCTCGAGGCCCACAAGCTCGAGGAGCTTGAAGCCGTCCATGTCCGGCATGTGGACATCGCTGATCACAAGGTCAAACTGGTCCTTCTTCTCCCTCAGCAGCCTCAGGGCTGTGGCTGCCTGTCCAGTTGTTGTCACTGCGGCATCACAAATCCGGACAGGTTAGCGCGCATATACAAGTCAAAGACCGGAGGAACACATGAGATTACAGGAAATTACACGGCTGGAGGTTTTAAAACTTTTTGGAGAGAGAAGATTATTCCAAATATAGTCTTGTGCCAACAACGCATGATAAAAATTCAAAAAAAAAAGAAAATGTTTAGAGCACGAGCAGAGGCAAACCTGATTATTTTCAGAAGAAAGAAGATGAAACTGAGCCCGACATGACATTACATGACAAAAAAAATCACTGCGAAACCAGCAGGGGGGAAAGTGGGGCATAAAGTCAGGGCTGCTATTTATGTGATGAAGAATGCAAAACCAGTAACCCAAATATCTTTGTAGCCTCCTTGATACGCGAACAAACTAACGAAAACTAAGTAATAAATCAACCAAGGAGCCGAATCGTGGATAATAAAGGTAAAAAAAAGGAGTGCACTTAATAAGGATAAAAGAATCCGATCACAGTAGCAGTAGGAAACCAAACATACGACGGCGACGGCCTACGGGGGAGATGAAAAACAGAGGAGCGAGAGGAGCACGGCATACCATGGTACTGGCAGCAACGCAAGAGGTTCTCGAGGACCTTGAGGCAGGTGGGGTCGTCGTCGACGGCGAGCACGCGCATGCCGACGGGGAACTGGTCCTTGGCCCCATGGCCGCCGTTCGCCTTCGCCACCTGCAGCTTCACCTCCTCGACGGTCATCTCCTCTGGCTCCGCGAATCCAGCAGCGCCGAAGCTGAGGAACCAAGAAACCCACCCGAAGAGCAGCCCGGATCACCGAAGGCCAGACAGGCTCACAACAAAGGGAGTTCCTTTGGATCCTACAAATCCAAGAAACGGCGGGGAAAGGCCAGCGGGGTCAAAGCAGCGGGGGAGAGCAGAGCACCGGAGCTGGGTGAGAGAGAGAGAGAGGAGAGAGAAGGGTGTGTGGTACGGTGAAGAACCCAATAAGAGGGGGAGAAGAAGAGAGAGAGATACTAACGGGTGAATGAAGGTGAGCTGAATGGGGGGAGGAGAGATTGGAGCTCATGCAGTGCAAAGATGGTAACCTTTTTTTCGGCCCCCCTTTCGTTTTCCTTTTACGCTTCCATATTTCTTGCCATTTTTATTCAGGTCTTTTATACGCGTCATTGCCAATTGCCATCGGTGTTGTGGTGGGGCTGGGGGGCCGTTTGTTTCTTGCCCTGGTGTATTCCGCGTGTGCACGCGCCACATGCTCTTTTCAGGGTCCGTTTGGAGTCGCCTTTTCGTTTTTCCCATTTTGCATTTGTGGACAACATACATACAGCTGTGATTTTTGTTGATATTTATAAATAACTATATACTTCCTTTGTCTTAAATTATAAGTCGCTTGACTTTTTTAACGTTAAGTTTCACCACTCATCTTATTCAAAAAAATTTATACAAATATAGTTAAGTTTAA
Source organism: Coix lacryma-jobi var. lacryma-jobi (assembly GCA_009763385.1). Lineage (NCBI taxonomy): Eukaryota > Viridiplantae > Streptophyta > Magnoliopsida > Poales > Poaceae > Coix > Coix lacryma-jobi. The sequence goes on along the minus strand of CM019822.1, from coordinate 175,768,572 downwards.
GTCATTTTTTGAAGAAGTTTTATTAATAAAGTAAGCCACAACAAAAAAAAATATTTTAAATAAATTTTTGAATAAGATAAGTGGTCAAAATTGAGTTTAAAAAAGTCAAATTTTGACCACTCATTTTATTTTAAATTTTTTGTATAAATATAATTCCTTCATCCCAAATTATAATTCGTTTGATTTTTTAACGTCAAATTTGACCACTCATTTTATTTTAAAATTTTTGTATAAATATAGTTCAATTTAAGTCATTTTTAAAGAAGTTTTATTAATAAAGTAAGCACGACAAAAAAAGTAATATTTTACATTAATTTTTGAATAAGATAAATGGTCAAAATTGAGCCAAAAAAGTCAAACGACTTACAATTTAGAATGAAGAAAGTAGCTATAGAATGTTCAAAACAAAAGGAAGTATATTAGTATGTCTCAGATTTGATTCATGCGGATGTGTAACACATTTTCATGTGATGATGTGAGCGAGAAAGAAAAAGAATTGCGGCGTGAAAGAGCTCTGATTTTTTTTTCTCAAGTATTTTATCTCTTGGATGGACTTGGACGATTGCGGCGACACACTAGAGAGAATGAAGACGGCTATGGTTTTGGATCTACCCAAATAAGTAATCAGAGGACAGGCATTTCTTTTTCGGCGATGGTTGATGCTGACGTGGGTCGAGCAGCTAGCTGGCCAGCCCAACATTGCATGCAGCTCACACACTGGTTTGTGGGGCTTGATTAAACAAAGCTGGCGATAAGATTGATTAGTGATGCACGACAGCGCGGCGTCATCTCTGGGATTAGCCGGCTTCCACTTCCGCCGGATCGCAGATCCATACGTAGACAACTCTCTCTCCAGTGTCCACGCACACCCACTGATATAGAAAAAATAATAATCTATACCTTATATTTTTTTATATTAATAATAAAGAGGCAAAATTTCCGCCTCTTTTTTGGTACCATTTTTCTGGTATGGCCTCCTATAACTAACTCTGTAAATGTAAAGATAACTAGAAGTCCTAATTTATTTACAACATTGTTGTTATTCTAATATATATATATATATATATCCCTAATAATAAAGAGGCAAAAAATTTCCCCCTCTTTTTTCGCCTGGTTTTTTTTCTGGCCTCCCCGACATTACAACCTGTGTCCGTCTCCTATCCGTCAAGAAACCGATATGGAATCCAACATCGCGTACTCGCCATGATTCATCATCTTATAAACAGCCGACTACGCACCCAAATCATCTTGATCCCCCATCGAATCAATCACCAGAACACCTCAACAACATAGATCGGATCTCCAAGAGATGAGTAAGAAATACCTCTCCTCCTTCGGCGGTCAGAACATCGACGTAAGGCACGGAGCCGAGGCGAGGGAGGTCGATGCCGGGCGCGAGCGCGAGCAACGCCGCGGGCTTCGTCGAGGTGCAGGCGCTCCATAGCGCTGCCACGGGCTCCGCCAGGCGCGAGCATGGCCGGGGCGCGGGCGCGAGGGCGAACGCCGCCGCGGGCTCCGCCTGGTGCGAGCGCGGCCGGGGCGCAGGCGCGAGGGCGAGCGGTGCCGCGGGCTTCTGAAAGGTCCAAATTGGCTAGAGGGGGGGTGAATAGCCTAATTAAAAATCTACAAAATTTTCTTAGGCAAACACTATTAGTAAAACAAACGGCGAAGCTTCTTGCGCTAGCCTAATAGTGTGTTGCAAGCCACCTATCCAATAGTTCTACCTAATATTTCTATGGCACACAATCAACTAGAGCTAGTAACAAATGCGGAATAAAAATACTATAGCTCTAGCACAAGAATGATGTACAAAGAGTATACAAGACAAGTGTGTACAAGGAACTAGGTAAGCTAACTACCACTATCTACACAAGATATATGACTAGAGATGTGCAACAAGAAATGATATCAATACAAGAGATATAGATCAATATAAATACACAAAGTAAATGAACTAGATAAGGGGGATTTCACCGAGCCTTTAGGATCGCCAAGTAGAGAGCCAATCACCGGTGAAAACCACTTGTGAAGCCAATCACCAAGAATATGAAGATGGAGACCAATCACCAAGAATGGGACACAACCACAAATAGCACTCGGGAGACAAAGATTTATCCCGAGGTTCACGTGCTTGCCGGCACGCTACTCCCCGTTGTGTCGACCAACACTAGGTGATCCGGCGGCTAATCGGCGCTAAGCCAAGCTCACGAAGAGCGCCACAAGAATCTACCGCTAGTGAGGTAGCTCAATGACACGAGCAATCCACTAAGGATGCCTCTTGCCGCTCCGGCGAGGTGAGGCTTCCAAAACCTCTCACAATCTCAATCGGTGGTGGCCAAGAACAATCTCCACTCTTGCCAATCAACCACCTCAACGCCTCCAAGCCGTCTAGGCACCGGCAAATGCCAAGAGTAACAAGAATACCCAATGCCGATGCGAAGAACTAGTGCCACTAGATTGAACTCTATCAAGAACGCGCACTAGATCACTCAATCTCACTTGGCTTGATCAATTCAACTTGGGAGATGAGTGGGGAGGCTTGTCAATGCTCACTAGAAGGCTTAGGAATCAAAATGTGCAAGAGAGATCTCCCCTAAGCCGGCCAACTCATATTTATAAGCCCCTCAAACAAATAGAGCCGTTACCTGTTCACTGCGCGAAAATCGCGACGACCGGACGCACCGTTAAGTGAGCACCGGACGCTCCCACTGCGTCCGGTCGCTGGATGGCAGCCACGCGTCCACGCGAATTCAACGTCGTTCGTCTGATCGTCCAACGGCTAATTGCACGAAAAGCTTCACAATGACCGGACTCTACGTCATTGGCACCGGACGCGTCCGGTCAAGAATTTCGCTCAGCGTCCGGTCAGAACCAGAGAGGTTCCAGAGAGGTTTTTTATCGACCGGACGCGTCCGGTCACCAGTGACCGGACTCACTCAGCGTCCGATCAAACTGTTTGAACCTGATGCCTCTCGTGAACAGTGGTACAGGCGAGTCCGGTCGTTTTTCTTCACAACTGACCGGACGCGTCCGATCGCAGCGTCCGGTCGCTGTTCAGCGTCCGGTCAAGCCTGAAAACCACGTTTTCAACTCCGGTTTCTTCTCCTTTTCAAATGTGCCAACACCACCAAGAGAATACCACCTTGTGCAAGTGTGTTAGCATTTTCAAAGGATTTATTAGTCACTCACTAGGTCTATAGCATCGATATGTTAGAGAACACCTAGTGGCACTTGAACACCGCATAAGCCGTGAATAATCTCCTCTTAATAGTACGGCTATCTATCCTAAATGTGATCACACTCGCTAAGTGTCTTGATCACCAAAACAAAGAGCCCTATAGGTTATACCTTTGCCTTCGGGCCTCTTTGCTCCATCTCTTCTCTTCTTCTCTTATTTCACCAAAGGTAGAGCACTTGATCTCTTGAGTGCTGGTGGCCAACACCATCCTCCATGGTTGCCATCTTGCTAGCTCCACCACTTGGCTTGGTCATAATCCTTTCTTATAAGCTACACACATGCTTAGCAATAGGATTAGACCAAATAGGTTTCATCAATTAACCAAAACCAAACTAGGGCTTTCAGCTTCGCCGAGGTGCGAGCGCTCCAGAGCGCCGCCGCGGGCTTCGCTAGGCGCGAGCATGGCCGGGAGCATCGTCGCGGGCTTCGCCGGCCGAGGCGTGGGAAGTCGTTCCAGAGCGCCGCCGCGAGCTCCGCCAAGCGCGAGCGCGGCCGGGGTGCGGGCGAGAGGGCGAGCGCCGCCGCAGGCTCCGCTAGGCGCGAGCGTGGCCGGGGCGCGGGCAGTCACGAGCTTTTCCTCTGGCCATGGCGCACAAACCAGTCGCGGGAGGAGAAGGCGCAGGCTCGGCTGAGTGCGGGCGACGCCGAGCTCCGTCGCGGGCGCCGCCGTGCTCGGCAGGGAAGAACGGCTCACACAACGCCGGGTGTGGCCGCGGCTTCACCAGCAGCAGGTGTCAGCTCCGCCCGGGCTCTATGTGCGGACTTTGATGGGTGCGGGCGACGACGGATTCGGCGCGACCTCCACCGGCTCCGGCGCGGGCACGGTGGCTTCGTCGTGATCTCCAACTGGTGCGGGTACGATGGGCTCCGCTGACTGGGAGCACCAAGCTTCACGTGAAGTGACGTAGATGGGAGAGGCAGAGAGAGAAGGTGGGACCGTAAAAGGGTAAAATAATATATGAAATTATATGGTGAAATTATGTATTGAGAGAGATATGTTTCGTACTGCTAAGATTCCACGTTTTGGTGAAATCTTACACTGACACTGGCCTAAGGTTTACACGGGAGACCGGGAATACTACTTCAAGGTTGACCATAGCTAATTACTGAAAGGTAAAGTACGGTCTCGATCTTTGTAGCTCAGTTGGAAGTGGTTGGGCACTAAGTTCTAAACCAACCGGTGCAATTCATCTCATTTGCAGACATAGGATTTTTAGAAGATTATAAATTCTCGAGAGATATAAAATGCTTTAGGATTATAGCTTGTTGTTAATGATGATTGACATAGAAAATACGGAGTATGCTTGCTGGAGGTTTTAATATTTTATTTTTCTTTATGTTTTTGACATAAAATTTATGCTTGTCATAGGTAGTTAGTTTTTATTTTTTAAATAAAAAAACAAGGCAACGGTAGTCGAATTGTTTCTTAATTTATGTCCTCCATATTCTGTATATGATTTGGATTCATGTATGTTAAATATGAGGGAGAGAAAGTGTCCAGAAAAGCTGCTGTTTTGCAGCAGCAAGATTGGGTGTCCACCGTGTTCATGTGTATGATATCTTTGCGAGCTCATCGTCCTCTAGATCAAGTTTTGACAATTTAAAGGAAAAAGTATTGTCAAATAAAATAAATCTTAATAAAACAAAAACCTTAAAATATTAAAACAGAGATGAATATAAAAAAATATTCAGAGATAACAACAAAAAATATTATTAACCCGTGGCAACGCACGGGCATTTGTACTAGTATACATAAAATATAATATAATACAGAGACCTTTCATTTAAATAAAATTTCAAATTTATAGCTCTGTGGAAGGAAAGTGCTTTGCTTTTGTAATCTCTACTGGCGTTTCCCCCCTAGACACCATCCATTGTTTCCTTTTTTCACTCTAAATAATTTCCTAAATCAGGGCAAACAATAATGCCTTTTTTTAGTTAATAAATGTTTTTATTTGCGTCCCAGAATTGATGAGCATATTTGTTCTTGCGTGCTTTGCTAATCAGCCGTCCAAAGACGCTTAATCAAATCTGCGCATGAAATGGCTGCTGGTTTAAATATTGTAGCGATGCCCTCGCACCGTGTATATAATATTATTATATTAATGGTGCTCAAAGTACGTGAGGTACCAGTACTTACATTATTGGCTTAATATACACCCTGTGATTGTACTTGTGTGACAATAATTATTTTTCCCTGCCAATTTTCTAATAAGTATTCCCTGGCAAAATTTTTAAGAAGTATTCCCCTGCCAATATTCTGTGAGGTATCAAACACGTCAGCTTGCCATCACGCAAGGAATCTCGTGGTCACAAATGCACCATCAAAAAATTTCAATTATTTTTGTAGTAAAGTTAAAATTAATAGCCTGTAATGGTGTAAGATACGGCTGTCAATGTCAGGGCAAAAGAAGGGCTGATCGCAGAGTTATTGAGATTCAAATAACCTAACAAGTAGTGGCTATATAGGGGTATGTATGTAGGTGAAGTGAACCTTGCAAGTAAAAAGCGAACTCGTAGGTCATATAATTCTGCCAAAAAAGAGTTGGGTGTTATGATTTGTGTCGTGGCGCTGCGGTTGATTGAATATACGGCATACTCCATATAATTTAGATATATATTTTAATATTAATTGAAAAGTTTTCTTTGTAAGAGGAACACACCCTAGAAAGACCACATAATTCAAATTTTATTCAAATTGCCAAAAAGTGGTTAAATAAACACAAAATAACTAGTGTGCACACTATTATGGAGTTATTGAGATTCGCATGGCCTAACAAGTAGGTAACCTTACAAGTAAATGGCGAACTTGTAGGCCATATAATTCTGTAAAAAAAGAGAGTATGTATTATGATCTACTTCTGGATGGTGCGGTTGATCGAATATATGATACTTTGTAGTACGTAATTTATAACAAATGTTTTAATAATGTTAACTAATCAATTTTCTTTAACAGAACAACCCCGGCCCCCTCCACCCCAATCCGACGCCACACACAGTTTTATTTTCAGTAGTCAAATTACCAAAAAGAGGTTAGTTGATGAGTATTCCCTTTGCTGTTTTAGATAAACACAAAATAGGTAGGGTGCACATTGTTTCCTGCAGTGCCCTATTTCCCTATGCTATACATGATGCTCCAAGGTATATTTTAAGGAACCCCACTAACCGAACATATCCAGCCTTACATGCGAACAAAAAACAGCAAAAGCCTCAAAGGGCTAGTAGTGTGCCACACAAAGTGCCGATTGTTAGACAGCTCCCCCCAGCACCCACACACTACTACTACTACTTGGGTTCCTGATTTTTGTGTGCGTGTTGTTGTGTTTTGTCCCTTTGCTCCTGCTTCACATGGACCACCACCACACCTTGATCTACTACCTATGCGATGTGCATGCAAACAATCTACCACTAAGTAGCCCAAGGTCACATCTAATAGCCCATATATTTGTCCTCTCGTCTTTTGCAACGCACTCGATGGGTAGAGACTAGAGTAGATAGATCCATGGCTGGGGGGTCCCATAGTCTCATAGTACAAGTGGCATGAAAGGTAGTCTCCCCATTGTGCCCTCTGCTCCCAGCATCAGCATGAGTAGCTAGCTAGCTAGCTAGGATGATAAGAAAGATTTGGTGATCTCCAACAAAATAGAATGATGGCCATTCGCACGGACTCACTTCTCCTACTGTTGTAACGTCCTTGTCACGGATAAAAGTTGTCTTTAACTATTTTTGCTATTATATATGTAAATAACCATATCCGAAGTTAACAAAAGGGTCCCTGTTCAAACATTTTGTTTTCCATCATTAAAAAAAAACTCGATCATTGCATGCATATGACTCCTTTGATATCATCATGATGTTCCGTCAGTGTAGAAAATCTCTAGATTGCATCTTCCACGTAGAACAGTACGGCGATGAAATTGTGGGGAATGCGTGGTGTTATTCAGTTCTATAGAAAGGCAACATCAACGCAAAAAGATAACCATTTCACAACGGCAATAGAGAGGGAACTGATTATTTTCACTTTTTTTGGGGGGTTCCACGGCACCCTCCATTCCAAATTATAAGGCATTCTAAAAATCTTGGAGAATCAAAGTTTTCGCGCTGCCCCGCCTCGTCGGCCCCGCGGGCCCGCTTGGCCGCGCCGCCGCGTCCCTCCAGTGTGACAGGCCCGCCTGGTCGCGCCGCCTCGCCCCACAGGCCCGCTAGGCCGAGCCGCCCCGCCCCATCTCTTCCACGCTGTGGGCTCGCCTGGCCACGCCGTTGCGCCCCTCGGGCCCTGCGGGTTCTCCTGGCCGCGCCGCTCTGCCTTGCTGGCGCCGCTTTGACCTTCCAAGATGCCAAGATTTTTGTTGTGGAGAAATGAGACGCTTATTTGCCTCCTTGTTCGACCGGTTCACAAAATTGGTGGTCTGTTTGGGTCGCTCGTTGGAGTGTATTTCTTCCAGATGCAGGACGTATTTTGAGTGTGGGTTGTGGTTTGCCAACTCTGTTAGAGATAGTCTAAGAGCATCTCCAAGTGTTTGCCATCCCTAGGTTGCCAAATATTGGTTTTTGGCAACTCCTCAAAATGAATGGGAAGTGATTTTTTTGCCATCTCCAATAGTTTGCCAAATTGCACTTGCCAAACCCAAAGGATGAGGCCCACCTAGTACCTGTCCAACTACCAATCCAACAGTCGCGCCCCTTTTTTTCCATCGCCGATCCTTCTTCTCCCGTCTTTTTTTTTCATCGCTGAAGGCAGGGACGCCGCCGCCGCCGTTTTTTCATCGTTGAAAGCATCGTCGTTTTTTCTTCTCCCGTTTGTTCATCGCTGAAGGCAGGGACGCCGCCGCCCTCATCACTGTGCCGCCCAAATCACGGTGCTTTGATCGAGGATCGCCCTAGGTCAGTATGAACCTTCCATCCCATCTCTGCTGTTATTTGTTCATACGTCATCAAAAAAATGCTGATCTGTCTAATAGTCCATCAGGAATCATGCCTAGGAAGCGATCGCTTGCCCAAAGACAATTGGATGATTCATCATCCGATGACGATTCTTATTTTATTTTATCGGCTGCTCAAATTCTACAAACCGCTAGCAAGGAAAAAGGTCCGCATGGAGGCTCTGTGAAAGGTCATAAAGTTATTAACCGTGAAAGAGAAGCCGGCGATGCTAGGATGTATCAAGATTATTTGGCGGAGAATCCAACATACGGGCCCGAATTATTCCGCAGAAGGTTCTTCCTATTAATATTGAAATGAAGTTGGTATATATGATCTAATATTATTTGTGTAAATATTTTGGTTACTTTTTGTTCAGGTACAGGATGTCTAGGAATCTTTTCTTGCGCATAATGCATGCTGTAGAAGAGCACGATGACTATTTTGTGCAGAAAAGGAATGCAGCAAATATACTTGGATTGAGTTGCTTCCAAAAAGTCACTGCCGCAGTGCGTATGCTGACTTACGGAACATCTGCTGACGCGGCAGATGAGTATGTCCGTATTGGTGAAAGTACAACGCTCGAGAGCCTGCGTCACTTTGTTCGTGCAGTTGTTGAGGTGTTTGGAGATGAATACCTCAGACATCCCAATGAGGCGGACACAGTTCGATTACTTGCTATGGGTGAGCAAAAAAGGGTTTCCAGGAATGCTTGGGTCTATTGATTGCATGCATTGGGCGTAGAAGAATTGTCCATATGACAAACAGGGTCAGTACAAGGGTCATGTGGAGAAGGCCACCATCATTTTGGAGGCTGTTGCTTCGGAGGACCTTTGGATATGGCATGCTTTTTTTGGAATGTCCGGGTCTCGTAACGACATTAATGTTCTTCATAGATCTCCTTTGTTTGACAACTTGGCCGAAGGTAGAGCTCCAGCAGTGAACTTTATCGTTAACGGACACGACTACAACATGGGTTATTATCTTTCAGATGGCATATACCCCTCCTGGGCTACTTTAATGCAGTCTATCAGAAATCCTGTGGGTAAGAAGAGACAATACTTTGCCAAAGCGCAAGAAGCAGCAAGGAAGATGGTTGAGAGGGCTTTTGGCGTTCTACAATCTAGGTTTGCCATCGTTCGGGGCGGGGCACGTTTTTGGGACATTGAGACATTAGCACTAATTATGAGGGCTTGTATTATCATGCATAACATGATCGTCGAAGATGAAGGATACGTGGTGGACCATAATGAGCGATTTGATTATGGAGGTGAAAATGTGGAACCTGCTCATGGTCGCCTCCCTCGCACGCTTGATGAATATATTGAAGCTCAACAACAAATCAGGAACAAAGACACACATGTGCAATTGAAAGAAGACCTCATCGAGCACCTCTGGAACCATCATCCAGATTTGTACTCATATGAAATATGAGCCTCTTTATTTTATTAACTTTAATATTACAAGAACTTGATACATTTCTAGTTTTGTGTGACAAATTTCCAATTTTATCGAGCTGTTCATTTGTGTGCTCGTCAGAGATTTGCCTGCACTATTGCTGTTGGTAGCCGACCAGTACACAAGGTCATCATTGATTCACGTACAGAATAATCATTGGGCCATGCATTCACGTACACAAGCTCATGCATTCATACAAGCTAATGCATTCATTCATGTACACAAGGTCATCATTGATTCACGTACACCAGCAAATAAACTAGTACAGTTCAAAAACTTGTCTGATGGGTACGGTTCAAAGGATTCAAAGAACCAAACTTATGATAACTAAATGAAATGATCTGAGACACTAAATTTGATTTGCACGACGTCTATCGAGGATCTCCTTCTGCATCATCTCAAGCCATGCACGCTGAGTAGGGTTAAGGCCGGTAGGGTCAGTGAACATAATCTCTTTCTCATACTTGATCAAGTCGGCTTTAGCTCTTTTGTCCTTCGCTTGAGCTCTTTTCTCCTCGGCTTCTGCTTTTTTTCCTCGGCTTGAGCTTTTTTTTCCTCAGTAGCAAGGCGTTTCTTCTCAACATCAAGTGTTTCCTTCTCTACCTCTAGAGCCGCCATGAATCTCTCCTGCTTTGCCTTCTCTCTTTCATTGTCGGCCAACTCTTTCTTTGCCCACATTTTGTCGAGGGCCTGCAAGCAAGCTTCACTACCTCCACGTCTAAGATTTTCTTTCACCTTCTTTACCCCATCGGACCTTTTCCTTCCTCCACTTTCTGCAATAGCAGCACCATCGGCGACTTCATTAGCATTGTTAATTCCTTCATCTTCCCTTGGCCGAGCTACCTTGGTGGACTTCTTCTTGTTCTTGTTTCCTGCTATTGATTGTTTCTCCATCTCTTGAAGTTCACTCCTCCTGGCTTTCCACTTGTCCTCCTCCTTCAGTATATTCCAACAAGGCACTACGTTGCATTTCTTCCCATCCTTGTTGTCCGTCCCCGAGAACATCTTGAGGGCACTTCCAATCTGGTCAAGTACATTGTCAAAATATATAGGTGACACAAAACAAACCAACATGAAATTCAAAAATTGAATACATAGTACCTTGTCTTGTATAGTTGTTCCACTTTGATTTCTACGTTCAATTGCATCGTAACAGGAACAAAACTTGTTCACTAGAGCCTGAATTGTCAGCCATCTATGCAGTAGTGAGCTCGCTGTCCTTGACGGTGCACCCTCCTTTTTGTGCTCCTCAAAGCAAGCATGAACCTTACCCCAAAATGAGGTACGATTTTGGTTCGCCCCGTGGAGAGGATCTTTGCTAGCAACCAACCATCCTTGACAAACAAGTTCATCTTCGTCCACATTAAAAATTTTGGACCTCTTCGTTCCTTGATTTCCACGACTAGCAACAACTTCGACCTCTGGAATATTCTGAGTTTGCTGAGGAGTCAATGGAATGCGCAGGTCCTCCAAACCAGGAACGTTGTTACCTGCTCCATCCAGAAGAATCTCCGACAAGAATTCATCTCCTCCCTGCTTCATGGGAATGTCTGAAAAAAGATTTATATACCATTGAGAAAGCTTAAAACATGGTATATATAAAGAGTATGGCAACGATGACATGAATTAACAAGATATATGAACCAAAACATGGTACTCGTGATCCCACAAATCCTATCCTGCTCATGGCCGAAACATGAACATAATATGATGCAATTCGGTGGTCTATTTAGATGATCGGTATTAGACTAAACCAAAACCAAAACATGATCAGTATTCCTGCTCCCAAATTTCAGTACAAGACAAGGCAAAGAAGATCGGTAGACTATTACTAGTGGCATGGCGTAGCTCCTCCAACTGGGCAGATCAGACAGGCAGACAGATGGAACCTTGCGATTCTTGCGTGATCCTGGGCTACCAAGTACAGTAATCTCCCTTTCCTACACCCCGCGGGAGCATCAGATTTGTTAATTGTACGTTGACTGACTTGACTGTGGTCTGTGGGTACACTTCGTTCATTCAGACGCAGTCCGATTCCAATCGGTCCTGGATGCTTCTGTTCTGGAGATTGCTTCGAAGCAGATGGGATTCGAAGCAGAACAAAGAAAAGGAGGGCGCACGCGCACGAGTATTATCATCAGCAGAATAACAAGTACGTATGATCGATTCATGATGGGCCGGGATTGATCATGTATCCTGTGTCGTGGTCTAGCAGCAAATCAAGATGGAGGTTTGTATTGATCTCCATACCTGATCGGGTACCGGCGGAGGACGATGAGGCTGATCGGTCGGAGGACGAGGAGGTTGATCGGGCGCAGGAGGAGGAGCAAGAAGACCGTGATCTGCTGCCGGCGGAGGAGGAGCAAGAAGACCGTGATCTGCTGACGACGCGGCGGCGGCGGTTCCTCTCCAGGCGGCGCCGATTTCTCCCGTCTCGGCGAGGGAATATGGACCGGAGGTTTCACCAGTAGCGCGGCAAAAGAAGCGGAGGTGCGCGACGCACTCGAAGCCAACTCGATCCGCGCGGCGCAAATCTGGGCGTGCGGAAGATTTTTTTGGCAACCCACTCGATTTAGCAAGTCCAAATAGCAATCTGTTGGAGATGGTTTTGTTGCATATTTTGCCAAATTTTTTAGATAGCAAGTGGGATGACAAACACTTGGAGATGCTCTAACCAAACAGCACCTGTAGGAACCCAGCCGGCCAGCCCGCCCGAGTCCCACTCTCGGGCCGTCCAGGCGGCAAGCGTTCTGCTGTTGCAACAGATCCAGTGGCAAGGTCGTTGGGGGCGTTGTTAGGCAGCAACCCAAGCAATGACATCGGTGGATCGAACAAACTAAACACAAATTGCCTTGTCGTGGTAGATCTCATCGTGTTTATGCATGTTATGATATATACTACTGCTCCACTTGCGTTGTCAGTACTCCCGCGGCCGGCGAGGAATAGAGTGATCGATGCTGACCCTGGCAGGCTGGAGGCAACCCCGCACTTAATCCAACCTACGTACTAATCAGCAGCAACACGTACAATTATGCCTCATCATCATCTCCCTCCCCGTCCTAATTTAGTGCCGTGGATACCGCTCTAATGACGGCCATTACAACTTGCTTTCACCGCGAATCAAAAGGCCGGATGGTTTAATCTCAAAAAAAAAAAAAAGGCCGGATGGTCTCAGATGATCGCAAGCTGCTGGCTGCTGCTACTAGCGCTCTAACATGGACCGGACCGGACCCTGCTGTGTGCTGTGTGCCTGTGTCCGTCCGCGTCGGGTTTGACGCTGTCGCGGCGGTCGTCGCTCTCGTGCGCCGCGGCCACACAGTGACAGGCACAGCGGCCGTGAAGAATGAGGAATCGCAACGGCGGCGGCACAAAGCAACGACGGCCGTACGTTCCGCTACGCACGCCGAGCACGTACAGTACGACGGACGGTTACATTACAGGCGCCCGCGGGCCAGGACCAGTAGTATAGTCGGCCAGTAGTGCCGGATGGCAGTAGTGCTCCGTACGTCGCGTTCGCGTTCGCGTCGCGGTACTTTTCTTTTTCGTTTCTTCCCTTTTTCGTATACGGCGGCGTGCGGTCAATACGTACGACGGTGCATCAGCGGGGTACGGTACAGTACTCCGTGCGCAACAGAAGAGAGCGTGAGGGGCGTGGCTGGACCAAGGGGTCAGTCAGTCAGTCAGAGGGCAGTGACTACTTTCCCAGTCACTCTCTCTCGAGCCTGTCTGCCTGCGCGAGTAATAAACTGCGCGGTGCTTTTAAATGTGGAGTATAGTAATTACCGGACCTGGCTTCTTAGGGCACTCACAATGCAGACTCTGTCATAGAGTCTAAACCTATTTATTACACTCCTATTTATTGTATTTTGATGATGTGACAGTGTAGTTATTGAAAAGAGAGAAAGAAAAAACAAGACTCCAAGTCTATGATAGCTTCGAGGTAATAAATAGACTTAGACTCTAAGTAGAGTCTGCATTGTGAGTGCCCTTATAGCAATTAACTGCGGTTTAAGGCGGGGTCAAAAGGAGGCTCGCCGCCATTCGCAGTCGCAAAGGCGAGTGTCGTCGTACGTATCCAACTCCAATGCAGCGTGATGAACACACCTGAATTGATGATATGATAGGCCTGCATCTGCATGCATTGCCGCACTGTGCCCTTCTGCCCTTCTTTCCCCATCCGTTGAACTCCAATGCAGCGTGTATTTTTTCTGCATGCATTGCCGCGCTGTGCCCTTCTGCCCTTCTGCATGATTTGAACTCCAATGCAGCGTGTATTTTTTCTATAAATAAATTGTCTTAATTAACAAGGGCATCTGTAATGGTATAAGTCAGCTACTAGCTCTAAACTAATATATTTTAATAATACTAGCTTTTAATAATAGTTTATAGTATAGTTAGACTCACATGATATTTCCATGTAATCTTGGAACATGTGTCTAGCTTTTAATGGTATAAGGGCGTCCGCAATGGTGTTCAAATCGCTAGCTATTTGGTCTCTAGGAAGAATGCTATTAGCTCTTAATGACAACTTACAAATAGCTAGCTAGATGAGAGATATAAATAAATACTATTTTGATGAGACAACTTACAAAAGTAGCACTCTTATTGGCTATCGAGGAGAGAGATCAAATAGCTAGCTATTAGTAAGTCGCTAGCTATTTGATCTCTCTCCTCGATAGCCAATAAGAGTGCTACTTTTATATTATTTTTTTATGTCATCTCGCTAGCTATTTGTAAAGTGCTATTGAGAGCCAATAAAATTCCTCCTAGCTAGCTATTTGACAACCATTACGGATGGCCTCATCACTCGCTGCCCTGCAGGTCCTATGCATGCGTGCGCAGCAGCTTCTTTTCTCCATTGATCAAATGATCAGAGGCGGTGCTGGCAATACTCCCTGACACCGTGATGTGAATATCTTTGCATTCACTCCAACCATTGATGTCGATTAACCTGCACTCCAGTCTCCACTAATCAAAGTTTAGTACTACTCCTGCTGTCTATAAAAAAATCAATTTCTAGAGTTACCTTAAGTCAAACTTTTTAAACTTTGACGGAATTTCTAGAAAAAAATACCAAGATTGATGGTACTAAATTCATATCATTAGATACATTATAGAATATATTGTCATAATATGTCTATTTTATATCATAAATGTTATTACTCTTTTCTATAAATCTAGTCAAAGTTTTAAAAATTTGACTGGCATGGATTCTAGGAATTGATTTCTTTCATGGACAGAGAGTACTACTGTACTATTTGAAGTGTTTGTAAGAGCAAGTTTAATAATATAGCTAGCTTGCTGGCTGCAAGGTTCCTTGCAGCCTTCTCCCAGCCAGCTCATATAGTAGTTATTCATAATTAATATATGGTCCACTTGTCCGTCTCACACAGTTTCTTGATTCTTGCGCCTAAGCCGGTTGTAAGCTTACAACCCGCTTCTCCTCTCTCTCCACCTCAGCATTTAGCCAGCTTACAACTCATTATTATACTTGCTCTAAGCTCTTGTTTGTCTGTTTTTCAAAGATGTACTCCCTCTGTCCCGCACAAAATATCGTTCCCATTTCCTGATGACCTAAACACTTTTAATTTTGATCAAATATATTTAATATTTATAACATATAATTAGTATTATTTGATAGATCGTTGAATCTATTTTCATAATAAAACTTATTTGAAGATACAAACTGCTGATGTTAGATTGATCCTTGATCACACACCAGCGAGAGAGGGCTAGATCGTCAAAGACCGAAGAACGCAGCGACAGTCATATTTACGTGGTGAAGAATGGAGAGATTTATGGGCAAACCAATAAAGAATATAATAACCAACGTGCTTGTGTGATAAAGAACAACTGTTGAGGCCCGATTGATCCTTGATCATACACCGGCGAGCAAGGGCTAGATCATCACGGACCGAAGAACGCAACGAGAATCATACTTAGATGGTGAAGAACGGAGAGGTTTATGAGCAAACCAACAAAGAATATAATAACCAATGTGCCTGTGTGATGAAGATCGGCTAGTTTTCCAGGCAAACTAACAAAGAAACAGTCGATACTTTCGCCTAGGAAGGACCCCGTGGGGTCAAAGACGTCATCTCAGGTCACCCTAGGTCGACCGGCAAGCCTAGAATGTCATCCCTAGTTATCGGATTCGGCAGTGGCGGAGCTAGAGCAAATACGAGGGGGTGCGCTTGCCTTTGATGAACAATAACATAGGGTTGAAAGACAATATATAAGGGAGTTATAGATGTAAAAACGACGACTGGATTGATGAACAAGTAATAATATTATATACTCCCTCCGTCCCTAAATAACTGTCTCTAGAAATCCGTGTTTTTTTTCCTCACAGACACGCTTTCCAGACAACACTTAAAAAAGGACGGAGGGAGTATTCTATAAGAAATTAATTGTAAAAAATATGCATAAATCATGCAAAGTCATATGTGTATCAAAGGGAATAGAGCTAGCTGCAGCTGCACCATAGCAATAGAGTAGGTATAGCTGAAACAGGTGTGTAGCAATAGCCAGAAAAAAAAGTGGGGGAAGAAAGAAAGCCAACAAAATGTAATACTTTAGAGGGGGCATATTCTTATGGCCTGTTTGAAAGGGGTTTAAAGCTCTTACATGAGCACACAAGTTGAATATACTCCCTCTGTCCCTAATTAACTATTATCGTTGGTGTCCAAGTCATAAGTTTGACTCGATTTGTAGTAAATACATATAATATTTGTATCTCCAAATAATTTTATTAAAAAACTAGATTCAAATATTTTTTAATGATACTAATTATACATGATAAGTATTAATATTCTTAATATATATTTAATCGAAGATGTTTTTGGGAAGTGAAAGCGGCAATTATTTAGGGATATACGGAGTAGATTCTAGACAAAACTCTCCCAAACGGGTATTCTAGAAGGAATGCTTATATACTAAGATTTTGTGAAGTGATTCTTTAGAATGCAGTAATTGTTTAGTTCTTATCTTAAAAAAATTACCTATCACATCGAATGGTTAGATAAAATTACATGGAATATCAAATATAGACTAAGACAATTTCAATGAGAGTTTCATAGAGTATTGATGAAGAGAGATAATGAGAGTTTTATGAGAGTAGAGATAGTTTCGTAGATGAAACTCTTCTGCGTTATTTTTAAAATATGAGGATATTAGAAACTGGAACATAAAACTAGCACTGAAAATAGCCTAAAAATAATTAATTACACAATTTTATCGGACGGCGTTTTATTAGAAAAAAAATATATACTTGGCGTACCCCCTGCAGGCCAGCTACACTGCTACTACAGCCTACAGGCGCGACTGCGCGAGGGCTGTGGTGGGGCTGGACCGCGGGGCCCGCGCGAGTACGCAACACCGTCTGGGTGGGGGGGTCTGGATTCCGCACTCAACACCGCGTGTACTTTGGCGCGCAGGTCCCACCCCCGCGTAGGCGTAGCCTTTTTCCCTTCTTTCCCGCGCCTCCTCTGTGGCTCTTCTGTCCGTTCGCGCCAACGTTTCCACCAACTATTGGCCCGGAACTGCTACGCGTACGTACACAGTAACACACCGCAAAAAAGCTCCTGGATTCCCTGCTAGGTGGATGACTACCGTAGACGTTTTGCTACTGCAGCACTTTCATTGTTATTTGACAAACTTTGTTTAAATATAGACCAATTAGGCTTAAAAGATCCGTCTCGACATTTACAGCTGTGCAATTAGTTATTTTTTTATCTACATTTAATGTTACATGCATGTGTCTAAAGATTTGATGTGACGAGAAATCTGGAAAAAATTTGGAAGTGAACATGGCCTGAAATAATCGAAGTGTAAAAAAAATGTACGGATGCTGGGCGGGTATGTAGTTCAACTACGTACGTACTCCGTACTTCTCAGGCAAAGTTTACGGATTTTATGTTTTCATAAGGAAAAATATCGTGGTGCGCCGTATAAAAAAAGGAAAGATGGCAGTAGTGCTGTGCGCCGTATAAAAAAAAAGGAAAGATGGCAGTAGTGCTGTGCTCTGAACAAGATACATAGTAACATTGTAGCAAGTTTGCATATTAGAATAAAAATACATTGCTTATCCTAAATTACCTTTGAAACATAAATAATTTTCTAAAAACATGTACCCTTATCCCATTTTCCTTTCCAGAGGATATCTCTTGGATTTAGCACTTTTCATTCGCGTACACCTGCGGATAGATTCTACATTAAGAGACAATACCCCATGTTTGTAAAATACTATTTTTAGATAAATTCTAAACCTCGTAATGTTATTTATTTTAGGACGAAGGGGTATTATATAAAAATTGAAATTTCAAGGCAGCATAATAACTAAGAAAAATTGCTTGAATTATATATGATCAACTATATACGGAGTATAGTGTAAGAAGTTCAAGATGGCTTATGAGATTCGTTCGTGTGGCGGCTGACTGGCAGCAAGGTGGGCAAGCTTCGTGTCCATCCATCCGGTTGGTCGGATCGGCCATAATTGGAATTGGCCGGGCGTCGCATGTAGTCCGATACGTACAAGAAGAGCCAGGTGATCGATCGTGCGCCCTCCATGCCCCACTTTTTTACTAGTAGCACACGTACAATTATTTGGGCCTGTACCAGTTGGCCACATGGCACAGCACTGCACATAGCAGAGGCGAATATAATTGCAACCGGCACTATGCATCGATCACGTACTGGCGCAAGCACGTTGGCGACGCCAACGTGCTCCCAGGGGCCAGGGCACCACACGGCCGGCATATAAGCAGTGGTGATTTTATTATTGACAAGATTACTCTCTCCGTCGTTTTGACTTTTTTTTAATAAAATTTGCTAACTAGACGTCTAAGAGCATCTCCAAGAGTCTTTCTAAATCTCACTCTCTAAACCATCATCTAGAGAGTCATTTGCATAAAAATCTTTTTTATATCTTTGCAATCTTCAACAGCTTTTTTATATCTCGCATGCAGTCTAGAGAGTCATTCTCGTCTTTTATTTTTGGCTATCGAAAAATCCGGAATAGAAGATGACTATATTTGGACAACCATTTAGATAAACTGTTGGAGTGTAATTTTTTTTATCAAAATCTATATTCCTAGCATTTAGAAAGAATATGGAAAACATGTTGGAGTTGCTCTAACAAAACGGATGTAAAAAAAAAAAGAGTTACAGTGGCTTATATTTAGAACAGAGAGAGTAATATATCTAAACATGAACCGAAAATTTTAGGCTACTATCCATTTCATATAAATATATTTTTTTAATCCCTACAACTCTATTTCCTTTCGTTTTTTCTAAGGCTGTTGTTATAGCTTCTGCACGTATCACTGCCACCTGTAGCTGTAGGGCACCTACATTTTTCATTCGAGGTTAGTAGTTGGTCTCACTAAGCACGCATAAAAAAACCAATGTGTTGGGCTGCTCTCACGATTCACCGATATTGTTGGCATGTTGGGTACACAGTACAAGAGTGTACAACAACAATGCTTCGCTAGTTCGTTTTAATTTACCACGATTACTATATCTACGACACTACTAAAAATGTAATACACGGAAAATTAGAATTACATTGCTTTTCTATAGATTTAGGTATACAATATATTTAGATGCACAGTAAAAGCTGCATGCCTATAAAAATTAGAATGACTAACGATTCATGATATATAGGAGGGAGTATTATCCAACAACCAGTTCTGCCTAGGATTGTTTATCAAGATACTGTTAGAATATTTATTTAAAACTATGAAGGGTCCCTTCACAATATTTTGAAGAATTCGATACTATGGAAGCAATCTGAGTTCCAAACAAGTTCTAAACTTCTGTAAATCAAAATATACAACCTTACGTTTGCTTTAGTTAGGGATCCTTAAAAGCGGTTTATAGATCCTTAGATAGAGGAGAGTGGCGATCGAGAACTGAGGATCCAAAGGCTACTTTTTTTTTTTGGTGTGTGGGCAAGGCTAATGGCTACTTGACAGTTTGAGCTGTAGTTTATAAAAAACATGTACAATACGACAAATGTTGGGTTTCAGTAAATCGTTGGATTGTATCATCTCGGTAAGAAAAAAAAATCTACATTTGTTTTAGCTAGGGATTAATTATAAAAGTTAGGATCAATCCATAGTTGTAGCCGAAACAAATTAAAGAAGAGCTGAATAATAGGAAGGGCTTCTACTTTGTTAGTGTAGATGAAATAAGTTGGTCTTTGTTCGCTTAAACTTATCACCAATGATAGAGTGTTTTTTAATAACAACAAAACAATATAAGACATGACAGCGAGGAGTTTTATTGCACTTTTTCTAAGACTATCGTGTCAAAGAAATAAAATGAAAGTTTTATATTTACTTAATTTTATAACTCATAGAAAGTTGGTAATCGTGTCAAAAGAGTTTTATCTAGATGAAACTCATTTTTTTTCTCACTTTTTAGACACACCGTCGTGTCATAAAAAATACCTATGTAACAACCTATTTAATGCAAATAAAACTCATACTCCCTCCGTATCACATTTAGATGACGTTTAGGATAGCGACACGGTCTCCAAAGTGCAACTTTGATCACTTGTTTTTTAAAAAATATTTGTTGTAAAATGGTATATGTATACTTTTATGAAAGTACTTTTCAAGACAAATTTATTTATATGATTTTTATATTTCTAAACTTAATAATTTAAAAGTTATTCATGATTTATATTCCCAATGTTTAACTCAAACCTTGTCCAAAACATCATCTAAAAGCGATACGGAGGGAGTATAAAACTCTTATTAAAACTGGCCTAAACCGGTTTATCAAAAGTAAAAACCATCCGTGCAACGGCGTCCAACGGCCTCTAATGGCACCCGTAATGGGTGACTAATAAACTGATTCTTAGCATTTTTTCTATATTTTAATACAAGAGAGAAAAACTAGCTTTTGCTCAAGAGCTAAGCTCGTACACATATTCCAAGAACATGTGAGAGTATCATATGGGCCTTATCGTATTATGAGCTACTGCTAAAAGCTAATATTATTGGAGAGGTTGACTTTAGAGCTAGCAGCTGACTTTTATTGTTGCGGGTGTCCTAAATAAAAGAAGTGGATGATTAGAGTTAGCCAGTGGCACTAGTAGCGTGCAGTGACAGTAAAGTAGCATGGCTTGCTCCTTTCCCAGAAGCAATGATATTTTTTTACTGGTCCCCTTGTCAAGCCGGCCGGCCTCCAGCTCCACAGAAGCTGCAGTGACAATCATTAGCAGGGTTGGGCGGGGGGCGCCCCCACAAATCCCAGTCTACAGCGCACGAATCTCCGTGCGCCGGACATCGGAGCTGCAGATGCACTGTAGTGCTGCTAGTACTACTTGCACTACTAGTATTTTTTTTAAAAAAAAAGAGAGAGAGAAAGGTTTTTTTTTTTTTTTGGAAGCAAAGAGATAGGGGTTTGGAGCTTTGCGTCAAGTTGCAAAACTCCTCGCTCCTTGAGATCCTACCGTAGGCTGTAGCAGCAGCAGACAAATGGCCATTTGCTGCACATCAGCACGTGATACACACACGCTTGGGAGCTGGGTTAGTGAGAAAAGCTAGCACCGGTGGAGTACCACCAACACTACTACACAAACATGCCTTTAACCACGGTCGGCAAGGGCCTTTAGCCCCGGTTGCCGAGCCGGGACTACGCTTCCAGGACTAAAGGCCCCCCTTTAGTCCCGGCTCCGGCCACCGGGACTAAAGGGTGCTGCCAGCGGTGCCCCGCAGCAGCACCCTTTAGTCCTGGCTGGTATCACCAACCGGGACTAAAGGGTCCCTGGTTTTTTCTTTTTTATTTTCATTTCAGTTCTGTTTTTAGTTTTGTTTATTTATTTAATAGGTTTTCTAATATGTATTCTTTGCTGCTAATATATATAATTTATATATATTAGCAGCATAACACAATAAGCTTATTGGATGCATATATAATTGAACTATAGAACTACATATATATATATAAATATGTACATATAAAATTACAAGCAATATATATACATGTAGAAGTTGTCCAAATATCTATCTTCAAAAGTTGTACTCTAAAGTTAGTACTATAAACCTATTACAAGTTGTACTCCATCTAAATATCTACAGGGCATACAAATGATCATCATTGTTTGGAATCAACGGCTCATCGGTATTATAGTAGAACTCGCCGTTTGGACTTATGACTTGTTCCCGAAGAAATCCTGCTATTGACTCTTGTATTGCTTTCAATTGGTCTTGTAGCATCACTTTTTGCTTCAACCAGTCAGTCTTCAATTGGAATTAAAGAAGATATTAGTTATATCAATATTATCAATATTAAGTCTATAAAAAATGAAAAGAAACATGTTACGTACTTTGATGATTTCTTCAGGAATTCTATTTGATTCTATCATCATGTACTCGCAAACATAGAATCCACATAAGTTGGTACCCTGTTTTTGTCTCAAAATCCACTGTAGAATGAAAAGATTTATCTCGTAATAAAGATATGATATATGACATGATATAATAAAGATACACGTACATTGACGAAGGTGTAAACTTACTGGTAGTCGTGGCTTTATTGTAAGTGGGGCCTTACACTGACTCATATGTTCCCGAGCAATGAATTTTTCCCAAACCCTAATCCGGCCAATGAAACATTAATAGTTGGATCATTATTTATTAATTAGTATATATATACAAGCTTAGTCTCTACTTTAAGCATGGAAGCTAGGGATCGAAAAATTACCTTTGGAGGATGTCTATCATATCTTGGTAATCTTCTTGCAGTTTGTTCAATGAGTCATAGATTAACACATTGCTGTGTTTGAGATCAATGACCATCAGTATCCAGTGAAAGATGTTGATACACATGATTCATATATATAGATTATTAGGGTTAAGTAAAATAAAATGTGCATATACTTATTATTAACTATATATGTCTCACGCACTTAAATTTGTATGGGAAGAGTATTTTTTCTCTCTTTTTGGTTCACGAAGAACCTCATGAGATTCATACAGGACTCATCGCTCCAAGTCGCTGAAGGGTTTGGAGCCTTGAAAACAACATATGGATCAACAAACCCAACAGAATTGTCATGTTTATCTCTGAGCTGAGTCATCTGATACCTGCAATATCGAGTTGATCCACAAGTACGTGTGTAAGAATACTACATACTATATACACATACTAGAGAGTTCAATGAAAACTATAAAAGAAACACTTACAAACAATAGCAGCTAAGGAGCGATTTGTCCAGTGCGTCCATATGGCATAGCTGGTGTAATTCCTCCATTTGGACTAAGATTAGGTCATCGCCACGGAAGTAGTGATGGTTCCGAATTCGGACAGAAATCCAATTTATATCACCGTCTTTAGAAGCCTCCATGCACCATTTGTTGATTGCAAACTTCTGCGTACCAAGTACATGCAAGTGATTGGGGTTCATTAGACTCCTGCCCGGTGCAAAATTTCTCCTCCATTCATCAACTACTTCCGCTCTTGGAAACTCCAGCCCAGTAGCAATATTTTGAATCGTCTCGTATGGGAGACCGCTGTCAATGAAATTTTTTTCCATTGAGTCCATCTCAGACAAAGTGGTCTCTCCAGATTTTCTTTGTACTCTGCCCATGTTTGAACCATACTGATTTTGCACAAATAATGGGGACAGAGGTCTTGATGTTTCCCCAAGCTGTGGAACACTCTTTCCCACTTTCTTCGTGCTTGATTGTTGTTCTTTTGCAGACTTGATTAGAGAGCGTTCGTAGTCTGATTTTCGCGGAGCCTTTCGGGCTTCACGCATCTTGATACCATGCTGGTCCACCCTTTTCCTTAACTCCTGTGGGTTTAACAGGAGGTAAGGCTTCTCTGAGTTTCTCTTCGCTTTAGCCGCGGCCGTTGATTCATCTAAAAAAATTTTCACATCTTTTTTCACCGAAATTTGTAACTCCTCATCAGTCATTTCATAAGCTAATTTCTCGTGTGCTTTTTTTCCTGATGCAGGAGCCTTCTTTTTTGGAGGTGGGGACTTTGGTTCCGTGGCAGCGGACCGCTTCTTAGGGCCGCGCGGTGGAGGCAGGGGTGTTGGAGCCCGCGGTGGAGGAGACGGTGGGGCCGGTGGCGGTGTTGGAGCCCGCGGTGGAGGTTGTGGCGTTGGAGCCCGCGGTGGAGGAGATGGTGGGGCCGGTGGCGGCGTTGGAGCCCGCGGTGGAGGAGATGGTGGGGCCGGTGGCGGTGTTGGAGCCCGTGGAGGAGGAGATGGGGTTGAAGCCGTGTCCTCCAACACATCGTCACCGCCCGCAGCACTATGATGCACTGGGGAATAATGACGAACTGGACTATAGTTCCTGCTACGCAAAACAACGAATGATGTGAGCATCCAACTAATATATACATATAGAAAGTTAGTGTAATAAAAATTGCTCTGCTTCACCTAAAGTCTTCTCCCCATCTCCCCCTTCGATTTCCAGTGCCACGCTGCCACAACCTGTCTCAACCCTATCCACCGAAACGCTAGCGTATCCGGCTGGCACTGGTTGATCATGGATTCTTGGTGTTCTTGTGCGGTCGATAGGGTTTACAACACCGACAGCCACCTTTTTCGTGGCATTTCCATCTGGAATGTGCAGCTCACAAGTAGTAAAAGGTTCTTTAACGTCATCCACGGGAAAGCGTAGCTTGGAGTCATCTTGAATGGTTGGTACTTCCGTGGAGGCGCAGCTGCTTTTCATCTGACCTGGGGGGCTAATGTTCGCTTGAGGATGCTGTGATGATGTACCTTGCCCACTCGTCATTTGACTAAGTGCCGCTTGCACTTGCCTTTTGATTTCCTCCTGCATCCATTCTTCACGAGATTTCTCACGCTCTTGTGTTTGAAGAACATACTCCTCCAACTTGAAGAGTCGCTCTGCCTCCTCGTCCTTCTTTCTTTGGCGGCTTCTATAACTTTCTCGATCCGCTTCGAAGGAATGTAGCCACGAAACGGCCCCAAAGCCTCTTGTACGCCCACCATGCTCAGGATTCTCCAGCGCGTACGTGAGTTCATCCTTCTCTCTATTGGGCTTGAACTCGCCAGCCAACACCGCATTTCGTGCTTGAACTAGCATATGTGCTGCTCTTGAAATTTGCGGGCCCCAATCAAGCTCCCCATCATTAGGGTTTATGGTTCCCCCATGAGCGTAGAACCAATTTCTGGACCGTTCACTCCAATTTCTTCTTATTGTCTCTCGGACTACCCCCTGGCAAGCATCTCCTGTTCTTGTCTCTCCCACTTTGGAAGGGCAGTCTTATAGCCACCTGATCCTAAATGATGGCGGTATTTCTTCTGAGCTGCATTCAGTTTGTTTACTCTGACCCGGGCCTCGCTCTCTTGTGATCTTTTGTACTGTACAAATTCATCTCAATCGGCCCTTATCTTGACATACGCCTTAGAGTTGAAATCTGGCGTCTCGTTCTTCAGCACAAAGGTGTGGTACAATTTCTTCTTCCAGTCCTGAAAAAGGGTGGCCATCTTCTTCATTGTCCACTCCCGAATTCGCCTCAGCAGCTCCTCATCATTCGTGTCAAACGAGAAATGAGCTTGGACGTCATCTCAGACTAGCTGCTTGTCAAGATTGGAGACATAACTGATCTCGGGAGCACTTCGCCTCTGTTTCCATTCACGGGCACTTATCGGAATCCGATCTCTCACAAGGAACCCACAGTGAAAGACATATTTCTTTGCATTGGGTCCTAGTGGTTGGCCTGTAGCCATATCGAATTCGGAGATTACATGACGGCCCTTCAACGGCCTCTTCGGTCCTCGTTTTGGTTTGCTCTGCCCTGTCGCAGACGTCGATCCAGAGGGCTACATATAAGTAAAGACATGAAGATGAAACCCTAATACAAGTTGACATAAAACCTAATCAAGTAATAAAGTAAATGTAAACCCTAACACGACACATTGTATATATACCTTGTCTGTATTGCCTTCTTCCATCTCAACTTGTTGTTCAGGGAGATTTTCATCATGCATGGTCATGTCTTCGTAATTCAATAAGTATTGACTCCCATCATCGCCGTCGGCGATGATATTCATCATTTCCTCCTCCATCACATTCTCATTTGGGTCGGCCATTTCTGTGAATATTAAAATATATATACAATATGATCGAACACTTAAAGGAGCTTTATACATGTATGTGAAATGAAAACCGAAAACCAGGGGTTTAATTAGGGGTTAAGGGTTTAGGGTTTTGGTCTCGGGGTTTAAGGTTTCGGGGTTTAGGGTTTCGGGGTTTATGGTTTGAGGGTTTAGGGTTATGGTTTCAGGTTTTACGGTTTCGGGGTTTAGGGGTACGGGGTTTCGGGGTTTAGGGTTTTGGGGTTTAGGGGTTCGGGGTTGCGGGGTTTAGGGTTTCAGGGTTTAGGGGTTGCGGGGTTTAGGGTTTCAGGGTTTAGGGGTTCGGGGTTTCGGGGTTCAGGGTTTCGAGGTTTAGGGGTTTCGGGGTTTCGGGGTTTGAGGGTTTAGGGTTTCGGGGTTTAGGGTTTCGGGGTATCGGGGTTTGAGGGTTTAGGGTTTCGGGGTTTAGAGTTAGGGGTTCGAGGTTTCGGGTTTTAGGGTTTCGGGGTTTGAGGGTTTAGTGGTTTAGGTTCGAGGGTTTAGGGTTAGGGTTTCAGGTTTTGGGGTTTCGAGTTTTAGTCAATTCATAAAAATAACATGACAATTCATAAAAATAACATGACAATAACATATATTCGTAAAGAGTAATAAATACATGTTCCGACATGGCACATGATTTTCTATGAACACATATTTCTAAGAGTAATAAATACATGTTTAAACATATCCTTGTCACGTGATTTACACACCGTGGACTAGAACGACGACGGTGGACAGCAGCGAGGATGACGACGGTGCGGATGACAGTGGACGACGGCGAGGTCGGTGCGGCGGTCACCAGGACTACATGTCGAACACATATTTGTTACGTTAAAAAAACAATATATGATTTTCCTTTTTCTATAAATATATCTATTCATATTCATTATTTGTATATATCTATTTCTAGAAAAGAAGAAATGAAAAAGTTAAATAGAAAATAATCTATAAATATATGTGTAAACATATATTTGTTACGTTAAAAAACATATATATATGATTTTCCTTTTTCTATAAACAAAAGAAATGAAAATGTTAAATAGAAAAAATCATATTCATTATCTATAAATATATATATATATCTATTTATATTCATTTCTTTTTCTTTATATATATACATATATATATATATCAATTTTTCTATTTAACCTTTTCATATTTTTTTACACTCTCACACACACTGGACACACACGCACACCATCACACACTGCACACGCACACACACACGCACAGGCCGGCGGCTCGGATGACGGCGGTCGGCGCGGAGGACGGCGGCGTGGAGGACGTACGACGGAGTGGATGAGGACGGCGGCGTGGAGGACGGCGGCGCGGACACGACGGCGAGGAGGACGGCGGCGTGGAGGACGGCGACGTGGACACGACGGCGAGGAGGACGGCGGCGTGGGAGGCCGAGTGCGGAGCGGAGAGGCTCGACGGCGAGGAGAGCTCGAGGGCGGCGGCGCGGACTGGAGGCGGGGCTACTGGCGTCGATCTGGGGAAGATTGGAGGCACATTGTGCCCTGTGCCCTATATACCCGGGAGGGCCTTTAGTCCCGGGGCGAATTACGCACCGGGACTAAAGGGTTGGACCTTTAGTCCCGGGCGGGCTTACGCACCGGGACTAAAGGGGTCTTTAGTCCCGGTGCGTAAGACGGCCTGGGACTAAAGGGTTCTTTCCCGCCACAGTTTTGGGTTTTCAGTATTTTGGGTTTTGTATTAAGTTTCCACTATATAAATATATTGTAATTCTTGTTAATTGCATAGTAAATTGAACAGTAGGCATAAAATTACTTAAAAATAACAGTTGTATATCCTTTAACCTTATTGTATAGTAGAAAAATTTGTAGCATAAATTCTTTTCTTTTTTTATAATAACGAATATAAATGTAAATAACCATTCATATTTGGTTAATGCAAAAATGTAATGTTCAATTTAAATTTAAAAAATTGTTGGCTTTCAATAGAAAATTTATTTTCATATCATTTGGACGTTAATCTTTTGTTTAAAACCTAAACAATCATTGCCCAATTTTGTTATACGCGACAGATGCAGTAGTTTTAGATTTTTAAATTTAGTTTTTTCAAATATATCTTAAATCTTTCTAATTGAACAGAAAATTGAATATTTGATATACTTTCTTTTAAAAAATAGTATGAGATTCACATCTAGAGAAGCACATAAATCAATGATCACTACTACTAAATATATATATAAATCCATTATCAAATAAATGAAGTCTTAATTAATTAATTATTATATAATATATTTACAACCCACTATTAAGCGGGCACAACTGTGAACCTCCTCTTGACATATGTCCCTTGGTTATGATCATTCCTTAACCATGGAGTTTCCTCATTGTTTAACAAAATGCTTGGGTCTTTGTTCACTTTGAATGGCGGAATTCGATCATCTCTTTCATAATCACCTGACATGTCTGACTTGTCCTCAATTCCGACAATGTTTCTTTTCCCTCAAAGAACTATATGGCGCTTTGGCTCGTTGACGATCGAGTTGTTATCATTTTTTCCTCTTTTTGGTTTTGTAGACATGTCTTTCACATAGAACACTTGACTCACATCTGCGGCAAGGACAAATGGTTCGTCTTTGTACCCAATATTGTTGAGGTCCACTGATGTCATCCCATACTCCTTGTCGACTGTTACCCCACCTCCGGTACCGGTCATCTTGACCCATTTACACCGGAACAAAGGGACTTTAAAATTAGGTGCGTAGTCTAGTTCCCATATGTCATGTATGCGGCCATAATATGTTTGTTTGTTCCCATTTGGATCCGTGGCATCCACGCGTACACCACTGTTTTGGTTGGTGCTCCTTGCGTCTTGGGCTACTGTGTAAAATGTATTCCCATTGATCTCGTACCCTTTGTACGTGCTGATATGCCACGATGGTTGTCTGGCCAACAAATAAAGCTGCTCATCTATGTTGTCATCACCCTGACATTGTTTTCGCAACCAATCGCCGAAGGTTTGCATGTGCTGACGTGTAATCCAAGATTCACTCTTCCCGGGCCACTTGGATCGAAGGAAATCCTTATGTACCTCGATATATGGATCTACCAATGAGGAGTTCTGTAGAACTGTGTAGTGTGCTTTATCGAAGTAATCGTCTCCTGTACCGATATATGTTTTCTTCCCTAGTGTTCCCTTGCCACTGAGTCTGCCCTCGTGTCGCGATTCAGGAACGCCAATCGGGTCAAGGTCTGGAATAAAGTCCACACAAAACTCTATGACCTCCTCTGTTCCGTAGCCCTGGGCGATGCTTCCTTCAGGCCGAGAACGGTTATTAACATATTTTTTCAGGACACTCATGAACCTCTCAAATGGGAACATGGTGTGTAGGAACACAGGACCGAGAATAATGATCTCCTTGACCAGGTGAACTAGGAGGTGTGTCGTGATATCAAAGAAGGATGGAGGGAACACCAACTCAAAGCTGATGAGACATTGAACGACGTCATTCTGCAAAGTAGAAAGTTCCTCTGGATTGATTGCCTTTTGTGAAATTGAATTGAGGAATGCACATAGCTTCACGGTGGCTAGACGTACATGTGGAGGTAGAATTCCTCTTAGAGCAACAGGAAGCAATTGGGTCATAAGCACATGGCAGTCATGGGACTTCAAGTTTTGGAACTTCTTCTCTGGCACATTAATTATTCTCTTTATATTGGAGGAGAATCCAGATGGGACCTTGATGCTGTTAAGGCATTCAAACATGCTTTCCTTTTCTTCTCTGCTAAGAGTGTAGCTAGCAGGGCTTAAGTACTGGCGCCCGTCATCTGTCTTCTCCGGATGCAAGTTGTCTCGTTCTTTCATGCGCTGCAAGTCCTGTCGTGCTTCAAGTGAATCCTTAGGCTTTCCGTAGACACCCATGAATCCAAGCAGGTTCACACAAAGGTTCTTTGTCAGGTGCATCACGTCGATCGCATGGCGGACCTCTAGGACATGCCAGTAGGGTAGCTCCCAGAATATGGACTTCTTCTTCCACATGGGTGCGTGTCCCGAAGCGTCTTTAGGAACAGGTTCGCTGCCCCGTCCCTTTCCAAATACTACTTTCGTATCCTTCACCATTTCAAGTATATCATCTCCGGTTCGGTTACGAGGCTTGGTTTGGTGGTCTGCCTTACCTTTAAAATGTTTGCCTTTCTTTCTTACTGGGTGGCCCACAGGAAGAAATCGACGGTGCCCAACATACACGACCTTCCGACAGTTTTTCAAAAATAAACTATCAAGGTCTTCAAAACAGTGTGTGCATGCATTATATCCCTTGTTTGTCTGGCCTGAAAGATTACTTAGAGTCGGCCAATCATTGATTGTTACG
Source organism: Coix lacryma-jobi var. lacryma-jobi (assembly GCA_009763385.1). NCBI lineage: Eukaryota > Viridiplantae > Streptophyta > Magnoliopsida > Poales > Poaceae > Coix > Coix lacryma-jobi. The sequence goes on along the minus strand of CM019822.1, from coordinate 175,738,506 downwards.
AACAATAAGGCTCGCAGGTCAAAGTGTTCCTGTTTGTACTCATCCCACACGCGTATGCCTGGTTTGCTCCATAGAAGTAGAAGCTCCTCAACTAATGACCTCAGGTAGACATCGATGTCGTTGCCAGGTTGCTTCGGCCCTTGGATGAGCAACGGCATCATAAAGAACTTCCGCTTCATGCATAACCACGGAGGATGGTTGTAGATACATAGAGTAACTGGCCAAGTGCTATGACTACTGCTTTGCTCCGCAAAAGGATTAAAACCATCCGTACTTAAAGCGAACCTCAAGTTTCTAGCCTCATATGCAAACTCTGGGAATTCTTTATCTATCGCTCTCCACTGGGATCCATCAGCTGGGTGCCTCAGCATATTGTCTACCTTACGGTCTTCTTTATGCCACCGCAACATCTTTGCATTGTCCTTATTTCTGAACAAACGTTTCAAGCGTGGTATTATAGGAGCATACCACATAAACTTGGCAGAGATTTTCTTCCTGCTTGGACATTCTTCACCCTCTACGTCGCCAGGATCATCTCGCCTTATCTTATACCGTGATGCTTCACATACCGGGCATGCATCCAAATTCTCATATTCCTCCCCACGGTACAGGATGCAGTCATTAGGACATGCGTGTATCTGCTGGATTTCTAATCCCAAAGGGCAGATGACCTGTTTTGCTTCGTACGTAGTGGTGGGCAATTCGTTCGATTTCGGAAGCATCTTTTTCATTATCTTCAATAACTGCCCAAATGCTTTATCGGATGTACCATTCTTTGCCTTCCATTGCAGCAGTTCTAGCGTAGTACCCAGCTTTTTTTGGCCATCTTCAGCAGTGAGATATAACAATTTCCTATGATCCTCTAGCATGCGCTCAAACTTGACCTTCTTCTTGTCACTTTCACATTCACTTTGTGCATCATGAATGGCATCACCAAGAGCATCAACATCAGCTGTCACATCTTCTGTCGCTGCCGCATCTTCTTCACCATCTCCCCCCACTGCATCATCATCAAAAGCACCGTACTGAGCAATAATATCAGCGTGGACCAATTCTTCTTCACCTTTTTCACCATCATCCATTACAACCCCCCTTTCTCCATGTTTCGTCCAACAAATATAGTTTGTTACGAAACCCGACTTCAACAAATGCGTATGAAGAGTCCTTGGGCATGAATATTCCTTCAAATTCTTACAGACGGCGCATGGGCAGCACATGAAACCATCTTGCTTGTTTGCCTCAGCCACACCTAAGAAATAGTGCACGCCAACAATGAACTCTTTGGAGCGGCGATCGATATTATACATCCAATTGCGTGACAACATCTGCATTAAATATTACAACCATGCACTTAGTAGTTTCTCATGTTATTGCACAACACTCATGACATCACATGATTGATTAATTCAAACAAGCTTAACTACAACGAAGACTATCGCAGCTAGCACTAAAAAAACTAAAAATAAAATGCACTTAAGCAACATAATTAGATCGCGTCCGATCCCAACTAAAATAGACAGATCATTCGCTTCATCAGCATGGATGGGCTGCTGCCGCTGACTCACTGCCTCATCACCTTCAGCGGCAACCTCCTGTGCAACAGAATTTCGTACGTGCTGAACGTACTCTTCCTCCCAGTACCAACCTTTACATCCGCCGGTGCCCTCCCACTGCAATTAGAACAAAGAATAAGAAATTTAAACAACATCATCAAGCAAAACCGATACGAATGAACCATATTAATCAAATGCGGGTAAATAATAACCCACCTCATGGTCTGGACACTTGTAGAATATACGACCCTTGTTGATTCCCTCTTTTCTCACTCGGTACTCCTTCACAATCTTCGGCTTACACTCGCCGCAAGCAATGAGAGGAAGATCCGGCCGCAAACGCCTCGGATCCCGATGATGAGAGGCTGAGGACCCGGTCACAGTTGCCATCTACTATATCCATGCTCATTTTTTAAACTATTACATGCAAATTCCTAATTTCCTAAACAATTATAAATAAAAAAGACTCTAAATTTACCTATTTGTTTAGATAATCGAAAAATATGATATAACAATACCAATTTCCACATTGTCTACTCTCTATATTTATTGTTGCAAACTATTATAAATTCCACATTTTTTAAATAAAATAAACTAAAAAGACACTAAAATTCAATATTACTCGTCTTGCATAAGTATGAAATATAGAATGGATACTTTCTAGCAGTAGAAAACTATCAAGTGATTGTGATGAACCAATTTAAACTACTCAACTCTCCCTGTTTGTTCTTGCAAACTATATATTTTAATTAAATTCCTCTCATATTCAAAAGAAATGGTAGGAGATGGAAATAGTTACCTCTAAACGCAAAGAGACGATGACGGAGTCGAAGAAGATCACCAATTGACGCTGGAGACGAAGAACAATGAAGAACAAATGAAGAACAAAGCAATAGCAACAGGCAAGAACAAGCAAGAAGCTCACTGAAATTTGAATGTCTCTGGCTCGGGGGAGGAAGAAGTTGGCAGGTTATAAGCCGGGGAGTTTTAGTCCCGGTTTGTATAAAAAACTGGGGCTAAAAGGTGAACATTTATCCCGGGGCAAGCCACAAACCGTGGCTAACTCTTTAGTCCCGGTCCGTGGCACCAACCGGGACTAAAGAGTGCCCTTTAGTCCCGGCTGGTAACACGGACCGGGACTAAAGGGTCCCTGCCCCGGCAGCTCTGCGCAGTAGCCGTTGGGACAGGCCCTTTAGTCTCGGTTCGTGTTACCGACCGGGACTAAAGGGTCTATTAGTCCCGGGCGACAAAAACACCGAGACTAAAGACGATTTTGAGAATCGGCCTATGACCCTGTTCTGTAGTAGTGCAAACGGCGTCGTGTTGTACGCGCTAATATAATGTCGCCTAGCTAGTTTCGTAACCTGCCAGAACAAGAGTTCCGTCGTGTGTCGCATTGCATGCATGCAGCGGAGACGGTGTGTGCTGCAGCCCTGAGTGTACTGTAGCGTGCACTCGATCCAGTTTGGACTTTGGAGTGTCTGTCTGTCTATCTTTGGCTCCGCAATCTACAGCACGAGCAGCGCGACCCATGCATGCTAAATTTAGCCGGCAGCAAGATGCTCAATTGGCTAAATTTAGCCGGCAGCCAGCAGATCCCCCTCCTATTGGCGGCAGTGTGGCAATTTACCAGTTGCTAAAATTAGCTATTTTTTTTTGTGCGTATAGTTAGGACCATTGTTAGGCAGCCATGATGCTAATCGCGCGCCATTTGGTCAACTCGAAACGAAGGAAGAACTGTCGGGTACGGTATACGTACAAGGAATACATAACACTAGTACTGTACTTGGAGTACTTACTTCACCCTGACCACATCAGACCCTGACCCAGGGAAGAAAAAAAAGCAAAAGCTGAGTAACCCACACACAAACACACACGCCACGTCAGATGTGGGTGGTAACTGGTAAGCTAATTAACCTACTATAAAACCGCCTTTTAGAAAGACAAGGACCGGCAAAGCGAGCGGATTCCTTGTCTCTTTTTCAGGCACGAGTGCATTAGCAGCATTGCGTTACAATTATTTACCGCCCATTCCATTCCCCCCTCTTTTTTTCTCCATCCTTTTCACGCCAGCCACGGACGGACGGGCACGGGAACCTCCACCGAGTCCGAGAGGTCGTCGGCCCGAGACGCCGAGTCTTTTGACGTGCTGCGCCTCCTCCCCGTCCTCCTCTCCCCCTCACGTTTCAGTTCCGCCTTTCGCATCCAGGCTCGCCGCGGCGCAGGTGCGTCTCGCTCTCCCTCGCGTCGCACTCGCACTCGCCTGGGTAAGCGCGCGGGCTTTTCCGGGCGCCGAGCCGAACCCCCCCGGTGGGAGGCCACTTGCCAGCCCCCGTCTCTCTCTCGCGCGCGCGCGGACCGCGGAGAGGACACGCACGACGCACGGCACGACGACTCGCGGCGGCAGGCGGGCAGCCGGCAGGCAACGTGCCTAAAAAGGCCCCGGAAAGAGGTGCGGTTGCTTTGCCCAAACAAAAAAAATGCCGGCCGCGGGCGAGGCGAGGCGGGCGCACCGCACCGCACACCTTTGTTGCTGCGGACTACGGAACGAGATGGAATCAGGAACGGACGACCCGGCCGGCCGGTCGGTCGGCGGCGGCGGTGGCGGCCAGCTGAGGGACACGGGACGGGACGCGTCCTTGCGCCAAGTTGACGAGCCGACGTGCCAAGTTGCCGACACGCTTGGCACCCGCCCGCGTCTGCAGCAACGTACTACTACTACTGCGTACAGCGTTGCTTGCTCAGGAAAGCGGGGAGGAGACTCGCAGCGGCACGACCATTCTTGCGGCAAAATCTTCTTTTGTTTTTTTTTCTTACAAAAAGAAAAGAAATCGTGCTCTGTTTCTTTGATAAACAAGTGCGTACTATTATGCAGTGGTAGTACTAGTTGAATAAGAGAGGGCGTGCTTGTCCATTTAGTTATTTGGATAATAGTAGAGGGAGATGTGTTATGTGTACATAATCTCAGCCACAGAAAAAAAAAAAGACCAAAAATGATGTGCTCGAAATGCTTGAGAGCTGCTGAGGCTGCGTGACCTTCAATCCGTTTCTGCCACGGCTTCACGTGCTGCCGCCGGTTGGGTGCGGCCTGCTGGGCTCGGCTCATACGACCAAGTGGGCCTCGTCGGCCGCAGACAAGCTCCATTCCGTCGGCCCATACATGAAGGGAGCAAAAGGCCTCTTCCTACTTTCCGGGCCTAATTTAATATAGAAATACTAGTAGATTGCCAACAAAACGACTGTTTTTTCCCTCTATTATTAGGGCGTCCTGTAAACTACTCGGCAGATCGTTATTTCCTGGCTCTGTTTCATGTTTTCTTAAGCTATAAACAATTTCAGCTCCACGTATGTTGTTTAAGAAAAAAAGTATATACAATTGTAAAAGTACTTAAATAGGTTCTTTATAAACTCCAGTTTTTTGTGGAGCTGCTCCACAGTGGAGTTTGTACAGCAGACCCAAACAACCCCTTAACTGTAGCTTTTTTTAGCAATGTTTGGTCACGTGAAGTACAAAAATAGCGTTGTTCAATTTCTTTTCCATCAAATTTACTTTCACAAATTCACTCCTATGTACTTTAAAAATGTTCAGAAGGAAAACACGCAAAAATAACAACAAGAAACTAATAATAGTATAGAAGTAAAAATAGAAAATTTTCACCATGTTCCACCATCTCTAAAAAAATTATCTCAGTGAGATTTGATACCGTGATCGCCTTTCACAATAAAAACACCTACATGGACATCCGTTGTCACGTGAGCATGACAACGGTCGCAAAACAATCGTCGGAGAAACAATTTAACCAGAAGAGAAACACCTACATGGGCCGCGACGGGGGCCTAGGCTCTTCTCCATCACGAACGAGCAGTAAGCAGACGAAGAAGGCTTCAGCCACACGGTCACATGCATACTTGCTCTCACACGATCTGAAGGACTGGAGAGAGATGATTGACTTGACTTTTTTTTTCTAGACCCTGTTACAAAATATGCGTTGTAGAGTATAGACCCTGTTACAAAATATGCGCCGCCAATCCCTCACACGCTCATTCATCAACCATGCATCAATCAACTCTATCTTTAATTAATTGTTTCTGTATAGTTATATACTTATATTGGTTACAGTAACTGTTCCTTTTTCTCAGTTATGTGTTGAATTATAGACAGTATGAAACGCGCGCGTGTTGAATTCACGCTAACAACAAACACGATTAGCCTATTCACTGATGATACGCGCGGGCAATGTGTTGAACACACAACACAACTAACTATTTTGCCACCTAAATAAGTGTATATTTTGTGTCCCCCCCCCCCCCCCCCCCCTAAAAACAACAAATGCAATCAGACAACGTAACAGAGCACACCGATATTGGGGTTGACAAATTGCAATCATAATTTATATACAAATAAAAAGCTGGACAAATACACGTCAAAATTTATTAGTATCAAACTGACGAGCATTTCCTGTGAACGTGTACCGTCTACCGTGTGCATGCATGTCACCACCATGTATAATTTAATTTCCTGTCTCTGGGAGGCATGGTCTTTGTCTCCGGAACAAGTACACCTGCGTCACCTTGATCTGATCCGATAAGCTAACATAGAATTACGTCGCTCACAGGAACGTCAAGCCCGGATCTACCATGATGACTCCAGGATCCCAAATGGCTTGGCTTGTGCCGAGTTATTCATTTATTTATTATTATTGCTCTCTGCGCCGAGTTGGTTTCTTGTAAGCATGAAAGACTGTGAGGAGATGATCATCTTGTAACTCCAAGTGTAATACGTTATATATATATAGTACTCCCCGGACAGAAAGATATATATGTCAATCAAGGAGACCATTTCTGTTTTATTTTTGTGCATGAGATGATAGTGATGATCTCATCATTTTCATCAGGTAGCAGCTAGCCATGACAAATACTCCGTATTTGCAAGACCTAGCTCCTTTGTGCACGCCCGCATGCATGTACTGATCTTCGGAGTACTAAAGGAAGATTTATACATGTACTCTTTTTTTTTTTGTTTGAGACGATTTATACATGTACTCAGGCCGGGACTCTTCACTACATGCATGTAATGATTCTTACATATTCTGGCGCGCGTCGCTTTCGATCTCAAGGGTATTTTCCGAGCTCTTATATTTCATCTAAAAAAAATCAAAGTGCATCAGAAGAAGCATGCATGTCCTGTCCTGTCCCCGAAGTACACCCTCAATTTTAAAAACAAAATTTAACAAAAAAAAAAAGTGCATGCACGGTAATTAACCTAGCAAATCCTTATGGTTTTCCTCCAAAACCATCGACCGGTGGATTCGCGCACGAAGTTCCGGTACCACGTGCTCTGGCTAGGAAATTAAAGTGAAGTAGCAGGCCAAGAAACTGACCAAAGCTAGCTTAAACAAACTTGGTGATGATGACACTGATCGATGAGACACTAATCAGAGCACTTTATAATGATGGTAACATTACAAGCAAAATCCAAAGCTGTTATATATGTTCAAGGCATGCAGATGGCGTGGAAAGGAAAGGAAATTGCACGCTATATATTCACTGCTTTGAGCTAGCAAGAATTTTTTTGTGTATGTAAGACAGGCAGGCTCACAGCTTCAGAGTCAAATCAAGCTTAGGCAGCTCGTCCTGTCCAACTCCGCCAACCCCCGGGCTGCCAACGACGTACCCACCGCCAGTGAACAGCCGCTCGCCGGCGGCGACCACGATCACCGGGGGAGCCTGCAGGCCGCTCCGTGCGTCATCCCACTCCAGCGCCGGCGCCGGTGCAGCAGCCCGCACGAAGGCGCCGTGGACGACGGCGAACGGCGCCCCGGCCCCGCCGCCATGGGCGTACGCGTGGCCGTGGCCGAGCCCGAGTGGCGCCGCCGCGTCGCCGCGGTGCCTGGCGAGCGTGCGCTCGCGCTTGTGCGCGTTCTGGTGCCCGCCGAGCGCCTGCGAGCTGTAGAACTGCCGCCGGCAGTAGTGGCACGCGAACAGCTGCGGCGGCTCCGACGACTCGACCGCCGGTGAGCGCGCCACGTCTGGCACGACGATCACAGGCAGCTGCACGGCGCGCACGGCGTTCTGGTGGGCGCCGCCTATGCCGACCATCGCAGCCAGGAGGTTGAGCTCAACCGGTGCGGCGGCGCTGACGCTGCGGTGGTGACCACGGTGACCGTTGCCGCCGCCGTTTGGCCCGGTGTCTGCTCTCCCCTTGTCAACCACTGCCTCCATAAGGAAGAGCACGTGCATGCAGCACAACGCAATGCAAGTCTTTGGGTGTCGCCACGGTAAGGTTCCGACCGTCTTTGTATTTGTGAGAAGTGGTTAATAATGCAATAAGATGAGCATGATTGTGTAAGGCGACAGGGACGTACTGCACATTATCTACGCATATAATGGTTACCTGTTTCCAGTTTGCTGTTGTATTTTGCTTCCAGAGGGCAGGAATGTATCTGCCGGCTGATGCAACAAAGATTGCCGTTCGTGTGGGTGATTTCTTTTAACTTTCCAATGCCTACGTCAAGAGTTGAGGAAGTGCTGGGCACCAAGGATTAGGATATGGTGTCATCTGATTGGCGTGCAGCCTTGGATCCATGTCAACAGTTTAAATAAAGAAATGAGGTGAAACTGTCATTCAAGACAAAACCCGTGCGCCACGGATGTCACCGTTAACCGGTCAAACAGTTATCCGTTAACTGGTTAAACAGGCATGCCCATTACCATAACTCAAGTGCCACAAGTCATGCAATTCTAAAATGCCGGGGCGGAAACAGCATAGAAAGACAAACGCAACTAGTGAATCAATGTTAAAAGTAGTGATCAGGTTTCCTGAATTCTGTACGCCGTAGTACAGGGCAGGGCAGGCCAGGCCGAATGAAGAAACAATCTCCTAAAATAAACTACATGGCAGCAGTCAGTCCATCCTTCCCTTCAGCACTCTCTCCTGCACTTCAGTCGGTGTGCTGCATCCAGGAAAAGAAGTCTCTTATTAATAAAGGAAGACCATATAAAACCACGGAGAGTAGGCATCTTCATCCAAATTCTAATGGCAAAGAGCATTAAAACATAGCCATTTTTTTGTATTCGGCTAGCATTTTCATGGGTTCTTTTGAGCACTGGGAATCCAATTGGCGAATTATGTGGCCCTTGTCCCTCAGTGGAGTTGACTGAACAAGCATTTATTTTTATTTGTAATTATTTGAAAGATGTGGGGAACTTACACAATAAGAACATAACCTCCCCAGCCACTGAGGCAGTCGCGATCAACAGATGCCTGCAATGCTTGTGAGATTGTCTCGAACAGTTCTTCAGGTTCCTTCATACCAAATTAACGTGATAACTATCAGCTTGCAGTCAAAAGGTTATTTTCACGCCATGTAAAGAAACACAGTAGTATAGGCATAGGTACATAGAAAGCAAATCTTTATGAAATTAACTGGGTACAATATAGAGCAGAAAGAAATATTTATAGGATGAATCAAAAGTGATGGAATGCGGCCACAATAGATGCAAAGCAAAAACCATGCTGGTGCAGGTTCGATTATATATTAAAAAAACTGAACCAGAGGTAAGGCAACCCCAGTCATTTTTGCTAAGAAGACCCTAGGCCTTCTGATATACAGGTCGAGAAAACCCGAACCCCCGAACCCTTACCCCATCCATACACAGCAGCACCTTAGGCCTGTAGGCCATAGCCCATTTGAGAACTACCACCTATACTTTGGTGTGGAACAGATGAGATGATTTTCTTAAGACTGAATTTCGCCCCAACAAGGAGTCAAACCCAGGACCTACCTAACCAACTCAGCTAAGGCCCTTTCGCTGCGGGTTTGATGATGGTAACTGATATCCCAGGGTTGATACAAGTTTGAAATAATCCAATTAATAAGATGTGTAAATGTCTTCCTAATAGTAATAGTGATCCATGAAAGAAGAAGATTTCGATGAGGCTAGGTACAACGTAAAAGATGAGTATCAAGGAACACCACATAATAGAATACTGAATCCTTTTGGAAACAACTCAAACTAGATGGAATTGGCAGTTAAAGATTTGCTGCAGAGTTCTTGTGTAAAGAAACTAACCATGTTTGGCTTATACATGGACTCACAAGCACCATAAAGTGACTCTGAAGCAGTACCAGAGACCACAAAATCTTTTGCTAGTTCCCTGCACAAAAGGAAATACTTTGATAAGATTACTAATTAGAAAGAGGCCAGACAGCAAGTTAGCATATGGCTTCATTTTATATATTAATCATAAATAATACGTCTTTCAGGGGTTCCTGAAAAACTGTGCGTTTGTAATGCTTTTTTAAATCCTCATTTTGGATCTGTGAAACCCATAGCATTTTGGTTAAGTCAAAAGTGTAAACATTCTTTACTCAAACATGTGTACAAAAGATGTGATACTGGCAGTACATTAACAAAAACATAGTGTGCCGTACATCAGAACAATCTGAAATATGCACCAACCAAGCCTACCTCAGTTGGTGGAAGGTGTGGAGGTGTATACATTAATTAACAAAACATAATGTACATTTCAGATCAATCAGGAATTTGGAGAAACTGAACCTATCTCAGTTGGATGGAGGTGTTGGCTGTGGGCATACAAAGTACACCACACCATCTAGGTTCCAGTCCAGTTAAACTTGAATTGGGTGTTTATTTTCTTTACAAAATTATCAACTAGTTCTTCCTAAGTAGTCTATTTTTTTTTTTTAAAAAAAAGAAATTTCAGACAAGAAAATAACAGCAGTGAGTAAAGAGTCCAGAAAGATAAACTGAAGGTTAGTTGATACATACTTAGCACCGATGCAGTCCATGGTACATATAAATGGCTCATCATTGTCTCCTAGGCCAGCAATAACTGGTTGGCAAAAGTATGGCCCAAACCTACATATCACGAAATACTTCCGTCAGAGGTCTCCAAAGTCAAGGACAAAAGGATATGTCAAGTGTCAAACAGCAGACTGAATCTACACAAATATCCAAAACAGCTACTTGCTTAAGATAACCGAGAAACAACAAAGCTTATATCATTCTAACGAGGAGAGCAGCATTTATTTACTGGCACCCCAAAAGCCCTATGGTTCTTCAATTTCCTTATACGTGGAGATATTAATACTTCATAGTTCACATTGCCAGTGTATCCTTCATTCAGTGAGTGATTACCTCCATACAATCCAATGGAATCATGCCTATAACTGAATCTATAAAAAAAATTGTAGGTTGCTCACACCTTTTCTCATAGAGGAGGGCTGAAACAAGGCTGGCAAAGGTCTCGGGCTTCATGTCCCTCTCCTCCCTGAGCTGGTACAACTTGTGCCTGAACACCAGCCGCTGATACCTGCACAAAGAGACAACGACAAGCATCAAACCCAAACCCTAAACCATGTACGGTCCCCGTCCCTGAGACAGGTCGCCCGGACCAAAATTAATCGAGGATCCGGAAGACCCACAGCGTCTGGGCGTCGGTGGCGAGCCCCGAGAGCCCGATGTAGAGCTTGTCGTGGACCTTGAAGACCCGCTGGAAGTCGGTGGCGATCGTCTGCAGCTGCACGCCGAGGCGGCGGTCGCTGGCGATCGCGAAGCAGTTCTTCCCCACCATCGCCACCACGGCGCTCCCGTTGTACTCGAAGATCTGAGGGGCAGGGCAAGCAGCGAGCAACGGAGCGAAGCCGCCCAATCAGGCGTGGCCATGAGTTAGGATCGCTAGGGTTTCCGAGCACGGGGAGCGAGAAGCGGAGGTTGGAGATTAGGGCTCCGGAGGGTACTCACCGACATGGTTGGCGCTGGTGTGACCAGCGGGAGCGGCGGCGGCGAGAACGGAGGCGGCGGCGAGTCCGGCGGATTTCCGCCGGCGAAAAAAAAAAAAGAACAGTGCGGAGTACCTACCGGACTCCGTGCTCTGTGTAATACTGTAACTGGATGCTGGGCCTATACGGACTCCGGGCTCTGAAGAGGTAACCAGCTCGTTCCAGACCTTTTTGACGGAAGGCCCATTTCATTGTTGCTGGGCCATATTGAAATTGGGATCAGTTGGGAGTAATTTGGGCCTACTAAGCTTTGCGGATGCTTTGAAGAGGCCCTGACCTGCGCAGAGCCCATCAGCGAGGAACTTTGTAATAGTGAATTCATGATGACGACGACGACGACGACTTGATGAGTCGTGTACTCCTCATCATGCAAAAAGGGTGACTTCATTTATACTATTTGTTTCAAATTTAAGAACTTGTCCAAGCACAGGCGCGAAAAGGACAAATCAGATCGGATCGGATCGGATCAGATAAAAACGAACTGATCGCGATCATCTTCATGTGCCGGCAGAGCAGGTAAACCTCTTTAACTCACGTAGTCACGTCCGTGATCTGTGCAAGTCAAACTGGCAAATGCACGTGAAGACGCGATCCTTGTCAGAGCTGGCCTAACCGCCTAAGATGCTCACGAAATTTATTTTCCTTTTTAAAAAAAGTCTCCCCTTGAAGAGATTTGTTTCAGATTAGTACTGTATTTGTCTGCAACAACATACATACTAGATTCGTACGGAGTACATGGCATATATAGTTTTAAATAGCGGGCTATAGCATCGCTATAGCTTTGGAAGAGGCTCGACGCTAAGCTATTTGTATTTCTGTCACTATGATAATTTTCAAAGCTATTTACCGCTATAGCGCCGCTATGAGAATTTTCACCGTTATTTGCCGCTATACCACCGCTAATGTAGCGACAACTTAATTAGTATTTTATACTTAATTTAGCATTTTGAACAATTAAACTTTCATAAACCATGTTGTAATATCATATTGGTATTTGGTAATGTTATCTTGACCTATAGAATCTTAGAAACATATGTGTATTCATCAAAATTTATGTTTGCCATGTTTTTTACATAAATTATTGGTGTTTTTGATATTTTTTTTCAATAAAAACACTATTTGTCATAGCGCCGCTAAAGCACCGCTATAGTTGCATAGTTGCTGGAAAAAAGTTGCCGCTATTTCCAATAGCCCCTTATTTAAGAGCCTTTTCCCTGTGTGCCATTACGAAAGTTGGTCTATTCCTCTGTGCCCCTCTAAAGTTGGGTCGCCCCTCTATATCATGACGTTTTTCTTTCTTTCCCTCCACGCCATTCCGTCTCCATTCCGTTCGTTTTCTTCCATTTGCCAACCCTAACATGTGGGACCAACCCTGTAAGTTGTCATTTTTGCCCTCAGCCAGGACAGGCCATTTTTGTCAAAAAGGGACAGCCAGCCATGGATCGCGCGCGCAGATGTAGGCGGCGGTCTTGCCGAGACCGGTCGACTCGACGCCGCCGCCGTCTCACTGGCCCTGCAGCGACGCCACGAACCGGCCGAGGTCCCTGCGCAGCACCGGGTTGGCCTTGACGGCCTCGTCCTTGGCCACGGCCTCCACCAGCCTCGTCGGCACCAGGCACCTGTCCTCGGCAGCCAGCCGCTCCTGCACGCTGCCGCGCGCCAGCAGCGCGTGCATTCGCTCCTGCGCCATGGCCGACGGCCTCTTCTCCTCCTGCATCTGCATGCATGCATGCATGCACAGGGATTCAGTTACAAGAAACTGCAAGGCACCATGATTAGGTGCCTTGGAAACATGGGGACATCGATGATCGATCGACATTGAGAAACGCAATGCCAATGCGAGTGCACTGCGGTTGCCAGTTTTGACGCTCGCTTGAGTCGGCGGCGCGCATGAGCGCGAGCATGCCGACCTGCGCCTGCAGGAGCTTGACGTGGCGAGCGGCCTCCTCCAGCATCTCGGCGGTGTTGAGCTTGTGCGCCCCGGGGATGAGCCGCGCCAGCTCGGCCGTCTTCTCGCTGATCCGCTTCCGGCGCTGCCTCGCCGCCGAGTTCTGCACGGCCTGGCACGCGCCGCCGGCGGCCTTGTTGGCGTCCGCGCCGCGCTCGAACACGCGGGGCTCCGGGACCAGCGTGGGCACCGGTGGCGGGGGCGGCAGTGGAAGGACGAAGTCGTTCACCATGGTCGTCCCCGCAAGCGCTGGCACCTGCTGGCTGCCATCGCCATTGCGCTGCTGCTGCTGCCTCTTGCCGCGACGACGCTCGGCCTTGCCGATGGCGCCGCCGTCGAGCGGGGCGAGAAAGGCGTCGCTAGCGGGGAGGCTGAGGAGGTCGTCGAGCGCGCCATTGCGCTGCTGGTGCTGGCCGGCGCAGGCGCGCTGCCTCTTGCCGCAATGCCGCTCGGCCCTGGCGGCAACGTCGAGCGGGGCGAGGAAGGCGGAGTCGGCGTCGCTGGGCGGGAGGTTGGCTGGCTGGCTGAGCCACGGTCCTCATGTCAGGGCCTGTCGTGGCCTGTCCTGGCTGAGGGCAAAAATGACAACTTACAAGGCTGGTCCCACATGTCAGGGCCGACAAACGGAAGAAACCAAACGGAATGATGTGGAGGGAAAGTAAGAAAAACGTCATGGCACGTAGAGACAACCGAATTTTAGAAGGGCACAGAGGAATGGACCAACTTTCATAATGGCACACGGGGAAAAGGCTCGTTATTTAAAACTTTGGTACACGGTAATGTCTCTTATCCAGACTTCCGTGTCTACCTTCAACTCTGTTGGATACTCGCGGTACCTTACACATAGTAGTGGTAAACATTAATAACATTGCGATTCATCCACGGAAGCAAAGACCAGGCTTTCATGCATCTAAGGTGAAAATAAACAAGCAGACAACCATGGAGATTACAAAAAGAGAAAATTACCAATCAGACGAGACGAACATGAAGGACATGAGTAAACTACATCATGGAAATAACACTAACTGTGTAAGTTAAGCTCCATTTACTATTGGTACCTTTTTTGTCATATTAAAAAATGATGAGGAAGGTACTGAGTACAGAGGAAGCAATGTACTAGTGGGGTACTCCTGTGACCATTGTTCAGCCTGTCTTTCTATATACAAAGAGTTCATTACCAAAAAGGTGCATGGAGACAGCCACATACACATGCTGCCACGAAACCAGAGCTTTTGGCTTTGTACAAAGCATACTCTGGTATTTTGAACACATTGTAACCACGGAGTTAGGTGGAAAAAACAGAAAAGCAAGACCAAATTACTCTTGGTTATGAAGAGCAGGATCTTTCTGGGCCCTTGCATGAACCACTCAGTTGTCTTTCAGGTGCAATGACATTGCAGAGAAAGACTTGTCAGACTAAGAGTTGAGATCACGTTGGTGTTCAGCAGTCGGCACCAACGTATATAATTAGTATATATATAAGAGGGCAAGGGCATCACTAGTGATTAGCCCAGAAACTGATTTCCAAGCAAAGTATGAACATTGAACAGTATCTTCAACTACCTGATGACACACCATCAGTGTAACAAACCAAACACAGCGTTAGTCATGGCATTAATCTACGTACCTGCTAAAGTTGGTATGGACGTAAGGTCCCCCAACAACCTGTGAGCAGTGAGCTGAGCATTTTTGACTAATCTGATAATCTCTGAACCGACAAGGCGACAAATGCAACGCATGTCGCCTTTTGTCACTGCGCTGCACATTGTCGCCTTTGTCACTGCGCTGCATGCACTTGCTGCTGGATGTCTGGCGCTTTCTTCCAGCCTATGATCACTCAAACATATGAAAATGGTCTCTTAGTTTGCTACCTAATACGCACATGGTCACTTGTTCTTTGTTCTCACTGCTTTCCCTGGCAGTCCTAGTTCATAGCTGAGTGATCATAGTCTCATAATTGAATTCCATGAATCACGCTAAACATTTTGATTCACCAGCTGAAATCAGGGAAAAGCACCTGGATAGATCGCACTCTAAAACCCAGGCATAGTAGACAGTACCACCAATGGAAGTGATTTACTTACTTGGTATCAGCTTTGCAAGTAATACGGAATGCATGTCTTGCAAGTAATTTGGTGGGACTAGCGATATTTCAGAGTCAAGCAAATGATGTCATGATTCAGTCATAAAACCGCTTGATCAGACTTGGTCAAGCATATGAAGTACGTAGTATTATATTGTATATATACCATTCTAGATACCATATATGGCATGACCTGGGGCAAATGATATTTTCCTTGGTGGTTGTACTGATGAGTTACAGTGTGGAAAATCTTTAATCTATACAGAAGTTAACAGATCCACAAGAGAGGGGGAGAGGGGTCTTTTTACTTCTTTATACAGCCACGGAAATGCATAGCCCTCCTCCACAAACCCAAAAACTGTGCCAATTCTGGTCTGACATGTAGCAGTGCCTTAGATTGGCACTGGCACTCAGACAAACACCATGGAAGGCGATGCTAGCAAGGAACAATAACCCGTTCTCAACTTCATAAGTTATCTGGGGCTTTGAACCACTTGGGCGAGCCTTACTGAATCAGCAATTCCAATCATGTCCATGTTTCATATCTCTCAAATGGGAGATTGCTTCTGAGTAGCATAGGGCGATTCCGGGCTGATCCTTAGCGTTCCTCCAAGTTCCATGGGCACTAGGGGTACCAGCGAATGGAGCACATCGGTGATCAGTGGCCTGTAACTTGGCTCTGGTTGCACACAGAGCACAGCCACCGCAGCAACCTAGAAGAAATGCACCCGTCTGATCAGTTAAAGAGCTAAATACCCATGAAACAGACAATACTGTAATGACTTGAAAATGCATGCTTACTTGGTACAAGTGTTTCAGATCCATTGTGTTCTTGATCATGGGGTCAATTATGTTAGGGAGTTTGGATCTATCAGTTAGCTGAGGCATGGCCTGCATTTGAGTCCAAGTATGGCAATATGTCAGAAGTCAATAGGTCAATTTATCAGCCACAATTCTAGCATGTTGAGGGGGGGGGGGGGGGAATATTCTACTGTTTAATTGGACACTAGATTCTAATGATTTGAGATGCCAAATGTCATAACATTGTGTACCCATGTAACAATTGATTGGCATTGAGATTGTGCCATCTTCTCAACAGGTTTCCTTCCCAGTAGAAGTTCTAGAAGTACTACCCCAAACGCATATACATCGCTCTTCTCAGTCAACTTCCCTGAATTCAATGCAGTTGCTCATGATTAGAGTTGAGTACCATAGTTGTGATGAATAAAGAGTACTCTAGACTTCAACAGACAGGATTACAAGTGAGACATAAGGAGGGGGAAAAAGGGCACATATACCATCCAATAAGTACTCAGGGGCCACATAGCCCATAGTCCCAGAAAGCTTTAAATTCCCTTTGCTGTGATTCCCTCTAATCACCGCGAGGCCAAAATCTGAAATCTGCCGAGTAAGAAAGAATTAATACACTGGCCCTTTATTTCGTATTTAGGTCATATACTCATATGAGTTGTGGTCATTGGTCAATAGCAACAATAAATTGACTAGAATGAAAATACAAAGGCATACCTTAGCACTGAAGTCTGAATCTAAAAGTATGTTCGATGACTTTAGATCCCTATGGATAACTGGTGGGTTGCAGTGCTCATGCAAGTACTCTAATCCCCTGATTGGTTCAGATACAGATGCATATTATAAAATACAGTCATAAGCAGACAACATAGTTAACCATTCTAAGAGAAGGTGCAAAAAGGGAACCTTGCCGTGTCCAGAGCAATCTTCATCCGAATATGCCAGCTCAGAGCTGAACCATGTGATGGCCCTGGACACAAAACCATGGGGGATTACACAGAAGCTTCTATAGACTCTAAATTTTATTAAAGATCACGGCTCAACAATAAACATAACGAAACAAGAAAACACAATAGAATTTCTGAAAATCAATCGATACCATGAAGTTGTGAGTCCAGCGACCCATTCTCCATCAGCTCATAAACAATGAAACGGTTCTCCTCATGAATACAGAAGCCCACAAGGGACACAATGTTCGGATGCCGAATCTTCCCGAGCAAATCTAGCTCATTCTGCGGATTCAATTCAATCAACAATAAATTCTTTTTTTTTTTCCTCTAAGAGCACTGTTTAATTAATAACAGCAATCCGAACAGAACCGTTGAAATGGACAACTTTTTCGATAAAAAATGGCATAGCTGATTATCACCTCTAATTCCTTCTCGCAATCATGTGCCCCAGCCCCACCATCCAATCTCTTCACTGCAGCAGCAAACCTCCCATCAAAATTGGCTTTGTACACAGACCCAAACCCACCAACTCCAAGGACATTGCTCTCGCTGAATTTTTCAGTTGCGGCCTCCAAAGATGTGTAATCCATCATGGAGGCAGCACTCTTCTTGGTAGCCTTGTACGAGTTGAAGCTGTTCAACATTGGCACAAAGGCAATCCTTGCGGTATCTGAACCAACGCAAGTGAGTAGGTCAGATCGTCAGAAAATAACTCACATGACCACATGGGAAGCACAGCAAGTCAACCAAGGAAAACAAGAACCAGTCAGTCAGGCCAAGACCTATGCTCTGGGTGTCCTTGGAATCCACCAGGGCTCGCCGTGATCGTCGCCACAGCAAGAAGGCATACAGTGCGGCAATGGCGATCACGACGCTGGCGACGGATGAGAAGACAATGGCAGCGATGAGCTCCGCGCGGAGGTGGTGGTGTCTCTCCACCGCAATCACCCCTGCAACAACACCGCAAAAGCAAAAAATGATGAACACAGAACACTGCAAGATTCATTGGGGGCGTCGCAGAAAGATGAATGCTTCGAAATCAAACTGAACTGGGTAAAATTGGAGTTTCAAGGATGACACGGTTCCTTAAGCTCCAAAATAAAGAACAGATGTTTTCTGCAATTCGAGTTAAATGCGACAATATTGACGGCAGTCAACTGTTTCCTTTTAGAGAGGTTATGCAGGAGCCTAAAATCCAAATATTTCCCCCCATTGCACTAGGAACAGTAAAGTTTAACAAGCAAATGAAACTCCACAAGGTTCCCCTGAATGGAAAATACGAAAGAAAATAATCCACGTTTCAGCTCAGCTTGTAAACGACTAGGATCCCAATGATTTTTTGCCCACCAAATGTTTCCCGAAAAAACATGAGCAAACTCCCAGCCAAAAGGCGTAATTTTGCAGCACGGACACACGGCCAAGCAAGGGAGGATGAAGAACATCATCACAGCAAAAGCACTGAAACCCCGCAAAAAAAAAAAAAAAAAAAAAAATGAAGCGCAAGGTTTTGATCCAGCAGCATTCCAGCCTACCTAGGGGAGGAGGCGCCGCGGCCGCAGAAAGCACGGCAGCGTCGGCGTTCGCGGAGGCCACGCCGCCGCTGGCGGTGGGTGCGGGCTGCGCCGCCGGCGCCGATGGCCCCACCGGAGAAGGCGGAAAAGCCCCGGTCGGCGTGGGCCTCCCATTGGCCACCAACGGGCGACACAGCAGGAGCAGCAAGACGACGAAGACGGAGGAGCAGAGGAGCGGCAATGGCGGCGGCATTGGCTTCATTACTCCTCCTCCTTCACCGGCTCCGTCTCTCTCTCTCTCTCTCTCTCTCCTCCCGCCTCTTCCGCACGCAGGAGCAGACAGGGGCGTTACAACAACAAGAGGCACACTAAAGTCTGTGCCTTTCTGACCAGATACCATGCGAGTCAGGGAATCCAAAGGGAGGGGGAAAAAGAAAAGAAAAGAAAGAATGCAACCAGATACAGCAGCACGCTCTCCTCGGCTCTTCTCTGCGCTTTCACCCACCCTTGTGTTGTGTGCACTCCTCCCTCCCTCTGGCGGTTTCTTGAGCCGCCACTCCCTCTGGTTTCTTGAGCCGCCAGTTGCTCGCTCGGTTTCTTTTCGGCCAGCGTAACCCTTTCTTGCGCTGCAGGGTCAGTGAGATTGAGAGAGACGGAGCACGGGCACGGACGCGATGGCGACCAGAGAGGAGAGAGGAATGGTAACCCCCCGGTAAAGTCCTCGCGCTGCGCGGACGCCAGGGCGCAGGAGAGGACCGGCGGTGCCCGGCTCTTTTGTACTAGGGTTGGTGGTCGCGTCGAGCAGCGAGCAAAGGAGCTTGTCATGTGGCAGTTGCGAAAAGGCACCGCCGCACCGGAGTGCAGCTGTGGATGGCGATCGCCCATCACCTCGGCCGGCGGTTGATGCCGCATGCGCTGTTCCGTCGTTCAGCTGTTCTGCTCTGCTCTGCACGACACGATCCTATCGGCATCAGGCTCGTCCCCACCTCCGACTCCGAGTGCACACCGAGCTAGCTGGCCAGTTGCCACGCAGTACGGCAGTACCACTGTACTCTAGTACCAGTGACAATGAGCGTGTTATTAATAAGAGAGTAACAGAGTTGTTTACAGACTTTTGATAATACAGTTTGGAGACTAGGAGTACTGCTAAGACCAAGAGCGGAGCTAGAGCAAATACGAGCAAATACAATTTCTTTATGAGTGTATATGATTTTTGTGATGAAAATTTAATCATAATCACTGTATTTTGAAATTTTTGTAGGTATACCCGCGCTTAGTAGAGTATATATAGATCCACCCATAGCTAAAACTGAACTGTGGGCAGAATAGCTACTGCTACACTAATTCAAAAGCTGTTTGCATTGACTAAAATAAGTTAGAAGCAACTAAAAACTGATCCAGGACGCACTAGTTTAGCTCATAGTCTATTTTAAAATGTTCAACTACCCATACCTGACTATATAAGAAGCTACTAGCTAGCTTCCTCCCTCCATCTATTAACTGCTCTTATAAAAAATGGGTCTTAGAGGGACCAAACCAACCAAGTGCTAATATTACTAAATAGATAAGCGTGTTTCGATGCGCTGGTTTTAGCCTCATACATGTTTTTGCAGTTGTTTTGGTTAAAGAAATAGGTTAGAAAAATTTGACAAATGGTCACTCCTCCGGTTCCTTTCTACTGCATTGACCTTAGACAGAGTTAACATGCTACCGGTTAAGTCCCGGAGGATAAATCTTAGGACAACTATAGTGTGTGATCTAAAGAGTTGCAAAGAAGAGAGAATAAAGTAGAAGAGATACAATTAGATAAAAGATACTAACTTAGCATTTGTAAGAATACGTAGCTTATTTAAGCACCCGGTGCATATAGAATATAAAAAGAAAAAAAAACACACCACGAGTTCACTGGTTAGTAGCTATTGGCATGCATGCTACTTCCTTCGTCTTATAAAAAGAAAGATACATATGGTTTTGTGCGGACTAAAAAAATTAAAAGTTTGTCCAAGTTCTTTTACAAAATATTAATAATATTTTTATATATAAATATGCTATTGTGAAATTATATTCAATTGCTAATCTAATCTAATGATACTTAGGCCCCGTTTGATCTTAGAGACTAAGGACTAAAGTTTAGTTCGTCTCGTAAAAATAGTACCACAACTTTGCTTACAATATGTTATCAATTGCTAACAAGAAATAATATCATCTCCGAGGAATTTGGAACACAAAAATGTGGATGCAAGTTTTATGCCATAAAGTTGCATATAATTTGACAAACTAATTATAAAATTTTGCAAAATTAACTTTTTTAGTCTAAACCCCATTTCTGCGCCGAGGGAGCACAACGCGTCCGTTCCAAAAAGAAAATACTTATAGATTTAAACAAATTAAAGTCAAACAATTATAAGTTTTGAATTGGTCATGTAGTATAGCTTCATAGTATAATGATGACTGTTGACTGGGTACCATAAATATTTGCATGTGTTTTTCTTTCTTTTTGTAAAAGAGAGTATACAAAAACGGAGAGGGAGTAGTGTGAAGAAGTAAACGGCAGTCGTCATTATTAATCGGAAGTAATGGGTGGTTAACTTAACCGATGGATGATGATGAAATAGCCAGTAGTACGTACGTACTAGTGAACGGCCCTGTTGCTGTTCGCCGAAAGCAATGTTTCATCAATCTTTCCTGCTTGACGCTCAAAACCGTCGGTGCTAGCTTCCTCCTGCAATGCCGGCAACCCAACCCAACAGTGTCCCAATTTAAGCAGCCGTTCAGCCTGTTGGCTTCCAATCTGTTTACCAGTAGCACGAGGGCACAGTAGCATGCAGTGATGCAATTGCAGAGCTAGTAGCCTTGCATGTAGATAAAAGTATGTTCAGTACACATGGGAATGGAGTATTGGAGCACATTGATCGCAGAGGGGCAGCTAGCTCTTGATACTTGATAGGCAGAATTGAAGAAATTAATTAAGGGAGTGTTTGAATGACCGGGCAGTATAAT
The DNA here is from genome assembly GCA_009763385.1 of Coix lacryma-jobi var. lacryma-jobi. NCBI lineage: Eukaryota > Viridiplantae > Streptophyta > Magnoliopsida > Poales > Poaceae > Coix > Coix lacryma-jobi. The sequence continues at coordinate 175,716,845 of CM019822.1, read as the reverse complement.
CTAAACCTCAAGCGCCAGCGGGCACCCAAAATTTAGGGTCTTTTTTTTTTTTTTTGCTTAGGCAAGTTCATCTAACTAGGAAGCAAAGGTTTGCTTCTGCGCAAGGCAACTTTGCTTGGATAGCAACAAGAAGCTTAATTAAGGCTCTTGATGTTTGCTTGGACGTTGGAACTTGAGGGAACGATGAACCGATGATGAAAGTTTTTTTTTTTGTTTTTCCTTTTGTCAAAACTCAAAAGCATGAGGGAGTACACACCAATGATCGGGGTACACAGCATCAAGGACACGCGCCATGCTCATATTAATTTGCCTCGGACAAAAGATGGCGACACACAAGCGAACAACGGTTAGGATGACAAAAGATTTGTTGACTAGTTATAGGGTTCATCTGGTTGAGCTGTGGTTGTGGAAAAACTTGCTATGGCTGTGAGTTGTGGAAAAAAACTGCTATGACTATGAGTTGTGAAAAAACTGTTGTGGACTGTGAGCTGTAGAAAAATTGAAAATTGTTTGGTTAAATAAGTATAAAAATATCTTCTAGATTTAATTTTCTTGAAATAATTATGAAAATATTTTTTATTTCACCTATTTTGAAAAATTAAGTCAAAAGCAAAAAAAAACAGAGTCAAAACAGCTTTCAAAGATATATTAGAAAAAACATCTGTTTCTAAAAAAAGCCGCCTATAACCGCAACCTCTTTGGTTGAGTTTTTAGTTTTTGGGGGCCAAAAGCCGAAGACAAAAGCAAATTACTGTAAGCAACACGCTTGTAACTAAAACAGCAATATATTCGATCGGCGCTCCAGGGTTCTTTTTTTACGTGGAAGAAGAAGAGTGGCGCGCGAAACCCCCGCAAGTTTGAAGCTCCTCGTGTCAGATAGTAGCAGAGACGGCGATTATTCCACAGAAAAAACGGCTCGGGTTTCACCAGAACACGCAGGAGTTTCCGGCTTGCCGGCTTGGACACACGCGATCGGCTCCGACGGCGCACGCGCACACCAACTGCTCCCCCATGCACGCACGACGCACGTACGTAGTAGACGACGTAGCCGCCGCGCCTGTCGTGAACTCGTGACGGGCACGCACAGTTAGCTACAGAATCTCGGGCACGAATAACGGTTCGGCGCTGGTGTCTGGCGACTTTTGAGCCCGTTGCGGCGGGCGTCGCTCGCTGGCACATGCGCCGGCCGGGGGTGAGTGGTGACCACACCACTCAGCTCGCCGCTGGTTCTGTTCTGGACCAACCAACCGGCCCCAAGCCAAAATGGTCCATACATGTCCATTCTGTTTTATTTGTTTCGTCGCGACGATCTCGATGGAGGTGGAGTGGATAACAGCAGGCAGCTAGCTAGCAGCCTAGCACTAGCAGCAAATGTCAACACTAGCCGCGGATCCATCCAGCAAGAGTCCACGGACTGTGTAGTACACGGAGAACACGGATCCTGCATGCATGGCTACTCATTCCAATCCAAAGGGAATCCCCTGAGACTGAGAGAGAGAGAGAGAGAGAGATGTAGATGTGGTAGTAGTACGTACTATTGCCTACTGAGTTGGCATACGATACGATCGGCGAGAGCTGGGGTGTCCTGGTGGCGCACCGGCACAGATGCCGATCGACAGCGAGAGGCGGCGAGCGAGGCGCCATCATCTCTGAGAGCGTGTATGTACAGTATCCAGTATCCTCAGCCTGGTCCCTGCCCGGATCGGAAGCAGCCTGGAGTCCTGGATCTGGATGGATCCAGAATAGAATTCCAGACGCAGCTGCCTGCTGGTGGCTTTGTTGGTCGGGCACCTCCGCAACCGCAACCGCAAACGCCCGGCGGACCCAGACTGCTAGTCAGCCGCCGCGCACGGCATCCGGATCCGGTGGCGTGGACACCAGCCAGAGTGCCGTCACGAGCGCCTGCTGCAGCGCCTGCGCGCGCGGCCCCGTACCCGCCGTGCGCCCGTGCCACAGGCCCGTTGACGGCCAAGTGGGCTGGTGCAAGTTGGGCTGTTCTGGTGGATTTTCACAGCGCAAATGCTGGAGTTGCCGAACCACTAGGCCCATGTAGCCATCCATCCATATCCATAGCGAGGACATGGGCCGACTCCGCCATCCGAGCTCTCCGCATGCACAGACACGGTAGCGCATGAAGGCAACCCAAGTTGGGCCGCCCCTTCTTTCCCTCTCCCTTCCCCCCACCCGCTGGCAGCCCCGGCGACGAGTCCGGACGGGACTCGCGCGCTTGCCGCCGTCGTGCCGTGCACCACGACCGTGCGGCGGGGCGGGAAGCTGGAGCTTCCGTTGTACTGGTACTACTACTACTAGTACAACAGGCGCATGCGTATTGAGTGAGCCCGCGCGTCCTTGTGAGCGCCACCCACCGGCTTCAATTCACCACCGGTCGCCACTCGCCACTCACGGCCCTCACTCCATGACTTTGTGGTCACCCAGCCACCCACCCATCCTGCACATCTCTTTTAGTGCAGTGCTACAGTAGCATTCGTCGCATCCTTGCGCATCTCCTTGTTGGTCAGAGTTATTTTATTAACACAATCGCAATAATGTTCTGCAGCTTGAGAAGATACGGGAGTACGTACTCCTACGTAGAAAAGGAGCTCTAAAAGGGAGATTTGCCTCCGTTCGACGTGACTCATAGACCCTCTGATAAACTAAAATAATTGATTAATTTGTGGTGAGCAAAAAAACACTATTTTCAACGGTTAATAAGGCCTTGTTTAGATTTGTTTTGACTTTTTTACTCTCTCTCCATCACATTAATGTTTGGACACATGTATGAAGCATTAAATGTTGGTAAAATAAACAACTAATTACACAGATTATTTGTAAATCACAAGATAAATTTTTTTGAGCTTAGTTAGCACATGATTGAACAATATTAATCAAATACAAACGAAAGTGCTACGCTAGCGAAGTTGAATAAATTTCGATTTCCGGAATCACTATGGTACTAGTAGTTTTGCGAGGGCTCCTCTCTTTTTTCTCGAGGAATAGCGGCATACTGGACGAGAGCGACGGACGGCAGTCGAGAGGTGTGCAGTACTGCTCGTACACAGCGGTACTCCCTCCGTCTCTTTATACAAGTCGTTTTAGATTGGAAATTTGTATCGTAATACATGTCGTTTTAGGTGCTATAGCATGGTCCTGACCTATGAAATACTCCCTCCATACCTGAAATTGTTGACGTTTTGGACAAGATTGTGCTTACCAAGGAGTGATTAATTAGGGTTAGTTTTCCTGCTTTACCCTTATTAAATATGGCTGCGTGTATCCAATAGAAAAAAAGACTCCATAGTATGGTTGGTTAAACCACAGCAGCCTCAAGCCATTGGCCAGGGTTCGAACCCTGGGGCAGGCGCATTTATTTTTTAACGCGAGTTCCAATTCTGCACCAGGGGTATTTGAGTCCAAGAGGCAACTCGTAGGCTCACAACGTCAACCTTTGTGAAAACAGGCCAAGGGCCCAAAACGTCAACAATTTGGGGTATGGAGGGAGTATACAGTATCCCGTCCATCCATCACGTCTGTGTCGTCCACTACCCGAAATTTGGAACCGTGAAAAGTAGGACTGTAGTGGTTGTGAGTGGGAATGTACTGTAGTTGTGAGCTCATTTAATGAGCATGTCATTCAATTAAACGGTGCTTCCATGATTGCTTGTAGGGCTAATGCAGTCATTTGCCGGCAACCTTGTTCTCTGCTCTCCATTCCAAAACGACTTGTACAAAGTACAAAGAGACGGAGGGAGTAACTCCAAAAGCCCAAAGTCCAAACTACCGGTGAGGGACAATCCTCTCACTCACCCTACAGAGTACCACAGGCTACAGAACGCAGCAACGGGAGACAACGAGAACCAGTGACGGCAGTCGGCATGCGCTGACAATGACAGACGGGACGGTGTGTTCGCCTGACGCCTGTGCCCCACGTGTCCGTAGCTTCTGAGTACTTCAACTATTCATTGTTCTCATGGGAATCCGGGACCGGGACTTCTCCAGTCTTATCATTCGTTATTTTATTTATTTTCTCTCACGTAACATTATTGAAATAGCTAAGATTAGTTATAAAAACGATCAGCCAAACAGCACAGACCATCTTTCCTTTGTCTTCGATTTTCACTACTACTCTGTAGTAAACTCTCACGGAGTACAGTAGTAACGTACTCCGTATAATGGTATTGCAACAAATATTCATATACCGAGCTGCGAGTATGAGATGAAATCGCTTTGACGAAAATTCAATTTAATAATAAATAGTACTCCATCTCAAATTGTATATCATTTGATTTTTTTTAACATTAAATTTGATCACTCGTATTATTTTAAAAAATTATATACAAAAATAAAAAGAAAAAATAAATAAGACGGGTGGTTAAAGTTGAGCTTTAAAAAGTCAAATAATTTGTAATTTGGGATGAAGGAAGTAGATCTGAGCATTTTGCGGGCCGGGCCTGGTTCGGGCCGGGCCGAAAAAAAGCCCAGTTATGTCGGGCCGAAAAAAACCTGCCCATTACTGTCCACTGGACGAGTCGGACCTGCTGTTTTCGGGCCGGGTCCTGGCCTGGGCGGGCCGCCCGCATAATTTATAGTGTAAAACAGCTAAAATAAACATTTCGGGCCCGGTTCGGACCGAGAAATTTTTTTCTGGGCAGCAAGATCTCTGCCCAGGCCCTGTCCAGTAAGGTTCGTGGGCGGGCCAAAACCTGGTGGGCCCGGGCCGGGCCCGCGGGCCGGGCTGAAAATGCTCAGGTCTAGGAGGAAGTAATGTTAGTGTTCGAGCGTGTGATTACCTTTCCTTTCGTCAATGGTCCAGACGGTAGTGTAACTAGCAGTACAATGATTCTACAAAAAGGATAGGTAGCTCAGCTGCAGTGCTGTATACTGGGGTGGCATTTTGACTTGTGCGTTCACATGAGTGGCAGGAGCAGTATAAATACCTGCGTACCCCCTACATATAGCAACAAATTTAAGGATCGGGCTCAATAAGGATTGGATCGTAATACTATATGATTTTGAACTAAAAATGGAAAGGATCAAGTTAGATTTGTGAAGGAGTGATAAGGGTAATGATCCATTACCACCCCATACAGTACACATATGACATACTGCAGCAGGACATGTGCCCACATGCTGATTAACTAGTGCAACAAACGCTGAGATTTGTATACGTGCGTGCTTGCGTACTGCGTAATAGTAGAAGTGGCGTTCCGGTTCCGGATGCACGTGCGCGCCACACGAGAGACGCGCATGAAGTAGAGAGAGAGTAATCGTGAGAAAAAATACATTCGCCTCTCTGTTTTTTTCAGTTTTTTATTTCACAGAAACGCGACGAACCTTGGCATGACCCACCCACACACCATCAGTGTCCCTCCCCATCAGTACGTACGTACCGTTCGTGTTCGGTTCGTGCATGCATGTACCGAAATTTAATATGGCACACCGTAGTTAAGGATCAACTTGCTCTCCGATAATAACTGTAATTTAACTGCAGCAGTACTCTGAATGGCCCTGTACTGTTGACTGTCCTTGCCGGTAGCAGTAGTACTCGTACTGTACAGTACGTGCGACAGTCAATTCCAGGATCTTCCATTTTATGGCCTCGGCGTCGGCTCCACGTTAGCTGAACAGCCGGCCGGTTCGTCGTCCGATCCGGTCGATCAATGTCGCCGTCCATCGCCAGAAAAGCGGAGGAAGGAGCATATGCGCGCGCTTCTGCGTGCGCTGCGGCGGCGCACCAAAGTGCAAACAAAGGCAAAGGCATCATCAAGGCAGGGGTGGATGCGGATGCCACTCGCCTTTACCCCGCCGAGAACGCCGTATGAATCGAACCCGGATGACAAAGCTACAGTAATTATATATATGGCCAGATTTCAACGCAGCAGCAACCAGCAGAAGACCCCGGCTTTTTTAGCCTTTGGCATGTCACGATCGCGGGTTAACGGCCCTCATCACGCGTAGTCACGGTGGTCGACCCTAGAACAGTACAGTACGTATTGGGTAGTTTCGTTGGTGCTTGGGAAGCAAGAACAGAACAGGTTGGCGCCATGGCCACGCACGCCATCGCCATGGAGATCTGCCGTGTGCCCGTGACACGAATGATTGGTGTCTTCGTGCCTAAGGTATGGGAAGCTCGGCGCCCTGCCCCCTCGCTCCGTCCGCCACGCCACGCCGTCCCACGCCGCTCATCGGCATCGATCGCTATTTCGCTCAGGCTTCAGCAGCGCAGTCAGTAGTCAGCACGGAGCCGCGACGGAACAACGACTGGCGCCTGGCGGAGGCATGTGAGCCCGCCGGCGGGGACGGGGGCGGCCACTCGTTTTCAGCAGGCCGGCCGCCTGAGGGCATGTACATTGTACAGACCACAGACAGATGGTCGTCTCTAAGCCTCTTAAATTTATTATACAGACAAGTAAAAAGACTGCTCATACAACCCATCATCTATTTTATTAATTACAAGTTTTTAAATGTTTTGCATGTAACTAAGATCAATTGTAAATATATTTTTTATATACTATATATGGTGTTGCATGTAACCAAGTTCATATGACAACTTTTACCGGAGATAGGAAATAGAAGTGGTGGAGGTAGCTTTGAAAATAATTTGAAGCCTCCCTTTTGTAACGTTACGAAAGGAAGCTTCGAAGGAGTTCACACAATCCTGCGACTCCTTCCCTTTATAATATGCAGAGTACACACAATTTGATTTCTTTTTTGCAAATAATTCCCAATTTGATTCATGTTCACAGTATCTGACTAAAAGCAGTTCAGACTCTGATTCATATTCACACTATCTAGCTAAAAGCCACCATTTCATATTGACTTACACTATCAGATACCATTTCAGAGAACAGATAGTAAATTATATCAAATGAGCCTGAACATCCATACAGAAGTCACAGGTCACTGAAACAAAAGGGATAATCAAAGCCATCTACTAGACAACAAATGGGAGTCATCTACTACTAGTGTTTGCTGCTACTGCTAGTACTGTCAGTGGTTAAACTACTGTTATTTTAAGTCCATCGTCAGTAAAAAAAATCCACTACTACTGTCAGTATTGTGAGTCCTAAAATTTGAGATGTTACACATATGTCAATCCAGACAACAGTTCAATTGATAAGAAAATGCAGCTCCACTTCATGAGATAAGAGTTGCAGTTCACTGCTAAGCATTTGTAAAGTCTTGGTAAGAAAATGCAACTGGAATTGGCAAAGTAATATATATTGGTTTTCCTATTTCTATGTGTGGAATTGACAAAGAAAATGCGTGGAACAGAAATGATGCTATCTAGTACTACAATGAAGAGGCTCACAAGTTGGATCTTATCAGTAGCAAATAAAGTGCCTACAAGCAAAACTAGCAAGCGAACACTGAAATTGGCTAAAACGTGAGAGCTAATACTATTACCATTGCCTAAGAAGAGCTAATACTTCTAATTCAGATTGAGAACAAAACAATTTGGGAGAAGTGTCTTACCATGTAGGATTTAAACTTGGTGGACGCCCAAATAGAGGAAAAAATTGGGCTACCACCGCCGGCCGCATCCCAACAAGTAGTGTAGTTGCTGAATGTCGATCCACCTTTGCCATGGCTCATGGTGTCGATGGTTCGCTTCAAATATGGATTGGGGATAAATCAAGCCGGCCACATCCACACATGGACGAATCCATTGCTGCAGCAGCAACGTACACATGGGGGCCTCTGTCGTCGCCGTGCCACACCCAGGCGCTCAGGCATGAAGGAAGCCTCTGCAGCCGCCGTGCCATACCAAGGCATGGAGAAACTCGCTGGGGAAGATGCTGCGTCGTTGCCGCCGACGGGGAAGAGAGGCACCGCCGGACCAGATCTGCGAACAACAGGGAAGAAGAGGCCGCCCAGCGAGCTGCGACCAACAAGGATTTGGCGCGCAAATTCATCTCCGACGTTCTCAACCTTTCTTCGCGCGCGTGCACCGTACTGGATCCTCTCGTTCATCTACACCCCATACAGCGCGTCTCTAGACAGACAAGAGTTCCTTGGGCCACGAGCCACGCTCGTCTTCTCAGGAAACGACAGGAAGGCCGCGTCTACTCGTTCACAGGGTCTTTTTTGCAAAATAAACATCATACAGACGAGGTCTACGGACGGGTTGTACATGCCCTGACGGCTCGTACGAGCAGGACGACTGGCGTCTTTTCGCCGGTCACGTACGCCTTCCGCTGCAGCACAGCAGATGACGGCTCTGCTCGACGAAATTTCCGGGACCGTACGACGTCCGCTCCCATACCGGGAGAATTGCTGTAGCAAGTACTCGTACACGCGAAACAACCAAAGGGAGGATCACGTGCTATTAAAAATAAACTAATAAGAAACAAATTACATATTCTATATTAAAATAATTAATCTATCGTTAGCACATGTTTATATAACACAACATTATTAAATTATAGACTAATTATGATTAAAAAACCGTCTCGTAAAGTTATCGTAATTTATGTAATTAATTATTTTTTCTAGTTAAATTTAATACTTTATGTATATATCCAAACACTTCGATGTAATGGGTGAAAAACTTTTGAGGTGAGAACCGAGAACTGAGCGATTTGCTATATTTCAGGCGTCTAAAATATAATATTTTTTCAGGTGACGACTACAACTTTCAGATCTTTATCTAATGATCTAAATCTATTATCACAAATCATAAAAAAAATGATATTTTTTTTCTATGGAAGGACAAAGATTAGATTGTTCATGTGGCTGAAATATAGTAAATGTGGAGAACTAAACCAGTCTTATGAATTTATCGTTGTAGACGAAAACAGTTCAAAGCGCTTGGAAAACCTGTCTGAACTGAAGCCCAGACGTACGAGGTCGAGGGCTGTTCCTCTTCCTATCCTATTTATGAGTTTATCCCATTTGATATTTCTTTTGGAAAATGATCCAATTTTCCCATTCCTCTCTAGATCGAATTGGTCGGAATATAGCTCAGAATGGACGGCCCTGCTTGTCCGTTTTCGTTGGTCACGGTCGGACCAGAATCCATCTTTTTAGTACAAGAACTACTAGTACTCCGTTCCTCTCTAGGAGTAGCAGTATTAGCCGGTGGTGCTCCTACTTTGCGACAAACAAGTTGCTTCGTTTGTACGAGTACTAGTAGAAGAACTAGTACTGTACGTACCACTCGACCATAGGCTTTCCTCCCGTTGTCGAGAATGGACGGACGGAATCTGCTGAAATTTGCTTGACGGGAGATCGATGATGCTGTCCTCCGTTCTCGATTCTCTTTCATCATCAGAAAGGAAAGCAGTGTCACCGGGCTCCCAATTAAGGAAAGCAGGTCGCGCGTCCATCCCTGTTAGCTAGCTAGAGCACGCAGATTGTTGGCGGTGGGGGGTGGGGGGAAGAACCCTCGGCAGTGACTTCGCACGGGCTGAGTCAGGTGGAAACCCACTCTGTTTCCCTCTATGAATACCCTCGTCGTCCGACAAGCCCCTCGGGCCGTTTTACTAACCCTCGGACGTAAGCCCGGTTCTTTGGGTGGTCTTACGTTTCTTGCAGGAGTGAGGCGCGGGAAGAGCGAGAGACGACCCTCGCATAGATCGCGCGACCTTCGCAGGGAAGGTCAGTCTTAGCAGGTGGCGCACGGACGGATGCCTTACGACCTTCGGAGCTGAGACGTGACCTTCGCGCCCCTGGAGGAGGCGCGAGCAAGCCGGGCGGCGGCGGACACGTGGGAGGCGAACTAGGGTTTCTACGATGACTGTGTTTGTACGGTTTTGCCCTTCCGTTTATGTAGCGCAGAGGAATCTTTCCTGTACCCTTTTGTAATTTGGTCTGTGCCCCTTGGTATTCCCTATAAATACCAGTGGATGAACAGTGTAATGGTGACGGTTTTTGGGAATAGAGCCACAGTGACACTGTTCTCATCACGCTTTACTTTCGTGTTGGTTCCATTTCCGTTGCATCTCAGCTTGGTTCTGACGACTGGCCACCTTCGCCACTCCCCCGCACGAGTGCGGAGGTAGGGCAAGTGTGTTACCAACAGTTTGGCGCCGTCCGTGGGGAATCGAAGTTCGAAATGACAGGAAACAGGAGAGCGCCCGCTACCAGAGACCCTCGTATGACCAGAGAGGCCAAGGCGATAATCCAGCCTGTGGAAGAGAATGTAGTGCCCTCGGAAACAGAAGAAGTTGCTCCAGGGACGGAGGCCCCGGGCCCTCACACTCGGCCGGCATCACAGCCGCACCCGCATACCTCCGGAGGAGATCGGGAAGGAGATGAAGAGGAGTTGGGCCTCAAAGCTTTAGAAAGACTTCAAGCTGAGTGACAGGAAAAGAAGAGGCGTCTGGACCAGCTTGAGAGGCACAACCGGCTGCGCCTTATCAGGCAAAAGGCGGATGAAGCAAGAGAGCAGCTTCGCCGAATGGGGGAGTTCCTCGCGGCAGCTGAAGCCGAAGCCGAGGGATGAAACGATGGGGAGATGCCACCACCACAGGAGGGAAATGGGGAGCAGGATCATGGCAACCTCCGCCGCCATCCACCACCCCCACCACCACCAAGACACCCAGAACCATACCCTATGAGACAACCAAACTTTCGCCAACTCTACCCAGATGAGATAGAGCCAAACCTTCGCAACCAGCGCAGAGCCCAACAACACCAAATGCCCTATGACCCAAAGTCACCACTCTCCCAAATACTACAAACACAACCTTGGCCGCCTTGCTACAATCCGCAAAACCTCCCGCGTTACGATGGACTCACTGACCCTCGCCAGTTCATAATGAGCTACGAAGCGGCAGTCGCTGCAGCAGGAGGGGATGAGTCAACAATGGCGAAGTTTTTTGTAATCATCCTTCGTGACATAGCGCAGACTTGGTACAGCAACCTTCGCCCCGGAACAGTGGATTCCTGGGCCAACCTCAGAGATAGACTCTGCACAAACTTCAAGGGCATCACGACAGCCCCATCAAACCCCATCGAGCTGTTCAACTGCAAACAAGAAGAGCGCGAACCGTTACAAGACTACTGACGAAGGTTCATCCAGATTAGAGCAAGAACTCCGGGAATATCCGACGAGGCCGTGATCCTCGCTGCAGTCAGCGGTTTACGCCCAGGCCCATGTTCCTCAAAGTTCGCCAGAAAACCAGCTAACACAATCGAAGAGCTTCATGACACAATGGAAAGGTACTGCAGAGCGGACATGGATTTCCGGGCAAAGTCCGATGCCCGAAGGTCGCAGCAGAAACCACAGCCGAGGCCCCAAGCGAGAGAAAACAACCCCCGCCAAGATCAGAGCAATGTCGGAGCGATCAACAAGGCAAATCCTATTGAAGACCAGAGAAGAAGCACTCAGCCTTCGGGCAACCAAAACCCACATGGTTTTCCACCACCGCCTGACCAAAGAAACCAACAGAGGGACCCGACCAAAATGTACTGTCATTTCTGTGGCCTAGGAAATGGGCACACAACAAAGCAATGCGAGTGCTTCGCCAGAGGGAAAGAGTACCAGGAGTCCAAAAGAGTCTCTTCAACGAAAAACAGAACCGTCAATCACACCAGAAAGCCAACTTTCAACCCAACCCAACCTCCCTACCAGTACACCCCCGTAAACTACGGCTTACCCTCGCACCAACCTTTCTACTCTCAACACCCACACTACAACCACACCTCATATCAACCAACCTCCTTTCCTCAACGCCAAAATGTGCCATACACTGTCACATTCCCAACAACCCCTCAAACCCAAACCAACCAACAAGTAAGCAACACCCTACCACCACCACCACCAATACCGGCTCTGCGAGCACCCCAACCAGTCAAATCCGAAGCCCAAACCCAGACAACCATCAACAACCCAACATCAACCTTCGGTGTGATACTAGCTATCACCGGAGGCTCCAACGAAGATCTGGGCAACAAGAGGCAAAAGAAAGAACATGCTCGAAGAGTGCACCATGTAGCCGTCGAAGGACCGCACAAGTTCGGCCGATGGTCTCACATCCCGATAACCTTCGATTCCAATGACATGAAGTTAAGGGATTACCCTCACACTGATGCAATGGTGATCGAAACCAACTTAGCAGGGTGGACAGTCACCAAAATTATCGTCGATACAGGAAGCTCTGCTGACGTCCTGTTCGCCACAACCTTCGACAACATGAAGCTTGACAGAAACCTCTTACAACCCTCCGATAACCCACTATACGGTTTCGGCGGGCAACAAGTAAGAGCTATCGGAAAAATATCTCTGCCTGTTACCTTCAGAGATCAGCTGAACTGCAGAACTGAGCATATAACCTTCGATGTGGTCGACATGTTCTATCCTTACAATGCAATTTTCGGCCGAGGGGTCACCAACGCATTCAATGCTGTAATACACCTTGCAAACCTTTGCATGAAGCTTCCTGCTCCGAAGGGGGTCGTCGCAGTGTACGGAGATCAAGACATTGCAAGAGCAGCCGAAGGAACAGTAGCACCGGGGCAACGCAATGTCCACAATTTGTCAAAGCCTCGAGCCACAAACCTTAGCGACGAGGGTGAAGAATGCATCGATAGAGTAAAAGCATCACCCAAAGAAGAGACTAAACAAGTCCAACTCTTCGAGGGCAATTTAGAAAGAAAAGTGTTCATCTCAACCAACCTAGACCCCCACTCAGAAGACAATCTTATTCATTTCCTCAAGGAAAGCTCCGATACCTTCGCTTGGTCTGCGGAGGACCTCAAGGGCGTAAATTGAACTTTGATCGAGCACAACCTAAACATCAAACCAGGCTATCGCCCAGTTAAGCAAAAGCTTAGCAAAATGTTAGAAGAGAGAAAAGAGGCAGCGAAGGCAGAGGTAAAAAGACTTCTGGACGTAGGCGTCATCCGTCCAGTCAAATATCCAACATGGCTCTCAAACGTCGTGCTAGTTCAGAAAAAGAACAAGAAATGGAGGATGTGTGTTGATTTCACAAGCCTGAACAAAGCTTGTCCGAAGGATGATTTCCCTCTGCCTAACATAAGCAGTTTGGTTGACAGAGCGGCTGGCTGTCAAATGCTATCTCTCCTCGACTGTTTCTCAGGGTACCACAAGATTTGGATGAATGAGGAAGATGAGGAAAAAACAAGCTTCATCACACCTTCGGGCACATTTTGTTTTTGAAGAATGGCAGAGGGCCTCAGAAACGCAGGATCAACCTTCGCTCGCATGACAACTGAAGTCTTCAAAGACGAGCACGCCATCTCGGCATACGTTGACGATTTGATCGTACAAAGCGAGCTAAAAGAAAATCACATAACAGACTTGGAAAGAGTGTTCAAAAACCTTCGGTCCGCCGGACTCAAACTAAACCCCGAAAAATGTGTTTTCGGGGTAAGCGAAGGAAAACTGCTAGGCTGCATTGTCTCAGCAAGGGGAATCAAAGCCAACCCCGGAAAAATTGATGTCATCATCAATATGGAACCACCAACGACCAGGAAAGCAACTCAGTGCTTGTCAGGACGATTAGCAGCTCTCAGCAGATTCATCTCCAGGTCCGCTGAGCGAGGGTTACCTTTCTTTGAAACATTGAGAAGCACTGCACCATTCAATTGGGGACCTCGGCAGCAGAAAGCTTTTGAAGATTTGAAAAAGTATCTCACCAACTTGACTGTTCTAACTAGCCCAAGAAAAGGGGACCTGTTACTACTGTACGTCGCAGCTTCGCCTCACGCAACAAGCGTAGTCCTAATCAAAGAGTTACACGAGAACAACAGAACGAGGCAAGCCCCAATCTACTATGTATCAGAAACCCTCGAAGGTCCCAAACGAAACTACTCAGAGCTCGAGAAGATAGCATACGCCGTGGTCATGGCATCAAGAAAGCTAAAGCATTACTTCCAGGCACATGAGATCCATATACCCTCGGCATACCCCCTCGAGAATATTTTCAAGAATAGCGAGGCAGTTGGCAGAATAGCAAAATGGGCAGTCGAGCTCAACAGTTATGCTATAACCTTCGTCGGGAGGACAGCAATCAAATCACAGGCATTAGCAGATTTCATAGCTGAGTGGACCCCTGACCCCCGCAGAGATGGAACTCAACAAGACCCATTCTGGACAGTATATGTCGACGGAGCCTGGGGAGCAACTGGAGCAGTGGCCTCGGCCATTCTAGTTTCGCCATCCGGGTCCAAGCTAAGATATGTAAGAAGGCTCAACTTCAAATGCACAAACAACTCCGCAGAGTACGAGGCAGTGATACTAGCACTCTCAAGACTTCGATCGTTGTCAGTCCGAAGGGCAGTCATCAGTACAGACTCTCAAGTCATCGCGGGGCACATCGAGAAAAATTATAAAGCGAAAGATCCAGAGCTACAAAAATACCTACAATATGTCCGAAGGTTAGAATCTTTCTTCCTCGACATAATAGTGAAAGCAATACCGAGGTCAGATAACAGCGAGGCAGACAATCTGGCCAAAGCGGCAGCACAACAACTTCAGTTACCCCCAGACGTATTCTATGAAGCCGCGACACAATCAGCCTTTGAAGTGTCCGGGATAACAGCGAAGCTGATCAATGCAATCCAGAGCGAAGATTGGAGAGCACCAATCATGACCTATATCAAGGGATTGCATGAACCCGCCAACAAAGAAGAAGAAAACAGACTTAAACAAAGGGCTCGAGGGTACAAAATTGTGGACAACACTCTTCTCAAAGCTTCGGTAACCTCGCCATGGCTCAAATGCGTGTCACAGACTGAAGGAAATGACATTCTTAAGCTCATTCACGAAGGTATCTGTGGCTCTCACAATGGCCCGAGGGCGTTAGTTGGGAAAGCCTTCCGACATGGTTTCTACTGGCCAACCGCATTACGTGATGCAGAAAGCATCGTCAAACATTGCGAGGGTTGCCAACTGACGGCAAAGGCACAAAACGCCCCAGGGGCTCCAACAACTCTGATATGCCCAACATGGTCGTTGCAAAGATGGGCAATGGACCTCGTCGGTCCACTTCCAACAACTCCAGGAAACCTTCGCTACGCAGTAGTAGCCGTGGAATACTTCACGAAATGGATTGAAACCAGACCACTGGCTTCCATCACCTCCTTGGCTGTGAAGAAGTTTTTCTGGCAGCAAATAATTTGCCGGTTCGGAGTCCCCAAACACCTAACTGTTGACAACGACACTCAATTCGACAGCGAGGTTTTCAAAGAATTTTGCGCTCAAATCGGAACAATCCTATGCTTCGCCTCAGTCCGGCACCCTCAATCCAACGGCTTAGTCAAAAGAGCCAATGCAACAATTTTCCAAGCCGTATCAAAGAAATTGCAAGGCAGGCCCAAAGGAAGATGGGCGGAAGAGCTAACCTCCGTCACCTGGTCCCATAACACCTCGGAATGCAGAGCCACCAAATTCACACCCTTCAGGCTCCTGTTTGGAGAAGAAGCTGTATTACCAGAAGAGTTGAAGCATGTATCACTCAGAACTACCTTCGAAACAGACGAACAAAACCAATTACTTGATAAAGACTTGCTCGAAGAAACAAGATGCAATGCAGTACACAACCTTCGCAAGTATCAGGAAGAAACCAAAAAGTGGAGAGACAAAAAAGTGAGAATCAAAGAACTAAAGAAAGGAGACCTCGTTCTCATTCGAAAGCAAAACGCCAGCATGGCGGGGAAGTTTCAGCCAAAGTGGACGGGGCCATACCTAATAGCAGAATGCAACCGTCCTGGCTCTTTTCATCTCTCTGACAGCGAGGGCAACATCCTGCCCCACACCTAGAACGTCGACGACCTTCGCAAATACTACCCGTAGCGGAGCCTTAGCGAGCCCTCGCATTATGTAATTTGTTATTTCATCTATGTTTTCCTCCATTTCTAGGCATGTAACAAAAACAAAGGAGCTGCACCATTTTTCCTTACGAAGGGGCGTAAGGTTTTTTAACGAGGCAGAATCCAAATTCTTAATACAGGCTGAAACCCCCCAAAAAAGTAAAACTCCAAATTATTACTTTTACTAACAAAAACATCGAAAAAAGCAGCTCTTCTCCAAGAGCGCTATAATCGATGATAACCCTCCAAGATTGGTTCGAAAAAAAACAAACTTTTCTCAAAAGCAAACTTCACCTCCACCTAAGATAAGGGGAGGCGCGAAGTCCAAAAAAGTTGAGTACCCTCGCAAAAAAACGCTAGGGGCTCGCAATGCAAACTTCACCTCCACCTAAGATAAGGGGAGACGCGAAGTCCAAAAAAGTCGAGCACCCTCGCAAAAATGCCAGGGGCTCGCAATGCAAACTTCACCTCCACCTAAGATAAGGGGAGGCGCGAAGTCCAAAAAAGTCGAGCACCCTGGCAAAAACGCCAGGGCCTCGCAATGCAAACTTCACCTCCAACTAAAAGAAGGGGAGGCGCGAAGTCCAAAAAAGTTGAGTACCCTCGCAAAAAACGCTAGGGGCTTGCAAAGCAAGCTTCACCTCCTCCTAAGACAAGGGGAGGCGCGAAGTCCAAAAAAATTGAGTACCCTCGCAAAAAACGCTAGGGGCTTACAAAGCAAGCTTCACCTCCTCCTAAGACAAGGGGAAGCGTGAAGTCCAAAAGTCGAGTACCCCCGCAAAACCAGAAGCGCTACGCGAGCCTCGCTAAAAGAAAAAGGGGGCGTCGCTGTTTTTCCAAATCAGCGTACGAAAGCGTCACACGAGCCTCGCTAAAAAAGAAAAAGGGGTGTCGCTGTTTTTCCAAATCAGCGTATGAAAGCGTTACGCGAGCCTCGCTAAAAAAGAAAAGGGGGCGTCGCTGTTTTTCTAAATCAGCTTATGAAAGCGCTACGCGAGCCTCGCTAAAAGAAAAAGGGGGCGTCTCTGTTTTTCCAAATCAGCTTACGAAAGCGTTACGCGAGCCTCGCTAAAAGAAAAAGGGGGCGTCGCTGTTTTTCCAAATCAGCTTACGAAAGCGTCACGTGAGCCTCGCTAAAAAAGAAAAGGGGGCGTTGCCATTTTTCCAAATCAGCTTATGAAAGCGTCACGCGAGCCTCGCTAAAAAAGAAAAGGGAGCGTCACTGTTTTTCCAAATCAGCTTATGAAAGCGTTACGCGAGCCTCGCTAAAAAAGAAAAGGGGGCGTCGCTGTTTCCAGAAGGCGAGCCTCGAGAGTCAAGTTTTATTTCAACCAAATTACAAAAAATAAATAGAGCAACATCATAAGTTGTTTCGCTTCAAACGACAGTGTGATATACAATCGATAGAAAGAATAAAATTACAAGGTTTCACCACCATCCTCAATCATTACCAAATCATCAAAACCCTCGCTACCCTCAACAAGCCCCACCTCCACCGGCACTATGGGCCCCCACAGCAAAGGAGCCACAGGAACAATCGGCAATTCCCCGGGCAAAACCCTCGCCCTATACATTTATCTCCGGTCCGTATCACTAACCTCCGAAGGCTCCTCCTTCGGAATTACAAGTGAACCATCGAAACCAACCTCTAGATTACTTCGTCCAAACAAAAAATCCAAAGCTGCTATATCATCGATATCATCATCAACAGCAGCTGGCGCGAACGAAGAAGAACCAAACAAAAAACGTGTAGCTTGTCGATCGGTATAATCCGCCTCGCGCCAAAAACGACTCGACTTGCTGTTCTTCAAGTCGTACCTTCGCAGTTTCGACCACCAAAAACGCTCAAAGCTTAGCGAAGGATGTTTTAATTTAGCCCGAGCCTAAGATTCGCCGGTCATAAAGACATCCTGATAATTTAACATCAATGGCGTCACATCAAAAAACTCTAGCACGGTTCCGTCAGGAACCTGCATTTTCAAAGATACAAAAAGTGTCTCAGTATCACAAAGTCTTTCCAAGAACTCACATATTACAAAACAACCCCCCTCGTCCAAATCATCCTAGGTTCTCACACCTGTTCGGCTCCCCCTTGCTCATCCGCCCCAACTTCGCTGGCCGCAGCATCCAAACCATCGCCGGCCGCAGCACCCAAACTGTCAGCAGGCGCCTCGACCGTTGCAGCCTCTTCAACGTTTGTTTCTTCTCCCGGCGAAGCGTCCCCAGCCGAAGGCGCAACTTTGATGGGTGGAACCTCCGCAGAATCGGGCACGGTAGCAGAACCAGAGCAACCAGCAGCAGCATCAGCCGCAGGCGGCGAGGGCATCGCGTCCTTCCGAGCCTGCAGAGAAAAATAAAGGACGAGCCCTCCAAATTCAACACCAAACCCCTCTTTACACAAACAAACCAAACCACAATTTTTTACCAAAACCACAAACCTGACGAGTAGCCTCGGCAGCTTCTTCAAAAGCAAGGGCTCGGCCGCCACCGGAAATCCAGAACTTGCGAAGCAATCGCATCGCACAATTCCGAACATCTGCGTCGTCAACTTTCATCCAGCGCACCTCGTCAACTGTAGGAAAGGCATGGCTTGGCCTTTTGATCTTGCGAAGGTGCTCGCAATCCGCTTGACGAAGCGTTGCCTACCAACGAGCTAAAGACATCAAGCTCGTTACTCAGCCAACTTTCGAAGGCCTCCACGTTAGAAACAGGCAGCGGCTCCCCGGCAGAACCCCCGGCCTCGATCAAGCAGGCATCAAGTTTGCTTTTAACTCTCACCATACTCCTTCGCCACGCCTCCGACCGGGAAGCCAACTCCGAGGACAGCTCATCTATACGACTCTTCGCAGCGGCCAAGTCCTTGTCCTTCTCACCACAAGTTTCCAACAGTTCAGCATTACGGTTTGCGACACCCTGTGTCTCCTCCCGAGCTTTCTTAACTTTCTCAAGAGCTCCTTTAAGCTCGATTTCTTTCTTCTCCAAGCTGCGCCGAAGGTCCTTATTTTCTTTCTCCACCTCGGACAACCGTCCCTTCAAAAAATCATCGTTCATACCCGCCCTTTGGGCGCAGAGCGACTAAGGAGCATCAACTCAGCCAACTTAACGTCAATATCATCATGAAGCTCATCTAAAGGTTGGTTGACTAATCGAAGCTCGGCTTCCGGCACACAAACCCGTCCAAACACTCGTCCAAGAAAACGCCTTTCCTCCGGAGCGCATTGCAAATGACACTCACGAAGGTCCGGACTCGTGAAAAGCTCTGTTGCTGGATCCGAGACTCCAACTTTCTTGGCAAAGTAAGGAAGGCTGGACCGGCTAGCTTCGCCATACGACCTCTTACCAAGGTTCTTATCCGACTCAAGCTCACCCTTCACCTCAAAACCGTCGACCCAAATGTGTGACCCCGCAAACTCAGGAATAAACCCTCGCTCGGGGCTTTCAGGCTCTAGGTCCCGCATAACATCATCAATGCACAGGGCAGCTTCAGCATCAGTGCTCGACGTGACAATCGCTTTCCCACGGTCATCTCCGATGGACACTTCTTCGTCCGAGTCACCCTCATTGCCGGAGGTCTCACTATCATCATCAGATGAATCACCCTCAGAATCGGACCCCTTCCCGACTTCGTTCTTTTCTTGGTTTTCGTCATCGGAGACCCCCTCGTCGTCTGAAATCTGGATCAAAGCACTAATCCCGCCAACGCGGGGCACCCGTCCTCCAACCCCACCAACACCTCGGCCGCTTCGGACAATGGCCGAGGAGGAAGAGGTGCCGGCAGCACCCAAACCAGCTGCGGCCCTCGTCGCAAGCGCCTTCACCCGGCCGCCGGCGCCGCCGCGACCACGACCGTGACCTCTCTTCGGCCGCGAAACAATCTCTTTCTCCTCCAAAGAAGCTCGCTTCCTTTTCTTTGGCGCATCCTCGCTTGACGGAGCAGGCCAATCAGCATAATGAATGCCAAGAATGTCGAACATCCTGTTAACTCGACCTTCGCTACCCACCGAGCTGTGGATAGCCTTCACCTCCAATGTGGACAATTTCCCAACAAGCTCCTCTGCCCACTGCTGAACCCGCTTGTAAACAGCTTCGTTTCCATCCTCGCGCCTCGAAAACTTCGCGAGAACCTTTTCCCAAACCTTGTTCAAATCAACTGACGGTTTCTTCAAACCCTTAGCCTCATACTTGGGGTCCTCCTCGACTTCAAACCATTTTTGCCTTCGGCTAAGGGGCCACACCTTCGCACAGCAATATTCTTCGACCAAGTCGCGGGCGCACTGAGATCGTGCCACAACCCTCAAGCAGTCAACCGCAACATGCGCTTCGGCGCTCATCTTGGCCTCGGCGCCCACATCTCCGAGAAGCGGAAGCTCGCCGCAAAGCTCGACGTCGCCACCAAACTTGTAATAAAACCAAAACTCTTGCCATCCGCTGGTCCACTTATTTTTCTGGGCTTGCACCAGCAACTCCGACCCGGCGCGATGGCAGAAGGTATACACAGCAAACTGCCCAAGACTGGTCTTACCTTCGCCATCAACAATCTTCCGAGGCTGCATATGCACACGATGAGTGCGGATAAAACCCTCCACGTGAGGGACAATGCCCTGAGAGCGGCACGCCCAAACATACACCGACATCTTCGTAAAGCACGAAGGTGTCAGCTGATGGAACTTCAGGTTAAACCTTTGCAAAACCGAGGTCACAAAGGAAGCAACCGGAAATCGCAAACCAGCCGCAAAGAACTCCTCGAAAACAACAACTTCATCTGCATCAGGCTTCGGCACTGTCTCCCCAGCACTGGTCCTCGCTTTCCCCTCCTCGATCCACCCTCGCTTGACATAAGTCGCCAGTTCCGAACTACAGACTCGGCTAAGCCCAAACTCGAAGGTTAACCCTTCATCCGAAGCAACCAGAGACACAGCGCGAGCAGTCTGCTTCAACCTAGCCATCTCTTCAGCTGACTACAACTGTCGAACAACGAGCGCCTATCTCAACCTTCGCACACAAGTTAAAACCAACCTTCGCTACAAGCAAATCACAGCAGCAGGTTGGCTATAGCAACAGGAGGGCACGAGTTCAAATCAACCACCAACCCCACCCTTATATAGGCCAAGGCACGAACCATCCAACCCGACAAACTTGGCACGAATCCCAAAAAATGCGGCACAGAAAACAAAACGGACCTTAAACACCGCAAGCAAAAACAAACGGGCCGGCCCACAAGCAGCCGCGGGGGTCACTGCCGAAGGACACTGTTCATTTCCAAACAAAGGCGCTGCTTGGGCCTAAGATCGATCGTGGACACTGTTCATTTCCAGACAAAGGCGCTGCTTGGGCCCAAAATCGATCGTTTTTAGATCCAAGCCATCGAGGGGCTACTGTTGGGGGAAAGAACCCTCGGCAGTGACGTCGCGCGGGCTGAGTCAGGTGGAAACCCTCGTTGATACCCTGTTTCCCTTTATGAATACCCTCGTCGGCCGACAAACCCCTCGGGCCGTTTTACTAACCCTCGGACGTAAGCCCGGTTCTTTGGGTGGTCTTACGTTTCTTGCAGAAGTGAGGCGCGGGAAGAGCGAGAGACGACCCTCGCACAGATCGCGTGACCTTCGCAGGGAAGGTCAGTCTTAGCAGGTGGCGCACGGACGGATGCCTTGCGACCTTCGGAGCTGAGACGTGACCTTCGCGCCCCTGGCGGAGGCGCGAGCAAGCCGGGCGGCGGCGGACACGTGGGAGGCGAACTAGGGTTTCTACGATGACTGTGTTTGTACGGTTTTGCCCTTCCGTTTATGTAGCGCAGAGGAATCTTTCCTGTACCCTTTTGTAATTTGGTCTGTGCCCCTTGGTATTCCCTATAAATACCAGGGGATGAACAGTGTAATGGCGGCGGTTTTTGGGAATAGAGCCACAGTGACACTGTTCTCATCACGCTTTACTTTCGTGTTGGTTCCATTTCCGTTGCATCTCAGCTTGGTTCTGACGACTGGCCACCTTCGCCACTCCCACGCACGAGTGCGGAGGTAGGGCAAGTGTGTTACCAACACAGATGCTGATGCCTTCCTCGTTTGGTGGAGTACGAGTACCACGCACGAACGGTTCGGTTCGTTAATTGCAGATTTCCCACCGTAGTATAGGAGTATATAACCTACAAATACAGTAAGGTCATATTTGGTTCTCACTTCTAAAATTTAATTTGTGTGACATCGAATGCCACGGTCCTAATTTAACTAATTTATCAGCCAAAGATTAATTTACAAGACAAATTTAATAAACTTAATTAGTCCATATTTTGATAATGTGATGTTATAGTACATTTTCTAATGATTAATTAATTTGGCTTAATAAATTTATCTTATTAATTATTATAATAATGACATCGATCTTGTTTAGTCTATTAAAAATAGACTAATAAAAAACGAATTACATATTCCGTCTACAAACCGTGAGACGAATTTATTAAGACTAATTAATCCATCATTAGCATATGTTTACTGTAGCACACAATTATCAAAGTATGGACTAATTAGGTTTAAAAAATCGTCTCGTAAAATTATTATAATCTGTGTAACTAATTATTTTTTAGTCTATATGTAATACTCCATATATGTGTCTAAATATTCAATGTGATAGGTAAAAAGTCTTTGGATGAAAACTAAACAAGATCATAATTAGTTTTGTAATTAATTTATTTTAAATAGATTAAATTAGTACGATAATATCCCATGCGAAATGTCTTTAGAGCATCTCCAACAACTGCCTAAATCAACTTGGCATTCTTATAAACTTGGCAAAAACACCAAAAATCCTCTCCAACAACTCCCTAAATCCACTTGGTATTTTTTCCAACTGCGTAAACTTCCTCTCCGCACGCGGATATATCCGCGCGCGAAGGAACTTCGTATCGCCACCAAGCCCGCGCCCGCGCCCGCCTCCGCCTCCTCGCTCGCCGTGGCCGTGGGCGCGGCTGCGGCGGCTCGGCTCGCTGGTCTCCGCCGAGGCCGCGGACCGGCTGCTGTCGTCGGCCGCGGGCTCCCTCATCGTCGCGCTCGCCTCCGCGTCGCTCTTCCTCGGCGACGCCGGCGCGGCCTCCGCGTTCGTCGTCTCCACGCCGCGGAAGCTGCAGGCTGACGAGCTCGCCACCGTGCGCCTCTTCCAGGAGAACACGCCCTCCGTCGTCTACATCACCAACCTCGCCGTCAGGTGGGCCTCCCCGTTCCTTGCCTGCCCCCTCCCGGCTCCCGCCCAGTGAGCCGTCGTGTGCCGGACCGGAAGCCCTCAGCTCCTCCTGATTGCAACGCGGGGCTGCGTGTGCTGGAGCTGCCTATTCCGATGGATTCATCTCGTCGGAGACAAAGGCAATGGTTCAGGGACTAATCTGCAAAGTGGCGTGACAATGACAGGTGGGTCCCATCTGTCATCCTCTATTTTTACCAAGTAAGAATAACAACTTGTTGGAGAGAGATCTTTTTTTGACTTGTCAAATGAAATAGCAACTTGCTAAAACTAAAGATTTAGGCCTTGTTCAGTTCGCGAAATATTTGGCGAAAAGTTACTGTAGCACTTTCGTTGTTATTTGACAAACTTTGTCCAAACATGACCCAACTAGACTCAAAAGATTCGTCTCGACATGAGCAGACTAAAAATACAATTAGTTATTTTTTTGACCTACATTTAATGCTTCATGCATACTCCCTCCATACCCATATTAGTTGACGTTTAGGACAGCGACACGGTCTTCAAAACACAACTTTGACCTCTTATTTTTATAAAAATATTTATGAAAAAGTAATATATGTATACTTTTATGAAAGTATTCTTCAAGATAAATCTATTTATATAATTTTTATATTTGTAAACTTAAAAACTTAATAGTTATTGATGATTTATATTTCCAATGTTTGACTCTACTCTTTTCTAAAACGTCAACTAATATGGGTATGGAGGGAGTACGTCTAAAGATTACACTGCGCAAAATATTTTGGCTCTTTTGGCCATGGCCTTAGCAAGGTGATTTTTATCCAATTGTTGGAGATGCTCTTGCATCCAACCCCCCCCCCCCCCCCCCCCCCCGAATACACGATGATGACGCGTATAATCATATTTTTGTCACTGAAAGTCAAAAACGCAGCTACCATGTCAGAAAGAACCCTACTGCTATGATGAAGGAGCCGCCGCGGTGATTGATGAAAAGACTCCTCTTGAATTCCTACCTCTGACATAAACAGAAACTTTCATCGAACCGGCCAGGTCTGGAGTTTCAAGGCGGAGCTGCCAAACTGCAGTGCCGCTGTTCCGGTTCCGGCGGCGGAGCGGCCTCGCCTGTCCGGTTCAGGCGCGCACGCACATCAATCAGCACAGCAACCACGAGTCCAGTCCACATGCACATGCACCTCCTCCCATCCCCATCTCTTCTGCCGTGGCGCCGTGGCAGTGGCCCGGTGGCGGAGGCGCAGCTACAGTTGCTCGCTGAGTTTTTTTCTTCGCGGCAGCAGCGAGTGCAGCTGCGGCGCAGCGAGGAGCAAGCGCACAAGAGTCAAGGGCGAGCGACTCCTCGTGTCGCACCGCGCGCAGTCCTTTTCGTTCCGGTGCCGCTGCCGCTGCCATCACCCCAGCGCGCGCGGGGCGGGCCCCGCCGCCCAGAGCAGGCGCGCGTCCGGCGGCGTCTTCCTCCCCCCACCCTTCTCCTCTTCCACACGGGTCCCGAGGCCGCTGACCGCCACGCTGGCCCTCCAATTCCGTCCCCCCGCGCGCGGTCGTTCTAGCTTGCGTCCGAAGCCTCGAGCCGTCCCGGTCCCGGGCCCGCGCCATGGTGGCGCACCGCCGGCTGACGCAGGGGCCCCGCCGGGAGGGGGAAGTGGGGGCGGCAGGGTCATTTCCGTGCGGGCGGGGACGGCGCGGAAAGGCTCCGCCTGGTCGGATCGCGCAGCAGGCCAGCGGTGAACGCGGTGCCGCCACACGCGAGTAGCCATGCCTATGACCTGCGGGCCACGGGACGGATGGGTCCCACTCGACAACGAGCAGGGAGGTTGGGGGCTGCCCATGAGCAAGCGAGAGCGCAGCCGTAGGTGGTGGAGGAGGAGAGCGGTGGTGTGTCGTGTGGGTGTGGGTCAGGTTCTATTTTTTTTTTAATCCGCGGTTTTATTCCACCATTTAAAAGGCTCGCCCCGGCCACAACGCCGCGGCTTTGGTTCGCCTCCCACCTCCACGCCCCCCACACCCCCCCCCCCCCCCCCCCCCCCCCGTTGCTTTCCTTCCACTCGCCTCCCTCCTCCCTCCTCCTCTCCTCTCCTCCACTCCCTGCCTCTCACCTTGCCGACGTCCAGGTTTCGTCGGTCCGCGAGCTGAGCTGAGCTGCGCTGCGGAGGAAGCCAGCCACCATGGAACCCGACGAGCTCGTGGCCGCAGCTGCCGGCATCATCTGCTCGATGCGCGGAGCCGACCTCGCCGGGTGGACGCCGCCGTGGCGTAAGCCGGAGCAGGCGGCGCGGGAGCAGGTGGAGCTGATCTGGCCGGCGGTGGCGCGCGGGAAGCGCTCGCGCCGCCGCTCGCCGTCCGCGGCCTCCTCGGGGGGAAAGGCGAGGTGGGGCAGGGCTAGCCCGGCGTCGCCGCTCGACTACAGCGGTGGCTCAGGCTCCGGCTCCGGCTCCGCCGCGTCCACCAGCGGCGGCGAGGACGGCGGCTTCTCCTCCCTGGCCCACCGACCCGTACCGGCGACCAAGGTTCGTGGCTCGACTCCACACGCTGACGCCCACCTCTCCCCCCACTGTACCTCTTCTCTGAACTGTCGCCGCCGCCGTGCTGCTTTGGGTTCTTCTCCCTCCCCCACCAGGCCACCAGTACCTCTCTCTCTCTCCTATCACCTGTTGTCTTTCCGAGTTTTCTTTTGCCCTTTTCCCTTTTTTGGTTAGCGTGACGATACTGCCCCTAGTGGTCAGCAAAAATCCTTTCCCTTCGTTACTCCAGCACCACCTATCTCCGCTTTCCTTGTCAAATCCACACTCCCAAACGACCAAACGCTCACCTCGTCTCTCCATTATTTTGAATTCTCCGGTTTGCTTGATGCGGACGTCAGAATTCCGGCTCACGTCTCGCTTCACAGATCCGCATTCTCATTCCTGCGTCTACCTTTGAAATTTGCAAATTCTGCGTTGGTGGGATATTCGATACTTACACAAAGGGAAAAAAACAATGAGTTCTTCACCTTTTTTAAAAAAATAATGGTGTCTGTGCGTGTGTTTTCTTTAATTCATTTATGCGCCGGTGGTTGACTCTTACTCGGATGAGGGGTAAATTAGGGCAAGTCCTGGAAGACGGTGGGAGCTGGGTCTTCCATGGCTTCCGTGCCGCCAGGTTGCCAGAGCTGCCCCTGGCATGGCCAGAGAGGAGGTCCCCCCCACGGAGCGCTTCTTTTCCCGGGGGGCAGTCCGGTCATTTTCAGCCGTTCGTCCTTTTATCCCCCGGCGCAATTGCTCGTGTGGTGGGAGCGTGGAGCCTTGTGGGCCCCTACTCGGGCGGGGAGAGTGGAGGGAGACGGAGTCAAATGCGGGGAGTTAAAACGCGGCGCGACGGGGTGGGTGGAGACGGCGCGCGCGACACGTGACGTGGGGGCGCCCACCGGTCCGCGAGCGCGACGAGCCGGAGCTGCCCGGCGCCGCCGCGCGCGCGTGTGGGCGTCGGTGGCTATGGTCGATTGGCCGCGGCGAGGCAGCGGAGTTCGCTAGGTTCTTTTGCGTGGCGTGGAACACCTGGCCCCACCTGTCGAATGGTCCTGCTGGCTGGAGAGTGGGCCCTCTTCCTCCTTTGAACGAAGGAGCGGCCCCTAGTGGACTGGACTGGACCGCCTGGACGTGGGGGTTCCGCTGCGCCGGATGATGGCTAGTTTGGCGCTGGCGGATGTGTTTCTTTGCCTAACTAAAAATGGGTCATTCATGGATGAAATCGTTCGAGTTTCCCCCTTGCTGGAGGAAGAAGTACAATAATGGATGGGTCTGTCGTGCGTGTCTCCTCATCATGTGGTTCCCCCTATTGGTGGTGGGTGGATGGGGATATTCATTTTAGCTGGGGGTTAGGAGGATCGGGAGCCATTCCCTAAGCATGCCTATGTCGTGTCTCGTTTTCTTTTTCTGGTATCATCAAGTGTCGCTGCTCGCGCTCGTGCTCTGTGGCCATGTCTCCCATTTCACAAAATTTTCCATCACATCAATCATCACATCAATGTTCGAACGTAAGCATGAAGCATTAAATGTAGGTAAAAAAATAACTAATTGTACTTTTAGTATCTACATGTCGAGACGAATCTTTGGAGTCTACGTAGTCCATATTTGGACAAATAACAACGAAAACGCTACAGGCAAAATTTTTCCATCTAAACGAGGCCTGTGTTGTTTTCTGCGATAGCTGCCGCGTGATTCTGAATCCGTGATCTCGTTGGACAGCTGTTGGTGGGAGGTGGGCTCCCCTGTGGCCTGCCTTGTTCATGCCAGCATCGACCGCGCTTGTGTGTCTTTCGTTGGGTTTGTGTGCTCGTTGATTGGTCTTGGACTGATGGACTCATGGCTGCTTCCTTCCTCTCACTGCAGGTGGGCGCCACCGAACGGCCGCAGCTTATTACCTTCCCGACCCCGCTTCCACGCCCCACGGGCCAGCGACCACGGAAGAAACTGGTAAGCCACCCCTGCTATCTCTCAGTCACATACTACTCACAAGTGATGCACTGGAACACGTCAACTTGCATATGATTCAGCGTGACTGATGGGCTGGTGCGAGGGGGGACTCGTAAACTGTTTTAGAGCTGTGTGTTTTTCATTAGAATTTCCCCCACGCGCTTTACTGGTCTTGAGGGAAAGGAAGTCTGACCAGGTCGGAGTGCCACCCATTCCTCACATGGAAAAGAAAGGGCTTGTTTAGTGGTGGTTGAACTAAGCCTGCACTAGTTGTAGAATAAAGCAGCAGCTGCTGCTATATATCTGTCTGCGTTTGAAAGGGTGAGGAGGAGGGTGAGCAGACCACAAAGTGGAATCTTAAGGACAAAGCCACAAAAAGGCGTACTGGCCAAAAAGATCTACCTCATTATCATCAGAATGGTCCTGTGACCCAAAGGCCAAA
The DNA here is from genome assembly GCA_009763385.1 of Coix lacryma-jobi var. lacryma-jobi. NCBI lineage: Eukaryota > Viridiplantae > Streptophyta > Magnoliopsida > Poales > Poaceae > Coix > Coix lacryma-jobi. Next base: position 175,688,969 of record CM019822.1, on the reverse strand, counting down.
AAAATTCAGTGCTATAGAATACCGAGCACGTCCTTTTGTGCCTTCCTGTCCTTGTGGCTTAATTTGGCTTCTCGTTTGGATCATGCAGAGGCTGCCGGAGATCCAGCAGCTGGTGCGGTCTCTTGCTGCAGAGAATGAGAGCCTCCGCGAGGTTATACATCTACATCGTTTCTCACCAGGTACTTTGATAGTATTCCGGTGGCGGTTCTATTGACTGTAATTTTTTTTTCCTGTTTGTCTATGCGTGCAGGAGATGCGGGATTTACAGAGAGCTTGCAAGGCGCTGTCAAAAGAAAACGACAAGCTTGAGGTAACATCCACTGTATTAATCTGTTTATCTTGTTCGTTTGTGTCCTGAATTGGCATGTGGGCCAATATGGTATCTGTTGGTGGAATGGCTTATCAAAAGGCTGTCTTGTTTTGGCTTAAAGCATAAGTTATATATTTTATATTGCTACTATAAGAGTTTTTTAAGCCGCCAAAGGTAGCGGTCCACATACTCCTGCGATGATTTTTAGGTTCTTTAGTTTGTAAGCTATCCACACGCAAGAAAGATGCTAAACTGTATACAAGGTTGTGGCTAGCATTATTTTCTCCCACCCATCTGTCACTGGCTGATGGGTAGGAACACAGGATAGATGATGGGCTATATTAAATGTGGCTTTCTTATGATTTTTGTAAAAAAAAATTAAGTAAATATTTGGATCTCATCTGAATGTGAAAGGGATTGTTTGTTACTCTGCCTGTAACTAGTTAGGAGTATTGCATGGCCTGCATCCTACTTACAAAGGCTACAAGCTTACAAACACTCGTGAGAAGTGTGCGTGCCCTGAACCTACATCTTATACCAAGAGACCAGACATGTAGAGTACTATCTAATGTTCTGTGCAAAACCACTCTTAGATATCGTTGTGTATTATGTCAATCTTGAATCATGAATATGGATTATTTTTGTTGATATAATAGTATACAAGTACACAATTCTCTTGCATGTTCGAGAAAAAAATTCATGAATATGGAATACTATCAGTGGACAGCAATAGCAGTATGCTTATCATGATTTGTGTTTTCAATTTTCTTTATGAAAATTTGCACCTTCAAAAACTGAATATATGTTTGTGGTTAGATGAATTGACAAAACTTCATTCGTTAAGTGAAGGATTAGGACCATCGCGACAAGATGTCAATTTCTTAATAACCTGTATCCCTTACATTGTGTCAATTTCTGAATAACCTGTATCCCTTACATCTCAGACCAATAATTAGGCTGATTGATATGTGGGTCTCACTCTTATCTGGAGTCAAAGTAACACGCCTGCCTTTGTGTATCCTAATTGAGGAGTGTGATTATAACTTTAGACATGGCCTGAGGTTTCCTATTTTCAATTTAACCTGGAAGCTTACCTGGAAACCATCTCCAAGTCAGCCAGAATTCTCTCAGCGTCAGCTGAACTTCATGGTTTCCTGCAATAATTGAGCCAGTTTTTGTTTGTTGCTTGAAAGTTTGAAACATTGTGCATATGCGCACAGGAAAAATACACAATTCAGTTAGCATTAAATAAATACTTGAGACAATGTTTTAAAATGGACATATTAAGCAATCCTTTTCCTAGGGTTCTGGTTTGATAGCTTCCTATATGCTTATAAGGGATTTCCGTGTTTAAGCCATGTTTTCAAAACAAACATTCCTGAGTATTATCTTCACAACACTTGATGTCAAAAATGGTAAACTTCATCTTCTTGAATGATGTCTGTAGATGCAACAATCTATCAATATGCAGTGAATGTTTTATAAACGTCTGTTACTACAGATAAAATATCCTGCTCACCTAATCCTATCTGGTTCAGTTGAAAAGTAGTTGCAACCAACTGGGCCACCTTTTCCCCCTCCATTGAGAAAGTGTTGGGTCCACCTATGATAATAACCAACATCCTGGATTTGTCTAAGGCGTGTTTCATGCCCATTAATTCCTATTCAGTATGTGTTGATTTTGGGGAGTCCATGGATAAATCTATTTTACTCAGTTCTTAGTTTTGTCTGGGGGGATCATCATCATACCCATTCTAAATACATGAGCCATTGCAGCTTCATCAGGTTTCTAATAGCCAAATAGGTTGGCCACATCTTGCTTTACATATTTCCATTTCAAAATGTACTATCTGAAGAGAAAATAGATCCAAAAAATAAATTGAAAATGCTTCTGAAAAGGTTCAATGTTTTTCATGAGTTATCAACCAAAATTCAATGTTTGGCAGTGATACCCTTGTTTTTAAATGTTTAGTTTGAATGTACATAAATCAAATTGGGAACAATAGGGACATCTAATATAATGTTGTTTTCATTGTGCAGACAAGGTTAGGACAATCGAACTCTCAGAATAAAATCACTTTAAAGGAGCAGAAAGGAAAGGAACAACTTGACCAGCAGTTGGTTACGCAGTCCGCACAAGAAAGCTTCATGCTACCAGATCTCAACCTTCCTCCACAGGACTATGCTGATGTTTCAACAGTTCATTGATCACTCTAGCTTGCTGCAACTTTGTTAACCGAATAACAAATGTACATAGAGGAAAAACAGGGTAGCAGTCTAGGTGGTGGTCCCACCACGTCATCCTTTTGAGAATGACACCCATTGTATTTGATAAGTTGTTACTAGATCATAGAGTTTTACTACCACTATAGTCGTTAAGTGATAAGCCACATCTGTAGCTAAAGAGAGTCTAATTTTAACTCACCGGACATTTTTTTGCCTAGTGTGTTTGCATATGGTAGAGCTGAATAGGATTTCAGCTCAAACTGATCTCCACACTGTAGTGGATTTAGATGAATTTATTCATGTTATTTCGTTCAATTAGGTGAAATGTTACTTGTAAAGATCTGGCATTTATGAGAAAAATGTTACTTATTTCCTGCTTAATTCCATGGCGGCAACAGCTGCCGCCTGTGGTGGTCATGGTATGTCGGACTGTTCAAATATTACCCGGTCCAACTTGAGCAATATTCTCCTAGACTCGATAGCTTATTAACACCAACGATGTCACATTTCCTGCAAGAAAACATTGACACGATGTTTCCTTCGCTCATATGTAGATCATCTGGGCCCACGTCTCCGCCTCAGTAATGGCTTGTCAGTAGAGGAACACGGTGAACTGGTGAATTCAGTAGAACCGCTTTGTGGAAGTGTGTTGAGGATCATTTTAGCGAATAAGAAGGTAGTTAGTTAAATCGGCACTGCTTCTCTTGTGTACCGACATGAGGGTGATAAACGGAGTTTGTTTCCCACGTGTGGTCACAATTTTGGAGAAAATATGTGATTAGGCTATCTACTAGAGGTACAATTTTTTTTTGATAAACATTAAAGCTTTATTCATTTAGTAAAACAGTAACATCGTTTATAAGCTCTTGGAAGATAAAAGGAGAGGGTCATCTACCCATACACCCAAATTCTTTTCTAACAAAGCTTGCCTACCTAATTTATAAGCAACTGCATTACACAATCTATTACAATGACTAATGGATATAGTAGCAAAATCCACCCAATATTGACAGCACTCATCAGTTTGTATTTGCACTCGGTTGCATCCAATTTGTTGGGCCAACGGTAGACCGTGCGTAAGCTTCAGTCATAGCCGCGGTACAGTTGATTACCTAATTGAGCACTTCGTTTACTGACATTAGGGTCGTGATCTTTTACTGTTTTCGGTTAAAGGCATGCCTCAACGCTAATGTTTGGAGTTCTCTACTGATGAAGGAAAAGAACAAGGTTGTACTACTTGTTTTTCTGGTGCACCTCTAGTGATCAAGAATAAAGAGCTTGTGCCAGCATCGGTCGTGGTGATTAAGAATAAAGAGCTTGTGCCAGCATCGGTCGTGGCACATTCAATCCTTACTGATGTAGTTTGGTGAGTATACATACATATCAGAAGATCACTGTTTAGGTGTCTTTTTTTACTAGTTTTGTTACATGCATGTGTGTGTTTTTTAATGAAAATCACCATTGTTTCTTTCTCATATATACATAGTACTGATCGATGTAAAACTGAAGGCGGCGATCAGCACCGTGAGAAGATCTTCTATAGTTATGAGGCAATACAAGGTCATTCAGAATCTCCTATTTTTAAAAATGGTAAACTTATTGCAGTTCATATAGCCGCTAGTAAAAATTGGAGAGACTACGTATTAACCCAGTCCTGCATTCCCTAATAGAACACCTTGGACTGGGAGCTATAAGTTAAAATTTCAACTTTCGTGATTGTGAATGTGAATCTGCTTATGCAACTAATTTCTATGTTCCAAATTTTTGGCATTATATAATAAGTATGTGTGTGATGATACCCTTGTGAGTTATAGGCAAATACAATATGTGTCAGCATCATGAGATCGACTAATAGCGTCGTTTGTTAGTATATTCTATCTTGATTGAAAATAGTTATATTCTATCTGTCTTCTGTGTTATTACCGTTGTTTCTTAGTATATATATAAGATGTTTATTTATAGGTTTACAGTTTTATTTTTCAAATATATCGTATGCAAGGTTAATCTTTCTATGTTCAACTATACTATTTAAGACAACAAGGATATAATTGATAGGTTGCTTGAAAGGCTCTACAACAAAAGTGTTTGTTGGAAAAACTTGATTCTCTCGACAACGAGCACGACAGCCTTAGGCGAAGGCTATATTTTCTCTCCTTTTACACAGAGCCATTGCCCTCCTTTTATAGTGCACTATACATTGGCTTTTAGAGTTTCCTTCCCCTTATTACATTTCTACCTATACAGAGCCTAGGGATATTCCTAGAATATTCTCCTAAATCGAAGACACCTCTAAGGGCATTTTGGGTTCGTCACCACACTTCTCAACCACTCTGCTAGCTGGGCCATCGGTCCATCCCACGTATGGCCGAACTGACGCAGCTTGGCGGGCTTTGGCCTTCGTCGGGTTGTCGCCTCCGGCCGCCACCTTCGCCCGCGCCGTGATGCTGTCCTTCGGTCACCACCTCCGCCTTGGCTTCCACTCGCGGCCTCCGCCCTTGCTTCTCTTCACGGTCTTCGCCCTTGACCGGAGGCGAAGTCTTCGCTTCGGCGAGCGTCGGGCGGAGGTCCTCTGGAAACTTAGCCGGAGGCGAAGTTTTTACTTCGGCGGACGTCAGGCAAAGTCCCTCAAGAAACCTGCAAACCACCATCTTAGCAAAACATACCATTTGAATTGGTCGAAGTCTTCGCTAACCCTCGTGTCACTTTCTACAACAGTTCCCCCCTTGGGTGATGTGGTCCAAGCGGGAGCGGTCCACTTCCCCCAAAGTTGGAAGAAAACCTTGGTTAGCGAAGGCTTCACTCTTAGCTCCCCCCTGGGCCGCGACGCTTTTGACAGTTTCTATTTTCGCGATGTGTCGCATCATGAATGGTTGTACTAACTGTCGACGTGAGGCTTCGCTTCAAAGGTCGCGACTGTTGTCGTGGAAGTCGAAGTATCGCGTCGGCTGCCTCTATGGGGGGCAGGGGGAGAAGGCTTCCCCTATCCTCTTTGCGCTCTTTGCTTCCACCTCTACACTTCGTATTTTCTTGCCGCCTTTTTTCTCTCGCGCTCGCTTCTGCGCTCCGCATTAGGCTCGCCGAGGTGGCTCCACCCGCTGGTTCTCAATCTCGCTGGCCCGCTTTTAGCGGTCCGTACTCCCAACTTTTGGGTGTTCACGCTTCCTCTTAGGACATGTACTTTGAGGATTGCATGATAGCTAGCACGGAGGCTCAAGAATTGCTCGATACGCTCAGTGACGTGGAAGTGTCTGTCGGTGATCTTGTTGGTCCAGAGGAGAGCTCGGAGATGGCCGGAAAGACATGGGACTTCGGGCCTTTGCTCATGACCCAGGCGATGATCGATGTGCTGGAAAAGGAAGGGTATGTCCAACCCGGAAAAGCCTAACTTCCGAAGGACGAGACCATGCCGAAGCCGGGTACCGCAGATGCGGTAATATTCAAGGATTTCTTTGTTGCGGGCCTTCGCTCCCCCCCTATTAAGTTTGTTTCGTGAAGTACTCAAGACCTTTCAAGTTCAACTTCATCACTTCACTCCTAATGGTGTTCTTGCTTTGAGCAAGTTTGTTTGGGCTTGCAAGTCTTACGAGGCTGAGCTGGACACTGATGTTTTCTGTGAGCATTATGAACTTCAACGCTAGCCTAAGAAGGTCGGTGACGGAGGACTCGAAGCTCAATTTCGGAGCTGCTCTTTTATTCCGCGAAGGTTGCAGAAGGGATCTAAGTTGGAGATTTCCTTCTGCCAGAAGAACAAATGGGAAAGGGATTGGACACGTTATTAGTTCTATATCTGGACTCCAGGCTGCTCTTATACTACCGAAGACAACCGCAAGGTCATCAGCCACAAGGTCAAAATTAAAGTGTCATATTTAAAATGTTTATTTATAGGTTTACAGTTTTATTTTTCAAATATATCATATGCAAGGTTAAGCTTTCTATGTTCAACTATTTAGGACAACAAGGATACAATTGATAGGTTGGTTGAAAGGCTCTACAACAAAAGTGTCCAATGTTTTTCATGAGTTATCAACCAAAATTTAATGTTTGGCAGTGATACCCTTGCTTTTAAATGTTTAGTTTGAATGTACATAAATCAAATTAGGAACAATAGAGACATCTAATATAATGTTGTTTGCATTGTGCAGACAAGGTTAGAACAATCGAACTCTCAGAATGAAATCACTTTAAGGGAGCAAAAAGGAAAGGAACAACTTGATCAGTAGTTGGTTACGCAGTCTGCACAAAAAAGCATCGTGCTACCAGATCTCAACCTTCCCCCACAGGACTGTGTTGATGTTTCAACAGTTCATTGATTACTCCAGACTGCTGCAACATTGTTAACCGAATAACAAGTGTACATAGAGGAAAAGCAGGGTAGCAGTCTAGGTGGCGGTCCCACCACGTCATCCTTTTGAGAATGACACCCATCGTATTTGATAAGTTGTTACTAGATCACAGAGTTTTACTACCACTATAGTCGTTAAGTGATAACCCACTGAAAGGTCCTTGTTTGGTTTTGGTAATTGAGTGACAACCTAGGTGAACTAATATGTGCTTATGTGAGATACACAGGAAATTAGTTCACATGTGAATGAGCAATAAAGGAGCTTATTGCATATGAGACATGACATGGAGTCATGTGGCTAAGATGGTGAAGATCAAGGCAAAACTTGGCTTGATGGACCGGTTGTGAAGGTGAAGGGCAAGTTGGAGGCTTTGAAGCCGTTGGTACCGAGTGTCGGGAGGCTTAAGCAAGACTTGGCGCCGAAGGACCGAAGCGATGGTGAAGAGCAAGTGATGTCAAGATCGATGGACCATGGAGGCCATGTGATGATATGAAGTGGATCATATCATTTGATCGAGGTTGGTGCATGTGTTGCATCAACAACAAATGGAGGAGATGGAATGGAATGCGCAAGGCAAAGGTATACTTGTAGGGCATTTCATTTCACCGGTCATAGGTGTGTAGAGAAGTTTATGACCGGGTTTAGGATAGATGGTCGTACTATTAAGAGGAGCAAACTTGTTTGCATATCGGTCATCTAGTGCCACTTGAGCGATCTAACATTGCGATGTTGCTAGGATCGAGTGGCGTGGTGAGAGCAAATGAAAATCCTTTGAAAAATGATTGTGAAAATGCTAACACACATGCACATGATGGTGTACACTTGGTGGTGTTGGCATATTTGCAAAGGAGAAGGTGTTGGAGTTGATTTGGATCAACTCGGAGAAGTTTCGGAGAAAGCTTTGGTTGGAAAAAAAGGAGCGATGGATCTTGGATTGGAAAACTGTACTAATCCTTTGTGCTTTGGATCTTGTATTCATGTGGTTGTGTAGCCCTCTGAATAAGCTTTCCAAAATGTCCAAGATCATCGAAATCGGAGTTCGGAGCTAAGAGTTATGGTCGTTTTAGCGCGGAGAAGTTTTGGCCTAGAGGTAGTACCGCCATAAGGCCGGTACTACCGACCCCTCCGCGAACAGATCGCATGTTCTCTGTGTTGGGGCCATTTTTGGCCTAGAGGTAGTACCGCCATAAGGCCGGTACTACCGATCCCTCCGCGAACAGATTGCATGCTCTCTGTGTTGGGCCATTTTTGGCCTAGAGGTAGTACCGGCACCCTCGGTAGTACCGACCCCTAGTCGGTAGTACCGGCGATCGAAGTCGTTTTGAAGGTTCTCTGTGTAGATCTAGATCTGGCCTAAAGGTAGTACCGCCATAGGGCCAGTACTACCGACCCCGGTAGTACCGACCCCCGGTCGGTAGTACCGACGCTTGGAGGAAGTTTGGGGGCGTTCTGTGTAGATCTAGATCTGGCCTACCGGTAGTACCGCTATAGGGGCCGGTAGTGCCGACCCTACTACCGCCCGTGTTAGAAAGGCGATTCTAACGGTCATTTTGACCGCCGGTAGTACCGACCCTTTGGTCGGTAGTACCGACCGTGGCCGTGGGAGTTCGGGAAAAGGGGAAAACGGCTAGTTTGTGGCTCCCCTCTATAAATAGAGGTGTGGCCGGCCCTTGGATGAGGTTGAGCACCCTTGGGACTTGGTGTCCATGCTTGGGGAGTGCTTAGGAGCCCTCTAACTCGCTTGTGCTTGCTAGTGTGCGAATCTATTGCGAGTGAGCGATTCTAGTGCGTTGCTTTGAGAGATTGCATCGAGTGGCACTAGGTGTTCGTGTTGCAAGCCGGTGGTGCTTGTTACTCTTGGAGGTTGCCACCTCCTAGACGGCTTGGTGATCGAGTCTCCGTCATGAAGCCCGCGTGAAGATTGTGCGTGGCTCCGGAGAAGGATTGTGAGGGGCATTGTGCTCGCCCCGCGGGGATCGCGAAGAGCAACTCTAGTAGAGCGTGTCATTGAGTTACCCTCACTTATGGGTGAGTTCTTGCGGCGCTTGAGTGTTGAGCTAGGTGTGGTGTCTATTAGCTGCCGAACTACCAAAGTGTGTGGTCGACACAACGGGGACTAGCTTGGTGGCAACCAAGTGAACCTCGGGAGAAAAATCACCGTGTCAACTTCGTGTTCATCTTCTCGGTGGTTTGCAAACTCCATTCACTAGCTTGTATTTACTTGTTCATGTACTTGTGCTAGTGTAGTTGCTCTTGTAATTAGTTAGCTTGTGTAGCATAGAAGTTAATCCCGTGAGTGACTAGTTGACTTGTAGTCTTGCTAGTCACATTGCTTAGTTTGTGTAGCTAAGTTGAGCTCTCTAATTTGGCTTGTGTAGCCTTGTTATTGAGCATTGCTAGTGAGCTTAGGCTTTGTGCTTTTGCTTAGTGGAATGTGTAGGAGCTCCCCGATTGATTGAGTACTAGTTGCTTAGGTTTGTGTAACCTTGCAAGCTAGAATTGTTTAGGTGAGCTCTAGCTAGCCCGGCACCTTAATTGCTTTGTTTAGGATCTTTTATAAGGTGCTTGAGAGTATAGATAGAGGGGTGTAGTATTGGCTAGACCGATAGTTGTTAATTCCGCATTTGTTTCGGTTAGCCGGTACGTTAAATTTTAGAAAGGACTATTCACCCTCCCTCTAGTCCGCCATCTCGACCCTTCAGCCACGTCTACAGCTAAAGAGAAGTCTAATTTTAACTCACCTGACATTTTTTTGCCTAGTGCGTTTGCATATGGTAGAGCTGAAGAGGATTTCAGCTCAAACTGATCTCCACACTGATGTGGATTTAGATAAATTTATTCATGTTATTTCGTTCAATTAGGTGAAATGTTACTTGTGAAGATCTGACATTTATGAGAAAACTGTTACTTATTTCTGTATGTTTTATTTATGGATCTTTTATTACTTTAGTTGCAACTCTATCGAGCCTTTCTTTGATTGGTCTACCAAGTTCTGTAGGACTAGCATGGCTACTGCCTGTGGGCTTAATCTGGTCATTAAAGCAAAATTGGAAAAACATTGACGCGCACAGTTTTTCTGAGGGGTAGACTGAACTGTAGGCCAAATGTGGATTCGAACGTCAAAGCTGGGTTTATACAGTTCTCACGTTGTACAGCGACAAATAATGAAAATGATAATTTTCATTAACTCCAACATAGGAGTAACATTTTAATTTTAGAAGGAACTACAAATATTTATGACATTAAATAGATATACTATAAAAATATAATTAATAAAGAATCTAATAATACTTACTTGGTATCATAAATGTTCTTATTTTGTTAAAAAAATGATTAAACTTGAGATGTTTTGATTCTCTGAAAAAATAAATGACTTATAATATAGAATGTAGCAGTAAACTTATCAGTGGGCTCTTCCTTGTAAGTAGAACATAGATGGTTGGAATGGGTGCTCTCCAGGCCGCGGGCCCTTTGTACAACTTCAGCTACAAATACAGGCTTTGGTCGCTGTCATGCTGGTTTCTTTCGTTTTCCAACTTTGTAAACGTTTAGCCTTTTGAGCGTTGATAGCAATTTGCCCTAGTTAGTGCCATTTTCTCCGGCACTCACCTGAATTGGAAACGTGCACAAGTGATAATATTAATTACTTATAGCAATATCAATGTGACATAAAGTTTGGTTTGTCCTCACCCAAATGGTGATGGTAGCGTACTGGCGTTGGTCTTTTCCCAACTAAGGAGATGTTTGGATCTTAGAGCTAATAATTAGCTTGTGTTTTCTAATATCAATTAGAACGTCTAAATATAAATTAATTTTAGATTAATAAGAGCTAATTTGTGGTTAGAGTCTATTAGCCTAATTAGTCTATAATTAGCTCATGTATAAACTATTTTTATAAGATGGGCAATTTTTAGCCTTGATCAAACAGACCTTAATTTTGTGTGAATTAGGCTGGTGGTGATCATTTGTCAGGTATGCCTTTTTGTTTTCCCCCGGTAAGGAGTGTAAGATTTCCATTTTCTTTGGAATTTGAAAATATGACGATTAGAATCAGATTTGATGGCACTATGTTAGCTACCACGTGCTTTTTAGTTCTCTACCTCCATTCTAAATTACGGTCCCAAAGCACTTTTTAGAAGTTGAACCAAACACATGTTTTATGAGGCTTGTTTTGGTGGTTATAATTCGTAAAGTAGTGCCGGTAATTTTGAGTACTTTGTATTTTTATTTTGACGAGCAATTAATTTACAAAAAATAGAAAAAAATAAAAGAAAGAAGGATAGATTAGTAATTGGTGGAGAAGAATACTATGACCTGTGTATGTACGTTACCTTTTACAGAGAAACCACAACCACATGTCGCAGAACCGCGAAAAGAATTATATTATACACATAATAAGGAGATGAATGTACTGTAGCTTTTACAGAGAAACCACAACCACATGTCGCAGAACCGCGAAAAGAATTATATTATACACATAATAAGGAGATGAATGTACTGTAGCTTTTACAGAGAAACCACAACCACATGTCGCAGAACCGTGAAAAGAATTATATTATACACATAATAAGGAGATAAAATTACTAGAGTACCCTTTATGTTTTTAGAAAAAACTAAATATTATATGAGAATTTATAGAACCGGTCCCACATATTTTGGTACTGATACCGCGTGTTTTGGTGTTTCTTGGTACTTTGTGGTACTTTTTCTCTAGTACTTTATTTTTTCCACCATCCAATCTGAAGCAATGTACGGTCTATTTTTTTTCCAGCCACCATAAAACTTGTACATGTTTTATTACTCCATCCATTCCAAAGTATGATCCCCTATGGAGTTTCAACTGATTCATCCTTTTTCATATACTGTACCGTTAAAACGTTATAATGTATTATGGCTTTGAATACGAGAAGCAACTAAATTTTAGAGGATCTTGATTGCTAAGTAAATCAACTATATAAAACGGTGATCATACATGAAGCAATTCTCGTACTGCCCATCATGTTATCGGTTGAGTCTTCTCTATAGTCGAAGTCACGATAACTTCACCACTAGCACATTGACCTAGTGAGTATCATACCGACAAAGTCACCCCAATTTCGATTGTAGACGAATCGATCCACATGTTGTCATGGATATGGTCTCTAGGATTGAAGAATGGGTCACCCCAATTTTGACTGTAGATGAATTGATCCACATGTTGTCATGGATATGATCTCTAGGATTGAAGAACGCATCTGGAGCCATAAAAAAATGCCACATAATTGCAGATATAAAGTTCGCTACCATGTTTTGAAAGGAGCTTAAATTTTAGAATTCGTTTGAGAGGATTGTTTTTTCAAAAGATGGCTCTTGTTTAGATATTGTATGTATATTGAAGTTGTTTGTCTCCCTCCCTCAAGTATTGTAGCAAGGAGAAAGAGGAAATAATTCCTTAGCGAATCAAAGTGTTAGAAACCTCGGCTAAGATTACATCATCACTTTATTGAATTAGTAAACAACCTTTAGTGATTCAAAGTGTTAGAAATCTAGTTCAAATAGGCTGAAATTACATTACTCTGTCAAATTACTCCTCATGGTTAGAAAAATCATGTCGTTTAGAACTAAATTTGGTCAAGCCTTAACAATTAGCAGCATCGCATGACTTCTCAATTATTTGGTTTGGAAACAGTCGTCCGGTTCGTTTGTTCGTTTGTCTTATCCGTTATAATACTTATTTTTCTCTCACGTAACATTATTGAAATAACAAAAAATAACCATAAAAATGATCAGCCGAACAGTACCAATTATAGTGCCCATTGTAAATTTGTATTGAAAAAATATGTGCATATTTTCTTAAAATTTATTAAAGGTTTCAAAATAATTTTTGAATGGAGGGGATTACCGGCTAATCAAAGTCAAACGTACCTAACTCAAATTAATTATGGCATCTCTTTTTTGAGACGGGAAGTGCAGCAATTAGCACACCCACTTTGACAAGTGTCGGTCCCCACGCAGCGGATATGGTCACACTCACACACAGCTGCCCTGCACAGCTGAGCTGATGCGCCTGAGCCTGGGCCCACCCGAGCGCTGCGCGGCGACGAAAGAGAAAACCAACCCCAATCCGTGGAGCCAGCCTTCCAACCAAAACCAACCCACGCCATCATCATCATCCATCCGCTTGTCCCTCCCACCTCCACCAACCAAAACCCCCAACCGCCGAGGTCGCCGGCGACTCGGTCCGCTCCGCCCCGCCCCGCGGGGATGTCGTTCCACTACCCCGACCACGGGCTGTCCATGGACGCCGCGGCAGCGGCTGCGGCTGCGGCCGCCGCCGCGTCGTCGCCGAACCCTAGCGGCTTCTCCCCCGGCGTCGGCGGGGAGAGGGAGAAGGCGGCCATCGCGGCGCACCCGCTGTACGAGCGCCTCCTGGAGGCGCACGTCGCCTGCCTCCGCGTCGCCACCCCCGTCGACCAGCTGCCCCGCATCGACGCGCAGATCGCTGCGCGCCCCCCGCCGCTCGCCGCTGCTGCTGGGGCCGCGGCAGCGGGAGGGCCGTCCGGCGGCGAGGAGCTCGACCTCTTCATGGTACGGCTCGAACCCCTCCTACGTTGCTCCTTCCTCCCTCTCCCGCCTGCTTTGCAGTTTGCGCTGTAGTTGAACTGCTACAGGCTTGCGGATTTACGGTGGGGGGAATTTGGAATTTGGGATTGAAGGAAGGATTGGTTGACTGGGTGACCTGTATCTGGAACCTCTCATGTTACGGCTCCACCTTGGCTATAAGTTTCCTGGTTTCCCCAAATTTTTTTCTACATGGATTTGGAGAATTGAGAGAATGAATCCCTAGCTAATTCTCAAGCTGTGATAGTACTTGTGAAGTAGGATGTAGATAAATAAGGTCATGGCCTCATGGGTGGAGCATTTTTGTGGTTATTATGCTTACTAACTGCATAATTGACTGACTTGGATTATGGTAGTTGCCCTCATGGGCCATGGCTCAGTCAGTTTTGAAAAACTATTGCATCAGATCATCGTAACCCTTCCTTCTATTTGTTTCAAGTAATAGAGGGAAATTGCCCTTTTTCACATGGCTGCTTGAAATTGCCCTTTTCACCTTTTGTGTCAAGGATGTGGATGGGCTATTATGTGATGGCAGGTCATATGCTGCAACGGGTATTTCCTATTGTATGATTTGTGCTGATTTAATTTCGTCTAATTTGAGTTTTGCTCTATTGTCATGCCATCTACTGGATTAATATAGCCTATGCACAGATGCTTCTACCTCACTATGGCTGTATAACAATGACTGTATTGCTTCACTAGAAGTACAGCTTGTCTTTGTCCAGGGTTCAGTACATAGTTAACATCTTGCATCATCTGTTTTCACTGGGCACTCCTGTTCTCAGATACTAATATGTTTCATTTTTTTTTTTGTTACAGACACACTATGTACTGCTCCTTTGCTCATTCAAGGAACAACTCCAGCAGCATGTACGTGTTCATGCAATGGAAGCAGTGATGGGTTGCTGGGAGCTTGAACAATCTTTACAAAGCCTAACAGGTGGATTGTTTTTCTATTTTTAATCCTGCGTTAATTTAGAAACGTGCTGAAGCTTTCAGATATACACCACTTGCTTTTATCATTTCAATAATTGCAGCCATGCTGTCAGATGTAAAGATGACAAAGTGCTTTCAGTATTTATTGCAATTATGTCATAATTGAATGAACGGAAACATCAGCATTAGCTAAAAAGGAAACAGTGAAAAGAAAACAATATTTTGCAAAAGTATTAATGTGACAACTCTTTAATTTCATGCCTTACAATAAAAAAAATTGTATGCCTTTTCAACCATTTCTTAGCGAACACTCAAGAATATCTGTTTATGCACAGTACCTTATAGAGGCTACACTCAGAATATAAAGGCCAACATACAAGCTGCCATAAATTATTGACTATCATATATAGCATTTGGTATTGTTCATTTTATTCGGTTTGGGACTCTCACAGATGGTTGCCCATGATAAGCATTCATAGAAATGAGGATTGCAGTGTCGTCCCATGATAATATGATATGAACAGGAGAGGCGTTGCACAATAAAACTAATTTTCTATCCTACATTCCTACTATGAGTTTTATACTGGGATTGATAAATCTTGACCTCGTGTTTGATTGGATTTAGATGTGCAACTCAGAGGGGTTTTATTATGCAATGTCAACTAAGATGGTTGCACCTTTCTATTCTTGCACCATGTACACCTGAACTGAATTTGTGAGAGAAGCTAATAGAGCAGTACTGTGGAAATCGTCATTGTCAGGCAAAACTGACTAATGCAGGATTGGTTCTGCAGGGGCATCTCCTGGTGAAGGCACTGGAGCGACCATGTCCGATGATGAAGATAACCAGGTTGATAGTGAGGCCAACATGTTTGATGGAAATGATGGGTCAGATGGTATGGGCTTCGGCCCCCTAATACTGACAGAGGGTGAACGATCCTTGGTTGAGCGTGTACGGCAGGAGCTGAAGAATGAGCTTAAGCAGGTTATTTTCTTTGAAATGCTTCATTCGTCATCGTTTATGGTGCATTGTTGACTAACAAAATATTTCCTACCTCTAGGGTTACAAAGAAAAGCTTGTTGATATCAGGGAAGAGATTATGCGCAAGCGCAGAGCCGGGAAACTTCCTGGAGATACCGCATCTGTACTGAAAGCTTGGTGGCAAGCTCATTCCAAGTGGCCATACCCAACTGTATGTGACACCATGTCAATATGCCATTCCCTCGTTAACTTTTGCTACCAGCTTCTGTTCATTGACGAGCAACTCTCTGCTTACTTATCCAGGAGGACGACAAGGCCCGACTGGTGCAGGAAACGGGATTGCAGCTAAAGCAGATCAACAACTGGTTCATTAACCAACGCAAACGGAACTGGCACAGCAACCCGACATCCTCTGGTGAAAAAACTAAGAAGAAAAGGTATCACAAGGAAAACTGCTTTGCTGTTTCCTAAACCTTGGCAGGAAGACTTGCCAATTGCCGCAATTTTTTTGGGTACTTGCACTGTTTCCAACATGCAATATTGGAAACTTTCGCAGGTGATGATGGCCCAGAGCAATCTTGACGAAGCTAGATGCCCACTATACTTTATGGCGAAGTACATTCTCCCTCACCGTAGGCAAGAGGGAAGATATGCATCTTGGGTGGCCTAGTGGTCACCTAATGCCCAAGTTTGACCACGTGGTGGGACTGGAGTTGGTAGTGACCTCTCTGCAGTATAGCATTTGCTAATGTGATGTGGGAATCGTGTGTTGTATAACCGACGAACGGGAGGGAGTAATTTATGTTGTATTGTAATGTAATTGTGTATTTTTTTTACCATGTTATGATATTTTAGGGAGAATCCCAAGATTCAGATTGGCCGTTCACTGTATTGCCGGTGGTAAAAGTGGTGGGCAATCATCGTGTTGAGATGAAGGGTATGTAATGGCTCGTATGTTGGATGTCATGCATGTTTTAGCTGATTGTCGTTCGTGTTACTTCCGCCTGCTGAGTTAAATAATTCTTACGGAGATTACTGTCTCTGTGCTACCACATGTTGTATGGTAGGAGTACACACTACACAGGTTGAAGTCGTCAGAACAGTAGTGAGTGGGGCTCGTGAGCGCAAGGAAAACAGCGGAAGCCCGAAGGCGACAAGCGAAGCAGCTTATTACAGGGACTGAGGGACCAGGTCAAGCGGCGACCGAGCAGGTGGAGTCCAAACCACGAGCGGCCTCTGACTGGGACTGGGATGAAAGAAAGATCACCAAGCAAAGCCAAACCATGGTTCGTAGCAGTGCGTACGATCCTATCCTTTCCGCGCTCGTCGTTTTCGCTGAAAAAACGCGGACGAAGCGCAGAATTCTTGTTCCCTTTCCCCGCCGTCTCCGTCCCGTGATCCCGTCGATAGCAAAGCCACCGACCCCAATCAAGTCCAAAGCTGAAAATCAATTACTCGCCGAAATTGTACGTTCCGTGGGACCAGCGGATCAACCTAGCACGCATGCTTCTCATGACAAGAAAAATCACAGCCTAAGCCAAATTTCTCTAGGACAGCCGCAATGACTAAATCATAAATTAGCTCTAAGATTTTTTTTATTATATTGTAATAGAAAAGAGAAGAGCTAACTCTTGATTAAGAGCCTAGACTCATACACATAATCCAAGATCACGTGAAATGTCTCATACACGTAATCCAAGATCACGTGAGAGTGTAATTAATGTGAGTCTAATCATACGATAAGCTATTATTAAAACTAGTACTATTGGAAGATGTTAGTTTAGAGCTAATAGCTGACTTATACCATTGCGGATGCCCTTGTTAATTAATACAATTTATGTATTTATAGAAAAAATACACCATCAAATTACTCCATTCATTTGAGTCAATTCCCCTGCTCCGTGATGAGTTCGGTACGTAGACAGTTCAATTTTGTTCTGTGCGCAGATTCTTTGGGCATTTTTTGGTGAAACTTTTTGCAGCGCGCAGTAGTAATACCGGATTGTATAACAACAATCAATAACCAAGCACGTATGCTAAAGTTTTTTTTTACATGGATCATCTCATCACTAACACAACGATTGCTTCATTGATCCGATCTACACACACATATGCTACCAGTCTGAATTCTGCAAGACATGTACAACCAAAACCGGTCGACGAACGCAAAGCATCCGCAGCGCAGTGTGCACGCAACAAACTAATCGCAGCAAACAAACACACGTATCCATCCATGTCCATGACCTCCTCGGCTCCTCATCGGACCTTCCGTTCCAGCTACGCTCGCTGGATCCCGGGGCCGGCCCGGCGGCGGCGGGGTCGGGCGGTACACGGCTACGCGACCTCGACGACGACCGCGGGCGGCGTGGACAGCCGCGACGAGAAGCTGTGGTAGAGCAGGCCGTCGCCGCGGCGGGCGTGGACTCCCTGTTCCCCCTCCTCCTCCTCCTCCTCCTGGGCGTCGAGGTCGCCCTCGTCGAAGTTGAGAGCATAGCTGAGCGGGTCGTACCGGAACTCCCCGACGCCGGCGCGGCGGCGCCACCGCATCCGCTCGCCCAGGCCGGCGCCAGCGCCCTGGCCGAAGCAGCAGCACACGGTGGCCCTCAGCCTGTGCCGCAGCGCGCTCAGCGACGACGGCGCCTCCATCTTCCTTCTCTGCTGCAGTGCTGCGGGCTCGCGAGCTGGAGCAGAGCAACACAGCCAACACCAATAGGGTGGAGTCGGGTCGGGTACTCACTACCACGTTACTGCGCTCGGCAGGTCAGTCAGGCTAGCGAACGTGATGATTAGTAGCCTTGCCTTTTTAAAATTCGCCGACCTGCGTTTGGTTAAGGTGGGCGCGACGCAGGCCGGGGGAGCTCCCGCGAGACATCGCGCACCCCGACGGTGTGGCGACGCGAGCGCACCCAAGCACGACGGTGCACCCAAGTTTTACTTTTAGCTATATCTTCATCATTATTAAAGACCTTTAAACTTTAATGGTCTCTAAATTTTAGTGGGGTGTTTAATATTTTAGGGACTAATTTTAGTGAGTTAACTTTAGAGGGGTTAACAAAATAGAACTTTGGAGGGGTTAACCAAATAGGGCCTTAATCCTGTATGAAACTCCGGCATGATATGAATGAAGGCAAATTTATAATCAAAAAAAAAAATCACAGCTGTAATTGATTGCATGGTACTGTTTTGAACAAGTGAGAAGAGACACTCGGTGCTGTAAACCAAGCTTGATCTGAAGCTTGTATGAGCTGGTATCCCAGCAAGGCCAAATTTTGGTATACGTAATAAAAAAAGTATGAGCTGGTATCCCAGCAAGGCTAAATTTTTGTATATACGTAATGAAAAAAAAGTAGAAGTATTGCACATAAATAATCATAAAACTAAACTGGCCATGATTACTCTTTGGCTCAACTGAATTAACATGGAGACAAGTTAGGGCCAACCTGTTAGCAGCCTTTTTTTTTAGACGAAAGAAAAATTATATTAATTATAATTGGGTACATTATCACGTTACTCTGAAAAAAATATATATCTAGAAACTGATTTTTCAACTATATTGTACCCGTCCTGTGAATGACTCAAATTCAAATCTGTTTAATGTTTTGTATGGATGACTGCAAGGACAAATAATCGGCAACAACTTTTTTAGGCCTGAATTAAGATGCGGACAAAGTTAGAGAACCACCTGTTAGCAGCCTCTTGCTAGCTAATTCGCCTGCCGTCACTCGCAATGACTCCGCCTCAGCTACCGCTCTCCCTCACCACCTCCGTCTAAGCGCTCCAAGAACCGTGAAGGAGGCAGGGAGAAGGTGGTTCCGGCCGCAGTTGCGCGGATTGGCGATTCCCATCCTATCAGACGACCAAACCCTCTCATCTGAAGTAACGGCAAGCACCCCGCGAGCTTGACTCTTGAGCGCCAGACTGAAGCCCCTCCTCCGGCCGCGCAGTATCCAATTCGATCGACGGGTGCCCAGGCAGGTGAGTATATATTTTTTTTTCTTCCTCTGAACTTGTGGCAGCAAGATCTAGGGTTTGAGAATGTAGACCGACTGAAATTTGTGCAAAATAGGTTATTTTTTATAGAACCCTGGTTGATTGATGTGCTTCTTTTTTTCTTTTGTAACTGAGAACACGAATCCTACCAGCGCTTAGCTTATTTCTAATTCTAATGCTTATAATTCTCGAATAGATAACGTGTGTTCAGCACAAGTTATGGTCAAAACTATTAAATAGACAAGCCAGCTACATACATATTTGCAAATGATATTTTTGATATTTAAACTTAAAACTTTAGTGGTGTTGGCAATGCTGTGAATTTGGGAGAGTGGATACGGGATAGTCTGTGTTTGGCTTAGGATATATCAACATCATTAGAAGGGGTATTTTTAGAATATAATGTTGATACTGGACAGTGCAAGATTTTCTCTGAAATGCTAGGTATTCTTCTCATATTTGTACACTCGTGTCAAAATTTAGTGACGATATTTTTCTACTGTAACATTTAGTGACCGATAATGTGATACACCATCTGAAAAATATATACTCTGTTAGGATCAATCACAAACAGTGTTCTTAAGGGCAATGTCACGAAGAGTTCTAGCAATCTCGTTGTAGAAAAGTCATCATATAGTCAGTTTGTATTTTTTTTGTAACTTTTTACATGATGAGGCACTGCTTCAACTGCCCAGTGACTGTTCAACTTCTGACCGTAAATAACAGCTTGCAGTGGTGGCCTGGTGGGTTTTACAGCAGACAAGCATTTTGATTGGTTTGGTCAGCAGCTGAAGCGAAAGTGGGAGTTGGGTAATGGATTTTAATGGGTTGAACCCACAGGTTCAGTGCTTGGTTTGGTTTGGTATGGGGTGAACGGAAGTCATGGTTCGAGTTGGTTTGGTTTCTGTGATTGAATGAATGGTTAGGGGTGGGTTAATTAAACAGTGCATGCATGTCCTGAATCGGTCCGGATCCAAGCCCACTAGTAGGGCCAGGCCATCAATCAATGTTAAGTTGTAAATGTAGATATTTGAATTAGGTAGATTATAGATATTTATATATGGCCAAGCATATTACTTATTACCTGTGCTCACTATTTACAGCAAAACTAGGGACTGAGGCTTCGGGTCGGAACTTCCTGATCCCATCTCATGAGCGATCTTGGTGGCTGCACCTTGCCACGGCCGCCGACGGCAGCGGAGGTGGTGGGGCGGCTCAAGGATGATGGCGACTTCGATGCTCTCCGCCGCGCCATCGTTCGGAAGGTCAAGGACAACGTAAGACGTCAATCCCCCAAATCCTTTCCAAGGTTTTGCGATTTTGTCGCTCTTGGTCCCTAATCCTGTGCACATGCCACTCCTTTTCACCGAATTTTCCGGTGGATCGCTCATTGCCATTACTTGATTTGATATCGTGTTTGATTGTTTGTACTATGAGATTGCAATAGGTGACCGAGAGTGTAGTGTTTCTCCGGAATTTTGTCTGTTTCGTCTGCTATAGGACTTAAGATTCCGATGTTGTATGGGGAGCACTTTAGATCAAACCCTGGTTGAGACGTGAATTGAGCCTTTCCTTGGCAGCTCTCTAGTGGACAACTGCAGAACTTTGTTGTCATTGAAAATATTGTGTCGTTTGGGTGAACTACAATATGAGTTATGGGTTCTGGTGTTTATTTAATTATGAAATCCTAAGGTTCTAAAATGGACTGATTTGATGCTTGTTGCAAACAGAAGTATAATTTGCAGGATGGTGGAAGAGAACTTCGAACATTAGTATCTGTACCCTTTTGCATTTATGTTATTCTATGGTGCATTTGGAAGGAGGAAGTTTCAACTTTCAAGAGTTCCCCTCTATATAAGATGTGTGTAGAGGTTCTCCAAAGGTTTCTCTCTATTCAACATGTGTAGAGGTTCACCAAAGTTTATATGATAGGAAGGTGTACATCTGGATGTAGTTGAGATTTTTTTTTTATTTATAAGCCATGCTAATTTCCAGTTGCTCAACTTCATATCAAATGGTTCCAGTTGTATGATGAAAATGTCCTCTTCTTCGTAGTGACTTTATTTGTGTAAGCTGTGGCAAAAGAAGTTTCCTTTGTATAAGAAGCATGTGCTGTCTGTTTGTCTGTCTTTCTTTTCCTTTTCATGACTGAGACATGAAGGGTTTGTTATCTGAGTTGTCTATGCATAGTCCTTTCAACCATGTTTATTCACATTAAATTGATTTCCTGTGATCATTGCTTATTTGCAGTTATTCTGTTGCATCACTTATCCCTTGGGCAATTCGAAATTTGTGTTAAGAGTATCTATTTCATCATGCTAGATGGGTGTGCTTACAAGGCCAGCATCTTGCTCAGTAGATATAGGTTGCAGACACTGCATAGTAGCATATCCTTTGTTCGTCAGATATGGTATTAGTGGTGCATAGGAGTATAAGTTGATGACATACTATTTTTTTCTTGCAGGAGGTACTACGGAACAAAATCATCTCAGAGGTAAAGCAGTCAGTGGTTCTACAAGAGGATGGATATGAGAGGATGAAATTAAAAGACCTATCTGATGCAATTTTTCATGATATTGGGTAATTTGAGCCACTTCTTTGTAAAAAAGCCTTCAAATGTATCACTTCTTAGATTCTCATAATAGATATTGATTACTAACTCAACTTGTTGCTACACTGCTCTTCCATATCAGGGGCAAAATAATGGGTCAAATATCAGATGAAGTATGGAATGTCATCCAGTCAAATACAACTGATATACAGGGAACTGTAAAAGCCGTTTACAATAGGATACTGAACCCTGAAAAAGTCCCTGAGCCTTCTACCAAGAAGCTGAAGCGTAGAGGCAAAGAGGAACAAGTTTTGCCAACGAAAACAACAAGTACCAATGTAGTTGAGGTGGAAGATGATGATCCAGAGGAACCACCGGGATTTGGTTTCAGCAATACTCACCATAATGATATTGGAGCAACAAAGCCACCGATGAATTTGGAAAATGTTAATGAAGCGAAGCCAAATGGAGGTGAGCCAGCTGCTATCAGCAATCCAGGGGATGAGGATGACGATCCTGAAGTGCCCCCTGGATTTGGCTAATGCAGTTCACAGACTTCAGTGGCAGTGCAGCTGTTTCTTTCGTAATACAAGGGAAATGTTTATTTCTGTTAGACACTTTGACAGGAAGAGGAATGTTTTAGCTCATGTCTGCGACTTCAGAGGTCCGCAGTTGAAACCAGTGTAATGGTGGCTAAGTCTATGCAGCCCCGGGATATCTTTTACTGTGATGGTGGCAAATATGTTGGGGCCTCACAAGTCACAACGAGTTCGTTGTGTGCGGAGTTTCTGACTTTCTGTTTCTGTCCTGCTTGCCTCCTGAGTTGCTAGTTTTTTTTTCCGACATGATCCTGAGTTGCTAGTTGCTTGCTCCCTGTAAATGTTGCAAAGGCTCCATGAATCATGGTGACATGACTTAGAAGCCCATGGGCTATTTTGGACATCGCCGAAGGAAGAGTATATATTCTTGTGAATTTCTAGCACGGTAAGCCACAACAAAAGCGGCTCCAAGTGTGTATTTTTTGTGGAGGAGATTTTTTTTCCTTTCTGTACTAAAAACGGATTTAGGGAGTTCTTTTGCAAAGCTCTTGAGATGCTCAGCTCTCCCAGCTTATTGCTTTTGTAAAGTCAAAAGCTCTCCCACCTCCCTGCTTAGGCTATCCGCACTCATCATCCTCTATTTTCATCCTTTATACATCATAATCATCAAGATTCTCTCCTCTATACATATTTCTTCCGCATTCATCATCCTCTATATCTCATACTCTATACAAACTACCAACAGCGGCCCCACTTGTCATCTTCTATCAATTTTATCTAAATATATCCATGTGAGATCTTGTTTTGAAGGATTTATTGAAACGAATTCAATAGTGTAATCAGAATTTAATTTGAATTTTTTGTTTGTGAGTTATAACATTTTTTCTTACCAAAAAGGTGGGGCCATCAAGTGTCAGTGTCAACAGCCATGCAGGGCGTCCGCTACTACGCCATACTTGCCGGACGAGGCTCACGCAGCCTACCATATACAGGATGCACTGCAGAGATTTCATCCGTAACGTATTGCACTGCAGACAGTCTTAGTATTTTGCATATTTATTCATACACCTAGAACAAATATTTATGCTATAAAAATATAAGTTTTTTTAATACAATGGACTGGAACAAGCATCACCAAACCATACTCGGCCCTTTTCGGTGTGTTTGTTGGTAAGGAGCGAGTGCATGAGGTTGCTATCTGCTAACTAGAGTAAAATGAAAGATCCCCCCCCCCCCCCTCCCCCCACACACACACACCCAATAACCATAAGCTATATTAGGAAAACATAAAGAAATATTCAAATACTAAAATGAATATTTAAATGGCGCATGTACTCATAGATTAAACACAATTAAGAACCCATAGATTAAACCCAATTAGAAGTTTCTCCTCAAATTATGATTTCTTTTTTTACATTAAATTTGAACATGGACACCACATATAATGTCTTATACTTCATTACAAATTTTCATGATGGATGGAGTAGACTTGTTCAAGCGTCAAGTTTGATCAAGTTCGTTCGGGCCAAACAAAATGGCCTTAGCCCGACACGAGTATAATGTCAAGACATCTCCAAGAGTCTTTAACTCACTCTCCAAACCATTTTTTGAAGAACCATTTGAATAAAATTTACTCTATATGTTTTCACCCCTCAAAAGTTTTTCATACCTTGAGAGCTAACCATGTTCTTTATCTTTGGCTAGCGATAAATTTAGAATAGAAGATGACAATATTTAGAGATCTAATTAAAGAAGCTATTGGAAGATTTTTTTTTTTTACCAAAATTTGTTTTCCTACCAACAAGGACAAGGTCAATATTTTTGGGCTTTGGCTAGCGCCCACTCAGGTTCTGCTATTTCTTAGCTTAAGTTTGGTTTTTACACGATCGGTCCAATAGTTGTTGTAAGTAAAAGAAATCATGACCCGAGCGCACCCGATGCAGAGCATGTCTAGTTCCACAGTGTAAAAATTTTAAATGTCACATCAAATGTTACGTAAGGTGTTGCATGAAGTACTCGAGTTCTAACAAAAAAAAATACAGAATCTGTCTGTAAATTGCGAAATAATTTTTTTAAACCTAATTAATCTATCATTAGCACATGCATGACTGTAGATAAATTATGAACTAATTAGACTTAAAGATTTATCTAGTAAATTACATGCAAATTGTTTAATTAATTATTTTTTAATTTATATTTAATATTTCATACATGTGTCTAAAGATTTGATGTGACATGTATAAAATTTTTGATTTTGGAACTAAACATGGCCTAAATCAGGTTGTTTGGGCGGTTTAGGTTGGGTTGATCAGATGACCAGCAATCAGGTTCTAACAGACCATAATATTCCCGTACACGTCACCATCCCTGAACACCGTTGATTCGAAGTAGACAAAGAAACTGGTTACTCGGCTTCATGTATGATACTCCCAAAATATGCAATGGATGCAAAAGTTTTGTATCTTCAGCGCTCCTGTTTACTAGGGGAGGCGGAGCAATTTCGTAACTGTGACATACAACCCAAAATATTAACATTTTTTTAGGATGGTGCCAGTGTCCATAGCTACACCATCTGAACCTATCATACCCAAAGTGGAAGCCTCGGCTCTATCTTTCTTCTCTCTTCAATTTTGTAATCAACGTTGCAGCAGTAAACAGAGCTTCTTTCTCGAATGGTGATATCTGGATATTCCTGCAGACAACATAAATGATAAATAAATTGATATAAAGTTCAGATTATTCCCTGGTTGTAAGCAACAATCAGATTCAAAGTTTTAGAAACATGATGGTTGCTACATTGTATAATATTAGAAAAATTAAGATACTCACGGGCTAGCTTTTCTGATATTTTGAAAAGCAGATATGAAGTTGGAAGATATCTCTTGGAGAGTAGCTCCAATTTTTTCAGAGGTAGCAGTATAATTGCTAGTGACATCTTGAACAGAAAGGCACACCTGAAAATATATGTAATAAAACTGAATAGATCGAATGCAGTAGCTGGAAATGTATCAAAGAACATAAGGAGCAAATTAGGAACACCAAACACAGGGATTTAAGTTAACAGCTCCAAGTTTATCAATAATACTTAAGATTGCTTTCTTGAATTTAAAGTTAAAAGATGTGCTATACATATTATCGCTGGATTTAACATGGTATCATCATTAAAAATGAAGATATAAATGGTACCAACAAAGGAAGGAATTTGCTAAATAATATCATTGCACAAACTGTTTATATGGGTAGCTGAAATGCTGGTTTTGCCCTCATGTTATTTTGGAAATCACCAGAAAATTCATTGCAGAGGCATTCAGGACCATGCCAGTGGTTAAGTGGCTCACAATCTAGGAGATGTTCACAGCAATGGCTGGATGTAGAGGGGTCGCACTGGTGACAAAACTGGGGAAAGGGTGTTCATGCTAATTAAATTTAAAAGCTAAGAGACATTCAAGAGGAAACATTATTTTACAGAATAAAGATGACAACATCATCCTGCAAGTTCAAAGCTATATTATCTCTGTAAACAGCTTGTTTGTCATGTAACGGACTTAATTTTCCCCATATTCCATGCTATGTAAAAGGAAGTGCCAGCAAGACACACAATTATGGTTCATCTCGATGAGTTTGGGGTATAACAAATCCCACCTGATTGGCAGGTAACTTAGGGTGGTGATCATTTATCTAGAATAATTAGGTCATTGGAGCAATCTGCAAAAACTATTTCCAGGGAAGTGCATTGGCAGGTAACTTGGACTGCTAAGATGAATCTGCAAAAACTAACTGTGGACACCAGCACCAACACAAGAGTACATATGAGCATCCGTGACAGGACATACTACAATTGGCACAAGCTGTAAATTTCAGGTCACAAAAGAAAAATGCTTACCATATTTTGTATATCCATGTTTCACCTAATAAACTATTTCCAGGGAAGTGCATTGGCACATAATAATTTATTGATTCTTATAGTCTACAAGGTAATATTCAGTGGATTTAAGTTCTACAGTCAATTTGCTTCAGCGTGCATCATAATCTAATTCGAGACATGATTTTTTTAAAAAAAAAAAAACAAATCAAGAAGGAACAGTAGAAGACTTTGGGGTTTCTAACCTGGTAAGCATGTGTTAAGAGAAGCTGAGCAATTTCTGCACCCATCTTTTTGACAATAGCTTTTGTGCTTGTAGCTGTCAAAAAGAAACTCAGAACACTTTCCAGTTTCAAATCTTCCTGTGAATTATCAGACCTTCGAGTACGGACTGGGCCCTGCGATGAAAAGGAAGAACAGCATTTCATGGTCACTTTAAGGAAATTTGTGGAAGTTACCAAACATAAGGACAAGTCGCAATTGCACATCTTGAAGCAACATGATAATACTGAAAATTTTAACTTAATTTTATGTATGTATTTGTAAGTTGTAACAAATGTAAGCCTATCAACACAAATTACTAATGAATCAACAATAAGTATGAAAGCTTCTGGTTCAGGCCGACAGCTGATACCAATTAGCCTACAAGTGGCCAGCATAAGCTGCACTAATCATTAATGAACACATTTTTATATTAACCAGATTTAAAAAAAATAAATACTGTCTTTGGGACAAGTGAGGTCATTGAAGAGTAAATTTAGAATACCTTGCCACAATATTTTGAAAAGTACTGCAGAATAATTTCCAATTTCCAATTCCGTTCCACAAAGGCCTGTTATAAATATTCAAGGAATCACAGTAAAATGAGCAATCGAAACAGATGTGGAGTTAACAGCGTTGCTTTCTATTTACTTTTCCAAATTAGTTTTTCTTCAGAACGCACTGCAGAAGAGTTGAAGCTAGATTGCTGACACCAACATCTGTGTATAGACAATAGAGTTAATAAACAATCAAGCTAACCTGATGACTCAGCTACTCTTTGGTCTCAAATTTTAAATTTCACTAAGGCCTAATTTGGAAGCAAGGGGCAGGTAAACCTAGGAATAGAAAGACCTCTATGGAGAAGTGGAGAACTAAGTGACTAAGTGAAAATAAACACTCAAGCTAACCTGATGACTACAGCTACTCTTTTGTCTCAAATTTTAAATTTCACTAAGGCCTAATATGGAAGCAAGGGGCAGGTAAACCTAGAAATGGAAAGCCCTCTATGGAGAACTAAGTGACTAAGTAAAATGACATACCCATGGATTGCCTACTCCGGGAAAAGTTTGGGATCCCAGGGGGATTGGAGTTTCTAAGCTAGCCCTACTAACACTGACCAATCAAGCTGCTTCCCTATTGGCAAAAAACAGCTAGCAGTAAACTTGAAACTGTGCATAGGGGTTTACAAGAAGCCATTGATGCATAACCAGTCAATCTTTTTATGGAAGTTCCAACTCAAAAACAATATGATTACATGAACAAAGGCATTAAGATATTTGTACAAGAAAAAACAGTGATCAAGAGATGGCATTGAGTTGCAATTACCAATAGAAATGGGGATAAATAATTGCTGTTGTAAGTTAGCTCATCCAAAATAATTTCCATGATAGGGTTTCTACAAAGAAGGAAATAGAATGTCAATACTTAACAATTAACATCACCTTCAGCTCAAAAAACATTGGCTCACCTGAACCCGTCAGCTCTTGAAGTTAGCCCTAATGTGTCTGCTTCTTTCCTGATCAAGTCAAGTTTCATAACCTATATAAGAATGATGGTTAGCACTAGAGTACTAGACTATCAAGGTATAGGTATAACCAAATTCCGAACACTAACCATCACAAATAATTTCCTGAGAGATAAGAGTGTCCTTTCTGACTCAAAGGATGAATAGTTTAGGGAGAAATCGTGATCAGATATTGATTTAGCTTCTCTTTCAGAAGGTACAATGTCTTCATCTTCATCTTTAGCTTCAGGGTGATACTGATTGAGTAGAATACACATGCAGTTCTTCACGAAAGATTTGAACACAAGCTTTCGTGATCCCTGTTAATAATTGTCGACAAAAATTCATCACTTTCACAAATTAAAATTACACAAGAAGGCACATTAGTGTCATGTAACTCGAACAACAACCACATGTCCAGATAAAACCTCTTTAAATAAAAAGGTAAGTTCAAATCCATGCAAACAGAGCAAAGAAAAATAGTGCATTTTTTTGTCATTGATGTAGATCATACCAGAAGCATATTTAAGAGAGACTCTCTGAAAATCACCCAGTCTAGTGACTCTGCAACACA
This sequence comes from Coix lacryma-jobi var. lacryma-jobi, assembly GCA_009763385.1. Lineage (NCBI taxonomy): Eukaryota > Viridiplantae > Streptophyta > Magnoliopsida > Poales > Poaceae > Coix > Coix lacryma-jobi. The sequence goes on along the minus strand of CM019822.1, from coordinate 175,660,291 downwards.
ATCAGAAAACTGATAAGACATCTTTTTCACTGTGTATACATATAAAAGCCACGAGATTTGTGAGAAATAACAAGGTTTGTGAGTAATTTACCTTTGTATGCAATATGGCGAGGCACAAAATCTGCTTCAAGTGTGTTGACAAGATACTGGAACAGTAGCATATTCTCGATAGCCTAGGTCATATAACAAAAATTAACTCAAATTTCAAGTCCAAAGGCAAATAATCAGATAAACCAGTAAAATGCAATGAAAGAGATAAAATATATTATTTTGTAGACGCATCAAAAAGATGAAAAATATTACTCTTTAAGCTCATTTAATTGAAAGGCAGAGCTCCTGCTAGCTTTTTTTTTTTAAAAAAAAGGCTCATCCATGAAATGCAATGAAGAGATAAACAGATTACTTTCTAGACTCATCCATGAAATGCAGTAGTCAAACAGATAGATCTAGTGAGTAGAACCTAATTCCAGCTGTCAGATAGATGCAAACATTAGCTTACTTTGATTCTCATTTTAAAGGCAAAGGTTGGTGTAACTTATTACTAACCGCAGAAAACCAAACAGGGAAACTAATGCGGACATGTGAATATGTGATACAATCCCTTTATTGATTATTCTTCTGAGCAGTCTAACTAGCATCACTCACATGATTATGAACAATCCAGAACAAATCCTAAGGATCAGAAATCAAAGCAGGTGAAGAGAAAAACAAATCAATCAATAAAGTGTGCGGAGAAGGGGCTGCAACAGGGTTACAGGGGGGAGAGGGAGGGGGAGGGGGTCATTAACCAAATTACTGTGCCAAATGACTCAAATAAATAAAACAAGCAATTTAATATTCAATGATCAGTTAAACAGGTGTGACATTTATGATACTTTAGGAAACCATACAATATATTAATCAAGAAAGAGCTTGCAAACATCTTTGAGGCTAAACATCATGTTGTTACCTTAATTCCATCATTATCATCTGTGGCATTTGTTGGTTCCACAATAGCCTCAATCAGCAAAGAGAATCTCTTGGGAAGGGCAAAACAGAGTCAGATATTTTTCAATCCACAACAAAGAAAATTTGACGAAGTCAAGTACATTGGTCTAATGTACTTACAACAACTATTGCCTAAAGTCTAAACACACAAGGGAAGTAATTTAGAGTAAGGTAACAGCCCAAATGACAACGATACTTCTTGATCCCTACTTAATAGTATCAGCTAGAACTAATGCTTACAACATAAATCAAAAGGGTCTACAAGCTTTTTAAAAAAATATATATCAACAAGTCCTAAAGAGAACAGGGGCCACAAGGGAAAAAGAACAACATAAATGAAAAACTCAAAGGTACATTACAAGTATACCCGTAGCCCACGTAATAAGGAATACATTTTGGCCCAAAAGGATACGAATAATCACAATGGATATTTCATCACTACTAAAACAGAGTTTTAAAATATGAATTATTATTTACAAGATAAGAACATTATATGTGATGTCAGCTTACTGAAGGATCAAATAGGTGATCTGAGCTCCTCATGTTTCCCGCAATCTCACTACTAACAGCACCATTGCCAAGGAGAAAGGGTAACCAGGACTGTGTAGAATGAGAAAATGTTTATGTTAGAAGTTCAATATAATACATGACAGTTTCATGAAGAGAGTGTTTTATGAAATTATATTATTTTTATATTAACTTATTTGCTTACCTCTTTAACTACCACCAAAGATTTGTGTCCACCAGAATCTGTCACATATGTTCTTGGATATTGCTGCAAGGGGGGCGGGGGGATCACCCATGAAGTGACATACTTTCTGGTAAGAATTTTGTATCTAAGACAATCACTAAAGCTCCCCTAAACCCCAAACAGAAAATGAAAAGGTGGTAGACTGAAAGTCAATTGTGCCAATAAACAAAAGAAATGCTGAAGCATCACTAAAATAGCACATTGGCATTACATATTGTTGAATTGCCAAGATCAATCAACAGATAAAAGGGTAACGGAACAAGGAACGGTTGAACCAATGTTTTTGACGCATTGCGGCGTCCTGTGGCGCTGGGGGTGCGCCTGGACGCCTAGGCGCCCTTTAGGCGACGCCAGGCGATATGGCGTAACTAACAACCTGTGGCGTCCTGCGGCGCCTGGGGGACGCCACAGCCCACAACGCCTAGGCAACGACTCAAAAACAATGGGTTGAACTTGCACTCAAGTGGCAAACAGATGGAGGAAATGGTAAGGAATGCTTTACCTTGCCCAATTCTGTTAAGAGATGGAAACTTGCCACAGCAAGCTCCAAAGAGCTACTGTTTCGAAGAATCTGGAAAACACCATTATACATTCTCCTGGCAGAAGGACAAAAATCACATGAAAGCGCGCCATGACACCGTATAACTGACCAAAATAACTTGGCCACAATAATACAACAGTTTCACAAAAAATAAACAAATATTCAGTACAGACAACTTGAATTGGATAAGTAGGCACATTATGCAGGAAATGCTCCAACTCTGGGTAAGGAGCACGGGCAGAACACAGGAGAATTTGAAGCTGAAGTTAGCATCCAGTTTAAGAGAACAAATACAGAAGAACATTGTCAGCTCTCATCACAATGCGACAAAATTATGGAATAGGAACAACCAGAGTATCCTCATCAGCCCAAAATACTACTCCCTCATAGATAAGGGCTTCTGAGAATTCTAGGAAAAAAAAAGCATAGCAAGGGACTCCGAATAGGCACATGCTAAACACAAGATCATCTGCAACGAAAGTTAACCTCTACTTTAAGAAACCAGTTACAGCAGAGCGTTCTCAAGCTCTCATCACAGTAACAAAAAAAATGTGGAAGAGGAACAACTACAGTATTCTCATCAGACAACTGGTTGGTCCTCGTTAATTAACTTGTGGGTTTGGAGGCTTCTCAAGCCCTTATTTTGGGATATAAAATCATATTGGGACAGAGGGAATATATAGCTATATATTTTGCGCTGCTAAATAAATAGGAGGGCAGAGCAGAGACGCAGAGGGCACCCAAGCCTAGGAGGACCTAGGTGGGTGAGCTCCGTAGTCCGTACCACGATGGGGCCGATGGGTTGTCGGTGGCGAAGCAGGCGGAGCGCACGGCCTCCAAGAAGGCGGCTCCTGCAGAGTTACATTAAGGACTTAGTGGCGGTGAGATTCGATTGGCACACCGCGCCGGAAGAAGGAAACCTAAATGATTAATCAATCGAAGAGGGAAGAGATAGGGGAGCGGAGGAAGCGGTTACGGTCGTCGTGGAGGTCGCGGGAGTCCTTGATGCCGGAGGAATCGAGGATGGCCATCGCGTTTTCCTCGATGCCCCCATCCGTGGCGGCGGCGGAGGAGGAGGAGGCCGGCGCGCGAGAGGTCGCCATTTTCGGGGGTTTCCGTTTCGGGAGGGAGGGGTTTCTCTGACAGCGTGCAGAAAGGCGGGAACAAGAGGGAAGGTGGGGCCGTCCGCGGCCGAGCGGGGTGCGGATGCAGGAGGTGCAGTTCGGGGATGTGCGCGACCGCGGGCGGAGTTTTGTGCTTTTGGGGATGTTTGGTTGAAGGCACAGATTGTCATGAGTAATGTTAGACAGCAGCCACATGTGTGGCTTGCCATATCTGTGGCAAAATAAAATTGTTTGGAGTAATGTTAGGCAGCAGCCACATGTGTGGCTTGCCATATCTGTGGCAAAATAAAATTGTTTGGTTTATGAGTAAGGTTTGGTAAAATAATTGTGGCAGCTGTTTGGATTCTTGCCACAATACTTGACAAATGTTAGTTGTGGCATATGTTTGGTTTGCAGCCATATATACCTCAATGCCAGGTGTTCCATTTGCAACACAACAATATATTATAGCAATAATAAAAAGTAAGATTTGACATGTTTCAATAATAGTACAGCATGAAACATAATCTTCATAAATACATTATAGGATGTTCAAGCCAAGGAGGTTTAGATTAAAATACTAATTACAAAAGCTGCAGCAATACATACATGCATCAGCCAAAATGAGGATTTGGAAGTTCCTGGACAAAGCAATATATTGCTGGGCATCAGCCGACACATGCATGCATCAACCAAATGGAGTAGCCATCAGTCATCACCACAACCAAAATAATCACACAACCATGGCTGTGGACAGGCCTATCCTAAGCTGTCAGTCATCACAACCAAAATAATCAGACAACCAAGTTCTCGGGCAGACCACAAAATATAAACAGTCACCCTCGGAAGCTATCACAGATTGACAGGTTAATACCTTCCTTCTCACATAAGAACTTGAACACCCAAGCATACAGAGTATCAGCACTTGCATTACACAACCAGTCACGCTTACCTTTATTCTCCTTGGTAGACAAGTGCTCACCAACAAGAACTCTCTGATCCGGTGTCATTGGGATTGCCTCAAGTCTCTGCCATAATACTGCATGAGGATCAGTAAGCTGTGGCATTGGAGGAGGGACGGTGGCAGCAAGTGTTTCTTGAAGTGACTTCATTGTAGCAGTAATTTCATCAGTGGAATCAGCAAAACGACTCTTTTTTGGCTTCTTAGTTGGTGAGTTCTTGGCTCTTGGTCGCTTCCTACTAGCTTGACTAGTGCTGGAAGATGTGTTGTCAACCTTTGCATGGCTAGTTGGAGGTGGCAAAGTGTCTGAATCCTCACCATCTAGATCTTCAGGCTGTGTGTAGGTATTGAGGTCAAATAGTTCCCTTGAGTCATCACTGTCTGAGCCATCATCAGCATCCATACATGTGTTCTAGTCCATAGCCAAAGATCCATCAGCATTTGACCCTATGAATAGTTCTCTCATCTCATAGAAGAACTTGATGGGCTTAGCAAGCAGCCGTCTTGCTCTGTCCTGCATTCATTTGAAAAGTAAAATTCAGTTTATATTCATGCAAACAATCAATTGATTTCAGATAGTCTATGCTAAGTTCCCACATGAAAGGTCTCCTCTAGCAAGACACGTGATCTAAGTTCATCACATAGTCTATGAAAGACAGCTTTCCTCATACGCAACTCACTTATGCAATGGGCCTCACTACCATGATACAAACGATTTAGGCGTGACAATCTTTCAACATCTCTATGTATCATCGGAGCATAAACTATGGGTCCTCTTCGTTTTCTTCATTTAATTCTATATAGATGCATGGCCAGACACACAAGAATGCCAGCAATTAATCTTCTCCTCCACATATAATGGCAGTAGTCCATGTAATACTGCAAGTATAATTTTCTTTGACCCATCTAAAACATATGTTCAGAAAAGATAAAATCAGTAATAAACTAAAACACTGAACCGTATAGTTAAAATAGCTTTGAATGATCAAAGTTACGAGCTTATTTTGGGTCAAAAAAAAAGAATCATCTAGCACCACATGCCAAGTCTTAAGGTGGTGCATATATTATCTAACACAATCAGTCATCGTGTCTAGAGTTAAGAAAGAAGGAGCTGTGTTTTTTCTATACATATTAAAAGGAAGAGTTGTGTTTTTTCTGTACATATTAAATACAAGAAACCTACCTAGCAAAACATTAGATGCATTCAACATATCTCAGCAAAAAATTATTTCTCCATCACACGAAATCAATGGCATAGGGAAAATGGAGTTAAACCTTGTTTTGATGTAGGAGGCCGCCGTGCTTGAATCTTCTTTATCTGCAGGGACTGATTGCGTTGCATGACCTAACCCAACAGATGGATGCACCTTCACGAGATGGAAGGATCTTCACCCAGTTGACTGTTTTCTTCCAGATCTGTACACATGGCGGAAAGAGATCAATAGACAAGGCAACAGGAAGGGGGAAGAAGCGAGAGGAAGAGCGACACTGTAGACAAGCGCGGCCAAGACCTGACTCGGCGGGTGGCGCTCGCGGCGCGGCCTCCTGGGCACGGCGGCGCGGCCCCTGGGCGCGGCAGCGTCGCAGCCCCTGGGAGTGGGCGTCGCGAGCTCCTCGGCTCGGTGGCGTGATTTTTTTTTCTACGGAGGAAGCCAGGAAGGGGACGGGGAAGGTGAAGACTGGATAAGGAAAGGGACCGGGGTTCTTTTTTTATGCGCGGTGAAACGTTGCTTTGCCGTGCCACGGGCCTCGCGGCGGCAAAATCGCCCGCCACACTTTCACGGCGAAAAACTGAGGCGAGGTACTTCCGTGGCAGTGGCGTACCATATCTGAATCTGAATCTAAACACCTACCAATATTAGTGTGGCATACTTAAAGTTTGGCGTGGCAGCCCATGGCCGGGAACCAAACAAGCCCTTTGTCTTTCAAAAATTCCAAGGAAGGCGACCCAGCCCCAGCTATAGATGGACAACGGGTCGTGCCGGGTCGGCCCGGCCTGATAGAGATCGGGCCTATAAGGCCCATCGTACCCTGCGGGCCATGTCTATAAGGCCCATGGGTCTAGCCTATGGCCCAGGCATGGCCCAATGAGAGGACGGGCCGGCCCGAAGGGCGCCGTGCCCACCGGGCCGACCATGCCCACCGATGAAACTATGATTAATATATGTCTATATATTTTTTTATATTTATAAATATGTATTTATATTTATTTATATATATATTTATATACCTTTATATATATTTATACTTATATATAATTGTATATGTATCGGGTCGTGCCGGGCCGGCCCGCTGTGCCTAGGGTCTGGCCCAGGCACGGCCCTAGGAGCGGGTTGGGGCGGGCCGTGCCTCGGACCGAGCCAAAACACCGGGCTTCGTGCCGGGCTCACGGGCCCGGGCTGCATGCCCATCTATAGCTCCAGCGTGGTGCGTGGCTCGCGTCGCGTTTGGCTCAGCGGTGTGTTTGTTCTCGAAATTTTTGAGGAACTGTAACATTTTTATTATTACCTGATAAACTTTGTCCAAACATGAACTAACTATGATCAAAAGATTCGTCTCAACGTGAATAGATTAAAAGTACAATTAGTTATTTTTTTACTTACATTTAATGCTCTATGCATGTGTTTAAAAATTCGATGTGACGGAGAATCTTGAAAAATTTTGGGTGCTTTTTGCCAACTGAACGTGGCTTTAGGTGTTGTTTAGTTCCCAAAATAGGCTTTGTTTAGTTCCTAAAAATTTTGGGTGTCTACAGCTAGCTACTTGACACAAAAGACTTGAGCTCTGTTCGGCGGGACAAGTCCGCCTGATAAGTTGAAATAGTTGATTTACTGTGAGAGAAAAAGTATTGTTTAACTGTTGATTTTTTTTATCTTCGCATGCTAAGGTGGTAGTAATATACAAGTGCATCTGAATCGTGAAAAAAACATATGATATATACAGCAGTAGAATCAAAATGGGGATGCACGTATCATCATCATATATGCACTATGCACATGAGGGCCAGTTTGGTAGAGCTCCATCTGATTCTGATTCTCTATAGAAGCTTATTCTCTGAGAGAAGTGATTCTGTGGCTGAAAGTGATTCTCTTTGATTTTTTAGCATAAACTCTTAAAATCAGCATAGAGAATCACTTCACAGAATCAGGGGAAGCTACTTTTTTTTAGCTCTCAGCCTCTTAGTTCATTTCAGAGAACCACTTCACGGAATCAGCAGAGAATCAGAATCAGATGGACGTCTGTACACTCAGTCTCATCGATCATTAGTCATCTTTGGCGGCGGCCCCCGGGCTCCGCGTGAGCTGCGAGGACAACAGGAAGGCGTCGAGGCGGCCACCCGCGGCTTGGCGATCCTCAGTCGACTCCGTGGCCGCCTTCGTCGAAGTTGAGCGCGTAGCTGAGCGGGTCGTAACGGAAGTCCCCGGCGCCCGCGCGGCGGCGCCACCGCATTCGCTCGGCCAGCAGGTCCCCGCTGCCGCCGACGAAGCAGCACACGGTGGCGCGCAGACTGTGCGGCAGCACGCTCAGCGACGACGACAGTGACGCCGCTGCCTCCATTACCATCCGCTCCGTCCCAAACAATATATGCAAACAGCACGTACGGTCAGACACCCAGACTACGACTGATGACTAAGTACGTGGCCTTGGATTCTTAGTTGAATCTTAGCTTGCTTGCCTGTTGGTCAAGGTGGGCACGCACGAACGCGACGAAGGCTTAGAGCCGCCGGCGAGCTGGTTAAGTGGCAGGGGACGGAGAAGGACATGCCGGCAGGGGGAGGTCGGAGGTGGCGGCGCGCGGATGCCAGCGTGCCGTATGCGTCGTTGGTGTTGTTGCAGGTGGGGCGGGTCCGTGCCCGCGGGTTACAATATACCTAATTCATCTTAAATTGTAAGACGTTTGACTTTTTTAACATCAAATTTGACCACTCGTCTTATTTAAATTTTTGTGCAAAATACCGCTTCTTTTGTTGTGACTTTATTTACTTAAATTTGTTTGCACCAAGAATGACTTAAAAATATTTTTAGAGTTGTCTACATCACAATGTTTTAGGGTTGTCTACAACCAACCTTTTTCAAAGTTTGACAACTATTTTTAATCACAAAATATACCAAATGTACACTTTTATCAAGACAAATCTACCTCTAACACTTCCAAAAACTCAAAATCAACAATAAAAAGTAGAGTAATTTGTAATCAAATATAGTTCTGAAATACTTGACAACATCAAAATATCAAGGCATATCTATCCATCGGAAGAAGATAAAGTATCAACCAATCGCTCCCCTTCCCCATGGTATAAGGTAAACCGTGGCTATACGCCCCCGGCAATAAAAGAGGAGCTTTTTACCTACGTGTCATTATAAAAGATCCAAATAATCTGTGTATCACTGTAATTTTAAAAACTTCCTCAGTACCCTTGTCCAAAGTTTCTTTTACCTGTACGTCACTTCCGTTAATTTTGCTGGTAACGACAGCTAACGGTCCGTGAAAAAGACGCTTCTACTCTTAGCTGTAGAATATATTAAAATTTCCATTCTTTCTCCTGATGCCACTATAACTTCATTTTTTTCTCTATAACACTATACAAAAAATCACTCCAACAGCTCGTATGTGTGCATTTGAATTTTTTTAATAAATATAACAAATTTAAATTAAGAGTTAAATACATCGTTCGTTCATTAACTTTTCTCGTGCTGGAACTAGAAGTATGTGTCGTGCACAAGATCATCACATTTATTTGCACCGTGAGAATCTAGCAACTAGCAAGTAGCAGTTGTTACAGTGCGACCGAACTCGTGCATACAACTGCTACTCCCTTTGTCCATAATAACCGTACGTTTACGGTTTAATTTTTTTCCCATAATAAAAGATCACTGTAAACTATCACATCACCCCTCTGTCCATAATAACCGTACGTTTACGGTTTAATTTTTTCCCCATAATAAAAGGTCACTATAAACTATCACATCACAGCGTACTAGCAACAACTAAGATAAAAAAATAAAAATTTAATTTATGTCAACATAAAAAAGAAAAAAATACAATAGAAACGGCAGCTGCTCGTCTCGATCTCCCTCGACTACTGCAGAGGCTCTCCAGAAGCTCCTCGTCTCGTGGCTGTCTGCAGTCTCCAGTAGGCCAGCACACAAGCAGGGGCGAAGCCAGGATAAAACATCGTCGGGGTCGATCTAAATGCAGTACTCATTGCATCGTAAAATAACTGTCTCTATGCTATTTGTATTAGTCAAATTTACTATATATAATGATACTAATTTTGTACTATAAATATTAATTTTTTTCTATATTTAGTTAAAGTTAAAAATATTTAACACCTAAAAACAAGCGAGAACAACATTTATTTTTAAAGAAGAGGGACTAACTATTTGCTTGTGATAATATAATACTCTCTCCATATTCCAAATTATAAGCTCGCACATTATAAGTATAATAAATATTATTCTCAATACTAAGATCGTTTAGTTGTGTTAAATCGTAATCATTGGGAATGACAGGCACCTCCATGAAACTCTAAATTTAAGAAACGTCAATAGAATTCTTGGAATTTAATCAATGATATTTTAGAATTTACCAAGTTAAAACACCCTCTAACTTATAAATTGCAAGTCAAATAACTTGATTTAAGCAATCATCAATATATAGTCACTCTATAATCTCCAGAACCGTCCTGGTTGTGCTGCCCTTGCCGACCTCTAAAATTGCTGGGTTTTATCCTTTTTGTGTTGTGATCGACTAGATCCTCGTGTCTGCTAGCCTCGCCTACTCTATCTATCCTCTCCTATAGTTAAATATAAGCAATACGAAATGTCCTTAGAAATACATGTTTTTTTTTTATTTTGATCTCTACATAAATTATGCTCTTAACGATTCGTATTTTAGTTCTGACATACAGTTTATTAAAACACTCTCGAAAAGCAAACATGGAAAATGGAAAAAATAAAAACGTCCTGCTTGAACGCGGAAGAGCAAGGTAGCAAACTTTTATAGAGAAAAAAAGTAAAGTTAGAGTGGCACCAGGAAAAAGAATGGAAATTTTGATGCATGCTACAACTAATGGCAGAAGCGTCTTTTCCACCGACAGTTAGCTGCCGTTACAGGTAAAATTAACGGAAGTGACACATAGGTAAAAGAAACTTCGGACAAAGATACTGAGAAAGTTTTTAAAATTGCAATGGTACACAAGTTATTTGGATCTTTTATAATAACACGTAGGTAAAAGGCTCTGAGAGACAAGGGAAATGTTGTCAAAAAAAAAAAAGAGAGACGCGAAAGTCAGCACACGTTAATACAGGGGGGGAGGGGGGGGACGCTTCACAACTGTACCGGCACCTTTTCATTTTCCTGAACGTCACTCTCGGCGGAGGAACTTTGGGCAGATAATCAGATATCATGGTCGCACATGACTTGTTATACCATTAACGTTAGTTATAAGGATAACTGGATAAGTATCTGAATCTATGGGCTGCAGTGTTAATTTGCACTTCCTGGTATCACTGCTTCACCCAAAGTATTCAAAACTTTGCAATTCCGGCCGTGGAATCTCTGATACACGTATGATGATATATGAACCCGAGGGGACTCAAAAATATACCACCATGGTATGGTACCACGCTACAAGCGGCTAATGACAATAGACTTGAGGGGCAGTGAGGTGACAACTGACAAGTGTGTGTTACCCTATCTGAAATGAACATACAAAGCGTGGGGTTTGGAAGTAAGAATGTACCTATAGGTCCCTAACAGTCAAACGTGCTTTATAAAGGGTGCAAACTTGTGTCAAAGCTCAATTCTGCTTCCCGTTTGTAGTGCCACCAACAGGTTCACTGCTGCTCGAGGATGATTCTGATGCTATTGGAGGAATCATGTCCTCCGGTGTGTCACTTGAGTACGCATCTCGAGCTTCTGCAATGGAACTTTGGCACTCGAAAAGGGTTATCAAACCTCTTAGCTGTTACAGGAGAACAGATCAGTTAGCTGCAAGCCATCACACATTCTGCAGCAGACCATTGGTTCAAATGACAAAAGCAGAACATGAATATATTACACATTCTGGAAAAGGCATTGCTATGGACATACTAACCTCTTCTTGAAGTTTTTCAATCTTCTCATCTTTTAATCTAAGGGCAGCTTGCTCCCTGAAACAGAATCACACCAACTTAGATAATAAAAACCAAAATAAGTGTATGTTCTAGTTTCTAAATTGGTATGATCATAGTGTTCAACACCGGGAACTCTGACCAAATAACAAATCACACAAGAAAATTTTAACAAATGACCAAAAATAAATAAATAAATAAAACCCTTGACCGTTCATAACTCATGAAACCATATGGAAGCTAGTGGGCTATACCAAATTGAGCTGTCCAAGGCATTTCTGGACAGAAATATTAGGATCAGTTAATAGGAAGACAGCAAAAGTAAAGTATGCTTATCTTGCTGATCCATATTCTCTAGCTTGAATAAAAATAATGTAGGACTTCATCAAACAAAAAGCATTACTAAATAGATGGGTTCTATGTTTATTTCAAATGCAACAAAGAAACTACCTTGCTTGTGCTTTCCGTATCGTTTCAATCCACATCTCCTGATTCTTGACAAGATTGCCATTAACCTGAGGAAAAGGATACAATCAAAGCAATTAATACAAATGAAGGCCTCAGATAACACAAATTATTAAGCACTAACATTTAGATTTAGCTGTAGCACATAGTCAAGTACTCGCTTACTTCATCAAGAAATCTTTTCTCTTCCCTACACTTGTCAAACTTTGCTTCCAACTTTTGGAGTTTTATGCTCATGGCTTTCTCAGTAGCAGAAGAAATTTCTTTCTCAGTTTCCTCTTTGACTTCTAGTAGAAGTGACTCATAGTACTACATTAGAACGAAAAACAAATAAAAAACACATGGTTTTATATGCAGTAGCAGATAGTAAACATAATTCAAATAAAGCACAATAACGTATGGACTTACATTTCTTTGCTTTTCAAGTTGAAATGTGACGAGATCATTGTACTCTTCAACAATCTAAAATAGGGGGAAGTCAATGTTGTAATGCCAGGTATAGAAGTTTGTCACGACACTATTTGATAACAGTTAACAAAACAAATTCTTTACTCAAACACATTACAGCTTCAAATTTACTGTTCAGTAGAGCTTCATTCATTGCGGCATCACCACTGCATAGTGAACATGTGCTCTCTTCTGTGTGATCACCATGGCAATTGTACTCGACTAGCTTTCCATCTGTTTTTGACTGAATAAGCCGATGGACATAGTTGTCCCCAGCATAGTCCCAAACTTTCTGTGTCTCTAACTCAAGTGAATAACAATGTTGAGTTTCCTTCCAGTGTTCAATAGCATGTCCACCTTTGTACCTGTGAATATCCCCAGCAATTAAATCAAATTAGTTTTTTAATAAATTCACAATTGCCGGAGTGAACATGAATTCAGGAGGGCTGTTACTATTTTACATAAAACTCTCTTTTCCCCCTCTTAATTGAAGGGCAGAGCTCCTGCCGTTACATTCAAAAAAAAAGAATGAACATGAAATAGTTTACCTTCCACAGCCAACATGGCCACATATGAGACACATCCAAAGATTCTCCGAAGTTCCACAAACAGAACACATGGATTTCTCTGGTTGCTGCTGACAATATCTACAAACCTGGAAGATACTTTCAATGTAAACACAAACTGCACAAGCTGCCAACAAGTTTAGGGTTTGGGGTTTAGGGAGTAAACGAATGGCATACTATGTGTTTTTTTCCCCTAAAGCCAGTGAAAAAAAGACTATTAACAAAGGTCAAATCCAATCCGTCCACTATCAAATGCAAAAGGAAAGAAAGAATTGCTGAATGTACAAATTTGAAATACTGCTAGCTTGGTGATAAAAGATATTCCCATAGGCACCAATAGCATAGCTGAGTTTCATAATTCCATTTTGAATTTAAATACAGATATGACAATGATACAATCAGCACACAGTGCTGCAGTTAGTAAACTAATATAAAACAAACACATTAACCAAGTAAATCATCTTAGTCACTTACCGGGCATGAGGAGTCCGTCCATTTTGATATGCACGAGCAGTGGAAAGAATGGTTGCAGATTGTTGTAAGAATACCTCCAGGATCTTGGTCAAGTCGTTCTATTTAAAGATCAAAACAAATAAATGATTCGATCAAAATAAACTTCAAACACCATCTTGTTTCGGCTCAAATATACTAGAGAGTTGATAAAAATGCATGGCACCGAGCCTCTATAAAGCGAAGTGAACATAAAAAAGAATAATGGATATATTACATATAACATAAAGTAAAGTCCACCACCGGTCCCTAAACTTGTTCGTCTGTGTCATCCTGGTCCTTAAACTCGTAAATCGACCGTTTAGGTCATCAAACTTGTTCGGTTGTGTCATCCCGGTCCCTAAACTTGTTCGGTTGTATCATCCCGGTCCCTAAATCAGCAAATCACCCGTTTATGTCCTCAAACTTACTCGGTTGTGTCATCCTGGTCCCTAAACTTTATTTTAAGTCTCATCAAGATCTAAACATGATAATTTTAAAACTTTATATCAACAAATAATTTATAACTTTTTCATACGAACTCTAATAAAGACAAACTTTATATCAAAATTGTAGTCCTTGATGCAATCTATAACTTTGTAGTTGAAATTTTTTTGAATTAAAATTGTTTAGAGTCCCAAAATATTGTTTTGTGATTATAGATTTTGAAATTTAAAATTTAAAATTATCAAACAATCTTGAATATTGACATGATATATATAAAAGTTATAGTTTTCAATGCAATCTACAATATTGTAGATGATTTTTTTAATTTAAAGTCGTTTACTATACAAAAATAATAATTTTAAATTTTAAATTTCAAAATCTATAAACATACAACAATATTTAGGGACGCTAAACAGTTTTAATTCAAAAAAATATCAACTACAAAGATGTAGATCACATCGAGAGCTACAATTTTGATATAAAAGTTGTCTTGATTCGAGATCATATTAAAAAGTTATGAATTATTTTTTGATATAAAGTTTTTAGATCGTCCCGTTTTAACTTAGATGAGACTGAAAACCAAGTTTAGGGACTGAAATGACATAACTGAACAAGTTTAACGACCTAAATGAGTGATTTGCAATTTTAGGGACCATGATGACACAACCGAACAAGTTTGAGGACCTAAACGGTCGATTTGCGAGTTTAGGGACCAGGATGACACAGGAGAACAAGTTTAAGGACCGGTGATGGACTTATGCACTGCCAAAGGAAGAAAACAGAGAAACCTCCCAAAAGAAAACTAAGCATCCTACATTAAGCCAGTTTAACAGATGATATGTTTGAAAGACCCTAAATTCAAATATTTCAATGCATGGATAAACCTTCTGTCATCAATTAAGAATAGGACACAGACACAGGGAGGCTTCAAATCACCATGAATCAACTGGAAACAGGACTCAAAATTCAACAGTCACATCATCATGCACAAACTTAAAATATGGCCCAAGTTTTCCTTATGAATAAAGAGATAGCAAAATGCCAGGTCTCACTTAGGGAGTACATCTAACTTGACATAGATCACAAATGTTCTCTTTTCATCAACCAGAGAATATATGGCTGTACGCCTGTACAAGCAGGAACCGAGACTTGATTCCAAACGTACGGTACTAAACATTTCTAATCATTTTCAGTGCAATACAAGAGAAAAAAAGAGATGTTGCAAGCTTTTGAAGTTTCAATAATCAAACAAAACAGAACACTCTACTAAATGTTTTTGAAAAACTGATAGAGTTGTTCAAGACAACTAGACATACCGAGACATACTGGGCAAGTAGGTTGCTCAGCCAAGTTTGAAACCGAGGAATGTGCATGCTCAATCAATTGAGTGTAGTGCACATCTTCCACAAAACGTACATGGCAAACACCCCCCTGCACCACATAAACATCCAATCAATAGTCATTGTAAAATTTAATCACATCATTAGGAGCAAACACAATACTAAATTCAGCAGAGTAAAAGGAAATCAACACCTCCAGTGAAGAGAACTGCTTCCCATTGAAGTGCTTATAGAAGCTGTCTGTGGAGCTCTGAGTGTCAAAATTTATAAGAACACTGTACTGGTCCTCTGCTCCATCAGTTCTGCAACACAACCACCAGTTAAATACTACAACCCACATACATGGAAATCAACCAACACATCAAGAGCTCACCAGTTTGAATGTTCCAGTATAGAATAGAGCACAGCATTAAGGAAACTAAACTGGCAAATTAACTCGAACCCAAACACGAGACTACTCAGATATTGCATCAACTGGATCAATTGGTCTCTAGGGAAGCACGCAACCATATGATTTGAAAGGCAAAGCATAGCAGGAGTGATCAGGCAATGCGAGCAACCTGACGATGCGCATCTCGAGCGTGTGGGGGACGAAGGCGCCGCAGAAACGGCAGAAGTCGGCGTAGGTCATGTGGTTGGGCACGGCGAGCACGCACACCCGCGGCTTCCTCCCCACCTACATACACACACGGGCGAGCCAACCGTTGAGGTCAGATTCGTGTCACTAGACCCTACCACGGAAATCCCAATCAGGCGTGGTTTACCGGGAGATGAGACCAGGAGGCGGCGGCGGGCGGGTCGGGGTGGAGAACGACGACGCCGCGGGTCTCCTCGATTCGAGGGTTTCCCGAGGAGAAGTGGACTGACTCCAGCGCGCGGTCGGAGGAGGAGGGCGCCGCAGGAGGTGGCTGAGGGGCAGCGGGCTTGCCACCGGTCGCCATGGCCGGAGGAAAGGCGACGGCGAGGAAATCGGCTAGGTCCCACTCGAGAGCACAAAGGGAGGGGAGGGGTGTTTCTGTAAAGATGTTCCTTGGTTACGCGCCGGGCGCATTACGGTCCCCACCTGTTAGACAGACAGGTGGCTCCACCTGTCAGTGACCAAGAGGCCGATACCACACGATCCCATCTTCCACGGGAGGAGAAACAGATCCGCCTTTTTGGCGCGCAAGCGGCCTCCGCTCCTGCCCGATGGCGCCGGTGCTTATGGAATCTCCTTCTCAGTAAGCTCGGACCACGAAATCCCTAAGCCCAGCAGTTGCTGCGTGGCGGTCGTGGTAAAAACTAGAAACATTGGTGAAGGTAAGCGTTGCTCTGGAGATACTTTTGCTGACTGCTATGTGTTCGACGAAATGCCACCGCGCGGGGTAGTAGGATTACCGGATTGGGAGTCATGTATGTGCAACATTTGGTTTAGGGATTAAACTAGGGTTATGGCTGTGTAACATTTGGCCAACCTTTCATGTTGTGTCGTCGACTCATCGTCCTTGAAACATTTTTCCCATCTTACACTGAGTCCTTCGTTCTCACCACCTCTATCAGAAGCCTTGATGCTGAATTTTTGAAGACCCAGCCAGGCAGATTAGATTGTAAATCCTATTCTATTGCAAGGTCTCATCTATAATGTTCCTTAGAAAGCTCAATTATCTCGAGTGAGTACCATAACTACATGATCAGTAAGAATCACTACACTATTTAGTATTTGTTAGTCCTATTACGGTCACTGCAAAATAGTGGTGGTTCAAAGGCAAATAGTTTTAGTGGCATTTTCCATCCTTCAAGGCTTTAGCCTTAAAACATGGCAGTTCTTCTCCACCCAAGTTCTCAGCAGTACAGTTCTTCAAAAATCGTAGTTTTCTTTTTTTTTCTTTTCCCTGCCGATAGCTGTTCCTTTTCCATCACAGGGCTTTAGTGGATCATGGCTGGTTCTTTGCAGAAAATTTCGAATCTATTGAGATTTGTGCTGCTTTGTTGCTGCCTGCGTTATTAGTATTGCCTTTTTACTATTGGACTATTGTCTTGTTTTGCGTACCTGATTTGTCCAAACATGACTAACATGTTTAACTTAGTTGTTTGTTGCTAACTTGAACTGAGCAAGAGTACACCAATTTGATCTGGTCAGATTGGATTACTATGCTTAGCTTAACATCCCCGACATAACATGATCAAATGCTGCTTAGTTGTTTCCCCTTCCCAAATGAATACGCCAGACACCCCCAGTTACTGTTTTTATTTACTTTATACTGCACTAATTTGCATGAATTTTAGATCTGCCATGAAACTATATGGTGCATGCATCTGGATTACAGCAGCGACAACACATCGGACGCTGCTAAGAAATTACAGTGGTTGAAATGCTTACAGAAAATTCAAGTGATTTTTCTTTTTTCCAGTCAAAGTCAAGGGGGAGAATGGACCTACACCTAGGCCAATCCCTTTTATTTAATCATCATCATGAGAGGATGACAAAGATTTCACTGTTTCAATCAACACTAGATTATCTTAATGTGCTTATAATATTTAGTCGATGACGCGCACGAGTGCACTTCCCGAGCTTTCCAGCTATATGTGTCGAATCATATCACGAGGTGCCTGGAAAAAATATTAATCTCATGTTCTGATCTCGAGATGATCTGAGTAGACATCACTGAAGGCTTCATTAGTTAAAGCTAGAGTTACTCAGCTTCCAATGGTTAAAGTTCATTTTAACTTTGTGCTGTTAACGCTTCCCCTGCGAAGCAAAGTGTGTAATCAACAAGATCCAACCGTGTTGTCTTTCTGCAATATAGTTGCTTGCATGGAAACTGTTGTAATCTCATGATGCTTGTATCCCATTCCTCTAACAGTTTGGTTTTAGGAAGGATAGTGGGCAATGGAAGGTAATTTCTTCACAAACTTTTTGATTGGTATGAGAGAGTTGTTCTCTTTGTCAATTGACCTTACAACTGTATCCTTTATGCTCTATATCTGACACACTTCTTGTTATATAAATTAGCCAGGTCTTATATTGTTACAACAAGAGGCATTTCTAGGATGCCATTTTTAGCATCTTTAAGTTGCATTTTTTTATGTGCTACTGCATTTCATCATGAGCTTTTTTGAGATAATAGAAAATATTATTTTTGAAACAAGGAATAGTGGAAATTCTTGCTTGGTCATAGTTGTTTCATGATTTGTTATTTTATTAAACATGCTATGCATAATTTGATCAGTTCTTTTCTCATATTTCTGTTCAAGTGTAAACACAGTGTTTTTGCTAGACTTGAGGCTATGGTAAAATGTTTCTCATTCACTGATTTTATTTCTGATTATACATGAAAAAATATTAACCATTATATGCTTTTACGTTCCATTGAAACGTTAGACCCATCAAAGAAGCACTCTATTTAGTCCAGAAAATTCAGATTGTGAATGCAAAAGGGAAAAATTATAAACTCATTCCTTGTTTAGATACCCTGGGACTTAGCTTTGAATTTATATAAATACTATTATTTTTATGTTTATTACTGGATGTAGTTGTACGCATGTCAAGTATTAAGAACAATGAGATAATGGATAGCATGTCTAGATATTAATCTTAGTTAATGACCTACTAAAAACTATGGACAGATTTGGTTTCTGAGCAAAGAACAGCATGCTTAAAGAACTTCGAAAAAGGGGATAGCATGAACTATGTTAAAGCATACATATATATAAACCGGTGCATCTACTTGAAGAATTCGAGTACAATTGCCTCTAGTGATGTATTTTAATCACACGGTTGTATTGAGACAAAATTCTATCAGTATTGCACCAGTTTAGTCCAAGAGATAAAGAACATGAAAGGAGTAAAGAAAAGGGAAAAATAATTAACTATAAAATTTATTAGCACAAAGGCGATCTATGAGGAACTCCCTTCCTTCTGCTCATATTTGTGGCCATGTCTTCATCAGACACTCTGTTTGCAGACCGTGCACAAATATACGGTCCACTCCGTTTTTTCCGAACAAAATTTGTGCATGGCGCACTCAAATTCTCAGAGTCAGATGATCCCATGGGCTCATCAACATCAACAAGGGTTGAGTGAGTTGTGTCATCATCCGCATCATGAGGAATGAAGAAGTCAGGGCCAAGCTGCAAGGTCTTACATGGGCGCAAGTATGCTGACAATTTTTTCCTCTGCCGTAGTATATACTCTACCTGAAAATGATGCAGATTATCAAACAATTTACGTAGCATGTCTTGCTAAGCACCTTTTAGAAATAGACTGACATGGATATTGCATGACAAACTTGTTCAAATACTGCTTTTGCTAAGGACCTTTTAGATCATAATTGTTCTGCTCCTCTCATTTTAGCATGAATTATGCTGTTTTATTTTGTCAGCCACCATAATTCAGTTACATAAAGTCACATAGGATAACTATAGCATATTAGTTCGAGTTAATCACCTTGCAATCCAGAGAGCAGTGGAAATACGGTTCTTGGAGGCTCCTGTCGCAGGAGGTGCAGATATTCCCTGATCCCTTAAATTGCCTATTCTGTGGTCTCTTCTTCAGGAAAACAACCTTAGAGCTGTTAATGGTATAAGACTGCACCATGTTGATACAGAATTATAAGCCTTCTTGCATCTTGAACCTCAGAGCAATATCAGACTTGCATGCATGCACTATGCATAATTGATATACCTGAACACTGGAGCAATCAATAAGCTTCTCCAGGTCCTCCAGCCGGACAACATCATGGTAGACGTATCGCCGCACCTGCAGGAGCCGGTGAACACGGTGTGCTGCCACACAGTGTGGGCAGATGCTGGTGCAGCAGTCAAGGCAACAGATGTTCTTCTCGTTCTTCTTGGCATGCTCATGGAAAGAGCATGCTACGAAGAACTTCTGTGTGTTAAGGGCCTCTAACCATGCTGGCTTCCACATTGCCTGCTGATATATTTTGCAGAATTCCATACATTTTTTTGCATCAATAAGTGGAGAATTCATACTAGAATTAACTGGAAAGCATGAAGAAGGTTGGAGTCCTTACCATGATCATGTATGCGGCTGTAAAGCCCTCTGGTGTTATCTGTGTTCTAGGTTGGATGGGGTGGGGAGTTTTGAAGAAGGGAGAGAGAGAGAGAGAGAGAGGGAGACGTTGTAGAGCTTATGAAGGATGGGAAGTGGGGTGTATAGTGGTCTTAGGAGTATTAATGAGACAACCAGGAGAGGGGGCTATATATTTGCATCACTTGGGCTTTTGACAATTGACTCCTTAATCTATGGCACTATCGTGGAATGCACCTTGCTTTAAGACAGAGTGATAGGCATGTGTAGTTACTTTATGAATCAAATTTAGAACATGTTCCGTAATTGCTGTTGTAAGTGCTGGGATGCTGCTGTACTTCAAAAAGGGTAGTTGATTTTGTAATTTCATTTGGAGGGCCGGCAACATCAGTTTGTACCAGGTTTGGCTGAACGAGCTTGCTGGAGTTGATCCCATCAAGATTTACAGCTGCTCTTAGATCATACACTAATTTTGACACACTTTCCTTTCTCATAGAAAAGTTTGTTGATTTCATTGATAGTATCACCAAGTTAATCCTGAAACAGATATTTTTTTTTTGGGAGAATTTCACAGTTCAGTGCTCAAATTTTCAAAACTGGTACAAATGAACTGTGTCAAGACTGAATATTTTGTTTTGCATGACCACAATCATGAATTCTAATGCAGCCCAATGTGATAACTTGGACAAGTGGTCAAATTACTGTATCACAATATAAATTTATATTAAAATAAAACAATATAAATTTATATGATATCTTAATTTTGAGAATCATGACAAGTTACCATGCAGAGCAGATTATTGTAGGTTAAAGTCTTACTAATTCTTGTTAATTCTTGATGTTCAATTTATTGCCAATGTGATAATATTCCCCCTTTATCCAACAATCAGAATAGGAAATATTTCACAAGTTCAATTGTGTTGACATTGGAACACACCAAGGTCTGAAGTTTTACCAAATAGATCCTTTGCATCTCTTGGGGATTGGGCTAATGTGACATGTACATAGTTAGCCAACAAAACACACAAAAAAAAAATCTGGAGGAAAGAAAGGGGAGGTGGGGAGGTGAGGTGAACGTGGATGCTGTTTCTAGTGTTTCCCATCCCTTGTGCCAACTTTTTAACTTATGACTAAAGCTCAAATCTCTAGCCTTGGCACCAGAGCTCACCTCTCTTAAACAAAAAATTATGCAGTGCCCAAGGAGCCACTTTGATTCCTTGTTTGGAGCCTTATGTGTGGGGGCGAGTACGGCCTTTCTTGGGCAACACATGCATACAATACAAATCGACAGCCTCCACTAACAAATTACTGCCTTGGGCTCTGCCCCCATCGTGTTTGCTACAGGATAGGTTCTGTTTTACTTGAGTTTTAAACTTCAAATGGTACACTACAAAATCTTTTGAGTTGTGTATCTGTGATTGTTTTGGGAATCTGCATTATTTTCACCCTTCAGCTGTTTTTTTTTTTCAAATACAAATTTGTATGGTTTCAATGGAATTGTTAAAGTGATATAACAGTTACTTTCTGTGGGTTTAAAGTCTGATGATATGGAGTACGAAGTATGGGCTACTGCCATTTATTTCTGCTGTAAAACCTTTTAACATGGATATCATTTTGGCCGTGTTACTACAATTGCAGCGATGAATAAGTTGTCTCTGTAGTTATGTGTTCTAGATTCCAGAAGAGAAATACTGATAGTGTTGTGTCTTTAACCTATTCCAGGTGTGGATCTGATAGGATTTGCAATGGGTTATCAGGCCGGATGTGATAAGGTTTGTAAATGAATCTCTTCGCTTAGGTGCATTGAGTTGTTTTTTCTGTGCTGTCTCATGGTTGCACTCTAGAAGCTTTGACATGGCATTGTACCATTCATCAGACTGTGGGTGCGAGTTTCTTTTTCTGATGATACATCAAAAAGGCCTGAACTGTCTTGCAGAGAATAGTCCATTATCCCAGGGAAGGGTGAGTTGATGGACAGTTCCTCCTTGAACTGTCTGATTGGTCTCCAACTCCAACACTGGAAGACAAACTGGCATGGACTAATAACATGATTATAACAAAAACAATTGCTGTTTTGAATGAATACCTTGACCATGATTGTATTTATTCTTCCCACTTGTACCTGGTGAGAACAGTTATTTTAGTTCCTATAGTTTGATCAAATTATTATGATCGAATTTCAGGAAAAGACATTTCATCATCATTTTTTACATGTAATGATGCGCTGATGCTGATGCTGAATGTCCATAGTAGAGGAGTGGTCGGTGTAGGGTATTTTTGGCATGCGTGGGCGTGGATAAACATAATCCTACAGCAATAAGGTTCTCACTCTATTTGCTATTTTTCGGCTAGTCAGGTTTAATCATTTGTATTCCCTGAACAAAAAAAAGGTGATCTGTTATGCTATGTTTACTCAAAACTAGAAGAAGAAAACTTTCTAGGCCCTGTTTGGACGAGGGAACTACTCTAGGGATTTTCAGAATTTGCCCGGGTTTATCTAATTCTAGGAATTTGGAATGGCATCTTTGTATCCAGACAAGCATAATATTAGCGGCAGGAGTGCAAGACCTCTTGTTGAAACAGTAGTGCTCAACCAACCTAACCTGAATGAAACTCACATGTGAAGTAGAAATAAGCTTAGTTCTCCGGTAAGCATTTCCTAAGCATAAACACAAAACTCCAAGGCTAATAAGCGCCATTGAGCTCCATAGCAGTCACCCACTCACCCATGCATAGGATTTGACCCTAAAGTGTCCTTAACTTGTCTTCGTGAATTAGGGCTAGCTATAGGACTAGTAATATTTATATTTATTTATTTAGGCTCTGTTTGGCAGGGTTTTTCCACCGGCTTCAGGAGACGTTTGAAACCGTTTTATGTCAAACAGGGTAAAATAAAATGGCTTCACGCAGGAAGCCCCTTAAATCGTGCTCTCATAGAGGTTTGAGGTGAGATGAAGCAAAAAAAAAATGGCTTTACCTGGCTTCACCTCATCCTACGTGGCGTTCTGTGAGAGCATATTTTAAGAAATTTTACATATGAAACTGTTTTGTCAAACAATTTACCAAAACGGCTTCAGCTTCACAGGTAGAGTTGTTCATGCAGCCGAAACCCTCAAAAATGGCTTCATTAGTGAAGTGAAGTCGTATCAAACGGAGTATTATTAGGCGAGCAGAACACTGAATAATCTATATAAGGGAGATATAGTAATGTTAAATGGTTGTATTCAAAACATTTCCTAGGCTTAAATACAAAACTCATAGGCCAATAAACCCTTGAGCCCCATACCATATTAGCATTCACCTATAGGATTTGACCCAAATAGTGAAATAGGCATAGGGCGTACTGTACGTCCTTAACTCTTGTCTTGGGGAATTAGAGCTAGAAACTAGTAGTAAAGATGCTTTTTTTTTAGACTAGCTATTAGGACACTGATCTATATCTAGCGAAGAGAAGAGTGATGTCGAAGCAATGGATGTTGTCTCTTGCATGTAGGTGCCCTATAATCATGAATCTAGCTTGGTCACACGGCACCCACGTAGACCTGAATATCATATCGTTCATGCCCTAACAAAAGGAGCTTTTTGCTACTGAAGCATCAGAATAATCTGTGTGTGTCATGGCCATGGTTGGTTCTAACACCGCTTTGTCGGTCTCATGGGCTTAATCTCTGGTCAAATCGCCCTTCACGCGATTTTTTTTTATATTAAAAAAAAGGCGTTCAAACGTACGGACGCCTGACCGGTTCGATCTCACTCTCGTCGCGCGGGCCTTCTCACCATGACGTGTGGGCCCTACGGGGCCGGGACCCAGGCGCCAGTGAACGGAACGGCGTGTGGGCAAGTGGAGGTGGAACGTGACGTTGGATTGGAAATCGGAAAAAGAAAGGAAAAAAAAACACGATCGAGTACACGATGCCGGTGTGCGTGTGCACCGCCCGCACGTGTGCACGTACGCCCTCTGCGTAGACAATCCGAGGCACGCACACGTGGCGTGGTGGGGGCAGGGGCGGGCGGTTGGTGCCCGCCACGTGAGGGGCGTCTGACACAAGGTTAATGCGGGGAGGCCGGCTCACGTGCAGCGCATCGGAGGCCGCGTGAGGTGGGATGCGCTGTGGCGGAGCCCTTGCAGACCTCTTTGCTGCCTTTCCAGCCTTCCAAGGGTTAACTACAAAATGAGGAGGTATTTTCTTTCCCTTCTCCATTTCT
Source organism: Coix lacryma-jobi var. lacryma-jobi (assembly GCA_009763385.1). Lineage (NCBI taxonomy): Eukaryota > Viridiplantae > Streptophyta > Magnoliopsida > Poales > Poaceae > Coix > Coix lacryma-jobi. The sequence continues at coordinate 175,635,843 of CM019822.1, read as the reverse complement.
CTATTAACGAAGTACGAGTATCTCATTATCTCTCGTCTCTAGCTTGTCCTAAACTTCTATAGCTGTAAATTTAGGAGGAGCAGTTTAGTGCCTACTGAATCTTCAAATAATAAATATTGTATATATGCGTATAACAATATACTAAAACACAAAAATGATAGAACTTGCTCTGTTTCAAAATACAGGTTGTTTTAAAATCTTTGCATATAAATTTAAGTAAACAAAGAAACCAACATCTACAACACATCATCAAATCAAATTATAAAATATCAGCTCTAAAATGTAAAAAAATATATATATATTCGATATCATAGATGTAAACATAATTTTCTATAAACATATTCAAAATTACACGAATTTAACGTGGAAACAAATTACCTTACATTATGATGATGAAGCGGTGTGAGCGCCTTCCCAAGTTGTTTGCTAGTAGAGATAGCTAGCTCCTGACAGTAGGAGCTGATGAGCGGCTAAAGCCAAAGGTTACACGCACGCACGGCCCACGGGCGCTTGCTATCTCCAGTGACACCGATAGAGCTGTGGCCACAAGCTGCTGTCGTGCGATCCTGGGACGTCCAGGGTGATTAGATGCGAGTGTTCAAGACATTGATTGTTATTGTGTGTGTTTGGGTAAGGTAAGGAATAGGAATCCCAATTTTAAAGGGAGGAGACCTGTTGGGCTCACTGGCGCTCCACCAGCCCGTCGCACCCTGGAGCCCACGCCGTAGTTCCGGGCCGAACGAGGGACAGTGGCTGGCAGCCCAACACGGAGGAAGCGTGGCCGGCCCACGCGCGGGTCGGTCCGGCACGGGGGCACCCGACCTGCCTCGCGGTCCGTGCCTGACTGCCTGGAGGGCCGATGGATCATCATCGCCCAACCGCGCGCCGTCGGTGGAGTGGACCGGACCGATCGCAGCCTGGGCCCCGGCCTACCGCGGAGGTGCGCCGCGAAACCGCCTGGATGTGTCGCCGTCGACACGTCGACGTCGTAGGGGGCGGCAACAGGCATGCACGGAATTAGGTGCAGCTGTGTACGACGAGCGAGCACGTACGCCTGGGCGAGGGCGAGGGCGACCTGCTAACACGCACATGGTTGGTTATGCATGGTTTGCGCCGGCGTCGGTACATCTAATCGCGTGTCGATTAATAATTAGGATCGGAGCCAACACACGTACGCATGCAACAAACTAACCTTCCGGCTCAAGGATCTTCGGTAGTACTACGTGCCATTTTAATTTGTTTATATACTACTACTACTTGCTGCGATGTTGACTGGCCACAAGAAATTAGGTGCAGCTGTGCATACATATAAATCTGTGTATATGGTGAGCAGAAGACTCGCTCCATGGCTCGCTAGCCCTTCTTGACTCTGTCAAAGTGTACGTACTTTAATTTAATGTAAGTCGTATGTGTAGATTGATACTCTTCTCGCCAATCATTCGTGCAGTAGGCCGGTCATCCTTTCTTTTCTTCTGAATGAAAGTTAAAACAAAACCAAGTTGTGAACTTAAATAAAACACCGATTTAATTTGTTCCTCATGTCACGTACATGCCATGCCATCCATACGATCGACAACCCGGAGGCGGAAGTACAAGGGAAGAATGAAACTAAGTACAGGGTTCTTATTTCTTAATATAAATATACAGGAGAGAAATAAGATATAAAATTGATTTCTGTGATTCAAAAATAGTCTGAGATTTCTAATGTAAATTTGTCTTTCATCTTTTAGGAGCGGAATTTGACAAATGGTTGGAAGAACGCAACAATTGTGCTGCTAATATTTTTTCACTTCTCCTATATTTTAGATGTCTGAATTTTAAGATTATTTCATACAACACTTTTATACAACCAATTAGTACAAATAAATCGTCACTTTTGTGTTTTTTTATTTGTCTTTTGTCTTATAACATATCATTTTTTTTTGTCCTTGTCTAACTATAAAAATAATTGTAAATTGTTAAATTATTTTTGTGCCAACACATATCAGATTTTGTTACATTTGTGGTTTTGTCTAACGGGTTTTCTATTATCATAATCAAAAACTGCAGATTGTGTCTACATGAATTACAACGAACTAAGCTACAATTTTAGTATAAAACATATGCAATAACCATCATCTCAAATAAAACTAAAAAACAGACATCTAAATTTTAGTAAATCCCATAATTTTTAGCTATTTGAAAAACTCATTGTTTTGCCAATTGTTTTGATTTAACTATTTGAGACGTAACTCGGCCGAAAATGCTCATGCCGGCCGCAAAAATGACTCTCAAAACTGTTAGTATATAACTTTAGCAATGAATTAAAAGAGCATATTTTTCTTCCCTATATCCATTATATTGCAAAAAAACGATTAAGCCATGCAGGAGCACATATTCCAAAATGCGAAAAACTCAACGCCAGATAAAGAAGACACAAATGTAGTAGTATTACTATAGAGGTCATTTTATGGTTGGCCTGCTACTAATAGTGAATATAAGGAGTAGGAGTATTCACTATTGGACCTTATTTTGGTGGCCTCTAAACCTCGACCAGTTTAAAACGCTTAAGAACAATGAAAATGAGATAGAAAATTGATAATAATAAGATCCAAATACTTTAGTTTTCCTAACATTGATATTTTTAAGATTCTTGCAAAGATATAGCAGTCAATATAAATATGAAGATCGAAATATTTCCTCATTTTTCTAATATAATCCAAACAAAGCAAAACCATGATTATATTTTTCATTGTCTATAGATCACTGAAAAAAAATCTATCCAAACAAAGTATATATACTCCATCCATATCGGAAATAGAGGTCGTTTAGAACAACGTCACGATCTCCAAAGCGTAACTTGTCCACTTGTTTCTTTAAAAATATTTGTTGTAAAGTGGTATATGTATATTTTGATGAAAGTACTTTTCAATACAAATTTATTTATGATTTTTACATCTCTAAACTCAATAATTTAAAAGTTATTCATGATTTATATTCTCAATGTTTGACTCAAACTTTGTGCAAAACGACATCTATTTTCGATATGGAGGAAGTATATATGCGTATTATACACTTATACTAGCACTACCATAAAAGCAGAAACCAATACTTTTTTTTTGATAAATATAAAGTCGTCATTAATAAGCACATCCTGCTAAGGGCGTCCACAATGGTGTTCAAATCGTTAGCTATTTGATCTCTAGGAAAAATGCTATTGGTTCTCAATGACAACTTACAAATAGCTAGCTAGATGAGACATATAAATAAATACTATTTTGATGAGCCAATTTACAAAAGTAGCACTTTTATTGGCTATCGAGGAGAGAGATCAAATAGCTAGCTATTGGGAAGTCGCTCGCTATTTGATCTCTCTCCTCGATAGTCAATAAAAGTGCTACTTTTTTATTATTTTTAATACGTCATCTCGCTAGCTATTTGTAAAGTGCTATTGAGAGTTAATAGAATTTCTTCTGGCTAGCTATTTGACAACCATTGCGGATGGCCTAATCCAGTAATCCTTCACATGGAACGGCAGCACACGATCCTTGGACGCAAAACGTCAACCCGAGAATGTGCATGCGCTGCCCCGCCTGCAGCCGCGCGAACCGCGTCATGAATCCCGGAGCACAAACATGCTCCACGAACCACTCGACTCGTTTGCGATTCAAATTCGCATCTGACTTTATGGACCGCATTTAACAAAATCCATTTTTCTTAAAAAAAAATAAAAAATAAAAACGAGCTCCGCGCTCAGTGCTCATGAGTCATGCATGGCCGTTTCTTTGGCGAGCAGTAACGCAAGCTTAGCTGTGGCCGGACCTGCGGTAGTCTATCTCCTAGCTAGCACCTCCTCGTCTTCTCCATCCATCCCAAATCTGCAAGCAATTGAGCAAACATTCCACCCACCAACAAAACTTCCGATCATCCTTTTCCCTTTCCCTTTCGTGGCCCACGGCTCCGCGTCCTCCGATCCTGCTCCCCCAGTCCCGCCGACGACTGACGCCGTGTTGACTCGCTTGCGACAGCGAACGGACTCGACTCTCGAGCCGAAACATCCTTTTCCTCCCGTGGCCGTGGCCATGGCGGCGCGCCGCGCGACTCCCCTGCTCGTGATCGTCCTCGTGTCCGCGTCCTTTTTCTCAGCCGATGCCGCATCAGGTCAGGTTCTTGAGAATTATGTCTTTTTCCTCTTCCATGATTCCATCGATGTTGAATTCAAATTCCGATGCATCGGTCGAGAATTCGGAATGTGTATATGTAACTTCGGTTGCGATGTTGGGATCGTCGTCGTCTTCAGCGGCGGGGCCGGGGCCGGGGCCCGGGGCGAACTCGTCGTCGCGGTCGCCGTTCCTGCTCGCGGCGGAGCAGACGCAGCGGAAGGACCCGCTCGACGGGCTCAGGTACTACACCGGCGGATGGAACATCAGCGACGAGCACTACTGGGCCGTGAGTTCTCCTCCTCCTCCTTGCAGATCCCATCTTGATCGATCATCGTGTTCTTCCTGCGCCTCGAGCCTCGATCGGTTTTTGATTATTCTCCGCTGTCTGTCTTGATGTCGGTTCGTGTTCCGGCGGCGCGCGGGCGCGATCATCATGTCCTGTCTGCTCAGTCCGTCGGCTTCACGGCGGCGCCGGTCTTCGCGGCGGCGGGCGTCTGGTTCGTCGTGTTCGGCATTGGCCTGTTCATCGCCGGCTGCTGCTTCTGCTGCTGCCCGTCGTCCGGCGCCGGCGACTCGTACTCGCGCGCGTGCCTGTTCGTCTCGCTCGTGCTCCTCCTCGTCGTCACGGCCGCGGCAGCGTAATACTAACCGACTCTCCATCCAATTCATTCCTTGTCGTGGTCGATCAGTAATTAAACCGGGCGGGCGTCTTGTTGCCGTCGCGCCGCAGCGTCGGGTGCGCCGTGCTGTACGACGGGCAGGGCCGGTTCCACGGCAGCACGGCGGCGACGGTGGACTACGTGGTGCGGCAGTCGGGCGACACGGTGGCCACCCTGCGGGGCTTCACGGGCTTCCTGGAGACCGCCAAGACCGCCGGCGTGGGGCCCGTCACGCTGCCCGACGACGTCAAGGCGAGGATCGACGGCGTCGTGCGCAGAGTCGGCGCGGCCGCCGACGAGCTCGCCGCCCGCACGTCCAGCAACGCCTCCAAGATCCGCGCCGCCCTGGAGACAGTGTACGCACGCCACCGACCACCGAAATAAACATCGCTCGTTTGGTTCCTGACCGACCGTGCACCGCTCCACTCCTGATCGATCATCTTGACGTTCTTGGTGTCCAATGCAATGCAGAAGGAAGGTTCTGATCGTTGTCGCGGCGGCGATGCTAATCCTTGCTTTCCTTGGCCTTGGTGAGCACCGAATTTTGGAGAAGCTGATATCAGCATTTCTGGTGCCTCTCTCGTTTTGCTTACATTAGCTCTGCATTTTGTGTTGTATTGCAGTGTTCTCGCTGTGTGGATTGGAGTCGATTGTCTACCTGTAAGCATCACTTGCCAGGGTTCATCTGATGAATAAAATGCCGTGACGCAGCTTCAAAATCTGACGCCACTGTATTGTACTTGCATGCAGGTTGGTGTTCGTAGGGTGGATCCTGGTCGCCGGCACGTTCGTACTGTGCGGCACTTTTCTCCTCCTGCACAAGTAAGTGCTGCCTTCCCTTCGCTGTTGCTTCCAAATCCAGTACACTGTCACGAGCACTCTGCTGCACTCCTACGTACTACTCCTCCTACTCCAAGTCAACCATGGGCGTGCACTGGCAGCGTGGTGGGCGACACGTGCGTGGCGATGCGCGAGTGGGTGCGGCACCCGCAGGCGCGGACGGCGCTGGACGACGTCCTGCCGTGCGTGGACACGGCGACGGCGGCCGAGGCGCTGGGCCGGAGCAAGGAGGTGAACTACCGGCTGGTGGCCGTGCTCAACGCGGCGCTCACCAACGTCTCCAACCGCGACTTCCCGCCGGGCGCCCCGCCGCCGCTCAACTACAACCAGTCGGGCCCGCCGGTGCCGCTGCTCTGCAACCCCTACACGGCGGACCTCCGCGACCGCGCGTGCGCGCCCGGCGAGCTGCCGCCCCTCGACGCCGCCGCCGCGCGCCAGGCGTGGCGGCGCTACGTGTGCCGCGCCGCCACCTCCTCCGCGTCGACGACGACGGAGGTGTGCGCCACCCCGGGGCGCGTCACGCCGTCCATGTACGAGCAGCTCGCCGGCGCCGCCGACGTCAGCTACGGCCTGTACCACTACGGCCCGGCCCTGGTGGCGCTGGCGGACTGCACCTTCGTCAGGGAGACGTTCCGGTCCATCGGCGACGACCACTGCCCGGGCCTCAGCCGGTACAGCGGCCAGGTGTTCCGGGGCCTGCTCGCCGCCGCCGTCGCCGTGACGCTGGCGGTGCTGCTCTGGGTCGTGCACTCGCGGGAGCGGCGGCGGAGGAGCGAGGCCAATAAGGAGATCCTGCTGCTCGGCTCGTCGCCCTACAGGTTCCCTGTGGAGGAGAGGGCGTTTCTCAAGAGCCCCGTGAGGCCCTACATGTGAATTTGTCGAGCTGAATTACAGTATCAGCTGCTAGCTTAATTAGGCCATGCATCATCCAACATACAATTACTAAGGGCGTATAAGCGTATTATACCTGTACATTCTACTGTAGTATTTAATTAGGTAGCCGGCATTGGTGTTCGCTATGTGCTAAATTTCGAAAAATCTGACGGTACTATGAACTTTATCATACTATCTACGTAGATGATACGTGTACTAACACTTTCAGCCAAGTAGACTCGATATTCAAACAACAAAAACAAGAAGGAAACCAGTTGTTTCTCTAGTTTGGAACATATAAGTAAACTTGATTGGAAGCTGTATATAGACAAACCTTATTAGGCCTTGTTCGGTTGCTTGATATACCTTAGACCAGTGCCTTCCAGCATGATACATTTTTTTTTTATTTTAACACCCTTTCTTTTGGATAAACACGCACCTCCCTTTTTTGTAGGATCTCCGTTTGCAGTTTTATCCTTTTGAGCCACGAAACAAGGAGAGTCAGTTGGCACTCAACAGAGCCACAGGAAGCCTCCGCGCGAGCAGCACGCACGCGTTGCGGCAATTGGGAATTCGGGAATCGATCAGGAGGCGGCCACCCACAGCGATAATAATACCCGGCCGGCCGGCCAGTCGACATCACCTCGTCGTCTACACTGTTGATGATCAAGCGCGCGCGGCGCAGCCTCGTCGTCGCAGCAGCCACCACCAGCTCGTCGACGCATCGGATCGGATCCGATCGATCCTACTCACTGCATGCGGCCATGAGCTCCTCTCCTCCTCCGTCTCCGTGCTCCAAGACCGCCGCCGCCGCCGCCGGTCATGCGCCGGCGGGCAGGTTCTGCCTGTGCGCGCCGACGGCGCACCCGGGCTCGTTCCGGTGCAGGCTGCACCGGTCGTCGTCGTCGTCGTCAATGGATGCCAGGGCGGCGGCGGCGGCCTCGGCAGCGTCTGAGGAGGCCAAGGAAGCCGCGGCGGCGGCGGCCGGGGCCGCGCGTGCGTTCCTCGAGCGGATGACGGCGCGGAAGCTGAGGCGGCAGGGCCGCGTGCCTGGGACGATGTTCTTGCCTGGGCCTTCGAGGCTGGGAGCCACCGCGACGGATGAGTAACCCTCCGTAGAGCATGCCGTTCCCGCGCCATGGCCGTGTAGACTTGTTTGTGATAGTGTGTGATATGTATCATGCTGGAAGGCACTGATCTTCTGGTTTGGACGATCGAGTAGCAGACTTTTTGTTGCTGCTGCTGCCTTTGGTTCATTTGCATTTTGTTTTTTTTTTCTGTACATAGTTCTTCTTTTCTTCTTCTTCTCATCGTTAGTAGGCGATGAGATTTTGACGATGCAATGCAATTGTTCGGGAAAGAAAGGTTTGGATGATATAGATTATAGAGCGCAGTATGTGACGACGGCGTCGTTCCAGCTGCAGATGCCGTGTTTATGGGCTATAGAATATTTGAATTCCATATAGCAGATACTCCTATATATTCGCAATTTTTAATTTAAAAAAGCTACACATTCGCAATTTACAACCAAACATTACAGCTTGTTTGACTTGACGATGCACTCCATCTGGTATGGTTCGTTCAACACGCAGATGATCAGTTACTAGATTCACGAACAATGTAGCCTCCGTGTTCTGTTCGACTTTCGTTTTTACAGCTGATTTCAGTTGTTTCAATAATATTCGCTGATTTCAGTTGTTTCGATAATATTCTGTGTGAGAGAAATAAGCTAAAGTACGGCAAACGAACTTCTGCACAATCGCTTGTGCTGAAGTACTGTATCACCGTATCATCAACTGAACCACCTTCTGCACAATCACTTGCTTGTGTTGAAGCTTTTTTTAGATGTTGGACACTAAACCTGATCACATTGCATCAGCACAAATAACTTATTCATCTCTCTTGTCAGTTGTCACGGGACCAAAACTATAAATGTAGGGGCAATCACACCATTGAGTTAGATTACTGTACAATTTACAATTCTCGTAGTGTACAACTATGCCTCAATATGGGATTGGTATATGAACTACTAGTCCCCAGCCATGTACGTACAGAATGGTTAGGTATCGTGCCCCGGTGCACTTTTGCCAAGAAAAACAAAAACAAAACCTTTACGTCGTTACAAGATTTCTATCGCGTGTCATTGGAGCAAGCTGAAGATGTTTCTGAAGCCTGCATGTGTGTGTGCAACCAGAGAGAAGTAACCAAGCACGGACGAAGAAACAGCCCAAACAAAGCTGTGGTTGACTGGTCGTCCAAAACGAATCACAAAGGGAATAAGAGATCGCGCATAATGGCCAGAGGGGTTGTTATGCCCAAAGGCCCAGCCCTAGGCCCGAAGGGGTCCTATCAGATTTCTTACTCTGATTGCGACTTTGGCGATGTGATTTTGAGTTGGCATGTGAATTGGTGGAACCATGGTCAGTGCCATTCACATGTGGTGGCATGCTCTCGCCATTCTGTGAGACCGGGCTTCTCATCTGAATTGGTCCCATTTCCTCATCAGGCTGCAATGTCTGTACAGTGCTCTCGATATCCTCATTGTACCCCTTTAGCAAGAAGTCAGAACAGTTCTTGCGCGCCCCATGGTCATATGGATTTCTGAATCTGCCATTTGGTCCCCTGAGGTAACTGTACCTCATGGCATTTGCCATCTCATTTGTTGTAATGTTCCTCGATATCTGCAAGGTAGAAAAAGCAAGAAATTACCAGATGGTGGGAAAAAGTGGGTTAAAGATACAGGAAGGAAAAGAAAGCTATGGAGTCAATAGTGCCTGATATCAGATGCAGTGGATCTCCACAAACAGACAGAAGCTCAATAAGGTGATAATTTTTAGTACGAACTGAACAGATAACCAAGAATAAAAAGAATCATGCATGTGCAGAAATAATCTACAAAAATATACATTTATGTATAAACATGGGCTGAGCCGCAGAGGCATCAACAGAATCAGGTTGATGCCAAATATTTGATTAGAATTTAGAGGTATCATTAGCACTTGGCACCAAGGGGATACTGAATCCGTATTTTGGTATAGAAATGGGTAAGAACAATGCCATTTAGTTTTCATCGAAGACTATGTCCTAGTATCCATACTGTGCTGGTGCCTAATTGATGCATTGTCAGATGTAATCTGACTGACTAGTCAGTTCATTGGAGATGGTAGGAGATGAATCGTTCCTCAATAGGAACTCTGGCGTATTTCATCACCAATCAAAAGTAAAAAAAATGGCCAATATCAACTTGGTTCATACCTGTGATGCTTGAATTACTGTTAGAGTTATAACACCAAAGAAAAGAAGGAGGTCCATTATGACAAAAGACACCACCCAGGAATGGTTTATAGCTGTATAGCCAAGCCATCCACCAAATGATGCTGGAGAAGCTGGGTCTCCTACGCTTCCTGCAGCAATAAAAATAATAAATAAAGTTTTCTCAATGCAATCAAAGTCTTGGTATAACAGAAAAATGGAAACATACTTATGATGGCCGTTACACCAGAAATAATCATCGCAAAAACTTCTAGGATAAGGAACATAAAGAATTCCCATTTGTTCCTCTGCAATTCCAAACCATTGTAGCTTAGACTGAAGAAAATCACAATTTTTCATTAACATTCAAAATGTGGACACAAAAGAGAACGATGCCATTCATCAACTAGAGGCAGACAAAATGATGTTTTCTTGTTCTTCAGCTCCAGCTTTGGGTCTATAGGTGTAGTTTTTAGAATGAATCCGTATTTAGCTTTTTAACCCTGTACCATTATCAACTGCAAATAAGATGTCCAACATATAAAAGTTAATAGTACCTTTCCAATGCAATTCGATACCCAAGGGCAGTGATGATCGAATTGCTCAACACAGCGGTCACATGTAGAGCAGTGTTTTGAGCGTACAGGCCTGACAATCTATTAGTAATACTAGGCAAATCAGACCGCTTCAGAAAAATGTTAATTCAAGGGAAACACCACACAAATTGCTTAATAAAGAAAAACTTACTTTGCATGTTATACATAGTTGAGACCAATTACCATCAAGGAGTTCAGGATTGTCCAAACCCATCTTCAACAAAGGTTCCTAGTAGAGGAGCAAAAACAAAAGACGAACATTACACATTTTGGTCTATGATATTATTTCAAATTTCTGTACGTGGCAGTTTAAAATGAAACAGGACATAAAGAAATGAACAGGAAGTCACAGTAGGTTTCTACATCTTTCAAGCTTACATCATCTCTTTGATTTTGTGAGTCTCTTATATTCTTGCTGATGTAACCAGGATCTTTCCTGCACAAAAACAGTATGGTCACTCCAGGAAAAAAAGATGATCAAAATGCATAGCTAAGGAGTGAAGAAGCAAGGTGTTGGGTGTTGAGTATACAGATTTGGAAGGAAAAATAGAACACAGAATTAAACAAACTGAAATTTAGGGTGCTCAGTGTTCACAAATAACAGACCTTTTATAGTCACAATAAAAAATAATGAGAAGCATTAAATGAATAGGCATTGCCTCAACGCCCTGAGAGGCTCAGACTTCCACCAAAATAGCATGGTATTCTAGTAAATGAGGCTACAATAGAATGCAAAATGATAGGTCCTAACAATAAATAAATATGAAAAAAAATTCAATGTCTACTTTTATGAATTGCATGTGGCTCAACACAAGATTAGTCTACACATACATGAGAATAATGCCTAAGAGTTCCAGTTTCTTATAAAAGCTTTTCTTATAGGACAATTTGCAAAGCCTTTCTTCATTTTGCTGCTTTTCATATTTTTTTTTCTTTTGTTGCTTGTATCATAATAAGATGTCTACCTGCTGCATCTATAAAACATAACCAGTCCAGCAGTTGCAAGGAGAACTCCTAACCATGAAAATAACCCAAAAAATACAGTCATCTTTGTGTTATAATCTCCTGCATAGTAGGAATAAACTAAGTGTCACATTATGGAAGATTAAATCATCTGAACTCTGAAATACATCAAGATATTATAATACCTAAGATAATTGAATTCATATATATAAAAACCAAGGCTATAATGATACACCAAAGAAGAGGAGCAAGCCCGATTTTTAATAGTTTCCCAAAATAACCATTCCCGACGAATCCTCTTTCATGTACTCTTCTAGCATTCCCCTGCATTAAACGGATCAAATGATCAAATCAGTCCTTAAGTTTCCCTACTCCACCATAAGACATTTTGTATTGAGGTCAATAATGGCCACTGTAACTCCCTAATCAAGATGTTCCAGATCAGAAAACATACAAAAAAGGGTATTAAAAAGTTAAAAAAAACAAACAACTAAAGCTGCAGATGAATACTTTCAGCACTTATGGATTTGAGAAGAAACAGTTTCCTCTTTTATTGCTTCCATGCCAATGAAAGTACTTTTTTTCTTTGAAAAAAAAAACTAAACCATCTTTTATGTAAAAATAGTAATGCCATCTAATCATCTTTACCATGCTAAATGTACTAATTGTGAAAATTATTTCTTTGATATGTGAGGTAAAGTAATTATCAAGGAAGAACACATGCAAAATCTGCTGCAGCACAAATAAAAACAATCAGCAGCAATATGTTTCATGCTATTTAGATTAACAAAGTTTTAAAGATACAAAGCACTATTAGGCTCTCCATCCAACACCAAAACTTAATAGTTGGACTCCAGAATCCAGATATGCTAAAAATTTACTCGAAGTATGTATTAATCAAAAAAGATTAATAATGTAAATAATACTTACTAGGAAAAATGCAACTTGTCGATGATTCTTATCAGCAGCAAGCTGGGCTGGAGTCATGCCAGTATTGTCTTGAACCGTAAGATCCTCCTTTTTGCCAGCTTGAACTAGCACAGTGCAGGACTCCAAATTCCCCCGAATAGCAGCCCAATGTAAAGGAGTACAACCTAAGGAAGCACTTAAAATGGAAATGAACAAGCTGGTGGGAGAAAAGGCTCTATTGATTGGAGAGATTGTCATTATTTGTAAAGGTAGGAAGGGTTTTGAAATAATTCAATGCATACCTTCTTTATCTTGCCGCGCCCTATAAGCACCCAAAAACAAGAGGAGACGTATAGTATCCGCAAATCCCTTATATGCAGCCCTAAAGGTGGCATGAAGTTAGACAATATGTTAAGAAGAGCACAAATACATAATACCACCAGGTTCATATTAAATGTACAGCACGAACCAGTGAAGAGGGCTTCTTCCATCGTTATCAGGGACATCATGATCAGCATTCCATTTTGTAACAATATTACAAAGAAATGATGTCTGGCCAAACTGTGCGGCAACATGTGTGGTCTGTGATATAACAGTAGATCGATTAAGGAAGCATAAGTAAAACTCCAGCCACAAGCTACTTATACAGACTTCACTGAAGCTTTTATTTCATAGGCTACTTCCTCTGTTTCTATTTCTAGATCTAGATCACATAATATGTTATCAATTACTAAAAAGCAAATGTCTATGTCTTAATAAAAGACATGTGAAATAAGAATCTATTTATGCGTCTTGAGTAATTGAATGCTAAACTTTACAGTTTTGGCCTTTTTGAATGATAATATACTGTACAATTTGAAATGGAGACAGTAGTATCTAGTATATTAACTTATTAAGGAGTGAACCTGAAGCAGTGTGGGCACAAGGATTAGAGGTAAATGTTTAGACAAAAAGTGCAATGCATAAGTAAGGTAAATCATCTTCTCCCGAAATTGCCCTTGTACTAATTACGATGATATGAATTTTGCCGCTCTTCACTTAACAACTCATTGGATACTTGATAACATGCTTGGTGCTATTGCAAGAATGGCAAAATTTGCAGAGCAGAAGCACAAAAATGCACTATAAGTACATCTTGATTATCCCATCCAAGCTATTGTTACAGACAGAGAGAAGTTAAAATGTCTAGAGCGATAAGGTGCATTTCTTAATCTGTGTGCAACTAAACAAACTCCTTCTATTTTTGTATCAGAGGAAGTGAACCATCAGGAGAAATATGAAAATAAACTAGACAATTACAGATACAATAATAATGGGGAAGTGCCACGGGTGTGATAGAAAAATCAAACTACAAACCTGGTATCCATATAAATCAGCAGCATCCACCTTAGCTCCTTCTTTCAAAAGTAATTCTGCAACTTGAATATGGCCACGCACAGCGCTCCAGTGCAGTGCTGTTTGGCCTGTGTGGTCTATAGCATTTATATTGGCACCATGCTGTCCAAATTAAAAACATAGAATTATCATCCACCAAAGCCAACCCAAAAGGAAGAAAAAACACAATGCTGTACTGCTGTAGTGTTGTAAACAAAACATATGTTTAAGGACATACCACATTGTACAACACAGGACACATATGATCGGAACGATTTCAATAGAGGAAATTTTTAACATGACTAGAATTAACATTTCTAATAATATGACGGGCCTGTTTCAACTAGAGAATGTCTTATGTCAGCTATGATGACAGAAAATGCCATTTGTTGGTAGATAAGATTGCAGGCTCCGCTTGAAATAGTACTAAAGGATATGTAAGAGAAAGCTCATTTTGCCTTCAAATCTAGCGAAACCAAAACCCAAGTTCTACCATCAGTCCTATATTGAGATGGACATAATTTACATCATCCAACATCTCCCAAGCTACAGCAAAACGACACGCGAAGTAGGTCCCCAAAAGTGCAGACCCAGAAGGCAGACATTACTATTACAGTTAAAACAAGTTCACACGATTACACAGCATACTACGATCCACGCATAAGACTTGTGAAGCACCAACTCAGTTACAGCAATGGCTCTGCCCAAACCTTACCCACAAGGCCCCCAGATATAACGCCCACAGGAAGGCTCGAATCGAACATGCTACCACGGATGGAAAAACCCAGTGACAACAACTCAGTAAAGCAATGGCTATAAGCTTGAGGTCATCAGCGCAATTCTCATCCGAGCAGGAAGCTGTAGGGGCCCACAGATACCGTTGAGATATTAAAACGCCCAGGTAGCTTAGCTGCGCATTCCTCGGCAAATCGTCACTAGTCACTGTATCAACTATCAACAAGTGATCGCCATTATCAACAGAGCAGACTACCGCGTCGGGAATCGAGGAAGGGGAGGGAGGAGGGGGGCGACCTCGAGAATGTACTGGGCGGCGGCGACGCGGTTGTTGAGCGCGGCCCACTGCAGCGCGTGGTACCCGAGCGCGTCGGGCACCGTGACGGAGCGGCCCTCCCGCTCGACGAGGCGGTGCAGCTTCTCGAGGTCCCCGTACGCCGCGCCGGTGTACACGTCGTCCTTGAGCGCCTCCTCCTCCCCCTCCTGCCCCGCCTCCGCTGCGACGGCCGGTCCCGCTCCGCCGGTGGTGGCGGCTGGGGCGGCGTCCTCGAACACCTCGATCTCCGACGACGCCATGGGCCCGGGGGATCGGGCGGCCTCGCGCCCTTGCGGGATTGGGTCGCGACTCGGGAGGCCACGGAGGTGGCGACTGGCGAGAGGGGCCTGCACCTGCTCGACGCGGGGCCGCTTTAACACGTTCTTTTTTTACCCATTTTTTTTCTTCGGCCGGACGGAGAGCTTGGTTTGTCACTTTGGTCTTGACATTTGGACACGCCTCGCCTTGCCATTGACACGGATAACAAGAAAGTTGGCTCTGGTCAGCGAACCAATTTGGCTCTTTTCATTGAAGGAGCTAGAAACTAGCTTTGCGCAAGCAAAGGAACCAAGCTTGGATTGACAAGGATCTAAATTCTCGTAAAAACATTTTAGATCTAAATTATCTTAAGAAATGTTTCAGAAGATGAATCAGAATTAGTAGATCGGTTGGCCGTGAAACCACATTTTCACTTGGAACCCTTTCTAGCACGGAAACGAGAATCACTCGAACCGTTTTTGCTAGAAACGTCTCACCTCTATAACCGTTTGGACGATTTATGCTGGTTTTCACAAGAATCGGAAAAACAATTCTGCGTGCCAGACATACAGGTAAGTATGCTCTTTGTCTTCTTATCACTCACTTTATTTTTCAACTGCGTTAAGGATCGCATACACTCATTCTCTTTTAATGACAATTATTAATTAATTGTTTTACAATTTTTTTTTCTTCCGATGAGACGGAGCCTTGTTCCCTTCTTTCTAACTTGTGTAGATGTGTGACACTGAATAATAGTTGAGGAATATCTAAACTTGGCTTATCGTCTACTTCCTCTACCTCGAAATATAAGTCGTTCTAGCAAAGTCAACTCTTTTTACTTTGACCAATTACATATACAAATATTATTATTTATAATATATAATTAGTATCATTAGATAGATCTTCGTAGATATAAATATGAGAGAATTATTTATTTGATTCTCAAAAAATTCGGATTACTTATGTGGCCCTTTTTTTTGAAGTTGTGTATATGGCCTCATAAAAATACCATTTTGTCCCTGCGTCTAAAAAAATAAAAAATAGCGTATAAAACAGTATATATATATATTGTATATATATATACTGTTCATATATATATATACTGTTCATATATATATATATACTGTTCAAATATATTTTGTTTTTATATATATACACCGTTTTTTTTATTTTTTTAGGCACATGGGCAAAATGGTCTTTTTACTCAATACTTAACACCGTTACACCCTCAAATCTAACGGAAGGCCAAATAAGTAACAAAGTTTCGTTTTAAGGCCATATATACAACTTAAAAAAAAGAGGCTATATAATTAACCAAAGTTTTTTTAAGGGCCAAATAAATAATTCTCCCTATAATATTGCACGTATTTTATATAAATTTAGTCAAAGTTAAGAAAGTTTTACCCGTATGCATCTCATAACGATATTTTTTTGTAAGATGGAGGGAGTACAATTTTGCAGATCCGAACCGGTTTCTGATTTTTAACCAACGGGTGCAAACCGAATTTTTTCAAAACCAAACCGAAATCTCGGTTAAAACCGAATGCCGAGCGGCCCGAGCCTGACATTCCTCCTTCCGTCGTTACGCGTGGACGCCGTGGCGGAGCTGTGGGCCGTGGACCACCCTGCGTCTCGGCCCAACTAACAGAGGCCCATAGGATCCAGGTTCCGAAAACTCAGTCTCGGAGACGTCTCCTTCGCCCTACTCGTGCGGCGTTCTGTGTTCTGTCTGCCTCTCTCGCCCCCTCTAGCTCTCCGACGACTGGTGGCCGCCGCCGCCGCCCTCCTAGGCCAGGTGCTGAGGCTGTAGTTGGTCTCTTCGCCGGCGACGAGCACCCACCAGGTACTCCCACCCCTTCTCTCCCCCTCCCTTCAAGCTGAGCACCGAAACCCTAACTGAAAGCTATTTAGTTATTTGATTGACAAGTCCTAACTTTGAAGATTCATGTCCCTTCACTAGATCCGCCCCTGCCCTGACCGTAGGTTTTACCCTAGATCTCGTTTAGCTCCGAAAGTTTCAAATTTCTGACATATTTCTTTTTTTCTCTCTCTATTATTCGTGTACTGAATTTCTGTCTTGTTGTAGAAATCCTAGCTGGTTTGAGTATGGAGGCGCTGTTTGGGAGCAACAACCATGGCGGGGACAAGGCCGCTGATTTGGCCTCGCTTATAATTGCCCAGGCTGCCTTGGAGGTGCCAAGGTTACTTGGGATCCTTGCCATGGTAAAAGTTTCTTCTTTTCTCACGCCTTACAATAAATCTTTTTACACCGTTACATTAGATCTCTGTGCAGTAGCTGTGTTGCTGTATTCTGTAAGGTCAGTAGATCTTGGTATGTGAGGGACATTTTTTGGGGGTTGGGGGGGTATGAAGTTGGAGCGTTATGTATGATTATTCTTGCGAAAGGACCTCTAGCTGGACTGGTTAGGTGCATCCAGTAGCACTTATCAGGTCCTAGGTTTGACTCCCGGTGGGAACAAATTTCAGGTTGTGGTTAAAAAAAAATCCCCTCTTTTTTTTTGTAGCACCAATTGAAGAAAAACTTGTCCAACATCGGTTGAGGTGGTTTGGCCATGTCCAAAGGAGACCTTTAGAGGCTCCAATGCATTGTGGTGTTCTAAGCCAAGATATTAATGTGAGGAGAAGAAGAGGAAGACCAAAATTGACTTGGGGGGAGACAATAAAGAGAGATCTGAAAGGTTGGGGTATACCTAGAGATCTTTGTTTGGATAGGAGTGTGTGGAAAGCGACCATTGACGTGCCTGAACCGTGACTAGGGACTCCTGTTGGGTTTCAACTCTAGCCTACCCCAACTTGTTGGTACTAAAAGGCTTTGTTTGGTTTGGTCTGGTAAAAAAAATCCCCTCGTTTGTCTTACGCCAAAGCACAGGTCTAAGGTCTATCCCAGATCGAACGCAGCACGGTATGGATACTTGTACGGATGGCATTTTCCCAAAAAAGTAGAACTTGTCAACTTGAGGGAGGATTTGTTACTCAATTCAATTATATCACAGTGCTGCATCTATATAATACCAAGATCCAGAGAAAAATTAAACAAAAAAAATGGACCAGTGAAAGGGGAAAGGGAGGAAGCTCACCGAGGCAGCGTAACTGCTGACCACCAAGCGATACACAACACTCTGGTGGCCTTACCTCCCTTTGCTTGGAGCAGCAGTGCGGCATGGCTCAACGGGCGAAGAGGCAGCCGCCAGAGGATGTAGGAGGCCTTGCCATGGCCTCTGCGAAGCAACTGACCCCATGCCATGGCCGACAATTGTGGTGGCAACTGAGCTGGGACCCCACTATGGTCATCTCGCACCATGACCGCCTAGCACGAACACAACCGTACCCCACCTTCTGCAGTAGCATGACATGCCATTCTACGAGTATCTCACCGGCCTTGCCTCCACAGGAACTGCAGTGGGGTGGAGGACCTCGATGCTGCCTTCGCTCAGCCATGGAGGAGTCTCACATGCGGGTGTAGGGTGTGTTGTGGTGGCTGTAGCCTGTGTAGGGTTATGAGAGAAGGGAGGCAGTAGGCATGGGAAGTTTGCGAGTTATCGAACAAGCTGTTGATGAGCTGGGTCGTATTGGACCGACATATCAGACAAGCCCAACATATCAGTGAAGAGCATCCGATTTATTTGTGTATCCATTCTGTATCCATATCAGATATGTAGCCAATACAGGATCCCTATCTCAGGGCAATGTAGCGCAGTATCACAAAATAAGCTGACGCAAACCATGCATCAAACTTTTTAGTGTGTTGCTTGGATAACAGACTATGTTTTGCGGTTACTCAGGTTAGAGATCAATCTGTACTATTTGATGACCTCTGAGGTATAACCACTGGACCTCTTTTGCCTTCAAGTTCAATAAAAGCAGGGTTGTCAGAGGTCTTTGGTAGTTTGGTCTAAAAATGTAATGCGTTTTCTTGCCCAAGACCTTTATGCTTATGGTTTACCTAGTGCTTCTATGAAGCCAAATGATGACGTATTTGAATATCTTTTGTGCTAATGATGGAATTGGCTGAGGATCTACCATTTATTTTCTTCCTTAAACGTGTTTTATGCCCTACAAAGCCCATGAAAAACCATTGGGCTAGTCTTGGAGATTTGCAAGTCATGTATCTAACTTCACTTTTGTGATGTTAACAGACATTTGAGTGACCTGCTTCTCTGTTTGTTCGTAATATTTTGGCCAAGCTTTTGAGATATGTACTATCTGTGTTTTAGTTGCTCAATACTGTAGTTGTTTCCAAATGACAGTATTAGTATGTAACCCAGTCATTATTTGGAAAGGAGAGCATGACACATGCTTTGAGATCAGTTTTTATGATAAATATTAGTAACACATTAATTTGCTCGAGGGGGTTTTACTAAAAAGGAAAGTGATTGCAATTGGTGCCTTTACTGACTTTGAAATTTGTTGACTGTTTGTTGTTAAGATATTGTCATTTATCTGTGTGGAGAAAACATCTTGCATTGTTTTGTGCATTTTAAATTGGGAATATACCTTGATTTAGCTAATGCTCTGTATTGTTTTGATTTTGTTGTCCAGATTCTGCATAATGAAATATTTGCATCTGGTGGAGATCAGAATTTGATTAATAGGTACGCCCCATCTGGTGCATAATGCAAAAACATGTAGCGCATTATTATTATTGCCATGGTTATTTCTTTTCCTGTCTTCCAAAGCTGAGGATTGTTTGTCTCCTTTTCCCCAAGAATTCTGAGCAAAAGCAAAAATGGAACTGATCCTGAGAACAAAGATGATGGAGAATCTGATGATGATGATGATGATGAGGGAGACGATGAGGATGCTGAAAACCAAGAAGAAGAAGATGGTGGTGATGGATCAGATGACAATGGGAATGAAGAGGAAGACGACGACGACGACGACGATCCTTCAGCCAATGGTGGTGAAGGAGGAAGCGATGATGATGATGATGATGGTGGAGAGGATGAAGAGGAGGATGACGACGATGATGATGGGGATGGTGACAATGATGAAGATGATGAGGAGGAAGAAGAGGAAGAGGAGGATGACGATGACGTCCCCCAACCACCTACTAAGAAGAGGAAATGATCGATGACTGTGAGTGGTTGCTTACATGCAGGAATGCTGCCTGTTCGCCCCTGGGCAGCAGTCTACTGTTTAGTGGGTAGGGGTTTTTAGCTTGGTCGCGGACAATTCATAGCCTAGTTTGGAAACAAAAAAGAAACATTTAATTGTGCATGTACTATTAAACCATTCCTTTAATCATGTATCTCAGATTGCTATCAACCCCTGTGATACTCCGAATGGTTTTTAAATTGTGTTTGCTTGAGTTTTGTATTGCAATTTGACAATGTTCTTGTCTAACCTGATGGTTGAGGTATTTTATGCCTGGTTGCAAGGATAGAGGAGAATCTGCTAAAGCATTCCGGGTTGAACAGAGAATTGACAGGTTTTATGTGAGGATTGTTTATTTATACATTCCTTTCGTTCGGAGAGAACTTTTATGATGTTTTCTTTCTTTATTATTAATCCATGGCTTTGCGTTTTTTTTAATGCTTTCACTCTATGAAAAGGTTTTCAGCCTGCCATATAGGCAAGACCGCACGAGAGGCTACAAAAGGTTTTCAGCATATATCATCTAAGAGCTTTTCCAAGAAAAATCATCATTTAGAAAGTTATTTGAGTAAAATAAAAATTGTTTTCTATATCTTTATGTCTTTCAATAGCTTTTTATATCCCGTGTATAGTCATCCTCACTCTTCATCTTTTGTTAACGAGAAATTAAGAATAGATGATGTCAATATTTAGATATCTAATTAAAAAGGCTATTGGAGGTTATCTTGTCACCAAAATCTCTATTCTTATAAATTAAAAATTAAAATAATTTGAAGTCTCTTAAAATTTCTATTCCTATAGGAAATGGTCGTCACTAAACCAAACTTTGTCAAAAACTAACTCTTGCTATCGCATTTAAACAACAGTTTCGAAGAACGTCGTCACTTCATTTTTGCTTGCATATTGTTTTGAAACAACAGTTCCAAAGAAAAACATCGCTTCCATTTTGCATGCATAACGCTTTGAAAAGAGAACAAAATTTCATGCAAAGATCATGTTAACTACTGTCAAGAAGAAAAAAATGCTGAGATTAATCATCATCATAATCATCACCATCTCTAGAAACTGTTTAGTTTTCCAATTCTTCTATGATTGGCTTGGGCTGATGACTTACGAAGATGGACTCAGTTGTTCGAAGGCCGGAGGAGAATTTATGGGATCAAAACATGGTCGGACTCTGGAACTAGAAACTCAAGAAAACGGAAACCAAAATACACAACGGGGCTCATCAACTGGAGGAGCAAAGCACATGCCATAATAGATGTTGTATGGCTGACATACTGCTCTACTTCCCTTGCAAAACTACAGCCTTCGAGCGCGTTTCTCGCTGGCTTAGAGCCATTTGAAGAGAATGCCACCATGGGCGGCGAAGAAGGGGGCAAAGACAAGGGATTCAACCGCCATAAGCTTGATGAGGATGTTGAGGGAGGGGCCAGACGTGTCCTTGAGAGGATCTCCAATGGTGTCACCAATGACAGCCGCCTTGTGAGGGTCAGAACCTTTTGGGCCAAGGGTCCTGGCATGCTCTGAAGCTCCAGCCTGAGCAAACCGAAGATCAAAATGTTATAAATAAAGGTGTTTCTTCCCCTAAAAAAATAGCTTTTTAGAGAAGGTGTTATGCAAATTCAGGCAGGAAAAAAAAAGCATAGTAAAAGTCTCTGTGTAATTTTACCTCAATGTACTTCTTGGCATTGTCCCAGGCACCACCAGTGTTGGATGCAGAAATGGCAATCTGAAAATGGTGAAATGGACTAAGGAAAAACTCAGATTCAACTATCATACGAAATTTGAGAGGAAGTCCCACCAACCTGAACACCAGAGACAAGGGCACCAGCAAGGACTCCAGAGAGGGTCTCAACCCCAAACAAAATCCCAACGATCAGTGGTGTGAGCATAACAAGAGCACCTGGGGGGATCATCTCCTTGATGGATGCATCTGTTGAGATCTTAACACAAGTTGCGTAGTCAGGCTTTGTGGTGCCCTCCATAAGCCCAGGAATGTTGTTGAACTGCCGGCGGACTTCCTCAACCATCTTGAGTGCAGCACTGCCTACACTCTTCATGGTCATTGCTGAGAACCAGTATGGGAGCATAGCACCGACAATAAGCCCGATGAATACTTTAGGAGTCAGAACATCAACTGTGGAGATGGCAGCCCGGCTTACAAAGGCACCAAAGAGTGCAAGGGACACCAAGGCTGCGGAGCCAATGGCAAAACCCTGCAAATACAGAACCATGAGAGAATTTTTCTAGCAAAGCCAATTGCATTAAGGTTGTATAAAATGATCTAAACAGAAACTACTAAAGTTTCTAGGGGCGTCCAAGCTCTTAAATGAAAGCAAATGCAAGATTTCAACTACGTTTGGACTCTAATTGGCATTTGCCGATGGAAAAAACAGGAACTGAAAAATCTTTAGTTCGCTGTGCAATCACATGAAACTCTGATAAGACAAGCACATGTCTACCTTTCCAATTGCAGCAGTGGTGTTTCCTGCAGCATCTAGAGCATCAGTTCTCTCACGAATCCTATGGCTCATCCCAGCCATTTCAGCTATTCCTCCAGCATTATCACTGATAGGGCCATAGGCATCAATAGCAAGGCCTGTGGCAATGGTACTCAGCATTCCAAGAGCAGCCACAGCAACACCATACATGGCAGCAAGGCTAAAGCTGAGGAAGATACTAAACGCAATAGCAAAAATTGGGATAATGACTGATTTGTAGCCCAAAGCAAGCCCAAAAATGACATTAGTGGCAGCTCCAGTTCTGCAGGAATCAGCAACATCTTGTACAGGGCTGGAACACAAAACAACAAATACGTCATACATTGGAAGCAAACAAGAAATGCTACCATCATACTCACTGGCAAGAAAAGATTCTAGATACCTGTAGGCATTGCTTGTGTAGTACTCAGTAACAAAACCAATGACTAGGCCAGCCCAGAGACCAACCGCCACACACAAGAACAATTGCCTGATAAATTTAATGAGATTGAAATATAAATTACTCAGTAACAAAACAACAATTAGCCAGCACAAAGACCAACTGAACACATAAGAACAGTTGCCTGATAAATTTAATGCAAAGAAAGATTGTAATATGAACTTTATACTAAAAACTTCAATGCCCAATCATTTTTTTTCATACCAGCTTTGCACTGTCTTCTGGACTCCAAAGTTAAAAATGGTGAAGGTGTATGGAAGACCAAGCCAACTGATGAGCGCAATGCCAATAGTCATCACAACAGTGGATATTATAAGTTGTTTCTTGAGAGCAGGCTCTATTTCATTCACAGCCTTTATCTCGAAGAAATCAGTTGCAAACAGCGTTGTTATGAGACATGCTATAATACCAACAGAGCTGACAAGAAGGGGGTACACCATCGGAGTAAATTCATGGTTGATTCCAAAAGACGAGATCGAGGCCACAACAAGAGCAGCACATGACGATTCAGCATATGAGCCAAAGAGATCTGATCCCATTCCAGCAATATCTCCAACATTATCACCAACATTGTCAGCAATAACCTGCAAGCACATCAAGAGATCTCTTATACCAGGGTGCAGACACCAGCCCAAGCAGAATGCTAGCTATAAGCTATGAATGAAAACAAGCATGAACATTATGCAATTGCAGTGTAGCAAGATAGCACTTAAGAACTGGAAGTTTTCACAATTTAAGTGAATGAATTCTTACAGCTGGGTTTCTTGGATCGTCCTCAGGAATGTTTCTTTCTACCTTCCCCACAAGGTCAGCACCAACATCAGCAGCCTTGGTATAAATACCACCACCAACGCGGCCGAAAAGAGCCATAGAAGAACCACCAAGGCCATAACCAGTAATAGACTCAAAAAGACCTTCCCAGTCATCACCATAATAAATTCCAAACAAATTGATAGCAATGTAAAGAACCAAAAGACCACTGGCAGCAAGCAGGAAGCCCATAACTGCACCAGATCGGAAGGCAGTAATAAATGCCTTCCCAACACCCTTTCTGGCCTCTAAAGTTGTCCGGGCATTCGCATAAGTTGCAATCTTCATTCCAAGAAAGCCGGAAACCAGTGAGGTGACTGCACCAAGCACAAAAGCTATAGTACTGAAGATGGCATTAGCAAGGGCAGGCTTGCAAGTCTTTCCCTTGCTATAGTGGCAAGGTTGACTCTTTGTGCTGAATCCCTCAACGGACCCAAGGAAGAGGAATATAAGGATTGCAAAGATGCTCATGAATAATCCAACATACTTGTACTCAGTGAAAAGGAAAGATGTAGCTCCTGTTCACAACACAATAAGGAAAAGGATGGCAAAGTGAGTTTAGTAATTACATACAGACTAAAGCTTGCTAAATAAAAAAATGAAATGAGCAAAACATGCCACAGAACAACATCAACTCTGAAGCTATGTTACACGGATACGTCCCTCAGGGCGTGTATCGCGTATCCGATACGTATCGGATACGGATACGTGAGTAACAAAAAAATTTGAGGCTGGTGCTATTGAATCCCAAACAACTCTAAAATAAGGCAAGTTCGAGGATTCACCACCCCATTCTGGCACTTGAGGATTGCTACTCATTCATCACATCAGTGATACAATGGAGCGAAAAATCATGGAATGGTAAACCCTCTACTTCTATGTGCACTACTATATCCACTCATGAAAGAATTGCTACACCCACTATAAAATAGACTCAAATGAGAATAGCTCTTTGATCCTATATGAGGAAGATAAATTCTATACAATAAAGTTCTGTCATAAAGACACAGTTATCAATTATCAAGATACAACAAAAAAAATCATATTTTTAACACACAGAAATTTCACCACAGTCCCTTCACTTGCATGCTAAGGCTTTGATCAATCAAACCCATCTTAGGTAGAGACTTTAGAAGTTTAGACTGCGTGTAAGTTGCACAATTTATGTACCTCTGTTAGGAATCCTGAAAAAACAAACCAAAATAAGATTCTAGTGATACCTACTACCAGGTTTCCGCTTTTAATGTTGTCACAGTCAGAGACAGCACAGGGACATGAGTCAACATCAAACCAACTGGAACAGATAACAGACAAAGGGTAAATAGTGACAGACTGATGGCTGCCTTAAGAGCAAATTAGTTCAGTGCTAATTTAAATGAAAACCACGAGGTCCAATGAAAACTTATCCATCAAGACTAATCCGGCAACTACACCATGACATAGGCAACTGGTGCTGCAATGGGAAATTGGGAACCAACCAAATCTAATCCACCAAGCTTTAAAAATGTCCATACTAAGTCAGCTTAGTTTAAAGGAACTCTTAGCAAATTGGCAGCAAGTAGTATCTGTCAAAATAATTCAGTAATTAGAGAAAAAATCGCTCAATAAGTTTCGCTGCAATAGCTACAGAAACTACATGACCTGTCTCTGGCCCGTTGTGTAAACAGTAAAACCAAGCACACAATCACCTTCACAGAAAAGGTCACATTTGACAGACCTATATGATTATTGCTCCCAGATACCATCAGCGATGAATATGGAAAATCATCCTATCCTTAATTCAGAAAGATAGCTAACACATATTTATTGTTATATCTTCAGATTATTAGATAAGCACTACCACGACTACATCAACAAATAGCTCTGAAATGTTACTGGAACACAATACACAAATGCTTCCACGGATGCCTTAAGAGTAACAATGCCGGGCCGATGTGTCATTGTTCATCTGCATCAGTACTTCCCAGCACATGTGCACGCACATGCAAGGATTTCAATTAATTATGAAATTACCAAAGCAGCAGGATGTGGACCATGTGGTTCCCACAAGATGAAGTCTGGACCGACTACAGTTAATATCAGCTGCACTGAAGATTGAGGTCACGTGCTGGGAGAACTTATCTTCTTATCTGCATCCCCACTCCTGAACTTCTCAGACCGCTAGAACTTATCCCTTCATCTGTTACCCCACCGGCAGCTTCTGACCAATTCTTATTACGACCAATTTTGACCACGCCCACACATTCCCAAAAGATACCTCCAAAAGGATATCTAGGTGGACTAGAATTAGCTGTGCCTCCAAGAATTAGGGCTTAATTAACTAAAGCTTTACTGTAATCTCTGCTGCGTAAAGTAGCAACAGCAGATAGTTTAATGCCTTGTCCGCATCCAACTAGCATGGAACATTATTGCAATATTAGGTTATTGTTAACCACCACCACCACAAATACACACACACTACCACACCCACCCCCAAAAAAAATCTACAGTTAACTTCAACAAAAGAAAAGGGACCGTGACAACCGTAAGGGCGTCCGCAATGGTCTTCAAATCGCTAGCTATTTGGTCTCTAGTAAGAATGCTAGACAACTTACAAATAGCTAGCTAGATCAGACATATAAATAAATACTATTTTGATGAGGCAACTTACAAAAGTAGCACTCTTTCGCTAGCTATTTGATGTCTCTCCTCGATAGCCAATAAGAGTGCTACTTTTTTATTATTTTTATACGTCAACTCGCTATCTATTTGTAAAGTGTTGTTAAGAGCCAATAGAATTCCTCCTGACTGCTATTTGACAACCATTGCGGATGGCCTAACGCCTGTACTCGTCGTTTGCAAAACAAGCAGTCTCCTCTATTAAAGCTAGCAATTGATTAAAAGTCTCCTGTCTAACTCTAAGCAACTTGCGTACGCACGACGTTCTCACATCACCGAGCAAGACGACACATAAAGCCGCACTTAAATGCTTGTTTCCTCCAACCGTCTCGTCACATAGCAATCATACAAAAATCAAAGTTGGTTCCACAGCAGAGGTGATTGGGAGATCATCGTTAAATGGAATCATCTATTTCCCACGATCCTCTTCCTCGAAAATCAAATCCAGAGCATCAACTCGTGCAGTCATGCCTAAGCCAATAAGCAAAGCACGTAAGGTTTCGATCATTTCCACCAGCAGCCAATCCAACCCAAACAAGGCTAAGATCTTAATCGAAGCATCCAGCAAACCCCCGCGTACCAACTTCAAACGAAGAGCGAAGGGGAAAAACGCGCGCGAGTATATGCAATCAGCCAAACACAGAGCCAGCGCTCGTGTTCTCACCTTCGGAGATGGCGTTCTGGATCTCGGCACACTTGACGACGACGTTGTGGTCGTTGAGCCCCTCCTCCTCCTCGATGAGGTAGTCGCTGGGCCCGCTCTTCGCGGCCCCGCCGTCCGCGCGGCGCTCGGGGGTGAGCCGCACCTTGGACACCAGCACCCACTGCGCCACCGCGAACGCGATGCCCACGGCCGCCGCGACCGGGATGAGCACCTGCGCCGCCAGCTCCGGCAGGATCGCCGCCGCAGCCATCGCCGGAGGCTACTCCCAACAGCGCTAGGGTTTCCTTCCTCTGAGCTTTGGCCCTCCCACGAACCGGAGAGAAACAGGGAGAGTGATGATGGTACCGGAAGGGAGGAGAGGCGAGCAGAGCCGCGCCCGGGCCTTATAAAGGATGGGAAGGAAGACGAGCAGCAGCGAGGTGTGCAGTGCAGAGGCGAGTGATGATGACTGCGTTGGTAGTTGGTAGGGGAGAAGGGTATTATCGGGATTTCTCCCATTTTCCCAAACTTTCTTTGTTTTTTAAGTTTTTTTTTTAAAAAAAATCTCGTTATTCTTTTACGTAAAAACGCCATGGAATTGTTTCGTGTTTCTTGAATGTAATAAAGTAAAAAGATAACAAAATCTCACTTAGAGAACTGCGAGAGCAAGCATAACTCAACTCAAACCAACTCCAACTGTGTTGAAACTTTGTTGTAAAAAAAAAACCGTGTTGAAACTTACTCCCTCCGTCTCAAAATAGATGTCACTAGAAAACCGTATTTCTCTCACAAACACGTTTCGCTAGTGACATCTAAAAAGAGACGGAGGAAGTAGAGAGCTGCGATGGGCACCTACCAGTCAAGCCATGGTAAATACTCCCTCCGTCCACGAATAAATAGACTTCTAAAGTTGTCCTAAGTCAAACTTTTTAAACTTTGACCGAATTTCTAGAAAAAACTATCAAGATTGACGATCTCAAATTTGTATCATTAGATATAGCATAGAGTATATTTTCATAATATGTCCATTTTATATCATAGATGTTATTACTTTTTTCTATAAAGTTAGTCAAAGTTTAAAAAGTTTGACTGACACGGATTCTAGGAATCCATTCTTTTGTGGCCAGAGGGAGTACAAAGAGCGGCATGACAAGACGACATAAATTTCACTTGGTGCGAGTGATGGTGGATCATAATGAAAACATGATAGGACAAATAAAATTTACTTATATAATAATAGATGATGATATAGACGACACCAAAATAAATAGAGCGAGTGAGAGGACGCGATAGCGAAGCCGGGCTATTACAATAGGCAATGGCAGTAGGTGTCGGGAAATCTGGTAGCGCAGAGACCCATATACAATGAAGTTGGGTACGACCAGGGTCGTCCCATGGGGGGTGGGGGGGGGGCAGCCGGTGCGTCGTCCAAGGGCCCATGAGGCCGGGGGCCCATGACTCATGTGTAGTATACCACATAGCAGATCGCGTGATGTTTCAGCCAATCATCTTTCGTCGGTCAAGCTTTCGTCGGTCGTCGGTCAAGCTTCTGTCGCTGGATCGTTCGACCGTGCGGCTCTATTCTTGTCACGATTCGCGAACTCACGTAAAGAGTAGTCACGTCTCGCGATCGCCGATCGGATCGCGTGCGGACGCCGGAGGCCAGACGTGCGGTGCGGGAGCGCCGGAGGCCGGAGTGGTGAGCGGGGCTACGAGTGTGGCGTGCCGCATGGAAAATTGAAGCTATTGAAAAATTGTTTTGAGATCAACTATGCTACAAGAAAGATTAAATGGTTTGGCTATGTGCAGCATTGAAACGGACATTTTAGATACAATTGATCTTGAAAGTGTTCTTGAAGATTTTGCATCAAGAAATGCCCGAAGAAGCTTATTTAAAAAGCACTAAAGCACCATAATTTATTCGAGGTAACCATCATAGTTATTTTGTTATTTTTTTATCTTCTTTGATGTATTATTAGCTTATCAAGAAGAATTAAATACATGGAACAAACTATCTCTTATCAATAGTATTATATATCTTAATCGTTCTATTGAAATATTAGATTACGGGACCCTTAGTGTTTTAATGGTCCAAGGGCCCATGAAACTTGTGGGACGGCACTGGGTACGACAGTGGTAGAGATGTGGTAGAGAAAAAAAACGAACGTTAAAATTACGGAAGAATATATGCCATGTGCTCGTCGATTTTAGAGATGGAGTACAGTGAAGTACTTTTGCTAAAATCCTACCACCGACCGTCCATTGAAATGCAAACATAGCATGCGGAGGGCGGGATATTAAAATGGTCACAACGGCTGAAACGCCAGATCTAATTTTCCTTAATTTCTTCTTTCATTTTCATATGAATAAGGAAGCAGAACTTGCTGTCTACTAATAGTACTACCATCTTCACTAGGAGACAAGCGGCTCAATGACATCATCCTTATTTAGCCTCGCAACAGTTTCAGCCTGGCCGTCGCAAACAAAATGACACAGCACGCACCGTCATTTTTGTTTCGTTTCGGCGCGAGTTGAATCTTGTTTCAACTCCAACTCCTGCGGTTGTTGACAGACAGACAGACAGCTCGTGACCTCCCGCTACTGCCCGCATCGACGGTGGACCGTTGTGTTACACGACAGCGTGGTCATTAAAACGGCATCAAAGAGAAAGCGAGACGCTGACGCGCGGAAAGGGCGAGGCCGTTGTACTACGGGGTTTGGGTTTGGGGGTGGCGTGCGGCCGCTCACCTCTTTCCCAATCCCGTCCCTTTTTTCCCCGGGGGCGACACAAGCGGCCATGGCCGCCGTCTTTTGTCTGGCATGCATCACTGCCGATCCGACGAGACTGAGCCGGCGGCCCGGCGCCGTTTGAGCTCACCCACCGGCTCGCCGCCGCGGCGCCGTCCACGTCACGCCTGACGACCATGGCCATGCGCTGCACACCGTGTAGTGTCACTACAACAGATATGGGCTTTAGCCCCGGTCGGCAAGGGCCTTTAGCCCCGGTTGCTGAGCCGGGACTACGCTTCTGGGACTAAGCCCCCCTAGTCCCGGCTCCGGCCACCGGGGCTAAAGCCCCCTTTAGTCCCGGTTGGTAATACCAGCCGGGACTAAAGGGTCCCCTGGTTTTTTCTTTTTATTTTCATTTCAGTTCTGTTTTCAGTTTTGTTTATTTATTTAATAGGTTTTCCAATATATATTCTTTGCTGCTAGCTGCTAATATATATAATTTTGCAATAGGTGGCAACCACATTTGCATGGCGTCTCTTACAACCGTATGAGCAGCATTTAATATCTTGCATGCACAAACCGTACATACCATACACAAAACAGTTCTCAACATTACAAAATTGTTATCAACATTACAAAACTATTATCAACAATACAAAAATGTCATTACAAATAAAAAACTGTCCTCAACAATACAAAACAGTTCTCAACATAACAAAACTGATCTCAATGTTACAACATGCACAACAAAACATCACTGTTTACTTAACAAATCATTCGCAATTTCGTCGCGGAAAGCATTCATAACAGCGGCATCAGCTCTTGTCGTGCCGCCTGTAGCACGAGGCATACTAGTGGAAGCCTCAGTTGGCATATATGTGTCATCACGATCACATCGATCGAAATCCCGATCAACCAAACCACATGACCGAACAAAATTGTGCAGTGCCATGCAAGCAACAATAATTTGTCTTTGCTTTGCTGGTGGATACCTAGGCATTTTTTCCAAAATCTGCCACTTCTGTTTTAGAACCCCGAATGACCTTTCAATCACATTTCTAAGAGAGGAATGGGCATAGTTGAAGATCTCCTTTTTACCTTGTGGTTCTGGACCTTCAAGGAACTCGGGCACATGGTATTTGGTGCCCCTGTATGGTGCAAGGTATCCTGGCCGGTTTGCATACCCAGAGTCCACCAGATAAAATTTGCCTGACAGCACAGAACTTATATTAATTGCAACCTCACAGCTATTAGGGCTCAAATTGAATATAGACAGATACTAACCTTCTGGTGGATGTGGGAAGACGTGACCGAACTTTGTGGTAGCATCATTGAACACCCTCATGTCATGCACAGACCCAGGCCAGCCAGCAAGAACAAATGTAAATCTCATGTCAAAGTCACAAACAGCCATGACATTCTGTGTGGTCATGCCCTTCCTGCACATGTGTTGTATCATCTTGCCTTTGGGCACTACACAAGGGATGTGGGTGCCATCTATTGCTCCTATGCAATTGTTGAAGAAGGGGTAGAACCTAGCATTACTAAGTCTTGGGTGCATTGTCCTGAACTCTGGATCTACTGGCTTAATGATATCTTCAGCTAGCCTGACCACACATTGCAGAATCTTATCAAACATGTTATGTACTGTACCTAAGGATCTCTCAAATCTATCCTCAGCTTGTCTAACAGACTGCTTGGACCCAACAACCCATAAGAACATGCCTAATGCCTCCAATGAAGTACTTTTAGCGTTGTCCTTTAGCCCATAAGATTGAACCAACACATCATGGAGTCTATGAAAAACACAAGGGCTGACCCTAAACATATTTGTAAGTGCATCTAGCCCTTAGTGGGTTTTGGTGAATTGAGTGACAACATAATTAAAGGTCTAACAAGTTTGCTAAGTGTATCAAAGGTTCAACAAGAAAAGCAAACTTGATGATATTCCACATAGTGTTGAAATGAAGGCCAAAATTGTGTATTGTTTTATTGGAAGATCATGGAAACAATCTTGTTCAAGCAAAAGACAACAATGCAAATAGAGTTGATGATATGGCTTCTATGTTGTGGGATATCATGGCATCATGAGAAAGCAAGCATATTTGTCAAATGACAAGTGAGACATGGATTGATGATTTTGGAATGGTCTCAACAATGGATTGCTTTTCATGAGCGAGAAGAGTTTGATAGTGAAATAGCTTTGATCAAGGTTGAAGAATGAATCAAGAATGCATAAGTGAGTAAATGGCAAGCAAAGTTGAAATGACAAAGGACACAACTCATATTGGATATAAGTCATTCTCTACTTTGGTTTGCTTGTATGGATAAATGTTTGGAGAATCACTTTGCATTGATTTGATCAAGCTAGAAGTATGAAGATGGAGATTGAAGTGAGTGTTGAGTGTCAAGCCAAAAGGAGAGGATATTAGGAATCGTGAATTGGCTTGACCATATTAATGATGATCCATATATGTCTCTATGTGAGTCAAACTAAAGCTTGATTGATCTCAACATGCATATCTACAAGATGTTCAAGCAATGATCACAATATTGAAGAAATGGTTTTCAATGGATGCTCAATATGATGTGACTTGAGTGTGGCTTGATAAGGTGAAGATAGCAAGGAAAGGGCTTCGAGGTACTAAGCGACGGTGAAGGTCAAGAGACCGAAGTACTATGGCTAGGGTGAAGAAGAGAGTACTTGCATTGAGTCGAGGTACTAATCAAGCTATGAGGATTCATATTGTGTTGAGGATCAAATCATTAGTGGAAGTGACTTGAAGCCATGGATTGAACTCATATGTGTGGAAATGGTTCAAGTCACATGCTCAAGGTGTGTTTGCTCAAAGAAAGGAGACAAAGATGATTGCAACCCCTTTCGAAGTGATATCAAGAAGAAATGGCATATGAAGACATTGAAGACTCAAGTGGTTAAAATGGTTATATTTTCTTTGTCTTGAGTATAGTTATGCCGTACTATCAAGGGGGATGCAATACGAATCATAGACAAGTCTCAAGTGCTCAAACTAACCGAACCCGAGTGTTAACATGAGAGAAAACACTTAGCACTGCACCTGCACTTGTTGATCTTGGGCTTGTTCTCTATAGGGTTGGATAGCCCTCGAAACAAGCTTTCCGGAAAGTCCAAGATCACTGAAATCGGAGTTCGGAGTAAAAAGTTATGGCGTTTTTCGTGAGGTCACCTGTGCTGTCTCAGGGAGCTGCGGCAGTGCTGCTCTGTCGAGCGGCAGTGCCGGGCTAAGTGCGGCAGTGCCGGGCCTGTACAGCCAGTAACGGCTAGTTTCTGACCTCCAACGGCTAGTTTTGGGTGTGGGGGTATATATACCCACCCCACGCCTCCAGAGCTGGCTGCTGGTGCCCAAAACACTTCTAACACATCCAAAGCCATTTGAGAGCTCTCCCCAACCCTCTCTTGTGAGAGTGACATGCTTAGTGCATGATTAA
This sequence comes from Coix lacryma-jobi var. lacryma-jobi, assembly GCA_009763385.1. NCBI lineage: Eukaryota > Viridiplantae > Streptophyta > Magnoliopsida > Poales > Poaceae > Coix > Coix lacryma-jobi. The sequence goes on along the minus strand of CM019822.1, from coordinate 175,602,559 downwards.
GTGTTGGGGCTGTGTGATTAAGAGCTAGAGAGCATATTAGAGCCTTCCAAACCTTGAGCACTTGTCGGGCTTCGTCGATCTTCGTTGTGCATCTTTTACTCTTGGAGGTGAAGCCTCCTAGACGGCTAGGCGTCGCCCGGCGAGCTCCCGTGCTTGTGGTGAGCAGCGGGAAGTTTGTAATCCTCTTGTGGAGCTAGTATTATTACCCCTCACTTCAAGGATTTGGTTCCTTGACTTGAGACCGAGGAAGAGTTGCAAAGCTCTTGACCTAAGTGGTCATCCTCAACAACGTGGAGGTAGGCAAGCCTTGGTGGCGAGCTGAACCACGGGATAAATCACTTGTCTCTTGTATTTACTTGTGTTCATTCATCATACTTGTGAGCTTGTGATTGATTCTAGGATTTGGCCCCGATCTATTTCATACAACATATTTGGCTTGGTTGAGTTGGTTCTGCAGGTTCAGGAAACCAAGAGCAACACTTCTATTCATATAGAATTGGTTTCCTGTGGCTAGTTTTTGAATTGCAGGCTCGGGCAGTTTGTTGGCGCGGCAGTACCGGGCTGAGGCCGGCAGTGCCGGGGTGCGGCAGTTCCGGGCTTAGGGCGGTAGTGCCGGGCATCTCTAACAAAGTTTTGAGCTGTGATTTTAAACAGGCCTATTCACCCCCCCCTCTAGGCGACATCAAGGTCCTTTCAATTGGTATCAGAGCCTGGGCTCTCAATTACGGGCTTAACCGCCTTGAGAGACGATGTCGACAAGTGAGGAAGTATCTTTAGAACTTTTACTTTTCGATGGCTCAAATTATGCGTCTTGGTCCGCTAGTGTGCTTACTGTTTTTAGGACCATGGGTCCTCATATCGAGTGGATTGTTGATGTGAGCATTTCACCTTCTAGTGATGATTTGACCTATCTATCTAAAGAGGAAGTGAAATGCTTACAAAACAATGCTCAAGCCTCTAATGTCTTATTTAGTGCTTTGAGTGAAGATGTTTTTGATGCCGTCATATTTGGAGATGGTGAACCTCTTGAGGATGCTCATGTCATTTGGACCACACTCAAAGAAAGATATGACAAGTCCAAATGTGATGAGAAGTTGCTCTCATTGGAGGAACCACTTGAGGAGTGCTCAACTTCGCCAACAAATGAAGAGCCTCAAGTGATTCTCCCAAAAGGCATAGCTGATCATGGCACACCCACTCCCTTACCAACATATGTGAAAGGTAATGAAATGGTTGGTGAGAACAAGGATTATACATGTGGTACTTCTACTTCCTATAGTTCTTGTGAGACTAACATTTTGAAGGAAGAAGAAGCTTGTGATCGGTGGAGGCCAAGTGATGAATCTACTTCACCAATGTGCTCAACTATTCATGCCACTTCTCATGTATGTCTTATGGCAAAGGGTAAGAAGGTAAAATCAAAAGCCAAACCTTCTCCACCTCCCAGTGACATCTCTAGTAGTGATCTTAGTGATACTTCTAGTGATGATGATTCTAGTGATGAAGAAATAAATAACATAACTAAAAATTTGGATAGAAAGACCAAGTTATTTATTTCAAAGCTAATGGAGGACTTAGAGGCAACACAAGCTGAGCTAGAATCTAGAGAAAAGACTCTAATTAAACAAGAGGATCTATACATTGCTAGCAAGGAAGCTATTGCATTGGAGAGAAGTGAGGTGGACATCTTGCACAAGGCTTTGGCCAAAGAACAAGATGTCCATGCTCTCCTAAAGAAGGATCATATTACACTCAAGGAAAAGTATTGTAGCTTGAATGGCAAGCACAAAGAACTTGAGGAGCAATATAGCCTTCTTTGGGAAAGCAACTCACATTCTTCCAAGGCAAGTGATGTCTCTACTCCCTCCACTAGTCAAGGTTGTGGAAAATGCTTTAATCTTGATTTGAATATTTATGCCACTAACCTTGCTAATATGGAGGCTATGAGAAAAGAGATTGGTAGGCTGAATGAGATCATAGCAAAAGAGTGCATGGATGGCAAGACTCAAAACAGTGGCAAGAAGGTGGAAAATAGCTCTGAGTGTGCTCAGTCCATGATCAAGGGCAAAGTTGGTACAGATCAGCCTGCACAGATGGTGGCACAACAGCAGCCCCGAGCAGCACAGCCACCCAAGGGCGGCAGTGCCGCTATGAAGGGCGGTAGTGCCGCTCCCCACAGAAAAGGGAAGGCTACCACTTATGCCCCTGGTCAGGTCAAGCTCATGAAGAAGGTCTCCAAATCAAAGCAAGAGCCCCAGAAAGCAAAGAAGACTCTCATCACTTGCTTCAAGTGCAAGAAAGAGGGTCACCATGTAAGGGATTGCTCCTTGAAGAAAGAAGCGAAGGTCATGAGCAACATTCAAGAGAAGAAAAAGATGGCTCATGGCAAGTGCTCCAACATGGGACACAATGCCTCGATGTGTTCCAACAAGGTTGATGACCAAGCCACACTTCCAAACAAGAAGATGAGAATAAGTAAGAGGAAGTGTTATGAGTGCAATGAGAAGGGTCATGAAATTGCATCATGCCCCTACATGAAGGACAAAGGCTTGATATCATCAAGAAAGAGGCTCAGTAGCAAGGTAGCAAGCAAATTGCAAGAAAACAAGGCTAAGAATAACAAGACACGCCTATGCTACACTTGTAGAGGAAAGGGACACCTAAGTGTGGAGTGTCCCATGGGTAACACTCTTAAGCCAAACTTGTCAATTGATTCAAAATTGCTTAGGAGGCCCAAAAATGACACTTGTGCTAGAAAGGTGATTGGTTCACCATATACTAGCACAAAGGCAATTTGGGTGCCTAAGTCTCTTGTGACTAACCTTGATGGACCCATCTTGGTATGGGTACCAAATTGTGCTTAATAAGTGTTGTAGGTACTTGAAGGTGATATGAAGCCTTGGGGTGCTTGAGCGAGTCTTATTGAAAATATCATCTCAAGCTATCAATCTTATTCATATTGACTATTATATCAAGATTGACCCAAGGATGAATTGATGGATATATCTCTAACTTCATACTCATCTCGGTAACAAGTACCTAACCCTTGCTAGCTAGCCACTTGACTTGTGTAGTCTCTAATAGTTCACAAATATGTGTATGTTTGTGAATTATTAGGAGTGGCTAGAGTACTTTGAGTTCAAATGAATCATCTTTCATATGATGCTTTTAATGGCTCTCTAGTAGAGCAAGATCTTATTCATGTTGTAGGTAATGAGGAACCACTTTGTGAGACAATCAAGAAAATGCCCATTGGTGATATAAGACCAAAAGAAGTTCTGGGTACAAAGATAGGAGATCCTCAAGCTACTACTGCACCAAATTCCGCTGACATCTCTGATATGGTAGTACCATGCCTCAGAGCGGCAGTGCCGCGCCTCAGAGCGGCAGTGCCGCCCCTATGCAGACAGTAGTGGCTGAGATAAGTCCAAGCAATGGATGAAGTCTACAACATGATGATAAGCAAAGTGAAGATGAAGAAGCCACCTCATCCATTATGTTTCAAGAAGGGTGGTAACATCTAAATCTCAAGTGCAATTTATTTCAAATCTTATCTCTTTGTGTCTTGTGTAGTCACTTAGGGAAAGAAACCACTTGAGGATATGTATTGGTTGTTGGTCATGGAAGAAAAGTATGATTGGAGTTTCACAACAAGCAACATACATGACTTGGTGTTCTTTGTGGACCTTAAACCAAGAATTTCAAGAAAGCTCAAGTAGAAGCACTTATCACTCAAATCTCAAGAACTCTCTACTTAATGAAATCTTGTCATATGGTAGATTGGCAAATTCTCATTCTCATCTTATGGCCATCTACATGCTCAAATGGTTGTGAGTATTTCTTGGCATAAGTTAAATTTGATTATTCTATTGTTGCCATGACCTAGACATAGAGTAAAATGCCATGTTCTTAAATGAATAGAGTGCTATGTGAGAAATTCAAATACTTAGAGCACTTATAAAAGGGGAATTTACTCTATGACTAGAGTTGTGAGACTAACCATTTCTCTAAGTGATTTATGTAGTCTCACTAAATGAGAATGTGTTTCTCAAATGGAGTGTGCTATCATATCAATGCCATCAATCCAAAACTATGTGATGTGTTCTCTCTAGTTAATTTTGGGTTGATTCGTCTATGATTAGCCACTCACCATAATATGGCTTAAATCTGCCCCCTGGACTTAAATGACCAACCATGCACATTCACACTTCCATTCGACTCAAAAGAGTGTGCATGTGGCATTAAGGGAGATTTAGTCCATGTTATGAGGTTTCTCTATTTTGGTAGCCCATTTGCCTTCCACACATAAAGGGTTACTAAATGAGAAACTAGTGCTTGTGCTACTAATACCTCTTGTGTTGAGCTTATTCATAGGAAATCAATAAGAAGAGGTTGTGCTTATTCATTTGGATGCATCACAAGCCTAATGGTTACTCTTCACCTAAAGCAAGATGAGGTTGGTAGATGTCGGAGTGTGTTGACTCACTCTCAAGATGTGGAGGCTCCTCATGTTGAAGATAATCTACAACCTACTGCTAATGTGCGAGCAGTAGTGCCGCTCAGCAGGCAGCACTGCCGGGCCACGGGCAGCACTGCCGGGCCACGGGCAGCACTGCTGCACCATGAGCAGCACTGCTGCACACCTCCACACACAGCAGCTGAGAGCAGTCCATTTTGTGGACCTAGAGCATGGTGTTGAGGTTGAGTTGGATATGCTATATTAGAAGAATTCACAAGACTTCAATCATTGACAAGAGGACTGAATGGTAATGACATCTTGTGAGTATTCTAAGCCAAAACCACCTCATTATTGGACAAGAAGAGAAGAATTGTAAAAATTATCAAATCTGTCCAGAAATCTGAAATTTTGAGTTAGCTGCTTTCAAGCATGGATTTGGAGGTTCAAACACTGATGAATTGATCTGAAACTTTGTGAGCATGATATATACATCTAGTACTTGCTGTTGTACAGTTTTCATGGAGATTGATTGAGAAGAACACCAGTTTTTGGTTGAATTATGTCAGTTTCAGCAATGCAGTTTCAGACTTGAGCAATTTTGGTGAAAAATTGATTTGACTGACTAAATGGAGTCCAAATGAGCTGAAATGTTTACAGAAGTTAAAGGACTCATAGATGCAGCTCTGTACCAAATTTCATGCATATTGGCTTAATGGTCTGAGAGATATGAATTTTTCTCCAAGGAAGACAGAATCTGAAAAGTTGGATTGCAAGCAGCTTGAAGGAGTTTGAAATGAGTTGGAACATAGTGTAGACTTCTCCTTTGATCCCATATTGTTGATGTGCATAAGTGTGCTTTGTGTACTCTTGTATGCACAAATTGAGGGGGAGTTTACTTTCTATCTCATGAGACAAAATGCCTTCTCTCAAGCTCATATTGTGTAATCTCAAACATTGGAGAAAGAAGAACTTCAAAGGAGGATGGATAGTTCCAATGGAATCTTTGGGTGCTCCAAAGACTATTCTTGGTCTTTATAAACCAAGTTCTCTCGGCTTAGTGTCGAATGGCCCAATTCTTTAGTGGAACATGCTTCTAATGAGTTGGAGAAAATAATTGAAGGGTGGACTCTCATTGTCAAATTCTCTACTCTAGAGCTCATCAAGTGCACAGGATCCATCCTATTGATCAACCAAGACCTTGTCAATAAAGAGTGGTAACTCCTAGTTCACAATTTGCAAATTTCATGAATTTTACCATTTGCTCTCTATGTGAGTTGTTTTAGGTAAAGAAAGAAATAGGAATCTATTATGGATCTTGGATGACCACAAAAGCTTCAATTCACCACATTTCATCAAGTGAGAACTATGGCCATCCAAATCATTGAAATCTTACTTATATGATGGTCATGTCAATCAAAATTTATGTGGTGGTCTAGCTACCTTAGTGGTGGTATGTTTTCTTGGCATAATTTCAATTGTTGCAAACTTATCATGCCTTGACCAAAATATAGGGTGAACTCCTCTAGACTCTTAAACCGATTCAAGTGCATTTCACAAGTAAATCGAGTACTTGGTGCACAAATTGAGGGGGAGCTCATTCTATGTCTTGTGTCTTTTGGGACTAACATTTTCTTCTAGTGAACTTGTGTAGTCTCTTGGTGAGAATGAGTTTCTCTTGGGTATTCTACATAACCAAATCAATCCAAATTGGTAAAGATATCTCTCATATTCATTTGGATTGCAACTTTAACTCTTATGTAGCTACTCTCCATAATATAGCTTAAATTCCCTTGATTGGACTTAATTGACCAAAAGTGCATATGTTCTACTTTCCACATACATATGTATGCACTATCAAATAGGGGGAATTTAGTCTATGCTATGAGGTTTGCAATTAGTGATCCACATGCCTTCCACATCCAAATGGTCACTAGTTGTAAACTGTAGCTTGTGCAATTTAATGCTATCTCTTGTCTCCGTGAGCATTCCCTAGGTCGACATCTAGGTGATATTATGAGATACACCTAGATGTTAGGTGTATCAAGAAATTTGTCTTCAATTGGTATCTCAAAATGACAACAAGAGCTAGCAATGGACTTTCAACTAAGATGAAACACAAGTTTGAAATGTCTCCTTGAAGATGATGAAAAGGAGAGATGGGCACAAATGAGATCCTTTTCCTAATGAAATGCTAGGCCCATCAAAGCACTAAATTCAAAATCATCATCATGGTGGAGATTATGAGGCTTAGAACAAAGGTATATCACTCTATGAACATTCGTATTACCTTTGTGCATCTAGGCCCTTACATGCTAGAGTGTGCATGTGTATGCAATATTTTGAGTCACACCATGAGTTTGTTCTTATGGTGACGATTAGAGAATGAGTTAGATATTTGGTTGATACCTCTTGTGGTGATTATGTAAGTTTGTCTCATGTTATGTCACCTATGTGAGGTATGAGCTAAATATGCTAACCTCTTGAGAATCTTGACTTAAAGTGTTGCATACTTTGTTTGGTAGAAAAACATAGAAGAGAAATTATATATGCTAAACTTTTACCTACCTCTATCCCTCACTTGTCTACCATCATTTCCTTCCTTTTGGTGGAGAGATCCTTTTTGGAGATTAATGCCAAAGGGGGAGAAATTTTGGGGGACATTGTAAGGGAAGAGAGATTGATATGAGGATGAAAAGGGGTAAAGGAGAGGCATATAAGATTTATTATGTGGTGTGTGCAAGGATAATTTAATTTGATGCTCTTGGCAAGAATCATTTATGCTGCCTTGAGTGCTTGTGCTTGTTTCTCTAGTGTTGGTCAGGCAAGTGCGGCAGTGCCGCTCTCTAGTGCGGCAGTGCCGCTCTCTGCTGGCCAGCAATCTCTGAGTGCATGAACTGTCTCATGAGCATCACGGTTATCATGTTGACACCTTGCACCCCACGAATGCTAAGATATAAGAGAGTTTCCACACTTTGTCTCAAATATGTGCATTTGGCATTTGAAGCCAAAATTTGAAATTCCTTTCAATGCACACATTTAGGGGGAGCTCACTATATCATAGGATTCAAAATCTTAATGTTTATCAATCTCTTGTAAGCTTTAATTGTGTTGTCATCAATCACCAAAAAGGGGGAGATTGTAAGTGCATCTAGCCCTTAGTGGGTTTTGGTGAATTGAGTGACAACATAATTAAAGGTCTAACAAGTTTGCTAAGTGTATCAAAGGTTCAACAAGAAAAGCAAACTTGATGATATTCCACATAGTGTTGAAATGAAGGCCAAAATTGTGTATTGTTTTATTGGAAGATCATGGAAACAATCTTGTTCAAGCAAAAGACAACAATGCAAATAGAGTTGATGATATGGCTTCTATGTTGTGGGATATCATGGCATCATGAGAAAGCAAGCATATTTGTCAAATGACAAGTGAGACATGGATTGATGATTTTGGAATGGTCTCAACAATGGATTGCTTTTCATGAGCGAGAAGAGTTTGATAGTGAAATAGCTTTGATCAAGGTTGAAGAATGAATCAAGAATGCATAAGTGAGTAAATGGCAAGCAAAGTTGAAATGACAAAGGACACAACTCATATTGGATATAAGTCATTCTCTACTTTGGTTTGCTTGTATGGATAAATGTTTGGAGAATCACTTTGCATTGATTTGATCAAGCTAGAAGTATGAAGATGGAGATTGAAGTGAGTGTTGAGTGTCAAGCCAAAAGGAGAGGATATTAGGAATCGTGAATTGGCTTGACCATATTAATGATGATCCATATATGTCTCTATGTGAGTCAAACTAAAGCTTGATTGATCTCAACATGCATATCTACAAGATGTTCAAGCAATGATCACAATATTGAAGAAATGGTTTTCAATGGATGCTCAATATGATGTGACTTGAGTGTGGCTTGATAAGGTGAAGATAGCAAGGAAAGGGCTTCGAGGTACTAAGCGACGGTGAAGGTCAAGAGACCGAAGTACTATGGCTAGGGTGAAGAAGAGAGTACTTGCATTGAGTCGAGGTACTAATCAAGCTATGAGGATTCATATTGTGTTGAGGATCAAATCATTAGTGGAAGTGACTTGAAGCCATGGATTGAACTCATATGTGTGGAAATGGTTCAAGTCACATGCTCAAGGTGTGTTTGCTCAAAGAAAGGAGACAAAGATGATTGCAACCCCTTTCGAAGTGATATCAAGAAGAAATGGCATATGAAGACATTGAAGACTCAAGTGGTTAAAATGGTTATATTTTCTTTGTCTTGAGTATAGTTATGCCGTACTATCAAGGGGGATGCAATACGAATCATAGACAAGTCTCAAGTGCTCAAACTAACCGAACCCGAGTGTTAACATGAGAGAAAACACTTAGCACTGCACCTGCACTTGTTGATCTTGGGCTTGTTCTCTGTAGGGTTGGATAGCCCTCGAAACAAGCTTTCCGGAAAGTCCAAGATCACTGAAATCGGAGTTCGGAGTAAAAAGTTATGGCGTTTTTCGTGAGGTCACCTGTGCTGTCTCAGGGAGCTGCGGCAGTGCTGCTCTGTCGAGCGGCAGTGCCGGGCTAAGTGCGGCAGTGCCGGGCCTGTACAGCCAGTAACGGCTAGTTTCTGACCTCCAACGGCTAGTTTTGGGTGTGGGGGTATATATACCCACCCCACGCCTCCAGAGCTGGCTGCTGGTGCCCAAAACACTTCTAACACATCCAAAGCCATTTGAGAGCTCTCCCCAACCCTCTCTTGTGAGAGTGACATGCTTAGTGCATGATTAAGTGTTGGGGCTGTGTGATTAAGAGCTAGAGAGCATATTAGAGCCTTCCAAACCTTGAGCACTTGTCGGGCTTCGTCGATCTTCGTTGTGCATCTTTTACTCTTGGAGGTGAAGCCTCCTAGACGGCTAGGCGTCGCCCGGCGAGCTCCCGTGCTTGTGGTGAGCAGCGGGAAGTTTGTAATCCTCTTGTGGAGCTAGTATTATTATCCCTCACTTCAAGGATTTGGTTCCTTGACTTGAGACCGAGGAAGAGTTGCAAAGCTCTTGACCTAAGTGGTCATCCTCAACAACGTGGAGGTAGGCAAGCCTTGGTGGCGAGCTGAACCACGGGATAAATCACTTGTCTCTTGTATTTACTTGTGTTCATTCATCATACTTGTGAGCTTGTGATTGATTCTAGGATTTGGCCCCGATCTATTTCATACAACATATTTGGCTTGGTTGAGTTGGTTCTGCAGGTTCAGGAAACCAAGAGCAACACTTCTATTCATATAGAATTGGTTTCCTGTGGCTAGTTTTTGAATTGCAGGCTCGGGCAGTTTGTTGGCGCGGCAGTACCGGGCTGAGGCCGGCAGTGCCGGGGTGCGGCAGTTCCGGGCTTAGGGCGGTAGTGCCGGGCATCTCTAACAAAGTTTTGAGCTGTGATTTTAAACAGGCCTATTCACCCCCCCTCTAGGCGACATCAAGGTCCTTTCAATATTATAGCATTTAGTCCTATCTCCCAGATGCCTCTGCACCCACTCCAGTCCGGTAATCATAGGCTGCCTATACTCCCCCCTACTATAGTACTTCTCAAAGTGGAGGGCAGTCATGATCATACCATTCATGAATTCTAAGTCGTCGTGATCGTCTAGAAGCTCTGCCATGAAGATGTCATCCTCAATTGAGTCAGACTTTGTGTTCACATCCATTTGTACACTTGGATCCTGGAACATGTGCATGCAAAGTGTGTTATAAAATCATGAAAAAAAAAATGTGCACATGATAACTTGTATGGCATTCATCATGATAACTTGTATGGCATTTAGATCTTACTTCACATGCACTACCAACACAACATCACATTCATAGGTCATTTCCAGTTCAAATAACATACAACAAAAGACAAATGACTGAATAGTTCCAACAACACTGCTGACAGACATAATACATAAATGACACTAGGTGCAAATGATATGATAATGTCATGGTAGGTCTAGTTGTTGACCCTTGCAAATTTCTTGAGGAAGGCAAGCCTTGCTTCTGGAGTCTTAGTACCAATGAAGAAGTTGGCCTGGATTTCATCTCCGCACAGTTGGCCCACAGTGTACCACATGTCGTCATCGTCGTGGACTCCACATTCTCTGGCCAGCTCTTGAACTTTTTCCACCAATCGCGCCTTGGCATTCCCTTTGCCCCTACTGGATTCCAATGCTTGCCTAAGCACGGCATTCCGTTCTGCCATGTGCCTACTGTTATCATTCAGGCACTGGGCGATCGTGCGCACTGCTGGACTCTTTGGTTTCTTGCTTGGACTAGAGCCAGTGGTACTGGTGCTGCTTGCCCTCTTGTGCCATCCGCTGAGAGGAGTGCGCTGCCTACTAGGGTCATCAGTTTTCTCTTCATCATCATCAGCATCATCTGCAAGATTGATGCAACCAGGCACAAAAGCCGTTGACCCATCAACCCCAGTACCAGCAAACATTTCGTCCAAATAGTCGGCATATACTGGGTACCCATACATTAGTTTCATCCATTCTGATTTGTTCTGCAAGCAGTAACAAAATTTAAGGAATTGTATTGTACCATAGTACTGTAAACATACTGAGATGACAATGTACCTTTGTATTATCTATCCACCACTGTTTTGTAGCTTTCACGGTACCATCAGGGTTACGGCCTAACCCTGAGTCGAAACGTAGCTTTTCCATAAACCCCCACAGAGCTTTAAGCTGTGTAATCCTACCACTTATTTTGGTTCTATCATGATACAAATTAGTTGCAGCATAAAACCTGTTAATTATCTCTTGCATGCCAATTTTGCTCATACGGTTGTTTTTTATTTGACCATTACGAATTTGTTCTAACCACAGCTCACACAAGAGGGTGGTATTGTCATCAAACCACTGGCACCTGTGCAGCTAATGCACAATACACGTACAAACATCAAGAAAACTGAAAAAGAGGCATTGAGCAAAACAGATGTGATCGAGAAATAACCTGGCCTTGTGCATCGGGGAATACTTCCTCAACTCCATGGTCATCTTCGTTGTTGGAGTTGGCGGCATACGGTGGAACGGACTGCGTCACGGCTCCTCATTGTAATCCTCGGTTCCTGGGTCGTCCGGACTGCCCTGATGCAGCTGGTCGCGGTGCGCGCGCGACGGAGACCGCTTGCCGCGGCGGCGGAACCCTGAACCCACCGTCGGCCGCTCCGCGTCCACCACCACCGCTAGCAGCGACTTCACCGGCACGGGGCGAGCGGTAATCCAAGGTACGGTAAGCAGTAGGCACCCGCACCGGTGGGGGGGGCATGGAACCATAGGCCGACATTGCGGACCGACCTGGGCCACCGGAGTTGAGATCCAGTTGTTCCATGCCCGTCGGAGAAGCATAGGCCGCCCTGGATCCGCCGTAGGCCGCGCTGGATCCGCCATAGGCTGAGCTGGATCCGCCATAGGCGGGCCTGAATCCGACATAAGCGGCGTAGGGGAACGGAGCGGGCCGGTCGTTGAAGATGCCGAAGTCGGGCTCCTCGGGGAACGGAGCTGGCTGGCTCTGGAAGTTCCTCGTACGCTCGTCGTTGCGGTCGTCTCCGTCGAAGCCGTCCATGTCCGGAGAGGAACCGACTGAGGACGCCGGTGAAGGAGGCGACAACGGGATAGGGGGCTGGATCGCCGTGGCGGTAGATGGTGGATTCGGAGAAGATGGTGGAGAAGCAAGCGAGAGCGGGGACTAAAGGGGTGGGTCTTTAGTCCCGGACGGGATTACGAACCGGGACTAAAGGGTCTTTAGTTCCGGTTGGTGCCACAGCCCGGGACTAAAGGGTTGGGTCTTTAGTCCGGGTTGGTGCCACAGCCCGGGTTTTGTATTAAGTTTCCACTAATAAATATGTTGTAATTCTTGTTAATTGCATAGTAAATTGAACAGTAGGCATAAAATTACTTAAAAATGAGAGGAAATTACTTAAAATTACTTAAATTGAACAGTAGGCATAAATTTAAAAAATTATTGGCTTTCAATAGAAAATATATTTTCATATCATTTGGACGTTAATCTTTTGTTTATAACTAAAAAATCATTGTCCAATTTCGTTCTACGCGACAGATGCAGTAGTGCACGCCAGCAATGAACTCTTTAGAGCGGCGATCGACATTATACATCCAATTGCGTGACAACATCTGCATTAAATATTACATAGTTTCTCATATTATTGCACACAACACTCATGACATCACATGATTGATTAATTCAAGCAAGCTTGACTACAACGAAGACTATCGCAGCTAGCACTAAAAAAAACTAAAAATAAAATGCACTTAAGCAACATAATTAGTTTACGTCCGATCTCAACTAAAATAGACAGATCATTCGCTTCATCAGCATGGATGGGCTGCTGCCGCTGACTCACTGCCTCATCACCTTCAGCGGCAACCTGCTGTGCAACAGAATTTCGTACGTGTTGAACGTACTCTTCCTCCCAGTACCAACCTTTACATCCGCCGGTGCCCCTCCCACTGCAATTAGAACAAAGAATAAGAAATTTAAACAACATCATCAAGCAAAACTGATACGAATGAACCATATTAATCAAATGCGAGTAAATAATAACCCACCTCATGGTCCGGACACTTATAGAATATACGACCCTTGTTGATTCCCTCTTTTTTCACTCGGTACTCCTTCACAATCTTCTGCTTACACTCGCTGCAAGCAATGAGAGGAAGATCCGGCCGCAAACGCTTCGGATCCCGATGATGAGAGGCTGAGGACCCGGTCACTGTTGCCATCTACTATATATTTCCATGCTCATTTTTTAAACTATTACATGCAAATTCCTAATTTTCTAAATAATTATAAATAAAAAAGACTCTAAATTTATCTATTTGTTTAGATAATCGAAAAATATGATATAACAATACCAATTTCCATATTGTCTACTCTCTATATTTATTGTTGCAAACTATTATAAATTCCACATTTTTCTAAAGAAAATAAACTAAAAAGACACTAAAATTCAATATTACTCGTCTTGCATAAGTATGAAATATAGAATGGATACTACCTAGCAGTAGAAAACTATCAAGTGATTGTGATGAACCAATTTAAACTACTCAACTCTCTATGCTTGTTCTTGCAAACTATATATTTTAATTAAATTCCTCTCATATTCAAAAGACATGGTAGGAGATGAAAATAGTTACCTCTAAACGCAAAGAGACGATGACGGAGTCGAAGAAGATCACCAATTGACGCCGGAGACGAAGAACAAATGAAGAACAAGCAAGAACAAGCAATAGCAACAGCAAGAACAAGCAAGAAGCTCACTGAAATTTGAATGTTTCTGGCTCGGGGGAGGAAGAAGTTGGAGGTTATAAACCGGAGAGCTTTAGTCCCGGTTTGTATTAAAAACTGGGGCTAAAAGGTGATCATTTATCCCGGGGCAAGCCACAAACCTGGCTAAACCTTTAGTCCCGATCCGTGGCACAAACCGGGACTAAAGAGTACCCTTTAGTCCCGGTCGTTAACACGGACCGGGAGTAAATGGTCCCTGCCGGGACTAAAGAGTCTATTAGTCCCGGGCGGCAAAAACGCCGAGACTAAAGGCGATTTTGAGAATCGGCCTATGACCTGTTATGTGTAGTAGTGTGTAGCCGGCCCTTTCGAATTTCGATCGCGCCTCCTGCCTTCCTGCCGCCACCCTGATCGAAACCCATGGTCAAGCAACGAGATGAAGCTTCACGATGGGGATTTGTTTTTAAGGAATTGGAAAGGTCATTGCAGCGACGAAGCACGTGCAAGCGCGACGGTAGTTGGGATGAGAAATTGGTGTGAGATCTCGCAATGATCGCCCTGGCCAAGGCGTCAATTTCGTGATGTAACGTTGAAATTTTTAAGGAGAAGCTGATGCATTACGTGGGTGAGTAGTGAACTGGTATAAAAGTCAGCATCACTTTTGCAAAATGGCAGTAGCGAGTTCCGATACGTGGCTCAGGTGACTATATATAATACGAGTACTAAACACAAATAAGCCAGGTACCGACTGGTATCAGCACTGCTTATTATTTTTACATTTTTTTTGTTTCGCGACATCGTTTGTTTAATTGTTCTAAGTTAGGATACTATATATATACCTAGCTTGAGAGGTTATTGTTTACAAAATTATGGTATCATGAACTGTGCTTTTATTAAGCCAAATACATACGTATGAAAAAAAACATGGTTTAAAAAAAAAACAATACTAAGTAGGGTTTCTAAAAAAGACAATGTTTTTTATTCAAATACCTGACAGCTCTTTGGCACCATTGTGAGAGGATCCCGGACTCATCATATAGAGCTGAAAAGACAGGGTTACAAAAGTCGTTGGGTTCTATACGTCAGTCAGACGTGATGGATCCCCTTGTCAGCATCAGCCTATGCTCCCTTCCACTGTAATCACATCGTGCAGAGGAGTATAAGAAAAGACAAGTCCATCTCTGTTACGTCTCATTGGCATATTGAGAGGCTCCCATGTCATGCTTGGTGGAGTAGCGTAGCTACAGGCGTCCAATGAAGCTTTCTTCGTGAATTGTTCAACTTAGGATAACCATAACACAAGGCGTGGTGTGCTCTAAGCTCATCCTTGTTTTGGTCGGACCCGTCCACAAGGCTCTAAGTGGTCGCGGTGGCGAGGGCCAGTCCTTCCCGCGTTAGGCGCCACCTTACTAGTCACCGTTCGATAGGTTAGATGGGAGGGTGGAGGAGTACATTTAGGGTTGATTTTTTTATAAGAGAATATGTTTGTGATTTTGACGTAGATTTGATAGAATTTTTTTTTACAAAATACGACAGGGCATCTTATGGTTCATATTAAGGAAATCAACAAGTACAAGAAAGACTATGCAAAGTAAAAACAAACAAAAAACAAATTTCAAGAAGTCTTCTCTTCCACCATGTCCATCGCAACAAGAGCAACAACGTGTTTTCTCCCATTATGGTTGATCATGCCACGATACAAGCGAGGACAAGATATGGATGAACCCTAATCACAAAGAGGCTTTGGATTTTTGGAAGGCCACAATAACCATCCATCATGAAGACCTGAAGAATGTATGCATAGAATTGTCGAAAGAACATTAACTCCTCGAGCACAATCCATATCTACTCCTATGCCACCATTTGTTGATACAACCACAAACCTCACAAGCCTTTTTCACGCTAGTGTCGAATGGACTGCCCATGAGGCGGAGAGAGAGAGAGATATGATGATGATGACCATTATTCCAAGAGCACATCCATTAGCTACACTTAGATAAAAATGGTATGGTCACAAACCATCGAAACAAGGTGTTCAATGGACCAACACTAGAAAAATATGTCGTTGCCACCTTCATTGATGAAGGTGAGGAGTGAACACTTTATTTGGATGAAATCCTAAATAATAACCATTGTGTCTATTAGAGGGATGGATCCTCACTTCCCCGTACTAACTCCAACTTGCCCAAGATGAGAGAGTGACCACTGGAGCACTGCTTGGTGGTGCTAGTTTTTTCTTTGGTTGTTCTTGATTAAATAAGGTTTAGGGTTACTTATATCATCTATAATAATGGGAAAATAGGCAATTTAGATGCAAATTCAATAGATTACTTATTAGTGGTAGGGTGATTTATATGCAAATTTAGAGGTTATTTTACTTTATGTTTCGTGATAGTAGAGGTGAGTTGTTTAAATGCAGTTTTAGTGGGGCTTACTTTATATTGTTTTCCAAAGCGAAAAATGTGGGTAAATTTGTGAGAGAAAAATAATAGATATAATGTTTGTCTCTATAATCAATGGTGATTAGTGCATTTTTAATCTGATTTTTGTGCGAATTTCTTGATTCGTCATTTCCCCTAGCTTGTCTCGTGAGAATTAACACCAATTACTGCAAATGTAGGGGTGTTACTTTAGCTTATGTTCGATGATGTCAGAGATGGGTAGTTTAAATCTGATTTCAGTGGAGAGCTAGTTTCAGTTGTTTTTAAAATGACAAATGTGTTTTTAAGAAAACAAAATAGATGCAATGCCTATTATTTTGAATTGATGAGCAGATTTATTGTTTTTTTTAAATTTTTTAGCTTACCTTTTTCTGTAACGATTGGCATGGATGCTCCCTTTAATTAACAACAGTCAAAATATTTGAATTAATAATGCATACGACTTGCTCGTCGATCCAATGACCAGAACAACACCAAGCTAGTGGGTCTCACGAGCACA
This sequence comes from Coix lacryma-jobi var. lacryma-jobi, assembly GCA_009763385.1. Taxonomy (NCBI): domain Eukaryota; kingdom Viridiplantae; phylum Streptophyta; class Magnoliopsida; order Poales; family Poaceae; genus Coix; species Coix lacryma-jobi. The sequence continues at coordinate 175,585,893 of CM019822.1, read as the reverse complement.
ATTAAGAACTAAGAACAGACATTTAGAGTCTGTTTAGATGCCTATCAAATTAAAATTTAACTAGCTAAAATCTCAATCTAAAACTTTAGCCAGCTAAAGGTTTCTCAGCTAAATTTTAGCTAAACTCAGCTAAATTTTAGCTAAACCTAGCTAAACTTTAGTTGGATTGTTTAGATATGTAACAACTAAACTTAGTCAACTAAAGTTTAGCTGATGCATCTAAATAGACCCTTAATAGTACTCAGCACTCCATCACGAACAAATTTCCTTAATTCAAATAGTTTAATAATGTCCTTTTTTCTTTGAAAAATTGACATGCCTTTTTTCTTTGGAAAGTTTGACATAGGCACAGTGTTTACAAGCTGGAATAGACACTAGGGGCACGCCAAACCGTACACGTGTAAAAATGGCTGTCAACAGGAGAGGAGAAAATATACGCGACATTGACAGTTTGTGGTTAGGCTCTGATCGGAACTGATGGCTGCGGCTGCCGTTGTGTGCACTGTAGCAACAGTTGTGGAATCGCAGCTGGAATGCAGCAATCTGAACTGAGCAGAGTGTCAAGAATTTCAATCATGTGAAGAATCATTGTCGTTCATCCCTAGCTGCTACTGTTAGCTCTACTATATGCTCATCATGATTGCAAACCAGTGTTGTCATATTCGCAATGGAGAGTATCATAAAGAGATCAAATTCTCACTGGCTCAGAAAAAAAAAACAAATCACATATGCCAATCTTGTCAAAAAAAAAAATCACATATGCCAAATATGCCCTTGATATTACGGAGTATTTCATATCGAAATCTCTAGGACATTGTAGTTTTACCCTAAATTAAATCTTTAAACTTTGACTATGTTTATAGAATAATAATTTAACATCTAGAATACCAAATAAATACATTATAAAAATATGACAAAAAACAGTACAATTGATTGCAGCATCGGCTCTTTATTGGAGTATTTGGCTAACAAAAAATGAAGTAGTTTTTTAACAAATGCATACCAAAATCTTTTTTGCAGGTACTGTTTAGGGGAACCCACAGGTTGCGCCAGTGGGCAAAGTTGCAGCGGCTTGAAATAATTCGGGACACATTGGTGTTCTTTGCCCAACACCTGGAGATTTCAGCTTTGCAGTTCTTTAGGTCCAATGGATGGTTATCCTCTAGATTGATAGGACTGTAATTGTCAGAACTTATTTCTTTTTTGCTTGTTGATGGTTCCAAGACGTTTGTAATAAGTGGCAAGAGTCTATCTTTTGATAGATGAAGCCGGATATAAACTATCCTTTATAAAAAAAAAGTAGTTAGGCAAACTAATGAGATATTCTTTTCCTGCCTTGGTAACTTACCCATGTAATCATTTCTGTATAGTTAGCTGCCAGCGTAGTGATAAGCTAAGACCTTGTTTAGATTCCATCAAACTTCCATCTTTTTTCAACTTCCATCTTTTTTTCACTCTCTCTCCATCACATCAATGTTTGGACGCATGCATAAAACATTAAATATTGATAAAATAAATAACTAATTGCACAGATTAGTTATAAATCACGAGACAAATCTTTTAAGCTTAGTTAGCACATGATTGAACAATATTTGTTTAATATAAACGAAAGTGTTACAGTAGCAAAATTGAAAAAAAAAATTCAGCATCTAAACAAGCCCTAAAACGAACACACATTCGCGATTCTATCCACCTACCTCCTGCCAGCACAAATCTCAAACTTTTTTTTTAGCAAAGCACAAATCTCAAACTAAGATTGATGACTGATATATATAAAGTCTTGCGGCCACAGGTACATACGAGTAATCCGGCCACTCTCGACTTTTCCCCTCTTGTATAAAAAAAAACCTGAAGGCGACATGATTTTGTAAATTAATTCATGGCATGACTAAACCAACAAAATTAAATGCCTTTTGAAGGCGAAGAAAACTACATGTTGACAGTTCAAACCCAACAACCTTTTGCTGAAACCACCAATCTGTTAAGTACTAGACAACTTCCATTGAGTCAATTTAATTTTGTTACTGTCATGACTGTGTAAGTACATTGCAATAAAGTAAAAATAGTTGATTTGACATCATAATTACTCAAGAGAATATGTCATTTTGTAGCCGATTTTCAAGTCACAGAGACCTAAGGCGATTTAGCAACAAACCCATCACAACAACTCTGAAAGAACCAGCTATTCAGCTAACAGCACATTTTGCTATATGTGCTCTCAGTCTCATGTGGCGAAGAACATATTCCAACATAAAAAGGTATATATTCCAAACAGATGAGCTTTCTTAGAATGAGCAAATTCCATTGCTACGAGTGGATAGCTTGCATCCAACGCCACCACAGGTATCTTCGTCTGGACCAACAAGGATTGGAACACTGAACATATATATATATATATGAGTTTTCCCCAATCATATATGACGGAGAATTTTGGTATCTATCTGCCAATAATTTCCAAAGCGTGGGGAAAAGAAAATACTTGTGTTTTTTTTTTTTTGAAGTGGAGGAAACTGCTGTCTGTTGAAAAAACACCGTTGCCATACAGTGTGGATAAACGGATAAGCAGTTTCAGATCATCCTCTGAATGGAGCTTATCGTTTTCAGGCTCCAAGGTGTGATCTGGCTCTGATATAGATGGGTAGATAGATGCCCTGGTTCCTGCTTTACAGTCTCCATGCTGCCATTGGCCCTCTTATCTCTTTCAGGCCGTTGCAGGACACAGGTTCCTATGTGAAAGCCCTAGTTTGGTTTTGTTAATTGATGAAACCTATTTTGGTCTAATCCTTTTGTGAAGCATGTGTGTAGCTAATTGAAAAGGATTATGACCAAACCATTGGTAGAGTTAGCAAAGTGGCAACCATGGAGGATGGTGGTGGCCACAAGCACTTAAGTGATCAAGTGCTCTACCATTGGTGAAATGAAGAAGAGAAAAGATGCCTTGCTCAAGTGGTAGATTATTTCCTTCTTTTAATCTTGAGTATAGGCAAGCCGGACTATCAAGAGGGATATAAATTAGGCTAGCTAGATGTGGTGAAAAGTGCTCATGACATCTAACTTCTAGTGCCACCTTGAGCGATCTAACTTTGCGCGGTTACTAGGATCGAGTGGCGTGGTGAGAGCAAGTGAAAATCCTTTGAAAAATGTTTGTGAAAATGCTAACACACATGCACAAGATTGTATACACTTGGTGGTGTTGGCACATTTGCAAAGGAGAAGGTGTTGGAGTTGAATTGAATCAACTCGGAGAAGTTTCCGGAGAAGTCTTTGTTTGAAAAAAGAGAAGCGATGGATCTTGGATTGGAATTCTGTACTAATCCTTTGTGATTTGGATCTTGTATTCATGTGGGATGTGTAGCCCTCTGAATAAGCTTTCCAAAATGTCCAAGATCATCGAAATCGGAGTTCGGAGCTAAGAGTTATGGTCGTTTTAGCGTGGAGGTCAGTTTTGGCCTAGAGGTAGTACCGACCCTACTACCGATCATGAGGCCGGTAGTACCGCCATAACCTCGGTACTACCGACCCCTCCGCGAGCAGAACGCAAAACTCTCTGTTCGGGGGAGTTTTTGGCCTACCGGTAGTACCGCCATAACCTCGGTAGTACCGAGGTTCGAAGTGGTTTTTCAGGCTCTCTGTGTAGATCTAGATTTGGCCTAGAGGTAGTACCGCCATAACCTCAGTAGTATCGACCCTACTACCGACCCTGAGGCTGGTAGTACCGACCTTACTACTGACCCTGAGGCCGGTAGTACCGACCCTACTACCGACCCCTCTGTAGACAACGCGCAAACTCTCTGTTCGGAGGAGTTTTGGCCTAGAGGTAGTACCGCCATAAGGCCGATACTACCGACCCTCGGTACTACCGATCTATGGGGTCGGTACTACCGACCGTGGCGCAGTTGACTTGTTTAAGTAGCCGCTCGGCCGGCTCCCAACGGTCACCTCTCCCATTCTTTGCGCCCAAACTCAAGAAAGAGAGCTCCCAAGTGTTGACTAACCTCCTCTCTCTCCCCCTACGTCTTGAGCACTTGGATCCAACATCTCTCCGGCTTGATTTGTGTTCTTTACTCTTGAGTTCTTGGAACTCTAGCCGGTTAGGTGTTCTTCGGTCGTTGCCCGTGATTGACTCATTTGTGAGGGCACTCCGAAGTGTTTGTATTACCCTCTGATTCTTAGTGAAGAAACTCAACTAGCCTTTGTGGTTGCTTGAGTGAGGCAAGGAGGTGAAAGAGACTCCGACCTTCGTGGTCACCTCAACAACGGGGACGTAGGCGCTTCTTAGTGAAGTGGTCGAACCTCGGATTAAATCTTGTGTCTCGTGTGCTTGTTGATTTTGCATCCTTGGATATTTTGTTTGCACTCGTGTTCTTCGCGCTCTTCCTCTCTCCTCTCTCGTTCTTAGGTGTGGGAAGGCTCGATCTACTCTTTGGGGAGGAGCCACTTCTTGGATAAGGTATAAACTTCATCTACATCTTCTAGGGAAATATTGGTATGTGCTAGATCCACTTTTGCATCTTCTCTATCTCGATCTCGTAGCAGTTTTTAGGTTGTCGGTAGTACCGACCTGTAGAGCCGGTAGTACCGACCTCGGTAGTACCGGCCCCTATAGTCGGTAGTACCGACTGTGCAATCTGATACTCGTTTTGAGCTTTGAGTTTCAGGTTTCTAGATTTTTGAATTGACTATTCACCCCCCCTCTAGCCATTCGGACCTTTCACTATGGTTATGGCTTAGAACAGGTACATTAATGGACTTATAGCCAAACCAATGCTGATACAAAGAAAAGAAGAGAAGAGAGGAAAACTTGGCTCACATGCAAGCATAAAGCTGTGCTGTGTACCGAAGCAGAGACACTGATGGGTCCAAATAACAATGGTTATGAGGAAGAATAGGAGAGAATTTTTTTTTTTTGAGACTAATAGGAGACGGCTATTGTATTATTTGTCACTTATAGCTTGGCTTATAGCCAAACACCTGACTCTATTATCGACCTTGCTCTTAATATGGAGTACCTCTGCAATGTAGATATAATTTGCTCACCGAATGGACCACCGTTTGGTAGTTGGTACTGCGGTATTGTTTGGGATCATGTGTGTGCATCAGTGCATGGCTCTATATGCTGCCAGGAGATCAGGAGAGATATTCTACTGTAGCTCAATTGGTGGCAAACATTGGCTGTCTTGTTCAGTCCTATTCGACTTTATCGATCTCTCTCTCTCAAAAAAAAAAGAGTCCTCGACTGAAACTTAGATATTTGTTTGGCAGGACTGGTCCATATATTCCGTGTCTATTTTGGCCTTGTTTACCGTCCGTTTCAAACTCTGCTTACTGCTAAAGTAACTCATTACTTGGCTATTTCGATTGGCGAGGCAAAGGCCGTCGCGATCAGATCACATTGAATTGATACCTGGCTTACAAAGAACATACTATCTGACCTAGAAGGCTAGAACCCCAGATCCAAGTCAAATTTGTTCTCACGCGCATGGTGTTTAGGAACTCATTACTTGGCACCAAGGTTAAGCAGAACATTCTTCTTCTATATAATTAACTGAAAACGTTCTCGTGGAGCCGTGCACGCTTCAGTCTTGATGTGCAGCCATCAGTTTCAGCTCCATCTAAAAAAAAAAAAATACTGAACACTAATTCAGCCGCCATAATGATCTGAAAACAATCAGCACATGTTGGTAAACAAAGTCTGCCTTTTTCATTTTTCATTGACGATAGTTCATGAGTCATGACACTTTGAAAGTAGAGAAATTGTGTTGAACTTGCCAGAGTTCAGAACAGCACTCCTGTGTTGACCTTCTACTTGCTGGTCTGGCCAGAGACTGCCACGCGTGTTCATTGTTAATCTGAGCAATTTACCAACCATTGGCCAGAGAAAGCCTAACAAAGAACTTGGAGTGGCGGCTAAATTCTGGCATTTTTAGATGCTGCTTTATCTTTATTCAGGAGAGCAGCGGCGCCCTTTTTAATTTGCAGGAGAATTTGTGCTTGCACCGTGGCAGTATCGTGGTCGAAGAATAAGCTTCCCTTTTGTTAGGTATTGATAGAGCTAAGGTTTGTTATTTGGTTGAGATGAAATATTCGGATGAGTCATCGCTGATGATGGAATCGATTGGTCAAGAATCTTGAAATACCTAAAGATCTTCCTAGATCATTCATCTCTGTCAGCGCTTTTCCTAAAGAGTTGCTTTTATTCAAGATAACACAGAGTGATCAATAATAAAAAAAATCAGAGACTGATAAGATCGCTGGATGAATATATTCTTCACCTATCCCTGCGTGGCAAATGTGATTAACTCAAGGCGTTTTATTCGTTGTGTTCCCATGAATAAGATGGAGAGGAGAATATATAGAATCCTTATATTTTCCTTAAACCTCATCAGAACCACCCCGACTTTGTGCAAATCTGGGCAAAGATTTGGTGCGTCCTTGTCAGTCGAGAAAATTGCTATTTTTGGACTCTAAAGAACTGGCTTCGCTAAAATAAAAATCCTAATATTGATTTCTCTAAAATGACACTCCAAACGTTTGCTTCTGGATTGTCATGACATTTTAATATTTTTAATTTCTTTTATTTACTCAAATACATGTATTTTCCTTAAATGACTGTATATGTCTAATTATTCTATCGTCAATTCATCTATGTCACGTACGAGACAAGATCGAGGACGACATTTCTTCTTCCCGTACGAGAGAAACATCGCCGCCGCCCACCTATACCCTAGACACCGCCGGCCGCCGCCCCTCCTTCCCTCCCCAAGCCACCTTCTCCTCTCCATGGATGGAGAGCCTCCGCCCGACGGAGTCCATGGAGGGTGGACGGTCATGGACATCCCGGAGTCAGCCGCCAGCCCGCCAGTGGCAGTGCGTTTGTTTTTTTTCAATCCTCTTCATCAATTTTGCTGGCACAGTGGCACGATTACAGAAATAGTTGATCAAGGATAAAAAAAAATCTATGTTACAGAAATACTTGATCAATTTAATTGTCCATAACTCAAAGTGGCGCTGTCGCGCCAGTCGGGCTGGCGCGACCAAAGGGACTATGGGCTGAAAATATTTTCCAGGAACGGTTAATATTAAAATATTTATTTAAAAAGGATTAAAAATGAAAAAAAATCCCTGACTCTGCCGTTCCGGTGGCGATCCAGTGCAGTTGGCGCGCAAGCTGGATGAGTCTGTACAACGGCTCGTATTCGCTGGATCATGTACTCCGCTGTGAATTCAATTAATTTTTGTCGCCTCTCCTTTTCTTCCTCCCTCCGCCTCGCCTCAACTCTCCCATTCTGTCGTCTCCCGATCTCGCCGGATTCTCCTCGCCGGCGGCGGCGATGGCGGGCAACGATAGTTGGATCAACAGCTACCTTGACGCCATCCTAGACGGCGACCGGCCCTCCCTCCTCCTCCGCGAGCGCGGGCATTTCTCCGGTTCTCCCCCGCGCGCTACTTCGTCGAGGAGGTCATCACCGACTACTACGAGCTAGACCGACCTCTACAAGACATGGCTACGCGTACGTCCGTTGCCGTTGCGGCCACCGCCAATTCCACCTCCTAGGGCACGCCCAACGGAGGCAGTAGCAAATATTAGCCTCACAAAAAAAGTGCGGTCCAGATAGACATCGGTGAGTTGAGGACAACACTGTTAGGAGATTCTTCCAATGCAAGCAGTCATTCTCTTTTCACTTTCTATCTCACCATCCACAGGTTGCAACTTTTGGTAAGTTGAAAAAGTGAGGTAATCGAGTGACTTTCTTGCCCCAACACACTCCTCAAGTGCTACCTACTTCTTTTGTCAGAGGAAGCCATGGTCTCTTCTGCAGGAGTCTGTCAGAATCTGCGAAGCCACCATAACTCGTGACATGTCAACTTGGTGAGGACATGGAAGATGGGGCAGCACGCCAACGTGGTGCATTGGGGAAGCCCTTATCTTCCTTTGCTGTTGCTTTGATTCCGTTACCGATCTGGGCGTGCCGTGTCTGCACCGTGTCTGCAGGCGAAACGCCATGCGGAGCCCGCAGGAGAGGAACACGCGGCTCGAGAACATGACGTGGAGGGTCTAGAACCTTGCAAGGAAGGAGGAGGTAAGCTGGTTCTTTCTCCGGTTGCTTCTCTTTTCGACTGCGCTAGACTGCTAGGAGTAGTAGCCTAGTACAAAGTATCATCATTTGACGTTGGATGAGATTTGTGGCGACTATTCTGCCTAGAGGTTGCTGATTATCTGTGCTAGTTAGATCGCCCTTTGCTTTTGCTTTCCCTTAGTCAGAGGCTTAGAACGAACGAGGCACTGCACTTGCTAGGTGACGTTTGGACGCAACCAGATCAATTAGATGAGATGCATCAGCTAAACACTATATTAACTCGCGCGGCATTGGCCTCTGATACAGCTTTGACGTTGTAGTTTGCCAGTCTTTCCTAATTTTTTTCGGCTGCTACGCCCCCTTTGTCTCTAGAATTCTAGTCACTGACTTACTGTTAGCTTGTAAATGAGTTTCACTTGTCCAGTAGCTGGACCAACTGTGACAGATGCTAGGAACGTGTGAATTTCATGAATGAAGCATGTAAATGGCTTTCACTTGTCCAGTAGCTGGACCAATTGTGACAGATGCTGGGAACAAAGGAATTTCATGAATGTCCACTACCCACTAGCTGACTAGCTGAGCCAATGGGAGCATGCTGACACTGCATATCCATTTCAGCATCTTTTTTTTTTTATGTATTCCAAAGCCCTCCATGGCTATTATTCTGTTCTCAAGTTGCCGCACATTCTGTTTTGACTAATAGTTCCTCTGTCATAGAGTTGTATCTATTTCTTATCTTTTTAATATTGTCCTCTATTTTTGAAATACATATTTGTATATCCAGTTCGAGAAAGGAGCTTGTTGTATGTCAAAACGCCAGCCACAAACTGAGAAAACACGAGCTGATGCTACTGCAGATATGTCTGAAGATCTCTTTGAAGGAGAAAAGGGGGAAGATGCTGGTGACCCATCTGTTGCATATGGGGACAGCACCACAGGGAGCTCACCTAAGACAAGTTCAATTGGCAAGCTATACATAGTATTGATCAGGTATAGAGGATATTCCTTCCAAATCATTTCTAAGTAGGGAGCATGGCAGAAATGATTTTACTATTTTTCCCGTCGGCATTTGAAGGGGCACTAATGTCTTTTTGACCTAACAATTGCTTAAATCTTATGGTGTTTCCCTACTGTCATGTGTTGGTCGTTGGTGGAAAGACAAATGAATTGCTCAGGCATATGGCCATCTAGCTGTTATTGCAATGTGAAATGTGCAATTTGAAACTCATCACTGGCATATTTTTTTTGTCCTTGAGCTTGCAAACCTTGTAAGATTGATAATAGTCGTCTCTTTTTTTTTTCCCCTTTTGTTACAGTGCCATAGCCATGACACTGAGAAATGAATGATCTTTGCTTACTTTTGAATTTGTGCTGTAGACATTGATAATGGGTAACCGTGAAGCTATATATATCTAAGATGCACAATATGAGTGCTGCTGTCTTGACATCAGGGCTTACGCTGATTGATGAATATGACTTATATGGTCAAGTGGCATATCCCAATGATAAGCACTCGGAAGTTCCTGACACTTATCGCTTAGCTGTAAGAACAAAAGTATGTTCTTTCCCCCTTGGTCTGAATCCAATCAGTTCAGGTGCTTATCTTTTACTACTTGTTTATCTGGTTCTAGCATATAAAGTTGTACATTTGAGACCTACATAAAACATTCAAGTAAAAGGGAAGATCACTTCTTGATTTTGTGAACTAGAAGCAATAATTGATTTATCCTTTATTTAATATGAGTACCTTAGGGCCTGTTTGGCAGAGCTGTGCTCTCTGATTCTCTAGCTGTGCTCCCTAATTCTCTGATGAAGTAATTCTATGGCTGAAAGTGATTCTCTTTGATTCTTTAACAAAATCTCTCAAAATCAGGATGGAGAATCACTTCACAGAATCAAGTGAAGCTACTTTTTTCAGCTCTCAGCCTCTTAGTTCATTTTAGAGAATCACTTCACAGAATCAACAAAGAATCACTTCTTACTGAAAAATACGTTTGACAGTCAGAGAGTGATTGTCCCTGAGAATCAGTTCCGTGGAGCGCTCCCAAACGCACCTAGTACTTGTGTTCCTTCACTATACACTTGCATGCTGGTCATATGTCAATCTTTCTGCAGGTGGCTTTTGTAAATGTAGCTTACAGCTTACTTCGAACAATTTGGAGTTACTCTGATAGAGTTCAGAATTTTTGAGGTTCCAATTTACTGTTGCTGCTATTACTCGATCTTTTATCTGCATCCTAATTATAACCAATTGTTATATCCAGGTGCAGGCTGCTATGAATGGTTTGCCTATAATTGTGACAAAAAATGGAGCCCCTGTTGAAATTAATCAGGTGTGTTTTCCTTCTGTTATTCCATTGGTATATGTACTTTGCTTTCAAAAAATATGTTAACTAATTGCAAAACATCACTATCGGTCTAATTAAGGTCCTGAACAATGGTCTCCTTGTTGATCCGCATGATCAGAATGCCATTGCGGATGCACTATATAAACTTCTTTCTGACAAACAACTTTGGTCAAGGTGCAGATAGAATGGGCTGACAAATACTCACCAATTCTCGTGGCCTGAACATTGCAAGAATTACCTGTCAAGGATATTAACTCTTGGCCCAAGGTCTCCTGTTACTGGTAACAGAGAGGAGCGGAGGAATACACCTATTTCAGGAAGGAGGCATATCATTGTTATTTCTGTAGACTCTGTTAACAAGGAAGATCTAGTCAGGATAATAAAAAAATTGCTATTGAGGTCATACATACACAAAACATGTTGGGTTCAACTGGTTTTGTGCTGTCAACTTTGCTGACAATATCAGTGATACATTCACTGCTACTATCTGGGGGCATGCTTCCCACTGATTTTGATGCTTTCATTCGCAATAGTGGGAGCAACATTTACTATCCTTATTATTCTGGTGAAATGCCAAACAACTTCAAGTTACATTTGCATTAGATCAAAGTCACCAGTCACATATCGAGTATCGTTGGGGAGGAGAAAGCCTAAAGAAATATCCAGAACACTCTTCGGCCTATTGTCTTGCATTTAGAGTGGTTAGTCCCAATCATGTAAGCCTTTTTATTTTCCAGTTGTATGTACATTCTAGAAACTTTGCGTGCAGTGTGCATTCCTTCATTTAAAGCTTTACCACATTCTCTTTCATAATGTTTGACATGATTATTTTTCTTACTGTAGCTTCCTCCTTTAAAGGAGTTGTGGAAGCTGATGAGGATCCAATCTCTCCGTTAAAGTTTGTCATTGTTTATTTATGTTTTCTCTTCGTCCTGCCTTCAGTTACCAGTTTATATTTCTTCTTTAAGGTATAGTTTTAGCAGTTTAGGCTGCCTACTAATTTGATTAGAAATACCATGAATGTGTATTTGTACGAGCAAAACATTAGGGGTTTGCCTGGAAGACTGGGATCGCTAGAAATTGAGGATACAGTTCAAATGTGTTCAAATGCACGATAAAAGGCTATAAACTTGGTCTCAAACCCTGATTAGTTAAAGAGGTCTTAAATGTTGAAACTTTCCTACAAATATAGAAAAAAGGTGGCTTCTTTAGTAGCGATTGCTTAATCGGAGGCACTTTCTTTGATTTGGTCCCCCGCGGCCCTCTCTCTCTCTCGAGGGCGACACGGGCGGCGGCGCCGTCGCTCCGTCTCCGGGCTCCTCCCTCGTGCCTCTCCCGTTCTGGTCGCTGCTCGAGCTCGCCGCCGGGAATCCGGTGAAGGGCAAGGACGGCAGCGGCCGGGCGTCCTCCTCCCTCTCCATGTCCCCGTCGTTCTCTCCTCCTTCACCCTCTCCTTCGGCGCCGGTGACCGCCAGGCGGCGTGGGGGTCAATTCGGCTCCTCCGTGGCCGGATCCGGCATCCCCCGGCCGGATCGGGCTTCCCCGTGGTTGGGGCGGCCGGATCGGGCAGCGGCGGACCAACCTAGGGTTGGTGCGACCATTCGCCCGACGGTGCTGCGAGGTGGTGGCCTGCTCGACGGTGGCGGCCGATCTCGCTCGCCCCCCGGTGGGCTCGGCGACGCGGACGGCGACACCGTTCATCGGCGGCCGGCGTACCCGCACCGGTGAAGGGGTCTGGCGGCGGTGGGCGCATCTGGGTATCTTAGGCCTGGATCCGCCGGCTGCTGCCCCGTGCTGCCCCCTTCTCGGTGCGGGTGGTACTCTGGCGATACGGACTCGGGCGGGCGTTGCCTCGGGTCGGGGACACTTTCCCCAGCGGCGGCCAGGGGGTCAATTTGGACTCCCGGGCACCGGATGAGGATGGCGGTGTTGGCACCGACCATCTACAAGTCGTCCAACTCGTCCTCCCACGAGGTCGAGGCCTGGATCAATCCTGCACCAGGCACTCGGCTCGAGCCACATCGCTCCCAGGCGGCCCGCAAATCGACTCTGACATCCACATCAAAGGACACTGTCGCCCCCAGCTTTTCTGCTGCCTCGCTGCATTTGGTGAAGACTCTGTCGACCATCTCCGACATCTCGTCGTTTGCAGATTTGGCTTGGATGTGCCTTTGCAGGATTTTGGAATACGTGTGAAAACCCTGCCTGGAGGTGTTGGGCCAGCGGCAATGACGCAATCAACGTCATATTCCCCCTTGGAGGCGTCGCTGTAATTTCCTCTTCCTTTCGTTGATGATGGCGCATGCGGACGTCGTTTACCTTCTTGAAGGCATCAACATAAGCACATCTGCTCCTAGCCATATCCTGCACTGCGGCATTTGGGACCCAGCTGCGGCGTCGAGAGCAAGCCAAAGACACCCTCTCGTTGATCAAATAGAGGGTTGAAACATTTATCGTTTGCTGTAATGTTCTGGTCTATGTATAAGACATGACTTTCCTCTCTTTTGTTTTTTTTCTATCTCTTTTTGTCATAATTGGCTGTGTACATCCCTGGATGTAGAGGCTGGATTTGATTATCCTTTATCGAAAAATATAGAAAAAAGGTAACAATCAGTGACTAACTGGCTATATTGTGTTCAAGTGACCTGACTATATATAGTTCATTTGGCGTGAAATTACTCTGTTCTCATGAAAGATATTGCCCCTTTTCTTGCATAATTGTGTTTTCTGACTAGATATTCATTCGATTAAAGTTGAAAGAAGTGTTAGTATTCTATCTCAAAACTATACTGTGGGTCTTATCATTATGACTTGAACCCAAGTACCCAACTTAGTTGAGTAGCGGCGTACTGCAATCATCTTTCCGCTGGGGAGTCTCCACAAGCCCGTTACGTTATCCTGAAGGGCGAGTTCAACACCGTACCCCCGCAAACAGGATCCACACGGCGAGGAGATTACCGCTTGCACTGCAGGATGTCGTCGTCCTCGACAGCTCAAACATCATCGGTGTGTGAAGGGTTATACATCGCGGATGACCTGAAGTCCGCTCAGCAGCAGATGGGTATACTGACACAATAAAGCCTTCGGAGCTTCTGTTTGCACACCCAAAGCCAACGGGAAAACCAAAGGAAAGGAGACGAACCAAGTGCAAGTGCAGCTGTTTCCATGCTCGATGGAAATGCCGATTTTGCTTGTACTAGGCTGTAGAGGTTGTGTTTGTGTGTTACTGTAGGCGCGCCTGCGCGGTGGTGGCTTATTCTTGAGCTGTGTGAAATAATATATAACTGGAACGGCCGGCAGTGTTCCATGCATGGTACGGGAAATTGAGTACTCTCGGTTCATCATCAGTCGTCTTATCTGCCTAGTTTGTTGTACCTTTTGAGCATGTATACTGTATCATGTGGATACTAGTCACTTTGTCCATCAGCTGGTTTCCCTGTGGACCAGCGATTGTGATTTCGTAGCAAGCACGTACTGCACAGCAGCATGTAGCCGTCAGCTGCATGCCTTTGGTCACACACAACACACGGAGGAGTCCGGAGACTGGAGAGAGAGTCTTTTGACCCCGGCCATGAGGACACGTGCATGCGCGGATGGGCGCCGCCGGTACGGTACGTAGCTAGCACAGTGCACAGCACGGCAACCCGCTTGCCGTCGGCGTACCGATCCGGCCGTGCGTTTCGCACGTCTATCTCGCCGCAGATCCCTTCTTTTCCCTTTTGCGGTTTGTGCTGTGCGACCGGCCGGGGGACCGCGCGTGATCAGCGGCGAGACGCGACCTCGGAAGCAAGCGCAACTCTGTTTCAACACGGCCGGCACATAAAAATCGCACGGATATATGCCGCCGCCGTCCGCCCGCCGATGCCGTGAGAGCTGGAGCAAACGATCCGCGAGACGAAGAGCACGAATCCGTGCCGGCCCCCCGTAGGTCCCGGGGGGCACACGTGAGCAGAGCGGTGAAGCTAGCTAGACAAAGCGAAAAGGTCCGTGGTTGGGGGAAATCGAAATACGTGGACGGCGGACGTAGAAGGATGCATGCATGCGACGGGTGTCGACGGGGGTGTGCAAGAGACCAAATTCACCACAGCGCATCGAAGTCGCGTCCTAAGTTTTTTCCTCCAAACGAGAGAAACCAAAGGCTGAGAGTGACAAGCGTGGGCTACGACGATGCCTCTCCTCTAGCTAGGGAGACCCAACGAGCAAGGCACCAAGCCTACTTGTACTTGCCCAGCAGCTGAGGGACGGAATCCAACGACGTTATTTATTTATTAAGGGACGGCTAGCTACCACACATTTTGTACATTTGGTTGTTGTTATACCAAGAGGGTGGTCGCCCCATGGTCAGGTTAAACTAGGTTTATTTCGTACATGCATGGTGCAGGTCTAAGATCTCTCTATATATTATATTATATACAACTAAAACATCTATAACGATTCGTTCCACGGGCTACACCAAACCTCCTCTTGCGTCAAAGCCCACCCGACAATCACCTCGCCTCGACCTGCGACAAGTAGGCCCGACGCTCGAGAAAAGAAAAGGAAACGTCATCCCACGATTTGCTCGTCCGTCAATTTCGCTCCCGTTTGTCGTGTCCGCAAAGCTCGCTGCAGAGCGTGCCCGACTTGCAGGCGTCGTCGCTGCGGAGCTCGCGTGCCACATCAGGTCACCTGCGGAGCTCGCGCGCGGCTGCCCGCGCCATGGTTGGAGGTCGCGTGCCTGGCCGGGCCACCTGCGGAGCTCCCACGTTGCCGACCGGCACCGTCGTTGTAGAACTCGCACGAACTGCAGGGACGAGGTGTCTCGCTCGTTCACCGCTGAAGTTGTGCTCGTTCATGTACACCACCATGCCCGTGTGCCTGTAGCTCTGAATTGGTTAGGCAGCTGGCGCAACATGAGGTGGATCCGAGGGAGCCAGGGCAAGGGAAGGGAGGAAAGGGTCCGGATTCACTCACGAGATGGCCTCAATGGCCTTGCCGACGAAGAAGATGGACGTACAGGTGCTGCGCAAGACGGTTACTGAGACCGGAGACCGAACACGTTCAGTCGCGCCCGCAAAGCTCGCGATGGCAGCCACGCTGGCGCCCGCGGACCTCGCGTGTGGCACCCACGACCGCGGAGCTCGCGCTGGTAGCCGCAGAGCTCGTGCATGGCAGCCGCAGAGCTCGTGCATGGCAGCCGCACTGGCGCCTGCGGTGCTCACGATGCTCGCATCTGTACAGTGCACACCATCGGGGGAACTCGCGTCGCCGGTGGGGGCTCACTTGCCGCCATCACGGGCCTCGCGCGCCGGTGGGGGCTCACGCAGCCACCGCCATGGAGCATCGTGCGGACGTCGATCCGTGCGGCCATGGGCAAATGCGGGATCTGGGGAACTAGAGTAGTGTCTGCGCAAGGATCGTGCCTCCGAGGAGTTCTTCGCCTTGGAGCTGAGGAGCCACACATCGTGGAGCTCGCGCAGACTCGTGCAATGGTGGATCTCATGCAGGCTCGTCGTCGCTCACAGAACTCGCGCAGGAGGCCGTCAGGGAGCTGCGCAGGGACCTCGCGGTTACGCCGTGGACGGCGGTTGCGAGGTGCCGGAGGTCGCGTCTCCCGTCCCGTGTCGGGGCGCGACGCAGAGGCCAACCTCGCGTGGTCACCGCGGTGCAGGCCAAAAAGATCTCTGCAAACCAAAAGGTTCAAGCACCGTATTTGATGCTGAAACAGATAATGATCAAAGCCACGTCGAGAAGAGCACCGCAGGCAAGGCTGATTCACTTGAAGCTGAACTTCAGTGTTGTTGCTGCTCGTATTGTAGACCGGTGTTTCTAGCATTTGTGCTCCTTCAATGGTGACTTGCAGAGCATACTACGGCACTTCTAGAGCATACTACGACACACGTTATCTTGGCACAGATGACAGATGATCTTCTTTGTCTGTAGGAGAAGGTAAATGGTCATTAAATTTATTTCTTCATGAAAGTTACTTATACAAGCATGTATTGAAAATAGTTTCTAGCGCTCTAAGTCTTGGCAATATTATTTTTGCATTCACTGAAAATAATTTATTTGAGTATTATTTATGCTTTCTATGGATTTTGTACCACCATCATTGATAGTCACCATCTTCATTTATTTTTGTCATCTTCACAACACAATTTGGAACTGGATTTGACAAAAAAAAAGTAGTAAACAGAAGGATGACTTGAGTTAGGGAGAAAGCAATAATCAAGTTTTGATAAAGGTACAGTTGGTTACAAAATTTAGACAACAAGACTGCAACTGTCTATATACTAACTAAAACAGAAAAAATACCACATACTACTACTCTGAACTATCTTCGTTGTTTTCTGAAAGATAGCATTAGCTGGCTGTAACTGAATTGTCTCCAAGCAGATGAGAGAGTAGAGTGGTTCTTGAATCTTTAGTTAAGGTTGTACAAATGTTTAGGAAGTCAACGTTGCATAAAAAGGAGGTTGCTTTGAGATTTTACCATTACAACAGTTTCTTCATTCACTACTTTCTTTTTGTTTGAGTTGTTTTAACAGCTTTAGCCCTTATTCCAATGTTGGTTTTGTTTCATGATTTTGGCTACAATTGTTGCTTGGTGCTAGGCTTCAGTTTATAAACCCCTTCATTTATCTTCAATCAACAGTTAAAGAAAATAGCTTATGCATTGTTTTTAACTCCTAAGTGGTATATTGGATTAGGAGTTAGAGGAAATCTGTATTACCAATTGTTAATATTTCTCATTATGGTATTATTTTTACCGGTTGTAATGCACGTGCATGATCTTTATTACTTAGCTCTAAGATTGTGCTCTCAGGTAATTATATATACACTTTCCAGATACATTGTTTAACAACTAATGTAGTGAAGATATTTTTTTTGTTATTTTTTCTGGGAAACTAATACACATCCTCATACAATATGAAGTTGTTTATCTAAGAATTTCAGTACTCGAACTGGTACAAAATTCATTGCTACCTTAATTAGCCAATTTGAATTTATAGCTAGGAACTTTCACTGCTCTCTAGCTCACACAACTAATTTCAGTCGCGGAACTTTCACTTGGATATTCAGAGTTCACTTGTTCTGAATTGTCGTTACCAACTCATGGTGCCAGTTTTTTTTTACCATTTATCCATAAAGAACACCCGTTAGAGTTATAATTTGATCTACTTCACAACCATTCTCAAACTGAATACGTGAAATATGGAGTATTTATCAGCTTGTAAGTATTTGTCAGAACATAAGTAACAATAAACTATGAAGTATCCTTCCAAACATCAAGATTGTATTATCTATTTTAGGTAACAGTATAACACATGTTTATATATATATTATCATAATATTACGTGTTTCCGTTGCAACGCACGGGCATTTACCTAGTGATGTCAAAAGTCCATTACTTACTCCTCCTAAATATGTACATTATGTCTAGCTAGTTACATATAGTAATAGATATTTGTCTAGAAAAGTTAGAACAATCTGTAATTTGGAACGGGGAGAGTACGTATACTCCTTCAATTCCAAATACTACTGTGTCCATGTCCATGATTATCTTTTAGAAAACTCTAGGCGTCCATGTTAAATACAAGATATATGTTTTATAGAGAATTTATTGACTAATTTGACATTATAGATGTTGATACAAATACTCAATATAAAACTAAAATAAGCTATATTCCAGGAAAGTGTATGTAAACCTAGGACTCCCTCTGTTCTAATTTATAGGCCGTTTTGACTTTTCTACAATACATCTTTTCTTATATATCTAGACCCACATATCGTATATCTGTTTTATATAACAAAGCTATGTACCTAGAAAAACAAAAACGACATTGCTAAAATGACCTACTCACTCTGTCCCTAAATAACTATCGTTGTTGGTGTGCGTGCCGCAAGTTTGGCTCATTTTTTAGCAAATATGTGCAATATTTATATCTCCTAATAAATTTATTAAAAAACTAGATTCAAAGATCTTTCTAATGATATTAATTATGTAAATATTTTTTAATATATATTTAATTAAAGATGTTCCTTGAAAAACGAAAACGACATATATTAAAGGATGGAGGGAGAAAGAGCAGTAGCCATATCAGATCATGTTGCCCGGAATCAGATGTCTCAAAAGTAAGATAACAACTGAGGGGGTGTTTGGTTTCACCCTACCAAACTTTAGTTACTAAAATTTAGTTCCTTTTAGTGGCTAAAATGCCCAACACCCCACTAAAAGAAACTAAAAAACATGTTTAGTCCTTTTTAGTGGAGGTGTTTGGCATTTTAGCCACTAAAAATGACTAAAGTTTAGTGGGAATGAAACCAAACACCCTCTGAATATGCGAGAATAAAGACATTTTTCTTTTCAATCTACCATCATGTCGATCCAAGAGACAACAATTGCTCAAGAAAAAAGATACTACAAGAGACACTTGGCAGCTCCCAAACTGTCGATTAAATAAAACGCTGTAAAATTTAAGGCACCGCGCAGAATATTTGGACCAAATTATCATTACCCTTTATCAGCGCCCCTGCGTAGACATTCCATTCCAACTGCCAAAAAAAAAAAAAAGCCCCAAAAAGAAGGAACGACGACACCTGTGGAAAAACACACCAAATCCGCAACACCGCAACGTCCATAAAACTGTGGCGTGATCCCACAGAGCGTCAGGGCCCAAGCAAGCCCAGCACCGCAAGACAAAACCAACCAACCAACCAAGCATTCCCCATCTCCGGACCAGCGCCGCCGCCGCCGCCGCCGCCGCTGTCAGTCTCCGGCCACGGGCACACACCCCGGGCGCGCCTCCCCCGAGCCCAAACCCAAGCCCCGTCCCGCCGTGGATCACCGCGTGAGGAGGAGGGGCGCACCGGCCGGACCCCGGCGGGCCAGATGGTCTCCGGCGCCGGAGGGGGCGAGTAGCGCGATTGGCGGCCACGAACGGATCGGCGGCGCTGCGAGGCAGTGGCTAGGGCGGGGGCCACCATGTCTGCGGTAGTGTGCGGCAAGAGGTCCTCCATCTTCGGCGACGACCTTGTACCTTCCCCTTCCTCCCCTCCGTCCCCTTCCCACCACCATCACCCCGCCAAGCGGGCCCGCTGCTCCCCGTCCCGCCGTAGGGAGGTTCTGCTCCACCACCACCTTCTCCCGCTCTTCCCCGACATGGATCCTCAGGTTCGTCTCTGCGCTTTACTCATTTGTTTTTTTTTTTCTGGTTTACAAAGATTTGCACACGGAAAGGTGGCTCGGTTCGTCATCCTGCCGAAAATTTAGTTTTTTAGATTTTACAGGGATCAGATTCAGGTGCTTAGAAGTGTAGATCAGATGAAGCTGCTCCTGCTAATACGTTTGGTGAACCTAAGTACTATCTGACGTGAGATTGTAGTGGTATATATCCGTATGTGAAGAAATGACCCTCCTTTCGTGTAGATTTGTGGTTTCTCAGTTGATGGTTGCCATTTAGGATTATTATTATACAAGTTAATGAATTGTGGTGTTTTCTGCTGAAACAGGGACTCCTTTCGCTCAAAAGTTATGTTTTTTTAATGTTTGATTGATGCACAAGTGTTTTGGCACACGAGTTTGGGCTGCTGTGACGCATCATAATGAGCCTGTTGTACTCATGTTTTTCCACTTAATTGAAGGATGAATTTGGGCATTTATTAAGCAGCAACTGTAAGAGTACCGGCATGTGAAGGTTGCAGTGCATGCAACATGTTCAGCCTCTGTTATAGCCAAGCTGGAAATTTTCATTTCGAGCACATGTTATTTGCTTATATACACCTATACGGCAGGATTATATCAATTTTCATCTGGTTTCTATGCCTTATTTGGAATACCTGCTAAGAAGCTTGCTCTGACTTCTGAGCATTTCAGCATGTTGCATAAGTCACCTATTTTGGAAGTGTTCAGTTCTCAATAGGTATTAGATTTGCTGATGCCTTTTTGGTTACTTTGTTTGTTTGAACCTCTCTGATCGATTCATAGGTTTCAGGAAGACCTTTTTCATATTCTTGTCTCACATTTGCTTCTTGCACTTAGCAGTGTGCTATAATGTCATTTGTTGTGCAATTAAAGTCTGACTGCATTATCTATTTTGAAAATTAAAATGCTGCTTTCAGTTACACAAGTTCAATGTAACTACATATCTAGGTCAATATTGTTTGAGATGTCTTGCTGCTAATCATAAAATTCTTCTTGTTGCATATTTATCTCGTCTTGGTAGCAAACAAAGATGGATTTATCTATCGTAGCTCGATGTTCTTGATTTTCATTGGTATGATTCTCAATTCTCAAAATTATTTCAGTTGCTTGAAAAAGCTCTTGAGGCCTCTGGAGATGACTTGGACGCTGCAATAAAGAGATTAAATGAGCTGCGCCTGGAGTCAGCTGGGGCCATGCTATCTGCCACTATTTGCAAATCTGAGAAGGGCATATCATCAGCTCTTAAGTTATCGGCTGAAGGTATGTACATTAGATTTCATCTGGGAATAGTTGCATACCAATTAAAATGAACCATATATTAGTTGTGATTACACATTTGTATTCATGGTTCAAATAAATGCTAGGTGCTAGGCAGGCGCTAAGCCACTGATTAACGCCTAGGGCGCCTAAACATAGATTAAACGCGATTAAATGTTTACACACTAAATACATTTCAGGAGATTTAGTTGCATAAATATGAAAGAATAAATAGAAAAAGAAGAGCAATACCATAACAGCCCATTCGGCCCAGTACGGGAGGAAGCCCGCTAGCACATCTAAACATTAGAACACCCAATGATGCCCTACTAAGCTGCCATCGCCGTAGGAATCCTTGCTCTCACGAGATCGAGCCGCCGCTTCTCTGCTCTCCACTGCCTGCGCGCCACCACTCCTCTTCTCCTCTACGCACGCCGCCGCTCCTCTCCTCCGCCTGCGCTCCACTGCTCCTCTGCCTGTGCACCGCCACTTTTCCACCTGCGCGCCCCTGACCGTCGCTCTACCTCTCACCAGCTGACTTGGACACCACGAGGTAGGCACAGATGGAATCGCAGTGCAGCAAACCATTTTGCCATTCTAACCTTGTCTCTTCTCTTCCTTTCTTCACCATCCATGGGTTCTGCATGCCACGTGTAATTGGATGCCTAGGGCCTAGGCGACGTGTTCAGCCTTCGCCTAGTGCTTAAGCGCGCCTAAACAAGCGTTTAACTACGTTTTTTCAAACCATGTTTATATTATTGGTAGGAATTCTGGTAAAATGCTGTTGCTACGAATGTCAACATTTACCTGATGGTGTATAAACAATGTTGAGCAATGCCATCAAGGAGGCATATTCAATTGTTTTACCAATATTACAATTTATGACTGTTTGTTGTCAGTCCTGATTACCCAATGTTATTGGCAAATGTATACTTGATGCAGCAGTGAATTCTTGTAAACTGCATATTATGCTAACTAAAGCTAAGCTATGCAGCTCTGTCATCCCTGTTCTCAATTGGCCTATGGCAGTTTCCCTTTTTTTCCATGGGCATTACTTAAGCATTTATTAGTAGTATATATATCTTCATGAGTTCTCTATTTTGTGAATCAAAATTGAAATACCGACTCTATGATTCTCCATCTTGGACAGGTACCGCCAGTAATGGCCATTTGGATGTAGCTACTGAAAACCCACCTGCAACTGATAACTCTCAGACAAGTCATCATAGCTCTGAATGGGTTGATCTATTTGTCAAAGAGATGATGAGTTCCTCCGACATAGATGATGCACGAGCTCGTGCATCGAGGGCTTTGGAGGTGTTTGAAAAATCCATCATGGATCGAGTTGGAGCTGAAGCAGTGCAGAATTTGCATAGGGTACTATAGCATGCATCACATGTCATTTTGATCTTAGGATTTGTGCTCCTTGGGAAGCTTAAGTAGTTATGCTTTTTTACCCTCCATAGGAAAATGTGATGTTAAAGGAGCAACTGGCAATAATTCTTCGAGAGAATGCTGTTCTGAAGCGGGGCGTTGCGATACAGCATGAACGCCAAAAAGAGTTTGATGTGAGGACTCAGGAAGTCGGCAGCCTGAAACAGTTGGTACTGCAATATCAGGAGCAGCTAAAAACTCTTGAGGTATTCCCGTTCATCACCCTTGTGATTTTAATCCTTTTGATCTTTATCTTTATTCTACAAAAAGGTAAATTGTGGTACATGGTTCAACGCAGATAAATAATTATGCACTTAGAGTGCATTTGAAGCAGGCTCAGCAGAACAATTCTATGCCTGGACGTTTCCCGCCTGATGTCTTCTAATGTTTATCATGGCCCAGCAGAATAATTATGTACCTATTAAGATATTTGAAGTGAGGGAGAGGGTTTCACTTATTTCTACTGCGATAAGTAGACTCAGGACCTTGAGTTCGACTCAAATGTTGCATGTACCATTATACACCATCTTTGGAGATAGGCACTGATAAAGCATCAACATAAAGGTCCAAATATGTTGTGCACCTTGAAGCTGGAAGTTGAGATGAAGTAGCATGTTATGGTTGGCAGTGCACTAGGTCCTTTCAGCCTGCTTGTAATAATGGCTCTTGCAGAGAAAGCTCGGATGAAGTTATATTGGCTGTATGCGTTGAAGTGTAAGAACTGATATTATTGTATGTAAGCTAAGACACAAAGAACAAAACAATGTTTAAATTATTTTTTTAACACATCAAGCTGGAATTATTTATTTTTATTTATAATGAGATATCTGCACCAACGGTCCACACTGGAGCGCGAATATGTTTGTAGGACATTCTTTGTAATTTACCAGTTTTCGTGGTATTGGCTGAATGCCTGCAAAATTTGGAATAATGCTGTCAGCATTTCTTGTGTTCATTGAATGCCTGAATATGCGATCTGAAGAGGAACTCTTATCACATCACAGCCTAAGGCTTTGTCACAGATGGACGACTTAGGCCTTGTTTAGTTTCGCCAACTTCCCCCAAATATTTCTAGATTTCCCGTCACATCAATCTTTAGGTACATGTATGGAGCATTAAATGTAGGTAAAAAAAATAATTGATTGTACTTTTAGTATCTATATGTCGAGACGAATCTTTTGAGTCTAGTTGGTCTATGTTTGGACAAAATTTGTCATAGACAAAATTTGTCAAATAACAACGAAAGTGCTACAGTGCAGATTCCAAATATTTCTCGGAACTAAACGAGGTCTTACATACATCAACAGATTTACCCAGACCCGGATGTGCGATCCAACGGCGCGGTGCACATATGCATAGCGCTACACACTGTTGCAACCGTCACAGTAGAAATAAATTTCTCCGCTATGAGGATTTGTCAAGATTCTCACCTTATGTTGAGCAAGCTGTATTTTCAACCATTCAAAAAATGATAACATCTTATGCCGTTTTCAAAAATTGAAGATCTAAAATAAGTTTTGCTAACTAAATCCAAACATGCCCTAAATCCCCAGGACAACTCCTCGCTGCTAACTAAATCCTCAGGCTAACTCCTAGCCAAGAAGCATAGATAGCCTTGACTTAAGATTCACCACCATCTGCAATACATATCTTTATTATTCAGTAAACTTCCAACTCCATAGAAAATATTCATATATTCCTAAATGCAAAAAATCATTCCTAGTTAGGCAAATTCATCAGATCAGAAGCCAAGTAAAAATTTGAGCGAATTATTTGAAAACATTATGGAAGAACAGAGTCCACTGAATACTGAAGCTATCGCTCATTTCGGTTTAGTATGCATCAAGTACTAATTTGGGACCTAGAAAGTTGGAACTGTAAAGAAACGAGGACATGCATGGGCAGTCACATACAAGCAGTAGGTACCTCCAGTTGCAGCGCAGCCACACAACATGTACAGTGTTTCAGTAGGCAAGGGGTGATGGATAAATCAAACCACTGAACAGCGAAGATGCCTTAAACACTGATGGTCTGATGCAGAGACTTAAGGGGGAAAAAAGCTCATATGCAAATGCAACAGCACCCCACAACTCAATTCCACCCCATTAGGTTTCTCAAACTGAAGCAAGACTTAGATACTGATACAGTGATGTGATTTTCATTAGATTTATTTGTTTGCTCGGCATATCATTATAGATATGTCCTAGCACACAATTGATCGAGTGGGTTGTTTTTGTGGTTTGTAATGTGAGTTTTATTATATTTCACGTGCCCAAAACAACTTATTCAATAAGAAACCATATGATGTAAGACAACTTACATATGAGTTCAAATTACACACACACACACACACACACACACACACACATATATATATATATATATATGTATATATATATATATATATATATATATATATATATATATATGAATCATATACACACACAAATACTATATATAATGCTTGAAGCAACAACTATTGTGCCGATTGGTGGGGGCACACGAACCATGGGATGCAGAAGCAAGTCGTTCTTCTTTCCAACAGTGAGGCCTATGTCCTCAGTCATGTCCAGCTCACTTGGCTTCAGCCCCTCTTCGTGCGTGATATTTTTGCATTTGTCTTTTTTTTAAAAAAAACATATTGATGAAACTCTGGTACGCGAATATATATTGATGAAACTTTATATTACTCTTTTGACCATCTTAGTAATCTTAAATAAAAAATATTACAACCACAAAGTTGTAGATCTCACCGAGAGCTACAATTTTCATATATAATTCATCTTCATCCGAGATCATATGCAAAATATATGATTTTTTAAAAATAATTAAGTGTATCGCGGATGTGTGGATCCCACATGTCAGGTCCATATAAGTGTTGATTCAGCCTGTTACGTCAGCTAACGGGTCGGGTAAATACCCGTTGGGACCTAAATGACACTTGAACTAACTTCAGGGACCTAGAAATGCATTTTTAGAACTTTGAGACCTATATGACACCGACCGATAACTTTAGGAACATAGAAATGCGTTTTTAGAAGTTTGAGACCTATATGACACCTGTTGATAACTTTAGAGACCGCTGGTATATTTTACTCTATAAAAATTATAGTTGCACAAGCGAGAAAAAAAGGAGTGAGAATGGAACGGGCGCTCCGTTCTTCGCCCGGCTGTAGAGCGGTGTCGAGTGAGCGGCAGAGCTGGTGTTTGCCTCGGCATGCTTCTTAGGGCCTGTTTGGTTTCCTCCCACTAAAATTTAGTGACTAAACTTTAGTTACTTTTAGTAGCTAAGTTGTCAAACACCCCCACTAAAAGGGACTAAAAAATCATTTTAGTTCCTTTTAGTCCTTTTTAGTAAGAGTGTTGCTACTAAAAGTGACTAAAGTTTAGTCACTAAATTTTAGTGGGAGGGAACCAAACAGGACCTTAATTACCAGGGGGGTGCTCGCTACATCCTCTGCTCGATCACCACATTGGGCAAAATGTTTCAATACGGTAAACTAACCAGTCCTAGAATAGGATAATTCTATGCAAGCCAAAGCATACAAACCAAACACACCAAAACTTAGTCAGGCTTGAACAATCACTCTGACTAAATAAGGAATTATTGACTTGTGTCAAGCTGGCTAAGTCTGGACGTACTAGCTCAGAAAGCTAGCCATGCTTGGAATGAATGAGAACCAGACACACCAAGGTATTGCATTTCTTGAGCTCAATTCGGATGGTAGGTCACGCAAATGATTTTTTGTTTAGGAGTATCATCTTAATTAGTGACCATGCTTAGAATTGCATTTGGTGGTGAAGTGTTTTTTTTTGTATATTACCTAATCTAAAGTTTGGTGGTGACTCTTATGAGACTCGTTTTATAAGATCGAGTTGTCCTTGTAAACCTAAATTTTCTAAGATCATGTGTTAACTTTTTTTCCCTCTTAATAAAAACATGATCATCAAGCATGAATTTTTCTCTTCTAAAATATAGATTGACATAAGACTAACATAAAATAAGTTTGGGATGGAAATGTTGTATTATATATAGGATCCCTTTAGTCATGATAGATTTAACATCGCAAAAATTGATAGTCCCTCCGTCGTGGAATATAACGAACTGATAGTTCAAAATTTATACCAAAATACTCCCTCCATCCTGAAATATAAACAATCAATGTGATTTTTAGATAAAATAAGAAGTCTAACAAAAGACTGCATTACTCCCTCACCAATAAGAAGAGAGTGAGTAGTTCGGTGCAGATTTTCTTGCCAAGCGAGCTAAACTTATTCCGATGCAGATTTTCTTGCCATTTGTTCAGCACCGAAGCAAACCCCGATGTTAACTTATAAGTGCCTCGCCCTAACTTTATAATAATTCGCATACCTACTACCAAGTGATCAGTTGATCACTCCATTCAGTTCTTAATTGGTTAGCCATAGCATCCACCTAGATCATTAGGCCATATCATGGATTCGCTCACGTACTACCTGTGCCTCTTCTTGGCTCTCCTCCTGCTCCCTCTCAGCTTGCTGCTCAAGCTCAAGAGGCGTGACAACAACGACGGCCTGCGCCTGCCGCCAGGCCCATGGCGGCTGCCGGTCATCGGCAGCCTGCACCACCTGATGCTCGGCAGCCCGCTCCCCCACCACGCGATGGCTGACATCGCGCGCCGGCTCAACGCGGCGCCCCTCATCTACCTGAAGCTCGGGGAGGTGCCCGTCGTGGTCGCGTCGTCGGCGGACGCCGCTCGCGAGATCATGAAGACGCACGACGTCGCGTTCGCCACGCGCCCCTGGAGCCCGACGATGAAGGTGCTGATGGCGGACGGGGAAGGGCTGGTGTTCGCGCGCTACGGCGCGCTGTGGCGGCAGCTCCGCAAGATCAGCATCCTGGAGCTCCTCAGCGCGCGCCGCGTGCAGTCGTTCCGCGGCGTCCGGGAGGAGGAGGTCGGCCGCCTCGTGGCCGCCGTCGCCGCCGCCGCGGCGGCGGGCGAGGCGGCCGCGGCGGTGGTGAACCTCAGCCGGAGGATCGCGGAGCTCACGAACGACACGGCCGTGCGCGCCATGGTCGGCGACCGGTTCGAGAGGCGGGAGGAGTTCCTGGAGAACGTCGCGGAGGGCGTGAGGATCACCACCGGGTTCAGCCTCGGCGACCTGTTCCCGTCGTCGAGGCTGGCCGGCCTCCTCGGTGGCACGGCTCGCCGGGCGGCGGTGAACCACCGCAAGATGTTCGAGCTGATGGACTACGCCATCCAAAAGCACCAGGAGCGGAGGGCAGCCGCCGCCATGGCAGAAGCTACCGAGGGAGAGGGAGCCGTGAATTCGAAGGAGGATCTGGTGGACGTGCTTCTGAGGGTTCAGAAGGAAGGTGGCCTGGAGGTGCCACTCACCATGGGAATCATCAAGGCCGTCATCCTGGTAAGGACTAATAAGGACTCAAAATTATGGCAGACACGTCAACGACGACAATTATTTAGGGACGGAAAGAGTACCGTACGTGATTTATTCATGAGTTCATGGATCTTGTGTTGTCTTGTTGCTTGCTTTGCATTTGAACGTATAGGACCTTTTCGGAGCCGGGAGCGAGACCTCTGGAAGCACGCTCCAATGGGCGATGTCAGAGCTTCTACGCAACCCAAAAGTGATGGAAAGGGCACAAGCCGAGGTACGCGAGAAGCTCCATGGGAAGACGACGGTGACCGAAGACGACCTGACACACCTGAAGTGCACCAAGCTCATCATCAGAGAGACCCTGAGGCTGCATCCGGTGGTGCCGCTGCTTCTGCCAAGGGAGTGTCGCGAGTCGTGCAAGATCATGGGGTACGATGTGCCCAGGGGAACCACCGTGTTCGTGAACGTATGGGCGATCAGCAGGGATCCCAGACACTGGGGGGACGACGCCGAGACGTTCTGGCCGGAGCGGTTCGAGGCTGCTTCGGGTACTGCTGTTGATTTCAAGGGCACCGACTTCGAGTACACGCCGTTCGGGGCAGGCCGGCGGATGTGCCCCGGCATGGCGTTTGCGCAGGCGAGCATGGAGCTCGCGCTCGCTGCGCTCCTCTACCATTTCGACTGGAAGCTGCCTGGCGGGATGCTGCCGAGCGAACTGGACATGGCGGAGGAGATGGGCATCACCGCACGGAGGAAGCACGATCTTTACCTGGTTCCAGTTGTTGTCAATGTGCCGCCACTTGTATGATGATGATACATTTGTAGCTGTTGTTTTACTTGCTATTTCACGCTAGGTATATGCATGCTTTACACATCTAGCTAGTTGCATGCGTGCTGATAATTCTGAATTTACAAATAAGTACATGAAACACATTGTTTTCCTTTGGTGAAAATGTTGAAGTTCTATGTGTGAAGATGAACATGTATGAGAATAATGCAACTATTGGCAAGAAATTAGTTAATAACGAGCGATTTGATTATGGCCTTGTTTAGTTGCTTGCCAATTTTGCAAAATTGGCAAGATTCTCCATCACATCAATCTTTAAATATATGCATAAAAAATTAAATATAGGTAAAAAAATAACTAATTGTCCCCTCCGCCGTCGCCTCCTCCTCCTCCTCTCCATTCCATAAATCCGCCGCCTCCTCCCTGGATCCACTGTCCCCTCCGCTCTTCGGACGCACGCACATGATAGCTCCGCCAGGCGGCCGCCGCCACCGTCGGTCGTTCGCTGCTTGGACCCACAACGTCATATATCGAAGTTATAGCTCTTGACAAGATTTAAAATTTTGATAGTTGAAACACTTTCATTTGAATTCATTTAGTTGCAAAATATTTGATATAAAATTCTAAAATATTTATTAAAAATTGAATCCTTTATTTGTGGTGTAGTAGTAGAGAGGTATTACGCATGAGGAGTATTCCCTCTGTCCATAAATATGTGTCATTCGCTCTTCCTAAGAAACAACTTTGACTATATATATATATATATATATATATATATATATATATATTAATATTTATGGTACATAAGTAGTGTCATTGAAAAGATCTTTGAATCTATTTTTTTTAATAAATGTTATTTGGAGATACAAATGTTATACGTATTTTTCTATAAATCGAGTTAAACTTGTGGCACCCACACCAGTTACGACAATATTTAGGCCTTGTTTAGTTTCCACACCAAAAGTTTTCGCTCTGTCATATCAAATGTTTGGACACATGCATACAGTACTAAATATAGATTAAAAATAACTATTTGTACAGAATGTGAGTAATTCGCGAGACAAATTTTTTAAACCCAATTAATCTATGTTTTGATAATATAATGCTAAGTAAATATTTGCTAATTATAAATTATGCTTAAAAATTTTATCTCATGAATTGTTTTCCTTCTATAATTTGTTTTCCTAATAATATTTTTTAATACTTTAAATTAGTGTCACGGTATCTAATGTGACATCTTCAAAACTTCCCGTCATATATCGAAACTGTCAGGGGTTCGAGTATTGATGAGAAGCAGGCGACTAGATTAATCGGCGAACGATCACCAGATTTAAAACGAGCGATCGATATTCCAACAACACAAAATTTCTATTTTTAGAAAACGCACAGCGTCCACCGAGCACATGCGCAGCCCACCTCCTCCCCCGTTTCCTTTTCTAGCTATGACGTCACAGTGATGCAGCACATGCGCAGCCCACCTCCTCCCCCGTTTCCTTTTCTGGCTATGACGTCACGGTGATGCAGGTAAAAAAAGAAAACTATTTATTTTAAAATAATAGCATGTTTTGAATAGTGTATTCATTTTTAATTCTGTTTGCACCGGTATGTCGATGAGGTAAATAAAACTAAATCTCACTAGCATATGTTTCAAAATTATTTTCTAGTAACAACTTATGTATACTAATTTATAACATTTAACTTATAAATTTACCAAAACTAAGTAAAAAAATTATTGAACATAATTTATAACTTATATCAAAACTTGAAAATGCAAAAGTTATTAAACATAATGAAACGAATTAACTTATAACTTATAACAAAACATGAAAACATAAAAGTTAAGAAACATAACTTTATATATAAAAGTTTTAAAAAACAACTTGTGCACATAAGTTATTCTGTAGAATTTGTGTATGTAAGTTATTCTACAAAACTTACGTCATTAAAAAAGAAACTAAAAAGAAAAATATATAAAAGAACAAATATGTTATTAAACACAAAAAATTAACTTATAACTTATATCAAAACTTGGAAATACAAAGTTATAAAATTCAACTTATGTACAAAATTACCGATCAAACATAACTTGTATACATAAATTATTCTATACAGTTTGTGTACATAAGTTAGTCTATATAATTCGACAACACTTGCCTAAAAAGAAATAAAAAATAAAATAAATAGATAAGAAAGTAATATAAAATAAACTAAACAAAAATAAGAAGAAAAGAAAAAAATGCTAAGGGGGTGTTTGGTTTGACCCCACTAAACTTTAGTCACTAAACTTAGTCACTTTTAGTGGCTAAAATATCAAACACCCTCACTAAAAGGACTAAACTTGCTTTTTAGTCCCTTTTAGTGAGAGTGTTTGGCATTTTAGCTACTAAAAGGGACTAAAGTTTAGTGACTAAAATTTAGTAAGGTGGCACCAAACACCCCTAAGTCTATACAAATTTTTCACGTTAAAGTAATAAAGTAAGTAAACGAAGAAGACACGTCCTGTACATATGACACACGAAATTATTCAAGTACCTAAGCCCGCCACGTCTGTTAAAGGCAACAAGATTATTTGTTCCGACGCACCAAAAAAAAGATCTAGTCCACGCTGGCTCGATCGTTCACCCGATTAGAATCACGCGAGCGACCGCGGGACTGGAATTGGGATATTCTAATGCGGAGGGCCGGAGGCTGCCTGTATCTATAAATAAAATATGGTATTGTGTCATAGAGACGTGTTTTGCTAAAACCAACACATCAAACACCTGCCCCGGCTCTACCCTCACATTACAGACGTGTTTTGACAAGGTCTTCCTTGTTTTTTTTTTTGTAACAGTAACTTTAGTATAATATAGTATCACAGGAAACACAACAGTGTGACATTATGCATGTAAGCAACTCCAGACACCAGACA
This sequence comes from Coix lacryma-jobi var. lacryma-jobi, assembly GCA_009763385.1. Taxonomy (NCBI): domain Eukaryota; kingdom Viridiplantae; phylum Streptophyta; class Magnoliopsida; order Poales; family Poaceae; genus Coix; species Coix lacryma-jobi. The sequence goes on along the minus strand of CM019822.1, from coordinate 175,554,515 downwards.
TGCAACTCCGGACACATTTTCAAGTATACGCAGCTAGCTAGGCTAGCTGCACTGCACCGCTTGCTGGGGATTGGGGAACAACACGAACAACTGGGTGCAGGTAAAGATCATGCTTCCTCCGGATGGTGATCCCCATCTCCTCCGTCATATCAAGTTGGCTCGGCAGTTGCCCGCCCGGGAGACTCCAGTCGAAGTGGTACAGCAGAGCCGCGAGCGGCAGCTCCATGCCGGCCTGCGCAAACGCCATGCCGGGGCACATCCTGCGCCCCGCGCCGAACGGCGTGAACTCGAAGTCGGCGCCCCTGAAATCCACGGCGGTGCCAGCAGCAGCCTCGAACCTCTCCGGCCAGAACGTCTCGGCGTCCTCCCAGTGCCTGGGGTCCCTACTGATCGCCCAGACATTCACGAAGACCGTGGTTCCCTTGGGGATGTCGTACCCCATCACCGTGCATGACTCTCGGCACTCTCTTGGCAGAAGCAGCGGCACCACCGGATGCATCCTTAGCGTCTCTTTGATGACGAGCTTGATGTACTTGAGGTCGGCTAGGTCGTCTTCGGTCACCGTCGCCTTCCCTTGCAGGTGGCCACGCACCTCGGCTTGTGCCTTCTGCATCACTCTAGGGTTCCTGACCAGCTCTGACATGGCCCATTGCAGCGTGTTCGCGGATGTCTCGCTCCCGGCACCAAAAAGGTCCTAGGGGTATGGATGGATGACATACAATTTTTTATTTATATATATGTATATATACTTATATAGTAGTGTATATAGTTACTTACAAGGATGACAGCCTTGATGAGGCCCATGGTGAGAGGCACGTCGAGGCCACCTTCTCTCTGAACGCGCAGGAGCACGTCGACTAGGTCCTCCTCATGCACGACGGCGGCGGCGGCCATGGCTGCCCTCCGCCCCTCGTGCTGTCTGATGGCACGGTCTATGAGCTCGAACTGCTTCCGGTGGATCGCCGCCGCCCGGCGACGCGTGGCGCCGGCAGCCAAGCGCGCGAGCCTCGACGACGGGAACAGGTCGCCGAGGCCGAAGCCCGCCGCGATCTTCAGCGCCTCGGCGAGGTTGTCCAGGAACTCCTCCCGCCTGTCGAACCGGCCGCCGATCATGGCGCGGACCGCCGTGTCCGCGACGAGCACGGCGATCCGCTCGCTGACGTTGACGACGACAGCCTCGCCTGACGCCGACGCCGACGCCGCGACGACGACGGCGGCCACGAGGCGGCCGGCCTCCTCCTCCCGGACGCGCCGGAACGACTGGACGCGGCGCGCGCTGAGCAGCTCCAGGACGCTGATCCTGCGCAGCTGCCGCCACAGGGCGCCGTAGCGCGCGAACACCAGGCCTTCCCCGTCGGCGGCCTTCATGGCTCTGATGGTGGGGCTCCATGGCCGCGTGGCGAAGTTGACGTCCTGCGTCTTCATCAGCTCCCGAGCGGCGTCCGGCGACGACGCCACCACCACGGGGACCTCCCCGAGTTTTAGGTAGATGAGGGGCGCGTTGTCGAGCTGGCGCGCGATGTCGGCCATGGCGCGGTGCGCGAGCGGGCTGCCGAGGAGGAGGTGGTGGAGGCTGCCGATGACCGGCAGCTGCCGCGGACCTGGCGGCAACCTCAGGCCGCCATTGTTGTCGCGCTTCTTCTTCAGCTTCAAGAGTATGAAGGGGAACAGGAGAGCCAACAAGAACCACATGGCGGAGTACCCGAGCTGCTCCATGAATTCAGTGGCCGGCCAACATAGAATGAACTCAATGAACAGCTAGCTGATCTATCATCCGTGGATGGTATGCATATCAGAGAGAGATGTGTTTGGAATGGACGAAACTTGTATACGGAGTATATATTATAGTGTCATAATAATAGAGGGGCACACGACAAGGATACTTCTCGTAATTTCCGTAGCGACTACTACAAAGCAACGAGAGAATACACGGCCAATCCGCGAATGCATTGGTCTGAGTGATGATGTAATGGTGTCCATGCATGACGCATCCCGAAAAGAGTTCTATCATTTCTTTCTTTTGGGACAAAGATACATTAGAACTTTATTATGTAGTACTCCCTCCGTTCTAATGAAATTGACGTTTTTACTCTTGAATTTCTCGTTTGACCGTTCGTCTTATTCAAAATTTTATATAAATAATGAAATAAATAAATTATTATTAAAGTATCTCCAGTGATAAGATAAATTATAACAAAATAAATAATATTTATATAAATTTTTTTAAATAAGACGAATGGTCAAACAAGAAGTCTGAAAATCTAAAATGATATTTTAAATGGGATGAAGGGAGTACTCGCGAATAGAAATGCATTATTAGTAATAACAAGCAACCCCAAATATCAATGCAACCGCGGAATGCATTAGTAATAGTACGTAATAATTGTTAAAGTATCTCTAGTGATAAGATAAATTATAACAAAATAAATAATATTTGTAGGGTTTGTCTAGTTGAAACTTGTGTGTTTTTAAGGCCACCAACACATGGGTGTTTTGTGCCAAAAAAACACACGAATTTAAGGGGTAAAAAATCTGTGTGTGTTTTTGCAACGTAACACACGATTCTAGGCAGCCTAGTTAACACAAGATTCCCAGCAGAGAAAAGAAAAACCATGTATTTTTTTTCTTAAGTAGCACACGAAATCTATCCAAAGACAAAAACTGTGTGTTTTAGGAGGAAGTAGAACATGGATTTTATTGGAGTTGTAATTTGTGTGAGGAGAACAAACAAGGCCCACAGAGAGAAGATCTGTTGTAGTTGTAATTGTGCAAGTGAGTCCAAAAACCTGACAAAAAAAACTAACTGCTATTGTCCGTGTGCTGCTATTGTCCGTGTGCGAACACTAACTGTTGTAGACTTACTTGAAGAACAGAGCTGAATTGTCTGTCCTTAGAGATGAGGACCAGACACGCCTGCACACTTATTTCAGACAATGCCGCTCCACAGCTGAGTATTCTTGGTGCTGAAAGTCAGCGCCAGAACCCCGTTTCTTCAATCAAGCCTTCTGCTTCTGCCTTCCGTTGTATCTTCAGACCTGAAAATGGACAGAGCACTATAGCCATGCAAGTTGCAAGAATCTGAATATGAAGTATTAATTAATTTGAGAGTTGCTCACCTGCTCACCTTGCAAACTTGCAGTTGCAAGCATGCAGATTACAGCTATGCGAACAACATGTGTCCTCAGTTGTGTGCAGGCGGGCGGGGAGCATCCTTGGTGCCTCCCTGGTCTTAGGGAGAAGCAGGAGGCAGCCCGAAAGGGGTAGGGAGTTGTCGTGTCATGGACAACAGTACCTACAGAAAAAGCCAATGAGATGATTAGAAAATTCTAAATTGAAAATTATAGGTGACAAGAATAGATATTGCACGTACCAAATATCATAATTAATTTAATTCAAATACATAATTTACTGCTAAAAAATGTGCAATTTACTATTAATAGAAGAATGCACTAGATTTGGCAAAACTAATCTAATAAAAAAATCATCTTAATGAAAATATGACATGAAATGTTTAATCAGCCATATAGTACTGAAATATCAAAAATAAAAACAATTCTTCACTCAAAAAATAGAATCCACCAAAATCTGCCATCAGGTGTTTCTAGTAGTGCCATTCGATGGAGTAGTCGAGCAAACCAAATCGAAATTAGTGAGCGGAACAAAAAGAGTAACCAAATGAAGAACCCTGTGCAGAAAAAAGGTCATCAAAATAGAATCGACAAATGCTAAGTTGCTAACCAATATTTAAAGACCTACTAAGGCAGCTAGCTTTTTCATTCCTACAGAACACGCATAAGATGTGAACCTAAACACCATCAATCTCTAGCTCTATTCCCTCTTAATGCTAGAGAAATTGAACAAATCGAAGGGGATCTAATACAGATGATGGAGACATGTACAAAGAGAAGAAGAGAGAGCAACCACACCAGACAACATCTAAAACTTGATTGTGATGAAATCACTCTTGCATCCTGCCATAGATGAACACTTTTTGACAAGAATGTGTAGTTCAAAAAGGTGAAAAAGCTATGGCATTTGGTGCCTGTATTGGCAAAAAAAACACAATAAACAGATTATAATTTTTATCTATTCGAAGACAAAATATGAAATGTGTTGACACAAGCACATATAACAATTTTTTTATATAGAATAACAAGGACAAAATTGTTTTCTAAGCTAGCACAAACCACAATAAGCATATTACAATTTTTATCTATCGATGGACAAAGATAAATAACTGAAATGTGTTGACATAGATCACAAATAATATTTTTTCCTATGAAAGGAAAAGAGCATATGTTTTAACAGTTGGGCAGTATAGAGGAGATGGATACTTCACCATATGAATTTGAATGAGACAAACAAAACATGACAAACAGATTGGACCAATTCTCGTGAACTCACATGCATTAGGGCCAATCCAATGACAGATTGGGCAGACTAACACACCGAATGCTCTTGTCATTGGAAGAAAAGATTTCCAATTAAGTCAAGTTAGAGACCTATAATATGACAAAATATTAGTTAGAACAAATGGAAACCTAGACTTCAGTGCGAATGCTGAATATAATGAAGCCTCTTATAGAAACAACCAAGATAATTCCAGATTTAAGACTTATTAATACTTAAAGACTTAAGATTAAATAAACGGACAATTAATATGGTCTTAAGAATTACAAAAAACAAATATGAAAATTACATAATTGAAATAGTGGGATTAGTACTTCTTGCCAATGCAATTATATTGTATATCTATATCATTAGAAAATCCAGCTCATCCATGCCAAACCTTGACGGGTGCATGAACCAAAATCCGCTGATTGAAGTTGGTGCTCATTTGGGCCAAAATACTAATATTGACCCAATAAACAGACGTACAAGCATACCGAGAAAAATAACAAATTTGTCATTGCATTATCCAGCAAGAAAGAATGGTACATGTTGAGGAATTCCAAAAACACGTAAGTGAACAAAAATATGAGAAAAATAACAAATCTGTTATTGCATTACATCAAATGACTTATGTACTACTTCCAATTTCAGTATGTTAATTAATCAAATATATGAAGAGTATTGGATGCCTTATCCTAGTATGATCCTAGAAGCAGCCAAAACCATGGCATGTGATTTTATACCACACTTCACCAATTCACCACTGGTTTTAGATTACAGAGAACATAGACTTTGCAGTTCTGCTCATTCATAGTAGATAACACAAGTCAGTGATAACAAGCAAGGCATCATAAGGAAATATCTCAGAACCCCAAATCATGTCTCTACATACAAGTCAGTGATAACTCAAGGCATCATAGTAGAGCAACTTGTATTTATTCAAGAAGAGGAATGTATTTGACAAGGTCACTAACCATTTTTCATAGAGCTTCCTCTCCAACGTCGATTTTCTCTACATACAATGAATTGGCATCTGGGTGCTTTTCTATTTTTCTGATAAGCCCCACTTGAATCTCCAACTTTCAAAAGATAATTCTGCCTCTGCCATCAGATTTTGAGTTACCAAACTATTTCTTTTGTTCCTTTTTTGAGCCTCCTGCATAACTAATAAAAATGAGAAAACATAGACAATTACTTGCTGCAATCTAAAATAGATTGGCAGAAAATAATTCAAAGAAGATCGTAGCACTTCAAATAGAACAAAAAGTTTGAAATTTACCATGAAGCTGATACTAGCATGTTATAGTTTTCTAAAATTACACTAGGACCTAGGAGCTCTAGCCCACATAGAAGCAGTGGGCATCTGGGTTTGAGTCTAGGTGAGCATGTTGCTTGAAAGCAAACCTAAAAAGTGAACAAATGTTGATCTCTTGATTTTTCTTAAGTTCACCAACATGAATTTTTCTCTTTGATCTAAAATGTGTAGCAGAAAAGATAGCTCAATTTAGCTTGCAAATCAAACAGAGAAATAGGAGAAAAATATGGTGCATGTTGGCACAAATCACAATAGATAGACTACTTTTTTTCTATAGAAACACAAAGACAAATATATGAAATATGTTGACACAAATCATAATTTTTTTCTATGAAAGGACAAGAACAAAATTATGTTGTGTGCTAACAAAATCACAATAAACAAAGGGCAAGGTGTGTTGGCACAAATCACAATAAACATTTTTTCTATGAAAGATCAAGGACAAAAATATAGTGTGTGCTGGCACAAATTATAATAAACAAAGGACAATATATGTTAGCACAAATCACAATAAATAATTTTTTATAAAAGGATAAGGATAAAAATATGGTGTATACTAACATAATTGACCATGACCAAAAAAACCAAGGAACAAGACAAGGATCTATGCAAACTACAGGATACAGATCATCATTCACTAAACATAGGCTCGCAAACATAATGCAAATAATACAAAATTTTGGGGATCTAAGACATCAGAAAGGTTGAAGAGTGTAGTTTCCCATAAACTTGAACACACAAAACAAACAGTCTCAATAATTCAATATCTTAATTCTGATTCTAGGTGAGCAATTTGGCACTCTTTGGACAGTACATATTCTTGGTACATGGTGAGTTTTGTCAGATAAACGATTTTTGTTGATTGCCAATATAAAACCACAACCTCCACATATTTATTCAACAGGTCAACACATATCTATAGATGGCAAAAACAATCAGAAAACACAAAATATGGGAGTAGATAACTGATTCAATCACAGAAGCAAGCTTTCTAAACATATGTTTTTCCTGCTTGATCAAATGTAAAAAGGAAAACAAAATAGTGGCCAAGTGCCCAAGTTATATATAAAGACTGGATATTGCACATGTTAAACATCATAATTGCAGTATTATATGTGTGCAATTTACTGCTTATAAATATGCAATCAAGAAAATGATGCTACTACATAATGAAATAGAATAAGCCAACTGCCTCTTACCAAGGTTCAAAGAAACCAACTCACACAATTTTATCATCCTAGCATAGACAAATAAGACATAAAGGTCAAATTAATTTAGTTCAGAGCAATCCATATAGCAAAAGAAAAATATAGAAAGGTAGGTGCATGCTGCAATAGAACAGATAGGTAGGTGATAAAGCCATTGAGATGAATAGATAATATAATAAGGTCACTAATAAATGAGCCTACACAATTCCAACAACAGATAGGTAGGTGATAAAGATTATCAGGTGGAAAATTTGTTTGTCTTTTCAGGCTGGTAAGCGAAACAACTATGTTCGATAACAATTTAATACAAATCTGAATATGGGCAAATTGAGACAGCTATGGCTTGACACTCACACGCTGGATAGCAGATGCTTAATAGGTAATAGGATGATAGCAACATAACTGCACAAGAAGCGACTGACAATTCAATGAACTGTTCACTAGATGACAACAAAAGTACCACGTATGCTGAATAATTCAGAAACTCATTCGCCCTTCATTTATTTAGCTTTATCCTAAACGCTAGACGGTTGACATTCAGAGACATACACATGACCAACTTTCAGAAGTTCTAAAAATAAGCTACTTTGAAGCTAACATATTATCACGATGGACAAATGACAGAGAGAGATAGGTAAAGAAATATGAAACTAGCTGCAACATGTAGGAAGCCATATTTTCAGACAAATAGGAACAACGACAACATATGACCTGATGCTCCTTTCGACAACAAGTGAAATCTGTAAGGACTATCATTAGTTAGTTCACTACAACAGCATGCTAGGATGGTCACATCAGCTTGTGTATGTAGAAAGCTAACTTAAGATCAGTTAAACCTTGACTGTGGCAATTTTTCATGTTATTTTTTTCAGAACTGAATGTAGTTGATAGCATACACATAAGCACACCCGTAGTATCGGATTGTATAGAAATGTTCAGATAATTGTAATAGTTATAAGTTCAGTAACAAACATGATCATATATATGACTTGTCATTTTTTAGAAACAAGCAAAATTGACATCAACTACATGAATTAATTTTCCAAAAAAACAAGTAACTGGAAGAACACATACCAAACTATATAACTTCAGAAAAAAACATCTCCCTCAAACATATTGCTACTCTAATAAACTGAAGGCAAACTTCCTCCATTGATAATTGAAAACACATTCCAACATAAATTGCTAGCTGAAATTCCACACTAAAAATTGCAAGCTGGAATTGCAAACTAAAAGCACATAATTAGAAGCAACTAAAATTACAAACTAAAATTGGTAACTGGAACCTGCTAACTGAAAGCACCTAATTACAAATGAGAGTAGCACCTAAACAATTAATAACTGATACGTAGCACATAAAAAGTGAAGAAAAATTGAGTCCATTGACTATGCATTTTGGCATGATCTTAGGCCCTTACAGACCCTCTATGCACAAACCTTATGACATTAAATTATATGAACTACTAAGTTGCAAGCTAATCCATTTCTCTTTTAATATGTAGACCGGTCCTTCAAGGGATTTGGAAATGAACATTGAAAATTATTCACAAATTTGCTTACTCATGAGGTAATTTAAAATACTACATATTGCACATGCTTAGAACTACAATTGCGGTGTTTGATACTTGAAATTTACATTATTACAAATTGCAATTAATTAACTTAGTATTTTATTATTTGTATGATTTTCATGAACAGGAGAACAACACATAGAAGAGAAAAAAACCAAAGCAAAATGAAGCATGCAGTCAGTTTAGTGGCCATTTAATTTATGTAATTAAAAAACTTTAAAAATCATGGCAGTGACCTCATTGCTAGCTGCAACCAATCAAGTACAATAAAAAAAGAATAAACAAAAGAAGTAATGCTAAAGTTTGTTTGAAATATAACATCAATTGCACCTCTGGCGAGAGAGAGGACACTACTAGTTCATGATTAGATCACTCTAATGTCATGCAAGTTGATATTAAGGCAGATCGCAAAACAAAGATGGCAGTCTGCGGAATCTTTCTAAAAGAGATAAACAATATTTTTTGCAACTATTGTTCCGGCTAAAACAGCATGACGATAACAAGTAAAACATATTGACAAGTTAGAGGTGCAATCTTTCATTTTGCTCAAGTTATAAACTATGCAACGATGTTATAATTCAATGGAGTCATGGGAGCATAGAACAGACCGCGGAAAATGAACAAACAAATCGATATAATGGTGACTGAAAATTGTGAAACAATACATGCTAGAGTTAATTCTCATTCACTGATGGCTCTGTTGCACCATGCATCTAATAAGTGGCATCACTCTCTAGCGGCCAGTTCATGTGCTTTAATTTATTATAGGAAAGGAGAAGGAGATACAACGACAATGACCTGCTATTAACATCTGATGCTTTATTTATTGTGCAATGGTGACAATGTCGTTAAACAAGGATGAACCATGACCCATGAAGCCATGCTTATGAGAGAACCGAGAGGCAAAGCTGCACGACACAAAGAACAGTAGGATCGAGTTTCTTCTCGCCAACCTTCAATGCAAAGACAACACTCTCTCAGGCCCCTTTGCTCTGCCTTCTATTAGGACTCAATTATTTACATCCTAAATTGATTGGATAACAACGATCAAAATGAGAAAACCCAAAACCAAATTACCAAGAAATCCAAATATGCACACATGTATCTTGCCGACTTGGTGGAGTCGTGCTGGAGTAGTCGCAGCTAGGGGCATAGACATCTATCCATGGGGATGCCTATGCAACAACAACTCAAACTACGACGACAATCTAGCATTGCCGGATGCCCTCACTCGAGCACAACACAAATCACCCCCAAAATCACCTGCTCACAATGAAAAAGTCACTATCCCTACAGTACAAATCGCCGCGCCGCGCAAACTTGAGGAAGTGGCCTCCATTTCCTTCCCTAACGTTGTACAATATAAAACAGTGATGTCCATAAACTTGGGTGCTATCGGGTCTAGTTGCTAATAGATCATATCGGTTTTGAATACAATCCAATAGAAAGCTCCATGACGCATGGATCTTGAAGAAAAAATCAATGACCACCACATCGCCTGAACAGAAGCCTGATTTCAGGTGATTATTCAATAGGAAATGTGGAAGAAAAATACTAACAATCTCTAACTCTATGACCTCACGCTAGAAAATTTTACCAATCTAGCAAATCAACACCATATTAGGAAAGGGGATCAGATAAATCACACAACAGATCAGCACCATATCAGTGTAAATGCAAATGGAACAAATTAAAAGGTAGCTGATGGCGGCGGCATAGTGGGAGGAGGAAGAGGTACCGGTGGCTAGATTGGCGAGTGGTGGAGGGCGGCAAGACAGATTGGAGAGGAATGCCATCTCTGCGCCCAAATGTGGGTTGCGGGAGACGACGACCTGGTCGGGCTGGCGGCGGGAGGATGGCGAGCCGGTCCTGGTGGCTCGAGAGGCCCATAGACTGGGAGACGAGGAGGATGTCAGCGACGACGAAGAGCTCGTCGGCGCACGGGAGGAGCAGGTCCGCCTCCACCATCTGCTCCGCGAAGCGCCTGCAGCTGACGAGGTCACGCGCCGCGAGGAGCTTCTCGGCGATCTCCAGCCAGCGCTCCGGCTGCGCCCGGCCGTCGGCAGGGCCTCCGCCTCCTCTGCGGCTCCCGCTCTTGCCGATGAAGAAGTCCACGGTGGTTTAGGGAGGAAATGGTGTGTGCGGCCGTGTGGGGCAAATGCAGCTGAGCAGAGTGCGGTGGGGAAGAAAGAGATGGGGAAAATGAAACACTTAACAGTGGACCTTACAAATCAGAGAAAGAAGCAGCTGTGTCATGGCCGTACGCACGATGTTCATCCAAAGGCTAGAAAATTTGTGTGTCAACAGATCACAAAACACACGGGCAACATATAGCTATTCCGTATTTATATAATTTTTTTAAATAAGACGAATGGTCAAACAAGAAGTCTGAAAATCTAAAATGATATTTTAAATGGGATGAAGGGAGTACTCGCGAATAGAAATGCATTATTAGTAATAACAAGCAACCCCAAATATCAATGCAACCGCGGAATGCATTAGTAACAGTACGTAATAATTGTTCTCAATCCTAGATTTTTAGGAAGAATGGAAAAAATTTCATTTCTAACAACTCCTAAACTCACTTCTATCTTTTGGCACTTGAAAAAAAACACCCTCCACAAGTAAAGTTACCGAACTCGAGGTCGCCAATATCGCTCTTTCCTGACACGACATCCTCTTCTCATTTTGCCGCAAAAAAAATGCATCACAAAAAAATGCTCGAAAAAAATTGCCGCACAAAAAAATACCTAAAACAACCGCCACACACACAAAAAAAAAACTCCGAAAAAAACTGACACAACAAACTGAGTTTTTTTAAAATTTAAATATTGGATACTCTTGAGATAGTCTTCTTTATTCTTTCCAATATCTTTTTGGAAAGAATAAAAAAGACTCTCCAAGAGTATCTATTAATTTTATTCCCAGAAATGTAAAGTTTTGCAACTTATATAAAAGTATTGGGAAGGATAAAGAAGACCATCTCTGAGAGTATCCAATATTTCACTTAAAAAAAATCAAAATTTGGTGTGGCAGTTTTTTCAGCATTTTTTCTCCTTTTTTGCAGCATTTTTCGGTAAAACCCAAAACTGTAGCACGTGAAGAGGATATCGCACCAGGAAAAGAAGCGATACGCGGGACATAATTTGGAACAGAGGTACATAAGTGTGTCTGTGAGGGTACACTACAATATATATGGGGAGCGTATGCTATGCAAACCAACTAGCTATACAAACTATGAAAGCTCTCATCAAATCCATACAAATATAATTCAATGGCTTCAGGTGAAGGTGAATTAATTTAACACTTAAACTGGACCAGGATTGCCATTAACCAGGCAGTTGAAAGCCTAAGCAAAGTCAAGAGCTTTTGCTGTGACCTACTGTAGTACGTACTAACATAGGGGTTTCAACATCTCGTTGCACTGTGAGATTCTAAATTAAAACAGAGATGTTCCTCGTATGCAAAGAAGAACCCTTTCAGCAAATTAAACAAATAATGTGTTGCATGTACTTATGGTAAATTCAGACTCAGCAGTCAGCACGCATGCAACTTGGGGTGTAAAACCGAAGCAGCTATGTTACAGTACCGTATCATGCTGCATATTACACAGTACACGTCTGGGTCTGGGTGTAGGTAAAGATCGTGCTTCCTTCGGACGTCCTTGTCAAATGTCCAGTTCACTCGGCAGCATCCCACCAGCCAGCTAGGTAGCTTTCAGTCGAAATGGTACAAAGAGTGCTGCGAGCACGAGCTCCACTCTTGCCTGGGCAAACGCCATTCCCGGGCAAATAAATCCTCCGGCCTGCCCCAAATGGCGTATATTCAAAGTCCGTGCCCTTGGAATCAACTGTACTTGGGATCCCTGCCAATCGCGCAAACGTTCACAAAAATCGTAGTTCCTTTAAGGGCAAAGATTTGGAGCTTACACACACTAAGGCCTTGTTTGGCTATACAAATACACAATAATTCGCGTGGGTTGAGAGAGATTGACTGGCCAAAACATACTTGCTGCACTCCAATACCACTTTGACAATAAGTGTGCAATAATTGAGAAAATACACGAGGAATAAAAAATCAGCAAGCTAAGTGTGCTACAGTTGAGAAACATACATGAGATTAGAAAGAATCCACACCAACATAGCAGACCAGGGTACAAGATGTTTTTAACCTCTGTACCCTTTCTTCGCTGTTGACAGTAATGATCCATAACACAATAACCAGCTGATGATGCACTTCTTCAAGCACTCAAAAGGAAAAGAAAAAGAGAGAATATTTTCAAGATTTGCAGAAATATGATGTAAATGCCCGAGATCTAGCAACACAAACATCATCCTTTTTACCAAAAGCTGAACAATATTTTTTTCCCCTTTCCTTTTTGGTGATGCCATATCCATGAACCAAAAAAACATAAAGAAATTGAGCCCCCAAAAGGAAAAGAAACGAAGTTTAACAATTTCAGCTGCTGTCATTCCAGTTGACATGCATAATATTCATGATGCAGACATATGTTCAGTTATGATGCTATGGTTCCTCAGCATCCTTCATTTGAGCACCAGTGACAAGCTGTTCTGTCAAAGAAAATAGCCCAACAATCTCCTTTTTAGCTTCAAGAATCACATTAATTTTCCTTTGTGGTTCTATTTTAGAAGCACCTTCACTAATGTTTGAATTTCGAGATGATACCAGATTGGTACCAGAATCAGTTGTAGCCCTTCTCAAGAACTCCTTGGTGATATTCGCAAGCTTCTTCAACATAGTACTAGCAGCTAGTGCCTCGACCTCCACAGATTCCACTTCATGCTTTTCGAGCTCCACTTCTCCCACAATGTTGTCTTTGGTTGCCTCATCAGCAACGCTAGATAGTCTTCTGATGTCATAGGGGTCTATGGATAACTCTTCCAACTTGTCTAGTTCCTTGTCCCTAACATCCAACCTTCCAACTACTGCCTTCAACTCTCGATCTTTGGCGTCAAGTGCAGTATAAGCAGCACTCAGATCCATGTCCTTCTGTCGTAAGGATTCTTTTAACATGTCTATGTCAGCCTCCAGTTGGTTATGTTTATGCAAATTGGACTCAAGTGCCGTACTTGTGCTTAAAATTTCATCATCCAGCAAATTATAAATGTCAAATTCTTCACCTTCGACAGAACCTATAAGATTGCCAGTAAGCTCAACTATCTTTTGCACCACAGATTCAGCTTGTGAGCGTCCTAATCTCATCTTATCCAATTCATCCTGCATTAATTGTATGCATTGTTCTTTATCCTGTAATTCAGTTTTAACTTGAACCAGTTGATCCTCCTTGCTATTTATCAGCTGCTGAAGTTCAACAACCTCACTGTTAACTTCATCAAGTTTTCTTTGTGTCTCCAGAAGCTCCAAATCCTTCTCTTGAACAGCAAATTGTATGGAATCCACCTTCAATTTCATATCTTCGACTTCATGTCTGGCCTCTAACAGCTCAGTCTCTTTTGTTTCAACAAGCTTTTGTGAATTGAAGTAATCCTTCTCCTTCTGAACTAGCTCCTCTTGAAGCAAGTCTACTTCCTTAGTTTTCTGTTCCAAGCTCTCCCTTTCTTTGGTTAACATAGCCTCTAGGGACTCAACCTTATTTGTTTCCTCAAGTAACTGAGATTCAAGTTCACTACAACGAGATTGAGCAGCACTGAGCTCATTTGTCTTTCCTTGAATCTCCAGCTGAGCAGCTTCCAAATTCCGGGTATAAGAAATAATCATTGCCTTTTGGTCTGTGAGTTCCTGCACTTGGTTACTCAACTGTGCCGCTTGATCTTCTACTTGCTTGCGCGAGAAGGTGAAAGCCTCTTTCGAAGCTATTAGTTCAGAACGCACAGCATCTAGCAAAGACCTCACCCGTTTGAAGTCATTGATTGTATTCTTGATATTATCCTTATCCTTGGATGCCATTTGCGCCAGTTCCTTTAATTCTTGCTGTGCTGCAATCCATCCTGAACTCTGCTTCTCTAGTTCCTGTTCTGCAACTTCCAGTTTCTTTTCATTAGCTTTCGTCAGTTCATTTAATCTCTCAATCTCAGTTTCCTTTCTCTTAGTTTCACTTTGAAGCTCCCTAATTGTTGCCTCTTGACGTGCAATGGCCTGACTAGCTACAAGAAGCTCTTGTTGCTTGGACTCGATCTCGGAATGCAGCAAGGCTGCTTCATCATTCTTCTTCAGCATCTCTTGTTTAAGCTTATCCACTTCAATAACCTTCTTAGAAAGTGCATCTTGTGAACTAACAATTTTCTTGTCTTGTTCCTCAACCATAACCTTCAGATTATTGATCTGTCGGACTTGTAGAGTCAAATCCCTACTCGCCTTCATCAGTGCTTTCTCCATTTCATGTTGCCTCGAATATGCTTTGATGATGTCTTCCTCCCTCTGATCGAGGTCCTGCTTCGTCTGGTTCAACCTTGACCTATCCACAGAGACTTTCTTCTCCGCATCACGAAGATCCCTCTCTTTCTTCTTTAGGATTGATAAGGCAGCCTCAAATTCAGTCTTCAGGACCTCAATGCTCATGCTCAGATCCCTATCCTGAGAAGTGCTTGGATCTAGACTCTTTGTCTTGGCAAACAGTCGCTCCAACAGTTCTCTCGCGGGCTCAGTTGTTCCATTGTCATCGTCAGTGATATCTATATCTGATCTAGCACTTTTTACAACATATCTGATCAAATGAGGTGAGTATTTCGCATGTTGAGCCTGGAACGCCGCCAGAAAGCCCACCTTCTGCCTGAACAAGACCTGAGATGTTGCAGAAAACAACAACGCATGGGAGGACTGTTAGGATAATGCACATGAATCGCCCTTTAAGTAGAACAGTTCAAATGCACTACAGAAAAATCAGCAACTATATTTACTAGACGAATTTTGGTAATCGATTTGATTAATCTGAAATGTACACGAACCTACCACCAACATAAAATCGACTCCGGCAAAAGACAACGGAGTACGAGTAGCAATCCGAAATTCATGTTTATCTAAACAAGTAATACACGAGACCACAATTTGAAAGGCATCCAAGAACACAATCGCCACTGAGCTCAGCATCCAGATACCATGACACATCACGACAACTGATAAGAAACAATGAAGACTGAAGATAAAAGAATACTCACGTGGGTTGCGGCGCGGAGAGGCGGCGAAGCGGTGCGGACTGCGGCCGCCCCCGCCGCCAGCGAGGAGGTGGAGGAGAGGGGCATGGCCGCAGAAATGGGGGGAGGGGATCGCGGCCGCCCGGGCGCGATCAACGGGTGGCGACGCACGCTCGCGGACTACGGGCAAGGCGAGAGCCGCGGCTGCAGAGGGATGAGGTGGTGTGGAACCGGGGGAGCAGCTCCCGGCCGCTTGTGGAGACGTGGAGTGCACAGCGCCAGCGCAGCACATCACGCCACTTGTGTGAGAAATTGTTTTTCTCATTTTTTTCTTTCTCTAGTGAGAAAATAATATGGACCAAATAATATAACCTTTTTTGCATCCATTTTTCTCCATCAGCTATAAAGCGAGATTTTGGTCCTTGTAAGCTAAACATTGGACTTTGGAGTATTTTATCCTATGTGGCACCACGTCAATTGTAAGAGAATAAATAGCTATGAGACATGCTAAAATGATGACATTAAACAACTCGAGTGTTACGTCGTAACTGTAGCATTTGATTTTTTTCTAAAATATCGCCTATAAGACATCTATAATCCAAGACCACACCGATGAAGCTCTACAAAATTCGTTTTTATATCTCATAAAAATATAAAATTGTTTTTAGTTTTTCCTAAAATTTTGTTGTCTTCTAAATTTTAATGCATAGTTTCGAGTTATCTGAATCTTTTATGGTCCTATATTTATGTTTGTTTACTAGCAGATGTTTTCATTATCTATTATAATCGGTCGATGTAGATAACCAAATTTGGAAGGTCAAGTGACTTGATGTCAACACAAATTTGATGCCATCATGTAACCACAATATACTTAATCCTATTTAAGATGAACACAAGTATCACTTGATCTTGAGCAATACTATCATGATCAAGTGAAACTACCATGTATTTTCATCAAAGCTACTTCAACTTCTACATAGTACCCCTCTGAATGCACACAAGAAAAAACTATTCCCTTTATCCTATTATAGGTCGTTTTGACTTTTCTATACCTTAATATATACCTTAATATATGATATGTCTAGATACGTAATAAAAGTTGTGTATCTATACAAAAACTAAAAGGACCTATAACTAACAAAAAATTGTCACAACTACAAACACTATTAATTATTAAGTAGGGTGTAAAGGGGACACTATTGTAGACTTCTTATCACAGACCTCTGGTTCATGGCATGATAGAGAGTCCTAGGGTGAGGCAGAGTGACATAAAAAACACAAGGCAGAGTTCTTGAACTTTTTGGACGTGGTTAATGGAAGGATGTCAAAGTTTTAGAAAAATAGAAATTTTATGTGGCTAGCTATACAAGATAGATTACAATTTGGGTTGAATTCTTTTCACAATTCTTTTCAATTTAGGTATATGAGCGCAATTCTTTTCGCTAACCCGTTCTGATCCATTTTCTCTGTAATTCAAACCCACTCCGATCTACAAGAAAATAACACTCATTTGCACCGTCAACACACACCCCATATGAGAATCCGCCCTAAAAAACTCGTCCCCCTGACCTGTTAGCAAGTTTATAAAAGAAGAACCTAGAAGTGAAAGGCTTAATATGAGTGTTTCCTCTAGCTTTGCTTCTTTTGAGTAGTTCTTTTGCTGAGTTGTTTGAGAGTAGCACTCAAGTTCTTGAACTGGACCTTCTAAACTAGCAACCTAGTAGGCACCTCGCAAGTGTGTGTGGTCTGCGTTTAAACTCTATAATTATTTTGTTATATTTTGTATATAGACACTAGGTTTACCTTCATAAAAAAAAGGAATAGTAAGAACACAACTGTCATTCATCAAATGTTCACTTTCACTTAAATAAAATGAAAGTTATCAAGTGAGCTAAGAAAACATCAAAATCAGATATACAAATAAACTACTACTAAGTATTCAAACATGATTTTAGTATAGCAGGTATTATTAGGTTGTTTGTCAAACTTCGCCACATAACTTTTGGCGAGTCTGACTTCTCCGTTCTCACAAGGCCTTTTGTTTTTCAAATCGATCTTTTATTTATGTCCAATAAATATTTCAAACACGACACAATGCAAGGGGCCCCAACAACTTTCGAACATGATGCGTGCTACTGCTAATCCTAGTGACATACTCCCATAGTTTCGTATTCCAATGCGCATAATCCAAGGAGTAGCAAACTGCCTGGAATCAACGAATGCGCGGTGTCTTCATACTCGAAAGTCGAAATTACCACAACATTTCACGCAGCAAAATAATTGAATGTGGACGGGTAGCATGTAGAACTGCAGACTCGGAGATCTCTCGATATGTATGGGCTTTCCACGTTTGGGCTTTCGGTCCAGCCTAATTTTCCTTCAGCTCCGGCCCAGCCAATGAATGGATCGAGCCATTAGCCCATCACATCATCCTCCTCGGCAGAGCTAGCGGGCAGAGGCCGCCGAACCCTCACCCGTGCGGCCGTGCGCCTAAGCTCTACACGTTGCGGCGGCGCCGGCATGGCGATTCGCATCCCCAGCCACTGCTGTTGGCCGCCGCCGGGCAGCTATCTCCGCACGGACGACACAACGCCGGCGTTGATGCGACACGGTCTGGATCCAGGCACGATGTCCGTCTACCAGAACGCCGTGCTCGGGTTCCTCTACGCCTACCTCCCCAAGCCGCCGGTCTCCGCCGCCCCCATTCTCTCGTGCGCCGCCGACGACGAGGAAGGCGGAGGAGTCGATCGCATCAGCGGTCTCCCCGACGACCTCCTCCGCCGCATCCTCGTCGGCCTCCCCGCCAAGGACGGGGCCCGAACCGCCGTGCTCTCCACGCGCTGGCGCGGACTCTGGCTCTCGTCGCCGCTCGCCCTCGTCGACACCCACTTCCTCCCCGGCGGGGGCGCGGAGGGCCGGCCCCCGCGACCCGGCGCCGTCACGCGCGCCGTGCGCCGCGCCGTCTCCGCCGCTCTTCGCGCGCACCCCGGTCCTTTCCCCTTCGTCAGCCTCTCTTGCCAGTTCATCAAAGCCGTCGATGCGGACCGCGCCGTGCTCGCCCGCTGGTTCCAGTTCCTCGCCACCAAGGGCGTAGAGGAGCTCGCCTTCGTTAACCGCCCATCGCCCTACTCCAGCCTGCGCCTCCCCGCCGCGCTCTTCAGCTGCGCCTCCCTTCGCCGCATGTACCTAGGCGCTTGGAGGTTCGTCGACACCACCACCCTCCCGCGCGGCGCCTCTTTCCCAAGGCTTCAAGAACTAGTCCTCGGTGCCATCGCACTGGAGGACTGCGACCTCGAGTTCCTCCTCGCCGCTAGCCCCGCGCTTGAGGTCCTCACCATTGTTGGAAGCGTGGAAAAGTTATGCGCCAGGATTATCAGCCACAGCCTACGCTGCGCACAGTTCTGCCTAGTCCTTGTCGAAGAAGTGGCGATAGTGGATTGCCAATCCCTTGAGCGCTGCTTTATCTGGAGGTGCCCTAGCCAGCGCCAAAGAGTTAAGATTGGCCACGCGCCGCAGTTGAGCATATTGGGTTATTTGGAGCCTGGGGTACACGTTCTGGAGATTGGCAACACTGTCATCGAGGTCCTATTCCATTCTTTCTTTCTTTCTTTCTGTCAATAGTTGACATACAATATCTACTGATCAGTGCCTAACATGATGGTCTATGAATCTGTTCTTTTGTTCACTATAGTCGGGAACAAACCCGAATCCTAGAACTACAGTTCCAAGCGTGCAGACGTTGGCGCTCCATGTGCATTTCGGAATCCATAACGAGGTCAAGATGCTGCCAAGCTTCCTCAAGTGCTTTCCCAACGTGGAGACCTTATGTATCCAGGTAAACTACCCTTTTTTCATTTTAAATTTTCATCGTCATCACATTCATTCGCCACTTTGTAGCACTACGTTATTGTTGCATATATATATTTGTTCTTTTTTCCAACACGGACGAACTGGATTTCATTATGGATAGTGACAAAATTACTGAGTTTCATGCACAAGCCTGACATGTTTAAGACACAAAAACCTCACATTGCCCTCCAGACCAAGCACAAAGGGTTCAGCCAGTGGACCAACCAAAACCGCCGGCGTCTACGCCACCCTAGAAAGAAAACCAAGGTCCAGACAGACACAACAGAAGCTACCAGTAAACCCAGTTTGACTTATTACAAGCCATACGGATACGTGTATCGGTATCGGAAGGATACGGATACGCAGATACGGCAATTTCTCAGAAAACCCGATACACAGATACGTTTTACTATTTTTTAATAAATAAATAATAATGCAAATTAAAACTGTTTTTCACAGAAGATCCAAGTCTAACCAAGTAACCATACTGGATTAATGCACAATTACCAAAATTTCCATCTAAAACAGGAAGTCAGAAACAGGAGAGCCCTAATGTCTGTTGTTGTTGTGGAGGCCGTGGCCACAGATCCTATACTAGGACTAGCATTTGCGCCAGCACTACCCAAATTTGGAGAGGCCATCTATTGGATGCAAGCAATCAAGCATATGGGAAATAGTAATCATGTAGGAGATGTGGAGAACACACAAAATCAAGAAACGAGAACTGTAGAAGTAGTAGAGTAGATCAAGTATAAAAAGGAGATGTACTCAAGGCCAAGGGAGGTCGCCGGTAGCTTGCTTTGTTGCTGAATCGTGTGGGAGCTAACCGCAGCCATGGCGGACTGGTAGGTGCCCCGTGCTCCACATCGCGGTGCTCCTGGCGCGACAGTCTGGAGGAGGAGAAGTCGATTGATGGCTCCGAGGGGGTGGGGGCTCGTCTCCGAAGGCCGGCGAGCAGTGGCGCACCCCCTGCATGCCGCACGTTTGCGCAGCAGGTGTCGTGAGGAAGCGGGGGCTAGTCGCCGGAAGCGGCGCGAGGTGGCGGGGGCTCATCGCCGGGGGGGATCTCATCGGCCTCACCTGCACATGATGTAGGGCGGTGGAGTGGAGCACCGTTGCTCGGCCATGGAGGAGCTCTTGCGAGCGGGCATGCTGTGGCGGCTGTCTAGGGTTACGGGAGTCGGGAGAAGGGAGGCAGCAGGCGTGGGAACGGGGGAGTCAGCTGTTGATGATGGGCTGGGCCGTATAGGAACGATGTATCAAACAAGCCCAACGTATCGTAAAGAGTATCCAAATTATTGTTGATTTATTTTTTTACGGATACTCCGTCGGTATGTATCCCACGCGTATCCAGGACGCATCCGTATTAGATACGTATCCGATACAAGATATGTGCCTACCTTGACGTATCGGGGTAACAGAGCTGCTAAGGTATGCAGGCCAGCAGCGTCTCCCTTTCCATCAAACTACTAAATCATTTCAATCTTGATGATCCGCCTGCGATTCATCTCCTGCTGGACTTGTTGGTGAAAGTGTGAAGCCACCAACTTCAGAGCTGGCTCCCCATGTTCCATCAGAGCCGTGATCTCTTGCTTAGAACGAATCAAAGAGATAATCTCAGTAGGCGCTTTAACCCTTTTGCTCCCGGAGCAAATAGAATTTCTTGTTCTCCAAATGGCCTAGCAATCTGCAGCCAAACCAACCATGTGAACCTGTTTCCCTTGTGGGAGGACCCATTTCACCCACCTCCAATATTGGTTGAAAGAGGAAGGTCTGATAGATGTCTCAAAAATAAAAAGGCCAGTGCACTCCGCACATATTTGATAACAGGGCACTCAAGGAAAAGATGCACAACAGATTCTTTCTTGGTGCAAAAGGCACCAGAATCATCACCTTTCCATTTTATTTTTATGAGATTATTGTTTGTTAGAATTGTGTTTTATTTTTAGAGGCAACTCGGCCTTCCAGATCTGGTTATTGTTTGGACCATAACTATTGCGACGTAAGTGCTTGGACATAGATTTCTTTTGAAACTAAAATTCCCAGTTTTTTCCCAATCCCAACTTGCTACATCTTTTGCTTCATTCACTTTGTATCTGAAGATAATATCACATAGACGTCTAAGCTGGTCCTGCAGGCCTCATCTAACCACCTTCGAAAATCCAACCTCCAGTTTTTACAGCAAAGTTCATTCACTGAGCAATTTTGTGTAGTGCAGATATTATATAGACCAGGAAACTTGTCTTTCAGTGAGACATTTGCACACTGAATATCTCGTCAGAAATCAATCATATGACCATTTCCCACCTTCATAGACCTTCCCATCAAGTAAATATGTTTGACTTTGATCATATCATTCCGCACGGGGAATTGTTAGCAAGTGTCACAGGGAAATTATTTTTTTGAAGTCAAACTAATCCACTTGCTGTAAATATTTATGTTTCAAGTATTTCTTCCTTATGATCTTCTGCCATAAACCATCTTTATTTTCAAGTTTCCACCACCATCTGCGAGGAAGACTAATGTTCATTTTCCTTAAGTCTTTTATCCCTAAATCCCCTTTATCTTTGGGCTTAGTTATGGTTTTCCACTTTACAAAGTGGCATTTCCTTCTCATCCCACCACCTTGCCAAAAGAACTTTTTCCTGGTTGTGTCCAAGTTGTCAATAGTAGTTATAGTTAGGGGGAGGGGTACATAGACATAGCATAAGTTGGGCATGTCACTTAGGGAAGAATCCAAAAGAGTGGTTCTCCCACCAATGGACAGTGAACTACCTTGACACCCATCCAGTCTTTTTAACATTTTCGCATCAAGAGGGAGCCAATCAGCTACGTGAAGCCTAGATCCAGACACAGGGACCCCAAGGTATCTTATAGGCCATTTTCCAATCGTGCAGCTAAAAGTGCGTGTGTGTTCCATAGATTTATTAGCATCTTGGCTAATTGTTATTGCTTTACTTTTAGAAAAAATAATTTTAAGACCAGACATGGATTCATAGTTTCATACAGATACAACAGGAACTTGAGATTAGCTGCTTGTTCTTTGTTTTCCTTTGATGAAATGATCATTTTTTGCAATTGTATCCGCCGCTATATTGAACAAAAAAGGATGAAAGACATTGTCTCACCCCTTTTGCAGTAGTAAAGTATGAGTCATAAGTATTTATTAACTTTGACACTAAGAGTTCCAGAGATCATGACCGTTGCAATCCAGTCACAGCAATGATTGTGCAAACCTCTTTGCCTGAGACAAGAAAGAAGGAAGTCCCAGTTACTTTTATCACACTTTTTCAAAATCCAATTTAAGCACAAGACCCTCTTTTTCTGTTTTTTTGTATCATGTAGGATTTCATGGAGTACCATCACTCCATCCATAATGTTTCTTTCTTCGAGAAACCCTGTTTGCCATTTATCGATAAGTTTGTTCACGACTTTCTCCAACCTAAGTATAAGGGTTTTGATGATGATTTGTAATGACATTGAGCAAACATATAGGTCTGTATTGTTGTATTTTGTTCGCATTCTTGATTTTGGGAAGTAGCGTAAACCCCGTAGTTTATTCCCCCAATGTCCAATTTATTTTCATGAAACTCCATGAGCATTGAATGTATGTCATCTCTAATGAAATCCCAACAGTGTTGATAAAATTCAATAGGCATGGACCAGGGGCGTACTTTTCTCCATAGAGAAGATGGCTTCTTTAATTTCCTCCATAGAAAAAGGTTCAATCAACTCATTTTCAGTTCCAGTGATCTTCTCAGTAGGTGCCCAACAATTAGGGTCCATGAGGACCTTGGGTTTGCTGGTAGATCCAAACCAGTTTTTATAATATTGTGTCTCATGCTCAGCTATTTTATGATCTTTGCAATATCACCATTATTGTTGCATATTTTTATATATATACATATATAAATCTTGGAATTCAAGAACGATTACGGATTACTAGGTATTAGGATTTTTTTATTAGAAAAAACCATTTTTACTAACTCTAACGAAAAAATAATAACTACTGCTTAACAACTATATGCATATACAAAAAAATATCCTAATACCTTTTTCCTTCCTTGAATCTTTTATGGCTAAACTATGAATCTAAATTGCAGTCGGAGCAAACAAAAGAGCCTACCAACAACCTAAGTCTCAAGTTCTGGCAGGAGGCTGGGCCCATCAAATGTGTCCAGTCACGTCTCAAGACGCTGGCGTTTCACGTCTTCCATGGTGATGAAAGTGAATTTGCTTTCCTTATGTTTATCGCCGAAAATGCCCAGGTATTGGAGAGGATGAATATCGTGATGGAATTTGGAAAACCC
This sequence comes from Coix lacryma-jobi var. lacryma-jobi, assembly GCA_009763385.1. Lineage (NCBI taxonomy): Eukaryota > Viridiplantae > Streptophyta > Magnoliopsida > Poales > Poaceae > Coix > Coix lacryma-jobi. The sequence goes on along the minus strand of CM019822.1, from coordinate 175,530,758 downwards.
GCTAAACCAGAAGAGCTAGCCTCGAAGATGATGGCATTGGACAATGCAAGATGGGCAAGTGGAAGCAAAAAGGTGGGGTACAGGTTTTCCCGGCTTGGTGAGGGAGGAGGCAGCGTCTGGAATCTCAGATTAGCGTGTGATTTTAAGTGTAATGACCCTTTTTTATGCTTTTGAGTTTAGAACCCAGATACAGTGAATAAACAATTAAATTAGACACTACATGCTAATGTCCACTGCTCTGCAGTCTTTTTTACCAATGTATGTCTAAATTAGAGATATCGCAACTAGTTGTATTGTAGTAACTTAATTACCACTGCTATATGGATGCTAAGTGAATGTGGTAATTTACGCTGCTTTTGTTATTTGAACTTTTTCTGTCTTGTTACAGAAGATGACTAATATTTTAGTTAGTGGTATTAGTATAGTAACCGTACCTGAAGTGCAGCATCTTGTACCTCTTTTGCATCAAGTGATGTACACCGTTCTCGCTAAAAAATTATCTCAGGTCCGTGGTGAACCACATTAACCTGTATGCAGATGCCACTGCACTACCCACCTGGTTATGGGCACTGAGATTCTCATGTGATCATGTCAGTTGTGGCTCAATCGGTCTTGTTTAGTTGTTCCTTGAGCAATAGCATGCTTTCTTCCAGCTTCTGATTCTTTCCTGGGAAAGGGAAAGGTGGCTGGACTAGCATGATTGACGGGTGGTCATTTCAGCAGGAGCCAGGCTACTAGCCCTGGGGACTGTTTTGTTTGCAAACTTCATTGCAGTGCTCGTGCCTGAAGAAAAATCAATCTTGCATTTTTTTGTGACGATCGTTGTGGAAGAAGCGCTTAATAACAACAAAAGTTCATGTAAAAGTAGTGATAATTATACATGATGAAAACCTTAAAAAAAAAGACTGTACTTGCACACAAATCATTAATGGACTGAAGTAGCTAAACGCTAGCAGCAGTGCAGTGAACAGCTTGCTACAGATGGAATCAGGCCCAGATTTACAGAATTTTACAAGCCAATAGAACCATGTCAACACGGAGAGATGACAGCACATAGGAGAACTGGGCAAGGAAGCTCCCAAATTAACTTGCTAATAGCAAGGAATAACCACAAAAGTACACTGATAAACACATTTCTCCCAGGCAGGGAGCTCAGGGCATCTACCGACAATACTATGCATCACACACTACCTTGCTGAGGGAACTGTCTCACTTGAATCAACTGCCTCCTCTATCGCATCTGCTTTGGGACTCCTCTCCTCGGTGACGCAATCCGAGCTATCAGGTCCAGATGAGCCCTGGAATGAGTTATCAGGCTTGAACAGTTGGTCATTCTCGAGGTTGGAAAGCTTCTCAGCAGATTCTCCTTTGAGCAGCTCAACGACTTCAGACATTATGGGTCTCCGCTCTGGTTTGTCCTGAGAACAGGCAAGCCCAACAAGGACCATTCGCTTCAGCTCATCCTCCACGAAGCTATCCTTTAGCTTTGGATCAGCAATTTCCTTGAACTTTTTGTCACGAACTAGAGGAAGAGCCCACTCCGTTATGGTTTGCTTCGTGGTGGGGTTAAGCTTCTGAACTGGCTTCTTCCCGCTGGCAAGCTCTAGGAGCATAATTCCGAAACTGAAGACATCACAGCTTTCTTTGGCCTTCCCAAGCATTGCATACTCTGGTGCAAGATAACCGAGTGTGCCTTTCACCTTTGTGGTGACATGCGTTGCACCATCCGGAATTAGCTTGGCAAACCCAAAGTCAGCAACCCGAGCTTGGAAATTCGAATCCAGGAGAACATTGCTCGCCTTGACGTCTCTATGGATGATATGTGGTGTCGCATAGTGATGCAGATAACTACAAGATGAAAGAATTTTAAATAATAAGATTGTTGAGGTTTGGTGAGCATAAATGACGTTGCGAGTATAAACATGAACAATTTGTTGTTTGGCTTACGCGATCCCTTCTGCAGAATCAACAGCGATCTTCATTCTTCTTTCCCAACTGAGATTGCACTCTGCTGCGTGCTGTCCATGAAGTTGAGAGTGTATGCTAAGGTTTGGCATATAATCATAGACTATCAAGCGTTCCTGGCCTTCAGAACAATATCCGCGCAAGCTTAAAAGGCTCTTGTGCCTCACTCGTGCCAAAATCTCCACCTCGACAGCAAATTCTGTTTCAGCTTTGTTGCTCCAACTCTTGAGCCTCTTCACGGCAATCTGTTTGTGTTATTAAAGAGTGAAGTGGTAAGTTCCAGAGCGTATAAAATCCCATTCATGGAATAAAGAGTAAATAAAACATGTGGGGTCTCTTAAGAAACTGGTATTGAAACAATAACTCAAAGTGTGCAGCAAAAACATATCAATGAGTCCACAAGGAGCACGTAGCTCAAAATCACACAGAAAAGAAAAATATTAACCTTATGATACAGAAATTAAGTATTGTAAACAACTTACAGCATAATTCAAGAAACTTCAATCTAGGGTGATTGTTTGGATCTAAACTGCCAAATAGTTGCAACAAAAAATTCAAACAGACTGATTGTAACTAATATAAAAAAAAGTCAGATTGTTGCAACATCCCCAAGTGTCAGTAGCCCTACTTTTTACCTAGCCACAACATAGCATGCCCATGTATAGCAAGAACAATGCAAACTTATACAAGCATGGGTTTACCATAGAGTAAAAACAATTAGCTGAAGTGGTCCAATTTGCCAGAACTCTGTGATTGGCTGATCGTTAACTTGCCTTTTATCAAGCTTTGTGTTTCCCCCCTCTCAACTGTGTTCACACCTAAAATTTGCCTCTCTACTTATATGATCATGTGATTACACCAAGGCTATAGCTATAATCTTCGTAGTAAGGAAAATTAAGTGCTCTATTGAGACCGAAAAGTTCGTGGTTGACATGGCCTCAATCTAAGGTATAATCTGGATAGCCATGACATCATCTTCAAAAGAATATTCAAAGGGCAGCTCTGAAAACTACCATTTTAGATTTTAAATACTGCTAGAACTAGAAATAGCACTCCATGATGAGACTGAATCAGTTAAGATACAATCCTCAACATCAGGAGGTTCCGTTAATGGCATTGTCCTGCTCTTATAAAAAATACAAAAAATGCCAGTTGCTCTCATTCCAAAAAAAAAAAGCAAGTCACCATATGCTAACACTACAGCAAAAAAGGTTGTGCACACAGTGACAGTAGAACACAAAGACTATTTGGGTTGTTCAAGAGAAAGACTGCACCTGTGATCCATCCCAGAGCTGGCCCCAATACACACTGCCAAACCCACCCTCGCCGAGCTTGTTATCATAATTGAAATTGTTCGTTGCTAGCTGAAGCTCCTTCAGCGAGAAGATCCGCCACACCGTGTCCTTCTTCTTCTTCCTCCTACCAGGTTGTGCCCTAACAACACAGCAAACCAACAATGATTCAATCAAGTGACAGGCAGCAGGTACTAGCAGATTGTATGGTACGAAAAGGAAAGGTACTAATGGAAAGTCCTCCCCAAAATGCAGCACACTCTGAACAAACTGCTTCAAAGTTAACTTTATGTCCTCTTCAACCTGATTGCATATCGCGGAACAAAACTGCCCGAGATTCAAGACTAATATTTACAGTGGAAACAGTGGAATTTGAAACGATGCAGAAGTTTAGATACTCATTCTTTGTCCTTACATTCGGTCCAAACAGGATGTGATTACTCCTTAGATCTACCATTCAACGAAGTACTGTACTAGTAACTAATAACCCACAGAAATACACATCAAGCTCACACGATTATCTCACATCTCTGATCCTTTCCCGTTAACCAAATCAACTGCCACTGAAGACATCACACCAATAGACCAATTTTTCTGTGTACTGAACATAGGTGAAGTGAAGCAAACAATCAGCTCCCCAAAATCCCAGTCTACAACAGTGGCACAGAAACCAAATCAATAGGCCTTGTTTGGATGCCCATGTACATACTACATAGGCATCCATCCAAACAAGGCCTAAGGAGGAGGAGGAGAAAAAAAAAGGCTGGTACCATTTGACCATTCCCCTTCTCGATCCGGTTCTCCCCCAAAACCGAGCACAACCCAAAAAACTCATAACCTCAAACCAGCACCGAGAGACCTCAACTGCAAGATAAAAAATGAGATCGCCGGGCACGGCTAGTCGGCAACCGAACCGAACCGAACCGAACCACTCACCCGTCCGACCGCTTGCAGCAGGAAGCCCACCCCATCGCCCGCCAGGCCGCTTTCAGCGCCTCCAGAGCTTCCAGGTCAGCACGAGCCGGCGCGCGCGTCCCCCAGCTACCTCACCGGACACACCCCGCGGCCAGGCGCCGCTGCCTTCTCTCGAGCCTCGACGCCGGCGTGACAGCAACGGGGAGGACCGGAGGAGGAGGAGGAGGAGGAGAGGGCGCGCGGGCGGGGTCTTCTCGTGGGGCTTGCGCTGTGCGTGTGTCGGCTGAGCAGCGCACGGCGCACCACCACTTCCCCACTAGCGTACGCAAAGCCAGGCCAGGCAGCAGCCGGGGCGCGGTCCGCTCACCCGCCGGCTCACGAGCCGCCGGTGCCGCCGCGCCCACGTGGCGGCGCGCGGTTGGCTGGGTTTGAACCGGCCGCGGTAACGGTCGGTTCCGAACAGGCGGGGTAACGTCACCCGGCGGGTGACGGGTCGCGGTCGGGACGGCCACTGGCGTGCGGGGCCACGCGGGGGGTGAACTGGCGCTGGCGTGTGGGTCCCGCGGGGGAGTTCGTTTTGAGAATCTTGTGGGTGGGGCCCGTAGGCGCGTAGCTGTTGGGCGATGGCTACGTTTGACCAAAAGAGGAGGATCCCCTAGGAAGACTTGGCTGAGATAAGTACAAATCGTTACGGGGTGGTGTACAGTAGTATTATACTGGTCGTATGTGTGTGTAACAAAATTAATGTGAGTTATCGATGGATGGATTGGTGAACAGCTAGCTGTTCTTGAGTCTTGACCGTCTCAACGAGCCACCTCATTGGAAAATTTCATGCGCGGACTTGTTCGCGGCTTTCACGGGATACATGAGGGATTCGCCAAAGGAGGTAATTATAAGTCGTATATATATTAATGACTACGGTTCATGGTTTGTGATTTGGTCTTTGTTCTTTTCGGTGTAGTTATGTATAAAAGAAAAATATTCAAATGGAAAAAATATTCAAATTATTCTGTAAGTTTGTCCTACGTCTAGATAGCCTATACAACTAATTTTAAGTATTATCGTAGTTCTTTTAGTTGGTCCAATTTATCACTTCAAAACTATTTCTTTTTTACCTCTCTATGTGCAAGTTGAATTTTAACTTCTATGTGAAAAAAACTCAAAGACACAACTTGTCAAGGGGTAGATTAGGCTGGCCGGCTGGTACAGTTAGGAGAAGTAAATCGAACCGAGCATCTCCAATAGTTTGGAAAAATGACTTGTTATCCTTGTTTTATTGGAAAAAAGAAAAAACGTTCTCCAACAGATTGGTATATGACTTGCTAAATTTTTTCAAGTTGGAATCGGAGACCATCTACTTGCTATATTTACCAAGTCAGCTTCACTTGTTATCCGGCGTTTCTATGTTATTTTTACCAAGTTAGAATCCGCCGTCACTTCTCCCGCATCTACTTTTCTATGTTATTTTTACCAAACTATTGGAGATACATGAAAAATTTACTTGCCAAAAGTTTTAGCAAGTTGCTAAATGACAACTTTTCTCAAGTCAATTTTTTCAAACAATTGGAGATGCTCAATGTCAGTTTATGGAGTTATCTACACATAGGAGTAGATTAAACCTGAGGTGAGTAAATTTAGACTTTTTCCTTAAATTCTTATAATATTCATTCCGGAATGATAATACAACTCACCTTGTGTCGGTCTACACATTATTATTACATCTACATTTTTTAAACTCATGGTAGCGTGCACAGCAAACAAAACCTAACATAGGTATATAATTAGTGAGTTTATATCGCCTTTGCTTGTTAATCCGCCTTTGCCCACGCAAAGCAAAAAGGGTAGAGGAAAGAATAACAACAACAAAAAAAAAACAACTAGTGTCCCACACTAAATCCAGCCTTCGGCGTCACTATCAGCAATATAATTAATAAATCAATAATAATACAAATAACTCTTGTCGGCCACATCTACTTAGCTTGTTACACACAAAAATACAAATCGCAAAGCGATCAAAAAATGATTTGCACGCTCGACGCTCCCCATCACGGGCCCAGACGCCGCCGATTTGCATTATTCTGGTGCTTGCTTGCAAATGGGGGAGGAAAAAAGAAGAAGAATCGAGCAATCGAGCGGGGGCTCCGCCAGTTTCGCCGCCTGATGATGCTCCGGCTGCGTTGACCTGTTCTAACATCTCTGCTCATGCTATCGCAGATTACACGGCACATAGCATGCAGAAAGAACATGACAGCTGGTGCTGTACCGATGGTGACATGTTGAATTTTGTCGTTAGAGTTTTAGACAGACGCCTTGTTTGTTGATTATTGAAGTTCAATTCATCTCCTGAACCCGTCCTCACACCGTGTGTGTATTTGCATGACCTTAGCCTGCATCTTTTGTTGACCTAAAGTGGTGGGTTTATTCCATTAGTTTTTTTTAGGGAAATTTATTCCATTAGTACGTTACCGAGTTTAATGACTGATAATAACAGAAGGGTCCGAGGGGGTGCGCTATCCATGTTAAGCGGTTTTTTTTTAAAAAAAAGATTTCTATGATTTGATTGAATCCTAATTGTTTGTGTGTATGCCGAGTCATCATAAATATGATAATTGCAACCAAATGCCCTAGTGGTAGCCTTTTTGAAGTCAATATTTCTAAAAAGTTACTAATTGGCAAATAAGTAACTTTATATGCATTGGGTTCGTATTTTTAAATACAATATAGTTACTGGCAATCCTCAGATTTATCCTAAGCTACATCTAGTTTCGTAAACTTGAAATTGCAAAAGCACATCTATAGACTTACTAACCCCTTGGATTCATAAGCAAATCCCTAAGTCCGAATCTGTTTAGGTTGGGTTTGGTTAATTTGGAGGTTGGGAAAGTACAGTGCCATCCTAGTTTGCTGGGGTGGGATGATCACATCTAGGGGTGGTAAGGTGTCTTTTAATTTAGTTTAGCAAATTTAAAGATCGAACTTAATAGCGATTGAACCATAATATTATATGATTTTAAACTAAAATTAGATAGAGCCAAGTTAGATTATGAAAGAAGCATAAGGACCATAATCCATTACCACCCCTTCACCTCTCTTTGTTTGATTTAGAGGGCATATATGTGTATTTTTTGTTGTTGGAGGGGTTACGAGAGAGAGAAAGGATATAATGTTAATTGTTTTTTAGAACTATTAATGTGGGGGCTTGCAGGTCAGCATGTTTCCACCTTTTCTTCCTACTAGTTAAGTGTCCGTGCGTTGTTACGGCTATGTAACGTACACAAAAACCAATGTACGGGCTAGATGTTGCGTGACAGAGAATGTATGTTAAACTCATAATTTTAAATATTGGTGTAAGCAGACAAACTGTAATATTTTTTTCCTTTAAACAACGACCAACATGTCTCACTCGTTAACCTACAACCATAATCAACAGGTTATAATAATATTATAATATATACATCTAATCAACATATCAACAGGTCATACCTACTTGTCTCTCATTTCTATTCGACTTCCTCTATCACCTGAAATTCAGATAGATACAACTTATGTCAAAAATACATAAATGTAAAATCATAACAGTTATACAAAACAGAAGATAATACCTTATCGTTAAGTGAGAACCTCCTTGTAGACAATATTTTTCGTGTATTTACTATTTGTGTTTGTCCTTCTTTTTTCATCCTTCTTATCACTGGGTGGGATGACAAGGATCTTAATGTTCGATCTGGCAGTGGCTCTGGATAACGCAACATACAACTGACCATGGGAGAATACCGGTTCAGGCAAATACACACCAACATTGGGGATAGTCTGCCCTTGTGCCTTGTTAATTGTCAGGGCAAAACTGAGTCTAATAGGAAACTGCTTCCTCTTGAACTTGAATGGGAACATCTCATCATCCGAGGGGCATATCGGAATCCGTGGTAAGAAGATTCGTTTTCCGGCATGGTCTCCAACCATAATTTCTGCATCTATGGTATTTCTTTGGAACCCTCGAACCACCAGCCTGGTTCCATTACAAAGTCCAGCCGCAGGGTCAATGTTCCTTAGTAAAATGACCGGGCACCCAATCTTGAGCTTTAACACATGTGGAGGGAGACCGCTGGGGTTCAAAGTGTTGAGGAACTCAAATGGGTAGTAGTTGTTTGGATCATCCATTGCACTGTCAAAGCTATGGTACACCATCTCATCCCCTTGAAAATGGCTTATCATCTCCATGTTAATCATATCAACCCAGTCATTCCGTGGCGATAATATTGCTCGTGATGTGATGTAGTGCTTGTTTGACATATTGGCATTGAGGGCAGGAAATATGCAGTCAATTAGCGTATCAAGATCACTGTCTTCACCGGTCTGTGGTATGCATATATCATCAGGAAGCCGGATTTCACCATCACTATTAGCCTCCTCAGAGCCTCCCCCGATGCGTAGCAAGTATTCCGCAAACCATGGGTCGCTCTTTGCCCTCATGTTGCGCACCAGTTTGAGATGTCGCATGGAATCCCAAAGGTATGACATCCGCAGCGAGGCATCGACTATTTGAGCCCTGGACCCTTTCCTAACAACCGGGAGAACCTGCCTAAAATCTCCTCCAAACACGATAGTCTTCCCCCCAAATGGAAGGTTAGGACAATCCATAATATCACGAAGGCTATTGTCTAGTGCCTCGACACCTTGCCTCTTCATCATTGCCACCTCATCCCAAATAATAAAAGATGCAGTCCGAAGCAACTTGTCGGTTCCACTTTCTTTTGTGAAGGTGCAAAAGGCCTTATCTTCAAGGGTGAGGGGAACCTTCAAGTGCGAGTGTGTCGTTCTGCCTCCAGGCAATATTGAGGCTGCAACACCAGATGTTGTTGTTGCCACACCAATCTTATTTCGATTACGTATAGTCGCAAGCAGGGCTTTGTATAGATAAGTCTTTCCGGTGCCACCAGGTCCATCCACAAAGAACACACGCCCATGCTCGCTATCAACAGCAGCCATAATCTCATTGTAAGCAGCCTGCTGCTCCTCGTTAAGGGTATTTGATAGTTCCAAGTCATCAGAGCTAACTCCAACGTTACCCTCCTCGAAAATCTCTCTAGGAATATCCCCAGACGGATCATATGTGTCGTCGATATGAGGAAGCGGATATTCCTTTATGTCCATGTTCATTGATTTTAACAAGTTCTGTATATCTATGAGGACCATCTGTTCCACTGTGAAGCTTGACTGGTTCTTGCGCTTGTAATCCTCTGACATTGCCTCCTTGTGCTTTTCCCAGAGTTCCAACACACCACTTGGCTCACAAAATACCAAGATTGTTGCAAAGAGCCTTCGTAGTGCACATGGCATCATCCACTGAGTAGCTTCAGCAAGGGACTCATGCAATGTGTCGTCTCCTTCAATAAGGCCCCTTTTTTCTGCAGCTTCACGAAAAGTCGGTACGAGTCTACCAGAAACTGTCTTTAGATCAGTGAAGGAGGTTGCACCAGCAACATGGTTTAGAAGAACCCTAAGATAGTAACGCTCCCCTTCGGCCAGATTAGCACATACAACTCTTCTGATCTGTCTTATACAATTCTTTTGTGCCCTCCTAACCCATGTTTTATCTCGTGAGTCCCACTTATAGTACTCAGGAAAGTCCCGATACAGTATACCACGAGCATGTTCAGACGTGCTGTTCTTCTCAAAATAGGCTGTAAGCATCGACCTTTCAACACCTGGACGATTAAGCACTCGTCGAACACCCTCACGCCGATAGAATGACACCATGTGCATGCCAGGAAGATGGAGTTGCAAGGACAACACCGAAGGAGACCTATCACTTATATCAAAACCATATATCCTCCATAAGGCTTCCGGAGGAGTTACCCATCGAGCATCCCTATACAATTTGATCTCGTCAATGTTTCCTTCACTGTCCTCGTTGCCAGCCGCTCTCACAGCAACAGACGGGCGGTCATGACCCTTGTGAATATACTTAAACAAATACTTGACGGCCTTGATGCTCCCACATGCCTCAACATTGATGTGGCAATTAAACAAGCGTAGGAGGTATGGGTTGTAAGGCACGACCCATCTGTTGTCAAGGTCATGCCCACGAACCTTTTCTTTTTTATCATCATCACGTCGTCTGTAAACTGGGTACGAATCCTTGCCCTGCAATGTGGCATCACAGAAAGGTCGCGGGTAATGGTTCTTGCATGATTTACGACCCTTTGTGCATGGGCAATTGCGATTAAGATCTCCACAAGGGCCATGCATCATATGCTTTGTGACCATTTTATACAGTTCTGGATACTTCTTTTTGTTTGGGAGCTCAGCTGAGATGAGAAGGTCATACTGCTCGGGGCACGTGATCTTGTACTTTCTCTCCATGATTAGCAGAAAATGTGCGTGTGGTAGACCCCTCTTCTGAAACTCTACAACATACACGTGTGTGCGAACCTTTCCGAGGATACCCTTTTTTAGCAACTTATCCTTAAGCTCTTCTAGTTTCGCCCTAAATACCCGATCAATAAGATCTGGACGATCCTGAGCTGTTTGTCCAGGGTACAACTCACACGTGATCTCATCCCACTTTGGATTACATGTCATAGTTAGGAAGATGTCTGGTTTTCCAAACCTTCGCACCAATGCCATGGCATCCAAGTACCTACGCCTCATGTCCCTTGGGCCTCCGATAAACGATGTAGGCATCACCGTCCGCTTTCCAATAGCTTCAGTTCTACCCTCACCAGCATGCAAGCTATCAATCAATCCTTGGTAGAGGTCGGCCCTAATCTCTGTTTGATGATTGCGTATGTAATCTAATCAAGAACTCTCAATTTTCATGTACGTGTCCACCGCAAATTGTTGGAAAAGACGCTGGCCATAAAGTATGGGATTAAAGATTCCTGGTCTTATCTGGAACTTGTAGCAGTAGTAGTCACGCACGGAAACACATAAATTTCCCGAAGATTCTACAGAAAAACACTATGGTATTAGATTTGTTTATATATAGGATAACAGTTTGGTGTACATGAAAACAATAAGGAGATTAACAAACCTGTTTCCTCTTCTTCTGTACCACTACGAGCCTTACGCAAGGCACGAGCCACATTGACTTCCTCCATAGTGACATCTTTCTTTGGGATATCCATATGCCATCCAAGCTCACCGTTAGGGAAAAAGAGTGGGTATGAAAGAGCGTCATAGCATCCATGATATGATCGGATTCCATGCCTACTCCTATCTTTCCCATGCAAGACAACACTGTTCTGAAACTGACCAAGGAGTTCACTACCCTCGACCCAAACAGCAGCCACCTCGTCAGCCATCGGTACGTTGTATGTCCTTTGGTCCAATCGTTGATCAAGGTTAAGTTCAATACGATAGTCCTCGAGATCTTCAGCATGCCCTATTCTTCGAAATTTTTGTGAGTACGGGTTGTTACGAAGGATGGCTACCAGTCTATCTATGACTTCCCTATCTTTTTCGTACTTGTCTTCACGACACCTTCGGTACTTGTACTCAAGGCTAGGATCGCCATCATAGAAGTAAAGCTCAAGATGCCTAGGCTCCACTCCATTTTCTCTCCCAAATGACCTTATGTTGTGATACATCATGCCATGTTCACGAAAGGTATATATGCCGGTGTTCCTCATGTTAGCAGTAGCACTATCGAGGCGACAATAGAGGGAAGTGAAAGAGAAGTGTCCATTGAAAAAACTAATATTCTGGCGGAAGTGCTTAGCATCCGCGTCGGTGGTGCTCGCATAAAGCCTCATGAGCTGGTTCGGTACAACTGGTTCACTCAGCTTGATCTTTCCATTGCGGCAACAGAACCTAGGTGGTACTTTTGGAAACCTCTTCGCACCACAGTGGTGGCAATTAGGGACAGGTTGTAGCATGTGTGTCTCTGTAGGCATGTTACTGTAGACCTTTTCGTAAGGGTCAGGTATTTTAGGGTTAGAAGCCACATCGTCCTCAGGATTATCACTTTGTACATCATCATCTGATTCCTCTAATGAAATGACATCATAACACAAAATAAAGGTTAGATATTGGAGTAGATGTTTAGAAAGGTATACGACATTTGGTAACTTACCTTGCCCAGCAAATAGGTATCCCTCATCCTCTTCCTCATCATCTTCAAATATGTCGCCCTCATCATCATCTGTATCGTCACAGAGCCATGAGACATCACAAGTTGGGTAACAATAAAGGAAAGCATACAACATATAGAATGTTAATAATAGTGCAAATTACCGGTGTCATCAAATACTGGTTGTTCAGGTGTAGCTGATGCATTTTGATTGCTTGGTCCAACGGTTTCTGTCAATCACAAAATGTACATGGTTGAGATAGGAATAAAGTTGTTTCATGTCAATGACAGGGGTAGTGAGGCCTCATTAATTACCGTTGTTGGTCACAGTTGACTGAGGTAAGTATGTATTTTGATACACATAGTCTCCAGTCATGCATTCATCATCATTGTTAGATTCTCCTGTGTTTTGACCGATGCGACACTCAAACTCAGTATTACGACGGGCTAACAATGCATGTCTTTGGCCAGATGGAACTTTCCGTCTATGTGTGATATGAGCAGGCAATGTGTCACAACACTCATCGTCGTCGTCTTTTGTATCCTCAGTGGCTCGTGGGAGGCAAATAGGTGTTGCACTGGTTTCTGGGACAGCCCAATCACTGGGGCTTAATGTGGGTCCACGAGGCCCAGGTGAGTTTGGAGTGGGCCACTCCATCGTTGGATTAAAGAGTGGATTCTCCATCGCGATGGACTCACTGTTTAAGGTCTGTTTCTGCACCTCCCTAGAGCGAATTTTAGCCATTTTCATTGCCTCCTTACGAGACGGAGTTTGATTGTAAAGCCTCTGTCGCTTGCGCCTTTGTTCCCATTGCTCAAGTGTCACGTTTGCATGGCTCTTCCTAGATGACGCACGATGAGCCATGATCTGTTCTTGGCTGCGTTGTGACTGCATCTGATGATTCATAAGTATGTTGCGATCGGTAATTACCTCACCACCTACATAGTTGTGTTTGAGTTAAAATAGTAGCTTAACAACCAAAACACATCAAATATCCATCAACAATCCACATGTTTGCAAGTAAAGTTGCTGAAGATTCACCAACACAAAAAGTGGGTGGATGCCATATTATCAACAATTAAATTACCTTTTAATTGATTAGAAATAAGTTCATCGTCAATGTTGTTTGCATGGATTGAATCATTCCTATGCAACCAATCATCTGTTTTATTAGGATCCATATTTTCCTTGTCTGATGCATCCTCACCATCTACCAATTGTGACACATCACATATAAGAAAAATAATAGCATATATTATTATTATTATTATTCACAAACATTTCTATTCTATTATACAACCATTGGTAGTTTCGATACGTAGGCAGTGCTCCTGCTCCTTTCTCCTTTTATATGCTTGCCGACGTTTTCTATTTATTTCATCTTTTTTCTCTTGAGACATTGCTCTGGCTCGAGCATTATCTCTTTGTCTCTTGCGTTCCCTAGAATCGATTCCTGCAGTAGTGCATCCACATACAAATATACTATTCATTTCATTAGCATTAATAATAATATGTAAACAATACACTAAATGTAGGGTAAATGCATTTGTATCTTTGTTTACCTCCATTAGTAGTATGAGTCTTGTCATCCAATGGTGCAAGATCACCCATATTTTTTATTGAAATAGTTGAGTGCCCGTGCGTTGCTACGGATATATCAATCAACCTGTTTCAACTATAATATGTGCATCTAATCAATAACATGTCAACAAGTCATACACATAGGTTGTTGAGAATTCCTACTCAAGGTAACCAATTACTGGTAATACTAAAAACAAAGTTATTTTGTTTATAAAATTAGTTCTTTCAGGAAAAGATTAAAGACAGATACACAAGATCTATTTTTTTCATTTTTTACGTAAACCAGTAACTAAACATATGTCAGTACTCACTGGAATCAATTATATTCAACAATTTCCTGGTGTAGAAAAGATCAAAGATAGGGCCTGCTGCAAAACAGATCAAAGAAGAAGCTGGTGTGACCTCTGGCAAAAAAAGAAAACAACACAGGAGGCAAACCTTGTCCAAACGACATCTATTTCCTATATAGTCGAGTGCCTGTGCGTTGCTACAAGAGCTAAAGATAACAAGGCATGAAATTAACAGGCTCGAACAAAATTATCAAAATGACAGATAAATAGATCATTTGATTAATTAAGTTACAGAAGCAAGCCATTTATATGTAACAACTTTTGATGTGGAGCAAATAGATGACTTAGAATACATTAAACTATAAAAGTGGTGATCATCAAGAGATTCTATATTCACAGCTCAAGAAAAGCGCTCAGCTTAACTTGCTTCGACCACCAAAGACCAATTGATGTCAAGTAGTTTTCAGCCTGCAAAGACCAATTATTTACATGTCAGGTATTCGTGTCTCTTGAATGCAGCAGCATGGATAGTCAAGCAAAACAGATGATATAGAAAAACAATTCGTTGATTATACAATGATCTATGGCAGGACACAATACAACCGTAACAATGTACTACAATGTACTGTATCTGTATTTATTTTTTAACACTACATAGTCAAGTGCCCGTACGTTGTTACGAGTATATAAAACATCTTATGACATACCACACAAGTAGACTATTAGAAAACACAAATTTGAAGTTGTGGGGTTTTATTTTTGTAAAGAGAGAGTACATCAAAATAATATGGGCTGCGAAGGGAAAAATAAATTATGCATGTTTAATGGTACACTATTCTTAAACAAGAGAATAGTGTAACATTAAACATCTTGATTGTAACATTAAACATCTTGATTGTACATTATTTCCTTTTAGAAGGTACAGTACAAGGTACATGCAAGCACAAATACAATTTTAAAACTAAATTAGCACTTGGAGCTAACTCCAGGACAAGTAGAAAAGGGGCATGCTAATGAACTGAACTGGTGACGAAAAATGAACTATCGTTACATCTTGATTGTAAAGTCATCATTTTTCCTTCCTCCTCCCATCCTTGATGGAATCTTTGATCCTTACGCAGTTCAGTAACTCGTCACCAGCAGTGCTCCATTATTGCCAGATCGACTGCCACCACCCCTCACATGCTAACTTTGAGGTTTTGTGAATCCACTGATACCGACGCCAGGCCATTCACCAGCTCTTCACCAATCATGGCCAGTGGTGCCTGCCGCCTGGCCTCATCCCCATCCACAATCCCAAGATTTATAATGGGAGTCTCAAACCCCAAGTGACTTATGGATAGTTTTTATATATATTTTTGCCATAAAAAGAGACTGCTAATTTAATTCACAGAAGAATACAAGCAGCTGTAGAAAAGGACAAAGCCTGAATGCAGATAACATAAGTAATCAAGGCTCTGTTCGGCGGGACTTATAAGCCGGTTGATAAGCTGAAACGACTAATTTGTTGTGAGAGAAAAACACTGTAGTTGACGGCTGATAAGTCATGGTCTAGATCATACCATTTTCTTTGATGCACATAAAGTTAGAAAGTTGATTTAAGGCGGCTGAAAGAAAAACATAAGCTACATTAAGGGGTCGGTTTGGGTGCCTGCATATCTCCTTATCCAGGCCCCTACAGTGTGCAATTTATCCTTGTTTGGTTATAATATTTGATAATCCAGCTAATTGGAAACAGGAAGGAAAATTTGCTAGCTCGTGCAATATATAGGGCCGATGATGTTTGAGAAGGGTGCAGTGATGTCACAGTAAGCAGGGGCAGTTGTATCTGGATCGCCAAAGACGGTAGATGGTGTTTGCAACGAAATTATGGAGGGGGACCAAAGTAATAAAATTTCTCGAATATGCAAAAAGCTCATAAGCATTATTGACCAAGGTACCTTGAAACTGGTTCCAAACGCAAGGAGCCCACCTGAAATTAGGTATATAGTTTGGTTGAAAGAAAGGAAACAAAATAAGATGCTTCAAAATTGGTAAGTCAACAAATAAGAAAGGCACCACCATCTGACCATTTCACTACGACTCAAAAATTTAATTTAGTTCTTCATTTGAATATCACTATCAAGAAAAAAAGAGGTTTCAAGGTTCTAAAATTTCTTGTCTGGTGCATCATTATTTGAAGTTATTTTCAAGCCAAAACCATTTCGGTGATACTAATAACTAATATTTGTTGTTCATTCTCAGACTTATCGAGCATTATGACTGCAAGACATCTATATGGGTCGTGTCGTTGAAAATTGCACAGAGAGGCTCCAGTAAATTCTTAAGATTGACCAAGATTAACACAATCAAAAATTTCTTTTCTAAATTAATTATTTGTCCAAGGTGCTTCATGATTACAAATGACTGAAACATAACAAGGTACTCCGTGACTCCATTTAGCCAATTAGTGCTGAAGCATACTCAACAAGGTGCTTCGTCTACTTTGATTCCTCCTCTGTAGGATTTTCAACTTGGCTTTTCTACTTCAGTGAACTGAAGATACGACAAGGTTTCTAATTGCATACATGAAATATATGCATGAATTAAGCTAGTCGAGAGAGGATCAGATCACATACATAGAAGATGTAGAAGAAAACATCATGCTCCAGCACGCAATGGATAGCTCCACATTGTGGCTGAATCAAATGGCCTTGAGTGCCTCCTTGCAGAGGTTCTGTCAACAAATCAGAGTTTCAGTAAGCAAAGCTCAGATTAGATTTCAATACAATAAACTGCAAAATATTTTTTTTAGAAAAAGAAGGAATGTAGAACTGGAACTTGGTGGCCCAGCTTTCCGGTTTGTCATTAAGGTAGAACTAATGGGTCTAATTTTTTTACACACGATAGTCTTTAACATTGAGGCTGGCATAATTTTGTGCAGGATTGTATGCTTTTCATCATCCAATATAAGAATATTAGAAGGCACCAAGTTACCAAGATATCTAGAATACATATAAGAATACACCCTTTATTTCATTATTTATAGGAACTTACTACCACCGCAGTTCAAACGTGCTTGTCTATTGCCTTAATTTATCGAGTCTACCCTGCAGTACAATTTCACACAGATTGTTTAGTTGTAGTGTGTATCATTGGTTTTTAGTCTATAGGTTTGTTTTCTAACATCCTGAGTTAGGACAAGCAAATATTGAGAGCAGCTTCATCATAATTGTTTCTTTTTTAATATGATTATCATTTGGGTTACCTTTCCAACAAGTTCTCAGCTTAAAAGAGCAGAAAGGGTTACTCAATCCAATATGCACTCTGTTTTCCTTTGCATACCAGTTCAGATTTAAGGTGGAAAAGACAACATTCAGTTACCTTTGCATACTTAAATGTTTTGACAATACTCAAATTTCTTTCTAAATGAAATCTTCATGAGTATATGCCAAGCTACTTCCACTATTCCACTACTTAAACAAACCCAGATATTATAAAAATAACAAAATTTGCCTAAAATGCAAGTGCATCAATGTTATTTGTTTCTATTTTCATGGCTGGGTGCACTGCCGCGTCAGAGGGTCACCGGAGATGGTCACCACAGCGTACACCTCCACCGCAAACAGGTTCACCCTCTTCAGGTCCTTGGCCGACAGGAGAGTCACCTCCAGGGCACAGCCGCGTCGTGCGGCGGCAGCAACGGCGAGGGGCGCACGACGGCGACGGCGACGGCGACGGCGACGGCGAGGGGTGCACGGCGCCGAGTGGGGGCAGGGTGCAACGTTGGGCAAGGGTACGGGGCGAGGGGGCGTGGGGCGAGGGCGCGGCGCGAGGGCACATACCTGTACCTGGTCGTAGTCGTCGGCGTCTTCACCGTTGATGGCGGGGCGCGGTCGCGGCCGTCCTCGGCGGCAGGGGCGCGGTCACCCCCATCGGCGACGAGGGAAGGGCGTGGTGGGGTCTTGGTCAGGCGGCGGTTCCGCGGCGCGCGTGGGAGTCACACCAGGCGGGAGGGGACGGCGCGCGTAGGGCGTTGCGCCGGGCGGGAGGGGGCGACGATGCGGAGAGGGGGCTCGAGTGTTGTGTGGGCAGTTGGGCACGCATCTAGCCTAGCCGTGGTGTGAGAAAAGGAGAAGGACGCGCATATGCTTCAACAGAGTTTGTTCCACACATATTTTTAATGACTCTGTTCCACTAATCTTCATACCAAACCTTGGTTGTTCCATCTTCCAACCAAAGATGATTTGGTTCTACTAGTCCTCCAATGGCTAGAGCTAGAATGAGAGGAATATTCCCTACAAATGATTTGGTTCTACTAGTCCTCGAATCAGTACCGGAGCGGAGCCAATACGTGATGAGAAACTCGCAGGGGCAACAAACAAGGTCTCGCGCTGGTGCCAGCTAGTAACGTAGTTGTGCCAATGACCACCGAATTCTCACGTTAAAATAGAATTATCTAGCAAAGGTTACACAATTTAGGAATTAACAAAATATGAAAGTATGGCATCTCAATTACTCCAACCCATCGTGCACTATACTATTTCGTACGTTCGATACTTACCAGTACTACTTTCATGTCTAATAAGATGGGAAGTCAAATTATCAATATGAATAGACAAAAACTATAACCGCAGTAACTTTCTTGAATAGACCAAAGCATTCAAGACCAGTGCCTGAAAAACCACCAGCCAACACAGGCCCCTAACCTTTCAAGAAAGTTGGAATGACTCATAATTTGGAAAAATTTGGAACCGAGAGAGTACCTTTTTATTGTGTCTCCAAAAAGAATACTATCCATTTTGTGGATCATGGGCAACTCCAGACATATGTTGTCAGGTTAAGAAAATTTGGTAATGTAAAGCAGAAATAAAAAATCAATCCTATTTGCACATGAACAAAAGCTAAAAATAAACCTCTGCAAAAAAAGGGTGCAAAATCATGGGTTTTAAATAAATTCCTACATGAACCTCTTAAACTGATGTCCCCTTATTTAAAAAAATGTACTGTTGCACTCTTAAAATTGTTCAAAATTTCTTGAAAAAGAGATATTTGAATTTCATTTTCTTTCCGAGAACCAAGAGGTTAAAATACTACTGTAGATACCAAACATAACATTAACATGCTAATTCTCAAGGTCAAAAAAAGGTTCAAGAAATTTACTATACAAAGTTTCTAACAGCATACTCTTTGAACCAAAGAAGTCCAAAACATTGCTCTCGTTGGATACAAAGTGAGAAGCCTTTGACAGCAACTTTCTCGGCATTTCCATCTTTTGGAGAAGAAACTTTCCTAATGTTGCCAATTATGACTGAATAACTACAATCTGGTAAGTTGCAAGAACCTCTCCCTCCCTCCCCTCTCTGAGAAGAAAGAGGGGAAACCACATGATAATGCAACAGATTCAGTGAAAAGACATTCATGCAGGAGTAATTTGAAACAATACATTCAGTAACTAAATTCAGTAATTTTTGAGGTTGTGTGGCAGGGTGGCAGCTTCTGAAGGGTCTGGTGGCTCCTGTCCATGTGAGAAGCTATTGACAAGTTTCTAATTTCAATTGGAGGCAACCAAATTCATCCGAATGCGATGTCAAGAAAGAAACATAGCCCACTCAGGTACCATTGTGATTAGCAGGACTACAATTCCATTTTCAGGATAACTCAAGTCTCCCAATTGTACAATAGAGAAGTTCAAATAAAATCCCGTCAGAGTTAGAGAGCTCATAGATTATGTGGTACAACGAAAATGGTGGGAAGAACTCCACAAACACAATCAATCTTCCTGAAGCATAAGAAAGAAATGAACAGAAGTTTCTGAAACTTAGAAATAAGAGTGTGTACAGGAAGAAAGTTGGGCTCAGACTTGATACAGTCCTTGCAGGTTAATAAACTTGTAAGGATGCAATCATATCAAACGTTCTTTCTCAGAAGCGAGGCAGCAAGATAGAACCTAGTGAAAGAAATATACCACTAATCGAACATTTGATAACACTTAAGCAGTTGCCAATATCAAAATGCTAGAACATTAGATTTCAAAATGACTGACCACGGGAATGAAAAACAAAGCTTGCAACAGGTTCCTAATAGTACTTTCCAGAACAAGTATCAGCTCTCTCTATTTTCGCCTGTCGTCTTATATAGCCATTCCCACTTGTGTTTTCCAGCACAGCTCGAAGCAAAAGCAGCAGAAAGGCCTGGAAAACTCTTCTTGTAAGGATCCACGTATCGACGTCGAAATACCTCATCACTTATAGTGGCAATGGAAAAGAAGGTAGGCTTGTCATTGAACAACCCCATTGACCTGAGAAAACTCATCAGAGAGTGCCGTGGCAACAACCGACGATCAATGCTGTAATTTAACAGCGCTGGCCTTTCTGCGATGTATTGTACCTCCAATCCGACAACCCTGATAAAGAATTCCATGCTTCTTAGAATCCTTTCCTCGGTGAAGGTCAATATATTCGGGTCCTTCTTCACCGCTGATACTATATGATCCTTTGACCATCCAAGCTTCTCAAACAGCTGCATATTCTTGGTTATCTTCTCGCTGTCAAGGATTGCAAATGCACAAATCCCACGTAAGAACGTTTGCGAGCCCCGCTGGATTCTAAACTCATGAAGGAGAGCCAAAGCTTCGTGCAGGTTCTTAGGGTCCGTGGTGAGCACCCGGGACATGAAGCTGTTGGGAATATCAGAAATATTTATACCACATTCCTGAAGGAGCGCCAAGTTGGGCTTGCACACCTTCTCGACGCTTTTGCTGAGGAGAGCGGCGTTGACTTTGAGCACCCGCACGAGCTCGTCGAGGGAGCCAAAGACCGAGATCCAAAACTCGAGATTGAGGCGAAGCGGGCCGTACCGGAAGTGATTCATGCCAACGATGAGGAGGCGGATGATCTCCGGACGTGACAACCCGAGGTCAGTAAGCTCGGCGACGCGGGAGGTGAGGGTTCTCTCCACGTCGGAGCAGAGGACCTTGGGGTCCCTGGCGACGAGGGCGGTGACCTCGGCGCTGGAGAGGCCGAGGTTGGAGAGGAAGGCGACGACCGCATCGGGCTTCGAGGGATCCTTCAGATGGGAGATGCTCTTCGACGCCTTCAGGGCCTGTGCTCGGGTGAGGCCGCAGGTGGCGACGAGGTAGTCCTTGACGGCGAACGGGTTTGTAGCGACGCATTTGGTGGCGGAGAGGAGGCGGTGGGGATTGAAGAGCGGGGAGACGTGGGGGCAAGGGCCGCCGGATGGTGTCCGGAGGAGGAGGGAGATGATGCGCTTCCGAAGGTGGATCATGGCGCTCCGGCGGCGGCGTGCCGGCGTGAGGGTTGCCGGTGTCCAGACTCCCGAGGATGGAGTATTTCAGAGCTAGACTTCGGTCTCCTCTCTTCCACTGTGTGTCAAAAAAAAAAAAGGCCGGTCGTCTCAAAAAAAAAAAGGCCAGTGGAGACGCATCTAGAATAGGCCCAAACAGGCCCAAATCCGCGTGTGCTCAGAGCCGACAAAATTAGCAAAGCCTAGCACATGTATATACCCAGCAAAGGCTTCGCTCTCCTCTCTTCCACTGTGTCCCAAACGCTTAAAAACCCTCCCGGCGGCGGCGGCGGGTACCGCCAGCGGAAGCTCCCGGAGCGCTCATCCGGGGAAACGGACAGGGACCGGCTCAAATGGACAGCGGATGCGATTCCGACGGCGCCCCCGAGGAGCTCACCGCCGTCCAGGTACGTCTAGTCCTCTCCCCTCGAGGACCTGACCCTACGCGAGGTGGATCACGATTGGGTAGGATTTGCTTGTGTATTCCGGTCAAGCAGACGGTGGATAGACGCGCAGATAGTCCCGTAAGTGGATTGCACAGCTCGTGCTGTCGATTTGGTCGATCGAGAACTTCTATTGGTTGGATTAGGCTTGTTAGCTTGTTAGCCTTGCCGGTCGTCTTGTTTCTTCTTCACGCTTCAATTTCTATGTTGAGATATGTAGAAAATACTGAGTGCTGTGCCCTTGCTATTGTCTTTTAGGGTGTTGAGAAGCACGAAGAGATCAGTAAAGTTGAGAAGGACAGTGCCGTCAGGTGTGTTTCTTATGCTTACTTTGCTGCTGATGACTGGATGGACCTTCTGCTGCTCAATGTGCTACTTTTGATCTGTTCTTTTTGGGACGGAACTTTTGGTCTGTTCTTGTTTCTGTAGATTGTACGCGATTAGTTGCCACTTAATGCTTGCTATGGAGACTAGTTATGCTTGCCTTCGTGGACTATGCTATAGATTTCTTATTATTCCCCACTGTAACTACTACACTTTAGTGGTTCTCTTGGTTTCAGTATACGGAGTATGTAAGTGCCATTACAAATCTTGTTTTAGACCGTACCAACCAAATGACTTTTCAGATGCTCAATAATCAGGGAAAAATATCTCCTTGTACATATTTGTTTGTAATGTTTATGCCTAAATAAATGTAGAGCTTTTAACATTACAGTTTCTTTGTTTTAGATGTTTATATAGTTTTGTGTATAATTCATAGTGTTCTGTAGCCATCCAATCCAATGGTATAACTGTTATAGATTTGTAGGAAACCTTTTCTTGTAATAACTCATATGAATTACCTATCTGAATCTTGTTTTCTTGAGGTCATCTACTGGCAGAGCTAAAAACAGCTTGCTTTTTGTAGTTTGTGCATAGAGTGCATGCATGTTTGCCCTCGGCTGAAGAGGCCACCAATGCATAGTCGCATGTCATCGCCAGTGCACGAGGTTATGCTTGCTGGTTTGTGGGTCAGTGGGTGTGGCCGCACTTGCTGTAGACTGTGCTATGACTTTTTTTATTATCTGATTTTTGTATCGTGGAGGTAATAATGTCATATGGGCATGTGGGATGTGTCCTTGCAGAATAACACGGGAAGGAAAGGAGCGGAGGAAACGTTGGGCCCAACGAAGAACATCCTCTAAACCAGATAAGAAGGCGCCCAAGGAAGTAGAAGATGAAGATACCAAACAAAGTGAGGAGAATGAGGAGACAAATACTATGCCTGGCATGCTCCCCACTAGTGTGATTGAAATTCTAGCAGCTCGTGAGAAGTATGTGCATTTTTTGATCTACTAATTTTTATTTAAATCTTTCCTTTTCACTTGGACTTCATTGGCTACTTGGTCTTCATCTCACATTCTCAGGCAAACCTTCGCATCAGATTCTGAGGAAGAAAATGTAAAGCAGAAGGTTCAGAAAAGGAAGAAGAGAATGAAAACTGTTGGGTATGTTTAATGTTCCTATCATGAAATATTAAGCTTGTGAAATGATACTTATGCCGGTGGCCGCTATGTTTGTCAGGCCTGAAACTATTCTGCTGAAAGATGTCCGGTCAACGCAACACGTGAAGAATGCCCTAGATTTCTTGGAGCAAAGGAAAAATCGGGTTCCAAGATCAAATGCAGTTTTGAAGAATGCCAGTAAGGCTTTGAGTCTCCTGTCTTCAAAAGGCAATTTTCTAAGTTAAGCGTGTGTTAGAATAGCACATTTTCTGAATCTGTGTCTAGACCATCATAGCAGCTATGGTCAAGAGACTTAGGACCGATATGTTTGAATGGAATCTATTTGGCATGTGATGCAGCATATCTTTTGGTGTGAAAATATGATTAGCACATATGTTCCTTGTAAGAAGTCTGAGGACATGGTTGAGTATGTTTGTTCGAGTTTTGGTTATCTATTTTTATGGATCTGTGCTGCAAATTTCTGTAGGAAACTCTGAAAGATCTCCAAATTTTGATATCAATGTAACACTTCTTGTATCAGACTCTTAAGAGGTTGTCGTACACTCATACTGTGTACTTTTGTTATTATTAAATGTTCGTCTGGAAATGTTTACCTGAGAATGTGGTGCTCTGTTGTGTGCATTAATTCCAGCATGGTGGTAGCACTTTTTTTCTGGACAAGGATAGAAGCCGGTTCAGCTGATTCGTACGGCTGATTTGTTGAGAGAGAAAAACTGCTGATTTTTAGTTATTATATTCTTCTGCATGAATAGTATGGCCCTAACAGGCCTCCGCCAGTGGGCGGCTCCCTCCTGGGTCGTGGGCGCTACCGGTCATCGGCCACCTGTACCACCTCGCCGGCATGCTCCCGCACCTCGCGCGTCGCCACGGCCCTCTGATGGTGCTCCGGTTCGGTGAGCTCCGCGCCGTGGTGGCCTCGTCTCCGGCCACCGCGCGCGAGATCATGAGAACCCACGACGCTGCGTTCTCCTCGAAGCCGCTGAGCCCCATGATGGAGTTAGGCTACCAGGGTGCCGACGACATCATCTTCGCGCGCTACGGCAAGGGGTGGCGGCAGCTCCGCAGGATCTGCGCGCTGGAGCTCAGCGCCTGCCGCGTCCAGTCCTTCCGTGCCATTCGCGAGGACGAGGTCGGGCGCCACGCCGCAGCCGCAGCCGCGTCCGCAACGATGAACCTGAGCGAGGGGATATCAGGGTACGTCGCGAACTCCACGGTGCACGCCATCATCGGCAGCCGGTTCAGAGAGTGCGACCCCTACCTGCGTCTGCTGCAGGAAGGGCTCAAGATCACTCCCAGCATGGCCTGGCTGAGAATAGGCTTTAGTCCCGGTTGTGAATTGTGATACCCGGGACCTTTAGTTCTGGATTTTTAGTCTTGGTTTACTAAAGGCGCACACGTGTAGCGGTCGGCAGAGCCGGCGAGTGAGCTGCGACCGGCAGCGTGGATGAGCGTGGCGTGGAGCGGGTGCACGCTGCACCTAGCGGGCGATTGTAAGTTGTAACAGCCGACAGGAGCCTTCACGGTGGTGCAGCATACACAACGACGTTGCCTTCCACACCAGATCCGGAGAAGGACGATGGAAACCAATGGATAGGTTTTCTCTCGTTTCTTCGATCATTGATCCGCGTGAGAGGACTTCCTTTCATACTTAAGAAACGGTTTCTTCCTTTTCCGCTTTCTCTCAATATTAATTTCTTTGCCACATCAGTAAATTGTTAAGTTGTCGATATAATTAAAAGGAATAGAAATTATTATTAATGTTCTATTGGGACTGGCCTTAGACCTTAGGACAGGTACATTGCTACACATCAGTTGTCTAGTATATGTCCTGCTACATGTTAGTTGTCTCGTATGTCATCTTATGCAATGTCATGTAGGATTTTTTTTTTAGTGATGTGGAGGAAAAGAGAGAGGTGAGAGATGTGGTGGAAAGATAAAGGTGAAAGAGTAAGAGGTTGTTGTTTCGTGAAACAACCACCTCATGAGCTAAAATTTAGGATTATAAGATAACTATTCTACCATTATATGAGTTGTTGTTGTCATGCACCTTATAATTTATTTTTATGTTATCCATAAATTAAGGAATTTTGAGGTTTTATGAGAGAACTTAAAAATAAATCATTCTACATATCATCTATTAAACTGTCTTAAAATTACGTGGTACTATATGAGACACATACGAGACAAAACCAATCTACTTGCCCTTAGCAGCTAAAAACGTAGAATATGATCACGTCATTATGAAAATATTAGGATTTGCTAAATTTCGGGTCCCTATATTTTAGTTTTCTTCAGATGACGGTTGTTGTATATTTTCTATACTAAAATTATAGTTTTAGTTTATTGTAATTTTTGTGGATAAGATCTGCAATTTTGGTTTTAAGAATAAAAAACTCGTATGATATGTGTTGACACAAAAACAATTTAATAATTTACAATTAGTTCTATAATCAGACAAATACAAATATATATATATATTATGACATAAAGACAAATAGCAAATCATAAAAGTAACAATTTACTTATACTAATTGGTAGTACAAAGTATTACCTGAAATTATCTTAAGGTTCAGAGGCCTCAAATATATTGGAAAGGTGGAAAACATTATTACAAGAATAGTCACGTTTTTTGTTTCAGGAATATTTACGTTTCATACTGCAATTATCTTAAACACATGAGGTGTCGGAATCCAGGGACTAAATATTAGTCCGTGTCACACCGAATATTATGGCATTAATTTAGTTTATTAAAAATAGATTAATTATAAAACTAATTACACCGTCATAGAGTGTCATAGAGTTATTAACAAGCCATAGAGTTATTAACAAGACGATTCTAATAAACTAAATTAATTCATCATTAGCAAATGAGATAATTGCTATTATATGACTCCAAACGTGTGGCTTCACTATAATATGATTTCTAACGTTGACTTTGCTAAAATATGACTCCAAACGTTACCACTTTGTAATTATGACATTTCATTTCATTAACAAGACATTTCTATTAAACCAAATTAATTCATTATTAGCAAATGATGTTGTTCAGTTTACTGTAGTACTCCCTCTGTCCTAAGATATAATTAAGACGCGATTTGACTTGGCGCGGTCTTCAAAAATATATTTTCACCTATAATTTCTCTCATAATATATAATTTATAGGAATAAAAGTTTGATCATTAGAAAGTATTTCTAAATATAATATAATGCAACTACTTTTGTAGTATAATCATTTCATATAATTAGACTAATTGTTAGTCAAAGATAAGAAAGTTTAAATTTTCAAATACGTAAGTGCCTTATATCTTAGCACGGAGGAAGTTTATCAAAGCATAGACTAGTTAGACATAATATATTCGTCTGGTGAATAATCCTCCAGCTGACAAATTAGTTTTATAATTAAGTTATTTTTAATAGATTAAATTAGAGTCATAATATCCGATATGACAGAGAGTTGCAAATATGACAGAGATTTGAAAAAAAAAGAACCAAACATGGCCATAGCTTGTTCTACAAACATTTATGTATAGTTACATCGTTACATGTTCCCGTTCTTTTTCAGGAACATGGCTGCTAATTAATAGACTAGCTACGGTGGCTAGTTTAACCATCACGTTTCGTTTCGGCCGACATTGACGGTATTTTTCTGCGTCATGAGTGACTCTCCGCTTCCAGTCTTCCTTCCACTGATTTGCAGATATGCGGTAGCTGCTGTCCTGTCATCGTGTGGAAGCCATGGCCACCGAGCTCCCGGCGTACTTGCTGCTCCTTCCCCTCGTCGCCATACCACTCATCTTCCTCGCCCTGTCCCGCCGAAGGGATGCCCAGCGGCGGCTCCCACCGGGGCCGTGGGCGCTGCCGGTGATCGGCCACCTGCATCACCTCGCCGGCGCGCCGGCGCACCGCGCGCTGCGGGACCTCGCGCGGCGCCACGGCGCGCTCATGACGCTCCGCTTCTGCGAGCTCCCCGTCGTGGTCGCCTCGTCCCCGGACGCCGCGCGCGAGATACTGAAGACGCACGACGTCAACTTCGCGTCACGGCCCGTCGGCCCCGTGCTGCAGCTCGTGTTCCGGGGCGCCCAGCAGGGCCTCATCTTCGCGCCCTACGGCGAGGGGTGGCGGCAGCTGCGCAAGATCTGCGCCCTCGAGCTCCTCAGCGCTCGCCGCGCGCGCTCCTTCCGCCCCATCCGCGAGCGCGAGGCCCGCCGGCTCGTCAGCTCCGTCGCGGCCGCGGCCGCGGCGGGGGCGCCGGTGAACCTCGCCGAGCGGCTCAAGGCGTTCGCCGCCGACAGCACGGTGGCCGCCATCATCGGCGGCCGCAGCCAGCACCGCGACGCGTTCCTGCGGCTCCTAGAGGAGGCGATCAAGGTCATCCCGGGGCTGAGCTTGCCGGACCTCTTCCCGTCGTCACGGCTCGCGATGCTCGTCAGCCGCGTCCCCGGCAAGGCGAGGCGCTGCCACGGACACATGCTCGCGATCGTCGAGCACATCATCCAAGAGCACCAGGACAGGAGAGCTGGAGGTGGCAACGACGTCGAAGAGGAGGACTTGCTTGACGTGCTGCTGAGGGTGCAGAAGGACATGGACTCTCAGGACCCTCTCACCACCGACAACATCAAAGCCGTCATCGCTGTAAGTACAGCTATCCGACTATCCGAGGACTTCACCCAAAACTGGCATGTGTTCATGAGGCACTCATTCATTCCCCTCGCATTTATCTTCCTCTGATTTTCAAAAGAGTATAGGGGATCTAAACGAATTCTTATAAAGTTGTAGATGTCATCAAGATCCAAGTTTGTTTCGATCGATTTTGAAAAGAGTATAGTGGATCTAAACAAATTCAAATAAAAAAAAAATCAAATATAAAGTTGTAGATGTCATCGAGATCCGACTTTGTTTTGATTGTTTTTCCAGATCGTCTGAAAAATTTAAATTTTAAATACAAGAAGTTTAAACACTTAGTTAAATCATGACCAAGATAGAATCAAATTTCTCTATCTGAGATTATTTTTTTATAAAAAAAAAATCAAATTTTACTATGTTGAACCATTTTTTATGGTTCTAAATTTAGATGACTCTACAAATCGATTTGTAGAATCAGTTGTGGCAGCTGGATCTAGAGCTTCCTCTAAAATGAGGAACCCGTCTCTTTAAATACATTTCTAAGATAACACAGATCAGATCAATTTATAAATACGGCTATAATAAGTTGAGCCGCCTGTCTGCCTATCTAAAAAAATACATTGCTAAAAATCAAATCTAGAGTTTAAAATTCGTCAAAAATAAATACAATTCTACATATAAGATAAGTAACTCTTTTTAAAGCATAATGATCCTAACTTTATAGGGGTATTTTGGTAATTTTATTAGGATATTGGTAACCGTATCTATTCCTACAATTATATTTATTTTAGGACGGATAGACTAACGTTCAAGGACGTAAAATTAAGTAATTAACCTTTTGGTTATTATGTGGAAGGGACGAGAAGACTTTTGATTGGAGGTGAAAAAGATAGACAGCTCTTTTTAGTTTGCAAAAAATGAAATATGTATGTGTTGGCAATTGGCATGGCTTCGAGGATATAATATGTCCCCTCCATATAAGTTCAAACAAAAAAAATCCCGCCCATATATATTAGGCATGCAGGGAACCTAGTCGACGCCAGCCCTTCCGAGTGTTCTCCAGTCCACACTCCACAGGGATCCTTTCCCGGCTGTATTCGTTCTCCTCTCCGGTCCACACCAGGGTTTTTCTTACCGACCGGTTGATCAAAACCGCCGGCCACCGGTAGCGGTTTACCGGACCGGTTTGATCGGTAACCGCCCGGTACCGGCCGGTTTGAAGTTTGAATTCAAACGCCTCAGTTGTTTGGTTTCGAATCGGTAAACCGGTCGGTTTGGGTCGGTTACCGACCGGTTTGAGCGGTTTACCGGTCGGTTTGAGAGGGTTTTTCAAAATTCAAATTTATTTTTTTTAAAAAAAATGCTAAAAAATTCCTAAAAATACTTCATGATTTATAGAATCCAATGATGTCAAAAATTTTCAAATTTGAGTGTGTTTAGTATGTTTTTCGACCTTCTTAATTTAATGGGCCGTCGACTATATATTTTTTCTTTTTCTTTTTCTTTTTCTTCAAACTTCTAAACGTCTAAATAAATACTAAACGAACTCAAATTTGAAAAAATTTTACACCATTAGCTTCTATAAATCATGAACTATTTTTAAGAATTTTTTCAGAATTTATTTTTTAAATTTAAAATTTAAAATTTAAAAAAACCAAACCGGACCGAACCGAAACCGGTCCGGTCCGGTATGACCGGTAACCGGCCATACCGACCGGTTACCGATCGGTAAGAAAAACCCTGGTCCACACTCCACGTACAGGGGATGCTTTGCCGGTTGCCATGCACGAAATGTCAACCCTGGACCACGTAAGACGCAGCTAGCCGACGCTGTTCCCTCGACCCTGCCGGTCAAGCATTATTCTTCCCTCCACAAGGGATCGTCGTCGACGATGACGGCACGCGCGCAACGATGCTTCGAGGACGTGCAGCCACCAGCAACTAGCTGCACTATGCATGCATCTATGCCATATGCATGCATGATGATGCACCTACCGGCCGGCACCGTCCCAGCATGATGGGTCCATAGTCACAAAAGTCTTTAGAACATAAGTACAACGAACGTGAAACGTGAAACATTTTCTAATAAAGAATTTTTTTTATTATAAGAACAAAAATGATTTATGTTCTCAGTACGGAAACACTTATTATCGGTATGTGAAACGTGGTATCGTACCACGTTTTCGGTAACTATGCCGCTGTGCATGGGCCGTGACAGATTGCATTCTCTCCTTCAAAGGCATTTCCTTTCGCAGGATCTGTTCAGTGCGGGCAGCGACACGTCGGCGACGACGCTGCTGTGGGCGATGGCCGAGCTGATGCGGAACCCGACGGTGATGCGGAAGGCGCAGGACGAGGTCCGGGGAGCAGGAGCACTCGCCTGCGGCGGCCGCCACCACCACCACCAGGTCACGGAGGACAGCCTGGCGAACCTGCGCTACATGCGGCTAGTCATCAAGGAGACGCTGCGGCTGCACCCGCCGGCGCCACTGCTGCATGCTGCCGCGGGAGTGCCGCGGCGGCCCGTGCCAGGTGCTCGGCCACGACGTGCCCCGCGGCGCCATGGTGCTCGTGAACGCGTGGGCGATCGGCAGGGACCCGGCGCTGTGGGACGCGCCGGAGGAGTTCGTGCCGGAGAGGTTCGACGTCGACAGCGGCTGCGGCGGACGAGACTTCAGGGGCATTGATTTCGAGTTCATCCCGTTCGGCGCCGGGAGGAGGATGTGCCCCGGCATGGCGTTCGGGCTGGCGCACGTCGAGCTCGCGCTCGCGGCGTTGCTGTTCCACTTCGATTGGAAGCTGCCGGAAGGGATGGTCGCCGAGGAGATGGACATGGCCGAGGCGGTCGCCATCACGGCACCCCCGCGAGCAGATTTGGTGCTGCTACCTGTTACTAGGCTGCCGGTGTTGATGGAGGACTGATAATAAGGCATCGTGTTCTCGTGCAATTGGATTCTTCACGTGTTGTATTTATCGGTGATGTTGTTTTTTATGGCGATCGTTGTTGCTTGTTTTTATGGTCTATAACTGTTGTCTGTTGACCCTTGTACTAATAATAATAACTTTGAGTTGCATAAAATCTTCGCTAAATCTATGGCTCGCTCCGGTGATTATAAGCATCCCGTCAATCGATGTACATAGAGCCTACGGAACCGATGCATGTACTGAGGTTATTAAACCATACTTCAATTCGCTCTCTCCGAACCGTTCGGTTCGCTCGTACACCGGAGGTGCCCTAACGCCTCACCTAACGACGAGCGTCATCGCCCGCCTTACTGGTGTCAAGCGGCGCGTAGTGTCGTAGTTGGTGGAGTCGACTACTACCAGCGCCGTCGTCCGCCTCGCCGGTGTCAAGCATAGTGGGGTGAAGACGTCAAGTAATGTAAGTGTCATTGCGTAGATGAACGTCACACGCTGACTGCAGATGGATCACTCGGAGTCGATAACCAAGTGTGACTTTCGCCACGGCGACGACCGCGACCATCATCATGTATAGATGGGCAACGGGTCGTGCCGGGCCGGCCCGGCCTGTTGGAGGTCGGGCCTAGAAGGCCCGCCGTGCCCCGCGGGCCGTGCCTATCAGGCCCGCGGGCCTGACCTCTAGCCCAGGCACGACCCAGTGGTACAACGGGTCGGCCCAAAGGCCCGTCGGGCCTGCCAGGCCCGCTAGTAAAACTAGGATATATATGTGTACATATATATATATTTTTATATCTATAAATATGTATTTATGTATATTTATATTTACTTATATATATTTATTTATAGTTGTATATATATTTATGTTTATTTATATATATATTTATACATTTATTTATACTTATAATTATAATATATAATTATGTATGTATAACGGGCCGGGCTAGCCCAGGCACGGCCCTATGGATGGGCCGGGCCGGCCTGGGCCCGCCAACCACCGGGCCGGGTCGTGCTCGGGCCGGGCCAAAATGGCGGGCTTTGGGCCGGGCTGACGGGCCCGGGCTTTATGTGCATCTATATCATCATGTAACCCAGCTCGACGACCGTGCGGTGGGCAACACGGGCGCCGGCTCCGGCTAGCTCATGTCATGTACCGGGCATCACCATTCACCATACATAAGTGTACCTGATGATGATAAACAAAGAAAGACGAGACAGACAAACAACGTCAGGATAAGAGATCGCCAGCCTGCCTGCCTTCATTTTGTTTTTTGTTTTTTTTTTGAAAAATTTCATTTTGAATTTTTGATGCAGCCTACGTCCATCTGGACGAGTCCACGAGTTAGGGGCTCCGTTCGGCACTTGGATTTAGACGATCCTTCCCCAGACTTTGCCTCCGAGCTGTGGCGACGAGAGATGCAGGGACCACGAATGCACGAGAAATGTGTGACCGTGCAGAGTTCACAAAAGAAAACAGAGTTCAACACGGCATGACTAGCTAACGGCTCTGAAATCCACGGATTACCAAAGTTTTAGCACGCAGGGCTGCAACTGCAACACAAAAAAGAGTTCACAGTTTCCAAAGTTTGGCAGCGAAATACAATGCAATTAGTGTAGTGCCGTAGTGGTAGTACTCAGTCTGAGGCGAGATTCAAGGTGCCATGAACGCACATAAATGGTGTGATCCGGACAAAACCGTGCCCTAACCATCTAGCCAGCCTCACGAGTCAAGAATCACTGAACGTGAACGATTTGATACATCATCACACGAAAGCACGCGGCTTGGTTCAACAATTGATCCGTTCGCGCTCCGACCTCCCGGATTGCAGCAGCTGCGATCTCCCAAAGCCGCCATGGCCGCCGACCTCGCGCTGCTGCTGCTGCTCCTTCTCCTCGCACCTCTCCTCGGCATCCCCCTCTACTTCCTCTTGGCCACCAGGCGCAGGACGCCGCCACGCGGGAGCAAAGCGCGGCTCCCGCCGGGGCCGTGGGCGCTGCCGGTGATCGGGCACCTGCACCACCTGGCCCGGCCGGGTGCCCTCCCGCACCGCGTCATGCGCGACCTGGCGCGGCGCCACGGCCCGCTCATGCTGCTCCGGTTCGGCGAGGTCCCCGTCGTGGTGGCCTCGTCCCCGGCGGCGGCGCGCGAGGTGATGCGGACCCACGACGCGGCGTTCGCGTCGCGGCCCATCGGCCCCATGTCCCGCCTCTGGTTCCAGGGCGCCGAGGGCATCCTCTTCGCGCCCTACGGCGACGACTGGCGCCACCTCCGCCGGGTGTGCACCCAGGAGCTCCTCACCGCGCGCCGCGTCCAGTCCTTCCGCCCCGTGCGCGAGGACGAGCTCCGCCGCCTGCTCGCCTCCGTCTCCGCCGCCTCGGCGTCGTCGGGGGAAACCGTCAACCTGACGGAGAAGATATCGACCTACATCGCCGACTCCACGGTGCGCGCCATCATCGGCAGCCGCCGCCTCAAGGACCGCGACGCGTACCGGCGGATGCTCAAGGGCCTCTTCGGCATCATGCCCGGGATGAGCCTGCCGGACCTCTTCCCGTCCTCTCGCCTCGCCATGCTCCTCAGCCGCGCTCCTGCCCGGATCATGGCCTACCGCCGCCGCATGCGACGGATCATGGACGGCATCATCCAGGAGCACCGGGACAGGCGGGCTGCCGCTGCCGACGGCGCCGACGACGAGGAGGAGGACTTCGTCGACGTGCTCCTGAGACTCCAGAAGGAAGTGGACTCCCAGTTCCCGCTCACAACCGAGAACATCAAAACCGTCATGCTGGTGACAGATCCGCCGGCCAAATCAAAATCCACCATGAACACGAATTACGATGCCATCTGAGACCTCAGGTTCTGTTTCTTGCACACATATATTTATATGCAGGACATATTTGGCGCGAGCACGGAGACGTCGACGACGACGCTGGACTGGGCGATGGCGGAGCTCCTGCGGAACCCGAGGGCGATGGAGAAGGCGCAGCGCGAGGTCCGGCAAGCGTTCGCCGGCCACGGCACGGTGTCCGAGGACAGCGACAGCCTAGGCGGCCTGCGCTACCTGCGGTTCGTCATCAAGGAGTCGCTGCGGCTGCACCCGCCGGCGACGATGCTGGTTCCGCGCCAGTGCCAGAGCGCGTGCCGGGTGCTCGGGTTCGACGTGCCGGCGGGCATCACGGTGGTCGTGAACGCGTGGGCGATCGGCAGGGACCCGGCGCACTGGGACCGGCCCGACGAGTTCCTGCCGGAGAGGTTCGGCGAGCAGAGCGCCAGGGACTTCAGGGGCGCGGACTTGGAGTTCATACCGTTCGGTGCCGGCCGGCGGATCTGCCCCGGCATGGCGTTCGGGCTCGCTCACATCGAGCTCGCGCTCGCGGCGCTGCTGTTCCACTTCGACTGGAGCTTGCCGGGTGGGCTCGCGGCCGAGGAGCTCGACATGACCGAGGCATCTGGGATTGCCACGCCACGGCGTTCCGACCTTTTGGTGGTGGCAATCCCTCGTGTCCCACTGCCCACAGAGTAACCAGGCATTATTGTTTCTTCTTCAGGCTTCGTTTGGCAAACCGTGTATGAAATGCATGTGTGAGTAGCCCCACCCGGGGGATTGCAGCATTCACAGATGTGTATAGAATTACTGATGTACCATGTATACGTAGGCCTGGATATCGAGCCAGCTTGGCTCGTTACAGCTCGGCTCGTTATAGCTCGGCTCGTTAACAAACTGGCTCGACTCGGCTCGTTATACTAATGAGCTAGAAGAGCAGCTCGGCTCGGCTCGTTATAGGGCTCGAGCTGGTTCGTTTGGCTCGCGAGCCAGATCTTAAAAAACACAATTTCTCAAAATACTTATAAATTTAACAAAAAATAATATATACGTGTAAAAATATAATTTCCTTTATATGATTATATCTTCATACCTGTATATGAACAACACGTGAGAATAAATATGTTTTTTACCATATTGTTGGACGTCTGGACATTCTACAATAGCTAATTTAAGTTTGTTGACTTGTGAATTAATTAGCTCGTACGAGCTAACGAGCAGCTCGCGAGCTAGCTCGAGCCGGCTCGTTATAAATCGAGCTAGCTTGTTATAAAACAAGCTGTCTCGTTATAAAACGAGTCGAGCTCGAGCCGAGCCATTAACGAGCGAGTCGAGCGAGCTAGCGATTTTCGAGTTTTTCGTCCAGCCTTATGTATACGTGACAAATAAAAATAAATAAATAACAAAAAAATCAAACTTATACAGTATACATGGAGGTCTAGAAAAGATAAAATATCAATTGTCTTGGGTATTTTTTTTTCTCGAATACGCAAAAGATTTGCGTATCATTGCTATTAAGAAGAAATGAGTTTTGAGTACAACAATGCGTATCTGGCGCACTAGATTTGCGTATCATTGCTATTAAGAAGAAATGAGTTTTGAGTACAACAATGCGTATCTGGCGCACTAGGCGGTCTACCGGTTACGACCGGACCAACCTAGCAGATTGCTCTACGATCCGATATTACATAAAAGGAAACAACCAGAGTGCGAGCACTGCCGCGCACTACGAGTCTTCGACGAAGAGCTCCCACGCGCGCCCGTTGAATGCTGGAAATACCGCGTCAAGGGCCTCCACCTGGCTCGACGACAATGTCCCCGAATGCAACGCGTCGAGTATTCCCTTGGGTGCAGGTGAAACCGGGTCGGCCGGTGGCGCGGTGCCAAACCGCTGCTCGAGGAGTACTGCGCCTCGCCGGGAGGCCGGTATGTGAGCCAACGGTTGGGAGGCTATCCGTCTGCTCGAGCGCCTGACAGACAGGGGCTTCCTAGAAACCGCCCTCTGTCGTGGTGGAGAGACAATCAGGGATGGCTCCCGCTCGACCCGCACCTCATCTAGGAACCGTGCGAGGCGCCAAGCGGCCTCGCGTGGCGTGGGCGTCTCATCCCCAAGCTGAACGTCGGGCTGACCGCCTCGAGGAGGTGTGAGCCGCGCCAACTCCTGTGTCGACGACTGCAGCGAGGAGAGAGTCGTCACTGGAGGCGGCTCCGTGGACGCCGAGGGGACGGCTACGCCGCTCGCCTCGACGTCGGGTGTATCCTCCCGAGGGTGTGTGAGCTGCTCCGCCACCACCAGGTGTGGATCCGCGGGGGCCGCCTCACCTGAGCAGCAGGCGGTGAGCGCGGCGGCTTGGAGCTCCTCCAACATCGGGTCGAAGAAGACGACCAGAGCGGGAGGACCATCGCCCGCGCATATCGCTTCCGCAAGCGGGTCGTGCTCAGGGAGGCGCCGCGCGGGCGCCCACACGGTGGTACTCGATGGTGCTTGGGTATTGAAATCAACAAACAATACTCCCTTTTGCTTGCTAGAAAAACAAAATGTGGCACAAAGGAGTAAGTAAAAATATACGTAAAAGGTCTATAGAAAAACAAAAATGGCCAAAAAAAAAAAGAATCAGAAAGTTAACATGTTTGTCCATCTGTAATCCTAAAAGCAATATGAATGGTCGAACACGTAAATGAAAGCATCTAAAAAAGAGCTTTTCATTTTCTAATCTGATAGCAGTATACATGAATTAAACAATACTGGTTTGCTTATTAAAAAAAATCATTGCCTTGGGTATTGAAATCAATAATACTGCATTCTAGTTCTAATTCTAATTTCTTATAATGTCAACCACCTTTAACAGCCTTTTCACCCGAACTTGTACATGTTGCAAAAGTAAAGTACTCCTAGGTGGAGTACCAAAGAAGCCATTAGTTTTAGTTAAAAGCATGGCATGAGATTAATTATTATGACTAAAAAAGCTATAACAGACTGAGCCAAATTTTGACACCATGAACTAAAAGATGCCTATAGACGATAAATTTAAGAACGATAAACATAGCAACATCCAAAATTTTCGTAGTGTAGTTGGTATCATTGGGTAAAGAAAATTTCATTATAACAAGCACATGTACCGTTTTGCAATTAAACTATCTGTACCAACAAAAGGAAATTTTTTGGGTGACTGAACAGAAAAAACGCCTCATATATAAGCCATGCAACTGGTGCATTGCATTGAAGATTATTTCTGCAAAAGTATATAAAGAATCAAATCACATATAGGCCCAAGAGTTGTTTAGTTACATACTCTCTCTACTAGTTTGGCATCTGAAAAACACATTTCTCCCTAACAAATCAAATCAAGGCCAGCATCCGAAAGTAAGTGAAGTAAGTGGCATCGATTAAACAGAAAATGCTACATACTCTCTCTACTGGTTTGGCGCTTCTTGGCGAGCCTGCAGAGTGTGAATGGATCCGCCCCTGCCTTATCTCATGTTATTTTTTTTTGAACGCAATGGCAGGAGCTCTGTCTTTTCATTAAGAGAGGAATATAAGATATATGTACAGGAGGTAAGCAAAACCCGCCACAGAGAAAAAATTAAGGTATATGTGTCACCCCAAAAGAGAGTCCGCAAAAACTTCTTATTGATTACCCCTCCAAGTTAAAGCCCTCTTTCTTTGCTCGATGTCTTCTTTGATTCTTGAAGCCACCTGTATAGCCGGTTCGTGGATGTTATTGAAAATTCTTCTATTCCTCTCTTTCCATAGGTTCCATAATGTGAAGATCATCATTTTGTTGAAACGTCTTCTTTCATCCTTAGTTATCTTGGCTTCAGCCTCTTCCCACCAAGAAATTAAATGGGCCGGTTCCTGAGTTGGCATGATCGTGTGAGCATCAAAATGTTCCTAAGAAAGAATGAGACTCCACACTGCCTTTGCGAAAGGGCAAATCAGTGACAAGTGTACTCCTGTCTCGAGCGGCCCGTTGCACAGTGCAGAGTGGTCCTGATGAGGCCAACCTCTTTTCCGTAGATTATCTGTTGTTAGGATTTTTTTCTCTCACCAAAATCCAGATGAACACTTTGCACTTGTTTTCTGCATGAGCTTTCCAAATGAGATCACTCCGAAAGCTCCCAAAAGAGGCTCTGAACTGGATCTTGTAAGCTGATCGGGTGGAGTAAATGCCATCATGTGTCCATCTCCAGACAATGGAGTCCCGCACACCTGGTGTTAGGTGGATGTTTTGGATTCTGACCCACAGGGAGACAAATTCCTCAGCTTGGACAGCGGTGGTGAACTGACCAGATAATAGTTTCCACTTCGAGAAACTATGAAAAAATTTAATGGGGTGAGATTATGTTCAGAAATGATGAGCAAAACATCTTGTCCTATCATGATATCCAACACGAGAAATTAGTTCTACAACCGTCTCCTATGATAAGCTCTATGCAAAGCTGAAAGTATATTTTGTGTACAAGACTGACTCAACAGGGGTTCTTGAAATCCCAATAAATTAGTTGTACATTTATGGTGGCAGGTTGGGGTGTCTAATTTATCCTGACTAGCCAACCGGCTGCTACAGAGGTCCTCTCCCTCCTCAACTAACATGTAACAAAAGTGATTTTGGATGAATGAACTGATTAATTAGTAAAAGTGATTTTGGCAGGTTGGATGTGTTTTTTTGCATAGTTATATGTTCCCTGTTTTGTTAAATTAATCTTTTGTTATCTGCATCTATTTTGCAAGCACTTAACATTTTTAGTTATAAGTAAAAGGAAATCCTAACTATTGTGTTGTTTATAATTCCTAATCTCCAAATATAACATTCCATCATGTCATAAAACTACTATTTCTGAAATTTGGCATTACATGATCTGAAATCCTAAACTTTCATTTCTGCATTTTAGTAATTTTATGATATGGAAATTTTGGCGCAATTCTGTGACCTTAACCTCGATGCTTGAATTTTACCAATACCATGATTTGCCTATAAAGTTTCTCATCATTTTTGAATATGAACATAATCTAAAATCTAATGTTACCATGTAACCACCCAATTTATATTGGTAGCATACTCAGAAATTTATCACATAATACTGCACAGACTATGAGATTCCTTGATCAAGATTTCTTTGCCCAAATGGTAATACTTTGACTGAATTTTGAGTGCAAAAAAAATTCAAGCACACATAGGCATATATTGCAGCATTCTACACATCTATTCGCCTACATATTGTTTTATCACCTATATCAAGTTTCACATTCCTCATCTTTTAACTTCTAAAGTGCTTTCATAATCTTAGATTTTATTGGAGTCCCAGGTTAACCAGTTTATTCGAGAACCTATCCATGTCTGAGGCCTAAAATTTACGATATCTCCTTGCAGATCTCATTGTCTCTAAGCTTGCTTAAACATAGCTTTGGGCAGATCATAGCTTCCCATTTATATCAGTAAGATGTATAGATGATTCAATTCTCATTTGTTGAATAAATGCATTTTTTATCATGAGATTGTAAATAGCTTGTACATAATTAAATTACATGTGTTGTTTAGAATCTAACTTGGTAAACCTTCAATAGCAATTCATCTGCGTCCTGCCATTGTGCCACGCCGCGACAATGATTGTTGCATTATGTCTTGGTGTTATCTTTGTATCCTGACAGCGAACTTGAATTGTAATTATGAATTTATGCATACACCTAATTTAATTCTGACCTCCAATTATGGAAGCCCTTTTTAGCATGCTTTGCTTTACAATATATTGATATGTATAAGAGATCTAAGTGACGTCTATTTTATTTCACCAAGATTATTTCTGAAGCATGGTTCACATATAAAATACTATCGAACAATCTTCAATTAAATTTGATCTAAGTGACAGATTGCATTCTGTCCTGAGAACACAGCGTGTGCGCACAGCATGGGACGTTGTGTTCAACGAAGGGCGGGGATGGGTGTGGGACAAGGCGATGGATGACAGCTCGACTCCGATGTATGACGACTTCACTGTCGAGTACGCCCACTTCGAGGGAGCTGGGGGAGTAGGCAGCTCTTTTTCGCCGAGCATGCCTACCTCAGTCCCCAAGGCTCCATCGACCCCGGCGTTTGCTACACCAGTAGCACCACGCTCTCCGGCCACGACTTCAACTGCGACGAGTCCTTCGCCGACCCACCACAGCCGGCGGCGCCACGTACTCCAGCGTCGACAACCACTCCTCCGGGCACATCTACTCCAGCACCAGCTCGTGTCGAACACAGTCCAGTGGAGTTCGCTTCTCCACTCTCTCACGACGAGGAGCGCATCGATACGTACCACGGCAACGAGCCACTGTGGTAGCGTACGATGGAGAACCTTCTCGGCGACCAGCCGATGCCGGGACTGGTTTCACACGACCTAGATGCGCAGTTGCATCTTGCGCGTGACGACGGCGAGCCCCGGTCTTTTGCAAAGGTCGAGAGAGACGCGACATAGCGTGTCGCGATGCGGTTGGAGATGGATGCGGTTGAGGCGAACCGCACTTGGGAGCTTGCTGACCTCCCTCGTGGTCACCACGCGATCACCCTTAAGTGGATGTTCAAGCTGAAGAGGGATGAAGCCGGCGCCATCGTCAAGCACAAGGCCCGCTTGGTGGCACGAGGTTTCATGCAGCAGGTGGGAGTCGACTTCGACGACGCCTTCGCTCACGTGGCATAGATGGAGTCTGTGCGACTCCTCCTTGCGCTAGTTGCCTAGGAGGGCTGGCGTGTTCATCACATGGATGTTAAGTCGGCGTTTCTTAACGACGACTTGAAGGAGGAGATTTACGTGCACCAGCCGTCGTGATTTGCGATCCTCGGCAAGGAGGGCAAGGTGCTCCGCTTGTGCAAGGCCCTCTATGGCTTGCGGTAGGCACCAAGGGCGTGAATGCCAAGTTGGATTCCACCCTAAAGGGGATGGGCTTCGAGCAAAGCCCACACGAGGCGGCCATCTACCAGTGGGGCAGTGGAGAAAATGCCCTGCTGGTGGGTGTCTACGTCGATGATTTGGTGATCACCAGCATCAAGGATGCGGAGGTGGCGACATTCAAAGAAGAGATGAAGGCCACCTTCTAGATGAGTGACTTGGGGCCCCTCTCCTTCTACCTGGGGATCAAGGTGCACCAGGATGACTCTGGGATCACGCTTCGACAGACCGCCTACGCCAAGCGCGTCATTGAGCTAGCTGGGCTCACCGACTATAACCCAGCTCTCACTCCGATGGAAGAGAGGCTGAAGCTGAGGCGTGACAGCACGACGGAGGAGGTAGACACTACGTAGTACCAGTGTCTTGTGGGGAGCCTTCGCTACCTCGCCCACACACGACCGGACTTAGCATTCTCCGTCGGCTACGTTAGTCGGTTCATGCAACGACCGACGACGGAGCACCAGCAGGCTGTGAAGGGGATCATCTGCTATGTTAAAGGGACTCTCGATCATGGTTTCTACTACCCGAGGTGTCCCGATGCGGCACACTTCATCGGGTACAACAACAGCGACCACGCAGGCGATATCGACACTGGCAAGAGCACAAGCAGGATCCTCTTCTTCCTCGGCAAGTGCCTCGTTAGCTGGCAGTCAGTCAAGCAGCCGGTGGTGGCCCTGTCCAGCTGCGAGGCCGAGTACAGAGCGGCTTCCACCGCTTTGACTCAGGCGCTCTGGCTCGCTCAACTGCTTGGTGATCTCCTTGGCAGAGACACTGAAGTGGTGGAGCTCAGGGTGGACAGCAAGTCCGCTCTGGCCCTGGCAAAGAACCCTGTTTTCTATGAACACAGCAAGCACATCCGGGTAAGGTACCTGAAAGTGCAATGGCCACCTAATGTGGGTTTTGGTATTGATGACACTTAATTTAGGGACTAATGTGTTTCAATGAAGATGACTCGCAGCTTTAGTCCCTTGGAAGTAATGGAGAAATAAAGTAAGGCAAAGAAAGTCCCTCAATTCAATGTTTCAAAGACAGCAATTAAACTTGAAGAAGTGTTTCGATCGCTTTTCTTTAGCTTTGAGTTTAGGAATGTCATACTATAAAGAGGGATGCAAAGTTAGGTGGTCTGAAGAGGATAGAGTGCTCAAGTATAAAAACAAAATCAAAAGAGAGACACAAAATCACTTCACGAGCACTTAGAGAGGCTGCTGTCAACTTCCAGTGTCGGAAGTTCCGGCCCTGGGAGTTCCAGCGAGTTGTGCCCTGACTTCCCAGTGTCGGAAGTTCCGACATCCCAGTGTCGGAAGTTCCGACGTCAAGCGTCGGAAGTTCCGATAGTGCATTCTCAGCCTGCTCAGCCTCCTGCCCGGTGAAACGTCGAAAGTTCCGGTTATCTCTCGGAAGTTCCGACGTGCCGAAAGTCCAGGCGGACTTCTGGTAGGAAATAGTGGTTTCAGTGTAAGCCGGAACTTCCGAGATCTGTGTCGAAAGTTCTGACTGTGTTAAAATGTGACCGTTGACCCTCTGTGAACAGTGTTTCAAGTGGACGCCGGAACTTCCGAGATCTGGACCGGAAGTTCCGACCTTCATTTTTTCAGCAGCCCGTGGGTTGACCTATAAATACCCCTCTTCACTATTCGAACCGTTACCCAACTCATCTACTTCCACCAACCTCTGTCCAAACCGACCCCTAAGCATTCAAGGCTCCTCCCAACTCTCCCCTTCCTTCCCTACTTCAATTCTTGCAAGGATTTGAGTGGAGAGCTAGTGGATTGAGTGAGATTGACATCTAGCAAGCTTGAGCACTTGAGTTCTTCATCACGCCGGTTGATTTTGCATTCATTACTCTTGGGTTCTTAGAACACCTAGCCGGCTAGGCGTTCTTCGGGAGAGCCTTGCTCTTGTGTTGGTTTCCCCGAAGTGTTTGTATTACCCTTGTGATTCTAGTGGATAAGCTTAAGAATCATTTGTGGTTTCTTTGAGAAAGGCTAAGGAGGTGAAAGAAACTCCGACCTTTGTGGTCACCTCAACAACGAGGAAGTAGGAGCTCCTTTGTGGAGTGGACGAACCTCGGGATAAATCCTCGTGTCTCGTGTGCTTCTTGTTATTGAGATTATTGCATATATCACTTGTATTGTTTCACTCTCTCTCTCTCTCAAGTCACTAACTAGGTGGTGGACTCGTTCGTCGGTTGGAAGGCTATACAACATCAAGGAAGGGTCTCTACTCCTTCACCCTTTCATTAGGTTGTGGGGTTGTAAGAAAGCTCTAGCTCAAAGTTCATTTCTGCACTTGTTGTAGTTTTCACGTAGGTGTCGGAACTTCCGACTCCCGGAAGTTCCGACCCTAACTGTCGGAACTTCCGACTGGCTGCTGATAGTTTACATTTAGTGTGTGTAGAATTTTTCAATAGCCTATTCACCCCCCCTCTAGGCACTGTTTGATCCTTTCAGTACCACTTCATCCAAGGCTGCTTGGATGAAGGAAGCATCAAGGTGAGGTATATCGACACCAATGATCAGCTTGCGGACCTGCTCACCAAGCCACTTGGAAGGGTCAAGTTCGTTGAGCTCTGCTCCAAGATCGGGATGGTTAAACTCTCCCATAAGACGACACACAAAATTTAGGGGGAGAATGATGCATAAGTCTTTGTACGATGGTCTTTGTGGGGCTACAACATAGTGGTTGTTGCTGCTGTATCCAGA
Organism: Coix lacryma-jobi var. lacryma-jobi; assembly: GCA_009763385.1. Taxonomy (NCBI): domain Eukaryota; kingdom Viridiplantae; phylum Streptophyta; class Magnoliopsida; order Poales; family Poaceae; genus Coix; species Coix lacryma-jobi. The sequence goes on along the minus strand of CM019822.1, from coordinate 175,487,415 downwards.
ACAGCATCTTGGACTAGTTTTTAGGACAACATCTTAGGAGCATCTAGGACAACATCTTGGACATCATCTTAGCATCTTAGACTAGCATCTTGGCATATGCTTGGCTGGCTAGCAGCCTATAAATATGTATCCCCAACCCCTCGGGTTGGTATGGAATAAAACCAGAAAATTGCCCCAACTCTAGTGTTATCCTCTCACTCGATGAGAGTAAGAATTCTTTTACTCCCGAGAGTAAGAATTCAGCAACAAACAACGTACTCCCTCCCTCCATCTTCAAATAAATTTTGTTACGGTATTTGTACTGATAAAATTATTATAAAACTAGATTCAACGATCTATCTAATGATACTAGTTATGTATTATAAGTATTAATATTTTTCTTGTATGTATGTATGTATGATTAAAGTTAAAAGAGTTTAACTCTTTGAGAAATGAGAGTGACACTTGTAAAGAGACGGAGAGAGTATCAAGTAAGAGTACTTATCCTGCCTTAATAACTGCTTACATTACAAAATACTTTTTTGGTAAAAAAAGATGCTTCCCGTGAATCAGGAACCTGCCCTATCATTGTTTTACGTCAAAACTTTGGCAGCTACTGTTGATATGGTAGCACTCATGGTGCCCAGTCTCTCCTATCTTTGCTGTGCAGAATCCCTAGTCTCAAAAGGCTCACCTTTTCGGTACCTACTTCTTCTACTCCAGTAGGAGTATATTTCATCATCTCTACTACTATGTTGCTTTGTACAATTAATAAATCTATCAGTTGTTTTAACCAACCAATACCTTTCTTTATATTGCAGTCTGCCCATGATAGTAGTCTACAGGACACATGTGCAAATGATAAAGAAGATTTTCTGCCACTTGACTCGATACGAGGCGTAGCCAACTCCTTGGAGCACATCATACTGCATCAGTTTACGGGATCTAGAAAAGAAGTAACATTCGTTGTTGTCATGCTTGCCGCAGCTCGTTGTTTGGTTTCAGTTGTCATCCATCCTCATGCTAGCATGACAATAAGTCTATCTGAAGCTGTCGATTTCTTCAGAACATGCCACATAGTTGCATGACATTGTCAGCATTCGTGTAGTCCCTTTTGTCTGATTTGTGTATGCCTTTGTGACTGACACTAGGCTAACTCTCCTGAAATACATGAACCATCAGATAGATGTAACAAATTAGCACACCCTGATGATTTTGTTGCATGTGAAGTGAAGCCTTTTGCCTTTCGGCTAACATGATAGGAAAGGGTCCGAGAAAGAATTTGCATTTGAAAACAACAGTCAATTGAGGCTCTCTGAAAAAGCTTGCACCTGTTGTCAGCGATCGCCTTTTGTCTTCTCGGCAGCCTCGTTCGCCATAGCATGAAAGCAGAAGCTGTCGTAGAGAGAGCGATTCGTTTCGGAAGACAATTGCATTCTGTCGTTTCCATAATTACCAGCAGGCATCAGCATAGGGTGATGAGCATGTTGTGTTGCTTTGTGGGGAGGGACAGTATTGATCTTGATGGCGGCTGTGTGTATGTCTGCGGTAAGGAGGCCCCCAATGGCGTTCCAGAAATGAGCGGCAGGACCACACTAAAAGAGCAGAGCACGTTTCTTCAGAATAGCCGCAGGAAGGGCTATCGACGATGGTCTGGCCTGGCAATAAATTCTTCCCTTGATCACAAGCCACATGAGCAGCTGAACTCTATGAGGCATTGTATTATTCCAGATGAAATCAGCAGGAGTAGATAACCTGACAACGAAGGCATGTTCGAGATTTGAGAGGATGGCATGGTGTGGCTTCCTTCTGTGTGCAGTGACTGAACAAAGCGGGGAAGTGCGTGTGGAGGTGGAGGCCCTAAAATTCTCCACCGATAGCTGTTTGATTTGTTGGTGGAGTTTGGGGAAAGTTTCTCTGAGTTCACTAGATTCTGTGGTTGTCGTAGATGGATGATCACCGTGTTCATTGAGATAGTGTGGATCTGCTACTGGGTGTATCGATATGGCCCAATCCGCATCTACACTATCCGTCGCCGCCATCGCTGGGCTCGAGGGGAAGATGGATCGCCTACTACAGAGGATGGAGGAAGTGAACACAGGGATGTGTCTCACTCTGAAGACCCTCGCATCCGCGACGTGGTCGTCCGCGCCCTCGTCTTCGTCCACCACTCGGTTTTTTATTATAAAACAAAATCGTCTAAAGAGTTGCTGGTGCGGTTTGTCTTCTCTTTAACTTTATAATAAAATATCATACAGAAATCATCACCCAAATAGCTCGGTTGTTTCGCGGTTATGTGTGGATGGCTGGCACACATTTCTCGTGCATTCGTGGTGATGCATCTCTTATTCTCTTGTTCGTCGTCACAGCTCAAAGAGTACTCCGACATGTCCGCCATCGCTGGGCTCGAGTTGAAGACAGATCGCGTCTACTGCAGATGATGATGGAGGAAGTGAACGTAGGGATGTGTCTCACTCTGAAGACCCTCGCATCCACGACGCGGTCGTCCGCGCCCTCGTCTTCGTCCACCACTTGGTTGTTTGCACTCCGTAGACAGTTTTGTTTCATAATAAAATATCATACAAAAATCCAAGGACGAAGCTAGCGGTGGGTCGGGAGGGGATCGAGCCCCTCCTACCACTACCAAGTACATGAAATTCTTATATTCTTATAGTATCCTGTTAAAATTTTAGTCTTAAATATATAAGGTAGGAGGGGCTGAGATTGTAGATATACAAGGTAGGAGGGGCTAGAATTTATTGAGAGTAGAAGATGTTATGTTTTGTTAATTAGACAAGCAAGACATAGAGAATTGTCCACCTAAGGCACAAGACTCAATTCTAATAACTTCTCAGTTCTCAGTCCACCACCCCAACCCATCCCTATAGGGCGTTCCTTCCCGCGCGCCCAACCCATCTATAAGTTCTCAGTCCACCACCCCAACTCATCCCTATAGGGCGTTTCTTCCCCGTGCGTCCAACCCATCTTTATAGAGTGTTTCTTCCCCTTCACGCGGCGTCACGCAGTTCTTAATGGGCGACGGACGCGACTACGCCGTGACGCAACCAATGGGCCATTGGCTCCTGGGTGCGGCTGTGCGGGGCAAGCCAGCGGGGCCACGATCGGCGATCGACGGGCGGCCAGGTCTAGTCGCGAAGCTGAGCGACGTGGCAAGCTGCGAGCGTGTAGCCAGGTGTGGCAGCCAGCGGATGAGCAGCCTGACACAGTGGGCAGGCTGACAAGGAACCAGGTGCAGCAAGCAAGCGAGCAATGACGGCAGGACCGACGGGCAAGGAGCTAGGCGCAGCGCTGGTGGACGAGGGCACACCGCAGTCTGCAGCAAACTCCAAGTATCCGGGCAAGTAGACGACCTTTTTTTTTGTGAATTTCAACGTTAAACTTTTGTTCAGTCCCTCTTAAATTAAATTTTTTGCTGGCTTCGTGCCTGCAAAAATCATCACCCAAACAGCTCGGTTGTTTCGCGGTTATGCGTGGATGGCAGCCATACATTTCTCGTGCATTCGTGGTGATGGATCTCTTATTCTCTTGTTCGTCGTGGAGTAGTCCGATCTGTCCGTCGGCCAGCCGGCCGGCTGCGAAGACAAACGGGAGTTGATCTGAGGTGGCGGCGTGGCGCTGCCGTCCTGCGCCGTACGTACGCCACCGGCCCTAAAAAAAATCACTTTTTTGCCCACTGTTTGTTTACTGCTGCTGCTACCACTACTGTATAGTTAAACCTGTGGTGCGCACCTCGGAGCTTGTCGCTTTCGATGGGATCATGAAACTCCCGTGGGCATGCTGAGGGCACGTTCAGTTGGCCAAAAGACCCCAAATATTTTGCGCAGTGTAATTTTTAGACGTATGCATGGAGTATTAAATGTAGGTAAAAAAATAACTAATTGTACTTTTAGTCTGCTCATGTCGAGACGAATCTTTTGAGTCTAGTTGGGTCATGTTTGAACAAAGTTTGTCAAATAACAACGAAAATGCTACAGTAACTTTTCGCCAAGTATTTCGGAACAAGGCCTGACATGAAACCCAACTACTCCAGCTCCAGTGGATGAGACGGACTGACTTCTGGTCTCACACACTCTCACCTACTCCGTACTCCGTAGTACTCTGCACGCCCCTTCCGACTACGAGTTGCGCACAAAAGACAAAAGCCCTCACCTCGCTCGACACAGTACATGATAACTGCACGCCCTTCGTGATCCGCTGGGAATGGCAATCAAGATCGTGCTCGCTGGGAATGGCAATCAAGATCGTGCTCGATCGAGCATGCCTTCGCCATCGTCGACGTTTCTTCCAAAGCTGAGCGAAAGAAACAGCCCAACCTGCCGCAACGTGGTGCACCCTCGGCCAAATGTTTCCCAATCCGTCGTACTCGTGACCGTGGAGTGCAGCAGTTGACCAAGTTACATCACACCACCGGCCGTCTGATCAGAATCTGGTGGTCCATGGACGCGCCACGGAAGCATTCATCAGTAACCGCCCGCAGGCCGCAGCCGCAGGAGTCGCGGTTGGCGACGGCGACGGCGACGGGCGGCGGACGAGGAGGGTCCATAAATCCCGCGCGCGGTGGAATAATCTGCCAACCGTCACACTCCGGCGGCGTGAGCGAGCAGCAGCCACTGGTTAGCGCCCCCCCAATCCAGACCAGATTCCTTCGGTGCAGCCCGAGACCTCAGAGCTCAGCGCCGCTCCCCACCACCACCACCATGGGCGCCGCGCTGCTGCTCCTCGCGCTCCTCCTCGCGGCGGTGCCCCTCTCCGCGTCGGCGGGCGGCGGCGCGCACCCGGGCTACTCCGACGAGGGCACCTGCACGGTGGACGCGGGCGTGGGCGCGGAGCTGCGGCGGCTGGAGGAGCGCGGGCCCGGGCGCATCATCGACATCACGCACGCGTACGTGCCGGACCTGCCGGCGTTCGCCACGGGGGCGGTCGCGGGGCCCATGGTTCACCTCAAGGAGTCCATGGCGGACGGGTCCGAGTACAACCTGTCGGAGCTGCGGATGGAGTGCCACTCGGGCACCCACGTCGACGCGCCGGGCCACATCAACCAGGCCCACTTCGCCGCCGGCCTCGACGTCGACACGCTCGACCTCGACGTCCTCAACGGTACGCTACTGCATCATCTCAAAGAACCCCCCCTGCTCTTTGGCCGACTGGGCCGGCGTCAGTTCAGATGGACATGGTTGGGGACTGGGGAGGGGGGGAGTCCGGGAAGGACGAGATGAGGAATTCGTGATTCCACGATTCTTTTTTGGCCACCACACACTGCTTGTCCTTGTCCGCTAGCGCCGCAGCCGCCGGTGCTACCGGTGCTGACAAGCGGGGCCCAACGGGCAACCACACTTGCTCCAACAAAATTAATTTTGGTCTGCGATAGTTTCTGAAACTCCCGTCAAGAACTAAGGTTAGGTGCCACATAGAGTAGAGCGCTATCTTTCTTGAAAAAGGCGTTGCGTTGCGTTGCGTAGTGTGGCTTCGGCAGTTGGCATCTACATGCTGCTCGAATTGGAGCGCTGCTCAGGTCTCATCAAATTTCTTATTTCCGTCAAGCCTCATCCCTTTGCTAATTCTAGCAAAAATGATTTGTAAACCCAAAGACTCGTCAGACGTCAGTGTCCGTCCTCGATCCCAACAACTTATGAAGGCATGGACAAAAGCCAAACTGTTCCGTGTCTGAAACGAAATGAAAAGTGCTTCAAAAGCAGCAGAGTGCAGTTTCCTTAAAAAAAAGCAGCAGAGTGCAGCTGCTCCATTTCCTGTTCGCAAGCTCCGACTGCGTCTGACGAGATCGTTAACATGTCTTCAGGCTTCAGCACATAACAGGGATTGGTTTCTTGTAGATGGTGAATTTTGCACGTTACACTTGGTTATATATGGTTCATTCATGTCGTAAATGCTTTGACTGACCATGATTGGCTCATCTTCTCTGGACAGGACCTGCATTGCTAGTTGATGTTCCGAGGGACACAAATATAACAGGTAGAACACTTCCATTTTTCTTTCAGCGAACTAGATACTTCACCAAATTATCTGTTCAACTGCCTCGTTCCCAACTGTTACTCTTAGGCGGATTCTGATCCATACAATCGTTTGATGTGCACGTACTTTTCATACATTGATGATACATACTATCTTCTGGCAAAGATTCATTTAGCAGGGTTTGAGATGAGCATATATTCACTTCTGTGGTGCTAAAACAGATGGTGCCAGTTTGTGTCTATCAAGGCTTGTATGCTAGTGTGGCTCCATAGGATAGACCTATGTTTGCTGCCTAGGATTTACTAGTAGTAGTATATAGCTATATTAAACCCACAATAACTCTATGCAGCTAAAGCAATGGAATTCCTAAATATCCCGAGAGGAGTTCACCGAGTTTTATTCAGGACACTGAACACTGACAGGTGTGGCTTATGTGTTTATTTACACTATTCAAACAGCACTAGAACCAGTTTATGGACTGTACTGAACGTGTGTCTTTTAGGAAGTTGATGTGGAGGAAGGGAGGTGACATGAGCTATGTTGGATTTACAGAGGATGGTGCACAGTGGTTAGTTGACAACACTGACATAAAACTAGTTGGTAAGAAATTATGTCCCTGACTGCATACAAATTGAGCCAAACCTCGTTTTTCTTCCTTTATTTTTATCCCTGACAAAGCTTTGTTTTTTTTCTTTACGTGTTGGTTGTCATCTATTCATAACATTTGATTTTCATGACCCTGACACAAACTTGCCAGGAATCCATAATTAGGGACAGACGCACTTTCAACTTGTTGTGTGATATTTCTTGGTGGGTCAGTTGAAACTTATAAAATACTGGTACTGGGAATTATGCAGGAGTCGACGGTCTATCGGTTGCATCATTTGAGCACTTGATCTCTGCCCATGTGGTCTTCTTCAAAACCCCGGTAAGATACATATAGTTTGCTCGCCAAAACATTTCATGGACACTCAGATAACTTCGGCTGCATTTAGTGTGCCTGTAATCTCATTCAGTTATTCCCTTATTCTACCACAGAAGATTCCCTTGTCAATTGTCAATCGTTACTGACTAGTGACTACATAACTCAAACACAAACATGTTTGCTTATCGCATAGCATCTAAACCATTGATTAATTTTCCCTTTATTATACCAGGATATAATCCCTGTTGAAAGCCTGAACCTAGACAACGTTGAGGCGGGAATATACATGCTGCATTGTTTACCTCTCAGGCTGGTTGGAGCCGAGGGCGCACCGACCAGATGCATCCTCATCAAGTGATCATTCCCTGCTCTTGCTGGAGGTGACACTGTATCATGCCAGCTGAGCTGATGCTTCATCGTGATCGTGGCCCAACGTATTGGTTCACAGTCTTAGTCTTTATGAAACAAAATATTGTATGCCCATGTAGATATGCTTGTCTGGACAATAAAGGAACAGCAATACTTCCATCAAGAAAATACTTGTGGGTAAACCGGTAATGTAAGACAGACCTACAGCTGACTTGTAAACTAGAGGCATGAGAGGCTGAGACCTCGTGCTTCACAAATGACAAGCAGAAATCAACATAAGTTCTCAAAAGAAGAAGCAAGACTTCAGCGCCCAATTAAGCTTCTGAACTCGTATCATGCCTTTATATATTTGGCAATTGGTGGTGGTTAGTTGGCAATTGCCATGTGTTGGATTTAATTGGGCTTGGCTTGTTTATAATTAATTAAATCAAATAAATTGAGGATTTGGCTCAACTAAAATGCTAGTTGCAATAAAGGTTTGATCCCAATGAAGAAACTGACAGAAATTTAAATTGCTGTAAACAAATGCAGAAATCAGTATAAGTTTCGAAAGAAGAGACGAGACTTCAGAACCTTAGCCTTATGAATCGGCATCATGCGTAGTATTTTGGCAATTGGTTTTCGATAGTTGCGATCATATCCACCGTGTGCTACAATTTTCTCCTCAAAATGGCGAAAAAACTGTAGCCAAAAGTTTCGCTGAGGAGGACGACGAACAGAAGGCTGGAATTCAAGCTATCATACCTGACCTGTGCTGAAGAAGTGAAGCTGCTGAAAGAATCGCTTTCCTTCCTTCTTCTTTTTTTTGTTTGCCCCCCACTCTTCCACAAATTATTAAATGCTGATGAAGGAACCCTCCAGGCCCCAGGGACCCCTATTTTGCTCAGTTGGCGCTCATCTTCTTGCCTTCTCGTCTTCTGGACTGCGAGCTCGTGGGCCATGTCTGCTTCTCCTCTGATGGCGATGCTCCTGCTCGCCTCAACACTGGCGCCGCGCGTTCCTGTCGCGCGGGGAAGCGGCGCCAGCGCCGCCCACCCGGCGTACTCCGACGCCGCCGACGCCTGCGGCCCCGCGGCCTCTGCCGTCGAGGCGGGGCTCGAGGAGTACGGCGGCGGGCGCATCGTGGACATCACGCACGCGTACCGGCCGGAGCTGCCGTTCCCCGGGCGGGACGGGCTCGGCGCGGTCACCCGGCTCACGGAGTCCATGGCCAACGGGTCCGTCAACAACGTGTCGGAGCTGCGCATGGTGGTGCACTCGGGCACCCATGTCGACGCGCCGGGACACATGGTCCAGGAGCACTTCGAGGCCGGCCTCGGCGTCGACAAGCTCGACCTCGACGTCCTCAATGGTACGGCTCAATGCCAAGATGCATTCTGGATTTCTGGTGTGCGTTTCTTGCAGTTGCAGGGCACAGAATGGGATGCGAAATTGACTGAATATACTGTACTATCACAGTATCACTGTTTGCACCATGTTTAACATAAATTTTGTAGGACTTGACTGTGTCCATGACCATGAGGATTAACCCAGACGAAACCTGCATTCTGTGCTCTACTTCACTGTTAATCATTCCGCGTGTAAGAATGGATTCAAACCCTTGAGGTTCTCATGTATGATTTGACAGTTCGATTCTTCTTTCTGGATAGGGCCTGCGTTACTCATTGATGTTCCGAGGGACACAAATATAACAGGTATCACGCGTAATGTTTTTTTCAATGAAATACCTCTACAACTTATCTGATGAATTACCACGTAATTGCTATTTATCATCCTAATAAAGTAATAAGCATTCATACAAAATTCCTTGGAAACGTGTATTATTGTACAGAGATATCAATTTCTCTATCAAAGGCATCATCATGTGCAAAGATTGTGTTGTGTTTGGTTCCTGCGAACAGACTGATAGACTAGCATTAGTTACAAGTGTTAATTTTCCTTTATGATGTAAATGGGGCTGTATAGTACCTAGTGTCTTAAATACCCACTTACTCTATGTTATGTAGCTCAAGCAATGGAGTCCCTAAATATCACGAGAGGAATTCGTCGGGTTCTTTTCAGAACACTAAACACTGACAGGTATGGCTCTTCTTCATCAGGATATAACATTGCAAAATTCAAATATCATTAGACAACTGTTGTGTGTACTGCTGAACATGCAAACAAATGTTTTCCAGGAAGCTAATGTGGACCAAGGAATTCGACACGAGTTTTGTTGGATTCACAGAGGATGGTGCACAATGGTTAGTTGACAACACTGACATCAAGCTAGTTGGTAAGAAATTATAACCCTGACAGTATATGAATAATACTGTACTGTCTGAATGAAGCTTGGTTTTCTCTTCTGTGCTAGTTTCCATCTGTCGGTAATTTTTTTGTAATCTCGATTTAGAGTTGCTGACTATCTAGGAGCCTGGAATTGTGAATAATTGTTTCTTCTTTGGTTGACTTACTGATATGGAACTATGCAGGGATTGACTATCTATCAGTTGCGGCATTTGATCACTTGATATCAGCCCATTTGGTCTTTCTAAATAGACGAGTAAGATAATGCAGTTTCCCACCTTGTGTGTAGCACCATTGCACTATTCTACTGCAGAAAAATTACATGCCAAGGTTATTAATTTAATGTAATAAAAAAGCATGCATTGAATTTGCAAGTTGACAAGTTTAGCTAAGTATTAGCTCTAGAATTCCATGCCAACTCATATTTTGGGGGTTGTCCTTGCTTCATTTTGCTTCTCCAAAGAACATTCCACTTCATGTATAGTGTAGGCGATAATCGGAATGGATTGACATGTCATCTAACATCTTATATACATTTGAATCATGGAATATTTCATTTATACCATCCACCTGTATCATTGACTAGCTTGAATAATTGGTTGGTTTGCTTACTTTCTTCTCTCAGGACATAATACCAATAGAAGGTCTCAAAGTAGACCATGTAAAGACTGGAGTATATATGTTGCACTGCTTACCTCTCAGACTTATTGGATGTGATGGCTCACCAATTAGGTGCATCCTTATCAAGTGATGCTGAACATTATATGATGCTGGTACTGCCGAAGGCTGGCTAATGTCCTCGTATACTTTCCACCTCTCTATGATGTGTGCGATGTTGATATGCTCAAGAACATAGTTCATTGATACAATGTAAAAGGTATTACGTATAAGTCTGTTGTAAGAAATATATCTGCAGTAAAGAGCGGTAAAGCGAGTCTTCCAGTGATTCACCTGGTAATTGGCCGTATCCTTGATTTGGACTACTATTCCATTATGATAATCAGTAACACATGGGATGTATGGTAGCAACATCTATAGTCACAGTAAGCACAAGTGTTTTGCTTATCGATGCAAATGTATCTGGTTTCTAGATACATTATTTTTACTACGTATCTAGAAGGCCACGACTGACAGCTATCTGTTCAGTCAGAAGGAATTAAACTATGTTTCTCATCAATAATATTGTACATTACTTACATGCCTGAAGCCGTCAAACACAAAAAAAATTGCACGAGAAACCTACATGCAATCAGCCAAGCAGATCCACGAAATATAAGAAATGTCTAGAGGAAAAGATTGCAACATGGTAAAGCTAACTATTGTTAAAAAGAATCAACCAATCCACCAATTAACCAGGGCTACAGTTGTCATATATGCCGAACAATAGCCAACTCTTTCATGGACATGTTCTCCATTGCAGTATTGCACCATGCATAGCTAACATTATATTCAATGATCCATCCAGCTGGAGATTCAGAGAGCAAAGAACCAAAAGCCCATTTTCATGGTAGTACCAGCAGGCTGTCAGACTTGGCAGTGTCTTTCTGATGGATCAGTCATTTAGGTTAGCAATCAAAACTCAGAGGCTGAGAGGCTTCAGTACTTTATCACATTATGACGCAGCCACAGTTCATACATAACCATGTGGAATGCATCATAGGAGACAGGAGGTGAATGCCACACAAAGTGTTTCTGCACCTGTATTGTAACTTAACTTGTTAGCGCAGAACTAAACTGTAATTTAGTTCGGAATCTAGTTATCTAAAACTGACATTTCAGAGCACTATACCAAAAACAATTGCCAAAGCAAATGATTCACTTCTTACACAAATAGACTTCAGAGTAGCTAATTTGTCACTGACATATTTATTGCTATTTTGACATATTATAGATAATTTTCCTATTACAGTCTAATTCAATATTTGAAATTTCAATGTTGTCAAGTGTAACTGGCCCTACTTTTCCATAGGAGAACAGTGAACGCAAAGAACATAGTAAGATTACAGGTGTCCAGAATAAACAAACCTGAACTAGAGATTTATGTAATGAAACAAACTCCTCCTGTGATATAGATTTCAAGACATTCTTCAGTTGATATACATCTCTCTCCCTAAGTATAACCGCAAACTTTCTCCAGTTAAGGGCGTCATTGAAAGGCAGGTCATAGTAGTCTGACAGAATAACTAAAAGGATATAGAAGAATATGCATCAGAACAATGTAATCAGGAAGGAACTAAATTACTCTATAGTCTATTCCCATAAAAAGGAAATAGAAAGAACAATGAGATGTATTTCATAAGTGTATAAGCAGAAATACTAACCAGGAACACAACCATAGTGTATTGAGTCAGATATACGGGCACTGTTAACTTGAGAACCACCAGGACAGATACAAAACTTGGTACGGTAAAACTGCTTCTGATAAACTAGCTCTCCAATAGCTCTACTGATCCGATTGTTGCTGATTGCAAGCTCTGTGTCATTCTCCCAAACTCGTGCTAGGATAACCCTTATCTTGGAATTGCGATGGCCAGCCCAAAAGCCAAGAATTGTCCTGAATGAATTGCAAAACAATAATAAAAATATAATTAGTAATAGGCTAAGAGCAAATAAAGTTTACGATATAGTCCCTTCAGTTCTTTTTCTGATGTGTATTTTGGTTGGGATACGAGAAACGTGTAAAGCTAAGAGAATTGTAGAAGAAAATGACTATGGTGCCCAGGGTATTGTTGCCTTGGGAATATAACAGTGACTAGTTGTGTGAATATTTAGTCATAAATGTGATGTGTCAAAGTAAGGATTAATGAGAGAAAAAGGAGAGAAGCCATCAGCCCATCATTAAACAACATGCAAGCATTATATTATTTTAATAAGGTGGCAAAAATAAGTTCACAGCTGCAATCAACTTCCAGTATTCATATATCAACGTGATTCTTAGCACTAGATTGAAACAATGGGCAGTATGAAACCATGTACACTACAAGGCATGAATGAGGAGACAACTGGATAAGTAAGTGTGTTCCATGTAGAGTTTTCATTTGACATTTGATTTTTTTTTTCCAATTTTCTGTGGCATTGTAGCCTTAGGCACTAGAGTACATGAAGGGGCAAGAACACTGACAGAATACTGAAAATTCATTAGGAGAAACATACCAGTTATTCTCCACAGTACTTGTACTGAAAAAATACTAACCTGTTCTCAATATCATTTCCTCCTTCAGGTAGGGCAAACGGCTGTAGTACTTGAGGAAGGGCAATATCCTTATGCGGTATAAAGTCGACATTATAGCTTGGTGAACATACAACTCTAATAGAGTTTTTCACCATGAATGGAAGTCCTTCAAATGCTCTCACACCCACATCATGGCAGGTGAGAAAGAAATGGTCTGCTCCTAATGTCCTGTTCCAGTAAGGATACTTGTTTATCAAACCATCTACATAGTCCTTAACTATCACCGTCATATTCTCATATGTAGTACCCTGCAATGCCAAAACAAACACATGTAAGTAACTACCATTACAAGGAAACAAGAGCAGAAATAAAAAGATGTATATAATAAGCATATCAATATCAATCATACAAAGGCTTCCTTAAATTTGAAATGAAAACTCAACAGGTATCCCAGAGGGAAAAACAAAAGACTTGCAATCATTGTGGGACAAGTTAAGATTACATCAAAGTGATAACCTACCAAATCAATCAACATTCATAGTCACACATTAATTAACATACTCCCATTAGTGCAAGCTCAACTAAAATGAAAATTTAACAGATGCTACTCCCACTGTCAAACCATTAATCATGATTTGTCCAAAACTAAGTGGAAGCATCACACCAATGCAACCAACCAAAAAAGATGATTGTAATTACACTCCACATTATGCCAACCAAAAGATTCAGAATAACCTAACCACGTTTATGCTAACCAAAAGATTCAGAATAACCTAACTCCTATGAGGCAATATTTGGCATTAGCAAATCTTCACACGGGCCACCCATCGCAAAGTGGTTCAGGACACGCTAAGGACAGATCAAATTAATCCAATGCATCCAACAACTAATAGCATCACGGCATCAATACTGGGTTACAACTAGATGAAACGAAGGACAGAGTCCAAGAGGGAGAGCAGAGCCACCTTGCCGCGCATCTTGTGGGGCGATATGGGGACGAAGAAGAGGTGCGCCTGCTCAGGGTCCTCGGTGCGAAACCGGCTATCTCGGATATTCTGAAAGAAGTAGCCCTCGCTGGCGTACTTCCCCGTGAGCTTGCGAGGCGTCTGATAGAATGTCTTGGGGTCGCCGTCCGGGTAGATGTACACCTTGAAGCTCCGCTCCATCTCCGCGTACCCCGCCGCGAACGCCTCCGGGGAGTGGTACACCGACGAGGAGGACTGGAGCCGGAGGAGGGGACGGGATTTGTCGGCGCCGGCCGCGAGCGCTGGGTCCGCGGCGGGACGCAGGGAGCGGAGTGAGATGAATGAGATGGAGAAGAGCGCGAGCGCAGCGAGGAGGAGGAGCGCGCGGGGGAGCGGTGAGGACGCGGCGGCGCTTGGGAAGCGGCCGGCCATCGCCGGAAGTGGGCAGGAGTGAAGTGGAGGACTCCCTGTGATGCGGGGGTGGATCGAAGGGAGCGGAGGATTTGAGGGATTTCCTGCGAAAATAGACGGGTCAGTCGTTGATTCGTGTTCATTTGATCTTCCTAAGACCGTTAGCACTGGTCTACGCCAACGCATCCGCTAAACGGCTTTAGCGAAAACCGAGCGGCCGAGACGGATGCAGCGGGATCCTGTACCTCTTCCTATACGCATGCATGTTCGGTAAAGCTAGCGTACATGGCAGCAGATAGCGGAGAGGAGAGCACGCGCGTAAGAGGGAGAGAAGAGAGAAAGGAGAGAGTACAGTGTGGGTCCTATTCAATTTCGTTTCAAAAAATACTATATCTCACAAATTAAAAACTCAAATTAAATTCCGATTGCACCATTAAATTTGTTGCAATTAATTCTTCAAAACTAGAACTCTCATGGATATATTTAGATAAAGTGACAAGTGGACCCACAGTAGATAGAGAAAGATATAGAGGATGGATGGATGTGGGAGAAATGAGTATAGAGGAGAGAATCTTGATGACTAGGCGGTATAGAGGATAAAAATATAGGAACGTAAGTGCGGATAGTCTAATAATCTGTGTAGTTCAGGGCAGCGTTAAGGCAGTTTTTTTAATACAAGAAACCACGCGTATACTATTTTTTTTATGTCATGCATATTTTTTAGTTTTTATTTATTAAAAACAATTTTATGTCCAATTTTATTTTTTTCTTTATTATCTATTCCCTCCGTCTCAAAATAGATGTCACTAGGAAACCGTATTTTCCTCACAAACACGTTTCCGTAGTGACATCTAAAGAAGGGAGCAACTATTACTTATATATCCTCTTGATTCTCATGTAGGCATAGTTTGTTATCTAAGAAATTATTTTCTCCTTCTAAATGATGCTATAATTAATGAACATAGAAACTATCTAAGTTTATAATAATAAACATAAAAATTATCTTAGTTTTTTATTAGGAGTGCTCTTACATAGCTTACGCTATTCAAAAGGAGGAATACAAATATACTTTATCAGCGTTATTGGCTCTTCTTTTCTCCGGTTGTTGTTTGGAATACAGGAATTTTAGCAAAAAATTGTTAGAGCATCTCCAATAATTTAGAAAAATAACTTGCTATCCTTGTTTTATTGGGAAAAGAAGAAAAAATGTTCTTCAACAGATTGGTATATGACTTGCTAAATTTTTCCAAGTTGAAATCGGAGGCCATTTACTTGTTATATTTACCAAGTCAGCTTCACTTACTATCCGACATTTCTATGTTATTTTTATCAAGTTGGAATTCGTCGTCACTTCTCCCGCGCATACTTTTTATGTTATTTTTACCAACTATTGGAGATACATAAAAAATTACTTGCCAAAAGTTTTAGCAAGTTGCTAAATGATAACTTTTCCAAGACAATTTTTCCAAACAATTAGAGATGCTCTTAGAAAAAGCCTTATTGATATTTTTTATGGCAAATATAAAATTATGGGTTTTTTCCTAGTGGCAATATCACAGTCAATAATCAATACATCCATATCCATACTATAATGGAACACTTAAATTATTTTAGATTCACCCACAAAAATGTCCCCCGCAGAGAGTCCTAACCATCGTGCACCCAGAAAAACGTACACAGGATTTCGTCTCCATTAAAATCAAGGGCTACCAAAACATCAAACAGATCCAATGGCTATAGAGAAAGTTGTGTCAGGATTCTCCCCTTTCCACACATCTCACCCAGACCCTGGAGAAATTTGCACAGCTACTAACTGCTGAGGAGCTGGTCCAGGAATATTGCATCTGAGTACTCCAGCATGTATGGCATTTGTGGCTCTGATTGTGGCGCTGGTGGAGGTTCGAACAAGGTTAATGCGGGACTCATGTGCCGCTTTGCAACTGTAAGTGCAATCAAGCCCTAATTGTGGGTTTTGGTGATAATGACCACACGATTAGAGGACTAATGAGATTTATAAGGTTGATAAGCAGGTTATGTTAAGAAAGGATGGTGTATATGCGTTGGTGGACCCCTCACACTACATTTCGTCGGTTCCGAACTCAAAGCGCTTCAAAGATATTTTATTTTGATTACTTGAGTTTAGGAATGCCGTACTATAAAGGGGAATGCAAATTCATTGATATGGCTGAATGATATGTGCTCAAACCAACCAAACCATCCACATTTCCAACCAAAGACAGCTGCACTTAACTCAGATTTATACCTGTCTGCTTGGTAGGCGCGGCAGTGCCGCTCTAGGCGCGGCAGTGCCGGGCCGCGGCACTGCCGGGCTGAGGCCGGCACTGCCGCGACTTAAACTGCCCGTTGGATGGCAGGGGGTATTTACATCACCCCCTCTGCCCCCCAACGGTCATCCACGACCATTCACTCCACCTACCTCCAGACAAGCTCTCTCTTCTCCATTGAAGGCCCTCCAAGCTCCCAACCACCAAAATCTTCATTCCCATTGATTCCAAGTGGTTGAGAGGCTAAAACCTTCACCAAAGAGGAGCCCTAGCTGAGATCTACTGCCTAGAGCACTTGATTTGAGCCATAGCCGGTGGATTTGCTTCTATTACTCTTGGGTTCTTGGAACCCTAGCCGGCTAGGCGTCGCCCTAGAGCCTTGCCAACTTGTGTGGCGGCCTAGGGAGGTTTGTAATCACTTGTGCAGCTAGTAAGATTACCCCTCACTCAAGGATTTGGTTCCTTGACTTGAGAACGAGGTTGAGTTGCAAAGCTCATGACCTAAGTGGTCAACCTCAACAACGTGGAGGTAGGCAAGCCTTGGTGGCGAGCTGAACCACGGGATAAATCACTTGTCTCGCGTGCTTGCTTAGTTTCATTCTCTATGTTCATGAGCTTGTGATATATTCTAGGGTTTGGCTCGATCTACTCTATCTTTCATATTTGGCTTGGAGTAGTTGTTTCTGCTGGTTCATATAGCCTATTGTTACATTCCTATTCATATAGAATCTGCAGATTGTGGTTAGATTTCGAATTGCAGCTTCTGGTCTTCATCTGCGCGGCAGTACCGCGCTGAGGCCGGCAGTGCCGGGAGCGGCAGTGCCGGGCACAGGGCGGTAGTGCCGGGCCTATCTAATTTGTTTTTAAGCTGTGATTTTTGACAGGCCTATTCACCCCCCCCTCTAGGCCACACAGGTCCTTACAAGTGGTATCGGAGCCTGGTCTCTCAGCAGCACTTAACCGTGCGAGAGTATGGCCACTGACGGAGCGGGTGATGCTAGTGTTGTGCAACCCAAACCCTTTGAAGATCCGGATGTGCACACCACTAGCAGCAGCGAGAGTATCTCCACAGCTAGCGGAAGGACACTTCCACAATTGGTTGTGTCGGCCGGAGAGCTCGCAAGACGAAAGGAAGAAAGAAGGTTGAGAAGAGAAGCTAGAGCCAAAGCAAAAGAAGATGCAGCAGCTCTCAAAGCAAAGGAAGACAAGGCTCAAAGAAGAGAAGAAAGAAAGATTAGAAGAGAAGAAAGAGCCAAGAGAAGAGAAGAAGAAGAAGAAGGAAGAGCTCAAAGCTAAGAAGAGTGTGCACGTGAGTGAAGACTCAAGTAGCACCGAAGATGGTGATGATGACATCTCCTATCATCTCAGGGTGACAAGAAGAAGAAGGAGGAGACCAAGAAGACATACGGAGCCGTATCCTACACTTATTCTTCTATGTCTAACCATGATTCTAGGCCTCTCATTAATGTACCCGCGGGCAAGTTGCCTCGTTTCGACGGGACCAACTTTGCCAAGTGGAAGCACATTATGAAGACCTATCTTATTGGTCTCCATCCAGGTATTTGGGAGATTGTGCACAATGGACTTGAAGCACCGGTTGATCCAAAGAACCCCACTCAAGATGAGTTCCGCAACATTCATCTCAATGCCCAAGCAACTAGTGTGCTACTTAGTGCCTTGGATGGTGATGAGTACAACAAGGTCATGGGAGTTGAGGTTGCAAAGGAGATTTGGGACACATTGCATATTGCTCATGAAGGGGTTGATAAAGTAAGGCAATCCAAGATTGATTTGTTGATGGCCAAGCTCAACCGGTTTTGTGATTTGTGATGGTGAAGGTCCTCAAGAGATGTTTGATAGGTTGATGGTCATTGTTGGCAAGATTAGAGGGCTAGGTGGAAATGAAATCAATGATCACAAGGTTGTGAAGATTATGTTGGAAGCTTATTCACCAAGAAATGAGACCGTAGTGACATTGATTAGAGACAAGAAGAAGTTTGAGAAGTTCACACCTAGTGATGTGCTTGGGAGGATTATCACATTTGATATGCAAAGAGAGGAAGCTAATGAAAGAAGGAAGCTTGGAGAGTTGCAAGCAAGGCTAGATGGGATGAAGATCAAGGAAGTGGCACTCAAGGCAAGCAAGCCAACAAAACAAGCAACATCAAGCAAGTCAAGTTCAAAGCAAGCAAGCCTCTACAAGCAAGCCCAAGCAACAAAAGAAGAAAATAGAGGTTGAGGACAGCACATCATCCTCTTGCAAGAGTGAGAGTGATGGTGAAGAGTTTGAGAAGATTGATGATATAGCTCTATTCATGAGAAGATATCGCAAGGGGCTCAAGAAAGAAGGTTACAAATTTGTAAAGAGGAAGTTTCCTAACAAGAAAAGAGAACTTGCTACAATTGTGGTAGCACCGAGCACTTCATTGCTCATTGCCCAAATGAGAAGAAAGACAACAAGGGCAAGAAAGATGACAAAGCCACTTACAAGAAGCACAACAAGAGATACATGGGAGAAGCTCACATCGGACATGAATGGGATTCAACCGCACAAACCTCAAGTGAAGAAGATGAGAAGATGGCAACCATTGCATTCCAAAAGTCATCTCCTTCACCAAGGCTATTCAACAACTTGTCCGATGATGATGAAGGCAACTCCCACACTTGTCTCATGGCCAAGAAAGAGAAGGTGAAAAACTCATACTCCTAAACCTTCTCTTCCACTTAGTGACATCTCTAGTAGTGAACTTAGTGACTCTTCTAGTGATGATAGCTCTAGTGATGAAGAGATAAACATGATAACAAAGAACTTAGATAAGAAAACCAAACTCTTTATCACTAAGCTAATGGAGGAACTAGAGGGTGTACAAGCCGAGCTAGAAATAAGTGAGGATGCTCTTATCAAACAAGAGGATCTCTATATTGCTTGCAAGGAAGCTCTTGCATTAGAGAGAAGTGAGTTGGATGTCTTGCATGAGGCCTTGGCCAAAGAGCAAGATGAACATGCTTCCCTAAAGAAGGCTCATGTTGAACTCAAGAAAAAGTATTGTGACTTGGATGTAAAGCACAAGGAACTTGAGCTGCAATATAACCTTCTTTGGGAAAGCAACTCAACTCTCCCTAAGGCAAATGTCACTCCTATTCCCTCCACTAGTGAAGGTTGTGGAAAATGCTATAATCTTGATTTGAATGTCTATTCCACTAACCTTGCAAACATGGAGGTCATGAGAAAAGAAATAGCAAGATTGACAAGTGTTATTGCAAGTGGTTGTGTCAAGGCTACTACAAGTGCAAGTGAGAAGACCCAAAGCAAGAACATGCCCAAGTTCAAGAACGGAAGACGTCCTTTCATAAAGGATGGGTTGGGGCATGTAAAGGGAGGCAAAACAAATGGAAGGAAGAAGGTGAATGGCTATGAGTGTGTGAGATTTGAGAAGAAGGGTTACATTGGTACAGTTCAGCCTGCACAGACCGCGGCAGTGCCGCGCCAGAAGGCGGCAGTGCCGGGCCCCGGCAGTGCCGCCCCAAGGCCGGCAGTGCCGCGCCCCAAGAAAGGGAAGGCTACCAGTTCCTCTTCTGCTCAGTCTCACACACAGCCCAGGCAGATGCCAAATCAGAAGCAAGGGTCTCAGAAACCAAAGGAGTCTATTTGGGTAACCAAGAACAAGTTCATGCATCAACCCAAGATAGAAGCTCCAAGAATGAGCATGTCCTCTTGTTACTTTTTAGGACACAACAACAGTGGTAAAGTTGTTGCCAAGTATGTTGGTAATGACAAGAGGGCAGCCGACAAGTTTTATGGGTTCCTAAGATACTTGTGACTAACATGCAAGGCCCCAATATCAATTGGGGACCTAAACCAAGGAACTAAACTTGTTTTGCAGGCATACTCCTCCGGTGGATCAAGTTGGGTGCTTGATAGCGGATGTACAAATCATATGACCGGAGAAAGGAGTATGTTTCTCATCATATCCCCAACTACAAATGCAAGTGAGAACATCATATTTGGTGATAACTCCAAGGGGGATGTGCTAGGTCTTGGTAAAGTTGCTATCACACTTGAACATTCAATTACTAATGTCTTACATGTTGATTCGTTAAGTTACAATTTGTTGTCCGTTTCGCAATTGTGTGGAATGGGTTTCAATTGTCTCTTTACGGATGAGGGTGTGGAAGTCTTTAGAAGGGAGGATTCCTCTATTGTCTTTACAGTCGTTTGAAAGGGAAGCTTTACTTAGTTGATTTCAACAAAAGTGAAGCCAAACTTGAGACTTGTTTAGTGGCAAAATCTAGCATGGGTTGGTTATGGCACCGCCGACTAGCTCATGTTGGGATGAGGAATTTGGCCAAACTTCAAAAGGACAACCACATCCTAGGACTAACCAATGTTCATTTTGAGAAAGACAGAGTATGTGGAGCTTGCCAAGCCGGAAAGCAAGTAGGCGTACCTCACCCACCAAAGAGCTACGACACGACTACTCATCCATTGGAGTTGATTCACATGGATCTCTTTGGACCGGTTGCCTACCTTAGCATCGGCGGTAACAAACATGGTCTTGTTATTGTTGATGACTATTCTCGTTTCACTTGGGTATTCTTTTTGCATGATAAAAGTGTAGTGCAAGAGAAGGTGAAGATGTTTGTACGAAGAGCTCAAAGGGAATTCGGTTTCAATATCAAGAAGGTTCGTAGTGACAACGGAACCGAATTCCGAAACACCCAAGTGGAAGAGTTACTTGATGAAGAGGGCATCAAGCATGAGTTCTCAGTGCCTATACCCCTCAACAAAATGGTGTGGTGGAGAGGAAGAATAGAACGCTCATTGACATGGCAAGGACAATGCTAGATGAGTACAAGACGCCGGACATCTTTTGGGCCGAAGCCGTCAACACCGCTTGCCATGCAATCAACCGCCTCTACCTCCACAAGAGAAGAAAGAAGACATCCTATGAGCTGCTCACCGGTAACAAGCCAAAGGTGTCTTACTTTAGAGTATTTGGGTGCAAATGTTTCATCTTGAACAAGAAACCCAAAGCCTCTAAGTTTGCATCTAAGTAGATGATGGTTTTCTTCTCGGTTATGGATCAAACGAGCATGCCTATCGTGTTTTCAACAAGGCCTCCGGCAAGGTTGAAATAGCGATAGACGTGACGTTTGATGAAACTAATGGCTCTCAAGTAGAGCAAGTTGATGAAGTTGTTGTAGGTAATGAGGAACCTCCTTGTGAAGCAATCAAGCAGCTAGCCATTGGTGATATAAGACCACAGGAACAGCAGGCTACAGATCAGGAAGGTCCTCAAGCTGAAGCTTCTGCTGGGACTGATCAGATACAGTCCCCGGCAGTGCCGGGCCAGACCCCGGCAGTGCCGGACCCCGGCAGTGCCGCGCGGAGCCAAGCAGTGCCGGGCACACCCAGAGCAGCTGCAGCTACTCCACCTCATGGAGTGAACCTACAACCCATCTTCGAGCAAGATGAAGAAGAGGAAGCCGAAGATGAACCAGAACCCATCGATCATCCAAGACTCAAGCAAACTATTCAACGAGATCACCCCGTTGATAATATTCTTGGGAGTCTACGAAAGGGGGTAACGACACGCTCTCATTTGGCAAATTTCTGTCAATATTACTCGTTTGTCTCCTCTTTGGAACCTCTCAAGGTAGAAGAAGCCTGGATGATCCGGATTGGGTGATGGCCATGCAAGAAGAGCTCAACAACTTCGAGCGCAATCAAGTATGGTCACTCGTGGAAAGACCAAATACCAATGTCATTGGAACCAAATGCTGGGTCTTTCGCAACAAGCAAGAGAAGAAGGTGTGGTGACAAGGAACAAGGCAAGATTGGTAGCTCAAGGGTTCACACAATAGAGGGCCTGGACTTTGAAGAAACATATGCACCGGTTGCAAGACTTGAAGCCATTCGGATTCTTCTAGCCTATGCAGCCCCATCATGAATTCAAGCTATATCAAATGGATGTGAAGAGTGCATTCCTCAATGGCCCTATACAAGAGTTGGTATAGTCGAGCACCACCGGGCTGTTGAAGATCCCACGTTTCCCAACCACGTCTTCAAACTCCGAAAGGCGCTCTATGGGCTTAAGCAAGCACTAGAGCATGGTATGAATGCCTTAAGGAATTCTTGCTCAAACAGGCTTTGAAATAGGCAAAGCCGATCCTACTCTCTTCACTCATAAAGTCAATGGAGATATCTTTGTGTGCCAAAATATATGTCGATGACATAATATTTGGTAGTACTAACAAATCCTTTGTGATGAGTTTAGTAGGATCATGACTAAAAGATTGAGATGTCTATGATGGGTGAGCTCAAGTTCTTCCTGGGTTTCAAATCAAGCAATTGAAGGAAGGGACTTTTCTTTGCCAAACCAAGTACACCCATGATATGTTAAAGAAGTTTGACATGGTGAACGCTAAGCCTATCAAAACGCCCATGCCAACTAATGGACATCTTGATCTTGATAAGGAAGGAAAAGCTGTGGACATCAAGGTATATCGTTCCATGATTGGCTCCCTCCTTTACTTATGGCATCTAGGCCCGATATTATGCTTAGCGTGTGCATGTGTGCTAGATTTCAAGCTAACCCGAAAGAGTGTCACTTAGTGGCCGTTAAGAGAATCTTGAGATATCTAGTTCACACCCAAACCTTGGCTTGTGGTATCCTAAGGGCTCCAAGTTTGATCTACTTGGCTATTCGGATTCCGATTACGCCGGTTGCAAGGTAGATCGAAAAAGCACTTCGGGGACATGTCAATTCCTTGGACGCTCCTTAGTGTCTTGGAGTTCTAAAAAGCAAAATTGTGTAGCCCTATCCACAGCCGAGGCCGAGTATGTTGCAGCAGGTGCATGTTGTGCGCAACTACTTTGGATGAGGCAAACCTTCGTGATTTCGGATGTCAATTTACTCATATCCCACTCTTGTGTGACAATGAAAGTGCCATAAAACTTGCAAACAACCAGTGAGTCACTCAAGAACCAAACATATAGACATCCGGCATCACTTTTGAGAGATCATGAAATCAAAGGAGATATCGCCATCAAACATGTGAGCACCGACAAACAACTAGCCGATATCTTCACTAAGCCTCTAGATGAGTCAAGGTTTTGTGCTTTAAGGAGTGAACTAAATATACTTGACTCTCGTAACTTAGTTTGAAACCTAGCATGCTTGATTGATCAACTAGTTGACCTAGGTAAAAACATTTCAAAACTTTCATTGTGTTTCAAAATCTTTGAAAGAAACTTGCTTGGTATGACCATTGTTCTGTATTGATTACTTGCTGCTGGTCATATCATGCAAGAGGTACCTGTCCACTCCAAGAATAAGCTGTAGTATAATAGAGAATAACTCTCTGTTGGTAACAGGCCGGCAGTGCCGGGCCAGGCGCGGAAGTGCCGGGCCCCGGCAGTGCCGCGCCTGGCGCGGCAGTGCCGCGGCTTACCGATTCAGTCTGATTGGTGAGTTACCGAGTGGGGTCACAGGGAAAAGATTTCTTTCCTATTCTACCCGTGACTTCCTCTCTCTCTCCCTCATCCATTCACTTTCACCACCGTAACTCTCTCTCCTATTCTCTCTCTCTCTCGGGTGAACGGGCGACCGCAGCCATCTTCTCACCGACGGCCGTCCCCGGCACTTCCGGCCACCGGAGGTGCTGCTCGGGATCCTCGTCGGTGCTGCTCCGTTCCTCATCTCCAAGGGTCTCCTTCCCTCTCCTTCCTCTCAAGGTGAAGGTTCAAAATCCCTAACCCTAAGTTTTTCCGATTTGTAAAATGCGCCATGGGATATTGTTATTTAGAGGTGTAGAAGGGTTTGTAGATGATAGGGAAGTGGTAGAGTGATGGATGTGGTGTTCCTGGCTCAGATCCGGCTGCCTGCGCTGCGGCAGTGCCGCGTCTGCGCGGCAGTGCCGGGCCCCGGCAGTGCCGCTCCCAGAGCGGCAGTGCCGGACCATGAGCAGGAGATTGATCCAAGTAACACCTTATCCATCAAAATCTATCGCCTCACTATAACCTACCAGCCTTATGCAGTCTTCTAATCCACAGTTCCATGTTTTAGATGTCGGGCGGAGTTGATGATGAGAGGAGGACCAAGAGAAGGATGGATCCGCTCAGGGGGAGGAGCAAGCAGCCAGTCGTTCGTGGTGGTGCTCGCTCCCAAGGAGGCAGTTCAGCTAGGCAGCAGATACGAGACGAGATCCGTCTCCAGATGCAGGGTCGTCAGATCAGGGAAGACCTTACCCTGCCACTCCAGAGCACCTAGCAGAGGTCAGCAGAGACCACATCCAGCCCTATGAGGAGGATGTTTGGAGAGGGCACCACAGGACACCAGGCCCAGACAGGTGGTGTCCTACCACCAGCAGTTCTCGTCAGTGAAGGCACAGCGTCAGCAAAATCCCTACAATGCTCCAAAGGACATGGGGATTGACTACAGGTTCTGGAATGAATTTCATTCAGATTTCTACCGTTCAGTCCTGTTCAATGCCAAAAAGTCCAAGATTCTAAGTATGAGATATGTAGATGGGAGCATCTTGAGGCCAAGACTGACAGTGAAATCAACAGGGTGATAGCTGCATGCAAGAGAAGAAATATGTATGATTTGATGGGTTTCCAGTACAACTGGAATGTGGAGATCATTTCTCAGTTTCATGCCACTCTATATGTTGATAATGTGCTGGAGGAGATGCACTGGATGACCGAGGGTCGCCACTACAAGGTCACCTATGAGACCTTTAGTAGGATCCTTGGCTTGGGCAGCGATGACAGGCAGTTGGATAACCTGCATGATGAGAGGACGCTGACAGACAGTGAGATTGCCCACTTATATGATGATCCTAGCAAGGCTGATGGGTTGGTGAAGGGGCTGAAACCTTTCTACTACATGCTCAACAACCTTTTCAGACAGACGCTCAACCCAAAGAGTGGCTCGCACTCTAACTTTATATGGATATGGCAGGAACATGTTGGCTAGGATGGCCCCTCAGGCTACTCCCTTTTCCATATCCAGCTTCATTTGGACCGAGCTTCAGGTTGCAGCAGAGGATGCTAGGAAGGCGGTTCTATATGCACCCTATATCATGTTTATGATTGAGATGGTCTCCGGACATTCTTTTGTTAAGGATGGGTTGCATGAGCCGTACAGGGCTGAGAAGAAGAAGGCGGCAGCAGGAGGTTCAGCAGGGGCAGCAGCTAGTGACAGGCCTGAGAGCTCTCGCCCTTCCTATCAGAGGAAGAAGAAGAGCAAGCTAGCACGATGGATCAAGGCCATCTTTTCTACCTGCACCTACGCAGCCAGACAGCGCACCAGGCACTTGTTGAGCAGCGCGACGAGCGAGAGCGGGCGGGACGTTCGCCGTTACCTCCACCCCGCTCTCCACCTCGCTTCGACCTCTCCAGCCTTGATTCAGATGATATTGATGATGATGATGAGGAGGAGCAGGAGGAGATCGTGCCAGTGCCACCTCGTCGTTCTACACGTGCCTCCACCTCGACCCGCTACACCAGTCCACACCCACCGTCAGGGGAAGGCCGGGGAGTGTAGTAGAGTCCGATGACGACGACGACGATGATGATGAGAGAGGAAGAAGAAGAAGTTCAGTGGGACACGATAGCTTCGGATGATGATTGAGTGCTTGGACACTCTTCTCTTCTCTCTTTGCTCTTTTGGTGACTTGTTGCCAAAGGGGGAGAAGTAGGTGAAGAGAAGGGGGTACAACACTTTTTCAGCTTTTCATGTCCCCTTCTTTAGTTGTAGTTGTGAGATGAGAGAGTTGGACCGTTTAAAACTCTATTCTGTAATATACTCTATCGTACTACTTCGTATGCTTGGATGTGGACATGTATCATTTACCTGCTTTATTTAGTTTGTGCTATCTTGTTTAGATCAGTTTGATATATGCTTTGTGGTTTTATATATTGTCCGCTGCGTTTGCTGACTGTTGCCTGAGCGGCAGTGCCGCTCCAGGGCGCAGTGCCGGGCCCCGGCAGTGCCGCGGCCAGAGCGGCAGTGCCGCTCTGGCAAAAGACAGCAAACACCTCTGATGTGCTTAAACTGTCATTCGCATCACCTTATATTATTGACACAGTTTAATTGCACCCCACAAAGCTATCAGATGTGAAACTGAACCTATATTCCACTTTAATATGTGAATGTTGGCCTTTTATGCCAATTTGAGAATTCAGCTCTCATTCACACATTTAGGGGGAGGTTTCACACCTAAGCTTCAAAATCTCAGTTTATACCCTTCTCTTGTAAGCTCTAATTGTGTTGTCATCAATCACCAAAAGGGGGAGATTGTAAGTGCAATCAAGCCCTAATTGTGGGTTTTGGTGATAATGACCACACGATTAGAGGACTAATGAGATTTATAAGGTTGATAAGCAGGTTATGTTAAGAAAGGATGGTGTATATGCGTTGGTGGACCCCTCACACTACATTTCGTCGGTTCCGAACTCAAAGCGCTTCAAAGATATTTTATTTTGATTACTTGAGTTTAGGAATGCCGTACTATAAAGGGGGAATGCAAATTCATTGATATGGCTGAATGATATGTGCTCAAACCAACCCAAACCATCCACATTTCCAACCAAAGACAGCTGCACTTAACTCAGATTTATACCTGTCTACTGGTGGCGCGCGGCAGTGCCGCTCTAGGCGCGGCAGTGCCGGGCCGCGGCACTGCCGGGGAGAGGCCGGCACTGCCGCGACTTGACTTAAACTGCCCGTTGGATGGCAGGGGGTATTTACATCACCCCCTCTGCCCCCCAACGGTCATCCACGACCATTCACTCCACCTACCTCCAGACAAGCTCCTCTTCTCCATTGAAGGCCCTCCAAGCTCCCAACCACCAAAATCTTCATTCCCATTGATTCCAAGTGGTTGAGAGGCTAAAACCTTCACCAAAGAGGAGCCCTAGCTGAGATCTACTGCCTAGAGCACTTGATTTGAGCCATAGCCGGTGGATTTGCTTCTATTACTCTTGGGTTCTTGGAACCCTAGCCGGCTAGGCGTCGCCCTAGAGCCTTGCCAACTTGTGTGGCGGCCTAGGGAGGTTTGTAATCACTTGTGCAGCTAGTAAGATTACCCCTCATCTCAAGGATTTGGTTCCTTGACTTGAGAACGAGGTTGAGTTGCAAAGCTCATGACCTAAGTGGTCAACCTCAACAACGTGGAGGTAGGCAAGCCTTGGTGGCGAGCTGAACCACGGGATAAATCACTTGTCTCGCGTGCTTGCTTAGTTTCATTCTCTATGTTCATGAGCTTGTGATATATTCTAGGGTTTGGCTCGATCTACTCTATCTTTCATATTTGGCTTGGAGTAGTTGTTTCTGCTGGTTCATATAGCCTATTGTTACATTCCTATTCATATAGAATCTGCAGATTGTGGTTAGATTTCGAATTGCAGCTTCTGGTCTTCATCTGCGCGGCAGTACCGCGCTGAGGCGGCAGTGCCGGGGAGCGGCAGTGCCGGGCACAGGGCGGTAGTGCCGGGCCTATCTAATTTGTTTTTAAGCTGTGATTTTTGACAGGCCTATTCACCCCCCCCTCTAGGCCACACAGGTCCTTACAGCAACAGACAGTCAGACTGATTCAGGGTTGTGGCGCTGGGGGGAGGTTCGGAACAAGGTTAATGTCGGGGACAATCATGCCGACGTTGCAACAGACAGTCAGACTGATTCAGGGTACTGTCAGTGACATATTTGGGGCTGATCACACAAGCTCCTTACCCGAAGGACGACTTAGAGTGCCACATTGGTCTCTTCCGCCTAACGATATTCTGAAATCAATATTGATGGTAGTTTCGTACCGGAGTCAAGGCTTGGTGCATGGGGGTTTATCATTCGAGATCATGAAGGTAATGTCATTCTCGCGGGAGCTGGAAGTGTGGGACTGATCCATGACGCTCTGATGGCCGAAGCGCTAGCCTGTAAGCAAGCGTTGGAAGCAGCTATCCACTTTGGCATATCTAAGGCAGTGGTGGAAACTGATTCAGTGTTGCTGAAGGAGGCGATCACATTAGCTGACAGCGATCTAGCTGTGGGGAGGCCTTTTCAGGAGATCAGGAGCTTATGAGTGAGGAGTTTATCTATCTTAGTGTGAACCAAATATCGAGAGTCTGTAATTCTTCTGCTCATACCTTTGCCTCCATAGGAATGAGTTGGGACCCGGGGCAGTTCCAGTTCTGGTCTACCCCTCCCAGAGTCTGTATCAGTTGTTCATGCCCGCGAACTAGCTGAGCATATTTCGTTTAATGCAAGGCCATAGAGCCACTTGCCGTTTCAAAAAAAAAAAGAGGGCATAAGCCCGCTTCGCCCAATGCCCGAGCCTCTCCCGCACGCCGGCGCCGAGCACAGTTCGATTCCTCGTTTGGCCATTTGGGTTGTCTTTTCTCTCTTTTTTTTTTTTTTTTTTTTTTTTTTTGCTCCACCAAGCACAGACGATTCCATCCCCTCCACTCTCGATCTGACCTCTCGCAACCCGTGAAAAGTCGGTGGCGGCGGCGCCTCCCTCTCCGCCCACAACCTCCCTCTCCAGGCGGCACCTCCCTCTTCCACTCCGGTCGTCACCGCACCACCCTCTCTCTGTCCTCGTCGAGCGCCTCCTTCTCCCTCCTTCTCCCAGTCTGGGTGAGGGCTAGGGTTTGGGCGGCGGCGGCTTCGCTCGGCGGTAAGTCATGCGCCATCTGGGGCGTCACCGTGACGCACTTCGTTCGCCCGCTCACCCCGTCCTCCCTCTCCTCTACCATCCACGCGCACGCCTACCCAGTGCCATGCTTTGCCGCCCCCGCACCTGCTGCGGGAGGAGCTGTGGCTTCCCCCACCTCCATCATCGAGAACCACCACTCTGTCGCGCGCACCACTTCGCTGAGCTCCCCTCTTCCCCCTCCGATGTCAAGGGCGCCAGCGACGGCAGGGCCGAGGCGCTGCCGCTGAAGCCCCGCCACCACTAAGCTTGGTCTGAGGAAATAAGTTGCTCCAACTATTCAAGATTTTGATGCAGACTCCATAACACTTCCATGGCATTTGATACAAATTTCAGAGGACAACTTATTAATCGCAGACCGCAGGTAGGCATCTGTATCTCTTCTCGTACCTCCATCTTGATCTTTTTAGATCCAATTTGATTAAATTGCCCTCATTTAAATGCCTTCCGTTAGTTTTTTGTACAATCTGAAATCTGTTGTAATGCATGCATTTGTCCATCCTTCTATGTTAAACCAAATATTGGGTCTGGGGATGTTTACACTTCTGATAGTGAGGCTGAATGATAATATTTGTAAATACTTACTGTTCATTATTTTGGTTGCTTTGAGGAGGAGGAAACACATATTAGTGAAATTTGCTGCATTTACCTTTGGTGTTCAACTGATGTTAATGATGGTTAATGGCTTAGTGATACATTTTTGTTTTAGTATTGCGTACAGGCACATTATGCCAATAGTGAACTACCGTTGTTTCCCATTGGGAACATATTACCTGGCTATTGAGTTATTACTTATTAGTAACTCTTCTTGGTCCTGAGACTTGCTTATTTGCAGCTTTGAAGCTCCATGGATCCTGCGAATATCAACTGGCGAAAAGCAGGATATTGGAAGAGATTAGTATTGACTTCTTTTATTTATCTATTAGACTTATTTTCTTCTTACCACATTGAGTTAAAGTTGTGTGAAGGCAGAGCTGAAGTAATAGAGTCATATCAGCAAACTGTAAAAGAGAGGGGTGCCCTTATTAAGGATATGCGCATGAATTGGTCATCAAGTGCTAGAGTGCTTTCTGATTCAATGGAGAACATCCCAAACAGTGAGCTTATATCATCGGTTGCAAGGTTTCAGAATTACCTTATCTTCTGTGATACAGGTTAATCTATGAGCAGTGTGAGGCCATCAGGCAGCAGCACGAGCAGCTCCGTTGTGGCGATGGTGTGGACCAGAGCTCTTCCAATCACAACCAGGTCGGTCAGCAATTCTCTGACACCATTTTTTCCCCTGTTGCAGCTACTGATTTTCGCGCCCCATGCTGTCTGTGGCTTTAGGACGGGAAGCAGGACAAGGACCGACACTGGGGAAGAGGCCGGCACTAGCGGCCGGGGCTGCAAAGCATCTCTGAGGCCGCGAGCCAGAGCAGCAGCAGCATCTCTGAATCCGCCACCAGCTGATGCTAAGTGAACTTAGCTGAATAAGAAAACAAATATGGGGGCATTGTATGGTCCGATTGAACCAAAGACGTTGTTAGTGAGCATTTAGCTATTTGGGGTGCTTAGGTTATCTATCTAGCTTATTTTCTTTGGGGCCCTATCTGTTAGCTATGTACCTGGTTTTTCATTAGATATTTCTGTTAGTTAGCACGGGGAGAACTCTAAGACCTATTTAAGCAAATAAAAAAATAGATGGTTGAGGCGAGAGTCATGATTGAATAGGAGATTAAAAGTGGAGCGATTAAAACTGAAGTTAGTTGCTAGCTTTGAATTACAGCTATGAGCTATCCCAATAGCCACCACATGTTTGTCCATTCTTAAGTGTTTTTTTGTCTTAGTTAATTGGTACTTGTTGGCTGATACACAGTCTAAACTGAGTACACATGCCACTTTTGGGATGTGGCTGGGCAACACAACGGGTCACGGAGATGGAATGGACATGTCAGTGAGTATTCCTTTCTCTTCTCTATGCAAGATGGTTACAGTGAAAGAGCTAGGACTTAGGATGATGTTTCTGAAATGCAAACAAGTGATCTAGATGCTTGGGTACTTCTGTCAAATTAAATAAAAACTCATGAAACTGATCTGTACTTTCGTAGACTGTAATCAGATTTAAAGATAGGCACTATTTTCTGTTGTAATCAGACTTGAAAATAGACTTGAAGATGGTTTCTATTTCCCATATATGGTGATAACCTCAGTTGCCAGTTTAATGCTGATTGAAAAATAGTGTTGCCCATTTGAATAGATGCACATATTTGGAGACAACTTCATATCATCATTAACATGTTAGTTGTGCATAAAATGTAGAATTGTTATGCTTTTGTTAGCTCAGTTATCTTGTTCAGTAGTATGCCAACGTAAATTATTTTGAAGGCTCTGATGAAGGCATATATGCTTGAGTAGCGATAAATTATGCCCTGTGCATAATTAGAAGGGATCCTAAAAATAACTGATGAAACAGCTGGACTTGGGCATGCTTCGACTTAGGTACAATGATGAACACATACAGTTTGGTTATCATGTACTTCATGTCTAAAATTGTCTGGAGCAATTAAGTAGCATAGGTGCTAGCAGCACCATGACTGTGTCATCATATTTTTACCGTCTTTGCATATTATCTGCCATTGAGATCACTGGAGCTGGTCTCATAGCTTGCATCACCATATGAAGGTAACAGATACTCCTCTGTCATCTGTTTTTATCTTCGCGATCTACTTTCCTAAATTTTAAATCATTTGAAGTCAGTACAAGGTTGAACTTTTGTATATTCTAACTGATCTCAAACACTAAGAGCAAGGAAGATTTTTTTTTCATGTATCGTTCTTTCCAGTTTGGGCTGAAAATGGGGGATGAAATTGTGTCCTAGAGGTAACAAAAGTGTAAACTTATCAACTAAATGGTTTTGGCTTGGAAATAACTACAATATTCAAATGAAAAACTAAATGAGACAGTGAAATGACTAGATGGTGCCTTTCTTATTCGTTGATTTAACAGCTCTAATTTTAAAGCATCTTATATTGTTCATTTCTTTCAACCAAACTATGTAATTAGGGTGGGTGTCTTGGGTTGGAACCATTTTCAGGATAACTTGGTCAATAATGCTTGGTGAGGTTTCTGCATATTTAGGGAAATTTGTTACTTTGGTTGCTCTTCACAACTTTGCTTTCCTTATATTTCATCATCTTTTATTGAAAAAAATTTAGACTCCACTTGGAGCCTCCTATATAATGGAGTGCTATTGATGACGTGGGGTGGTGGGAGTAGATCCAGCAATGGAGCGCTGCAGATGAGGAGCTACTGAATTGAGGAAGGAAGGTTTATCCTTGGGATATTATATTTCTCTAAGCTTATGTGGTCTTCACATGCAGCCTCCTCCTTGCTGCCCAGATATCTGTCCAGAATTGTAAAGAACTGTTTTTTACAAATGGAAATGCTTTGTTATAGATGTGACACTAATGTTGTCAAATGTTATTGTTCATATTTTGATGTGTTTTTTACTTCCTTTTTAGTTTTTTCATGAATCATAAATATATGTTGTGTGATGCTTTAACAACTTGTATGTATAATTTTTCACATTTTCTATATTTCAGACGCCTGAACAGTTTTGTCTTTGTTCTTTCATAGAAAAAATTGTCATTTATTTCTTGTGATTTGTGCTAATAGATTTGGACCATTGGATGAAGATCTAAAGATTGTAGTCGTCGCCTGAAAAGATGTTATATTTCAGACGTCTGAAATATAGCAAATCCCATAATTTTTTTTTGTTTATTTGATTTGCTTGGTTATATGTTGCCGTAGCGTTAGCACGGGCATTATACTAGTATATTAAAAATGACTTGATATGATGGCGCATATGTGACATTTGAATTTCTATTAGCTCGCTAGCATGGAATGCTTGTGCATCTTGAGCTAGCAAAACCAAAAGACCCTCCTCCCCAAAGAGAGAGGGAGAGAGGAGAGAAGAATGTCTACATGATACAATTGGTCGAAATATGATTCATAGACGTATAGGCATGTGTTCAGTTCGAATTCAGTTGTTATTGCTAGATTTACATCCATTTTAAACGATCAACAAGGTTGCCCACAAGATTGGTGCCCCATCTAACTTGCCTTCTTGGTTTGATGGAACAGGCACTCGAACTTATAAAATTCCATGCAGCCCGAGGCACGAAGTCACGACACGAGGCCCGTGTTTTTAGCCCGACACGAGCACGGCATGGCCCGACTCTTCACGGGCCCGGGCTAGCATGGCCCGGTTGCACAGGCCGTGCTTGGGCCGCCCCCCAAGCCCACGGGCCAGCACGGCACGACCCGCAAAATGGGCAGCGGCCCACAAGCGGCCCGAGCTCCGGCCTCCCAGCCGCCGCCTCCCCTTGGCCCAACATCCCCCCCTCGGCCCATCTCCCCCGTCGCGGCGCCGCGTATATAAGGCACGTCGCGGCGCCGCGCCCCACTCCCGAACCCTAAATCCCTAATTCATTCGCCCTCTCGTCTTTCGGCGCCGCACGCTCGCACCCGCACCGCACCGCTCTCTACTCGCCTCGGCCTCGCCGAGTCGCCGTCCGACTCCGACCGTCCTCCCCGTCTCCGGTGACCTCGATCCGCCTCTCGGCTTGACACCGACGAGCTATTTTATCTCCTTTCCCCTCCTCCTCTCCCGTCTCCCTCTCCCTCTACCCCCTCGACCCCTCTAGATCTCGGTGATTACGTGAGTTCGTGTTACTGTCTTCCCTCTTCCGCCGGTCGCCGTCCTTGCTAACGGTGTGTCATCTTCGCCTCTAGGTGGCCCGTGGCCCTTGTCTTCTCTGGCACCGGGCTCCGGTTGCGCGGGTAAGAGAAGAACCCTAACCCTAACCTCGTTTCTCGTCCATTGATCTGTCTTCTCTGCTTGCCTCTGCTTGATCTGATTTTGTCGTCCTTCTCTTTGTGCAGGTCGGTTGCCGATGCGTCGAACCGGGCTGGAGAGGCTATGGCGGAAGACGATGGCGTCCTTCCGTCGAGCCTTGCTCCCGAGGGCGAGAACGATGATGACATCTGTGAGGATGCTGCTGCTTTGTTCGGTATCGATGTCGCGGACAGTTCTACACCGGTTGATCTGGACGACGGCGGTGGTGGAGAGGGGACAGTGGGTGGGAACTCGAACTCCAACGGCTCTACTCCATCTGGTGCTGGATCTGGTAACTCTAATGTTGGTAAGCGTAAATCATCTGTGTGGGTTGATTTTGATTAGATATTTGAGACTGTGAATGGAGTTAAAAACTTGCACTAAAGCTACCTGTAAAATGTGTAAGACCACTTTATCTGCTAGATTTAGTGATGCGGACCACTTATTGCTAGATTAGTGCTGCACTGGTCACTGAAGAGGCACCAGAAATCTTGTAGACTGAAATGACAAAGTGCTAGGGGTCAGTCTAGGCTTGCTTATAATCCTGATGGTTCTGTGCATAATTGGGACTATAAACCTGAAGTTGCTAGATCTGAATTATGGTTTGATTTTGGCTTGATTTGCCATTAAGTATTGGTGAGACAAATGCATGGGAGGAGTACATTGTACGTGCTCATAATCCTAGGTTTATTAAGGTTCTAGACAGACCACCACTAAAACCTTAGTAAACTATTTACTGAACGTTAATATGCTTAAAAATCATGTTTTATCTGGTGCTTCATCTGTTGCTTTGACATCTGATATATGGTCTGGTAATGCTAAGGAGGACTACATCATGTAGTTGCTCATTATGTCAGTGCAGATTGGGAATTACAGAAGAAAGTAATTGGTTTGAGGTTGATTGAGGTAAGGCATACTGGTGAGAACATTCTGAAAAAATTGCTTATGTGGTTCAGGAATTTGGCTTGATTGACAAATATTTTCTGTGACTCTAGACAATGCTTCCTCTAATTCTAAGGCAATGGATACTTTGGCCCCTATGTTTGCTGGTTATTTGGGTTCTGACCCTTTAATTTCTAACCAGCATGCTTATCCTCTTGTGCATCAACGTTGTGCTTGTCATATCATTAATTAATTATGAAATCTGGTTTAAAGAGGTTTAAACCTTACACTGAGACTTTAGAATTGCTATTAACTTTTTAAATTCTTCTAATCAGAGAATTGTCATGTTTAAAAACTATTGTAATGCTCAAGGTGTAGACCTAGGAAGTTTGGCTTAGATATGGAGGTTAGATGGAATGCTACATACCTTATGCTTAAACATTTGCTTCCATATAAGGATGTTTTCTCTGTATTCATTATTGCAAATTATGGTGTTGAGTTGTTGACTGCTAGACATTGGTACATAGCTCAAAAAAATATTAGAGTTTCTGCAAGTATTTATGAATCAACAGTTGTCCTCTCTGGTGTTTACTATCCAACTAGTCCACTTGTTTTGCACCATTTGCTTGACATTGCTGCTCATCTTCATGAAAATGAAAATGACCAAAATTTAATTGTTGTGTCTATCCTATGAAGCTGAAACTTCTTAAGTACTGGCAAAAAAT
Organism: Coix lacryma-jobi var. lacryma-jobi; assembly: GCA_009763385.1. Taxonomy (NCBI): domain Eukaryota; kingdom Viridiplantae; phylum Streptophyta; class Magnoliopsida; order Poales; family Poaceae; genus Coix; species Coix lacryma-jobi. Next base: position 175,451,832 of record CM019822.1, on the reverse strand, counting down.
ACCTCTGTTATATTTGAAAGGATCAAGATGCCCAAGAGGGGGGTGAATTGAGCTTTTCTAAAACTTCTTGCGATAATAAAACCTATCAAGCCTCAATTAACCCCCTTGTGCCTAGAAGTGTGTTTGATAAGAATCAATTGCACAAAAGACTATCGCTAAACCATTTCTACTCTAGCATGACAATTCAACTTACGAAAGAACAAGTAAATGCGGAATTGAATTGCTCAAGGGTAAATGCGTAGAGAAGAGAGTAGAGATGACACGACGATTTTTTGCCGAGGTATCGAGGTGTCGGCACACCCCCCTAGTCCTCATTGGAGCACCCGCGCAAGGGTATCGCTCCCCCTTGATCCGCGCAAGCGATCCAGTGCTCACGAAGAGCTGAATTCTTCGCCTCTCCGGCCCGGTGAATCGCTCGCTACGGTCACCTACTTGGACTTGGTCAATCACAAGCGCCTCGGATGATCACCAGCTCTTCGATCGCCACCAAGCCGTCTAGGTGATGCCGATCACAAGAGTAACAAGCTAGAACTCTCATGGACCAACACCAAGGCAAAGAGATGGATGGATGCACACTTGCTACTCAATTCTCACTAGGAGGTGTCTAATTCTCACACTTAGCAAATCACTCAACCCTCACTAGGCTTTGCACTCATCACACTCACCAAGGGTTTTCTCAGGATGGAAGTGGCAGAACACTAAACTGGATGGAGAAGAAGGAGTATATATACTGCGCCCCAACGGCCATTCCAAAAACAGCACAAGGACAGGCATTTGCGGGGGCATCGGACGCCGCGATGCCTAGCATCGGACGCTCCGATGACCTGTCCAACGGTATATGACCGTCTTGTCAGATGTTAAGGGACATCGGACGTGGGCAGCGTCCGATTGTGCCAGGACCACATAAAACGCGTCGATGTGGTTGACCTCAATGGAACTCTTGATGGAATCGTGACGCTGGCACTCAGCGGCAGATGCCAGGCCGATGCGGCCTCCAGTTCACGCCAATGGAACAGTGGCATGGGCGCGTCGATGTAAACAATCGGCGACCGTCCGATGCCACGCCCAGACTAAACCTAGTCGGTCCCCGGTGGCTCGGACGCGTCGAATGCCTAACCTGGCCAGCGTCCGATTGCCTATACACAAGGGCAAACTCAACTCGGATCGCGACACGAGTCTCCTCTAAACGATTTTGATCCTACGACTTAAGGCATCTCTCTGAGTACCTAGGCTATGAAAAACAAGGGGCACCACACATACCTGTGACGGAACGACCTAATCCCATGGCCCACGTGTCCCTGTCAACCTCTGACAGCCGAACCATGTTCCATGTGATTAAGATCTGTTCGCCACCGGGCTACATCAGTGCCAATGTCCGCAGGATCATCTCACAATTCGGTTACAGCATTGCATACTTTTACAAAAACATCGGAATAAAGAGCGGAAGACTTAAATAACATTAGTTTTACAAATGAGGTTTCAAATGAGGTAAGGAGTACGATTATTACAAGGACCATTGTTGGGAAATTCAAAGTAGACAACGTAGTGGAAACATTAACATAGAGATACATGTAACACCCAGCCCGAGGGTGCACATTTACTCATCGGCCTCATCGGCCTCTTCCTGGACGAAGGTCACGCAACAGGGTGCGGACACATCGGAGTCTCAGGCATACCTGCAACATGGGTAACAAACCCTGTTACTGGGGTACTCAACAAGACTTACCCGACTAAAGAAAAAGGGAGAAGACTCAGGAATGAGAGGCTTAGGGTAGTCAAGGTAAGGCTTAAGCAAGATCAAGTATTTGCAGAAAAGCATTTTGTAAACCTTATTTTTTTTGAAAGATTCAGTATTCCTCATTCTTCATCATTCATGATTCATTTACATTTCAAAACATTCCTAGTTGAGAACCACTCTCCGTTGACAGTCAGTGGACCAAGTCTCCATAACGAGGAGCAACGTTAATCCGGATAAATAATACTCAGCTGAGGATCCCTATCCACACTGCATATGTAGCACCCAAGCTTGCATATGCCAACTCGGCTACCACGATTCCTCCAAGATTGGGCCCGGTCCTACGCCACCCGGAAGTACAGTACACCACTCCAATCGGGGACTTAACCCACGCGGGGTACATGCTACTTCCGCCATCTCTCCACTCCCAGTGCGCGGTTGTCGGTCCAATAAAGGATTCCTCGGAGCCAGAGCTTTCCGTAGTATGTGAATAGTTACAAGTCTTGACCAGCAGGCCCCATACGGATGGTCCTCCCCATTTTCCAGCCAGAACTATACCTTGGTCATATCTCACCCAAGCGTAATAGTCCTGTCAGTTTTTCAACATGTCCCGGTCGGTGTCAACTGTTGAGTCCCGGACTACAACATGACGGCACCGTACGCTCGGACAACCTCTCTCGCTATTACACTAGGTACGGATAGAACCTAGCCAACAGCCGGGGAGTGTAAGACCAAAATTCCCATAAACATTCCTTAAGTGATCACACTTTTAAAATTGGCATTTTATTGCAAAGTCTATTCAATAAGCATTGCTAAGCATTTTTCAAATACTTTTGAAGCAGCGGTATCGGGTGTATCAGTGGTCAAGGTGGATAGTGCATCAATTAGGATAGCACACAACTCCTATAAACCTAATGCAATAATTTAACTCAAAAGCATTTAAGGAAATCATTTTATATAAAATTCAAGGAAAGGGTTAAATGCACCGGGGCTTGCCTTGAAGAGCAAAGACAGCAGACTCGGGTAGGTATAGGTGTTGGAGCTCGGAGTCGCCTCGGGAGTTGGTTCGTCAACAGCGGGCCTCGACTCTGGTACCTTCTTCGTCAATATACGGAGCAATGCAATGATGAATGCTCATGAGAATGATGATATGGGCTTATGGTGCAAGACAATTCCACTGAATCTAGATTACTCTTAGGCAAGGCATAATCGAAATCTAGGTTGAGCATAAAAGGTAACCATTTCTTTTTAAGCATTATTGATGTTGGCCTTATATAATTATCCTAAGTATTAACCAAACATATCATCACAAACATCATAGACCAAAGGGTAGGGGTCTATGAACATCAATCAATCCAAAGATCACATTCATTAAACACTTATTACCAACCCAATCCATCTTTTCTATTTTCTTATTTTATTTAAAAGGTCATTTTATGAAGTTGCTCCAAAAATTACCAAATTAATCACATAAGTTCATTAAGGCATAAACAGATGGCAAAACAAATTTCATAATTTGGAGGTCATTAAGATGCTCAAATAAATCAAACATTTAATTACAAAAGGCACTATTCTTAATTAAAATAAATGCTCAAAAATCAACTTGCTCCAAAAGACTTCAAAATTTTACCAGGTTCAGCATGTTATAACAAGGTCTCAAAAATTTATCTCAAGATTTTTGGAGTTATAGATCACTCTCCAAAAATACCAAAACCTTCATTTTTCAATTAAAAGGGGAATTTTACATTTTCAAATTCTTGCAGAAAAGTCAAGTTTCATATTTTATATAAAACTACACAGTGCAAGGAGCATACCATAATTTTCTCAGCATTTAAGGAACAACAGATTAATTCACACAAAAAAGAGAAAACAGAACACTATTCACAACTCCCAAAAAGGAAAAAGAGCACTGTGCTCCTTATGAAGAAGGGCTCGGGCGAACGGGTCGGGCGAGTCGCGAAAGTGAGTACTCCGTCCGAAGCCTGGCCCCGGAAGGCTCGGGGCGAAGCGGGCTCGGCGGATGGAAGGCTCGGGCGAGACGGAAAAGCAAGCGTCCGTCGAGGCTAGCTCGACGAAGCGGAGGTGCACGAGTTCGCTCGAGGCCTGGCTCGAGCGAAGTGGGTGAGGGTCTGTCCGTCCGAGGCTCGGGCTCGGGCGAAGACGGAAACGCGTGCTCGAGGCTTGGGGCTCGGGCGAGACGAGTGGAAGCAGAGGCCGGAGGCCTCGGGTGCTTACCACGGATCGGGGGCAGGGCTCGAGGGTGTGGCTCGGCACGTGCTCGAGGGTGAGGCTCGAGGAAGGCGGCTCGACAGTGCTCGAGGGGCGGTGGTTCTCGGTGGAGCTCCTTCGGCGGCGAGCGGCGAGCGGCGCTCCGGCGACCCTGCGCAACACACGAGACCGCAAGGGCCTGGTCAGAGTCGCACGGAACCAAGGAACACGACACGGGGTCGGTGAGGGATGATCATGGCCGGAGGCGGCGAATTTCACGAACCCGAGCTCGCCGGGTTTCTGCCGGAGATGGGAACAGCGAGCTTACGCCGGGCGAGGGCGGTGAGGGCGGTAGAGATGAAATTGAAGGGTGGGAAAGCTTCACGAGCTCAAGGCGGAGCTTCTGAGCTAGGTGGTGGAGCGGCGGAGGCACTGGACTGGCCTGGCCACGGTGGCGGAGATGAGTGAGGAAGCTCGGGGCTCCGGCGGGCTTATATAGCCCGGCCAGAGGCCGGTAGAGAGCACGGGTGGGGGTGGATAAGATCGGCGGGCGAGGCGGGCGTGCGCACTCGATTGCGCTAGGAGGCGGAGGTGATGGCGTGCAGCCGGGGCCGGTGCGCAAGCTTGGCCGGCAATGGGCCAGCGCGGCGGCGGCGCGCTGGGGGCTCGGTAGGGGACGGGAGCGGGGTCAACTGTGCGCGTGCGGGTGCGAAATGATGGTGGCGACAACGGCGGCTGGTCGGGGACAGACGAGCGGTGCCAAACGCGTGGCGCGCGCAGCGCGGAGGCTCGGCCACGACCGGGGCCCTCCCCTACGCGAGGGAAGATGAACAGGGCTATGCCCTAGGGTTTGACTTTTTGGCTGGTACTGTATTTTGCAAATTACTTCCAAAATTGAACTGTGTGACAAAAACTCAAAAATACCAAAGTTGCTCAGAAAAATGAGATCTACAACTTTGTCAATATGAACATTTTCAAATTCCAAATAGTTTTTGAACTATATTCAAAAACAGAAAAGGGGACACTTTTCAAATTTGATTCAAATCAAAATTACTTTGGATTTCAAACTGAGACTTGAAAATTTGTAAATACCAAAGTTGTTCCTCTCGATCAGATTCACAACTTTGCTTTTTGAACCAACTCAAAATTTTGACTTTTGAAAAAGTACCAAAAAGGAATAAATCCAGGATTGGGATTTTAGGATTTTAGGGTTTGCAAAAGGGAAAATCAAATCAAATCTGATTTTTGAACTTTGATCAATGCAGCAAACATCAGGGCACTAAATTTGAACAAGAATTAAATATAACTAGGCACAGAGGTGAAATTACCATTTTGCCCTTATAGAGAGAATTGGGCTTTTAGGGTTTTTGAAAAGGGAATCAAGGCATAGCAATTAGGCAAATCAAATGCATCACAGGAAATGATTAATGCTTAAGATGATGACATGTCAAGTTAATTACATTTGAACACCAGGGGTGTTACAGCTTCCCCCCTAAACGAAATCTCGCCCCGAGATTCCACGTCTTAAGAAGGAAAAGGCAAAACCTTACATCTACAGAGATTCGAGAAAGTCGGGATAGTTCTTTGCTAAGAAGTCTTCGGATTCCCAGGTGGCTTCTTCTTCAGAGTGCTGGTTCCACTGGATCTGTACCATCTTGTGGTGGTTCTTCGGGTAACACGATCCTTGTGATCCAACACGCGAACTGGATACTCAGTGTATGACAGATCTGGTTCTAGCTCAACGCCTTCAACTTCAACCATATGTTCAGGTACTCGGAGACACTTCTTGAGTTGGGAGACATGAAACACATTATGAACTGCGAAAGATGATCGGGCAAACTTAACTTGTAAGCGACCTTGCCACAACGATCCAGAATCTCAAACGGACCAATGTAGCGGGTGCTAACTTTCCTTTGACTCCAAAACGAGTGACTCCTTTAGTGGGTGAGACCTTCAGGTACATAATCTCCAATCTGGAACTGCAGAGGTCGACGTTTCTTGTCAGCGTAACTTTCTGTCGAGACTGTGCAATCTTCATGTTCTCTTGTATATGCTTGACTTTCTCTTCCATATCTTTTACTAGGTCAACTCCAAAGAATTCTCTCTCTCCGGGCTCAGACCAATTGAGAGGTGTACGACAACGACGACCGTACAGTGCTTCAAAGGGTGCCATTTTGATGCTCTCTTGGTAACTGTTATTATAAGAGAATTCTGCCAAGGGCAAACACTGATCCAAGTATCTGCGAAGGTAAGCACACAGGCTCTCAACATATCTTCTAACACTTGGTTGACTCTCTCAGTCTGTCCATCAGTCTGCGGATGTAAGCCGTGCTATACAATAGCTTGGTTCCAAGTGAGGCATGGAACGCTTTCCAGAACTTAGCGACAAACTGAGTACCACGATCTGAGATGATGGTCTTGGGGATGCCATGGAGCTTCACACTATGTTGTTCTTGTATAAGGTGGCATAAGTTGGGGCGGTATAACTTGTTTTGACCGGTAGGAAGTGAGCTTGCTTCGTGAGACGGTCCACTATCACCCAATGGAATCGAATCCTTTTTGAGTCTTGGGTAATCCATTGATAAAATCCATGCTGATATCCTCCCATTTCCAACCAGGTACTGACAAAGGTTGCAGCTCTCCTCCGGGCTTCATATGCACAGCCTTGACTTTGACATGTATCACAACGAGCGACATGTCGAGCGATTTCGATCTTCATCTTTGTCCACCAGAATTTTTGCTTCAAGTCTTGGTACATTTTGTTGCTGCCAGGATGGATGGCAAATCTGGTTGAGTGTGCTTCATCAAGGATTATCTGTCTCAGCTCAGGTACCTGGGAACTACCAGACGGTCTTGAACCATACCACTCCTTCATCATCAATCCTGAAACAGTCAGCTTTCCAACTTGAACCTTTCGATGATGTGCTTGATTCCGGGGTTATCTTTCTGTGCAGCTATGATCTGTCTCTGATAGAGGTTTCTACTCTGACATTGCCTAGACTTCCTTGTGGAACCATTTCAATACCCAGCTTCTCTAGTTCATAGCATAGGGAAGATTCATAGGATTTCATAACCAGGCAGTTACAGTATGACTTGCGACTGAGTGCATCGGCGACCACATTCGCCTTACCCGGATGGTAATGCACTTCGATATCATAGTCCTTGATTAACTCAAGCCATCTTCGCTGCCTCATGTTCAGCTCTTCTTGGGTGAAGATATACTTCAGGCTCTTGTGATCTGTGTACACTTGCAGGTACTGCCCAACAGATAATGACGCCATATCTTCAAGGCATGAACCACTGCTGCTAACTCAAGATCATGAGTTGGATAATTTTCCTCATGTCGCTTAAGCTGCCGCGAGGCATAAGCGATCACTCTTCCTTCTTGCATCAACACGCAACCCAAACCAGTACCAGATGCATCACAGTAGACATCAAAGGGCTTCTCGACGTTTGGCTGAGCTAGCACTGGTGACGTAGTTAACAACTTCTTCAAAGTCTGAAAAGCTTGTTCACAAGCTGGTGACCAAAAGAACTTCACAGAACTCTTCAGCAACTCGGTGATAGGCTTGGCGATTCTGGAGAAATCTGGGATGAATCGACGATAATATCAGCCATTCCCATAAAACTGGACCTTGTGAACAGAGGTAGGTGGCTTCCAATCCAGGATATCTGACACTTTTCCGGGGTCGACTGACACACCTTCAGCGGATAGGACATGACCAAGAAACTGTATCTGATCTAACCAGAACTCACATTTACTGAACTTAGCATAGAGCTGATGGTCTCTGAGACGGGATAGAACGATACGAAGATGCTCGGCGTGATCTTCAGGGGTTTTTGAGTAGACAAGGATGTCGTCAATGAACACGACCACGAATTTATCAAGCTCTGGCATGAACACAGAGTTCATGAGGTACATGAAATGAGCAGGGGCATTGGTCAAACGAAAGACATGACCAAATACTCATATAGACCGTATCTGGTGGTAAAAGCTGTCTTAGGAATATCTTCAGGACGAATCTTTATTTGGTGGTAGCCGGATCTGAGATCGATCTTGGAGAATACCTTGGCTCCAGCTAACTGGTCAAAGAGAAGATCAATCCGAGGCAAGGGATATTTGTTTTTGATGGTGACCTCATTGAGTGGGCGATAATCAATGCACATTCTGAGAGTCTTGTCTTTCTTCTTTACAAGATTGCAGGACAGCCCCAAGGAGACGAGCTTGGGCGAATGAAACCCTTGTCCAACAAATCTTGTAATTGGATTTTTAGTTCTGCCAACTCTCTGGGAGGCATTCGATAAGCTCTGCGGGATATAGGAGCAGTCCCGGGCTTTAGCTCTATGGCAAACTCAACGTCACGGTCAGGAGGTAGACCAGGTAAATCCTCAGGAAAAACATCAGGGAATTCACAAACCACGGGGATGTCCCGGGTTTCAGAACATGGGCGGTATTTTATTTGAGTGGCTGCTGGTGTTTTTGAGGCATTGGAAGTTGGAGAAGGAGTTTGGCGGTACTGTTAGGAATATCCACTCTCAAACTCTATTCAGGATGTCGATCATGGCTTTATACTGACACATCCAATTCATGCCTAGGATGACATCTATCTCCTGATCATGAAGCACTATCATGGTGGTGGGAAATACATGTTCCCCAACCTTACTGGTATACTGCGAACCACCTCTTTGGTGATTATACGCCCTCCAGGCGATAAAATGCAAAAACTTTCTTTCAAATCCTCAATTGATATTTCATGCTTGATGACAAAAGTACGACTGATGAAGGAATGCGATGCACCAGAATCAAACAACACAACTGCAGGATGATTGGCAACGGGAAACCTACCGATCATGACGGGCTCCCCTTCTGGAATATCGCTGACAGTGGTGTAGTAGACTTGCCGTGCTTCTTGACGAACTTGCCCTTCTGCATTGCTGCTGTGGAGCACGGGTTGTGTTGCTGCTGCTGTGGTCCTCCAGGACCCTTCTGAGCATTCTGGGCATACCTCTTGGGCTTTGGGCACTCACGAGACCAGTGGCCAAGTTGACCACAGTTGTAGCAGGGATGGTTATAGGCGGTTTGTGGGGTGGTGATACGAACACCTGAGGCGTTCGGCTGAGTGGCACTTTGTTGGTTGGCGTTGTGGGTGGTAGCCGCGGTACGGACAAACCATTGCTGGTGAGGGTAAGGTGGACGGTTGTGGTGGTGACTAGGATGATATATGACCCTCTGACGCTTGTGATTGCCAGAGTGGCTGCTAGATCCTGCTTTCTTCTTCTTCTTCTCCTCTTGGTACTGACGGTTACTCTCTTCAAAAGCAACTGCCCGGTCAACAGCCTCATGATAAGAACCGGTCAGGTTGTTTGACATGCTTCTGCGGATCTTAGGGTGCAATCCCCTAAGGAAACAGTCTCTCTTCTTCTCATTCGTGTTGACATAATTCGCTGCATACTGACTCAGATGGTTGAATTGACCCACATACTGCATCACTGTGGAGTCCTTCTGCTGCAGGGCTAGGAACTGATCAAGCTTCATCTTCATCAGACCTGATGGGATGTGGTGTGCACGGAAAGCGGTGCGGAACTCTTCCCAGGTCAACTCATGACCTTCAGGCTGGGCAGCCAAGAGGTTGGCATACCAAGCTTACTGGGCCTGGGCCACGAAGCTGCTGCGAAGCAAACCGGGGCTTCTGGATTTCAGTACATCGGATGAGACCAAACTTCTGCTCCATGGTGCGGAGCCAATCGTCAGCTTCGAGGGGTTCATCGGCTCTGGTGAAAACCGGTGGACGGGTTTCAGTGAAATCCACATAGGTGGTCTCTTGGTTGTGACGACCACGGTGACCAACATTCTGCTGTCCTTGGTTCTGAGCCATCAGATTGGCAGCGGCGGCCAGGGCTGTAATGGCATCTGCTAGGGTAGCTGGGACAGGCGGAGGGTTTGGGATGTTGGCATCATCAGAACCTCCAGCTCCGGTACGGGTGTTCACAGGCATCTGTATAAGCAACTCGGAACTCAGCATATATGGACAAAGGTTCTGAAACGACCGATTGATAGCTTCATTGATACAAAGATAGCTGGCTTGATAAAGATGACAACAGACTGATACAGGCCGATATAAGGGAAAAGATGCGAAAAGAAAGATACATGCCAGACTTGGCAACAGACAGACTAACGCCCCCAAACCTAGACTAAGGTTTTAGGTAAGCAGATGGTACAGACACAAGGAGTCTAGTCGTCATCGATGAAGATCAACTCTTCGTCATCATCATCATCCTCGATGATAAGCTCAGGCTTCCTCCTCATCTTCATCTTCAACGTGGACATCTTCAGCAGGTTCCACTTCCTCATTCTGATCGGGCTCGTGTTCTACTTCAGGTTCCTCCACGACTCCGTCTTCGGGGTCCTCAACAACTGGTGGAATCACGGGGTGAAGCTGGTTGTGCAGCTGGTGTACTTTCTCATGAAGCATATCATTGAACTGCTCGATCTGGGCGGGTGTACTGCTGCAATCCATGGAGCTGGGCTCTGGTGACATCCTCCCGGATCCATGTTGCATCACGCTGCTGGATAGCGCGAACCACATTCTGGTTAGCTTCCTCAAGAGCGGCTCGTGCCTCGTAGAACTCCAGGCGGGAAAGGTAGAAGTCATGCTCCATGTTCTCTATCTCGGCCTTCAGATTCTTGATTTCCTCCTTCAGGTTCTTGCGGGTGCGGCGGGGAAAACGACGACCATTGGAGGATTCTCCAGTCTCTTCTCCGGTGCGTGGCGCCAGCTGGTGACGCGGCACACCGTTCGGTCCAGTCGACTTGCGGGCGGTCAGCTTGATGCGAGCCATATCTGGACAAGAGGTTATAGATGAGAAAGGCTAGCAAGAAAAGGTATAGGTACACTATCCCAACGAACTCATTTATTAACTTAAGTGAATATGACATGATGCATGAATCGTTCCTACGGAACAAGGCAATGCAATACTTAACATATATAGGGCTTAAAACATGTTGTTCCACTAGCTAGTGTTGCCATAAGAGGGACAAGATGAGAGAAGCAATTTGGACTCAAAATAGTCAAGTTTAAATTTTGTTTGGACTCAAAAGAACTTTTGAAGTTTTCGCAAAAGAAACACTGCAACGTTAAAGTGAGATGCTCCGATACCACTCTGTGACGGAACGACCCTAATCCCATGGCCCACGTGTCCCTGTCAACCTCTGACAGCCGAACCCATGTTCCATGTGATTAAGATCTGTTCGCCACCGGGCTACATCAGTGCCCAATGTCCGCAGGATCATCTCACAATTCGGTTACAGCATTGCATACTTTTACAAATAACATCGGAATAAAGAGCGGAAGACTTAAATAACATTAGTTTTACAAACTGAGGTTTCAAATGAGGTAAGGAGTACGATTATTACAGACCATTGTTCGGGAAATTCAAAGTAGACAACGTAGTGGAAACATTAACATAGAGATACATGTAACACCCAGCCCGAGGGTGCACATTTACTCATCGGCCTCATCGGCCTCTTCCTGGACGAAGGTCACGCAACAGGGTGCGAGACACATCGGGTCTCAGGCATACCTGCAACATGGGTAACAAACCCTGAGTACTGGGGTACTCACAAGACTTACCCGACTAAAGAAAAAGGGAGAAGACTCAGGAATGAGAGGCTTAGGGTAGTCAAGGTAAGGCTTAAGCAAGATCAAGTATTTTGCAGAAAAGCATTTTTGTAAACCTTATTTTATTTTTGAAAGATTCAGTATTCCTCAATTCTTCATCATTCATGATTCATTTTACATTTCAAAATTCCTAGTTGAGAACCACTCTCCGTTGACAGTCAGTGGACCAAGTCTCCATAACCGAGGAGCAACGTTAATCCGGATAAATAATACTCAGCTGAGGATCCCTATCCACACTGCATATGTAGCACCCAAGCTTGCATATGCCAACTCGTCTACCACGATTCCTCCAAGATTGGGCCCGGTCCTACGCCACCCGGAAGTACAGTACCACTCCAATCCGGGACTTTAACCCACGTGGGTACATGCTACTTCCGCCATCTCTCCACTCCCAGTGCGCGGTTGTCGGTCCAATAAAGGATTCCTCGGAGCCAGAGCTTCCGTAGTATGTGAATAGTTACAAGTCTTGACCAGCAGGCCCCCATACGGATGGTCCCTAATTTTCCAGCCAGAACTATACCTTGGTCATATCTCACCCAAGCGTAATAGTCCTGTCAGTTTTTCAACCATGTCCCGGTCGGTGTCAACTGTTGAGTCCCGGACTACAACATGACGGCACCGTACGCTCGGACAACCTCTCCTCGCTATTAACTAGGTACGGATCAGATACCTAGCAACAGCCGGGGAGTAAGACCAAAATTCCCATAAACATTCTTAAGTGATCACACTTTTAAAATTGGCATTTTATTGCAAAGTCTAATTCAATAAGCATTGCTAAGCATTTTTCAATACTTTTGAAAAGCAGGTATCGGGTGTATCAGGTGTATCAGTGGTCAAGGTGGATGCATCAATTAGGATAGCACACAACTCCTATAAACCTAATGCAATAATTTAACTCAAAAGCATTTAAGGAAATCATTTTATAAAATTCAAGGAAAGGGTTAAATGCACCGGGGCTTGCCTTGAAGAGCAAAGACAGCAGACTCGGGGTAGGTATAGGTGTTGGAGCTCGGGGTCGCCTCGGGAGTTGGTTCGTCAACAGCGGCCTCGACTCTGGTACCTTCTTCGTCAACTATACGGATGCAATGATGAATGCTCATGAGAATGATGATATGGCTTATGGTGCAAGACAATTCCACTGAATCTAGATTACTCTTAGGCAAGGCATAATCGAAATCTAGGTTGAGCATAAAAGGTAACCATTTCTTTCTTAAGCATTATTGATGTTAGGCCTTATTATAATTATCCTAAGTATTAACCAAACATATCATCACAAACATCATAGACCAAAGGGTAGGGGTCTATGAACATCAATCAATCCAAAGATCACATCATTAAACACTTATTACCAACCCTAATCCATCTTTTCTATTTTTCTTATTTTATTTAAAAGGTCATTTTATGAAGTTGCTCCAAAAATTACCAAATTAATCACATAAGTTCATTAAGGCATAAACAGATGGCAAAACAAATTTCATAATTTTTGGAGGTCATTAAGATGCTCAAATAAATCTAAACATTTAATTAACAAAAGGCACTATTCCTTAATTAAAATAAATGCTCAAAAATCAACTTGCTCCAAAAGACTTCAAAATTTTACCAGAGGTTCAGCATGTTATAACAAGGTCTCAAAAATTTATCTCAAGATTTTTGGAGTTATAGATCACTCTCCAAAAATACCAAAACCTTCATTTTTCAATTAAAAGGGGAATTTTACATTTTCAAATTCTTGCAGAAAAGTCAAGTTTCATATTTTTATAAAATACTACACAGTGCAAGGAGCATACCATAATTTTCTCAGCATTTAAGGAACAACAGATTAATTCACACAAAAAAGAGAAAACAGAACACTATTCACAACTTCCCAAAAGGAAAAAGAGCACTGTGCTCCTTCTATGAAGGGCTCGGGCGAAACGGGCTCGGGCGAGTCGGAAAGTGAGTACTCCGTCCGAGGCCTGGCCCGGAGGCTCGGGCGAAGCGGATTCGGGCGAGATGGAAGGCTCGGGCGAGACGGAAAAGCAAGCGTCCGTCCGAGGCCTAGCTCGACGAAGCGGAGGGTGCACGAGTTCGCTCGAGGCCTGGCTCGAGCGAAGTGGTGAGGGTCTGTCCGCCCGAGGCTCGGGCTCGGGCGAGACGGAAACGCGTGCTCGAGGCTTGGGCTCGGGCGAGACGGAGTGGAAGCAGAGGCCGGAGGCCTCGGGTGCTTACCACGGATCGGAGGCAGGGCTCGAGGGTGTGGCTCGGCACGTGCTCGAGGGTGAGGCTCGAGGAAGGAGGCTCGACACGTGCTCGAGGGGCGGTGGTTCGGTGGAGCTCCTTCGGCGGCGAGCGGCGAGCGGCGCTCCGGCGACCCTGCGCAACACACGAGACCGCAAGGGCCTGGGTCAGAGTCGCACGGAACCAAGGAACACGACACGGGGGTCGGTGAGGGATGATCATGGCCGGAGGCGGCGAATTTCACGAACCCGAGCTCGCCGGGTTTCTGCCGGAGATGGGAACAGCGAGCTTACGCCGGGCGATGAGGGAGGGGCGGTAGAGATGAAATTGAAGGGTGGGAAAGCTTCACGAGCTCAAGGCGGAGCTTCTGAGCTAGGTGGTGGAGCGGAGGAGCACTGGACTGGCCTGGCCACGGTGGCGGAGATGAGTGAGGAGCTCGGGGCTCCGGCGGGCTTATATAGCCGCGGCCAGAGGCCGGTAGAGAGCACGGGGTGGGGTGGATAAGATCGGCGGGAGCGTGCGCACTCGATTGCGCTAAGGCGGAGGTGATGGCGTGCAGCCGGGGCCGGTGCGCAAGCTTGGCCGGCAATGGCCACGCGGCGGCGGCGCGCTGGCGCGGTAGGGGACGGGAGGGAGCGGGGTCAACTGTGCGCGTGCGGGTGCGAAATGATGGTGGGCGACAACGGCGGCTGGTCGGGACAGACGAGCGGTGCCAAACGCGTGGCGCGCGCAGCGCCGGAGGCTCGGCCACGACCGGGGCCCTCCCCTACGCGAGGAAGATGAACAGGGCTATGCCCTAGGGTTTGACTTTTTGGCTGGTATCTGTATTTTGCAAATTACTTCCAAAATTTGAACTGTGTGGACAAAAACTCAAAATACCAAAGTTGCTCAGAAAAATGAGATCTACAACTTGTCAATATGAACATTTTCAAATTCCAAATAGTTTTTGAACTATATTCAAAAACAGAAAAGGGGACACTTTTCAAATTTGATTCAAATCAAAATTACTTTGGATTTCAAACTGAGACTTGAAAATTTGTAAATACCAAAGTTGTTCCTCTCGATCAGATTCACAACTTGTTTTTTTGAACCAACTCAAAATTTTGACTTTTGAAAAAGTTACCAAAAAGGGAATAAATCCAGGATTTGGGATTTTAGGGTTTTGCAAAAGGGGAAAATCAAATCAAATCTGATTTTTGAACTTTGATCAATGCAGCAAACATCAGGGCACTAAATTTGAACAAGAATTAAATATAGGCACAGAGGTGAAATTACCATTTTGCCCTTATAGAGAGAATTGGGCTTTTAGGGTTTTTGAAAAGGGAATCAAGGCATAGCAATTAGGCAAATCAAATGCATCACAGGAAATGATTAATGCTTAAGATGATGACATGTCAAGTTAATTACATTTGAACACCAGGGGTGTTACACTACCTCAATTAGACTCATCTAGGTCAAGCACTCATTCACGCTCCCCTTTATAGTACGGCCAAAGGAAAAACAAAGACCTAAGACTACAGTGTCCTCCAACACATATGACATTAGCCTAGTCTACCACGTCTTCGTCGTCCGTCCTTTAAAAACCGAAAACGAATCCTCGCAAGGAAGCAAGATGAACTCCATTGCCCTATCGTCGCCATTACCATGACCTAAACTCAATCCTGGTTTCTGCAAAACACACGTTAGTCATAGTAATCTTGGGTTTATCCAATCACCGAAACCACTAGGGCCAAGATGCGTTCAATATTCCTTGCTTTCATTCTTGATCCTAAAGCTAAGTTGAGAGGTTTGTTTAAGTTCTCCCAAATCCTTAAGAGCGAATATATGGTGTTGATTACAATTCATTATTCTCTGATGTTAAAACTGAAATTTACAAGTGTTTGCCAAGTATGATAAAAATTTAGGCAGCTAGGATCATAGGCCTACACATCCTGCAATGCCTTCAGGTAAGAAAAAATAGGCATTGGGCAGAATATTTGGAGGACCTGGATCATCTGGTATTGTTGGTCCTTCCCCTACCTCCACTCCATCTTCCTCTCAAACTGCTTGTGCTGTTGGTTGTGAGCTCACAGCTTACCTGGATAGTGACAATGTCGCATATGAAGATGATTTTGATTTGCTCTCTGGTGGCGTGACGACACAAACTAACCTTTCTTGTCTTGTCTATTATGGCAAGGGATATTATGTCTGTTCCTGTTTCTACAGTTTCTTCTGAATCATGCTTTAGCTTGATAGGGAGGATCATTGAAGAGCGTCAACGACGCTTATTGCCAGAAACTGTGGAAATGCTGGCTTGCATAAAGGATTGGGAGTTGGGTGAAAGAAGACTGCAACATGTTGTTGACAACCCAGAGTTAGAAGAGTCTTTTAAGAATCTCTATCTTGATGAAGAAATTGACAATGCATCTGGTGGCCCTTCGGTTGGCACATATGTGGCTTCTGCTGGTTGAGATCTGAGAACTGAAGAGACTGAGAGTGCCTGAGAGTTGAGAGTTGTGAGGACTTTTGATTTTTGAACAATGTTTTCTGTCTGTGTGATCTGTAACTGTAAACCTAAGTACTAAGTACAATGTTTGAAGACTTAATATATATAAGAGTTGTGTTGCACTCTTTTTTCCTTCTGGGGTTTCTCACAAGGATGAGTTTTACCCAGAAAGGTTTTAATAGAGGCAGCATTGTACACAGCTCAATTATCCTTTTAATCCTTCTCTTTCCTTTGTTTCTGTTTTTTTCTACTTGTGATAATGATTTATGACTTATGAGTTAACTGAGATTGGATCATTGGAACTTGAATTTTTTTTTTCTGTATCTGGAGAGGGGTTTTTTGTTGGACGGGCCATGGGCTGGCCCGGCCCACCGATTATATGCGTGCCCAGCGGGCGGCACGACCCGAAGATAGGCCCGTGGGCCCGTGCTTGGGCCGAGGGTAAGGCCCGTGGGCCACTAAGGCACGACACGGGAGGCCGCGGGGCCATGTCGGCCCGACACGTGCGGGCCGTGCCCGGGCCGGGGCGGGCGGGGCCGGCCCGTTGGCCATCTATAACTTGAACTCCACCCATGAAAAAAATATCAAATACTTCATCCGTTCTAAACTATAAAGTCAATTTGCCTTTTTTATATCTAATTTACTATGTATCTAGACATACTTTGGAGCTACATATCTAGCAAAATAGATATATCAAAAAAGTTAAAGCGACTTATAATTTAGAATAGAAAGAGTACTTTACTAAATGAATTATAGTGTCTATATTAATCTCGCTATAACTTCATATAGAACTCTTGAAAACAAAAAGGTGTGATACAACCATGAAACAACTACTCATGATGATTTACGAATAAAAGTGCGAGAAGTCATAAAAAATAAACCTTAATATGAGAGTTCATAATTCATATCTATATATGGCCATGAAGCCGTGGCCCGGTGTTTTGGCCCGGCCCGGCCTGTGGGGTGGGCCGTGCCTGGGCCGCTACCCTGGCCGTGGCACGGCTCGGGCACGGCCCGGTCTAGCATGTGGCCCGGTGGTGGCCCAGTTAAACTAATATTTTTTTTTTGGTAAAAATGACGATATTTATGAGGGGAACGTATCCTATGCAAACTAGACTCTTGTGCAAACTATGTAAACTCTAATCAAGACACAAGAAAGAATCTAATCTAATGGCTGGTAATTTTAGCACTTAAACCCCTCCACTCAGGGGTGTTTTGTAACAGCCGGATAGAATGAGTGGGGGGTTTGAGTGCTAAAATTACCAGCCATCGGATTAGATTCTGTGGTCTTGATTAGAGTTTACATAGTTTGCACAAGAGTCTAGTTTTGCATATGATACGTTCCCATTTATGAGTTGACAATTATATATGTGTGTTGTTTATTATTATACTATTGAATTGATTAACACATAGTTGAAAATGATAAATTATTTCAACACTTTGTGAAAATGATATAGATTTTTAGGCTTTTTTAACTGACGGGCCATGGGCCGGCACGGCACGACGGGCCGACACGACCCAAAAAACGGCCCGCGGGCCGTGCCTTGGGCCGATACTCAGGCCCGTAGCCCGTAGTGGCACGGCCCGTGGCGGCCGACTCTCACTGGGCCGGCACGGCACGACGTCGGGCCGGGCCGGCACGGCACGACCTGTTGGACAACTATATTCATATCCATTAGAAAAATCATCCCCAAATTGAATATCATTGGAACATAATAAACATACACACAATGAAAGTTACGAGACACAAAACAATTAAACTAACCATACAAAAAAGTTTTTTTGACACATTCACACTCTCTAGTGGCATTCAGATTGATGTCATCATTATCTATTTCTCATCCTCCCCGGTGGCATCCATACTTATTTTTCCACAACCATTGGAGTATTGGATAAGGATCAAACAAATAGGATAGAGATACTTGGAGTTAGAATTAGGATATACTACCTCCATACTTATAAAGCAAGTCGTTTTGGATAAGACTTAAGTAAATATTGGAAATATAAAATTATGAATAATTTTTAAATTGTTGAGTTTGAAATTATGAAAAAATTATATGAATAGATTTGTCTTGAAAAATAATTTATAAAAAATATATGTATATCACTTTTTTAAAATATTTTTTTATAAAAAAAGAGGTCAAAGTTATGCTTTAGAGACCATGTTATTGTCCAAAATGACTTGCTTACAAATATAGGAGGGAGTAATATGATTTGGAGACATGTGGCTATACTACATTTTTTTTGTCCATACCATACCCATTTGATGTAGATATGGATTTAGGGTGTAGCTATGAACACCCCACCAAGAGATATATATTCCAACATTCCATAGTAAGATACATAAGGACGTCTCTTCTCAATTGACCTCCATCTCTATTAGGACACATGAGAATAAAAACGTTCAATGCCAAGTAAAAGCTTAATATACTATGACGAAAATAGAGATTATACTATGTATATAATGGGAGATTCGTTTTTGTAAATCCTGCATTTCAATATAAAATTGATTACATTCTCTACATTTTACATGGATGATAAAGAGTACTAGCACGGTGTTTCCAACAGTTCGACTGTAACGAATGAGATAAAATATGAGAAATGGTACAGAGAAAAATTCAATACATCCATATCGTTTTTGACTTTTTAGATACACTGATTTTGCCAGACACTTAAATATTCACTATGTCTAGATATATGATAAAAAAATATATCTAGAAAGCTAGAAGTTTTTTTTTGAAGGGAGAAAGCTAGAAGTTCATATAATTTGGAACGAGGGAATATTAGCGTATAGATCATTCTCTAAAAGAAAAATCTTGTAAAAAGTGGATAGAAGATATTTTGGGCCAAAGCTGCCTTGCCCAATCCAAATCTCGAACGACAAAGGCTCCAAACGGGCCTGTCGGATCAGAAAACGAAAGGGTTTTCCTTCGTCCAGACTCCCCGCACAGTTCAGCTCCGCCAGCGCCTAGCGGCCAGCCTTCGATTTGTTTTGCTGAAAATTACAGGCACTGCCACCGCCTTCCTTATCCTGGGCGTTGGACGGACGGGCCGAGCGAGCGACCCGAGCGTACCGCCGCCGCCGCCGCCGCCATGGTGGCGCTCGCCTCGCTCTCGTCTCTGTGCCCCTGCGGCGTCGCCCCGCCGCCGCGCTGCCTCCGCCTCCCCCTCCTCCTCCTCCTCCGCCGCCGTTTCCATCTCGTGCTGCGCCGTCGCGACCCCGTCGTCCTCAGGGAAAGGTACGCACGGCTGCTGCCAGTACCTGTTCATTCCAAAAGGATAACTAGGAATTTTCAGTTAAATGTTGTGTCTGCACGTAACTGCTTTTAAAGTCACTTGCCATTTTTTACTTTGCAAAGCATCTCGGGTCCATTTCTTCAACAGGATATTTCCATTTCTTCGACAGGATATTTCGGTTGCAATGTGATATAGGGACTCAAACCTTATTACCTATGTAATGTGCAAATGCATAATTTGTTGTGCTCATAGATATTCACAGGACAAGGGAACTCTCTCCTGATCTGTGCAGGGCCCCAGGAATCTAGAACACCCCGAAGAAGGCTGAGGAAAACTGAGGGTGCCACCAAGAGCTTGGAAGATTCGGTCAAGCGAAAGATGGAGCAGTTCTATGAAGGGGTCGATGGTCCACCTCTGCGAGTGCTCCCTATTGGCGGTCTTGGGGAAATCGGCATGAATTGCATGCTCGTGGGCAATTATGACCGATATATCTTGATTGATGCTGGGGTTATGTTCCCAGAGTAAGTAATCGAGACAATATCTTTCTCCTGCTTACACTACAGTTCAGCTCCCATTATTTTTAATGCCTTTCTCATATAGTTATGTTATGTGTGTGCAACAGCTTAAGTTTTTTTTTTCTTCCTGAAGTCCACACATTGGAAATATTGTGTACAAATTCAATAAATAATCATTTCTATTGTATCATGCTGCTGGATAGTGAATTAGCAATTAGCATTTTTTTTCTGCAGTTCTGTGCTTAGGCTCAAGTATGTTCCTGTATAATAGAAAGTCATATGTATGAGCAAAGGGCTTCAGTAATTAAGCCTCTTGTAGTCTATGTCTATCACACTGCCCTGCCACATAACAACTCAGCATTATCTGCAGATAATAGATGTATTCTGTATACATTTCCTAGCATGTATGCTGATTTTTCACTGAGCTGTGAGCTGTTTAAAATTGTGTCATTATGATGAGTTTGGTGTGCAAAAGATTATCCCAGACACCACGTTCATCAAGAAATGGAGCCACAAATGAAGCAGTTATCATCACACATGGCCATGAAGATCACATCGGTGCGTTGCCTTGGGTAAATAATTCTCCTGCTTCTTGAGTAAATCATTCCAATTCATCATGTTCACTTGGCTATGATCTGCTACATACTTTACGACTTTAGTCACATGCAAACCAACTACCCTTTGTTGGTCACAGTTCATTCTACAGTCTAAACAGCGGAAAGGAGAATTTGTTGTACTTGTTTGAAAGTTAGATGTGTTGTGTACAGGCTAGTTAATTTGGTACCTGCTTGTCCTTTGTTTATTTTAGTGTAATTTACAGAAACATTGGATGGATTTTTTTTTTTGGTTTGAAATGTTGTAGTACATAGTTCATGATATATAGGGGTCCAGATCATTTTTATGCTGATACTAATCTAGAACATGGAGTTATGGACTACTGTAAAATTCTTCCTAAATTGATCTCTACCAAAAATGGTGGACCGATGTCCCCACAAAAATTGTAGTTTAGGCATAGTAAATTGTAATAGTATATATTTGTTTAAAAAATGCTCTCATGCTATTATACGCTATAGAAGTTCTACTAATATACAAATAGAACAAAAGTCCAATGTGATTATTAGATTTGTGCTAATATCCTAAACGGAATATTTTTTTGGGCAAAGGTAGTAGGAAACATCCAAATTCTTGCTTCTAACATGTGGATGCAATATCAGATGGACAACATGTGACGCCTTTGTTCAATAACATATGTATTTGGAATTATCATAAGCTCTTATTTCCCTTCTAACACTTTTACTGTTAATAGGTCATTCCGGCACTTGATTCAACAACTCCGATTTTTGCATCATCTTTTACCATGGAGGTAACACTGTTTTGATTGCTAGTCACATCATTGCCATTTTGCACTGTTGAACACCTGCATAAGTTTTTTAGATCTTCAGATTTTGAAATACATTATTGATAATGGGACAGCTAATAAGAAGCGTTTGAAGGAATTTGGGATCTTCCTCTCATCCAGGCTTAAGGTTTTAAGAACTAAAAAGAGATTTCAGGCTGGACCTTTTGAAGTTGAACCCATCCGTGTAACTCATTCAATTCCTGACTGTTGTGGCTTAGTGCTTCGCTGTGGTGATGGCATAATTTTCCACACTGGTGACTGGAAAGTAAGTTGGATCAGCAATCCCCTGTATACTAGATTTTATGTACTTTTGAATATTTTGTGTAACTTTATTAGTTTCTCTTGTAGATTGATGAATCACCAGTGGATGGGAAATTTTTTGACCGACAAGCTTTGGAGGAGCTCTCCAAAGAAGGTGTTACTCTTGTAAGTCGATCCAATATCTTGTGCATATAGATTACTTTTGTTTCTAAAATGAAGGTCATTGACTTCTGTTGCACACATGTTTGTCTGGCTTCAAAGATGCATTCATGCAGCTATGAATTATGAACATATTAAAAGATTAGGAATAGTTGTGCAACATCAAATAGAATAATGAAGTGTTCACCTAGGTCTGACCTATACTACTACGAGCAGCTCTTTGTTGATATGTTCTTGACATTGCTTCTTTCTTTTCCCTCCTTTTCCCTCTTCAATACAAGATGATGAGTGACTCGACAAATATTCTATCTCCTGGAAGATCAATCAGCGAATCTGTTGTTGCTGGTTCATTGTTGCGACATATTTCGGAAGCAAAAGGAAGAGTAATTACGACACAATTTGCCTCAAACATACATCGAATTGGAAGCATCAAAGCTGCTGCAGATTTAACTGGTCGAAAAATGGTATCTTTTGAAATTTTAATTCGACAGAGTGTTTACTTTACTATGTTCAATTTTGATGATGTTTTAACTAGTTTGTAGTTTTCGGTGGGATAGAACAGGTGTTTGTTGGAATGTCACTCAGGACATACTTGAAGCTGCTTTCAAGGATGGAAAGGCACCACTGGATCCATCAACCTTGGTATGCAACAACTTTATTAGATTAGTTGAATGTTCTTTGTGTTTATTGCTACTGTGATGTTACGAATGATGCAATATTTTTAATGAACTTTTTTTCCTTTCTTGATACATTCAATGGATATGCTAGTATCGACATATGCTAACATCCTTTGTGAGAATAATTTGTTTCTCTATAATCCTATAATCTATAATTTTATTAGTTTCAGCTATCCACTTTATCTCACACATTATCATATAACTTATAAAGGAAAATATATACAGAACTCGTTGGAGTTCAATGAAGGTGTTTGATTGGTATTTGCTTCAGTTTAATGTGGGTACGGTGGCGATTTAATACTGGTGGAAAAGTAGTTCTGCTACCTTTGGGTACTCAGATCTTTTAGCCCATCACATTCAATAGTTGAGTGCTAGTTGCATCAAGTCTGACAGCTTGTAGAGTAACTTGGATGCTTCCATTTGGGTCTGTAGATCTTTTAGCCACCATATCAGATGGTTGACTTCTTATTGCAGTAGGTCTGGTAGCTTATAGAGTAATTGATTCTTGATTGTATTTATCCAGGTGCATAGCTTTCTATTTGCCTTAACATTCGTCAGTGACTCAGTGTTTCCTTCTTTGTTAATGATCAGCAGATCCTTCGATGTCCTGGTAAAGATGTATGCAAGCAATTTTTGTGTAAATATCCTGCTACTAGCAGGCATCATTTGTGGGTTCCTGCTGGGAGGACTTGAGTTTATTTAATGTAAACATATAATGAAACGATTGCAATCTCTCAGTTGTTGTATTCAAATGCTTAGAGCATCTCCAATAGTTTGGAAAAATGACTTGTTATCCTTGTTTTATTGGGAATGAAGAAAACGTTCTCCAACAGATTGGTATATGACTTGCTAAATTTTTCCAAGTTGAAATCAGAGGCCATCTACTTGCTATATTTACCAAGTCAGCTTGACTTGCTATCCGGCGTTTCTATGTTATTTTTACCAAGTTGGAATACTTTTCTATGTTATTTTTACTAAACTATTGGAGATACATGAAAAATTTACTTGCCAAAGTTTTAGCAAATGCTAAATGACAACTTTTTCCCAAGTCAATTTTTCCAAACAATTGGAGATGCTCTTAGGTGTGTTAAAATGATTATATGAGTAATAGTCTGACTTGACGGTTGCGTTATTTTTAGATATTACGATAGTTTACCTTAAGTTGACGTCAGCACATAGATATGCTACATGATTTCTCTGTCGGTGCAATCTTTTGATATTATATTACATATTATGATGTAACAGAATGTAGTCTTCCTAATTGCATAGTTGAAACATCCTGCAGGTCAAGGCAGAGGACATGGATGCGTATGCCCCTAAAGATCTTCTGGTCGTCACTACGGGTTCACAAGTAAGACATACATGCTATAGGCCTAAATTTTTCAAATGCTCTCATCGGCCACCTTAAAACTCTTGCATCTCTGTATTCAACTTTGCCAGGGAGGCCCGTGCACTCTGAATCTTGCATCTTATGGGGGAAGTCATGCTCTTAAACTATCAAAAGAGGATGTCCTTCTTTATTCAGCTAAGGTATTCCTATTTATCCTTCACTTTATTTCCTGATAGCTTTCACAATATCTGAGATTAGTCACATGGGAGATGTTATATATGTTAGCTAGCTAGGCCTGTTTTATATTGGTTATGTATTCTCACATAAGTGGGTGCTCTTAATGCTGGCAGCTGTATTGAACAGGACTTGCTTATATTATGAAGAAATTATTTTCACATTGAGGGCATGTACAAATTATTATTTGCTTTTAGTCAAGATAATGCCTGAAAAATGACACCGAATGTACTAGAAGTGGAAAACATTGCAAAGTAATTTCCCTTTATGTATGATACTTACATGCTAGTGGAAAAAAACTTCTGGAAATAGTTCTGTATTTTTTTCCTTGATCTTTATAATCATTCCAGAATGTGAATGGCACCTTACGCAAAAAAAGCTTTTCTTTTGGAAGTTAGCATTGCAATTTATTGTCCTGCATATACTTTTCTTTTCAGGTTATTCCTGGAAACGAGACACGGGTAATGAAGATGATGAATCGTCTCACTGATCTTGCCCCAAAAATTATCATGGGTAAAGATTCTGGCCTGCATACCTCTGGGCATGCCTACCGAGAGGAGCTGGTAAATTTTCGTTCTCCTTGTTTTATGGTGTTATGATGTTGTCTTAAGATGATGACAAGCCTTTGGTTTATTATTTGCAGGAGGAAGTTCTCCGGATTGTTAAACCACAACATTTCTTGCCTGTTCATGGAGAACTCCTGTTTCTCAAAGAACATGAATTACTTGGAAGATCAACTGGCATAAGGCACACAACTGTAAGTAATCTCAGTAACTTGGTGCTCTGGATTTGTATGCCAAGAGAGAGAATATGTGCATGGTTCTTAGTCTGCAGCGGCTATTGAATTTCAACAAACAGTAAGAAATGTAGGGCCTTTCTGCTGTAGTAGCAGTGGAGTATTCACAAAAGAAACTTGTTCGATCTGTTTTTTTTCCAAATTCCAAGTATTATTTGCATTGCCATAATACAGCAAAGCTCATATTTGTTAGCAGTGGTAGGGTTCTTAGATTGCTATTATAATTTCAGTAAAAAAAACGGAGAGATGCTTGGTGTGTCACATCTAAGAAACAGAAGAGTTTTGTCCAATGGTTTGTTTTCATTAGGGAAGGAGGATCTTCAGGTGAACCATTTATTTTATACATCATTTTTCTCTGTCTTTAACAGCTATGATGTCTAACATGACATGATATTACAGCTCATGTATAGTGATGGTGATAAGGCTTTTGGTACATCCACTGATCTCTGCATTGATGAGAGACTAAGAATTGCATCTGATGGCATTATTTTCGTCAGGTAGTTTCTTGTAGTACGGTTTGGAGTATTTTCTAGGTTTATCTTCAGCAAAACTTTGTCCTCTCATGTGAAATGAGAGTGATTTATGTCGAGCTTTGTAATTGTCAGTGGTAAAACAATATATAATATTGTTCAATGCACCTAAAGATTTTACATGTTATATTCCTCTGCAGCATGGAGATCTTCCGACCTCAGAAGGAACATGGTTTGGGCGCAGTCAGGATTGAAAGGAAAATTTAAGATTACTACAAGATGTCTATGGCTTGATAATGGAAGATTGTTGGACGCACTCTACAAAGCAGCTCATGCTGCATTGTCAAGCTGTCCTGTGAATTGTCCACTTAGTCACATGGAGAGGATGGTAGCTGAAATCTTGAGGAAAATGGTACGGAAGTATAGTGGGAAGAGGCCTGACGTCATTGCGGTTGCTACGGAGAACACTATGGCAGGTTTCTCAGAACACCTCGATGCTAAATCATCTGGGAATTTGGGACCTTCCTCAGCTACTAGCCATCTGAGCAGGAGTCCAGCTAAGAGTCTTGAAGGCAGTTATAAAACACTCCCAGACAACCCAGAGGTGGATGCTGAAGGTACTCGTAATAGACTCTCTTATGAATCACTCTAATTCTGTAGTCCTAAACTCAAACTGGCATCAAGTGTCTCATTTTGTATTGACCTGTTACCTTTTCCTTAATTCACAAGGTTGTGCATTGTTCTATTGCCTTTCATTGTCTGATACTGTATTGACCCTGTCACTACTTTGTCCACAGAAACCCTCCCTGAGGCCGTGCGAACAACACCTGATGATGCAACCACAAGCTCCAATGGTGAAGCATTCTTCTCTTCAGATTTACATCAACCTAAAACATTGGAGCACTTTTGGGAGTCATTCAAATCCCCTACAGCTGTTAAAATTGCACGAATTGTCAATGGGGGTAACAAACAAAATCTTGGCAAGATTGGCATAATGGGTAAGGACTCATCAATCCAGTCAGCTCCTGCTCCAGTTAAATCTTCAAAAAAGAACAAGTGGAAACCTGAGGAAATTAAGAGCTTGATACAGATGCGCGGTGAAATGAATGAGAAATTTCAGAGCGTGAAAGGAAGAATGGTTCTGTGGGAGGAGATTTCCGATACCATGTCGAACCAAGGAATAAGTCGTACGCCGGCACAGTGCAAATCTCTATGGACATCGTTGGTTCAGAAATATGAGGTTAGCGATAAATTCAGTTTCTTCTGAGTCCTATAAAATCATTGAATCAAATATAGAAGGCTGTTTTGCTCAGTCTGTAGAATGAAGCAAGTTAGCCGAGATGTATTTCGGATTGGGTTGCAATATCTGACAGTAGTAATTCTCTGTCGTTGGCAGGAAAACAAGAAGGATGCGGAAAGCATGAAGACGTGGCCGTATTTCTCGGCCATGGATAGGATTCTATCTCAGCAAGGGGAAATGGCAACCAAAGGCTAGAAAAGGCAGTAGTTTAGTGGTAGAAATTTAGAACATTGATATGTTTTAGCAGAGCCCAGTCAATCTAGTGATAATATGAGATGAAATGTCTACAACACCTGGTGATCAATTGGATCGGGTTCCCTTTTTGAGTAAGATAGACGGTAGCACGTGAGCGAGATGCATCGACTGGCTGGGAATTGGGGGCTTCAGGGCCCGTGGACTCCAGGAGTGGGGTTGATGATGTATGTGACAACTTTTGATTGCGCCACCTGACTTGCAGTTGCAGGAGGTTGTGTACGATTGGGCTGCATGAGCCACACCGTTGATTGGTTCAGTGTACAAACGGCATGTACGTGTACTCACGTTAGATCATCAGTGGCAGTGCGTCTCGATCTCCTGCATGCCACCTGATTATTATTGTGAGAAAATTTTGTTCGTGCTCGTTCTGCTGTCAGACATGGTGATCCGCTGTCGTCCAAAGAAAATCGAGACGAGAGGCACATGTTGCTGTGATGCTGCCACTAGTGCGCGAATGACCTCGTCTGATTCTCGCCTTGTTACTTCTTATCTTTCAACATGGTTACTCCCTCTGTTTCAATTTAGACCCTGTTTGGTTAGGCCCTCTAAAATTTAATGTCTCCTAAAGTTTAGTGACCTATGTTTGGTTATAGTGACTAAAAACTACTTAAATTTAATCACTTTTAGCTATCTTTTTATGACTACAGACCCCTAAACTTAACAACTTTAGTGAGATGTTTGATACTTTAGGGACTAATTTAGTGACTAAACTTTAGTAGGGGCTAATCAAACACGACCTTAGTTTGGCTTTTCTAGATACACAACTTTATTATATACCTAGTGGTACCTTAGTATTTTGTACCTTGGTAGTTTAGATGCAGATGTCAAAGTCGTGAAATACAGCGGACCAACGATTGGCTCTGTTCGATAAGACTTATTGCAGTTGCAGTTGATTTATTGTTAGAGAAAATACTATTTCATGGTTAAAAAGTAGGGCTACTTCTATCTGAATAGCTCAAACAAACAAAGCTCTACCTTTTTTTCCACAAAAAGGAGAATGGTCCAAATTAGTTTTCTAAGTA
This sequence comes from Coix lacryma-jobi var. lacryma-jobi, assembly GCA_009763385.1. Taxonomy (NCBI): domain Eukaryota; kingdom Viridiplantae; phylum Streptophyta; class Magnoliopsida; order Poales; family Poaceae; genus Coix; species Coix lacryma-jobi. The sequence goes on along the minus strand of CM019822.1, from coordinate 175,423,853 downwards.
TGGTCTATGTCAAAAAGAAATCAAGTTGGAGTAGTTTCTTTTATTTTTAAAAGAAAAATCTCTCTTCTAAATCCATTTGCCCAAAATAGAACTCCAATTCTCTTTCAATAAATGATCATCAAGCCGTTCTTATTCGAATAACCTTTGCCTTATGTTTAGCTTTAAGATGCAATCATTATGACTCTAGTATGAATCTAAAGTTTTAATTGAACTGAATTCATAGATCACAACAAGATGATTCTACCAGAAAACCCCTATAAATTTTATTTTGTTTTTTATAAAATAAAATTAATTAACAAATAGGGAAGCCTCTAAACTAACAATTAGTTTAATTTCATCATTCCAAATTACCTCCTAATAAGATTTATTTTTTCTCAATATATAAGTTAAGTTTAAATTTCAAATTTTGTGAGGTGTTAAACCGCATTATTAAATTTTCATCATCATGCTTCATATTTTGTATTTCTAGTGTTAATTTATTATTAGATATCCTAACCTGTCAAATATTGAGAAAAGTGTATGATATAATTTTTAAAATAACTATAGTGTCATCTATCACCTCATAATTTTGAAGTTAAAAATCAACTTGAACACAGAAAAACAAAAAAAATATGTTAAGGAGTATTTTCATCATTATGCTTCATTTTTTGATTTCTAGTGTTAACTTATTATTAGATATCCTAACTATCAAAATATTGATAAAAATCTATGATGTATTTTTTAACATAAATTATAGTGTTGTCTATCACCTCACCAATTTGAGATTAAAACTTAACTTGAATATAGTGAAACGAAAAAATCTTATTAAGGGGAAATATATATGACATTATGAATTTACATTTGCTCGCTAGCATGGAATTCTTGTGCATCTTGAGCTAGCAAACCACTCCTTACGAGAGGAGAGAAGAATGTGTTCATGGATCAACGCAATTGATAAAAAAAATGATTCATACATGTACAGGCCTATGTAAATTGTTTGTAAATGAACTATGTTCAGTTTCTTTTTTTTACAATACGGGTTCAGTTGTTGGATTCACGTCGGCAGAAGTAGAAGAACAACGCTGTGCATGCCGCGGCTGCATTCGGTAACATGGTCCAGATACCCTGGTTGCAGAACAAAACAAATACAAGCATGATCTGGTCAGAAAGTGGAGCAGGGAGAAAGGAGTTGGGAAGTAGCGTGAGAGGCGCCGGGAGGTACCACAGCAGCTGCAACACTGGCGAGGGCGACCACAGGCCGCTCTCGGAGGACAAACCCAACTGCTAACTGCAGCAAAGCACCAGTTGTTTTATCACAAAGCAGAGTGCTGACAGGCTCTTGCTAATGTTACTAGCTAGACCCACGACTTAGAATTTGCAGACAAAGAATTAAAAACCAAAGGTCGGTTTACCTGAATAGGGAGAGTAAATAGACAACCAAAACAAACTCCTGCGAAGAAAAGATCTGCTGATATACCCTGTTTATAACAGCCAAGCATGTCATTGACAGACATTTGTGAGCAATAAAGTATGGGCTTGGTAAGTCACTGGGAGTAAGCAAATTGACTAACCAATGCGCCAGCAAGAAATGCTGTAGGATTCCGAACACCAATTGAAAATCGTTCAACTGTAGTAAACATTGACATTAAAAACTTTACTTTTAAGTACTGAACTTCTTATTGCAAGTATAGAACAAACTTAATCATCTAATTTTCCTTCAAAGCTGCAGACAACGCTCTACAGACTTCCACTTCCTTTCACTCCGAGCTACACATGCTTGAGAAAAAACAGAGTTTAAATGTATACCAAAGCCAATTAGGTTCCCATACTTCTGAATTGCTCGTGATATGCTTAGTGCTTTCTCCTTACCAATTCCAATCTAAAAAGGAAGACTGCAGTTAGAGTTATTATTATGCCAAGAATACTGTGCCATAATTTTGCAAATATGAAGATGTATAATTCTTTGTTTTCTTTCTTTCTTAGTAAATACTTATCAGTAAGTAAGATAAAGTGAGATAAATCCCTACTTCACACCTTGCTGCTTATGTCTTCTGATGCTCTAGTTTGCCTGAAGAGTTTCCCTAGATAGAATGGGATCATGTCGCTGATACAAACACCCCTGCATGTATGAGTGAGTTAACATAATACTGTAGAACACAGTAGTAGTCACCAACGAAAGCCACTGTAGTCTACAGACCAAGGACAGAGGATGCACACACCAGTAAATCCATAGCACTGTGGAGACTATATAAGATGCATTTGCCGAGAATGAGGTAACAAGAGATTGCCAAGTTCCATACAAACAAAGTGTTCTTGCTAAAGAAATTCCAGCCTACATAAGGAGGGAAAAAAGACTTCGCTTCTTAACACAAACAAATGGTAGATGAATACACATATATAAAATTGTTGTATTTAAAGTCTGACTGCATGTGGAAAATAAAGTTAGGAACTTAGTTGAGCTCGGTCACATTGAAGGTACCAGTATAAAGGACAGACCCAAACATTAAAGCTTCCTCACTGATAAACAGTCCAAATCCAGCAGCCATGAGCAACCAAAAGTAGACCCACCTGAAGAAATTTTTATCAGTGATCTGATATATTAGAGAAATGGTGCAAAAATGAAAGAGAACTAGATTCATGGCTACCGAGTTAAACATAACTTTTTATTAGTTTTTAGAACTTGACCTGTCTGGTTCATGAATTTTCTGCAACCCTCAGTTAGCATAATACCATAGATAGACATGAGATTTTTTTCCCTGATAATTTTGTTCCTAGTGGCTCTGCACTCATTTAGCAATGCTATCCTTAATATTTGGTGGTAGAAGGTATTGGTGTAATGTGTCAGATATAACTTCATGGCGTGTGGTTGAGATATCTCCGCAAAGAGAAATGTACTAGAAATTCTACAGGAAACGATAGCCCTCGCCAGGACATTCTAATGAAAATATACTAGAGTACACCACAGACAACAGCTCTTAAATGCTAACTTGCTAAGCAATCTAGTCAATAAGTAGAGGGAATGAAAAACAACATTAATCCATGGATAAACTTGTTTGCTTTGAGTCTTTGACTAATTAACCAATTTGCAATTGACTCAAGATTCAAAAACGTGATAAAAATTTGTTCTGGAAAACATTGCATAGTCAGGTAATTCGTAGGCCCCTAAACTTCTCGAGGGGAAATGGGTAATATGATGTTTGTTTAAAGCATTGACCTGACATTATTGTGGGAAAGATGTGCATGAATAAGCAAATGAAGTTCTACATTTTAGCATTTAACCCACAATCTAATGGATGAACCAGGGTTACTGATTGCAGTTCGGGAGAAACGTAGTCTTGTATCTCACAAGCCAAGCAGGAGGTATATAAAAAAAGATAATACACAGATAGCCAAGGGCCCAAACTGACATACCCTGGTGTGTATTCTGGGATTATGACTCTCTTCCCAAATAGAGAAAATGTATATCCAATAGTGGCTGCTGCTGCATCAGACTGCGTGGAAGCATCAACTATCTGTGGCAGACTGAAAGAAGGGCCTGCCGCAGGCTCTTTCACGACCAGTGAAATTACAGTGGCCGTGGCTGCAATACCAATAGCTAGTGCCACTTTTGCAAGGACTGAAGCACTTGGGTGGGTAGATTCTACTTCCACTGCATCAATAACCTCATTCAGATCTTCGCCATCAGAAGAAGGCCCTGCTCCAGACACTGATGCTTTTGCAGTCCCGGAGACCAAGCAGGATAAGTTGCGCAAACTGTTTCTGTTCACAAGAATATAAAGTCATATCTCAACTAATAACACATTGCACCTACCATCTAGTACTAAACTTCCCCTCCAAGCGCCATTCTCTAAATAGACTGGGTAATGTAAATCTAGCCAGTGCGATTGTTAACATGCTACCAAGGCATATATTCCTCAATTGTACAGGAAGTATCAGAAATTTAGAGGAAATTTCAGACGAGATTACGAGTGAGTGTTAGTGAGTAGTAGTCGCAAAATCATGACAAGAGCACCATCCAGTAAGTATCCCTTGATCCAGATAAGCACGGGAAAGGAAAATCTCGGCCACATGGACACCCAGGGGAAAATCTGCACAGCCCCATTGCCCCCAAACCTTGGTCGTTCCCACCGGAAGAGGCTCCAGAATGACCTAACCTTCTAATGCGACCGCGTGCAGCTCCGGCGAGGAAGGCGGCGCCACGGCGGGGCCGGGGCCGAGGAGTCCGCGGCGGCGAGGGGAGCCGAAGCGCGTGGCGACCGTCGCCATTGGAGGCCGCCGCGGCGGTGCGTGTAGGCTTGTGTGGCGCCAAGCAGGCTGCTGACTGCTCCAGTGGGTTGGGTGATTATGCTGATGTGAGAGCATCTCCAACCGTACCCCATGTCCCCTCAATATCCATGTATTTAGGGAACAACCAGAAAAACTTATCTCCAAGAGTACCCTATATCTCCTTCCCATCTTTTGGGAGTTGGCAAAATGTTGCCTTCACGCGTAAAAATGCGCGTAGCCAGGTCGTGCGCATCCGAAGTTCTTTGCGCCGTCTCCTCCTTCCTGGGCCTCATTTCCTCCTTCCCGCGTTTCTTTCCTGTGGGACATCGAATTTCTTCGTGCGAGTACAGGTTCCGTCCCAGGAAGATGCCGCTTGCGCCTGCGTCCTGCACGGGGATTCCCGGTTGCTGGTCAGGGCAGGGATGCCAGCCATTGGGTGATTGATGGCGATGGCCTGGGCATGGAAAGTTGTGGCCTGTGGGCACAGTGTACAATTTTTTTCTTCAATATTGCTGCTCTCCGATACTTATGTCTGCCTGTCATCGGTTGCTGATTGGAACAAGGGTGTAGGCGAGCGGCGGCGACATAGATAAGACGGGGGTCGCGACCTTTCAAAGTGAAGAAATCGTGTAGAATTAATATGGGTCCACAATTTTAGTATTTTGGAAGTTATATATGGGATAATCTTGGAGATGACATCTTTTTTTACTCCCTATAATATATTTAGGAGTTGACAAATACTATGTTTTAGGGAAAAATTATAAGAACTCTTGGAGATGCTCTTACAGAAGCTTCTAAATTTTGGTTTTTATTTTTACTCAACTTCGACAGGGAACTCAAAAAATCTTCTGAAACTTCACCCTTCTGAAACAGAAGATGCAACAGAGTTTTATTTTCGAGCTAAGAACAAAAGAAAATCCTAAGTACTACTTTACGAGGGTCATTATGAATGGCTAATTATGCCGCTAGGACTAAAGAATGCACCAGCGTTGTTCCGAAGGAAAATGCACAATATATTTAATTTTGGATATCAGGGAATATTCTTTTCTCTCTTTCGGCATATTTTCTGCATATAAGATCAGTGATATATCTTGTGTGAAGTATGATAATATTTGCTCTTATTTAAAGCTTATTTTTGGTGTAAGGAACTCGTATACTGCAGCGATATTTATCTTTGACAACTGTCAAGCTTCTTGCAGTGACTAGTGAGCGCTCTGAGACTCTCCAATCTGATCAGGGTTTGAATCGTAAACACTCCTTAATAAGGACATAGACTCTTCTATCTGACCAGGGTCTTCTCCTATGATCTAGTTTTTTTTTTATCTTTGTCAACTATTATATATGTATACGGTTCATCATGTTGCAGCATCTTATCTTGGATTTTATATGATAAAAACGAATCCTTTCGCTACATCTTCATCATGTTTTCATTGTTCTTCATTCGTGTAAAATAGGAACATGGATTAGTGAAACTACTATCTTCCTTATTTGAATAGATAACACGTATGTGACATTATAATTTTTTTTATCTAATCTGTAAAAATAAGATATCATGGATTGATACAATGTAAAAATAAGATATCATGGATTGATACCCGTGGCCTAGATCTAGCCAGCGACGACAGTCCCTCACCACCAACGGTCAATTCACCCCCGTAGCCGCCTTCCTCCCCCACCACAAGCACGCCTGCCTCCGAATTCAGCTTCCCACCGACCGCCTCCCTCTAGGTTGCCGGTGATCACCCTATGGCCGAGCTCCCGTGTTCGTCACTGCCTCTGCTCGAGCTCCCACCTCCACCTCTGCCTCTGTCGAGCTCCTGCCAACCTGACTTCGCCCGAGCTCCAACCACCAGCCGCCTCCGGATCCAGCTTCCGGGACACCACCGCCCCAAGCCAAATGTCAAGCTCAGATTTTCCATATCGTGACTTATCACATAAATATATAATCGTGCTTAGCTTATAAGCGAGATTTAGCGAAACAAATAGGACCTCATGAGCATCAAAATTCCTAGGCTGAACCCATGAAAATAAGGACATTTTGAACAGTGCCAATAGGAGTACATATAGATCGGTATATTTGCAAGATGTTGAAGAAATGATGGAGATTTTCACTTCTTTTAATGTTAACATGAGAAGAACTGCAAAATATGTTGCACATTTGTATGTCAAGCATTCTTTACTTTCCTTACAAGATTATGTACGGCATGCTCCTCTCCTAGCTTTTTTGCAGTAGTGTCTGCAGTTTGATTGTAACGAGAAACTGCTTAATTAGGCAAGGGGGGAAATCTGTGCTAGTGACGGAGGCGACGGAGGAGTGGACGACGAATGGACGATACGGCGATGTTTCAATTTTTCCCAAAACGTACCTGAATTTCAGTTTCAGCATACACTACTGGAAACTCGAATACTTCTGTGCGTGATGCATTTTTCTGTGTGTTTTTCCGGTACGCACAGAAAAATATATATGTAGTAAAGCTTTTGTGCCATTTGGTTTGTAACACTTGCATTGCTAAACTTACTGCTACTAGACTAGAGTTATTTCTTTTTGAACGAACACGTACTAGAGTACAGTTATGACCTTTAACTAACTTTTATCCATGATAGGCTGTCGCTTTATTATTTGATGATGAGAGATATATATATCTTCTGGGTTTTACATGATAGCGCTCCTTCATATCGATCATACTCCGTATATTATATTTCTATATATATAATAAATTTCCTTTGTCAAGGACACTCATTTTTAAAACTACAACCAGCGTCAACTCCTTGCCCAGTCCTCCCGTCCACGTCACCCTTTTTTTTGGTGCCGTTCGATTGCCTTCATCGAGCGGCCGTCGTGGTGTCGGTGCGTTCGGCACCCGATTCAGGCCGCTACGGCTTCAGCTCGGAATCGATCAACTCTGGCTTCCACTCCGCTCTTCCGACTCCTTCTTAGATAACGCCGCGCTCTGCCATTGCCTCCTTTACTTTCATCTTTTCCCTTCGTCTCGCTCTCGATTTCACTTTTCCCGTCGTTTTCTCCTGCTTTTCCTCCTTCTCTCTTCTCTTTCTCGTCTCGTCCCAGTCGCCGTCGCCGTCAGCCTCGTTCTCCTCCACGCTCGCCGCTACTCTTGCCGTCCTATTTAGTGCCCCTGCGCTTCTTCTTCGTCTTCCTACTCTTTGGCTCTCGCATCGTTCCGTGGCAATGGTGTCCGTGGGGGCCGGCCGGCGCAGTCCGCGCGAACCGTAGGCCGTTTCGCCGTCGTCGCCACCGTTCCGTGCTTCCGTCGCTCGGTTTCTCGGCCCTTCCCGGTCTACATTTGCTCTGTCGTTGCCGTCGTCGCCGGATCTACGGAGCTAGGGTTTCCTACTGTTCACCACGGCCGTCCTGGTGCCGTTCTCGTCGTCGTACAAGGTACGTTCTGGTATCTGTCGAGAATCTCCGGCTTCCGTTTCTGGTGCTCAGTTGCCTCCACTATGTAGATCTGCGCGCTATCCTCGGTTAGATTTGCCGCCTTGCCTCTTGGGTGGATCCAGCAGAACAATGCTCAGTTATCTCGTGTCCTTGCTCGCTTGTTTGTTAGCTTCTATATTTTCTGGGACCGTGTTTTGGATTCACGCACATCCAGTTAGATTTGGCGCCTTGTCTCTCGGTTAGATTCAGCAGACCAGTGCACCATTAGGTTGCTAGCGTTGTGTCATGTGCTTGCTCGCTTGTTTGTCAGCTTCTATATTTTCTGAGACTGTGTTTTGGATTTACACACATCTACATGTTTACCTGTAAGTCTCGTGTATTAGCAGCGGTGGCTCATGTTGGTTCCTCAGATGTTGGCTCTTTCCAAATCCTGCAGGGTGTGGCCCCCCTCTTGGTGCTGCCGACGTTTTAGCGGCGTGCTGTTTGTTTAGGCTCCTCGTCTCTTGTCAGGTTCGCAGCTCTCACTTAGTTGCAGAAACATCTCTACATTCTTTTATGAGACTGGTTTACATACATTTTGATTTAGCTAATGACGTGCTGCTGCCACTTTTGGTGTATTTCCAAAAAAAAGAGTGCTCTATTAAAAAGAGTTGGAAGAGAGGGGTTAACAAAAGTGTTCTATATATAGGTTTGCTCTATTAAAAAAAGTTAGAAGAGAGGGTTTAGCAAAGGTGTTCTATATATAGGTTTTAAATATCATGTTAACAAAAGTGTTCTATATATAGGTTTTAAATATCATGTTACTTCTTCGGCTTCTTTCATGTATTTGCTCATGTTTGGTCCTTTTAAAGTCCTGCAGGCTGTGGCCCCTCTTGGTCCTCCTGACGTTTTATCGACCTGCGATCTGTTTAGGCTATCGTCTCTCGCCAGGTTTGCAGCCCCACTTACTTGCAGGACAATTTGATTTAACTAATGACGTAATTTTATCACTTTTGGTGTGTTTCCAAAAAAATGTTAAAAAGACTGAAAAAGGGTTTCAACAAAAGTGTTCTATATATAGGTTTACCATGTCATGTTATTTCTTCGGTTGCTTTTATGTACTTGCTCATGTTTGGCCCTTTAAAAATCCTGCAGGATGTGGCCCTCTCTTGGTGCCGCATAGGTTTTACCGGCGCGTTGTTTGTTTAGGTTATCTTCTCTTGCTAGCTTCGTAGGCCGACTTAGTTGCAGGTACATGTCCACGTTAATTTACAATACTGATTTCCATATATTTTGATCTAACTAATGACGTGCTTTTCCCATTTTTGGTGTTTTCTTAAAAATTAGAAAAGCAAAAGTATCTTATTAAAAAAAGGGGTTCAAAAAAGTGTTCTATACAGAAAAGGACCACAAACAGAGTTGCCAAAAAAGAGACTACCTTTTAGTTACAGCTGGTTTAATCAAAGTCATTGTGTTTGCCTTTCAGTTACAGCTGCTTCATATTTTTCCCATTCATCTTGTTTGGCACCTGATTCATATAGCCAAGACGTTAACTTTTTCTATTGCTTTGCACACTGATTCTATTTAATTCATCCACAATGTTTCTGCTCAGTATACCATACATGTCTATTCTACAGTTTACTGCACACTGTTACTGCCTTCCCTATGTCTCAAAGATACAAGAGGTCTTACACGATGGTTCGTTCTTATATGGTGTTCAAATTGAGTTAGCCGTGCTTACATGTCGCCCAGGTCCACAAACACTTTTTTTTGGGCAACACCTGACATAGAACCCTCTGAGGCCTATGAGGCAGCTGCTTTACATGCATTGGTTTCGCTGCAAGATATATATAAGTTTGTTGTCTTAGATTATAGCTTCCATGGCTTCATGTTATATAGAGCACTCGCACATGGTTTATTGCCTATAGCAAACAGAGGAATTCATCTAGCTAGAGATATTATCGGTGTCTCACATGAAAAACCACCAATTTAGTCCAGAACTTTTAGCCTCGGCACATGAACTCATGCATGATGTTCATACTATGGCATCTACATCATAGAGATTCAGTTATAGACCCCTTTCAGATTTCCTTGCTATAGTGATACTATGGCATCTATGTTCATGTAGTGATACTATGATCTTTTTAACCTACGCTAACACTTAAATTGATAATACTTTTAATCTACACATTACCATGTTCCATGGCAATATCTCTTTTTTCTACATTTGCGTTAGTTTAATTTCACTACCAGACAAAGGTTATCTATTGATTTCAGTTCAGTCCTCAGTACTTTCTTCATATTACGATATACTAACGTGGCCACGGATTTGTATCATACAGGTTCAGCATATAAGAAACTGGATCAAACCACATAGTCCACAGTTCTTAGCAATGACGAACTACAACTATCCAAAACTAATATTGATCAACGAAGCTGATCTACACGGTATGAACCCTATGATCTTCAGCAATGCAATAATAGCAAAGGTTCCTCCCTCAATCACAAATGCAATTGACCATCAGAGCATAGCTGACGCAATTCAGCAACAATTTCACATAGACATTAGACCAGAAAACTTATCCAGGTACAATTCAGACTACTTTATAGAAGTTAACTCATCCGAGGCAAACACCCGCATGCTTGACAAAGGATTTGTCAATGTTTCCACCAACATATTACCACTAATGCCATGGACCTCAGAATATGGCTCAATAACAGTGTCGCTGCCCAGTGACCACAACTCTAATCCTACAGGCTACAACATCCTCAGTAGCACAAACATATTGCCACCCAATGAACACCTAACCATACAGGTCTCGGGAATACCACCACATTTATGTTGTGAACTGTTAGTACACCAACACTTCAGCAAGGTTTGCACTATCCGAGACATAACACTTATACGGGCAACATTAACATATTGGATCACCGCCTATGGACCAAGTAGTCTTATACCCAACATAGCACACATAGGTGTCAAAAAATGGCTCATTCTGATGACCTCATAAATGTTTGGGCAATATGGTACGAAACGTATACCGACAACATGTGGGACCACGCATCAGCAACAGAAGATAGGACATCGGAAAGACGAGGTTAAGAATTTCCGAAACCATAAAACTGTAACAGTTCACCTAAAAACACATATCTGGTCCTAACTGTTTGCATCCAAAAATTTGCAGGATCTTCCGAACTTGGAACAGAGCACAGAGAGGAAGCCCGTCAACGATACTTTGAAATGGCAGGTAACCAAACACTAGACAAACCCATAATTATCACAATCTATCCACCAACACACAATAACACATTTTTCTCCCTCCACAGCTGAAAACGAAGAAGCAACTTCACATCCACGAGGTGTGTTCCAGTCTTTATCACAGTGCACCACCGTTTATGTAACAATAACAAATCAACAACAATCCCAACTTTCTGTCATATTGCAACCCCTTCTCTACCTATGGAACAAAAAAATGTAAACATTGTTATCTCAGATATAATACAAACAAGTATTTGCATCATTTTCCTTATCTGTGTTGACACAGCAAGACTATGTTTACACCAACAATCCTAGGTTATGATTATCTTTTCTCAGATATAGGTACAAATACTTCACCGGATAACTCCACCGACACTGAACGTGGCTGGGAATCCGATCGCAGCTACAAGTACTACTGACCCCAAGCAATACTACCAGGTTGTGACAGGCTCTAGCTCACTTGATGCTCCTATTGTACAGTGGTAGTATAGAGTACCAAGTATTTTCTCATGTACCTACAACTACTTATACTAGCACTCCGTACGTGTACTCCTTTGTGTAATATTCTCTCCGTTTGTGTAATATAGTAACGTAATGTCGTAACCTGTCCTTTTTTATAAATCCATATTTTACTACCACTGTTACCAGCAAAGTCCATGCAACGATCAATTGTTTTTGCGCGCGGGGGCGCGCGCCCGCCACTAGTATCATATATACTAGTAGATAGCGCGCGCACCTGCGCGCGCGATGATCATGTTTAGATTTAATAGTGTACAATATTGTAGTTTTGGATTAATTGAGTTGCATGAAGCTAAATGTCATTTGGACTAAAAATGGCACTCTAAGCAATTTATTACAACCAAGAGCGCCGTTTTTGAGTAGGGAGAAAAATAGAAAGGTACAAACTGCGAGCGTGGCAGGAAAGTGAAGCAAAGCAAAATAATAAAATAAGCTAAAAAGGTTTTGTTATGAACACATCTATAAGACCGACTGTCATCATGACAGGTGATGAACATTTTCTTAGGTAGCAAACCATAGATGTTTGTGGTAATTGAGATACCTAGGTTGCAAAGCATAGATCTTTGTGGTAACTGAGATATATACGATATTCTTCGCGAGGAGTTCATAATTTAAATAATAGTCTAATTGGTCCACGTATAATTTACAAAGGAAAGACCCTTGGTAGAAGAATCGAAGCAACACTCCTTGGCGGTACCTGCAGGCATACAGGTCCGAGATCAGCGCTTTAGTCATCCAGAAATGTACTGTGGTGTTTTGAAGAAGGAAAAATGAACTGAAGTACTCATCCGAGAAAATTGTTGTAACTGGCCTACTCCTGTTTTGCCGACGTAGTAAGGTGGAGCCTTTTTGTTTTGCCTAGTGTGTGGTTGCTATCTTAAGGGAACCCACTTTATAAGCACCAATGTTAATCTCATTCTTCTAGGATTGCATGCCTAAAGAATAGTGTCAGGAGCAGGAACACTGTTATACCTTGATGCTATAACCAAGGTAATCTGATTTGGATTTGTTCATGGGGCACTTGTGATTTCCATTTCTTTTCTTTGTATGCTGCAAAACAAAGAATTATGGTGAATGTAGCGTAACCATTGATAGAGAGGAAGATCAATAGGGTCTGTAGGTAGGATATGCATGATACATATTATGAGGTATCTACAGGTATCTGTACTTGCACGGGATGGCTACGAATGAACTGATCTCTGAATGAACCATTAGGATGAGAATAATCTAACTGGGTGCACCAATATGAGTCATCTGTTGAATGGACCTTTTTTTCATTCTACATATCACAATTCTGGGAACAACATGACAAACGAAGCATAAGGACAAGACACAATGCAATGGTCTTTCAGAGCTGCGTATCATGATGTTTGGCTATATACTCACATGGCATATGCTTCTGAGGTTGTTGTGATGTTTGGCGCCTGTGAAAAGTTTGTAGCTATCTGTTCAAATTATCAAAATAAATATCAGTGCCTATTACGTCATTGCAAGCATGGTTTAAGAAATGTGTCTGCATCTGGAATACTGGATTGTGTGACAAAAAGAACAACAATGCTTATGATGGGAGGACTGTGTGTCATTTTTTTTCTATTTTTCAAAGCATGGAATGGAATACTCGATTACAGTATTACTGCATAATGGTATCTCATCGAATAGCAATAACTGAACCAATGTGAATGAGCAAAATCTAAGGCATGGAATAAACAACATTGATGGAAACAAATCTGCATGAATAGAACCTGGACATCATTACCTCGCATATCGATGGGAAAAACAAATTGGTGCTACTGCAGTTCACCTGAACTGGGAGGATGTTGCTGCATAGGGAGGCATATAGAAGTGTGGGGAGATGGTGAAGCAAGGCAGAAAGTGGATGTGTTTTTGTAGGTGGTCAACCTGTGCAAAATTAGAAGCTGTGAATGCATAAGGTAAGACAAATTTGAGTATCATCGTTAAAAATACATAAATTTAGATACAATCTCTATCTTGTATGTAATTTTATTGGAAGGGGAAGGCAAAAACTGTGACAGAGTTGTTTGTGGAAGAACCACTGAAACAACCAAACTGAGAGTGCACCTATCCATGTACTGGATGATGATCAGGTCCTAATTATTTGGCGTACCTAAAGATTCATTTGTCAACCCTAATCATATGTAAGAAATACAAAATAGACATTTGGTGAAAAATATTAATGAACTCAGTCCCAAAAGGTAATCAAAACTGTTAAGTAGTCTGATTGCCCTTTATGCACATTAAGAAAACGATACATCTAACTCTGATGTGCGTACGCTGTAAGAAACCACAGCTTGCAGTCATTTGATGACAAAGCGCATAGTATTTTTTTAATCCAAGAGGCATACTGCATGTCACTATTACTAATAGTTCCAAAAAAGGCTCATAGGTTATTAGGAAATTGTACCTGATGCAGCTTGTACAACTAAAGGGGTGTTGGGCATGACTCGGATAATCTGCCATTAACCAGAAATGACATTTGGTGCTCACATGCTCCTCCTGTCTATCCTTGATGAGTGACACCACATAAGAAGACATGAACAAAAGGTCTTACATAGAATGAAATTCAAGCCAATAGGAAGAGGTAAAAAGAAGGGATACCTGAACAAAACATTTATTCATAATCTCGAACTGGTCCTCAAGAAGCTTGTTGAAGACCATTTTTTCATTTTGAAGCATTAGTGGCATATAGTACGCCTTAGAAACAGAGGACTGATTTAGTCAAGCTGTCGCCAAACTGAAAAGAACATAAACAAAGCACCAAATAGGTAGCAACCAATTAGCTACAAAATGCAAGGATGGGGGTAAGCATTATCTGGAATTCCAAGAGAATGAACGAAAGAATTGGAACTTCATAAGCTGTTTTTTTCAATACTATATTATTTGTTGGTATCTTCATCGAGGTGTAATTTAGTAGAAGCACAGATTAAATTTCAATAGAATGAACTGCAAAACTAATTTTCAGCAAAAAGGGGGATATCGAACTGGACCTTGATGGCCTAGCTATCCATTTGGTCATTCAGGAAAAGGGGATGCCAAGAGCTAGGGTAGGTATCAGTTGGAAGCAAAGGGGAAAGAACAAGGGAAACAATTTATTTTCAATATATGTATCAGTTCACAAGAGTATACACAAGCTCAGATTGCATATTTGTGTAACTGAGTTCACAGTTGACAGAACACCAATGCACACAATTTCATTATACCAAAAACCTCAAAGGAATAGGAGAACCAAACGTTTGACAATTTAATCAATGGGAACAGGGCTTGTGCTCAGAAGGAACGGTATATAACTTGGAAGTCAGGAAGCAAGGATCACACAAGAATCAAAGGGTAGAAAGAACAATAATATATGTATCAGTTCACAAGAGTATAAACAAGCTTAGATTGCATATTTGTGTGTGTGTGTGTGTTTCACATCACAGACAATGATCATAAGCAAGTATGAGCGGCAAATGAAAGGCAACCATCAGAGTAGAGAAAGGAGGAAATTATCATAGCCAATGTGATCACAGGTTTCATAATAAAGAGGTGACTGAACAGATAATTAATATTGCCCCTCATTATTGGCATGTCCAAAGTACACAAATAGAACACATAGAAAGAGATGAATAAAAAAATCAGAGCGAACCAATTGGCCATCGCCTAACAATCACCGAACAGGCAGAAAGCCTAGAAAAACCGAATGTAATAGGTTTATAATTATTGCCTCAGTTATGGACATATATAGTAAATAAAGGGATGTAAAACGAAGGATGCTCATCATAGCTCATGAGCATTGTCTCATTAGCCTCTGATCATTGCGTGTAAACAATAATTTATGATGTAACCACCACTCATCATTGCAGTAGCCCATTCCCTCAAAGCAAAATGTAACATAAAAAGAAAAGTGTTTTCATCATTGCAGGTGACCAAAATGCAAATAATAAACCAGAAACCATTGGGACTGCAGTGTAGAAGGTCACATGCTCAGATATATGGCACCATAATCGTCAGCTCTGAAGATCCAGCCAAATCGAGGAGGCCACAACCTACAAAACGCAAACAAGGTGCAATAACATATGTAGATTTGTGAGGAAAGACGAGAACAACAAATCTAGGCTGAAACTCACCTTGGGTTGTTGTTGACCAATATTTTGCACTGTAAATCTAGCATGTAGTGGAGAATCATGCAAGTGAAGGAGGGTGAAAGAGAGGAAGGGGAAGCGAACCGGCGAGCAGATGACAGGAGGAGGAGGCGCATAGAGCACCTGCAGCGGCCCGCGCAGGGGGTGGGAGGAGCCACCGCCGCCGTCCCTGGACGAGGCATCATGGCACGGGGGCACAGAGCCTGGGTGCGGTCGGCCCGGTATGCCGCGTGGGCGGCACCGCCTAACGGCCGGACGCAGGTCAAGAGCGAAGGCAGGAGCGCGCGCGCGCGCGCGCGCGCGCGAGAGAGAGAGAGAGAGAGAGAGAGAGAGAGAGAGAGAGAGAGAGATGAGGTTACCTGAGGAGAAGAGCGACATGCTCACCTGCTGCCAGGCTAGTGGGAGCAGAGCATCACCGCCATGTGGAGGGGGACGGCCGTCGGCCGGTAGGAGCAGCGGGCCGACACAGAGGGAGGGAGAGAGAGAGATGCGCACAGGGAGGGGCGAGAGGTGGCTGCGGCCACCGCCGACTGTGGCTCCGCTGGTGCGCCAGAGGCCCTCCGCCGAGGGGGGAGGGGGGAAGAGGAGTGTACAACACCAGGGACAAGCACATCGGCGGGCACCGGCGGGCACGCTCGCGTCGCGCCATGCCCAGGAACGGCCACCGCCGGGGCCCACGGCCGGCCGACACGCCTGGAGGGGCCGACAGTAGGCGGTAAGCGGCCAGGTCTCGGTCGGACAGGGCGACAACGGTAGTCGGGGGCCAATGGGCCTAGTCGCCCCCGCCCCGCCCACGGCCGGTCGACACGCTGGGAGAGAGGGAGAGGAGGCGGGAGAGGGAGGGGGCGACAGGAGAGGGAGAGGGAGAGGGCAGCGGGGGACGGGAGATCGAGCGGGAGCGGCGGCGGCGGAGTCCCGGGGGAGGAGACGGAGGCTGAGGTTTTTTTTTTGAGTCATTTGCGAGACGACGGTAGATATTTTACGAAGAGTCTGGAGAGGGTCGAGCAAGCATGGCCAAGCGAACCGGCTCTGCTGAGATGGACCAATAAGAAGTGGTGTAGCTGACGTGTCGCTGAGGTGGACCAATATAAACATTTCGGGCAACGTGGATACCCTGAGCGTGCGGGAAGCTCCCGCCGTTTCTAGCGTTTAATAGCTCACAGGCTGAGCAAATACATTACCACGTTAGACTAGACTTGCACAAGTTTTATTTTGTTTATTCGATCTTCGCTGCTTCAGGCCCCGGCGACAGTTACCAACCTATGAGCGGCGGCGGTTGGGACTTGGGACAACCGAAATGGCCGCACGACTTGTCGTCATCCCTTGACATTGCCCGCAGCATGCTGGGGGTTTATGTTTATGTCGTAGCCACCGGTGGTGGTGGCTGTAGAAGGGAAAGCACACAGAAGAATATGATCCAAACCCCACGCCTTGTATTGATCTCAAGTGTTACATATATAGTTACATGAGTGGCCTTTGGCCGTGTATACACAGGCTATGCGGGCGAGCAGCTACGGCAGTTGTGCGAGCCCGTGTCGAGCGGATCACGGGAGCGTCACTGCTATGGCCGCGTCCAGCGGAGCGCTAGACGCGGGCGTGCATGTGCATGCACTAGATCCTGAATACTCGAACTAACCACAAGCTAACCACCACGAGATGGACTCCTCTGCTGACACCCCCCTCAGTCTTGACGTCGTCGGAGGTGACGGATAGACTGTCTCGGAAGTCGAAGAACAAAGCAGAAGGTAATCCCTTGGTGAACACATCCGCCAGCTGTCGCGCACTTGGCACATGCGTGACGCGGAGCTCGCCAATGGCGACCTTCTCCCTCACGAAGTGTATATCCAGCTTGACATGCTTGGTACGCCAATGATGCACTAGGTTTTTGGACATGTATACGGACGAGATGTTGTCACAGAACGCGACTGTCGTTGTGGGCACTTTGCACAAAAGCTTGTCGAGGAGGTTTCGTAGCCAAGAGCACTCGGAGACGGCGTTGGCGATGGCGCGGTACTCGGCCTCAGCGCTGGACCTCGAAATGGTTGTCTATCGCTTGGAGGACCAAGAGACAAGTGAATTGCCGAGGAAGATGCAGAAGCCCGAAGTGGAACGCCTCGTGTCTAGGCAGCCTGCCCAGTCGGCGTCCGAGTATGCGGTGATCGTCGACGATGTTGCGGTGTGGAGTTGAATGCCCAGATTGGTTGTCCCTTTGACATACCTGAGAATACGCTTGAGCATAGTTTGATGAACGTCACGTGGTGCGTGCATATGCAAGCATACTTGTTGCACTGTGTATGCAATATCAGGATGTGTGATTGTCAGATATTGTAATGCGCCCGCTATACTCCGGTAGGCAGTGGCGTCCTTGAGAAGTGAACCATCTGTTGTAGACGGCTTCGGCTTCGTGTCGGCTGGCGTCGTCGCAGGATTGTAGTTGGCCATACCGGCGTGTTCCAGAAGCTCAGAGACGTACTGGGACTGGGATAGGTAGAAGCCGGTGTTGTTCCGCCGAATAGTGATGCCGAGGAAGTGGTTCACCAGTCCCATGTCCTTTACAGCAAAAGCTTCTTGGAGACGAGCAATGACATGACGAAGTAGACTGGAGCTTGACGCAGATAGGATCATGTCATCCACGTACAAGAGCAGGTACGCCGTCGAGCCGTTGCGGCTATAGACGAAGAGCGATGAGTCGGCCTTGGATTGAACAAACCCAAGGGAGGTAACATGGCTTACAAATCGGTCGAACCACGCCCGTGGTGCTTGACGGAGGCCGTAGAGCGATCTGGAGAGGAGGCAGACGACATCCGGCTGATGAGAGTCGACGAAGCCAGTGGGTTGTTGACAGTAGACGTGCTCCTGGAGGTAGCCGTGCAAAAAGGCATTGGAGACATCGAGCTGATGAGCCGGCCAATTGTTTGTCGCGACGAGCGTGAGGACGCTGCGGATGGTGGCCGGCTTGACCACCGGCGACAATGTCTCGCTGAAGTCGATGCCAGGTCGCTGGTGGAAGCCTCGGACAACCCAACGGGCTTTGTACCGCTCGAGCGTACCGTCGGAGTTGAACTTGTGCTTGAACACCCATTTTCCGGTGATGATGCGAGCGCTCGGTGGACGGGGGACGAGAGTCCATGTCCTGTTGACCTGTAGAGCATCAAACTCACACTTCATGGCTGCGTACCAGTGTGGGTCCTTGACGGCGGCACGAACGCTGCAGGGAATTGGTGAGATCGCCGGAGACGCCGTCAGTGCGTACTTGGGGTTCGGCTTGTAGATGCCATCTCGAGCGCGGGTGACCATATGATGGCCCGTGGGTGCCGATGTAGTCATGCTTGGTGTGGCGTCAGGCGCTGGAGATGAGCTGGGGGCACTAGGCGACGGCGAGGAAGAGCTTGACGAAGAGGGGCTGTCGCTGGTCACCGATCCTGATGGCGTCGGCTGTGCTGTAGGGGGTGCAACGCGCGCCGTCCGAACACGCGTGGGGTGTGGCGGTAGGATGTCGATGAGGCACGGTGGAGTCGTGTGCGTTGTCACGTCGCGTCGACCCGGAACAGGAGGAGGCGGATCCTCAAGTGCCGGTGGAGACGGAGGTACGGTGGAGGTAGCCGTGCGGAACGGGAACCAGGTCTCATCAAAAATGACATGACGAGACGTGATCACCCGCCACGTCGTGACGTCGTAGCAGCGATATCCGCGATGGTCCGCCGGGTAGCCGATGAAAATGCACGGCGTCGAGCGATGTTGGAGCTTGTGATGTGTGGTTGTCGTGGTGTTGGGGAAGCAACGACACCAAACACACGCGCAACTCGTCATACGTGGGGGCGATGCCGAAGAGGAGCTGGTACGGCGTCAGGGAGCTGGTGGCGCGACAGGGACGATGATTGACGAGGTACGTCGCCGTGGCTAGTGCCTCGGCCTAAAACTCCGTCAGTGCTGCACTGTGAACAAGCATAGTTCGAAGACAATCGTTAAGAGTACGAAGGACTCGCTCGGCTTTCCCATTTTGTTGCGATGTGTACGGGCAGGACAAACGTAGTTGAATGTCGTGCATGCAGAAGAGAGAACGCAGAGCATAGGAGTCGAATTCCTTGCCATTATCAGTTTGCAAAGCCAAGACAGGCAATCGGAACTGATTCTGGACATAGGCAAAGAAGGCACAGATGGTGGGCAAGACCTCAGATTTTTGCCGAAGGGGAATGGGTCACAAATAATGTGTATAATCATCAAGAAACACAACATAATATTTGTAGCCGAAATAGCTATAAATTGGTGATGTCCAGACATCTGAATGTAAAAGCTGAAAAAGGAAAATAACTCTGGGAAGAGGAGGTACTGAATGGAAGACGAACATGTTTGCCCATTTGACAAGAGGAGCAAACATGAGCGTCGGTTTTATTACACTGAAAATCAAAATTCTTTAAAAGCTGGGAGAGTACGGGTGTCCCTGGATGGCCAAGCCGCTGGTGCCATAGGGATACTCCGGAGGAAGCAGCAAGAGCTTGATGATGCGGGAGCCAAAGGGGGTAGAGGTCACCCGTGCTCTCACATCGGAGCATCTCCGCCTTGGTATGAAGATCCTTAACAGAGAAACCAACAGGGTCAAACTCGATTGAAATGTTATTGTCACGGGTTAAGCGACAGACAGAAACTAAGTTTTTAATCAAAGAAGGTGAAATTAGAATGTCATTCAGGTGAAGGGGATTGGTGGCAGTGGGAATGAACGTTCGTGCTTGATGCGTAACAGGCATGCTAGCACCATCGCCCACTGTGATAACAGATGACGAGGGATGAACGGAGGATGGGGGGAAGTTACCGGGGGATGAAGACATGTGGGACGTCGCACCGGTGTTGAGGTACCACTCAGACGCGCTCGGTGGTGCTTGCAGAACACCGGTAGAGTGGAGAGCAGCATAGAGGGCGCCATTGTCGAACACGTTCTGGGGTGCGCCGCCGTGGTGACCTGCCGTCATGGCCTGTTGAGGCTGAAAGGGCGGCCGTGGGCCGAGGACGCCGGCCCCGGGCGCGCGGAATGGCATGGGCCACGCCTGCACCATGCCCTGCCAGGGGTTGTAGCCGGCGGCGTAGGGCGTACCCTGGCTGTTGGAGGAGTTGTTTGTGTGAGCATCTAGGCCCCCAATGGGTTTCGGTGATTGGATGACAATGGTAAATTACTATGACTAATGTGTGTTTTGCAGAAACAGTTGAGTTAGGTCATGGTAATGATGATCGTGAAGACACTATGGTATTCATGTCCCCTTATTGATGGAATTCGTTCAGTTTTCAAAGGATGGACGACGAAGACGGTGATAGGCTAGTTCTAAGTGTCATTTGGTGTTGAAGGACACTTAGAGTAGCATAGTCTTTGTTTTATCTTTGGTCGTACTATAAAGAGGGGTTTGAATGGGTAGCTTGACCTAGGTGAGACTTTTGAGTTAGGTGTGGTGCACACTTGTTAACCAAAGCCCTAGGTAGCTTAGAAAGGTCCCTAAGATCATAAGGAAGAAAGTCCGTGAAGGGAGCGTCGCAAACCGAAGTCGTTTTGGACTTCATTTGCTGACCGGACGCTCAAACCCTAGGGACCGGACGCTGGAGGGGCAAGTCTGGTTGCGACCGAACTCACCCTCAGCAATTGATCGGACGCACCAGGGGGTTGAGTCTGGTCGCGTCCAGAGAGTTCCATAGAGAGTTTTTGATGACCGGACGCGTCCGGTCAGTAGTGATCGGACGCATGGTTGCGTCCGGTCAGTACTTTGTACAGGTGTCAGGCCAGACGTCACATAGCCGTTAGACACTGACCAGACGCGTCCGGTCAGTGTGCAACTGGCTGGACTTACCCCTCCGTGCATGTTTTGAGTTGGGGGTATAAATATGCCTCCCCCTCATTCATGCTGTCACTCTTGCTCATTTGAAAGGTTGCCAAACACATTGTGATTGCAAGTGAGTGCAAGAGGCCTAGTGAGGTTGAGAGATTTGATAATTGAGTGATCAAACACCTCATTAGTGGATAAGTGTGCATCCACCCATCTCATTAGCCTTGCATTGGTCAAGTGAGAGTTCTTGCTTGTTACTCTTGGTGATCGGCATCACCTAGACGGCTTGGTGGCGATCAGAGAGCTTGGTGATCATCCGGAGGCATTGTGGATGACCCAAGCCATGTTGTGACCGGTAGCGAGCGATTCACCGGGCCGGAGTGGCGAAGAATCAGCTCGTAGTGAGAACTTGATCCTTGCACGGATCAAGGGGGAGCGATACCCTTGCGCGTGTGCTCCAACGAGGACTAGGGGGTGTGCCGACACCTCGATACCTCGGCAAAAAGATCGTCGTGTCATCTCTACTCTCTTTACTATGTATTTACCTTTGAGCAATTCAATTCCGCATTTACTTGTTGTTCATTCATAAGTTGAATTGCCATGCTAGAGTAGAAATGGTTTAGCGATAGTCTTTTGTGCGGATTGATTCTAGTCAAACACACTTCTAGGCACTAGGGGTTAATTGGAGCTTCATAGGTTTTAATTCTTGCAAGAAGTTTTAGAAAAGCCCAATTCACCCCCCCCTCTTGGGCATCTTGATCCTTTTAATTGGTATCAGAGCCTCGTGCTCTCGATTTAGGCTTAACCGCCTAGAGTTAAGATGTCCTGGGGTGATGGACCACCGCCCATGTTCGAGGGAGACGACTTTCCATATTGGAAAATCCGTATAGAGTCATACCTTGAAGCGGTAGATGTTAAATGCCGCCAAGCCGCAATCACCGGCTTTCCCAAGCCTAAGGAGGGTACAAGCTTAACCCCTCATGAGGAAGAGAATGAAAAGTGGAATGCAAAAGCCAAAAACATCATCTTTAGAGGCATTTGCAAAGATGTGTTTAACCGTGTTCGGAACCACAAGAATGCCCATGAACTATGGGATAACATTTGTGCGCTCCATGAGGGAACCAAGAGTGAGCATGAGGAGCATTATCATTTGGTCATGCAAAAGTTAAATTCTTTTGAAATTCTTGCTCATGAAAATGCCAATGAAATGTACTCACGCTTGAATGTTCTTGTAGAGGAGCTTAATGGTCTTGGCCTCACACAAATGCAACCATCCGATGTTGTGAGGAAGATTTTATGTGTCCTTCCCATTGACAAGTATGGACACATTGTGACAGTGCTACATCAAGGTGATCTTTCCACATCCACACCAACACAAGTATTGGGGAAGATCAATGCTCATGAGATGTACATGCACATCACACCAAGTGGTGGCTCTTCCACCGACAAGAAGGACTTGGCCTTCAAAGCAAGCCATGACAAGAAGGGCAAGTCCAAGGCAATTGTGGTGCATCATGAGAGCACAAGTGATGATGAGGATGATTCCAACATTGCTCTCATGGTGAGGAAGACCACCAAGATGTTGAAGAAGCTTCACAAGAATGAAGTCAACTTTGACTCAAGAAAGAAGAAGTTCTTCACAAGTAGCAAGAGAAGGCCAATCTCCGAAATGGATTGCTACAATTGCGGTGATCTTGGCCATCTTGCTCATCAATGCCCCAAGCCCAAGAAAGAAAGCTACAAGAACAAGAACAAGGGAAAGAAAGATGACTCATCTAGCGAAGATGAGAGGAAGAATGAGAAGCCCTACAAGAAGGATGGCAAGCAAAAGAAGCAATACCACAAGAAAGGTGGCAAGGCCTACATTGTTGGTGATTGGCTCACCGACATTGACTCCTCCGGTGGCTCATCAAATGAAGATAGTGATGATGAGAAGGAGAAGGTGGCCGCTCTAGTGATTGGGACTTCTACCACCACCTCCACCATCGCCATCATCCACTACACACCCATGCCTCATGGCAAAGGGTGATCGAAAGGTACAAAGTGATGATGACTCTAGTGATGATGAGAGTGATGGAGAGTTCAAAGCTACCACTTATGATGATTTGTTGAATTGCTAAACAACTACACTAAAATCATAAGGAAGACTAGAGCTAAAAATGATAGGCTTGTTCATGACAATGAAGCTCTTGTTGAAAAATATGAGAATGCTATGCATGCTAGTGATGAGTTGAAAAATGAACTTGCTACTATGTCATCTTCCATCAAGGAGCTCAAGTCCTCTAACAAGGAGCTCAAAGCTAAAAATGAAAAACTTGATAAGATGCATAGTGATCTTACTACTAGTCATACTTTGCTCAAAGAACAATACACTCAAGTGAAAGTTGATTATGATACCCTCACCGTTGCTTATGATATGCTTTCGCATGAGACACTTGATGCTCCTAACCTTGTTGTTAAGTGTGATATAGCTACATCTTGTGAGGACTTGGTTAGTGAGTATGATGAGCAAAAGGCTAGTAGCAAGGGCAAGAAAGTGGTGGTGGCCGATCACTTTGATGACTATGTCAAGATCAAGAATGAGAATGCAAAGCTCAAGATTGATCTAGAAAAGCTTACCACCACCAAGCAAGTTGTCATTGAAACTCATGATGATGATTATAGCATGACACTTGAGCTAGACATGCTAAAAGAAGAGAACAAGAGATTGAAGATGGAGAGGGATTACAAAATGACTCCATCTCAATTGGAACTCCAACAAGAGAATGACAAGCTCAAGAAGGAGAAAGAGCACCTCACCACCGGATTGAGGAACTTCACCAAGGGTCAATGTCTTCAAAGTGAGCTTCTCATGAACACCGTCATGAAGACAAATAGAAATGGCATTGGCTTTCTTGAAGAGAAGATGAAGCAACGCAAGAGCATCACTAAGCCAAAGAAGAAGAAGATTGGGAGATGCTATGAGTGTGGAAAGGAAGGACACTTTGCTCATGATTGTGTGGAGCCAAAACCCACACCCTTGCCCAAGCATGCTAGGCCCTTTGCTTTCAATGCTCACTACATGCTTAGACAAGATTCTAGTGGCAAAGTGAAAGTAATGTTTATGGGGCCGCCTAACAAGAATAGGCCAAGGCAAATATGGGTTGCAAAGTCACTAGTTGAGAAGGTTAAGGGGCCGCAACAAGTTTGGGTCCCGAAAGCTCAAGCTTGATTTCTTATGTGTGTAGGTGAACTACAAGACCGGTGGATCTCATTGGATAATTGATAGTGGTTGCACACAACATATGACCGGCGATCCCCGGATGTTCACCTCACTAGAAGAGAATGTCGATGACCAAGAAAAGATAACATTTGGCGACAACTCAAAGGGCAATGTCAAAGGATTGGGAAAAGTGGCTATATCAAATGACCATACCATCTCCAATGCACTTCTTGTTGCATCTTTGAGCTTCAACTTGCTATCCGTTGGGCAACTATGTGATCTTAGCTTTCAAAGTTTGTTCACCGACAAAGAAGTGGTTGTGTCCAAGAAAGATGATGCACAAGTGATCTTCCAAGGCTTTAGATACAACAATCTCTATCTAGTGGATTTCTCCTCCGAAGATGCCAACTTGAAGACATGTTTGTTCACTAAGCAATCACTTGGTTGGCTATGGCATAGAAGATTGGCACATGTGGGAATGAACACTCTCAACAAGCTTTTGAAGAAGGATTTGGTTAGGGGCTTGAAGGATGTCAAATTTGAGAAGGACAAATTGTGTAGTGCATGTCAAGCCGGCAAGCAAGTTGCAAACACTCATCCAACCAAAGCCTTTGTATCAACATCAAGAGAGTTAGAGCTTCTTCATATGGATCTATTTGGGCCAACAACATATGCTAGCTTGGGTGGAAATCTCTATTGCCTAGTGATTGTTGATGACTATTCGAGATACACTTGGGTATTCTTTCTTCATGACAAATCCGAAGCAACCCCTTCATTCAAGAAGTTTGCCAAGAGAGCCCAAAATGAATTTGATGTGAAGATCAAGAAGATTAGAAGTGACAATGGAAAGGAATTTGACAACACCCACATTGAAGAATATTGTGATGAAGTTGGGATCAAGCATGAAGTCTCCGCAACCTACACACCACAACAAAATGGGGTAGTTGAGAGGAAGAACCGGACTCTAATCACCCTAGCAAGGACAATGCTAGATGAGTACTCTACACCGAAAAGATTTTGGGCGGAAGCAATCAACACCGCTTGCTATGCATCAAACCGTTTGTTCCCCCATCGTCTCCTTGGCAAGACCCCCTATGAGCTACTCAACAACAAGAAGCCGGATGTATCCTTCTTTAGAGTGTTTGGGTGCAAATGCTACATCTACAAGAAGCGGCAACACCTAGGGAAGTTTCAACGCCGATGTGGTATTGGTTTTCTTGTTGGTTACTCATTGAAGTCCAAAGCATATCGAGTATTCAACCATGCCACCGGGATGGTAGAAGAAACATATGATGTGAAATTCGATGAATCTAATGGCTCTCAAGGAGAGCATGAGAATCTTGATGATGTAGGTGATGAACCATTGAGGGAAGCAATGAAGAACATGTCGGTTGGAGCAATCAAGCCTAAAGATGATGATGATGATGTGCAAGTCCTTGACAAGCCATCCTCATCCAATGTACCACATGATGATGACAAAGATGGGAGAGATCCATTTGAAGATACTCATGTCTCCCATGATCAAACGGTGGTACAAGCTCAAGATGTTGATGCTCCACAAGCGGCCCCTCAAGTGGTTGATCGAAGGACTACTCCTCTACTACAAGCTCATCCTCAAGATCTCATCATAGGGAGTCCAACAAGGGGTGTAATGACTCGATCTCAAAAACTTGCTTTATTTATTGAACATCACTCCTTTGTCTCTCTTGTTGAGCCTACCATTGTAGATGAAGCTCTAGGTGATCCGGATTGGGTGAATGCTATGCATGAAGAATTAAACAACTTCACCCGTAACCAAGTTTGGACACTCGAAGAGCGACCCAAAGGCGCAAGAGTCATTGGAACAAAATGGGTGTTTAGGAACAAGCAAGATGATCAAGGCAGGGTTGTTACAAACAAGGCAAGGCTAGTGGCAAAGGGGTTCTCTCAAGTTGAAGGTTTGGATTTTGGAGAGACCTTTGCACCGGTTGCAAGACTCGAAGCCATTCGTATCCTCCTTGCATATGCATCACATCATGACATTAAATTATATCAAATGGATGTGAAAAGTGCATTTTTAAATGGCTTCATAAATGAACTAGTCTATGTTGATCAACCTCCCGAGTTTGAAGACCCTAGATATCCTAATCATGTTTATAGGTTGTCCAAGGCGCTATATGGGCTCAAGCAAGCCCCAAGAGCATGGTACGAGCGCCTCCGGGACTTCCTCATTGAGCAGGGCTTCACCATTGGGAAGGTCGACACCACACTATTCACCAAGAAGCTTGATGGAGAGATCTTCATTTGTCAAGTCTACATTGATGATATCATCTTTGGGTCAACAAATGAAGCCTATTGCAAGGAATTTGGTGACTTGATGTCGAAGGAGTTCGAAATGTCCATGATTGGAGAGCTCACATTCTTCCTAGGCTTCCAAGTCAAGCAATTGAAGGAGGGGACTTTCATATCTCAAGAGAAGTATACAAAAGACCTCCTCAAGCGCTTCAACATGGATGATTGCAAGCCTATCAAGACTCCAATGCCAACAAACGGACATCTCGACCTAGATGTGGGAGGTAACCCGGTTGATCAAACTCTCTATCGTTCTATGATTGGTAGCTTGTTATATTTGACCGCATCTAGGCCCGACATCATGTTTAGTGTGTGCATGTGTGCTCGCTTTCAAGCCGATCCTAGGGAATCACATCTCATAGCGGTGAAGAGAATCCTTAGGTACCTAAAGCACACCCAAAGCATTGGCCTTTGGTACCCCAAAGGAGCTAACTTCCAACTCGTTGGGTATTCCGATTCGGATTACGCGGGTTGCAAAGTAGATAGAAAAAGCACATCCGGAGGGTGCCATTTGCTTGGGAGATCACTAGTTTCATGGAGTTCTAAGAAGCAAAATAGTGTGGCCTTGTCTACCGCCGAGGCGGAATATATAGCCGCGGGTGCTTGTTGTGCAGAAATCCTTTACATGAAACAAACCCTTTTAGACTATGGTGTAGTTCTAGAAAGGGTACCTTTGTTGTGTGACAATGAGAGCGCGGTTAAGCTTGCTAACAACCCGGTTCAACACTCTCGCACAAAGCATATAGATATTCGCCATCACTTTCTTAGAGACCATGTTTCCAAGAAAGACATATCCTTAGAGGGAGTTAGAATCGAAGATCAATTGTCAGATATCTTCACAAAACCCCTAGATGAGAACACCCTTTGTAGATTGCGAAGTGAGCTTAATGTGCTTGATCTAAGTAACTTTGTCAAAAGGTGAAAGGGGGTTGTCTTTGCATTGCATTGTATAATATGTCATGTTTAAATTTTGCTATGCACATAGGCTTGTCAGACGTGATTAAGATAACCGCCCTAAAAAGCGTGTGAAAAAGCTTACCCATGAGCAAACTTGACAAGCAACCTAGATTCAAATTCCGTATTGCATTGCATATGCAAGTGTGTTGCTTTGTCGTTTCTTTTCGGTTATGTTTTGAGCAACCGTGAAGGACCGAGAATGCAACTAGAAAGCGACCAGAGGGGGGGTG
Organism: Coix lacryma-jobi var. lacryma-jobi; assembly: GCA_009763385.1. Taxonomy (NCBI): domain Eukaryota; kingdom Viridiplantae; phylum Streptophyta; class Magnoliopsida; order Poales; family Poaceae; genus Coix; species Coix lacryma-jobi. Next base: position 175,395,788 of record CM019822.1, on the reverse strand, counting down.
AATGGGAGCCAACAAAAATTCTTTCGAATCTTGGGCCAAATGTCCCAAAATCAACCTCAAGAAGCTTCGACGAAAACCGTGATGCCCACGACCCTTGGAAGAGGGTGGATGATCCCTAGGATCACAGCGAGGCACCACAAAGTGATAGCGAGTCAAATGCCAAAAAGTGCCGGAGCAAGTTTGATCCTCAAAAACCAAGTCCCGAACGTAGATAGTCGGCTACGTCGAGAAACTCCCAAATACCTAAGCTAACAAGTAGCAAAGATACCTAGAGAGGTTTCTTGATCAACTCTAGGGCCAAACGGAAAGTCCGGAAACCAAGCGAACAAGCCGGGAGAGGAAACGCACTAAACCGGAACAAACAGCCGAGTCCCAGACTGTCCGGCCCTAGGGTCCCGGACTGTCCGCCCCTACTGCGGACTGTCCGCGAGGGGATGGCGGACTGTCCGCGAGGGGATGACGGACTGTCCGCCGGTCAAAAGTGCAGAAACGCACTGCTGCTAAAGTGTCCCTGTGTAGTCCCGGATTGTCTGCGACCAACACCTGCGGACTGTCCGCCGGTCAAGAAAGAACCAAACAGCCGAGGAATGCAGCCACTGACTCGGCTTGCCCCCGACGCGCGGGAAATCAAAAGGGGAGGAATATGAACGAAAAAACGCCACGAAAATGAAATCAACCCGATCTACTTGCTCGTGAGGAGTTAGATGAATTCCTTCAGTGGAAATGATCTCCTCACTATAAAGAACAAGTTGATTCAAACGGATTTCGCAAAGACGCTGTATAGAGAGAGATCGAGTGACGGGAAAATCGCGGAGAAACGAAGAACGCGAAGAACACGAACCAAAACGCGAATCAACACATCGATCTGCAACCGTGTGGCTACCACACACTACAACAGTGAGGTTACGGCCTCACTTCCTCAAAATCTTCAGTACACAGAGGTATGGTTCTCTGCGGATCTCAGCTAGCTACAGCAGGGGATTGGGAGAGCAGGAAACCCTAGAAGCAAAGAGCAAATGACTGAGATAGAATGGGAGGAGGGTGTCTCCCTCTACTTATCCTAATTCTAATTCCTACTCTACCCCTCACTACTTACAGAGCGAACCAGCTAAACCCTAGGGTTATTCTGGACCAACTCGTGGTAGGTGGTGATCCGACGGCCACGCCCGCACAACAGGTAGCGTTGCCTCGACGCAACCTCACCCATTGCCGCCACGTGCCGCCACCGCTCTGCTTGTCCTTTTCCGGACGTCGCACCCCCGGTTTTGTGGCCCAAACCGGGAAACCAACCTTCACAGCCAACCCCCGGTTTTGAGGCCCAAACCGGGAAACCAGCCGCCCATCGCCTGAGTTTTGTGGCGCAAACTCAGAAACCCGCCAGCGCCCAGGTTTTGAGGCCCAAACCTGGAAACCGTCCTTAGCCCGAGTTTTGTGGCCCAAACTCGGAAACCATCCGCGCGCCCAGGTTTTGTGGCCCAAACCTGGAAACCGTCCACCCGATGGTTTTTCTCTGGCTCTACCACCAAACCGAGCCGTAGAAGGGATGCACCGCCCGTGCACCCGTCCACCCGCAAGTCTTCGCTCGTCGCTGTCCCAGGCTGTCAGCCATCACAGCTGATCCTCAGGCCACCGGTCCCTCAGTCCAAGCCTCACATCCGCCCTTCACCGCTCCCGGTCCATCGGCACGACACGTCTCTACTTGACCTTCACCTTGCCCTCGATCACTGTCTCCGTGCTCGACACCTGCACAACACAAGCCAAAGAACATGCGCATTATCCCAGTTGACAATCACTCATCACTCAGAGACTCGGCATACACCCATGTATCCGCAATCTCCCCCTTGATGAGTGCATTATCAACTACCAACACAAATCATAATGAAATAGAAGAAGGGAGGAAGAAAGAGAGAGAACTCGACCAAATGACCCAAAAGCATAGCAAAGCCGAAGAAGGTCAAGTGGAAAGAGCAAGACAACTTGGTCCCCAAAGGCATGGGCAACGGCTCGACGCGACCAAGCAAAGCAAAGCTAGCCCTCAAGAAGAGGTAGAACAGGCTCAACACCGCTAGCAAGAAAACTTGATACCAATTGAAAGATCAACTGAAATTCAAGCAAAACAGAGCTAGCCCTCAAGAAGAGGCAGAACGGGCTCAACACCGCTAGCGAGGAAACTCGATACCAACTGTTACCAACTCAAAACCAAAAGAGTTCGATACCAATTGAAGAGCTGAAAAGAGCTGAAAAATGTTTGCTAGTCCCTCAAGAAAGAGGCAAGGGCTCAACACAACTAGCAAACTCCCCCTCAAATAGTGCACACAACCCAGGGAACACATGATTTGTCAATATTTCTCCCCCTTAGTTGAAAATGCACCAGCAAGCAAATGTGCACAAGCACTCAAGTTTCTCCCCCTTGATAGAAAATCTCCCTCCAAAAATGCATATGAGTTAAAAAGCAAGTTAGAAGCTTCAGGAATATAATCAAGAGAGGGCAAAAATGCTCTACTCAGTTCTGATCCGATGACTCAACAACATCCATAAGAAGCTAGCAAAGGCTCAAACTGATCACTAAAGACAAAATGTGAACATGAGAGCAAAGTGAGCAGTTATTACCCAAAAAGGTATTCACCATCAAAATAGCACTAAACATGGATAGACAGGAAATCAGTCAAGTGCTAAACATGTATACAAGGTGAACTACCCCTAGCATAGTTCAATCATCATGCTATAGAATGAAACATAGACTTGTGTATCCAAATTTTATCGGAGTTGCAGCGGTTAAGATTACACAAGTTCAAATGTCAGTATGTGATTGCGAGAGGTTGAAAACTTGTCATTGCCTAACTTTTCAACTATGCGAAGCCTATGCAGAAGCAATCAGAAGCTTAAAGCAACAGTTTCGGTCATACACTACACAGCTCAAGTTTAACTCAAAGTGCAATGAGAAACAGTCTCGAAACTGTGATGTGCTGACAAGCAATCCCATCTCTATCTTTCTAGTTCACTTAACTTGGTTCAGATTTTAAACAGAATATGAACAAACCAAGCAAGTGAATGACTCAACACTAGAGACATAGCAACCTAGCATATATGAAAAGCACAAGTGATTTCAACACATTCTACACATGCTAGTTGCATATCTCAATGGTGAACATTTTCAAGTTTTATGTTCATTAAGCAAATTCACCATTCATAAAATAGCTCAGCTCTCAGCATGTATCAGTGATCAGAAAGAGCATAAGCTACAACATCATCAGAAAGCATCGAAGCAAAGACTATACAGAGCATAGTTACATTCTAAAGATTATATACATGAAGCTTTGAATGTAAATATGCAAAATGAAATGCAAAGATGCATGCTAAAACCAATTGAAAGAAACCAAAACCAACTAAAAAACACAAAGTCAGTTTATCATACAAGAGTCAAAAGGTTTCCCCCATCTAAAAGGGGAAACACACACCAAACTCACCTCTCAACCTAGCAAAAGTTGATTGGTCCAAAGGCTTGGTGAAAATATCAGCCAGCTGATGATGAGTATCGACATGGCGAAGGTCGATATCACCCTTCTCATAGTGGTCTCGCAGAAAATGAAAGCGCACATCAATGTGTTTGGTCTTCGAGTGAAGCACGGGGTTCTTAGCAACGCTAATAGCACTCGTGCTGTGACAAAGCAAAGGAACACGGGAAAAGCTTAGACCAAAATCACGCAAAGTGGCCATCATCCAGAGTAACTGGGAACAGCAGCTAGCCGTAGCAACATACTCAGCCTCAGTGGTAGACTGGGCGACACTGGACTGCTTGCGAGAAGACCACGATACAAGAGAAGAACCAATAAACTGGCAAGTCCCAAAAGTGGACTTGCGCTCAATGCGACAACCAGCAAAATCAGCATCGGAATAACCGCAAAGGGAAAGGGTGGAGGAAGCAGAATACCAAATCCCAAACTCAGGGGTGAAGCATAAGTACCTCATGATACGCTTGACCGCCTGACGATGAGAGGTGCGCGGCGAAGACTGAAATCGCGCGCAAAGACACACCGCGAACTGAATGTCCGGGCATAACAGCGACCCGATCATACTCCGGTACTCCTTCTGATCCACAACTTCTCCATCCTTGTCCGCATCCAGGGCCGTCGTGGTCGACATGGTTGTTGGAAGAGGGTTAGCCTCACCCATATCGAACTTCTTCAGAATGTCCTTCGTGTACTTGCCTTGGTGCACGAACGTCCCCTCTCGGGATTGCTTGATTTGCAACCCGAGGAAAAACGTCAACTCTCCCATCATGCTCATCTCAAACTCCCTGCTCATAGTATCTGCAAACTTGGCAACCAAAGCGTGAGAAGAACCACCGAAAATGATATCATCCACGTAAATCTAGACCAAGAGAGTATCACTGCCTTGCTTGAGGAGAAAGAGCGTTTTATCTACACATCCCATTTTAAAACCCTTAGCAAGCAAAAAGGTTTTCAACCTATCATACCAGGCTCTAGGGGCTTGTTTCAAACCATACAAAGCTTTGTGGAGTTTAAAAACATGGTTTGGAAACTTGGGATTTTCGAAACCGGGGGGTTGTCTAACATACACTTCCTCTTCTATGTAGCCGTTTAAAAAGGCACTCTTGACATCCATTTGAAAAAGTTTGAAACCTTTGGATGCAGCAAAAGCCAAGAGTATCCTAATAGCCTCCAAACGAGCTACAGGAGCAAAAGTCTCCTCATAGTCTATCCCCTCCTTCTGACTATACCCCTGGGCTACAAGTCTGACCTTGTTTCTCACAACATGGCCGTCCTCTCCCTGTTTGTTTTTGAAAACCCATTTTGTACCAATTGGGTGACACTCAGAAGGGGGTGAAACCAAAACCCAAACCCGATTTCTTTCAAAATTTTCTAACTCCTCATGCATGGCATTGACCCAATCCGGATCCGTCAAAGCGTGTCCAACATCCCGGGGTTCAAAATCAGCAACAAATGCAGAATGAGCAAAGTGAGAGATTTGCCTAGACCGGGTGACACGTTCGTCGATGCTGCCGATCATCTGTTGAGGCGGGTGCTGGCGCTGAATGTGTCGTGGCGCCTCCCTTGCTGAAGTGGCCTCCCCCTCAACAGCAGCTGGTGCCTCCTCGGGTACAAAAGGTACCGCTCGAGGTGGCAGGTCCCACGGCCCCCATGTCATAGAAGAAGAAGGGTCGGGGCCGTGAGTCGTAGTAGAAGCCGCTCTTTGCGGCACAGCAGGTGGAGGAGGTGCTGGGTCATCTATCCTTCAGCACCCTCTTCTTCATCATCGAAAAGAGGCTCGCCAACCTCATGATCACCTGCACGCTCAAAACGAGAAGAAGGACAAACCATGGTCTCGTCGAAGGTGACATCGGATGTCTCCATGACTCGGTTAGTGTCAAGGTTAAGTACACGATAAGCACGAGTATGATCGCCATAACCCAAAAACACACCGTCAGAAGAACAAGACTCAAATTTGTCCAGGTTGCCTTTCTTAAGTATAAAACAGTGGCAACCAAAAACTTGAAAGTAACTCACTTTGGGCTGTCTTCCAAAACGCAACTCATAAGAAGTCTTTTTCAAGAAAGCTCGGAGAAAAATGTGATTGGAGATATAGCATGCAGTGCTCATAGCTTCGGCCCAATATCGCCTAGGAGTCCTATGCTCATCGAGCATCGTCCTGGCCATCTCTACAAGGGTCCGATTCTTCCTCTCTACAACACCATTCTGAGGCGGTGTGTAGGGGGAAGAAAACTGATGCTCCAAACCCAAAGAGTTACAAAACTTCTCAAAATCCGAATTCTTGAATTCGGAACCATTATCACTTCTAATAGCTCGCATCGAGTTCAAAGGGAACTCGTTCTGAAGACGCAAAATCAGATTGCGAGCAAGGGAGAAAGTCTCAGTTTTCTCAGCTAAAAAGAAAACCCACGAATATCTCGAAAAGTCGTCAACAACAACAAGCACATACCACTTCCCCCTAACCGAGCTCACCCGAGCCGGACCAACAAGGTCCATATGCAAAAGCTCTCCAGGGCGCTTAGTCATGACCTGAGTCACTGGATGGTGGGGAGCGGCAACCATCTTCCCATGTCTACAAGAATGGCAAACAAGATCCTTCTCCATGGATAACTTGGGCAATCCTCGGATTAGGCCAAGTGAACTAAGTCTTGCAAGCAAGTCGAAGCTCAAATGTCCTAGTCTCCTATGCCACTTCCAAAGATCAGAGGAGGAAGGTCCAGCCAAAAGACAACGAGAAACTCCAAACGACTCCGAGAAATCCGCACGAAAGACTTTCCCAAAGGGCGAAATCACACAAACAAGATTGCCCTGAGGATCCAAAATACGACTGAGATTCGGCTTAAAACGAATCTCATAGTCGTCATCAAAGAGTTGCGAAATAGAAAGAAGGTTAAAATGCAAGTTAGAAACAAGAGCAACATCGCGCAACACAAAGTGCTCATTAACTCGCACCTACCCATGAGACAATACCTTACCTTTGCTATTGTCGCCGAAGGTGATAAACCCCTTTCCGGCGACTGGACTAAGACTGGAGAACCACTTGGCGTTTCTGGTCATGTCAAGTCCAAACGTTCTCCAATCGTTTTACCTACATCAATAAAAAGACATAGGGTGAGCATACGGGCCAACACTGGGGTTAGTGAAGTAGGAAGAATACCAGTGTTGGGCCGGCTGCTCAAAAGAACGGTTAGTAGAAAAACCATTCCTAGCACGCCTATGGGGAAAGCGATCACCATGCTGAGGAAAACGTGGTCCGCTAAGGGAAGAGCGTCCATCCCGATACTCAAAACGCGGTGGGGGAAAACGCTCAACAGCAAAGCCACCGCCACGGGGTCCATAGCCTACAACTGCAGGCTCCCACCGGGCACGTCCTCTCCGCTGCCCAGGCCTAGGAACTTGAGGTTCTGTACCTCTGGGCCTAGCAGCACGCCTCTAAACATTCGGCGCATGTACAACATGGAAAGGATGGTACATGTCCGCATTGTTCATCTCCCTAGCACGGCGCGCCTCTCTCTTGCGCCGAAAGCAGAACTCACTCAAGTGACCATCTCTCCCACAGTGCTCACAATGGTACCTCATCGCTCTCAAAGGGGGTTGTTGGTACTCACGGTAGTGGGTGTGGATCACTTTGCCCTTCTGTGACATAAGCTCCTCCTGTATGGGTGGCATGGTGTCCAGCTTGTTCTTGAGGTGGTTTGGTTTGGGAGCCCAAGATTGTTTCTTTGGTGGAGCTCTCGGAGGTTCAACAAAGACCCCATCCTTGGTGTTAGGCTTGAGAGGCTCTTTGGGTGAAATCTTGGTAAGCTTGGGAGTAGTAGTGGAGTTAGGCTTCTCACATGGGTTAAGACCACTCGACTCTCCAATCTTTCCAAAAGACGAAACATCAACACCCGGAGCAAAACCTACACCTGGACCTCCAGCAGCTCGCTTGAATTGGGAGATCATCATCCCGAGCTGTGGCTCACCACTAGACACCCATGACAAGATGGTCCGAAGGTATGTGTTTTCCTCCTCGGTTTGCATCTTGTCATGCTTCACGTTGGCTATCTCCATCTCCAAACCCTCACAAAGAACACACCTAGCCACACATGTGCTACCTAAGTTGGCCTCTTCAAGAGACACAATCTTGGCATTCTTCTCTGCCAACTCAGATTGCAAGCCCGCACAGGACTTGCACGCACCCAACACCGAGGATCTAGCCTTCAGCTCGTCCACCTCTCCTACCAACACAGCATACTTGCTCCTCAAAGTGAGAAGGTCAGTCATGTGTGTGGTGCACATCTCACGCTCCTCCTCCTCGGTAACAACTACGGTGGACTTGACATATTCAAGTTCCTTTATCGTATCCTCCCACTTCTGCCTAAACTCCTTGCGCTCTCTAGCGGCACGCCTAAGCAACTTATCCTGACTAAGGAGCGCGACAGTAAGTTTCTCGACCTCTGCAGAAAGCTTGTCGGCGGTCTAAGATACCTGGGAGGTGTCGTCGTCGTCGTCGTCGTTCCGAGGGATGTCCACCAGCTCGTCGTCGACCTCCTTGCCGAGGGCCATGGTGCAGAAACCCTCATCGTCGGTGAAGAAGGAGAGGCCGTTCAGCTTGTCCTCGATTCTCTTCTTCTTCTCGGACTCGTCGTCGCTGGAGGCAGCGGAGTCGTCATCCGAGTCGTCGACGTCGCTGAGCGTGGCGAAGAACGCACGCTGCTCAGTCTGGGCCTTCTCCAAGTACTTCGTCTTGATGTACTCCTTGTTGAAGCCGCCCTTCCGCTTGTGCTTCATGGGGACGTACTTCTCCTTGTGCTTGCCGGAGTCGTACTTGTGCCCATGATCCGCCTTGCCGAAGGTGTGCTTGTTCTTCTTCGGGCAATTGGCGATGAAGTGGTTGGGGTCGCCGCACTCGAAACATCCCGAGCGTCCTCCTCCGCGGCGACGATTCATGCGGTTGTTGTGAAACCGCGAGAACCGGTTGGCAAGCAAAGCCAACTCGTCATCCCCCATGAACTCCAGCTACTCCTCTATGACAGAAAGAAGAGAGGAAAGTGCAAAGCCTCCAGAGGGGTTAGCGGAGGAGCCAGAAACCAAAGCCATCGACGGGCCAGAAGGATTTTCATAAGAAGCCCTCGCCATGGCATCAATCTCACTGGACTTGAGCTTACTGAAGAGCTCGTCGCACGTGAGGGTCTCATAGTTAGGCGATTCGATGATCGCCTGAACCTTGGAATCCCACACCGATCGATCAAGAGTATGCAAAAGCTTCAAAGCTCTCTCATGATCATCGAAAGGCAACAGCTCCTTGTTAGCCCTCATCCTGTTGACAATCACCTGAAAGCGAGCGAATAAACTTTCTATGCTCTCGCCAGGCATATGTCGAAAGTTCTCATACTCTCGCTTGAACGACTCGTAGAGACGGGTTTTGACTTGAGAGGTTCCCTCATGAAAACGTATGAGGGTAGCCCAAATCTCCTGAGCCGTAGCGAGGTGAGAAACGCGATCAAACTCGGACATGCTCAAACAAGAGAAAAGAGCATTACGAGCTCGGCTATTGGCATCGTGCTCATCGATCTGACGCTGAGTGACACGAGCAGCCAAGACCACGTAATCGGCAGAGTTGCAAATATCCCAAATGGAAGCACCAATACTCTGCAGATAGGCCGACATGCGTATCTTCCAATACGCATAGTTTGTCCCATTGAAAAATGGCGGTTTGCCCACGCCGCGATCCATGTCGCCTTTTGTGGATCTGGAACCGGCTAAGGTGGAAGATCCTTAACCCGCTCTATACCAATTGAAGGACCGAGAATGCAACTAGAAAGAGACCAGAGGGGGGGGTGAATGGGAGCCAACAAAAATTCTTTCGAATCTTGGGCCAAATGTCCCAAAATCAACCTCAAGAAGCTTCGACGAAAACCGTGATGCCCACGACCCTTGGAAGAGGGTGGATGATCCCTAGGATCACAGCGAGGCACCACAAAGTGATAGCGAGTCAAATGCCAAAAAGTGTCGGAGCAAGTTTGATCCTCAAAAACCAAGTCCCAAACGTAGATAGTCGGCTACGTCGAGAAACTCCTAAATACCTAAGCTAACAAGTAGCAAAGATACCTAGAGAGGTTTCTTGATCAACTCTAGGGCCAAACGGAAAGTCCGAAAACCAAGCGAACAAGCCGGGAGAGCAAACGCACTAAACCGAAACAAACAGCCGAGTCCCGGACTGTCCAGCCCTGGGGTCCCGGACTGTCCGCCCCTACTGCGGACTGTCCGCGAGGGGATAGCGGACTGTCCTCCGGTCAAAAGTGCAGAAATGCACTGCTGCTGAAGTGTCCCTGTGTAGTCCCGGACTGTCCGCGACCAACACCTGCGGACTGTCCGCCGGTCAAGAAAGAACCAAACAGCCGAGGAACGCAGCCACTGACTCGGCTTGCCCCCGACGCGCGGACTGTCCGTGCCCTGAGTGGCGGACTGTCCGCGGTCACTCAGGGAGGGCGATTTCAAACGCCCTTCTCCCAAAACTTCCCAAATTCGATCCAACTCAAAATCCCACGTTCCCAAACTTGGAGAAGATGATCACGAAGTAGTTAGGAGACTATCCCCAAGAAATCATCCGCTCAAATTGATTCAATCACCGGGAAATCGAAAGGGGAGGAATATGAACGAAAAAACGCCACAAAAATGAAATCAACCTGATCTACTTGCTCGTGAAAAGTTAGATGAATTCCTTCGGTGGAAATGATCTCCTCACTGTAAAGAACAAGTTGATTCAAACGGATTTCGCAAAGACGCTGTATAGAGAGAGATCGAGTGACGGGAAAATCGCGGAGAAACGAAGAACGCGAAGAACACGAACCAAAACGCGAATCAACACATCGATCTGCAACCGTGTGGCTACCACACGCTACAACAGTGAGGTTACGGCCTCACTTCCTCAAAATCTTCAGTACACAGAGGTATGGTTCTCTGCGGATCTCAGCTAGCTACAGCAGGGGATTGGGAGAGCAGGAAACCCTAGAAGCAAAGAGCAAATGACTGAGATAGAATGGGAGGAGGGTGTCTCCCTCTACTTATCCTAATTCTAATTCCTACTCTACCCCTCACTACTTACAGAGCGAACCAGCTAAACCCTAGGGTTATTCTGGACCAACTCGTGGTAGGTGGTGATCCGACGGCCACGCCCGCACAACAGGTAGCGTTGCCTCGACGCAACCTCACCGATTGCCGCCACCGCTCTGCTTGTCCTTTTCCGGACGTCGCACCCCCGGTTTTGTGGCCCAAACCGGGAAACCAACCTTCACAGCCAACCCCCGGTTTTGAGGCCCAAACCGGGAAACCAGCCGCCCATCGCCTGAGTTTTGTGGCGCAAACTCAGAAACCCGCCAGCGCCCAGGTTTTGAGGCCCAAACCTGGAAACCGTCCTTAGCCCGAGTTTTGTGGCCCAAACTCGGAAACCATCCGCGCGCCCAGGTTTTGTGGCCCAAACCTGGAAACCGTCCACCCGATGGTTTTTCTCTGGCTCTACCACCAAACCGAGTCGTAGAAGGGATGCACCGCCCGTGCACCCGTCCACCCGCAAGTCTTCGCTCGTCGCTGTCCCAGGCTGTCAGCCATCACAGCTGATCCTCAGGCCACCGGTCCCTCAGTCCAAGCCTCACATCCGCCCTTCACCGCTCCCGGTCCATCGGCACGACACGTCTCTACTTGACCTTCACCTTGCCCTCGATCACTGTCTCCGTGCTCGACACCTGCACAACACAAGCCAAAGAACATGCGCATTATCCTAGTTGACAATCACTCATCACTCAGAGACTCGGCATACACCCATGTATCCGCAAACCGATGTAGCATTTGAGGCTCCTAATGGTTGAGTCCCCTAGTTTTGGTGGCCCCACATTGTCTCCTCGGAGTTTATTGCCTATTTTATCTAGAAAACTAAATTAGCCTATGGCAAATTATTTGCAAAATTTGAGGGTTTGAGAGAGGTCACTCCACTAGGTTCCAACTAGTGTTTATTTGCGTCTTACTTGAGTTGGAACTTGGTTGGGAGAAGTCGGCGTGAAAAATCGAGTCAAATCAGGGCTTCCCCTGTGACCGGACGCTGTGACCGGACTCACCCTATGCGTCCGGTTAGTGCAATTCCCGCGCGAATGAACATTAACTCAATCGCGTCCGGTCAGGTCTTGGTGGGTGCGTCCGGTCGTTGGCCGATTTTTGATCGGACGCTGGCTTGCGTCCGGTCACGTGGGACACGACGCGTCCGATCAAGGAAAACCAGTTTTGGGACCTCTCTGTGTACGATCGGACGCTCGGGCTTCATGCGTCCGGTCACCCTTCGATGCGTCCGGTCGCAACTTAAAAGCGCACTCTGTCTATCTAACCGACACGTGGGACCGCCCTTCCTTGTCTTCATCCTCACCCGCGCCCGAGCCCGTCTCTCCCCGCCACCGTGCCCTAGCTCGCCGCAGCCCACCCCGCGCCGCCGCGCTCCACCCCGGCCGCCGCTCCTTTTTCCCCCTGCGCCCGCGCCGCCACCCTACCGCGCCCGTGCCGCCACCCGCGCCCACGCTGCCTCCTCACCGCGCCCGCGCCGTCGCATCCCCCCCTGTGCCCGCACCGCCACCCTCCGCCCGCGCCACGCGCTCTACTTCGCCTCGGCCGGACCGGGCCTCGCCGTTGCTTCACCTGCGGCTTGCCGGCGTCCCTCCTCATCCGCTCTTCTCTCCGGCAAGCCCTTCCTCGGCCCGCTTCGACCTACCCAGTGAGCTCCCAACCTCCTTACATACACTGTGCATGCCAAGTGTTCGACGAAATGCCTCAACCTAAGTTCATGCCTATCTAACTGCGTTTTGGCCCTAATTCTCGCGCAGATCCTTCCGACAAGCCGTCGTGGTGCCCGAACGTGTCGGTCTCTCACCTTTGCTTGGTCGGTTCGTCGCATCTTGTCATGTAGCTCGCCCTGCCCCTCGTCTCGTCTCCGTTGCTTTGCTTCCGATAGGGCCTTCTCTCTAGTTTATATATGCTTATGTATCTCCCTATCTATCTATTGCAGCGAGTCGGGACCGTGTCAGTGAGCAGAGTCACAGTGCCAGCTTAATCCGGGGCCAAGCTCGCGGATACGGAACGAGGCCAAGCCTCTGAGTTTCAGTCCAGTTTCTCTCTTGTCAGTGGCAGTGAGTCTTGTCAGTGACAGTGGTTCTCAGTGGCAGCCGGTCTTGTCCGAGGCAGTGGTTCTCTTCTTGTAGCGATGGCTCGCTACAAGAACGTCGGCGGAGGTCCCGGGGCAGATCCCCCTCCCCCTCGCCCTCCTTCTGGTGGCAAGGGGAAGGGGCCGCAGAAGCTCATCTCCAGGAAGCGCAAGAGACTTGATCGGGATTCAGAGATGGCACTAGCAGCAGCACGGGCAGTCGAGAGAGTAGAGCAGGGTGGTTCGACAGGCGGTCTTCATATTCGAGACCAGTCCTCAGCTCAAGGCAGTCAGGGCAGTGGTCAGCAGAGTGGTCAGCGGGTTCGCGACCTTCTCACAGAGCAGCAGGTGCAGGCTCTGCTTCAGACCGAGGGAGGCGTTGTCTGGGTTCACGGTGTGCAGTACTCTCTTGACGACCCAGCTGAGGTCCTCCCTCCAGACTTTCAGTTCCCGTCAGAGGCAGCCTCAGCCCTCGCAGCAGCTACAGCCGGTGGTTCAGCTACACAGGCCCAGGCAGAGGATCAGCCAGAGGAGCAGCAGCCAGCTCAGCAGCCAGTCCGCCGGTCCACCCGTACTCGCACTCAGGTATCTCCTAGACCTGAGGGGCAGAGGTGGGGTGGTCGACCCCCTCCGAGGCCACAGGGACCCCCACCTGTGGAGCATTTGGACCTGCGGACCGCGACAGCACGTCAGGTGCAGGCCCTCGTCTGGTTCCTTACGAGGAGTGGTTTCCAGCCGCCAGGCACCCTCAGGCCTCCGAGGGCTTCTACACTGTTCTTCAGGAGGACTTCTACAAAGCATATGTCAACAGCGGCGTCCACATTCGACCCCACAGAGTTTGCCCGCTGGAGACTATCGTTGCAGTTGCTGGAGAGGCCATCCGTCCTATGCCATCATACCTGCCTAGGTTAGCGGATCTTCTTGGACGGAGTGATCAGTATGTTGAGGACTGGGTGCGACAGTTTTACGCGTCCCTGTGGATCTCCCCGGATCACCGGTTCCTCCACTTTGCCTTCAGGGGGAGGTCCTACAGGCTCTACAGTGCCTGTGCCCGCGAGTACCTTGGTCCGACAGCCTATGCAACCAAGGTCCACACAATGTGCTATGGAGAGACCGAGCCACCTCGGCGACCACATGCAGGCGAGATTCCACCAGTAGACTTGGTTCGTGCCTGCTTTCGAGAGCCGTTCGGAGAGGGGTCCAGCCGGCGTCCTCGTGACTTGACACCGACGGCCCGTCTCGTGAACGAGGTCATGAGGCGTACACTTTTGCCTCGGACAGGCTACAGAGAGGGGTTGACCCGTATTCAGATCTGGCTAGTTCACCACTTGGTCTCCCAGCTTGAGTTCGATATTTGGGACGTTATTATTTCTGAGATGGAGAACACACTTGCAGAGGGCTTCAAGGGTCACCGGCAGCTTCCTTATGCTCACTTGATTTGTTTCATTTTGAGGAGGATGATTCCGGCACTGCTTCTAGAGCTTCTCCAGTCCCCGACAGAGTTCCCCGTGTACGACACTCACCAGATTGCCGGGGCTCGTCCAGACACTCGTCCTAGGGGTCAGCGTCAGAGGCCAGTCGTCACCGAGACAGAGGCACAACAGGACGAGGTTGTTCGTCAGTTGGCAAAGGCAGAGCTCGCAGGGCTTGAGGCAGAGGGTGAGGACCCCGACCTTGAGGTTCCGACTGACAGTTCTAACGACGACTACGCTCCTCTTCCGAGGATGCGTCCATCGGCAGATCACGACTCTGAGGCCTCCTCCTCGCATATGGCCGGCTCCGATCCAGCACTCCTTGCTATTCTCTCTCGGATGGAGCAGCAGCAGTCCAGGCTTTCTGAGGAGGTTCAGCGTCAGGCTGAGGAGCAGCGCTGACAGGCTCAGGAGCAGGCCAGACTAGCAGAGGCACAGGCAGTGGCAGCAGCACAGGCTCAGGAGCGCCAGGACGCTCTCCAGCAGCAGATGATTCCGCTTCAGACTCAGACGCTTGCTTTCATGGAGAGGATGGCGGCTCTTCCTCAGTTACCTCCACCGCCGCCTCAGTTTCAGCTGCAGCAGCCCGAACCGTCGACCTCGTACTACACGTATGTCCCTCCGTCGACAGTCTCACCCTTTCCACAGTATCCGCAGTGGTTCTCCTCACCCCTGCCAGGGCAGCTGCCAGGGTTCACGCCGCTCTGCTCGGGCTTCACTCCTACTCAGACGGAGTCGGTTCTCGTGACCCATCAGAGTCTGGAGGCTTCTTTCAGTGAGCTCACTGGCCAGCCTACCCCGCCAGAGTTCCACTTGCCGGTGACCTCAGCTGCAGCTCCTGCTCCCGCTACTGGTACCACCGAGACACTTCCTTCTTCAGTAGCGTCCTCCGAGCCACTGGTCTCTCAGAGTCAGACCTTGCCCATCAGTTCTGCACCCGAGACTTCGATGACCGTATTAGTGGCAGCGACCGAGACAGTGGACCCTCCTCCAGAGACCGAGCTTCCAGAGTCAGAGGTCCCAGAGCCAGAGCTTCCAGAGCCAGAGCTTCCAGCGCCCGAGGCCGCTCCTGAGTCAGCTGAGCAGACCCAGACCGCTTCTCCTCCACGTCCCGTGTCCGAGGGTCAGTCAGCTCACAGTTCGTCGTCCGACGACGAGGCTCTTCTTGCACAGTTTGAGGCTATTCCGCGTACCTCAACGCCTGACTCGTCTGCTCCCGTCCCACCTTCTGACCCTTAGGTTTTGGTCCTTGATGCCAAAGGGGAGAGAGAGCGTATGTTAGACTTAGGGGGAGCTTGTGAGAGGGTCTCGGTTCTTTTGTGTGATCTTGCACTCATATGCATACATGTTTATCTTTTGGCACTTGTACGATATGTGTATGTCTTTTGGATGTGACATGTTATGCTTCACTTGTTATATACTACATGTCACTCGTTTATGCTCAGATGTGACATGTTATGCTTCACTCGTTATATTCTACATGTCACTTGTTTACGCTCATTTACTTTGCTTCCGCACTTATACTCCGATAAATGAGCTTGTTCTTAAGTACTTGTGTTAATTCTTATATGTTGAGTACTTATGTGGCCTTGGTTTGTATAAGCATGCCTAACCCCTTTTTGATCTTATTGTCACATGCTTATATGAACCAAGCAAGTGAAAACCTCACCTCTCTTTCAAACATACTTGAGGTTGTCATCAATCACCAAAAAGGGGGAGATTGTGAGCATCTAGGCCCGCAATGGGTTTCGGTGATTGGATGACAACGGTAAATTACTATGACTAACGTGTGTTTTGCAGAAACAGTTGAGTTAGGTCATGGTAATGATGATCGTGAGGACACTATGGTATTCATGTCCCCTTATTGATGGAATTCGTTCGGTTTTCAAAGGATGGACGACGAAGACGGTGATAGGCTAGTTCTAAGTGTCATTTGGAGTTGAAGGACACTTAGAGTAGCATAGGTCTTTGTTTTATCTTTGGCCGTACTATAAAGAGGGGTTTGAATGGGTAGCTTGACCTAGGTGAGACTTTTGAGTTAGGTGTGGTGCACACTTGTTAACCAAAGCCCTAGGTAGCTTAGAAAGGTCCCTAAGATCATAAGGAAGAAAGTCTGTGAAGGGAGCGTCGCAAACCGAAGTCGTTTTGGACTTCATTTGTTGACCGGACGCTCAAACCCTAGGGACCGGACGTTGGAGCATGCGTCCAGTCAGTGGGCTGGCTGAGGGGCAAGTCTGGTTGCGACCGAACTCACCCTCAACAATCGATCGGACGCACCAGGGGGGTGAGTCCGGTCGCGTCCAGAGAGGTTCCAGAGGGAGTTTTTGATGACCGGACGCGTCCGGTCAGTAGTGATCGGACGCATGGTTGCGTCCGGTCAGTAGTGATCGGACGCATGGTTGCGTCCGGTCAGTACTTCGTACAGGTGTTAGGCCAGACGTCACGTAGCCGTTAGACACTGACCGGACGCGTCCGGTCACCCTGACAGGTGCGTCCGGTTAGTGTGTAACTGGCTGGACTTACCCCTTCGTGCATGTTTTGAGTTGGGGGTATAAATATGCCTCCCCCTCATTCATGTTGTCACTCTTGCTCATTTGAAAGGTTGCCAAACACATTGTGATTGCAAGTGAGTGCAAGAGGCCTAGTGAGGTTGAGAGATTTGATAATTGAGTGATCAAACACCTCATTAGTGGATAAGTGTGCATCCACCCATCTCATTAGCCTTGCGTTGGTCAAGTGAGAGTTCTTGCTTGTTACTCTTGGTGATCGGCATCACCTAGACGGCTTGGTGGCGATCGGAGAGCTTGGTGATCATCCGGAGGCATTGTGGATGACCCAAGCCATGTTGTGACCGGTAGCGAGCGATTCACCGGGCCGGAGTGACGAAGAATCAGCTCGTAGTGAGCACTTGATCCTTGCGCGGATCAAGGGGGAGCGATACCCTTGCGCGGGTGCTCCAACGAGGACTAGGGGGGTGTGCCGACATCTCGATACCTCGGCAAAAAGATCGTCGTGTCATCTCTACTCTCTTTACTACGCATTTACCTTTGAGCAATTCAATTCTGCATTTACTTGTTGTTCATTCATAAGTTGAATTGTCATGCTAGAGTAGAAATGGTTTAGCGATAGTCTTTTGTGCGGATTGATTCTAGTCAAACACACTTCTAGGCACTAGGGGGTTAATTGGAGCTTGATAGGTTTTAATTCTTGCAAGAAGTTTTAGAAAAGCCCAATTCACCCCCCTCTTGGGCATCTTGATCCTTTCAGTTGGGCCTCGGGCCGCCGCCGCGTCCGCCGCCGCCGCCGTTGTTGCCACCGCGCCAACCACGGTGCCGATTGGATCGGTTGTAGGAGCCTCCGTTGTTGTTGCGGTTGGTGGAGCGTGGGGCGTCGGAGGAGGATGAATCGTCGTTCGTGTTGGCATTGGCGGAGCCGGAGGACGCGCTGGAGCGATCACCATGGGAAGCGGTGAGGGCTTGACTAGCTTCAGCCTTGGCGTCGTTCTGGAAGCTGATCTCCTCGAGGATGAGGAAGGAACGGGCGCTCATGAAGGTGTGCGGCGGGTATTTGGCGGTGATGACCGGCTTGACGTAGCGGTACTTGGGATTGAGGCCGCGGAGGAGGTTGAGCACCTGGCTTGGCTCGGAGACGGAGTGGCCGATGTCGCGGAGCTGATCGGCGAGTCGCTTCAACTTGGTGCAGTACTCGTTCATCGACAGATCGCCTTGCTGCAAGGAGCGCAGCTCGGCCTCCAGATAGACGGCGCGTTGTAGCTCATTGTCCTGGAAGAGATCCTGGACGGTGTGCCACAGAGAGAATGCGTCGGCACGATCACGACGGACAATGTCAAAGATGGACTTGTTGACAGTGGAGAGGATCCAGTTGACGACGCACGCATCGACCATGCGCCACTCGCCGTCGCGATCATCATCGGGGGTAGTGGAGCCTGAGGGTCGACTCAAAGAAGAGGCCATTGGCCGTAGTTGGCCTCGTCCATGTCGAGAATGACAGGAACGTGTTGGCGGATGGAGATTCCTTGGATTTGGGAGGCGCTGGCTGGAGCGATGGAGAAGCCATCATCGGAGGAGTCTGAGTGGTTGGAGGAGGGCGCCATGGCAGCGGAAGGAGAAGGGATTTTCAAGAACCTTGGACGATGATACCATGTAGAAGGGAAAGCACACAGAAGAATATGATCCAAACCCCACGCCTTGTATTGATCTAGTGTTACATATATAGTTACATGAGTGGCCTTTGGCCGTGTATACACAGGCTATGCGGGCGAGCAGCTACGGCAGTTGTGCGAGCGCGCGTCGAGCGGATCACGGGAGCGTCGCTGCTATCTATGGCCGCGTCCAGCGGAGCGCTAGACGCGGGCGTGCATGTGCATGCACTAGATCCTGAATACTCGAACTAACCACAAGCTAACCACCACGAGATGGACTCCTCTGCTGACAGTGGCAGCAAGAAGCGCCTTGGCGCCGCCACCCTTGGTCGTCGTCGGAGCCGCCCGCGTGTCCGTCGTCGTCGTTGGCAGAGCATCTAGGCCCGCCGCCTGCGGCTGCGACACAGACACTGCCGCTGCCTGCAGCAGCGTCGTGGCATCGGGCATCATCGGTGGTCGTGGAGGCATACGGCGCACCGGCCGCCGGCACTGCATGCACGCACGCACGAGCATCATGACGTAGTACACACACAATGCAACTCTCATCGATCAGTGGTCGAGTGTGCAGGAACGATCGAGAAGCTAGGCAAGGATTCGCTTACCGTATCCGTATGTGTAGCCGAGCAGTTCCAAAGGATGGCGGGCGGGTACTTGTAGTGCCTGGTCGTCGGCTGCCGCCTTCTTATCTCCGGCGCGCAGGCGCAGGCCGCGACGCACAACGCGAGCAGCAGCGCGACGGACGCGGTGCGGACGGCGATGGTCGCCGTCGCCATGCCGAATGCCTTTCCTTTCTTCTTTCTCCCTGTCCCCCTGTCGATGTCGATCTGTCTGTCTTCAGCGGCAGCGGCGGTGGTGAGAGCAGTGATGAGCGAGGAGTGTGGGAGTTGGGGGTTTCGTCTTGATTTATAGCGCGGGTGCGCGCGGGAGTAGAGATACAAACAGAGAGAAGAAATTCAGACGTGCGCATGCATGTTCCGGCCTCTAGCAAACGTTGCTGTCCGGCGAGATATTGATTCCAGCGGAGCGCCCGGACTCGCTGTAGGTTCGGCAGGTCACGCTCTTCTCAACTTTAGCTAGTGTGCTCAGAAAGAAGAGCAGTGTGGGTAATTAATAACACGAGTGTGCGTACATACGTTTGCTATGGCATGTACGTGGACTCCGATCCTCTTCTTATTTTTGCATTTTGCCATATATATATCAGCAAAATCCCTTGTCCAGGTCCTTGGTTTTTCATTGTTAAGTTCTTGGTTGTGTCAAGGCATGGTACGTATGTGGACTCCTCTTTGAATTTGAATGAATAATACTTGTGTTGCCGCCTCATAAGTTTTGAGATTAAAAAAAAACAACTTAAACGGAGATAGGGAAACAGAAAAACAAATATTATTTAAGGGAATATATTAGACAAAATGAAATACTTGTGGAAGTAATTAAACCGAACCAGACGTTGTTTGGGGTTATCTGAACGTGCATAGACTAAACTTTGTGGTAATAATTTGGACCTTTTGTGTCGAGTGTTTAATTTATTACTAAATATCCTAACCTGTCAAAATATTGACAAAAAACTAGGGTGTGTTTTTTATAACATAAGTGTTATCTATTACCTCATAAATTTTGAGATTCAAAACCAACTTAAACGTAGGGAAACAGAAAAAAAATATTATTAATTAGAGATATATTGGACAAATTGAAATACTCGAGGAAGTAAACCGAACCAAATGTTAGTTCGAGCTTATCTGAACATAGACTAAACTAGTACCCCCACCGTATAGAAAAAATAGATGACGTTTTGGACATCGACATGATCTTCAAAATATAACTTTGACTTCCTTTATTCAAAAAAAAAATTATCAAAAAATGATATATGTATATTTGTATGAAAGTATTTTTTCAAGATAAATTTATTCATATAATTTTTATATTTTCAATCTCAATAATTTAAAAGTTATTCATGATTTATATTCTCAATGTTTGACCGAAACCTTGTTCAAAACGCCATCTATTTCCTATACGGAGGGAGTACTAATTTGGACTTTCAAACCAAAAAAAAAAAAAAAAGAAATACTGTCAGCAGTATCCAAGCATGAATCGGTGCAGGGTAAAATCTTTCTGATCTGTATTTATGTGCAGGTTAATTAATGATATCTATTTAAGGAGCATTATGTTACAGCACATTTGAGGATGTAAGAGGGGAAACGCAGAGAGGAAGAAGGAAACACATGTGGGGGGAGGGAGCACAATGGAAGACACCAAGGAAAGAAGGATCAGTGCAGACAGGTCAGGGACAAGAGGGCAACGATGCCGGCCCACAAAACGACGTTCCCCGCGTTGGAGCTGAACGCCGAGCTCTTGTCAGCAGCCCCTGGCGCCGGAGCCTCCGCGTCGGCGTCGGCGACAGCTTTAACCGGAGGCAGCGGCGGGTCCACGACGTCACTGGGTTGGAGCAACGGTGCCGGCGCTCCCGCCGGAGCCAACATCCCGGGGGCTACCAGGTTGACCAGAGCGCCAGGTTGTGCAGGCAGGATCGTGAAGCTCAGATTCTGCTTCATGTCACTGCACGGACTCCCTGCAGTTCATACATAGTAATAATAGTGATGGTTCAAGGCTTTTTCTCTCTCTGAAAACAAAAAAAAAAGGACATATATTTGGTATAGCTGCTGCATCATCTGAACTTTTTTCGTGAGAAATGTTGGGTGTTTCAAGGGAAAGATGGCTGTCAGTCAGGCAGGCTATGTCAGATCGGTACTCACTGAAGTAGGAAGATGCAGTGGCAGGGTTGTCCGTGATGATCCCATCGGCCACCACCGACAAATAGTAGGTAGCGACCTCGACCGTGGGATCAGCGAAGAAGTCGAAGCCGAGGTTCATGAACTCGTTCTTGAGCACGCCGACAAACACGGTGATGTTGGCGGCCTGTAGGCTGCCGACCGTGTCGGTGAAGTGCGTCATGAAGTAGCCGGTGATCTGCGCCACAGAGTTCCGGTTGATCTTCACCGTGTCCGCGAACTTCTTGATGTCATCCAACGACGGCCTGGAGGCGCCGCTGATCTTGGCCTCGATGTCGAGCACCCTCCTGAACGTCGTGAACTTCTTGAACGCCGCGAGCACCGACGAGTCGTCGGACTGGATGAACACCTGCTGCTTGGTCTCCTTGTCGTAGCCCGCCTTGGTCAGCGCGCTAGACGCTGCCTCCACCAAGCCGAGCCCTCTCTTGGCGTAGTATGGAGCATTCTGCATGTGTGATATTTTTGGTGTGTGTCCGTGAAACAGACAGGCCGAAAGAAACGAACAAACAAAACCCTAACGTAGGACGAACTGAATGCTTATTTCTTACCTCTATTACGATCAGTATACCGGTGATGTTGCTGGCCTTAGCCAAGTCTAAGAATTGGGGCAAAGTCAACAACTTGCCGGCATTCTTTGCGAGAGGATTTCTTTGCAGGCCTGCCTGAGCAAACGGAGAGAAGAGGGCGGCTGCTCAGATCAAGAGGGGGGGGGAAACGGTTGTCAGTGCAAGAGCAAAAATATGACATGACATTGCGGGGGAAGACAAAAAAAAAAATAAAATCAAAACTATGAACAAGCAAACAGATGGTGTTCTTCTTCACATACGCTTCAAGGTTGCGATCTCACTCCATGTCAGATCGAACGCGAAAATGCCAGACTTGTTCTGGATCTCCTGGACAGTGGAGGCTTTGGACGCGAAAGCAGTGGACGCGGTGGTGGAGCTGGAGATATCAGTGGAGTGCATGCAGAAGGCCGTTCCGTCTTTTGACATCTGAACCGTGCAATCGATGATGTCAGCGGCATCTTTGATCGCCTCCTGGTAGGCAAGATCTGAGCTGCCGGCGAACATGCCGCTCGCGCCGCAGTGGCTGATGATGAGCGGCCTCGTCTCAGGAGGTGGTAGAGGATTGCCCTTGGAATGAGCCATGCAAGCTGAAACAAAGCAAAAAAAAAAAAAAAAACTCTCGAGACTTTAAAAGGAGGAAAAGATGGTCAGCTGCTACGGTTTGTATCATGATGGACAACAGTTTTAGCTCCTTCCGGCTTCCAACATTGCATAGTTCTTACCGACAGCTCCTGATGCGGTGGCCGGGAAGTCCGTGAGCACACCGTCGACAGAGAAGTCTGTATTGTCTATGAACTGCAGGTACTCTGCAGTGGGATCATAGCTGTAGTTGTAACTCAGGACGATATCATTGGCAAATCCGGATGCATACACTTCCAGCCCGAGGGCATGAGCATCTTTGACCAAACTGGTGGACGATGGCGCCAAGTACTGATTCCTTTCCACTGGCCAGATGTATGTCTTGGGCACAAGAATCCCAGCTGCGAATTTCTTGATGGATTTTAGATCTTTCAGAAGTTCCCCATATGTTTTCTTGGTTGAAGGCTCCTCAATGTCTTTATTGAGGAACCGGAAGATGATCTTTGTCTTGGCTTTCTTGAGCTTCCCACCCAAGCTTTTCAAGAATTCAATCTCCGGTGAGGAGATGTAAGAGAGGCTGTCTTTTGTAGGTAGTTCTAATATATAATCTTCGCTACTTAGTTTGTTCTCCAAAAAGAATGAATTGTACTGCGAAAGTGAACAGGTCGTGCTACAAGTTAGATGCATAACATGTTGAAATAAGAAGAGGGGAGGCTCGTGAATTGACTGGAATCACATTTACCTGTACATTCAGCCATATTTGAGGGGGGTGGAGTCCAACAACTTCATCAAGCGAGTACATCCCCAAGGAGCCATCAAATGTGCTTGGGCGCGAAAAGATGTTCTGTATCACTGAGGGATTACCAAAGCAAAGCATGTCAAGCCAGTACAATTCTGACAGGAAACTAATAATACTTCAAAATGGTTAGTTCCATCTTAATTTTTCTCCCCTTTTTCTGTTGGCAAAACATCATCCATATGGAGCAGAAATCGAACAATGAATGTTTAGTTAGGAAGTAATAATCATAGGGTTCTTTTCTGCTTACGTGAGACGTTCTGCGACAGCTGTTCTGCGGTAAAATCTAGAGAGAACCAGCCACGGACATCTTCTCCCTGCAGCTTGTATGTCCTTTCCATCTTGGGGTACATCTCAGAGACATTCGTCGAGTTATCAAGGGTCAACCCCGTTTTGCAGAAGCCTATGCGGTCGCTTGACAATTGCAGATCACATAACACAACGAGATCAGGCAAGCTGCCACTCAAGGCAAACTGGTAGGCAAACTGGCTCGAGTCAGGAAACAAGCCAGAGAATCCTCCTCGAGCAATGACATGAGGGGGGCCACCTGTAGGATGATTGCAATAGCATTAGCAGCTAAGTGGCATGGCACTTCAATTGTACAAACAGAACACTCGAAACTTGATAAGTGACAGAGTAGACATTGCAGTAGAAAAATCACCAAATCTCTGTGGCAAATGCTGATTGATTTAATCCTGATAAGTAAACAACAATAAAAAAAGAAATGTAAAAAAAAAAAACGATACCGCTCAGAGTCTGCCATTTTGGCCCTGCTGGAGGTTTCATAGCAGCATTGGCTCCATGAAGCAGTAAGAGGATCAAAAACATGTGAGGATACCTTGCTCCCATTTGGTCAGGAGGAGCACCCTACATTACAGCGCAATTTTGTGAGCTCCTGAAAAACGCAGTAACAAATAATCTGCTACTTTCTCCTTTGAGAGGAAAGAGAATCATCAGGTACTTCAGGAATCCAGACAATAACTTGAAACAAAGAACATGCATTCATAAACGAAAAATGTAAGCGGTGGAAAAGAATTAAAAAAAGATTGGAGAAGAAGTCTACTGATGTTCAATGAACATGATTAATTTGCTAAGGGGAGAGGTGATGCACCACACATGAAATTTCAGACAAATCTAAACAAAAGTTAAAACACAAAAATTTCAGGAGAGAAACATACCTCACATGAAACTCCAAGAAGAAAATTGAGAGAAGCTGTTCTCCGGCCCCACCGAGGCTAAGGTCCGCAGGCACCCTATATCAGATTGTGGAGAGGAGACAAAGGAGGAGGTTTCCAGACAAAGAAAAACCTCCTAAAATTAGATGGCTCCTGAATGATGGCCACAATTCAGCAGGCTTAATTTAGAGCTCCAACTCACAAAATTAACTTGTTACATATGCGCCTTTTCCCAAAGGGGAAAATGAGAGGCGTGATACGTCACGTACTGCATCCATCTAGCTGTTTTCATTGGGGGACAATTTTTGACGCTTGAGACACAACTAGTCATTGTTTTTACTGTTGTAACCGATCGCACGTCCTTGTAACAGCAGCCTCCTTAAATGCTTGCTGAACATATCAGGCATTAAGAACAGGACAGCTCCCACATTTTTTAAGACTTTTTTTGTAACAGCCTCCTTATGAAAGAAAGCATATGGCAGTTTTTTCCCCTGACAGTACATTTCACAAATTTCTACAAAATGCTGCAAAGCATAGTGATTAAAAGAAAAGTTCGACAGTATAGTATTGATCACCTAAGCCAACAATCACACACGAAATAGTAACACCTGTGAACTTATTGGAATTTATAGCATAGGTCCATATATTACAATTCAACATAGTACATGGTACACTTGAAACAGAGTCCTAATTTTAGGCTCAGGTCCAAATTGCATTTGCCCTATTTCCTGGCAGCATTTAAGATCTTCAAGTTAGACGCCGTTGAGAGTAATCACAATTTTGCGAGGGCTGGCATGGTCACGATGTTCGCACAGCCATATGCCCTGAAACAGAATCCAAATAAGATTTGGCAATTGGAATACATGCAATTTTACTATTCAGATGGTTCCTAAAGCTCACACCCGATTGCCAGGTGTTACCTAATCATGGTATTACCAATGCAAATTGAGATACATAAACTAAGCTTGAATATCAGATATTCAATTGTGAGAAGGGATATATGTTTCTCTCACCTGCCAAGTGCCCATATTGAGACGTCCATCAGTTATAGGAATCCTGCATAGAGCGAGATGCAAACAGTTAAAAACTTCTACACAGTAGAAGAGTAACATAATGGAGGGCGGAAATAGGAAGTGAGGAACCACGTACGTTAGGGAACAACCAAACATAGAAGATTTAATATGTGCTGGCATGTCATCAGGTCCTGTAATTATAACAGAACTCTCACTGTATTATCACAAAGAAAGCAGTACAGTTTTTCATAACCAATGACCCATATGAGTAGTTTATGAATACACTACCCAACTTTTGCAAAAATTAACAACATTGAGACTTAACTAACCTTCCATAGTGTGTTTCCAAGGAGCATTGTGGCCCTGAAAATGATGACATAAGGAAGCAGCATTTTAATCCTACCATTTAAAAGAGAAGAGAATAATTTAGGCCACTGACCTCTGGAACAATTCTGTTAAGAAAAGTCTCAGTGTCAGCCTGCACATCTGAGTCATAGTTCTCGTTGATGGTCAGCGATGCGCTTGTGTGCTGCACTGCAAAACGAAAATAATTCATTTACACTAAAATGCAAGGAATAGTTCTTATCTACATGCTTGTCACTTGTCAGCTCATGAACATGCATTTCAACGGTTGGTGACAAAAAAATGTACGCCGCGACGTTTACTACGAATTAAACAAACTGCTTGTGCAGTTGTACGGATACATTGAATTATTTCTTTTTCAGAACATGTTGAATCAATATTGAACTTCTGTGCTAGTACTAACATACCACAGATTCAACGATCTTCGGACAATATTGTGTTGCCTAATCATGGTATTTACTTAGAGCACTTGATTTCCAAAACCAAGAAGAAGCCATGACATAGTTTTATATGACTACACAGAATCTCTATCACCTAAATGTCATCAACACACGGCTTAACAAACATACATTAACAGTTCAATAAGCCACACTAAGACCCCTAAGGTTCTGCTGGTTTGACCGAATAAGCAGAATGATTTTACTAAAAGACACCTTGAGGCTGCCAAATTTTCATGCAGCAAGTGAAGTTCAGTTTTAGTAAATTTCCATCAACTACATCCCTCACCCACCGTGTCAGATTTACATAAAACTATCTGTAGTATATACTACAACTTAACAGCAACTTACGACATGTCGGCATCTAAACAAGAACGAACCAACATGGAAATGTCCATGAAACGCATGATAACAAGTAGGTATATGTGTCGACATACGGAAGAAATGCGCGAGACCGCACTTGAACCCGGCCAGGTCGCCCTCGATCTCCCTCAGAACCTGCAGCCCCATCCGGAGGAACATAAGGGAATCTCAGTACCAAGAGCACGATGTGCGAGTACGGAGCACGAGAGGCCGCGGGTGAGACTTGAGAGAGCGCGGATGGGACCTTGGGGGTGATGAGGTGGCAGCCCCGCCGATGCGCGGGGATAACGACGGTTTTCTGGGCCCACTTCGCGGCCATGGAGCAGGGCGCGATGAGGCAGGGGGCGGCGCCGGGAGCGGGAGTACGGGAGGGCGGCGCCCGTGCTCCGGCGGTGCTAGTTGTTTGCCTGGTTCGGGACTTGGGGGGTGCTCGCGGCGGCACGGGAAGACGGCGAGGTGGGGCACGGGCGGCGTGGGCTTGTGGCCGCTGGTCCTGTCAGCTGTGGCGGCCGTCGGATTGAAGGATGAACGGGCGCGTGGATGGTGACGGGGCCTGGTTAACCATCCACTTTTTTTCACTCTCTCTCCGTCACATCACCATCACGTCAATATTTAGACGCATATATGGAGCATTAAATATTGGTAAAATAAATAACTAATTGTACTTTTAGTATGTACATGTCGAGACGAATCTTTTCAGTCTAGTTGGACCATATTTGGACAAAGTTTGTCAAATAACAACAAAAGTGCTACAGTTGAGGAAAAATTCTCATCTTCTCAATCTAAACAAGGCGGGGGTGTTCAGTTGTTTGGCAAAAAGTTTCTGATGTCACATCAAGGCACTAATCCCCGTTGAAGATTCTTTTCTTAAACATCCTTTTAGGAATGCTCACTTTAACCTACCGTTGTAGGAACAAATAAGTCTTATTCATCACGTTGCATTGTTTTTTAATAAGAAATTTTAGTGCGACCACTCTTTTTTTGCGAATTACTCAAGTATTGATAAAAATATTCAACACGGATGCACACTCATTCCTATCCTCTATGAGCACACTCGAAAGACTATACTGGCACATCTTAAAATTAAACCCTTTTCTTAAACACCTTTTTGGGAATGTTCATTTTTACCCACCGTTGTAGGAACAAATAAGTCTTAAGTATTGACACAAATATTCAACATGCATGCATACCCATTCCTATCCTCTATGAGCACACTCGAAAGACTATATTGGCGCATCTTAAAATTAAGCACATTCGAAAGACTATACCGGCACATCTTAATATTGACGAAGTCAATACAGACGTCTCGTTATCAACGGGAACATCGTCTACTACTGAAAGCACAACACCGTTAAATCTTTAAATAAATTTAGAAAAATACGGATACCCGTGCCAAGTCGAGAACTCGTTTGTGGTGAGACCTGTCCACCTGGGTTCAAGTCTCCGTCGAAGATTATTTTTTAAAATTGCCAAGATATTGGAACTGTCTCTACGAGCACGTGACATTGATAAAGAGTCTAGCTGTTTTAGGAGCAATGAGCAAGTTAGGATGAATTATTTAACTACATACTATAAGGATAAAATGCATTCGTCTCTGTATTTTATTGAAAAGATAGAATGATTCCATTTTTATGTATATGGCTAGAGGGATGGGAACAAATAGGATGACACATACATTAGCCACCATCACATAGGATCACTCGACGGTTAAATGTCCACATCTTCTTCCACACCCAACTGCAACTCTGTTGTGGCACTATGCCATGCTCTCCCATCCTCCCGCATCAGTGTCTCTCTGATCATCTTTGCCCATAGCTTCATCTCTGACCACCTCCATTCTTGGCTCACCTCTTGGACTACCTCCGTCTCACGACTCTATGTTGTCATTCTCTTTGCTTGCCCTCCTCTCCCGTTTCTTCAGCTAAACACATTCAAAATTACACAAATAGTTTCAAATCAAAGTTGAAAAAGACTAATCATGTGAATACATAAAGACCAAGTAATAAATTGATACTTATGTCATCTTAATTGATGTATGTTAAAAAAGAGCTGCCACTGTTTCATTTCACGAGTTTATTATCTAGCAACACCATTTACGTTATCTTAAAGGATTTGTGTTCAAAAAATACAATGCACAAGATTGAACGTGGTTAGATGAAAAAAACTTTCTCTGTCCTAAGGTCAGTCTTGTAGATGTTTTATGAGAGCTTTAGTAATCATGTAAACTGACATACCACATAGTATAAATGAAGACATAGATGATTATAATTTCATAGAATAAGATGAGTTTCATGCACAATCTATTTGAAACGCTGGTTTTTTTTGTGTGTGTCCCTATACTTTTTCTATGAAATTGAATTGATTGTGAAGTTTCTATGTTGCAATCGAGCCTTAATAGGTTTGAAAGCATGACCAAAGATTTATGATGCGGTGAATCCAGAGGAATATTTAAATTTGTTGTTATGGATGAGGGGTGTGATTGCAAGTGCGATTTTGTGAGAGATGAATGAATGTAAGATGGATTAGACGGACCCACCTTTGTTCCATGGAGCTATTTGTTCGTCCTAATAAAAGCCTTGAAACATAGTATAACATCGCACAATTTGGGCTTTATTTAGCAAGGCTTTGATATGGCCTCAATTTGTGTCGGACTGGATTAGGCCCAGTTACGTTGGCCCACGGCCCTCGTGAAAATCACAAATTGAGAGGTGGTTGTGTAACACGGCATCAGAAAGGGGATAGCATCGTCATCGCAAAATGCAGGCGCTCCTACTCCCCGCGCGGGCCGCGCCGCCGCCGCCGGCGATGCTTCGGCAGCGCGCGGTTTCCGCGTCGGCGTGTGCGTCGCAGGTCTTCCTTCCCCTAATCAGTGCCTCCGGTTCCCTCAGCTGTGGGGTCCACGGAAGCGCTCGGCGGCACCTCACAGTGGCGACGGCGGCGGTCTCGTCCTCATCCTCGCCTTCGCCCTCGTCGGGACCGCTCTACCCGACGCCTCCGCCAACCGAGCAGGAGGTGGAGCGGGTCAAGCTCGAGCAGGTGCTTTCGTTTTCTTCCCTTGGTCTATTTCGAAGCCCCTGGCCGTGCTCTGTAGGTAGAGTAGGGTTTATGTGATAGTTTGAGTGAGGGATTCCGTGCTCCGGTGCTCTCTGGCAACCTTGGTAAGATTTTGAGGCTCCTTCCATCAAGAAATTTAGTTATTGCTGTGGACTATGTAGATGGTTTCTTGTTTGTGGAAATGCAGTTGGGCAGGATTGGTTTGCGGCACTGGGTGAGATGTGTGTTATGTCGCTTCTCAACTGGAGTTTCATAGGCATTAGGAAGAGAGAGAGAAGATAAAAGTTTCATGGTATGAAGAGAGAGATGAAACTTGTTGTTTTGGAAACAGGGACATGAAACCCCACTGAGATCTACCTTAGGGATTGTTACAGCCTAGGGAGAAGGAACACAAACAATTTTGTGCGGAGCTAGTTAAGGGTAGATCCTTGTTGGTAATTGATCATTCTTCATTATCCACTGTAGCATCAGCTTGTTGTCAGATAGTTGATAGGCATGATTGCTCTTGTTCATCAGTGATTTTGAAACTGTGCATACTTTCTGACTGACATTTTTCTTAAGCATTTATTGCTTTTCAATTTTAAAAGCATCAATGAATGCATGCTTGCAGTTTAGTTCCATGTGCTTATTAGGATTTCTTAGTTCGTGCCTAGGCACTTAGGTTCCTTATTAATACAAGAGGCATGAAAAACATAGTTTTGACTCATATGCAATTTAATCGAGGTATACAAAATATGGAAGTTATAGTACAATGAGCTGGTTAATCTCCACTCTTTTTTTGTTTGAAATAATGTTGCTTATTCACATGGTGTCATTGTTAAACCGATTATGTGTTTTGTCGCTCGTCTCTAAATGGCCTCACACATGTATAGTGATTCTGAAATATTGGGTTTTCTCCATTTCTTTTGTATTGGCCAAATGGACAGGTTATGAGGAGACTAGAGAAAACAGCTAGGTATTTCAAGAATTTGGGTAGCTTTGGGTTCTGGTCCCAGTTGGTGTGCACAATTGTTTCTGCTGGAATTTTGGCATTCTCTACAGTTGTAACGGGGAAGGTGACAGCACCCTTTACATTCTATGCAACTGCTGCTGGTATTGCTGCTGCTTTTATCTCGGTTTTCTGGTCATTTGGTTACATCCGTCTGTCTGAAAGGCTTAGAAGAACATCAAAAGAACCTGCTAAGGTACCCCCTTTTCTCAACTATGCACTAATTTTACATGAACATTTTACATTGTTAGCCGCAGTAACAGAACTATTAACATGAAAGAAGTTTTCCTAGAAGTCTTCATAGACCTCTTTCTAGTGAAAAATCTCTGCACCTCTTTCCCACTGTTCTTTAGCTCATCTTTTTTTTTACCTGCCTACTGCGATTCCTTGTGCTACCGGAGCGATATTTACTCCCTCCGTTCCAAGATGTTTTACTATGCATCTAGACATAGTGTATATCTAAGTGCAAAAAAAGCCAAAACATCTTATACTTATAATTTGGATTGGAATGGAGGGAGTATCAATTATCATAGAGAACTTCTAGCTGCTTTTCGACATATGTACTGTATAGTTAACATTGTTTGGCTAGCTTGGTTAAGTCAGAAATGAAATTGTTTTTGCATAATTTCATTAAGATACATATGAAAGTATAAATCGATTGCCTTTTCAGGCTCCTCCACGCGGTGATGTTGTTAAGAGCCTGAAAAATGGCATTGTGCTTAATATTCTTGGCATGGGCGCCGCTGTTCTCGGCATGCAAGCTACTGTTGGTGCTTTGGTAGCAAAAGCTCTTACAACCTCTGCAGTACCCTATTATGCAGCTGGTCCTGGCCAAAACCCTGTCTTGGCTTTAGATGTTTTCCTAGTTCAGGTACTCGATTGTTTACTCCTATTACCATTTGTCATGAATCATTCTCTCATCAAAGTTTGCACCTGTAACCAGCCAAGCAGTGCCATTCTCTTGTTTTCAGCATTACCTTAATCAACCTTTTCTTTTTGGATAAAGTACCATAATCAGCCTTGACCTTGGTTTTGCTTAGTGAAATCACATGTCCAATATAAAATATTTTGTCACTTTGTTGAGATCAATTTTGTTCTGGTAGATTCTTGTAGTAGTAGTAGTAGTAGTAGTAGAACAACTCGACATAGCACTGTAGGAGTACATTGCAAAGGGCCATCACATCTTGGAATAACATCAAAATCAATGCAGCCTGCGACCTGACAATGCAAATAATTGTAGGGCTCCAGATTAGAATCCTGCAGACATTTGCTACTCAAGATCATTAATCATATGTAGTAGAACCTTGCAGGGGACAGAGTTGCAATTGAAGTTGTTATAATCTGCTACGGTACTATAGAGGGGAAAAGAAAAAAGGAAAACGTATTGGTAGCTGTTCGTTTGTGCTGGTCAGCGTAGTCTGTTATTAGTAGTATTAAACAGTCTATAACATCAACGATTCAACGTACTATTGTACTAGTACTAACCTTTGTTAATCCTCACCTGACGTTGTGTGAGCAGGCTTCAGCGAACACCATCCTGTCGCATTTCCTTGGGCTGGCGAGCACCCTGGAGCTGCTGCGCTCGGTGTCACTGCCTCCAGCGGAAGCTGCCCCTGCCTCTGCCCCGGCTCCTGCACGGGCCTGAGCCATGCATGGCGCGTGGGGCAGGGCAGGTCAAGAAAGATCCTTTCATCCCTTCTTCGGCTCTAGACACTTTGCTGTTGTTGATTGTATGTACATGAGTGCATCTTGCATCAAGCTGATGCCTTCCAGACTTCCGGTTCAGCTGGAAACAACATGTTGGCGTAATCCCCGCCGAGTGTGAGCTCTTGCACGAGCACTTGTGGCGCGTGTTTGCTGCTGTACAAGTGAGTGTAGTGACTGCTGACTGGCTCGCTCGCTCGTTCCTAATCATTCATTGTACCCTACGCGCTTCGCTGGTTTCTTTCAAACTCTCCCAGGCGGCCAGGCTCTCACAGCACAGCAGTCAGCACTCAGCAGCAGTAGCGCGGCGCGACGTCTGGGGTAGTCCGAGCAGGGTTTTTTTTTTTTTCTTCTGTTTTCCTAGTGGGCCTGGAGGATGATGACGAGCTCCACTGGGCTCGGCAGCTGGCCGGCTGGCCCGCGTCCCGCCGGCACGCACGGAGCGCTGCTCGTTACAGCCCCCCGTCCGGCTGCCCGTGCCTCTGCCGCCCTGCACGAGATAGGCGGTTACGGCCAGGCAGTCAATGATGCACGCAACTTGCCATCTCGTCCCGTCCCGGCGGCCCACCGCGTTCACCTCCCGCTTGTCTGCTTGCGGGGCGCTGGAATCCCCGAGTTGCAGTGGCCAAATCCGCGGCCGCGTGCGACCAGCCAGGCACGCACACATATACACGCACGCGCAACACATTGCGAATGGGCGTCGTGTTCATCGCTGCCCGAGCCTGCGTGCGCGGTGTGCCGGTGTGGCTCGGCCTTATCCCGATCCCCGTCTCGTCGATCGTCGCCACGCACCGGACAGCCGTACGTGTTCACTCGACTACCTCGCGCGGCTTTTTATTAGTGACAGTGTTAGTGTCCGACCAGGGGGGCGCTGGTGATCAGCTCGCGGTCGCGGATCCATTCATCCCACACGCGGAACCACACCAACCAAACCAACCGCCGCGGAGCCGAGCAACCCTGACCCTGGTGGACGCCGCGACACGACCGCCCAGGACTACTACTAGTCGGCCCTAACGTACGTGGTGCTGGTACGGGAACGGGCGGTCCGTACACGCCCACCCCCGGTCTCGGCCGGGGTGTGTGGACTCTGGACCGCGCGCGCATAAACAAAGCCGCACGGTCGTTTGGTGCGCAGGCAGGCAGGGGGGCGGCCAGGGCCAGCAGGAGGGATTCCCCCGCCGTGCGCCGGTGCGCGCGCGCGCGGGCGCGGCGTGGAGTGAATCTTGGACCTCTCAAGTTTGGTAGAGCTCCATCTGATTCTGATTCTCTATAGAAGCTGATTCTCTGAGAGGAGTGATTCTATGGCTGAAAGTGATTCTTTTTGATTCTTTAGCATAAACTCTTAGAATCAGCATGGAGAATCAATTCACAGAATCATAGGAAGTTACTTTTTTTTCAGCTCTCAACCTCTTAGTTCATTTTAGAGAATCACTTCACCGAATCAGCAGAGAATCACTCATCTCTGAAAAACCGTTTGGCAGAGCTCCTGCTGGATTCAGCAGAGAATCAGCTCTGGGAGCTCTGACAAACGGGGCCTCATGATCTCGTCTCCTCTTTTGCCAGCCCGGCGATAAACAAACAAAACAACGATTGGGTGCGGCGGGCCCCTACCGGAGCAAGAGGCAGACCAGAGGAGATCGGGAGGGAAGCTGCAACGAAGCTGCGCGCGTAACTGAAACGGGTGGAGGGGGGAGGTTGGTTGGTCTGGTCCGGTCCGGTCGTCGTGGAGGTGGATCTCTGCCTGTATTCTATTGCTACGCAACTGCAAGTTCGTTCGCAACGGGATCTTTCTCTCTCTGTCTCACTATCTCGGCCGCACCCGCACCCGCACCCGCACCGCATCACCCCGCGCATGGTACAACAGTCCAGTACAGGTACAGTACCCGCCGGTGTCGGTGCGGTGGGGTGGGAGGAGGCCGTTAAAGCCGCGCGCAGCCAGGCTGGCCCTGCGCCTCCCCCAGATCCACATCCCACATCCATCCACCACGTCCCCCCTACCCCTCTCTCTCTGTGTGATGCAGATGCGGCCTGCATCTGCCTGCCGCCTCCTCTGACTTCTTTCCGCCGCTGCCTTTCCTCCCCCCCCCACCCCCACCTGCTTTCATTGAGGCGTTCGAGGGCGCGCGGGACGCGCTGAGGCGAGCCGGCCGTTCCATACTCCGCGATCGAGTACGTACGTGGAGCCCGTCTCGCGTATCCGCCGGGCCAGGGCCTCGCCCTCGACACGACAGCGTTGATTGTACCCGGTCCGTTTGCTTCGCTGTGCCGCGCGCGCTGCTGCTCCCCGTGGAGGTGGTGGTTCCTTCCTGCAGGGGATGGGGACTGGGAAGTCAATGCCCTGTACTAGTACGGTGCATGCATGCAGCATCATGCCGCCCCCATCATCACCTATCGATCGATCGGTCTCCGCCTACGTACCTCCTCTCCTCCCGTTCTTTTTACCCAAAAACAAACGGTTGCACTTGCACCTGGCCGGTTACTGTAGCCACCACCACTAGTAGCTTCCTCGGTCACCACTCACCGAAGGTCCGTTGCGCTCGTAAAACCACGCCATCGGGCTGGCAGATGATGACGCGTCCTAGCTACCACCCACAAAGTTACTAGTTACTAGCAAAGCCCAGGCACATGGTAGCGGTGCGTGTGTGTGGCCATGCGTAACAGTAACAGTAACCACGGCTCCCCTCACCCAACAGCCAGCCGTTGGGTCAGGTCCGGTAATAACCTGCCACGTTTTTTTATTCCTCATTCACTCACCAGCAGTGGCAGTGGCAGTGGCCGCAGTGCCAGCTCTCCCGACCGTACGTGTACGACGACCCCCACCCACCCGTGGCGCGCGTCAGAGCAAGCGAGAGCGCAGGCACGCACACGCACACGCACGGAGACACCTGGGCCGCGCGGGAGCTGCTGAGCTGTGCCGCCCATGCCTTCCCTCCACGAAATCGCGCCGGTTTTTATTGCCCCGCGCGCGCCCCACCCCTCCACACC
This sequence comes from Coix lacryma-jobi var. lacryma-jobi, assembly GCA_009763385.1. Taxonomy (NCBI): domain Eukaryota; kingdom Viridiplantae; phylum Streptophyta; class Magnoliopsida; order Poales; family Poaceae; genus Coix; species Coix lacryma-jobi. Next base: position 175,360,670 of record CM019822.1, on the reverse strand, counting down.
CCACACCCCGAGAGATTGCGCTCCAGCCTGGCCACGGGGCCCCACCACCCGCAAACCGCCGCGCCCTCCTGTCAGTCCTCACCCCTATCGTCTCCCCCCCTCCTCCTGTCGCCTTCCTCCCCCCTGTCCCCCCCACCGCGCGCCACCCTCGCTGTCGCGCGGGACCGCGCCCCGCGTCGCCCGAGCTGTCAGCGGCTGGGCGGGTCTCGCCGGCGCGGGTCGCGGAAGCCCCCGCACCAACACCACCCCAAACCGTCGCGCGCTTGCGCACAGCGGTCGTACTGTCCGGCTTGTACACACATGTACGGGCGGGTGGCGGGGGTTGGTTGCTCGCTCGGGGGCGCGACACGGGCGACTCATCAATTCGGCGGCATGGGCCGCGGGTCGGGTACACACATGTGTATGAGCTTGCATCGCTCTGCATGATTTGATTCCAGCTCCAAGGGGGATGGATGGATTGATGGGTTTCGTTGGAGGGAACTTCCAACGGGGCACCGGATAACCACGTCGCCACACAGGAAACCTTTTATCACGTCATTTTAAATACTTTTATCTATGAACGTTCCGAGTTTTTTTTTTAAAAAAAAAAGATCTACGAACGTTCTCCAGACGAAAGTTATTGCTACGCAGTGTGGAATGAAAGAAGTCGCGAGTACTCCCTCCGTCTCGTTGTGCGTGCCACGTGTTTGACTCAATTTGTACAAAATATGTGTAATATTTACATCTCCAAAAAATTTTGTTAAAAAACTAGATGTAAAGATTTTTCCGATTATAGTAATTACTTAACATAAATATTAATATATTTTAATATATAATTTCCGGCAACTTTTTCTCAGGAAGCGAGAACGACACTTATTTAGGAACGGAGGGAGTAGCAAACTGGAGTATTGACGAAAGTTACTATACTTTTTGTTTATATATCCTTTGGTATTTTGGTTAGAGCATCCGCAGTGTGGGGGTCTTAGGTGTGTCTATGCATTAAATGCGAGTATAGAACCGAATTCTATACACTGTGTACCTGTGTCTATAAAGAACCTGGTTCCATACATAGAACCCACTCCTATCTCCTCTCTTCTCTCTCAAATCAGTTCATAGAAGACCCACCCCTGTTTCTATACATTAGTGATGAAATATCAGGTGGTGTCTTATCATTGTGGGACCGAGTTGAAGGCATACCCCTGTGTCTATACATTGCTGATGCTCTTAGTGTTTCTAAACTGATACATGTATCCACTCATGATTCATGTCGACCACTAGTAGCCAATAGGTTTGGACGCTTGCGTTCCAGCCGGATCTGCACGAGATCTTTGAAATTCATATTTTGTTTCAGCCCCCCATTTTTCGCTGGTCAGTTTTAACGTTCTCCGGTGGGGGGGGTTTGAGTTGACGGTACGGAAACCACCGAAACAAACCAACAATTCAAAATTCAAAACCGTCCGGGGGACCCCATGATTAACAGCCAGACGGCCTCGGTCCCGCTCCCACCGCCACGTGGGTCCCATACGCTCCCGACCCCACCTGCCATCGAGACGGGCGGAAACGACGCGAGAGCCCCGAGCATGAGGTGGCACCTCGCCAGCTGTATCCCGGTGACGAGCCACCAGTCCACCACCGGCTTCTCCCGGTCACCCTCCCTCCCCGGCGCCCGTCTCTCCGCGCTATATAACGCCCGGCCTCGCCTTCCCCCCTTCCTCCAGCCACCGATCGAGACGTCCCAATCGAGCTCTCTAACCTCATCTCCCGCCGCCATTGCCAGCGCCTAGCGGCCGCACCAGCAGGCTAGTCCGTAGTGCCCGTGTGTCCGTCCAGTCCAGCACGTCAGCGAGATGGGAGTGGAGTCGGAGTGCGACAGGATAAAGGGGCCCTGGAGCCCCGAGGAAGACGAGGCGCTGCGGCGTCTGGTGGACCGGCACGGCGCGCGGAACTGGACGGCGATCGGGCGCGGCATCCCGGGGCGGTCGGGGAAGTCGTGCCGGCTGCGGTGGTGCAACCAGCTGTCGCCGCAGGTGGAGCGCCGCCCCTTCACCCCGGACGAGGACGCCGCGATCCTGGCCGCGCACGCGCGCCTCGGCAACCGCTGGGCCGCCATCGCGCGCCTCCTCCCGGGCCGCACCGACAACGCCGTGAAGAACCACTGGAACTCGTCGCTCAAGCGGAAGCTCGTCGCCACCGCCACGGCGTCCGCGACCTCCAGCGGCGACGCCGAGCGGCCGTGCAAGCGCGCCAGCCCTGGGCCCGGGAGCCCGACGGCGTCGGATCGCAGCGACCTCAGCCACGGCTATGGCGGCGGCGCCGCGCAGGTGTTCCGCCCCGTCCCGCGCGCGGGCGCCTTCGACGCCATCTGCGCCGCCGACGTGCGCCCTCGCCCCCCGCCGTCCACGCCGGAGGAGGAGGACCCGCTCACCTCGCTCTCCCTCTCGCTGCCGGGGCTGGACCAGGCGTCGTCGGGGTTCCACCACGACAGCGCGCGGAGCCACTTCCAGGAGCTCTCCCCCTCGCGCTCCCCGTCGCCGCAGTCCCCTCCACCTGCGCCGGCGGTGGCTCCGTCTCAGCCGTCGTCGTCGACGTCGTACCCGTTCAGCGGCGAGCTGGTGGCCGCGATGCAGGAGATGATCCGCGCCGAGGTGCGCAAGTACATGTCCGGCGCGGGTCTCCGCGCCGGGTGCGGCGGGCCCGGGGCCGTCGGCGAGGCGTGCATGCCGCAGCTGGTGGAGGGCGTCATGCGCGCCGCCGCGGAGCGCGTCGGAGTCGTCTCACGGCCGTAGAAGGGAAAAACCAAACCGAAAAATCAGATCGAATCAATGCGAAGCATTGTGTTAAATGTTAATTAAGATCCCGTCCGCCCGTCATGTGTAGCAGCAGCAGCACTGCCTATAGAACTACTGCTAGTCGTTCTCTGGGATCTCTGGCCGTGCGTGTTGTGTTTAGGAGAGGAGCTCGCTCGTCGCTCTGAATTCAGAAAGAAAACAGAGCGGCGGCGAAGCCGGAAGCGGAAACGGGGGTTGGCAAATAATCGAGCCTGCCATTTTCTGTACTCGGATCGGATGTGGCCGCGGTTTGCTCCAGAAAAGGGAATGTGATTGCGCTGATCCGCCCACGCTTGGTTGCGGGTGTGGCAGATCTGCTCCGATTCGGAACGTCTCTTCCGCTGTTCCAGTTTCCACTTTGCTGTATCACGACTCACGAGTCACGAGCACCACGAGCGCAACCCAACAAAATGACGCATCAGAGATGGGGGATACAGAACGGCAGCAGTTCTGTTTCCCTTCACATCAGCAGCTCTGAATCCTCAAAGCGCCTTTCATTGATCTATACTATTGGATCCTGCGGTGACTGAACTCGATAAAAATCGTTTAAATTATTGCGTTGCGTTCCTCCAAACTGGGGGAAACGTGTGGATGTGAGCGGTGGCATCAACAACAACAACAGCAAAGTGTCGCAAGCCGTTGTTGAACCGAGTGTACTGCTAGAGTCATCAGCAGAGTTGAGTTATGAACTGGCTTACAATCAAGTGAGGAGTGCAGGACGGGGGGCAGTGACAGTGAGTGATCGATCGCTGCTAGCAACAGCTAACAAACACGAGACGGCAGCAGCAAGTGTGAAAGGCAACAGAGGACGCGGACGCGGACGCCAGCTGTTGTGAGGCGGAGGCTGAGCCTGCCAGCCTGGGCACCTTAACACCCTTGCGCAGAGCAGTAACAATCAAGATGGAGCGGCCTGACTTGCAAAGGATGCACGCGTGGCGCCACCGCCTGCGCGCGCGCGCGCGTGCACTGTGCATGCCGCATGCCCACGGGCGGCGGCCGGCGAGCGACCTGCTGCAAAGCGCCCTGCACAACCAGCGGGGCACGGCCGCACGGGCGCACCGCACGGTGGAGACTTTGCGCGCCTCTTGAGTCTTGCCTGTCTGTCTCTCCACAGGAGGCAGGACCGAGTTGGAACCGGTGGGCCTGATTTCGATTACACTGGGCTCCGAAACTTGGGACCAAGCTTTTGTTACAGCCTGGTGACCGAGGCCCAGCTCTAAGGTGGTAGTAGTAGGCCTAGTGTAGTGTACTTCTAGCGGCGGTCCAGCCAGCCCAGTGCAGGAGATGCAGCAACACTTTTGGCCTTAGGTTAGCAACGTCTGAAAAAGGTTAGCACAAACACGCAGCGCCAGAAACACTTGGGCAAACTGAAGAAAAAAAAGAGAAACACTTGGGAAAACCCAGATTGCTTGTGACACCACACCACCTCCTGGCTACACATAGTTATTCAGTCTGACATTTAAACCGACCATCCATCATCTCATCTGAAAGCCCAGAACGGCAAGAACGCGACAAGCCCACAACTATATGAAGGAAGCAGAAGAGCACGCAGCCTCGACACGAACGAACGTTTGCACGCGGGGCACAGCCTCCCCCCTCACGGCTCGACGACGCGGCGCCCATCAGTTGCTCGGCGCATCGGCCGCCGCCTCCTCGACGTTGCTGCCGGCGACGTCGACGACGAAGCGGTAGCGGACGTCGTTGCGCTCCAGCCGCTCCAGCGCCTCGTTCACGTACCCCATCTTCACCACCTCGATCTGGGAGGTGAGCCCCTTGTCCACGCAGAACTGGAGCACCTCTGCGCTCTCGTCGACGCTGCCGATGAAGCTCCCCGTGATGGCCTTCCGCCCCAGCATCACCATGGGCGACACGAAGCTCAGGGGCTCGCCGATGACGCCCAGCAGCACGTGCTTGCCGTCCAGCTTCAGCAGCGCCAGGTAGGGCTCCAGCGGGTGGTGCGCGGGGACAGTGTCGATGATGTAGTCCAGCGAGTCGGCGGCCGCCCCCATGGCCGCGGCGTCCGAGCTCACCAGGTACGCGTCCGCGCCCAGGTGGTCCATCGCCTCCGCGCGCTTCTTGGACGACGAGCTGATCACCGTCACGTGGTGGCCCATGGCCTTGGCCACCTTCACGCCCATGTGGCCCACGCCGCCGAGGCCCAGGATGCCGCCACGGAGGCCCGGGGTCATCAGCCCAAAGGCCTTCAGCGGGCTGTACACCGTCACGCCCGCGCACAGCAGCGGCGCCGCTTGCTCCGGCGCCAGACCCGCCGGGACCTTCACCACAAACCTGGTAGAAAAATGCATTAAATTTTCAACTTTAGTTTCGGATCTCTATAGCCATTTCGAATATCGTTACTAAGAAATTTTAAAAATGAGATCAACCTAGGAGAAACTATGCTAGGTGGTTATATTTTTTAAAAAGAATAAAATAGGAACCTAAATTCGAGTTACCGAGGTTGCCATTTTTTTTTGTTGCAGATTTGACTAGCACAAAATAAAATTGCTTCAAGAGTTACTGTTCTATCATAATTGACACATATATCCCATTTTTCCTAAAAAACAAGAAATCGCTATCTCAAGTAGTTGTTGGATTAGGTAGTGCGATTTGCCCACTGACTGAAAAAGACAGTACACTAAAGTCGTAGGCAAGCTTTGGATCAAGCGATGGTGAAAGTTATCTCCATTTCTACCAACAACCAGTGATGGTTTGGATGACCAATCTTGAGACATGAGTAGGTGAGGATTCGGCTTCTGTGGTGACGGTTCAACTTGACAAAGATGAGCCAGTAAAGCACACCAAATCGTACTTTTGGCATCACACTCTTGCCTGGTCACCACAGGGCATCCATACCACGACTTGCAGCTAGATGATGACGGACTTTCTCAAAATTTTCCCCATAGGCCCATACCCATATACTCCCCTCCACCTTTTGTAGAAGCATTGGACCCCATCATCCACTTCACAAAAGTTGAAACATAATTGGAGTTCAACTATTTCTTGCTTTGTTCAGATCACCTTTTTTTTAAAAAAACAAGAAATTATCTCTAGAACACTGCAGGCAAGATAACGCAGAATCTGGTGATTAGTTTTCAGTTTCAAGAACTCACTTCTGGTCTACGACCATGGTGGAGGCGAAGCCACCCTGCGTGGGGCGGCCGTCAGTGTAGACGTCGTTGTAGGACCAGATCCTCTTGTTGCAGTACTGCTCAACGTTGGCCTTGCAGGGGCTGCACTCGCGGCAGCACCCGACGATCACCCCAACGCCTACCACGTCGCCGACACCGTACTTGGTCACCTCAGGCCCGACCTCCACCACCTCCCCGACCACCTCGTGCCTGCAAAAGTTTCAGACGACATTAGCAAACCAACCCACGATAGCCAGTGTACATTTTTCGCAACATTATCAGTTTGAAGTCGTGGAGTGGTTGTGCTGTCAGGAAAAGTTTATGTTTATTTTTTTTTCAGTTGCAAACATGTCAGAAAAAATATATATACAGGCCGGCCGGTGGAGGTTGCTTTACTACTCATTTCTGCAGCTCTTTAGCTATCATGAAAAGAACATCATGATATTTATAGCTTGTAGAAAATAGACAACAAACTCTTATGCTTCAAATAATCTAGTAAACTGATGAATGACAGTAATTGGCTACCAACTACATAAATCTCAAGAGCATTAGTGTGGTATATGCCACTTGTAAACCTGAGAATAGTTCCGGACTGAGATGCTGACGTTTGTAGTTACTAAATGTGCACTGACCTATCTACCAATCTATGCAGGCCAATCGGATATAGATATACCTAAATTTGTCTACATATATATGTAATTTTCTCATGAAAATGCTGAAACCACATGTCACTATATATCTGTCCTAGTCCTACTCCTATATTACAGACAATTTAAATAATAGAATACTTGAAAATTCAGTTTATTGTGGACTATACATATGCACAGAGTATACTTGATCCCAAGCTGGTGAAAAAATCGCAAGGGGATGTGTTTGTGCTCACCCAGGGACCATGGGGTACTTTGAAGCCCCGAGGTGGTTCTTGGCCTGGTGGATGTCCGTGTGACAGATCCCACAGTAGAGCACCTTCACCACCACATCTTCAGGGCCTGTGTTCCTGTTGTTGTCACCACAACACATCCCATACGAAAAGAGACAAGTGTTAGTTTATTCTTGCAGAAGACCAACAGCATATAGAATTATACCAGAACCGCCACAGTTAGACAGTATCATAGTTGATGACATGAGAAAGCACTAGAGTCTCTCCTCTCGAAGCAATAATAATAAAAGTATATGCAAGCGATGGATGCTTTCCGTCTGCCAAATCATTGCACCGTACCACAGAACCTACTGTGACTAGTACTATGTACTTAGTAAACCGAAAGACAAGGGTTTATGTATTGCTGTTCAATTTTCTCCAGCCTGATCGGGAATTCGGGACAAATCAGTAGTAACATCACTACGTACATATGAGTAAAATCGATGGATTATGTGTGCCAGTAGTGGTTGCAACGGCTATCTAACAGGCGGTAGGTAGATGTAGGTATCAGTATTTGGTCTGGTATTGTACCTTCTCGTATGACAAGTCCACAACAAACACGGTGGCTGCTGGGTACGTACTCCCTCCGTCCCTAAATAACTATCTCTAGAAATCAATCCGTGTTTTTCTCACAGACACGGTTTTCGGACGACACTTAAAAAAGAGACGGAGGGAGTATGCACGAAACATCGTCAAACACTCAAACTCACCTGCAGTGCAGGCCCCACCCAAATATCGCTCAACCTTGGGCCCTTGGCATCCATACATCATACATGCATGCAGCTCTATAGTGGATCAGGAGTTGAAGACGTACTATCATATACTACTGTATATGCGTGCTGCTGCGCATGCGCTTGTTGTGGAGCAGAGTCCTACTACTACTACTTAAAAGCTGTAGTACTAGTCACGACGAACAAGATTGCTACAGGCTACAGCAATCAAGAGAACTATTTCATCAGAATATGCATGGATGCTTCCCAAATTAAAACCTGCTCAGGCCTAATCGATTATTGCAGTAGTGGATCGAAAATATATTCAGTCTTTTTTTAATCATCACAATCATCATCACTCGGATTTTTCTGTTGTTCCTTATCGATCTCGGAGGATTACTGAAGGCGCACAGTCCAAACCGTTCTCCTCCTGGATCCATTTTCGTGTTTGCACTTTTTGCACAGGGGACGGGAGACACAGTCGGACGGACATGAAGGAGAGGGACTAGGGGAGTGAGAAGACGAGCACGAGCGATCTAGTGGCGTTGGCGGCGGGCGGCGTACCTGAGGGTGTAGGTGTAGGGAGAGAGGTGTCCGGTGGCGTCCCTCGCGGCCCACCCGACCACCTTCCTCTCGGACGCCAGGCTCCCCATTCTCTTCTCTTCCTGGGAGTCGGGAGTCGGGACCAGCCGGCGGCGGTCGATCGCGAGGGGCGGCGGCGAGGGGAAGCCGAGTGACGGGGAGCGGGCGGCGGCGGCGGCCTGGATTGTGTGGGCGATGGATTGGAGACGAGAGCCCCCGGGGCCGGGTGGTTTCGCCTTCGGAAAGAAAGCAGTAGTGCGCCTGCTGTCTTTTTGGGTAGGAAAAATGCGTGGGCAGAGTGCGCGCTATATAGGGGCACGCCAACGCCACTGAGCTCGATCGGCGTGTGCAAAATGGCAAGTCGTCCTCCTCCAGGCTATACCTACCAGCAGGATCTTCTGTGGCGGCCACAGGAGAAAATTAATAAATGGTCCAACAACCGTGATTCTACTGCCTGCAAATCGTACAACAGCTCGGATGATACGCATGCATCTGGGTCAACCAAGAAACCATACACCCCGTACGTCCGAATGCATTGGGAAATTGGACGAGAACATTTCCACTCTTTTTTTTTCCATTTGGCGTGTGCTAATGATCTGTAGAATTGACAAATTGTCACCCTAGTTGCTGTTGCTGATGCTCCAATAATCCAAATGTTCGAGGCTATAATTTAATTAATCATGACGCAATACTAGCTCGTACCACTTCTTACATATAAAAACGGTATTTATATGGGCAAACGATGTCTCAACGTGTTATGTAAGATGTAGCTCTAAGAGATGGACTTCTATTGGCACAACAGATTGGTTGTAGTAGGGTGGAGTTTGCTCCAATCAGATTGTATCGAAGTAGTTGCAACAATGCAAGAGGAAGGATTCTCGAACACGGCAGCAAGAATGATATATGATGAATGCGAACAATATTAGAAGAAATTTAGTGTTATTTCTATTAGTCATTGTAGAAGGGAAATGTAATTCTGCTGCTCATGAATTGGCTAGCAAGCTTTGGTAGATAAAAGTTCCTTTGTTTGGAAGATAGATGAACCCCCCTACCTTCATTCTTCAAATAAAAAAAAGAGCAAAAAAACGTACAGAACAACCTAACCAGAACATAGATAAACATGATGATACAGGCTAAACAGACATTTAGTTCATCGTGTACGTAGCTTCCATCCAATATTGACAGCCGACAAATTGGCATGTCGTTATGTTAAAGGGGATGGGATTAGTTTCAATGGCTCCCAACTTTTTTTTTTTAGAATATTCACTTTTGCGTACATATAGTTGTATACGTATATAGTGTCTAAACGTATACAATAGCGTTAGGATAACGCTTAACTACTATTGCAAACAAGAGAGTTGACATCGTTCCGTGCTAGGGAGGGAGAAGCAGTCAGTAGAGGCGCTGTTTGTTCAGCAATCAGGATCACGCATTATCCGATTGTGGTTTGATTTGTTATTGTGGATTCGTCGTGGGATGGTACAGCTCAACTTCACTAGTGAAACTGTTTTTTTGGAAAATAGCTTCATAAGCAACTTACTAGGTGAAGCTGAGCTGTTTTGAAAAAAATGTTTGACAAAACAGATTCACCAACAACTTCATGCATGGTTGGGTGAGAGAAATGGAGGTATAAGCTATGAAAAGCTACTTTTTCAGCTTCATAGACGAAGCTGTTTTTGTGAGAGAGGATAAAACAACTTCATGAGTGAAGCTGTTTTGTAAAATGGTGTTTGGCAAAAAAAAAACAGCTCACAACAGCTCATGAAGTTGTTGTGAGCTGTACCAAACAGGCCCGAAGTTGTAGAGATTGTGCGGGAGGAGCACGCTGATTCGGGGGAAGTGACGTGGCACGAGGAATTGATAAGCAGCGCGGACCGCGCCACTCCCACTCGCGCGAGGAGAGGAAGACAACGCGAAAGGGATGCCGGCGGGGTCGTTGGGCTTGGGCGGGGTAGGTGAGCGGGGCCCGCAGAATCTGACGTCAGGACCACGTCACCGTTTGAACAAACTCAGTCTCCCTTCACCTAGCTAAAATATAGACCTAGCCTAGCTAATTACTGTTGACTGCCTCCAGCCTATCTCAGCTTAAATAGCCAGCGCGCGCGCGCTCTCTCTCTATCTAAATAAGTGCAATTAATTACTAGTCACAGAATTCAGATGTCTCTGTTTGCGCTTGAGCTCATCAATTGGATGGTTTATCATCTGTACTTCGATTTATTTTTCTCTCATAAAACACTATTTAAATAGCTAAAATCAGTCACAAATAAGTTTAAGCGAACTAATATCCTACTAGTATATTGCCCGTGCTAACGCTACGGGTCACATTAAGCTCAACGCTAATTGATGATATTGAACATATTTTAACAAAGTGAAATGACTTGAACATGAATTTTATGATGAGTAGATTGTTCGAGTGCGACATGCACATGTCTATATAAATTAGTTGGAGCAACTGATTTTTTATTCCAAATAGCAACACCAAAGCATACAAGAAATCGAACTACAATAGTTTCATAGAGGACAAAAAAATATAGAAAGATATCCAATTTTTCATATAGCAGTGAGTTGGTTTAACTCAATAAAATCTGTCCTTTTTGTTCTAATTTTAATAAAAAAAGTATTTCTTCTTTTAGCTTTGTTTTATTTTTCTAGCAATGATCAATTCATTTAGCCCATCTGTATAGAATAGAATCACTGATCCTACTGCAGAAACAAATATCTAGATATAAATATTATTCTAAGTGTATTCTTTTATTAAAAGATATGACTGTTAATGGGATAAATTAAATGAAAACACAAATATTAAAGATTGTAGGATCTAATGGCAGTCTACAATGCATGTGTCTTTAAGAAAGATATTGTTTATATGAATTTTGAGTGTTAACTGTACCCATATTTTAATCGAGACTGTGTGATAATTTTTCATGGATAATAATTGGCACTGTATTCTAGTGAATATTATTTTTAAGAATGATTTTTCTAGGATATTATTTGATGTGGCAACCTGTGTATATATTGTTGTATATACCTGAAGTTTGGATATTTGTTACATCACTGAGTGTTATACGGTAATCACTTGGTGTTCCTATTTTTGCTTCCCAAAACCTCCCGTTGTGTGCTGTGATCAAAGGCCGACGAGCGTGCCGCGATCATTAGCCGACGTGCGCTGTGTTCAAGAGATTGTGACCGTCATCAGATTGGAGTAATGTTTAGTCATCTGGGTTGAAGTTAAACCGATGATGAGCTGATAAAAAATACGATACGATGCGACCTGTACCAAAGAACAATGTCTTACTGTAAAGATGGCGAAGGGACGTATGAGCTCTATTGGATCGCGTGCATGAAGGCGACGACCGTGCCGATCTCGCGATTGGCCAATCAGGTGTACACGTGTGTACAGACGGACGGCGGCCTCGCTGGCGATTGGTTAGCCTCATGTGCGTACGGCGGACAGCGGCACGGTGGCCTCCCTTGCGTGGAGGCGGCGTGCGTTCGGTGGACGACGGCACGGTGGGCTTTCCTTGCTTGGAGGCTGCGTGCGTGCGTTGGACGGCGGCATGCGCGTGCGTGCGGCTGAACGGCATGTCGTGTGCGTGTGTTCAATGGATGGCAGCGGCGACACGACGGGCCTCCCTTGCTACGTTCGGTAGATGGCGGCGGCAAGGCAAGGCAGGTCTCCCTTGCGTGGAGGTTGATGATTTTTTTTTTTTTTGCGATAATTTTTATTCTGTGGGTCTTTTTTGGCAATATTTTTTCTTTTGCCAATATGTTTTCCCGTGATTCTAGCGATGTCTTTTTTCCTTTGCGGTAGAAGATGATTGAGTGATTATGATGAGGAAATACCATACATTCAATCTCGTCCGTTAGTTGTGAGTGAGTAATGAGAGAGAAGGTTACGAATTAAATCTGGATCGTCAATTTTCATGGAGTTGGTTTTCTGGGTACAATTTCATACGTGGACTTAGTACGGCCATCTCAGCGGGGGACGCTTTGTTTGGTACACCAAGCAAAATTTAGGAGTGGTGCATTAGTAGGGTAGATTAGCTGTCTTTGTTCAACTAGGGGCGGTTAACAATTAACTATCCGGAATACAGACTCACTACGAAGCATAAATAAATATATGAGTTGGTTAAGGCTGGATGATCGAAAAGGAACAAATTGGAAGCAACATTGCAAAAACTGTGGATTAGGGTGCCATTTGTGTATGGAGGCGGCGTTAGTTGCGTACGTAAGTGCGTTCCAGTTTCTACTAATAATGTTGCTTGGGGCGCATCACACGTCATCTAACGTGTACTGAAGTAGGTGTGTATCGACGATGTGGACGCGTGGTTGGTGGGCTCATCGGATCGGCACGGCATCATCAAGTTTTCTGTACGTGTCAATGAGTTGATCGGTCACGATAATCACTGTACGTGAAAGTGAAACCAACGCGAAATATAGAGAAGTCAGCTCGACAATTCGTGCGTGTGCTTATAACGATTTTTTTTTTTTTTTTTTTTTTTTTTTTTTTTTTTTTTTTTGCAAATGGTCACCGAACATCGACTGGTACGTCTTATAGTACTCTTAATTGTCAAGACACACCTTAAGCTTCTTTTGACTTTATTTGGGTTTTACTATGGCCGAGTGAGGCGCTGTTAGCAATCATCAAATATGAGGCGGAGCAGGGGGTTCAGGCAGGAGCCAAGAATCTTGGTGTTGTTTACTAGCTTGATGAGTAATATGTTAGCGTGTTGTGTCTGTAATCACAATTCTCTTATCCTGATACAATCACGTGCAAGAATTTTGCGTGTTCGAGAAGATCATATATTAATATATGAAATATATATACATAGTATTTACTTATTTTTTATTTTGTAATGTATGACAAATAAAAAGTTTAGATATAAAAATCCTACTAAATATAATGCTAAATGCGTTATCTATTGATTATGATAAATATTTTATGTACTCAAATGGTCAAATCATCTCGTATTGTAAAATACGTAATAAATCATAGAAGTATAAATAAAAACAATAGTTGAACCAATTTCTTGAGATGGGGTTTAACTAGAACTGCACCATAGTAAAATAATAAGTGTGGGTATTTACATACATTTGCCATATTTCATCCATTCAAGAAAAACAAGAGTAGTTGTATTGCTAGAACGGCTTTGGTTACTTTAGAGAAGCCACTTCTTCGGAGGAGCCGGAGCAGGAGTTTTCTTTTGGGAGGAGCCAAAGCTGCCAAATAGACTCAAAAGGAGAGGAAGTTGACGATTGCAGTTTTCTTATTACTTTAACACACGTAGTTAGATCTCATTAAGGAGAGGAAGTTGGTAATTGCGGTCTTCTTGTTACTTGAACACATGTAGTTAGATCTCACTTAGCATTACTCTGATTCTTCAAAAAAGAAGTCCCAACATTGGTTTCTCATGTGGTGTAATCCTTTTTCTGGTGAAGTTGGAACTGTTTTCAAATATGTTTGGTCCGAGAAGTGAAGAGAAGCTATTTTTTCAAGCTCTGATGGCTTATATAATACAAAAATAGCTTCAACTTCTTCGAGCAGGACTCCGAGAGCAAAAACCAAAGCCAAAGCGGGAATGTCAAGTAGGACCTTAGATTTTTTTTAGTTTCAAGGGTGCAACGACTAACATAAGAGGTTGTAGGTTGTTTGGCAGAGCTGTGGTGGAAAGTGATTTTCTTTGATTCTATAACATAATCTCTCAAAATCTGAACTTTGGACCACTTCACAGAATCAGGAGAAACTTCTTTTTAGCTCTCACTCTATTAGTTTATTTCACAAAATCACTTCACTTCGCTAAAAAATACATTTGACAGCTATATGGTGATTCTCCCTAAGAATGACCTCCGTGGAACGGTTTCAAACACACCCTAATGGGAGCGTTGGTTCTAGAAACCTTTTAAAGTGTGCGTGGTTAACGGCTCATAGCGGAGGGTCGATAATTGGTATTGGAGGTTGTCGTGGGTTTATCTACCTAGCGCAATGTGGCTATTATAGCTTGAATGAATGCAATGGTCGTTTGTGATAACTAACCTCTTGCCCTCTTGGCTCAGGAGCCCATGGACATTCTGATTCGTGAGCCTTGAACCCTTGCTTGCCATTTGAGCCCACTTGAACCCCTTCCTTCCTTCGTTGGGCGAAACGCGTTTTCATTTCCTTTTTTTTTTTTTTTTGCAAAGGCTGAATTAACGCGCGGAGCCTACCCGGGCCGGCGCCGCCGAACCCTGTCCAAATCCATTATCACGACAGGCCCAGACAGACCAGCGTAGGAGGTCCATCCAGTACATGGGTTGGACACGGCCGCACGTTCGCGTTGTTGGACTGGTTTCGATCGTGAGCGGATTTCCTTGTTCCAATTAGCAAAGCAAGCGGGCTGGAATTGGTTGACCCGACAAGGTCCAGTAAATAGTCTTGGGTTTTGCATTGGAGTGGTCACGCATGTTGTTCTTGGTTTTCTAAATTCAGTATTCACGCATGTTGTCTCTACCATCTACCATGAGAGTGCATAGATATTGAGTACACCCAAGGTTCACCCATTTTAATTCTTCTATGGGGATGCAGACATAGGCTTAGTAGCGAGTAGAAAACCATTCAACTCTTTAGGCCTTGTTTGGCTGCACACAAATATATCTCAATCCACGTGGTTTGAGAGAAATTAAGGAGTAATTTAGTTCAAGTTCCTCTCTAATCCATTTCAACTCATGTGGATTGAGGTGCATTTAGGTGCAGCCAAACAAGACCTTAGAGTATCTTTGGAAGCAAGGGGAAGCAAAACCCAGAAATAGAAAATCGTCCACTAAGAAGTAATAACTAAAATAATAAATAAAGGTAAAGACTTGGTTTCAGTCGGGCGCAGCCCGCCCGCACGCTCCGTCCGTCGTCGATTCGCAATCGGATGCTTGGCCGTTTTCCCCAATGCCGCACTCGGTCTGCGTCGCCTGGCCCACTAGTCATAGGTAGGGGCGGTAACTGTTCAAAACATTGGGGCTCGCGCTTTCGTCTCCCTACGCGATGCGCCTGTTTTGGCGATTTTTCACAGAGGTTACCGTGGCGCCCCACCGGCTCACCGGATCTAGGCGGCGCAGAGGTCACCGCCGCCCCTCCGGCGCACCGGATCTAGGCGGAGCAGAGGTCACCGCCGCCCCACCGGCTCACCGGATCTAGGGGGAGCAGAGGTTACCGCCGCCCCTCCGGCGCACCGGATCTAGGCGGAGCAGAGGTCACCCGCCGCCCCACCGGCTCACCGGATCTAGGCGGAGCAGAGATCACCGCCGCCCCACCGGCTCACCGGATCTAGGCGGAGCAGAGGTCGGCGCATTTCACCAGTAAGTTGGATCCGCGCGGGGTACTACTCTAGGAGACTTTTGTTGTTCCTCGTTTGACTCCATGTTTTTCCGGATCTACAGGACTACGAAGGTCGCCGTCTAGGGGGAGCTCGGTTCTAATGGCGGATGGAGGGAACTAGGGGGCCTAGGTGGTGCGAGCAGCAAGGTCACCGTTCGCGCCCCAACTCCGTCCACCGCGCGTATTATCTTCGGGGCAGCCGTGCAAGCATCCCCCCTCCCCCCACCACCACTCGCCATCTGAGGTACGTATTTTCAGCAAATGTCACGTCGTGTCCTTGGTTTGGCTGTTGGGCGTCGTCCCGTTGTATGTTCTGCCTTCTGTGATTTTTTGTGAGATGCCCTGGCCTGCAGTTGTAGCAGTAAACCGTTAGAGAATAGATAAAATGTGATGTTATGAATTTTTAGGTGTTATTTTCATAGTTGTAGCAGTGGGGAGTAGTGGAGAGTTGTTGGTGTTATTTTCATAGTTGTAGCAGTGGAGAGTTGTAGCAGTGGAGATGACTAGATAGTTTGTTTTGTGTAGTTTAGTGCCCCCATCCCAGCTCAAAATGTAGCATCCACCGGTAGGCACGCTACTAGGAAGTACTGAAACTTTATTGGTTGCAGTAGTTCTGCAGCACAACCTTACAAATCCAACGTGCCAAATTCATATGCTTAATTAGGCCATTTTTCACTGTATGTTTTGCAAGCACATATATAATTCTACTGACCATTCTGGGACTAGAACGCAATGTGTGCATGTACGTACATCTTGGAAATGCGATTGAGAGAGAGAGAGAGCACATGCACATGCCATTTTTAGCCAACTTGCAGGGTTTCACACTCATCTTCACCTGAATCTGAATGTGGGAAGCCTGCGATTCAGTAGTTCGTGCCTTGTGGTTTGCGTGCTCTTTTTACATTTTAGCGACTAAGCACAACAGCTGCTACTCCCACAGGAGTCAAACCTGCTGGCCGGCCTTTTAAACTCATACGCGTAGTAGGGAGCGACTAGGGATGAAAGAACCGACAAACAGTCCGCCATCTTCTTTTTTAACTTACAATTTTGTAAGTTAGTTTTGGTTATATCTGCTTAATTGTTTTTCTAAAATTATTGAACTGCTTTTCTGAAATAATTGAAATGCTTTTCTGAAATTATTGAACTGCTTTTTTTTGTTGAAAATCATTGAATTTTGTTTTTTTTCAGGAAATGGGTAGAGGACAGAAAAGCCAACCTGCTGCTCCGTCGTCTTCCATGCTTCCTAAGGTATGTCCATCTATTTTTTATAGTTATTTTTAATTGCTTCTATTTTTTTTAACTTTTTTCTGCAATCCATCTCCTATTCTCAGCCACGAAGACAACGGGCATCCCCATCTAGACTTGTGAAGCTGTACAAGGATTTGACTGTGCCTCATAAGAGAAGAATACATGCCATGAGCTTTGGTGGTCTTCTGAAGATTGCGTGTAAAACTCTCCCTGTAGGTCTAGCAGATTGGTTAGTGTGCGAATGCTATGATGCTGATTCATCAGAGTTGGTGTTTCCTGGAAGGGGAAGGATCTCTGTCAATGCTGACGCAGTATTCAGTGCATTTGGTCTTCCCAATAAAGGTGACGAAGTCAAATATGAGCTTGATGTTGATGCTATCAATTTCATACATGAGGAGTATGGTATTGATGAAGGGACAACACCTAGCATTGACTCTATCTTGGAAAGGTTGAAGGGGAAAAGACAAGCAATGATGATTTATTAAGGTCTTGGTTGATGATCGCAATTTCAACATTCTTGTGTCCTCCAACTGGCTTAGTTATCAGCCCAAGGTGTTATCCAGCTATTGTGGATCTTTCTACTGTCAAGATGAAGAATTGGTGCCAGTTTGTTGTTGATCAGCTTAAGGGGGCAGCAGCAAAAATGTGTAGAACAAAATCTTTTAAGGGTTGTCTTCTTGTCTTTGTGGTGAGTTGCGTTTTTGTTTTGTTTCCTATATGTTTTTTCTACTTTTGTTTTCTGACTTTTTCTTTCTTATATGTTTCTTATGCCCTCATTTATATATTTTTTTCGCAGATTCTGTACGTGGACTCACTTGTGGTTGACAATGTACAAATCCCTCCCAACAAGCCCAGAATCGCAGCGTGGTCAAGGAAACTGTTGGATGAGGTCATCAAGCTAGACACCAACCAAAATGGTTCTTTTGGTAAGCTGAAGGTATGCATCAAAAGCTCAATATGGCTTACTTTTATGATTTTTTTATAAAATCACTCCCACGTCCATATCAAAACTTTTAACTTTTTGCTTTTTTTTCTACATGTTTTATGTGTTCAGTTGAAAGGTTCAAGTTATTCTACTCCACAGATTTCTTTGTTCCACATGGATGATATTAGAAGATTTGTTTGCACAAAGGTTGGCAATGGCATTTCAGACCAGGTCCCTACATGACCTCTTCTTTTTTTCTGTTATTTTTTTGTGGCTAATAATTTTTTTTGTCAAACGAACTACAATGTGTTTTTGGTAACTAATATTTTCAGATCAGGGTCATATAGGAAAAGCATTTTTTTTATTAGAAAATTAAGCAAAATAGTGTCAGTGATGAAGCAATTTGGTCTTTTAGTCTTTTTTTTAAGCTAAACTATAAGCCTTTTGTCTTTTTTGTATAAGCTAAGCTAAGCTATCCTTAAGCTTCTAATATAAACTAAGCTATAAGCCTTTTCTGTTTTTTTATGTGGAGGTCATGTCTTATGTGCAGGACATCTTTTTTTAGTTGTTTACTGCATGGACCCACTTCCAGATTTCATACCAAGTTTTTTTGGTCGTTATTGAGATCTTTTTCGCACCTGTGTGCCATTTTTTTCCATGACTAACACCTGTTTTTCTTTGTTCCTTTTTCCTATCCCTTTTTTTTGCAGAAAAAAAGTGTGATCAACACTGCTGTTAGCCAGTTTTGCTCGGGTTTTACAGATCTTCTTGGCACATTTTTAGAGAAAGTTTCTGAATGCGAGGCTATCCCATCAGATCATGTTGGTACTTCTAAGCGTCCAAGGGCAGAACCTTCTGCTGAACCTTCTGATGCACAGGGACAGAGCAGAGTAAAGCGTCCCAAAATGGACGAAGCTGCACCTTCATGTGTTCAAAGACAGACCAGGGCAGCTAGTAGAAGAGAACATGCTGATCATCATGAATCTTTGGATGAACAATTTCAAGAGGATTTGCTAAGTGATGAAAGTGAAGAAAGCACTGAGCAAGATGAAGAGGATTTCTTATTTGAAGATGAAGATTCAGGTTCAGATGACGAGAGTACTTTTCCTAGCGCTGCCAATGGGAATCTGCCCCCTATTTTGGAAGAGGAAGATGAAGGCATTGAAAAGCAAGATGAGAATACTAATGCCTCTCCGAGAGACCCTAAGTTGGATGCCACTAGTGGAGACAATCAATGTAATGTGAAGCCACCTGCAGATTCATCAACTCATTTGGAAGCTCAAGTTGATGACATTGAAGATTTTGTCCCATTGAAGGTTCGTTTTGAAAGGTTGCAAAATTTGAAAGCTAAAGATAAGGAAGATTCATCTTGGTGTCAACCCGAACCACTAGCGATTGTTCCTCCAGAACCCACAGTTAAACCCAAATCTATTACACAAAGAATGAGAGAAAAGCTCAAGCTCCCATGTGGTAATGTCACATCTTATATCTTTTTTTCAGCATACATGTTTATTTTTTATTTCCTGTCTTTTTTTTGTTGCTCACTGCTGATAACTGATAACAAAACTACAACACAGACGACTCTCATGTTAACACAAGCTGTGATTTGAGTTTTACACCACCAGAAATCAACATCATGAAGTTTGTAGAATCACCTAATGGACCCAACAACTCTGCAGGTGGACCTTCTGCATCAGATGGTTCACCATTCTCACTATCGAAACTATCAGAAGATGCATTAGCTAAGCTTGAACATGATGCTATTGTTCAGAATGAGAAGAAAAAGTTGAAAACAAGCACTGTGCTTCAGTCAGATACATCTCTGGATCCTGTACCTCCTCCATTCACATCTAAGGGGGCTGTCAATGTTACACCTTCATCTACATCTAAGGACCTTGCTAGTGGCAATTCTTCAGTTACACCTTCCTTTGAGCCTCACCCAATTAGGATTCGGAAAAGGCCAGCTGCCCTCCTGTCTCCTTATATCGATTTTGCTACAACAAGGGGTTTCACTTGCAGCAAGGATGTGTCTGATATTTATGCTGCCGTGTGTGCACATTCAAAATCAAGGAACACTAGATTTCTCAAGCTCAAGAGTGCGTATGCTCATAATCCATGCCATTTTTTATGTTATCAATGATTTTCTACTTATTTTTCTTTTTGATTTTTTTGTTTTTATGTGTGCAGCGTGGTCATAATCAACTTTTGGAGCTTTTATGTAACGCTAGATCATCTTGCCGCATCAATTAAGCCTTGTGGGAAGCTAATGAGCCCTGTTGCTGAAATTGCAATCTACACAATTGACGACACCACTAGGAAGGCTAAGAAACGTGTTATGCCTTTACGAGTCTCGGTTAGTTCACATTTTCTCTTTTTTGAATGTCCCCTGTTGCTTTGCTTTTGTTCTTTTTTCAGCACACCAGTGCCATGCTTGGCATTCAAAATAGAGGTCCATTTTTTTGCTTATATGGTTGCTTAACTCTACTCATTCCCCCCTATTCATGTATCTGTACATAATTGCTACTAGATTACTAATAACTTGCTTAACCAATAGTATTAAATTGCTTAACTTAATTTATATGCACATTTTTCCATGGTTCTCTACTGCTCGTCTACACTTAGAACATGAATCAATGCATATTTAGAATTCATGTAACCTGTTGCACACTCTTTTGCTACAACAGAAAGTTGGCAAAATAGGTCAAGGTTGAAAAGGGACCAATTTATAAGTAAGAGTGTAGAAAACCTTAAATGATGGGAGTGAGGATCGACCAATTGCATTTGCTCATCGACAGGCAAAAGTTGTTTTCTTTTTAAATGCCACCCAGCAGCAGCCAACAAGAGTGGAGCCATAGCGCAAGTAGCACAATGGCTCGTCATGGTTATCCAAATTAGAAATTGAAATGACCCATTCAAACTTTCCACGAATCAATAATATAATATGATTACAAGCATAATAACTCCTAGCTGACAAACATATTAAGGGCAAATTAAGGACAAGGGAAAACGTCTGATGATTTGAATAAATTGTCTAAAGGATCATACATAATGTAGAGTCCACAGGCAGGCTGACAGCACCTAGCTTTAATTTCCATTTTGCATTGACAATTTTTTAAATTCAGTGTAGTGCGTTTGAGTTCACACACACATGGCTGTAGCGCAAAAGCAACTATTAAATACAGTGCCATAAAGGTAATGAACATACTAGTGATCAGGGCCAGATCTGGATGAATGATAAACAAAATATAATGTATCAGTTATTGGGTTATTGTTTTAGGAACACATAAGCAACCAGTGTAAAAATACATCACGCAAAAATGAACCCTTGCATTAGCTTTTCAGCAAATGAGTCACAACGCTGAAAATGATCTCATCTGTCCCACCCAATGGTAAGGCCAACAATTGGCTAAACTAGATAATAAACTTGCATCCTTGCAATTTGGCCGGTGCAGTGGTGGTGGTGGTTGTCTTCCTCTCGACGAGCACGGGTGGTGGCCGGATCTGCTTCCTCCTCTATACACGCTACTTATGTTGTAATATCATTGGAATTTACTAAACTATTGGGTCAGTTGTTCTACTAATTAATTCATCAATGCTAATGTCAAAAAAATGGTAAACAATTGTTTTTTGGATTGCATACATGTGTCTTCTTCCTCCTGAGTTCGTTACTGCCTATTGCTGCATGTACCGGTGTGCAGGCAAACAAACACCCTCCCAACTGGGCAGTTGGGAGTTTGTGACACCCCAATTTTAAGAACAAAATTAGAGCACAATATATGTATGCCAGGATCAATTTTCATACATATATCCACATCATAGTAATTATCAAAACAATGCTTTATTAATAATATCGAACTTTATTACATAAATGACCCTCGGATCTGAAATAAAAAGTACAGTCTCTCATGAAACTAACTCTAAGGTAAACTCTGACGAAGATGCGGAAGATCTGGACTCCACTCCACAGGAAGGTCGACCGGGGGTAGCGCCATCCTAGTACAGGTCGTCAGGGTCGTAGCCTCCGTCTTCTGGATACTCCGGCTCCTCGTAGACGTAGTCTCCAGCGTCTGGGTGGGGTAGCAGGGGGGACAAAGAGGAAGGGTGAGTACATCGAAATGTACTCCGCAAGTGTAGGAAATATATGCTTATGAGGCTTATAACAGAGGTAGGCTGACTTTGTTTGACTCAAGCGCCTAAAGCGACACACCCTATTAATCCTATGCACCTATTTACTAGGTTATAGACAGACTCTGTAGAAAAGTAGCCACACTCGGAGTCGCACCGAGCAAACCACACTCGGAGTCGCACCGAGCAACCAACACCTGAAGTCCATCAGGCAACCGCACCTGAAGTCCATCAGATGACCCGAACACAAACCAACCAGTAACCAACTAATCTCAAAGAAGTCCAAGCCCGCTCGTGACCGTGAGCACGGCTGATATATCAGTTTTACACTCTGCAGAGGTTGCACATCGTTACCCATGAGTCGTGCAGATCCCGTCACGCTAAACACTGCCGAGGTGCATAGCGGGTTGCACTGCAAGGCCTTTACAAAGCCCCCTCCAAGTCCGTTCCACACGTACCTCTAAGGTTTCACCCCGTACAAAGGTCTACGACCCCCAGGGCCCCCTCGTGAGCCACTAAAACAAACCCCGTGTGGACCCTCAACTTAGAGGTAACTAATTAATTAGCCAGGTCCAGCCCATCCAGATCTCATGGTTGCGCTGTCAAGCCGGGTTACATGCTCTGAGAACCGGGTCCTAGGGATCCAGGCAGGATATGTCTAGCACGAGCCCCGAACCAAAAACCAAAAGCAGCTGCCGAGTCCCACGGCACAAAACCACCAATACGGGTCCATCCTGCCGGATTTACCTAATAACCATGTTACTACAAAATTATCATGTCCACATTCGTTTCATATTTCATTAATCAAGATTATAAACATTTTAACTCCCATCCCAACCATGACTGCAAGGCTAAGCAAGACACCTACCCGAACATCCCAAAACAGGCGACAAGGATAATATAAACAAATTCTAGTAAACCCTAACATGGGATTCAAATTAATGACAAGCATGCATCTACAAGATCTAACTACTCTAGTACCAAAAGTAAAATAAAGTAGGTGCAAGATGTTCAAGAACACTTGCCTTCGGACTGGGTCGAATCAACTGGGTCGCAAGGATGGTCTGGAGCGTCCTCGTACTCTGCACTCTCTGGCCCAATCAACATACATGGCACATACAAGCAAAATAAATAACAGTACAGCAAATATTACAGAAACAGTAAACTAATAGATCTACTGCGTAGAGAACTAAATTATGAATCTAGCGCAATTTGAACGGGTTGAATCGGAGTTAAAATGAGCAAGTTATGGGCTTTTGAAGTTGGATGGTGAAAGGACCTAAGGTGTCGCCTAGAGGGGGGGGTGAATAGGCTTTTCTGAAAATTTACAACTTATAATGCGGAAGCAATTAGTATGTGAGTTTCCAATTACTTGGAAACTCCCAATCGGAGTACAACAACCCCTTAAGAGACAAACACAAAGTATATGACTAGAAATTAACCACTTAGAAGGCAATACCCTGCACCACAAAGATTAGCTCAAGGACTAAACAAATTTGGGCGCAGTCAGTAAATACCGGACATGTCCGGTATCAATACCGGACAAGTCCGGTATGCACGGGTTGTGCGGGACTGCTCCTTTTCTTCTCCAATTCCTCACACAACCTGCAATCACTATGTATGATGTATATATATAAACTGATTGTTTGCAAAACAACTAGCACAACGAAGAATAACAAATAGCCGAAAGTAAAGTACAAAGGAATGACACGGTATTTGTTTCACCGAAGTTCGGCACCCCCTCGGGTCCTACTCTCCGTTGAGCCGGCTGCGAGCTACCACAAAGGTGGGCTCTAGAGGACACCACGGGTCACTCTAGCCGCGGTCTATTTCACCCGCTATGCTCCTTCCACTAGTTGATCTCTTTTGAGGAGAGATCGAACCTTCACAAACTTTCCGAGGCACTCCACAAATCTCTTGGGTGCTCAACGGCGACGCCTAACCGTCTAGGACCGTAGAGTCCAAGAGTAACGAATGCGCACAACAAGATAGACGATTTGCACAAGTGCTCAAGAGATGGCTTGCTCTCTAATTTTGAATCTCTCTCTCAACCCACAAATGGATTTGGCAATTAGAGGACAATCACTCACTAAGAGAGGGTTGGAAAGTGTTTTGAAAGGCTTAGAATGAGTGTGGGAACTAGTAGAATCAGCAGCCTCCAAAGGTGGAGGTTTGGGGGTATTTATAAGCCCACATTCGAAACTAGCCGTTTTCTAGCCGTTGGCTGAGTCAGCTCATACCGGACATGTCCGGTATGCATACCGGACATGTCCGGTATGACTTTACTGCGTGAGGAACACACTGAACAGACCAACTTTCAAACTTCCCAACAGATCTCGGTAGTACCGACCACAAGGTCGGTAGTACCGCTAGTTGTAAAGGGGGTTTTCACAACCTCTCTGGAAGTAGCCAATTTTGACCTACCGGTCGTACCGCTATAACCCCGGTGGTACCTCTCGGTGGTACCGACCCAAGCGTCGGTAGAACCGCCTATCACAAAGATACTGTTAGCCACAAATCCGCAAATACCGGACATGTCCGGTATGCATACCGGACATGTCCGGTATGACTTGACTGCGCGAGAAGCACTCTTAACCAACCATCTTTCAAACCCCGAATAGGATCTCGGTAGTACCGACCACCAGGTCGGTGGTACCGACAGTTAAGAGGGGGGTTTTGCAACCTCTCTGTGTTGGGCCAAATTTGGTCTACCGGTAGTACCGCCATTACTCCGGTAGTACCGACGCAAGAGTCGGTTGAACTGCCCAAGCACAAGCTGCGAGACAGAACTCCGCTAATACCGGACATGTCCGGTATGCATACCGGACATGTCCGGTATGGACTCCACCAGAGCGCCCGAGGCCGAGGCCTGGCGCAGAGGCTCGGGCGAGTCGGAGGTTGAGCGCCGAGGCCGAGGCCTGGCTCGGGCGAGACGGAACTTGAGCGCCCGAGGCCGAGGCTGGCTCGGGCGGGACGGAGCTTGAGCGCCGAGGCCGAGGCCTGGCGCAAAGGCTCGGGCGAGACGGAGCTTGAGCGCCGAGGCCGAGGCCTGGCGCAAGGGCTCGGGCGAGACGGAGCTTGAGCGCCGAGGCCGAGGCCTGGCGCAAAGGCTCGGGCGAGACGGATGGCCGCACTGCTGTGGGCTCATACCGGACATGTCCGGTATGCATACCGGACATGTCCGGTATGGACAGACAGTGCAACACTCAGCTGAAAGATAGCTCTAGCTCTCTCATGTCTCACTTAGGTTGGTTTGAGCACTTATGAAGAATCATCTACTCTATGTTGCATCCCTCTTAATAGTACGGCTTTCCTATTTACTCAAGATAAATTGAAATACGAATTTTAAACCTCTTGAGTTGATCTCCATTTGAACCCAAGCCGCTTCTCTTCATTTTCTATATTGGAAGGAATGCTTGTCATGTTTAGAAGTAGATATCCCTCAAGCAAAGCCATCTTGAGCATGTGACTTGACTCCATTCAAGTGATATAATGGAATTCCAAATGTGCCAAGTCACTCCAATCAATATTGTTGCTAGAAATGTCGATTCTCCACTAGATGCGATCTTCAAGCTTGATTGATCCTTCGACTAAATGCAAGTACTTTCTTCTTCACTCTAGCTAGGTTCTTCGGCCGCCAAGCCGTCGCTTGCCCTTCACCCTTGCTTAGTACCTCAAAGACTCTTTCCTTGCTATCTTCACCATTTCAAGCCATTCAACCATGCTTCATTTTGAATCCTTTCTTAGCAAACATAAATGCACTATGATTATCCCACAATACGATAACCCTTTATATCAATCTCATTGTTGTTTTGTGCTTGTGACATGATCTTCATACAACAATCCATCATTTTGGCTTTGCATTACATTTCAAGTACATAGTGAGATAATCATTTCCCTGTGTCACACTTAGCAAACATATTAGATCTTTAATCAACATTGTCATCAAATCATCCAAAATCACACTTAAGTGCAACATGCACTTTCAAACTCCCCCTTTTTGGTGATTGATGACAACCTTGATTAAATTTTACCAAAGGATAAACAATTAAGCTTATGGGTTCAATGATTTATGAAGAGCTCCCCCTTAATATGTGCAATATGAATTGAATTCATAAAGGACCTCAAAATGTCAATTTGCACATACTAAGGTGAGTTGGAAACTCCCCCTAAATCATTGCATCCGAGAAATGCAAGTGTGTGAGCAATATAGATCATGATGCATATGACAAGATATATCACACAAGTCAATAAATGAAAAACAATACACCAAGACATATGCAACACACTAGTAAGTAAAGATCTTATAAAGAATGAATTACTACTCATATCACACACATAGCACTCACACAAAGATTTCTCAAGTCCATAACCACTAAGATAGATTATATTACAAGATAAGGATCATGTCTCATCACAAAGATATCTCTGATATCGGATACACTAAAGAACTCATACATGACTCATGATATTACAATAAAGCTCAAACTCTGAGAACTAAACCACCTGCAGTACAAAACTCCAGATACAAGATACATAACTGATAACATGAAGTCTGGAAGCTCTAATCAACTATCTCTCCCCCTTTGTCATCCATCTCCAAAAAAGGTAAAGGTGTCGCTCAAGGATGACACCAGGAGGGCCGCAGGCGAAACTGTCACTCGTCGTCGTCCCCAGGCTGCCGAGAGCTCTGTCCTGGGTCAGGGTAGCCGTAGGTACCACCAAGGAAGCTGTCCCACACGTCTGAAGCAAACTCCTCAGCTGAGCTAGGACGAAGTAGGGGGTCTGTGGAGAACCTGGGAGCTGAAGGAGGAGTGTCGTGGGGCTGCTGCTCAGCCTCTACTCCCTGCCTCTGACTCTGCTGCTCTGACTCTGCTCCCTGTCTCTGACGCACTGAAAGGTCGTCAAACTCCCTCTCATACCTCTGCTGCTGCTGCTCAAACGTCTCAGGCTGCTCAGTCTCGTCATCTGACGGTGGGGATCTCGGGGGCTGAAACCTGTAGTGCTCGTGAAGCATCTTCAGCGTCCTCGAGTCCTCTCTCCTAGCCTGCCTCTCACGGTGCTGCTGAGCCTTGATCACATTGACATCCTTGCACACGCCGAGAATACTGCTGAGAACCTTGCGCAAGAGAGAGCGCTGCCTGCCACGTCCCTGAGAGGTGGAGTGTGAACGAGTGTGTGGCTGTGGCGAGCCTGCCACGGCTGCTCCTCCTGCTGCTCCTGCAACTGGGTCCTCTGGCTGTGGCTCTGCTGCTGCTGGAACTGCCCCTGGTCCAGGTGGAGGTATAGGAGACTCAAGAAGATCTGCCTGGAACCTCAAGGGCCTGTGTGAGTGGTCATAGGTGAAAGTGACACCAATCTGCTGCTCAATCATATGCTGAATGTATGGTGCAAATCCACATCCCTTGAGTGGCCTCTCACCCACTCTCTTGATCTCATACCAGATAAAATCAAAGACACTGAAAGGCTGTGCTCCTGGTGCTAACCTGTGCAGGAGGTTCCTCGTGTAATCTGCAAGTGTCCCTCTGTCTCCTGACTTGCAATCAATAGTGGCCCTGAGCATCCTGTTGAGATAGCCATAGGTAGGGTGAATGCCTCTCACCTTCCCTACAACTGCCCCAGCAGGTAGAGGTGGGGGGTACATGTACCCAAGCTGCTCTGGAGGAAGCACAACCTCATCGTGAATACAAGCTCTCTGAAGATCCTCCTCGTCAAAGCCAAGATACCCTGCAAACTCCCTATAAGACACAGAGTACCAGACACCCTCAGTCATCCAGTTCATGCGCTTCTCATCAATCTCGTCAGACTCCTCAACATATAGGGTGGCATAGAACTGGGCTATCACCTCATCACACCAATCATGCTGAAACTCCAGAATGCGATAGAGGCCTGTCTGCTGGCAAATAGCAATAGCATGCTCAACTGAAGGACGGTGATGATCTCTAGCATGCTGCCAATCAACGTACTGAGCTCTAATGATCACAGGGTTTCTGGTCAGAAGCACCTTCTCATAATAGTCAATGTGGAACAAGGTGTGAAACCTGTAATCATAGATGTTCCTCTCCTGACCCCTGGGGTCTCTCCTCCGCTCTCTCCTGGCCTTCTGTGTACCACCGGACTCCCGATAGTCCACACGAGCCACCCAAGCAGGAATCAGGGCAGCAGGGCGTATCGCAAGAGCCCCAAAGTGTAAACCCTCCTGCTGCTGCTGAGGTGCATCTTCTTCCTCTTCTTCTTCTTCTTCTTCTTCTTCTTCTTCAATTTCTTCTTCCACTTCTTCCTCTTCCTCTTCTTCCTCTATGTCATCATGAGCTGCAAACTGATAAGGAGCTCTAGAGGCACCTCCCCTTGGAGGTCTAGTAGTGCCACGACCACTACCACTGCCACTGCCACTGCTGCCTCCTATTGACAAGCCGGAGTGAGAATCTTGCCTCCTCTTCTTATGCCTTTCCCTAGCTGGATCATGTCTCGTCTTGGTTCGAGGCTCGACTCTGTCACTCATAGCTGCTGCCCTGTGACCAAACAATCCACAAAGATGTCTCAGAAGCATATTTATAGGATTTGTCAAAACTAGTTGAATTAATAGAGATACGATTAAATGCCTCATGGATTGCAAGCACCTAGACCAAACTTGATCACTAGGTTTACAACACACTTATAGACATCCAATACAATCCCTAACATCAACTATGGAGGGCCTGAACCGAGAAAAACAGAAAGTTTTCTGTTCTGCTGGGAAAAACCGGACATGTCCGGTCTCATACCGGACATGTCCGGTATGGACGTTCACAGCACCCCCTCCTAGGGTTCCTCGGTTCACCACCAATTCAAACCCAATCCATCTCAAACTTGATACATTGCTTCTAGACCATGAATCCAACATCTTGACCGAAGGAATTTGAGAATGATTTAGCGATGAATAGATCGGACAAGTCCGGGATTTGAAATACCTTGGGATGAGAGGGAACGAGGGAAAACTTCAAATCCAACACCGGCACTTGCTTTTGATGGAATCCTTCTCCAAATCCTTCTCCCTCTCTCACTTTTCTATGGAGGGAGCACTAGGTCGCCGTGGGTGGAGACGGTCGGCACCTTGCTTGGCCAGTTTGGTAAGAACAGAAGTGAGGGAGAGAAAGAGAGCCCGAAGGGGTACGCTGTCCTTATGTCCCCGCTCATACCGGACAAGTCCGGTATTGGTACCGGACAAGTCCGGTATTGGCGGGTTTTCTCCAGAGCTTCTCTGCTTATACCGGACATGTCCGGTATAGATACCGGACAAGTCCGATATTAGCAGATTATGTCCACCAGCTCCAGATTTGCTTCTTTTCATCCAAAACCCCTTTCTTTCCTCGAACATGTAATCCATCATATTTTATTCTCTTCTCTTCATATGATTTCACAAAGAGTGCTTGTGTCCAAATCTCAAGTTTTCTTTTCTCTATGTTTAATCCAAGGTTTTCAACACACTAAAGATTATAGAGAAACCTTATGTCCATGATTTGTTTTGACAAGAGGATTATCAAGGAATATAATTTACTTTAGAGATGTAGGACTTGAGAGAGATCCATGCCACTTGTAATTAGCCATCAAACAATCAAGGGGAACAATAATTACAAGTGTCATGGATAGGTCACAAAGACCAAGTGTCAAATATTTTCCCAAAACACACTTCCTACTCATGCTAGTAAGGAATTTGGAAATCTCTATCCTATCACACATAAGTGCACACGCTAGCATATTATACGCCTATTATGCACTTTCAATGCACATATTAAAAACATACCTTTGCCTTGTGCCCACAAGTTCCACCTAGCATAATCATGACATGGTGATGATTTTGTTGACCTTTCTTGTCAAATAGTCATGTCCTCATCAAGAAGTCAACTTGATCAAGATGAACTACAACATATGCTAGATAAACCTTATTAGCTCATAAAGGGCACAAAGTTGAAATTGAGCTCCCCCTCAATTAGTGCTTCAAGTATTTGAATTCCTTTCCAAGCACTTTCATTCCATTAAGAATGTGAGAGTCAAAGTTCAACTTTGGCCAACACAAAGTAATTTTCCATATATGATAGGAGAGTAAATTCTAAGTACAAATCACTTGAGTTACAACAACATATGAGATCTGAGTTGAGATAATAAGCATAACATTAGTAGAATTAAAGCTCAAATCTCATGTAGGCAAAGATGAGAAGCTCACTGCCAAACTGGTCATGTCTGGTTGACATACCGGGCACGCCCAGTATGCTTTGACAATGCATAGAATGACTTGAAATTACTTTGCCATTACCAACTTTTCACATATAAATCAAATAATGAACACATGGACATAAGTGGTGAAAAGATGGCTACCCTACCAAGTTTCGGTGCTCTAAGTCACAGTGAAGATGAAAAGGTAAATAAGACAGACTTAGATTACCAACGGGTCAACCACATAAGCAAGTATGATGAGAATAGGTTGATAGGTTGAGTTAGCTATTCAAATTGACTTGCTCAACCACCCCGAAAGCTCATATTAGCATTATGAATCTTATATGTACTTACATAGCATGTATGTAAACACATACCTTGGCCTTGAGCTCACATATGTTCCACTAAGAGTAATCATGGCATAATCATCTTCATGTTGACTTGACTTGTCAAGTGATCATGCCTTTGTCAAAGTGATCACCATTTTATTCATAGAACTATCACATCACTTAGAGGTAATTGTTAGATCACAATGGTTCAAGGTAGAAACTAAGCTCCCCTTTACAAAGTGCTCAAGTTATTTGAATTACTTATGAAAGCACTTTACTTTTCTTTTAAGAAAATGGGAATGCTTTTCCACCTTGACCTAGACACATAATTTTGCCAAGAATTGAATTAAGCCCAAGCAAAGCTTACAAACAATCAATGTTGATCAACTGTGCAGGTCTTTAGTTAGAGCATGGGACTAGATCACAAGGATTCCTACTGAAATCAGGATGCTGTGCTTTTCCTGGCCATACCGGACATGTCCGGTAGGCATACCGGACAAGTCCGGTATGAAAAGACTTTGTCCAAATCTTCGAACTGAGTCACTGGTTCTGTCAGAGTAAATATCCCATACCGGACATGTCCGGTATGATACCGGACAAGTCCGGTATTTGCAGATCAGAACCAGTAAACAGCCACTTCTGAGATTTCCTTTTGGCTCTAGTTTATTTCACTTCCCTGCACTTCATCAAAGATAATGCTCTGCTAGAGAGCCATTAAGAGGATCGAATGGCAAATATCATAAGGATAAATTAAATTCATTTAATTACTAAGCTTTAGGCACTTATCATCAATGGTGTAGATGAGTAAAAGTGAAATCAATCATCACATAACTTCGGGTCAACCCTATAGGATAATGTTAACAACATAGGTTGATAGTTTGAGTTGAGATGTCATTTTGCTTACTCAAACACCCCGAAGGCCTTCATCTCACCATTGGTACCTACATCAACATCCTAAGCACATTTTGGTACCCAACTTTTGTTGGGTCCTTCAAGGTTAGTCAACAAGTGCTTAGGCACCCAAGTGGCCTTAGAGCTAGTATGCGGTGAACACATCACCTTACTAGTGCTAAGTCCCTTTGTAGTCTTCCTAAGCACATTATTATTTGCAAATGTGTTCGGCTTAGGAAACATACCATTTGGGCAATCATAGCTTAGATGCCCTTTCTCCTACAAGCATAGCAAATACGCCCATTGTTTGCTCTTCTCTTGTCTTGCTTGTTGGGACATGCATCAACCATGTGTCCCGGCTCATTGCATGCATAGCATCTTCTTATTGCAACTTGAGCCATCTTCCTTGCCTCTTGGTTTGTGGGGCAACTCTTGGTGAGGTGACCCAACTTGTTGCATTTGAGGCAAGGACTTGGTGCATCATTCTTCATTTGCTTGGACAATTTGGTTGATGCCTTTTGTTCGGCCGCTTCACATTTGTCGGCCCAAGTCTTGTGTGGACACTTAGCCCACTCATGTCCATACAAACCGCAACCATAGCATAATCTCTTCTTTTGTTTCTTGCCCTTGGTTGCTTTCTCATGACTTGAGGAGTGACTAGATTGTTGGATTTTGGAGGAAGCAAGGTTTGAAACCCTTCTCAAGCTTCTTCACCATGATATCACGGTTATCTTGAGAAGGTTGTGCTTCTCCTTATCCTTCAATCTAATCACATCCTTCTTTAGATTCCCACTTCTTCGATGAGCCTAGCATTTTCTTTAAGAGTTGCTCAATCGAAGATTGGCTTGCTTGAGAGGCACACTCATTAGCGCAAATAACATTTAATTGAGATGGTGCACTAGTGAGTGTAGTAGTGTGAGATTGAGAAGATTTTACCATAGCAATAACAACCTCATGTGCAATCTCAAGCATAGCATTTGATTCCACTAGCTTCTCATGTGAGCACTTGAGATGGGTGAAGTCCTCTTGTAGGGACATGTGCTCATATGAGAGATCACTCATTTTTGCCTTAAGCATGTGATTCTCCTTTTCTAGCCTTTCCATATTAGAGAGAGAGTTAGTAGCTAAGGCATGCTCAATTGACAATTTTTCATACCTTTCTTCTAATGCTTTTAGCTCTTCTAATTTGGAGATGAGGAACTCTTCTTGATTTTGAAGGGATTGCTCTTGTTCATCCACCTCCTTTTCTAGCTCATCATTTTTCTTCAGCAAGTTGACGAACAAGAGCTTATCTTCATACTTGAGATAATCAAGCGATTCATCATCTTCATCATCCTCATCGCTCTCTACTTGATTATCTCTTGATGCCTTCTCCTTGATCTCACCAAGAATCTTCTCTTGATCTTTCTTGGTTGCTTTCTTTTTGTTCTTCTTGGCCATGAGACACAAGTGATGAGTATCATGAGCTACTGAGGTTGACTCATCACTTGGTCGCCACCGAGCATGAGAGTCGTTGCTGTCTGCTGCTAGCTCCCTGTCTGCTGGGCTTATACCGGACATGTCCGTACCCATACCGGACATGTCCGGTATGGACAGACAGGGTCCAGAGCAGCAGCAGCTGGCAGCCCTCGATCAGGCTCGTCTTCCTTAAGGCTTCTTGAGGCTTCCTCACATGATGATGACTCAATGGACTTTATTTCCATTGAATCACAATCATATGCTTCATCACATTTGGACTTCCCATACAAGTGGGCAAGTCTAGTCCAATGATATGAGCACTCTCCGGTGGAGATTCTCCGTTGTAGATAGCCTCTTTAAGAACCTCTGCACTCAATGAGTTCAAACATGATCAAACACGCATGAGCATTGAGTTGCACACATATCTCTTCCTCTTTTGTCAAGTTCTTATTGTTACTCCAATCAACTATAGAAAGAGATATGCTTGCATCACAATATGCTCAATAATGGGGCTAATAGCCCGAAATGCATTGAGTACATAAGATGACCAGATAGAAAGTTTGAACCATCATTTTGGAGAAGCACCACGTTTGTCTCCATAGACGAATCCATCGGTTCTCACAAGCGGTGAAGCTCAAACGTGAGTCCAAGCTCCGATACCAATTGAAAGGACCTAAGGTGTCGCCTAGAGGGGGGGGGTGAATAGGCTTTTCTGAAAATTACAACTTATAATGCGGAAGCAATTAGTATGTGAGTTTCCAATTACTTGGAAACTCCCAATCGGAGTACAACAACCCCTTAAGAGACAAACACAAAGTTATATGACTAGAAATTAACCACTTAGAAGGCAATACCCTGCACCACAAAGATTAGCTCAAGGACAAACAAATTTGGGCGCAGTCAGTAAATACCGGACATGTCCGGTATCAATACCGGACAAGTCCGGTATGCACGGGTTGTGCGGGACTGCTCCTTTTCTTCTCCAATTCCTCACACAACCTGCAATCACTATGTATGATGTATATATATAAACTGATTGTTTGCAAAACAACTAGCACAACGAAGAATAACAAATAGCCGAAAGTAAAGTACAAAGGAATGACACGGTATTTGTTTCACCGAAGTTCGGCACCCCCTCGGGTCCTACTCTCTCCGTTGAGCCGGCTGCGAGCTACCACAAAGGTGGGCTCTAGAGGACACCACGGGTCACTCTAGCCGCGGTCTATTTCACCGCTATGCTCCTTCCACTAGTTGATCTCTTTTGAGGAGAGATCGAACCTTCACAAACTTTCCGAGGCACTCCACAAATCTCTTGGGTGCTCAACGGCGACGCCTAACCGTCTAGGACCGTAGAGTCCAAGAGTAACGAATGCGCACAACAAGATAGACGATTTGCACAAGTGCTCAAGAGATGGCTTGCTCTCTAATTTTGAATCTCTCTCTCAACCCACAAATGGATTTGGCAATTAGAGGACAATCACTCACTAAGAGAGGGTTGGAAAGTGTTTTGAAAGGCTTAGAATGAGTGTGGGAACTAGTAGAATCAGCAGCCTCCAAGGTGGAGGTTTGGGGGTATTTATAAGCCCACATTCGAAACTAGCCGTTTTCTAGCCGTTGGCTGAGTCAGCTCATACCGGACATGTCCGGTATGCATACCGGACATGTCCGGTATGACTTTACTGCGTGAGGAACACACTGACAGACCAACTTTCAAACTTCCCAACAGATCTCGGTAAGTACCGACCACAAGGTCGGTAGTACCGCTAGTTGTAAAGGGGTTTTCAACAACCTCTCTGGAAGTAGCCAATTTTGACCTACCGGTCGTACCGCTATAACCCCGGTGGTACCTCTCGGTGGTACCGACCCAAGCGTCGGTAGAACCGCCTATCACAAAGATACTGTTAGCCACAAATCCGCAAATACCGTGACATGTCCGGTATGCATACCGGACATGTCCGGTATGACTTGACTGCGCGAGAAGCACTCTTAACCAACCATCTTTCAAACCCGATAGGATTCCTCGGTAGTACCGACCAACAGGTCCGGCTGGTACCGACAGTTAAGAGGGGGGTTTTGCAACCTCTCTGTGTTGGCCAAATTTGGTCTACCGGTAGTACCGCCAGCCATTACTCCGGTAGTACCGACGCAAGAGTCGGTTGAACTGCCCAAGCACAAGCTGCGAGACAGAACTCCGCTAATACCGGACATGTCCGGTATGCTACCGGACATGTCCGGTATGGACTCCACCAGAGCGCCCGGAGGCCGAGGCCTGGCGCAGAGGCTCGGCGAGTCGGAGGTTGAGCGCCGAGGCCGAGGCCTGGCTCGGGCGAGACTGAACTTGAGCGCACCGAGGCCGAGGCTGGCTCGGGCGGGAGGGAGCTTGAGCGCCGAGGCCGAGGCCTGGCGCAAAGTGCTCGGGCGAGACGGAGCTTGAGCGCCGAGGCCGAGGCCTGGCGCAAGGGCTCGGCGAGACGGAGCTTGAGCGCCGAGGCCGAGGCCTGGCGCAAAGGCTCGGGCGAGACGGATGGCCGCACTGCTGTGGGCTCATACCGGACATGTCCGGTATGCATACCGGACATGTCCGGTATGGACAGACAGTGCAAACACTCAGCTGAAAGATAGCTCTAGCTCTCTCATGTCTCACTTAGGTTGGTTTGAGCACTTATGAAGAATCATCTACTCTATGTTGCATCCCTCTTAATAGTACGGCTTTCCTATTTACTCAAGATAAATTGAAATACGAATTTTAAACCTCTTGAGTTGATCTCCATTTGAACCCAAGCCGCTTCTCTTCATTTTCTATATTGGAAGGAATGCTTGTCATGTTTAGAAGTAGATATCCCTCAAGCAAAGCCATCTTGAGCATGTGACTTGACTCCATTCAAGTGATATAATGGAATTCCAATGTGCCAAGTCACTCCAATCAATATTGTTGCTAGAAATGTCGATTCTCCACTAGATTGCGATCTTCAAGCTTGATTGATCCTTCGACTAAATGCAAGTACTTTCTTCTTCTTCACTCTAGCTAGGTTCTTCGGCCGCCAAGCCGTCGCTTGCCCTTCACCCTTGCTTAGTACCTCAAAGACTCTTTCCTTGCTATCTTCACCATTTCAAGCCATTCAACCATGCTTCATTTTGAATCCTTTCTTAGCAAACATAAATGCACTATGATTATCCCACAATACGATAACCCTTTATATCAATCTCATTGTTGTTTTGTGCTTGTGACATGATCTTCATACAACAATCCATCATTTTGGCTTTGCATTACATTTCAAGTACATAGTGAGATAATCATTTCCCTGTGTCACACTTAGCAAACATATTAGATCTTTAATCAACATTGTCATCAAATCATCCAAAATCACACTTAAGTGCAACATGCACTTTCAGATGGCAATTCTGTAAATAAATCGAAGTCATTTTCGAATTTAAAATAAATCAAAAACTGAATTTTCAGTTGATCTGGACCGGGCCTCAATTCGGTGAAACGACAGGGGCCGAAGGGAAATAATCCCGTGACTCAGCGCACAGTGCGCTGGGACCGCGGGTTGATTCCAACGAAAGCCGGGGTCTCTTTTGAAAAAGGCGCTGAGCGACTACGCAGCGCTGGCGTCACTCGCCACGTGGCGGCACCGGACTGGCCGGTGCACGGGCTGTGCCGTGGACGAGGGCGCGGCCGCGCGGTGGACTGGGTCTGCGGGTTGCGGTGAACCAGAGGACTGCGCCTCACTTAGAGAAAAACGCAGGGGCTATCCTGCAAGAAATCCTAGACTTAGTGAATAGTGCGATCGGACTGCGGGTTTGTTCTAGGAAAGATCGAGGGCTTCTTTGCAAAAAGGCCAAAGCCGTGCGGTGCGGACTGCGTGGCGCTGACTGGGCCTTACGTGGCACTACGTGGCGGACGCACACTGGTGCGGTGTGCCACTTGGTCGTGGATCGGCTGACGTGGCGAGCTGGACTGGGTTCATGGGACTCACAAGACGCGGTTCATACCCCTTCAGGGTTGGATCTAATCTGCACCGTCGATCTGAGAGTGGACGGCGCCAGGGGTTTGGGGAGGAATAACTGGCCGCCGGTGCCTATTCACGCGGCGGCGCTCCGAAGGGAGACGGCGGCGCCATTGGCGAGCTCGCCGGCGTGGTTGAAAAACGACCTAGGGTCTAGTAGAGATGACGGGGAGGGTTGGGATCGAGAGCGGAGCTCACCGAGACTTCAATGGTGCGCTCCTCGTCGTCGATGGAGGTTTGGAGACTGACTGACGGCGCGGAGGACGTGGTGGCGGCGCTCCGGTTCCCTGGCGTGGTGTCTCCCGCGTAGCCGTACCTTGTTGAACGGTGCTCCGGGCGCGGCGTGGCGTCGCGGAAGTGATGGTGCGCGAAGGAGAGGTCGGCGGTGATTCTTCGGAAGGGACTCGAGCTCGGGTGCCAGCAATGGCGGCGGCTCGGATGGGGAAGGAGGAGGGCTAGGGCGCGAGTGGGGGTTTTTGTAGGCCTAGCGAGAGGGGTGGCGGCGCGGTGTTTTAAGGTGTAGGGGAGCGGAGATCAGGGCATAGGGCTGGGTAGGGGGACGCGTAGAGGGCGCGGGGTACCGGTGTGGTAGAGGCTCGCGCGTAGGGCGGGCGTCTGGTGCGGGAGGGAGGCGTGTGGGAGGAGGAGAGGGATGAGTCCCACAGGCGGGGTCGGGCTGTCAGCGGCTGAGAGAGGGAAGGGGAGGGGCGCGCTGGCGTCGGCGCGGCTGGCTGGCGCGATGGGCCGGTGCGGGTGAGGGGGAGATGGGCTGCGGAGGAAAAGAGGGCACGGGCCGGCTGGCGCGCGTGGTTGGGGCGGGCCGGCTGCGAGGGCCGCGCAGTGAGAGGGAGGGGGAGAGCTGAGGGGGGAGGTGAGGGTAGACTGGGCCCGGCCGGTTGGTGAGGGAGAGGGGCTGGCCCGGTTGCCATTTCTTTTTTTCCATTTTGTTTTCTTTTTAAATCATTTGCAAACTCATTTGAAAACTTAAAAACCTTTTTGAAATCAAAACCTTTCAAAATATTTTCCCTAGGTTTGGCAAATAAAACTTTGACTTTGATTATGTAAAATTTTCATAAACCTTTTATTTATTTCCTAAATAGAATAAATCCGATTCGCCCTATACGGGTTTAATAAATTTATTTTCCACTCGATAAAAATATGCAATGGCATGAATGCAACATGAAAATGAGAAATAAATTTTATTTTCCTCCTCTAATAAACTAGCCAACCTATTTAATTTCTAATTCCTTTTATTAAATTGGGGGAAAAATTAAATCAGGGTGTTACAAACCTACCCCCCTTAGAAGAATCTCGTCCTCGAGATTAGGAAGAGGTCGGCGAAGAGATGAGGAAAATCTGCCCGAAGATCATCTTCTTTCTCCCATGTGGCTTCTTCTTCAGAGTAATGCTTCCATTGCACCTTGCAGATCTTAATCCTCTTGTTGCGAGTACCTCGTTCCATCGTGTCCAGAATCTTGATCGGCTCAGAGAAAGTCAAATCATCCCGCAGATCAAGCTCCTCAAGTGGCAACTGCTTCCTCTGGAACTCTGAGGCATCTCTTCAGCTGGGATACATGAATACATTATGATACCTGCCAGCCGTGCAGGAAACTCCAGCTGATATGCAACTGCGCCTTTCTTGTCAATCACCTTGAAAGGGCCAATGAATCTCGGAGATAACTTCCCTTGACATTAAATCTCCGGAGACCTCTGAAAGGTGACACCTTCAGATAGACATAGTCCCCGATCTGGAACTCCAGCTCTCGTCGTCTGACATCGGCATAGCTCCTCTGTCTAGTCTGAGCTGTCTTCAGGTTGCTTCTGATCTGTCTGACCTGTTCTTCAGCTTCTTCTATAGACTCAGGGCCAAAGACCTTCCTTTCTCCAACCTGATTCCAGAACAGGGGAGTTCTGCACTTCCTACCATACAGTGCCTCGAAAGGTGACATCTTCAGACTGGCCTGATAGCTGTTGTTATATGAGAACTCTGCATATGGTAGACTCACATCCCAACTCTGGCTATTCTGAAGCGCACTGGCTCTCAACATATCCTCCAGAATCTGATTCACCCTCTCTGTCTGTCCATCAGTCTGAGGATGATAAGCCGAACTGAAGGTGAGGCGAGTGTCCATAGACTCATGCAACCGCTTCCAGAATCTGGATGTGAACTGTGTACCTCTGTCAGATACTATGATCTTAGGTACTCCATGCAAACATACAATGCGGGACATGTACAGCTCTGCCAGCTTCGGACCCTGATATGTCTCCTTGACCGGAATGAAGTGAGCCACCTTGGTCAAACCGATCAACTATGACCCTGATGGAGTCATATCCAGACTGTGTCCTGGGCAACCAGTGATGAAATCCATGCTGATCTCTTCCCATTTCCACTCGGGAATCTGCAGAGGCTGTAACAAACCAGCAGGTCTCTGATGTTGGGCCTTAACCCTCTGACATGTGTCACACAAAGCCACATACTCTGCTACTTCCCTCTTCATCCCATACCACCAGTAATACTGCTTCAGATCCTGGTACATCTTGGTACTGCCTGGGTGAAGAGAGTAGGCTGAATCATGAGCTTCTCTCAAGATCAACTCCTTGATAGCCTTCACATCTGGAACACAGATCCTGCCTCTGAACCACAAGACACCCTGATCATCCTCTGCGAAGCCTGGGGCTTTGTCCTCCTTGATCAACTGTCTGATCTCCAGAAGATACTCATCAGTGAGCTGCCCCTACCCGGATATCACGCTCAAGTGTCGAATCAACCTCTAAGGCTACTGCATCAGTGTGGCCAAGAATACCCAGGTTGAGCTTCACAAACTCCTCATGCAACTCGGGTTGCTGCTCCTTGATCTCAAGCACATTACAGTAGACCTTCCTGCTCAAGGCATCTGCAACAACATTCGCCTTGCCTGGATGATAGTTGATACTCAGATCATAGTCTTTGATCAACTCGAGCCATCTCCGTTGGCGAAGATTCAGATCTGGCTGGGTGAAAATATACTTCAAGCTCTTATGATCAGTGTATATCTCCGTCTTCTTGCCCATCAGATAGTGCCTCCAGATCTTCAGAGCATGAACAACAGCTGCCAACTCTAGATCATGAGTAGGGTAATTCAGCTCATGCTTCCTGAGCTGTCTCGAGGCATAAGCAATCACACGACCTTCCTGCATAAGCACACATCCTAGACCCTGTCGCGAAGCATCACAATACACCGTGAAGTTCTTCTGGACATCTGGCATGACAAGAATAGGAGCAGAGGTCAATCTCGCTTTCAGCTCCTCGAAACCAGTCTGGCATTCAGGGGACCAAACAAACTTGGCACCCTTCTCAGTCAGTCTCGTCATCGGCTTCACGATCTTGGAGAATCCTTCAATGAATCTGCGGTAATATCCAGCCATACCGAGGAAACTCCGAATCTCAGTGACGCTCTCAGGTACCTTCCAGTCCAATATATCCTGGACCTTACCTGGATCAACAGATACTCCACCTTCTGAGATGATATGCCCCAAGTAAGCAACCTTCTTCAACCAGAACTCGCATTTGCTCAGTTTCGCATACAACTGATGCTCTCTGAGCTTCTGCAACACTAACCTCAGATGCTTCTCATGTTCTTCTTCAGTCTTCGAGAATATCAGGATATCATCAAGGAACACCACAACGAACAGATCTAAAAACTCCATGAAGACCTTGTTCATCAGATACATGAAGAAAGCTGGGGCATTAGTCAAGCCGAAGGACATCACTGTGTACTCATATAGCCCGTAACGAGTTACGAATGCCGTCTTCGGGATATCAGCTTCACAAATCTTCAGCTGGTTATAACCTGTTTGCAGGTCAATCTTCGAGAACACATGAGCACCCTTCAACTGATCAAACAGATCATCAATGCGAGGAATCGGGTACTTGTTCTTGATGGTAGCTTCATTCAATGCGCGGTAATCAACGCACATCCGTAGGCCTCCATCCTTCTTTGGAACAAAGATCACAGGGGCTCCCCACGGGGATGTACTAGGACGAATATGCCCCTTCTCTAACTGCTCTTGGATCTGCGTCTTCAGCTCGGCTAGCTTTTCGGCATCCATTCTATATGGTCGCCTGTATATAGGTGCAGTGCCAGGAACTAAATCAATAGAGAACTCAATCTCACGATCAGGTGGCATACCTGGCACTTTCTGGAAGACATCAGGGAATTCCTTGACAACTCGGATATCAGGTACCACGACAGCCTCATATGCTCTGGCTTCTTCTATCATCTTCGTCGGTGCCTGATATACAATTTCCGTGCCATCTGGATGCTTTACGGTGATGATCCTCTAAGCACAATCAATAACGCCCTGGTACTTGCTCAGCCAGTTCATTCCCAGAATGACATCTATCCCCTTAGAATCCAGGACGATAAGATCAGAAGGAAACTGTACCCCCCTTATGTTTATACTCAGCTCCCGACACACCTGTCTGGAAACCATCTCTCCTCCAGGAGATGTAACTATCAAGCCTCTAAGCATAGGCGAAACTGACAGACTACATGCTGATGTGAACCTTGCGGTTATGAAAGAGTGTGATGCACCAGAATCAAAGAGTACTGTAGCTGGATGGGAATTAACAGTGAACATACCCAATACCACATCTGGAGCCGTCTGAGCTGACTCTGCTGCAACATGGTTCACACGGCCACGTGCGAACGCCTGGGGCTGTCCTGCGGGACGAGACTGTGGTGGAGCTGGCTGCCTCAACGGACACTTGTTGGCGAAGTGTCCCATCTGGTTGCACTTGTAGCACGGGCCAACCTGCCCTGCCCCCTGTGCTGAACGGGGCTGCTGCGGAGCTGGAAGACCCTGGCGAGGTGCCTGAGCCTGGCGTGACTGCTGCTGCTGCTGCTGCTGAGGTGGAGCCTGATACTGTGGAGCTGGATGCCTATACTGAGGAGCGGGCTGCCGGGACTGGGGCGGTCGGTACTGCTGCTGCTGGGGAATCTGCCTGGAAGCTGAGGCAGGTGGAGCGTAGCGGGGACGAGCGGAGCTGCCGGAGGACTGTCCCTGGAACGTCATCTTCCTCTTGCGATCTGCATCGAGGTCCTTCCGTTCCTTCTCCACCGCGAAGGCACGGTCAACCAGCTTCTGAAATGAGGAATACTCATTTGAAGCTAGGGCATAGCGGAGTCCTAGGTTAAGCCCATGCCTGAAGCAGATAACAATTTTATTATTTATCAGGTAGCAAAAGGAATGAACAAGGGTGTATGAAGAATTTATTAATATTAAAGAATGACAGAGATCTTGCCTGAAGCACTCCTGCTTCTTGTCGTCTGTGTCCACGTCATCTGGGGCATAACGGGACAGCTGGTTGAACTGCGTGAGATACTCACGCACTGTCATCGCGCCCTGCCTGAGGTCCTGAAACTCCCGGCGCTTCACCCTGATCTCGCCGAAAGGGACGTACTGGTCGCGGAATGCCTTACGGAAATCCTCCCAAGTGATCGAGTTGGCGTCCGCATGAGCTGCGGTGTAGGCAGTCCACCAGTTCTTCGCCGGGCCCTGAAGCTGGTGCGCGGCGTAGAGGGCCTTATCAAGGTCCCCGACATGGGCAAGCTGCAACTTGCCTGTAATCGTCTCGAGCCAATCATCTGCATCCATTGGCTCTATGGCGTGGTGGAACACTGGAGGGCGCGTCGTCATGAAGCTCCTGAGAGTGTCATCCGGTCGGGGTGGCTGTGCAGCTCCTGCACCCTGAGCACCCTGAGCAGCCTGCGCCATCTGCTGCATGTGCTGCATCATCTGGGCCATGTTCTGCATCATCTGGTTCTGCACCTGGGCCATCTGGAGCGGGTCGTACGGAGGCGGAGGTGGATGAGGCGGCTGGTTGCCACCTGCCCCGCTCCCGCCAGCGTTACCGGCGTTACCCGTGCTGCTCCTGGTGTCAACCATCTGTTACATTTTCCAGGAGTAAAAGTGAGATATGACAAATAGATATATAACAACCCTGATTTGGTTAATTAATTTGATTAGTAAAATATTTAAACAAATGATGTCGCTGCAACCTGACGGTCGCAACACACCAACAATCATTACAAAGAACCAAAACATTACATATGCACAAGTACATGTCATTCAACGACCTACGAGATCACATAATTATGGAGGGCTTCTTACGAGTTTGGAGGACCTACTTTTAAACAAAATTTGAATTTTCAGCAGAGACAGGCTACAGAAGTGGGAAAAGGGGTCAGACTTTATAAAAATAGTTTTGTAAATTCGACGACTGACTAGGGTAGCGTCCTACGGTCAACACGGCTCTGATACCACTCTGTGACACCCTAATTTTAAGAACAAAATTGGAGCACAATATATGTATGCCAGGATCAATTTTCATACATATATCCACATCATAGTAAATATCAAAACAATGCTTTATTAATAATATCAAACTTTATTACATAAATGACCCTCGGGTCTGAAATAAAAAGTACAGTCTCTCATGAAACTAACTCTAAGGTAAACTCTGACGAAGATGCAGAAGATCTGGACTCCACACCACAGGAAGGTCGACCGGGGGTAGCGCCATCCTAGTACAGGTCGTCAGGGTCGTAGCCTCCGTCTTCTGGATACTCCGGCTCCTCGTAGACGTAGTCTCCAGCGTCTGGGTGGGGTAGCAGGGGGGACAAAGAGGAAGGGTGAGTACATCGAAATGTACTCCGCAAGTGTAGGAAATATATGCTTATGAGGCTTATAACAGAGGTAGGCTGACTTTGTTTGACTCAAGCGCCTAAAGGGACACACCCTATTAATCCTATTAATCCTATGCACCTATTTACTAGGTTATAGACAGACTCTGTAGAAAAGTAGCCACACTCGGAGTCGCACCGAGCAAACCACACTCGGAGTCGCACCGAGCAACCAACACCTGAAGTCCATCAGGCAACCGCACCTGAAATCCATCAGATGACCCGAACCCAAACCAACCAGTAACCAACTAATCTCAAAGAAGTCCAAGCCGCTCGTGACCGTGAG
This sequence comes from Coix lacryma-jobi var. lacryma-jobi, assembly GCA_009763385.1. Taxonomy (NCBI): domain Eukaryota; kingdom Viridiplantae; phylum Streptophyta; class Magnoliopsida; order Poales; family Poaceae; genus Coix; species Coix lacryma-jobi. The sequence goes on along the minus strand of CM019822.1, from coordinate 175,316,989 downwards.
CACGGCTGATATATCAGTTTTACACTCTGCAGACGTTGCACATCGTTACCCATGAGTCGTGCAGATCCCGTCACGCTAAACACTGCCGAGGTGCATAGCGGGTTGCACTGCAAGGCCTTTACAAAGCCCCCTCCAAGTCCGTTCCACACGTACCTCTAAGGTTTCACCCCGTACAAAGGTCTACGACCCCCAGGGCCCCCTCGTGAGCCACTAAAACAAACCCCGTGTGGACCCTCAACTTAGAGGTAACTAATTAATTAGCCAGGTCCAGCCCATCCAGATCTCATGGTTGCGCTGTCAAGCCGGGTTACATGCCCTGAGAACCGGGTCCTAGGGATCCAGGCAGGATATGTCTAGCACGAGCCCCGAACCAAAAACCAAAAGCAGCTGCCAAGTCCCACGGCACAAAACCACCAATACGGGTCCATCCTGCCGGATTTACCTAATAACCATGTTACTACAAAATTATCATGTCCACATTCGTTTCATATTTCATTAATCAAGATTATAAACATTTTAACTCCCATCCCAACCATGACTGCAAGGCTAAGCAAGACACCTACCCGAACATCCCAAAACAGGCGACAAGGATAATATAAACAAATTCTAGTAAACCCTATCATGGGATTCAAATTAATGACAAGCATGCATCTACAAGATCTAACTACTCAAGTACCAAAAGTAAAATAAAGTAGGTGCAAGATGTTCAAGAACACTTGCCTTCGGACTGGGTCGAATCAACTGGGTCGCAAGGATGGTCTGGAGCGTCCTCGTACTCCGCACTCTCTGGCCCAATCATCATACATGGCACATACAAGCAAAATAAATAACAGTACAGCAAATATTACAGAAACAGTAAACTAATAGATCTACTGCGTAGAGAACGAAATTATGAATCTAACGCAATTTGAACGGGTTGAATCGGAGTTAAAATGAGCAAGTTATGGGCTTTTGAAGTTGGATGGCAATTCTGTAAATAAATCGAAGTCATTTTCGAATTTAAAATAAATCAAAAACTGAATTTTCAGTTGATCTGGACCGGGCCTCAATTCGGTGAAACGACAGGGGCCGAAGGGAAATAATCCCGTGACTCAGTGCACAGTGCGCTGGGACCGCGGGTTGATTCCAACGAAAGCCGGGGTCTCTTTTGAAAAAGGCGCTGAGCGACTACGCAGCGCTGGCGTCACTCGCCACGTGGCGGCACCGGACTGGCCGGTGCACGGGCTGTGCCGTGGACGAGGGCGCGGCCGCGCGGTGGACTGGGTCTGCGGGTTGCGGTGAACCAGAGGACTGCGCCTCACTTAGAGAAAAACGCAGGGCTATCCTGCAAGAAATCCTAGACTTAGTGAATAGTGCGATCGGACTGCGGGTTTGTTCTAGGAAAGATCGAGGGCTTCTTTGCAAAAAGGCCGAAGCCATGCGGTGCGGACTGCGTGGCGCTGACTGGGCCTTACGTGGCGCTACGTGGCGGACGCACACTGGTGCGGTGTGCCACTTGGTCGTGGATCGGCTGACGTGGCGAGCTAGACTGGGTTCATGGGACTCACAGACGCGGTTCATACACCTTCAGGGTTGGATCTAATCTGCACCGTCGATCTGAGAGTGGACGGCGCCAGGGGTTTGGGGAGGAATAACTGGCCGCCGGTGCCTATTCACGCGGCGGCGCTCCGAAGGGAGACGGCGGCGCCATTGGCGAGCTCGCCGGCGTGGTTGAAAAACGACCTAGGGTCTAGTAGAGATGACGGGGAGGGTTGGGATCGAGAGCGGAGCTCACTGAGACTTCAATGGTGCGCTCCTCGTCGTCGATGGAGGTTTGGAGACGGCTGACGGCGCGGAGGACGTGGTGGCGGCGCTCCGGCTCCCTGGCGTGGTGTCTCCTGCGTAGCCGTACCTTGTTGAACGGTGCTCCGGGCGCGGCGTGGCGTCGCGGAAGTGATGGTGCGCGAAGGAGAGGTCGGCGGTGATTCTTCGGAAGGGACTCGAGCTCGGGTGCCAGCAATGGCGGCGGCTCGGATGGGGAAGGAGGAGGGCTAGGGCGCGAGTGGGGTTTTTGTAGGCCTAGCGAGAGGGGTGGCGGCGCGGTGTTTTAAGGTGTAGGGGAGCGGCGATCAGGGCATAGGGCTGGGTAGGGGGACGCGTAGAGGGCGCGGGGTACCGGTGTGGTAGAGGCTCGCGCGTAGGGCGGGCGTCTGGTGCGGGAGGGAGGCGTGTGGGAGGAGGAGAGGGATGAGTCCGACAGGCGGGGTCGGGCTGTCAGCGGCTGAGAGAGAGAAGGGGAGGGGCGCGCTGGCGTCGGCGCGGCTGGCTGGCGCGATGGGCCGGTGCGGGTGAGGGGGAGATGGGTTGCGGAGGAAAAGAGGGCACGGGCCGGCTGGCGCGCGTGGTTGGGGCGGGCCGGCTGTGAGGGCCGCGCAGTGAGAGGGAGGGGGAGAGCTGAGGGGGGAGGTGAGGGTAGACTGGGCCCGGCCGGTTGGTTGAGGGAGAGGGGCTGGCCCGGTTGCCATTTCTTTTTTTCCATTTTGTTTTCTTTTTAAATCATTTGCAAACTCATTTGAAAACTTAAAAACCTTTTTGAAATCAAAACCTTTCAAAATATTTTCCCCTAGGTTTTGGCAAATAAAACTTTGACTTTGATTATGTAAAATTTTCATAAACCTTTTATTTATTTCCTAAATAGAATAAATCCGATTCGCCCTATACGGGTTTAATAAATTTATTTTCCACTCGATAAAAGTATGCAATGGCATGAATGCAACATGAAAATGAGAAATAAATTTTATTTTCCTCCTCTAATAAACTAGCCAACCTATTTAATTTCTAATTCCTTTTATTAAATTGGGGAAAAAATTAAATCAGGGTGTTACACTTATCTCCTGGATTGTTACTCCATGCTGCATCACCATGCATCCCATATGCATTCATGTTGTTCATTCATGTACCGCATCATGCAGGATCGGTAGTGGAAGCCCAGGAGACGCCGGAGGAGCAGCGTCAGGAGGAGACACCCGAGGAGGGGATCCCGGAAGAAGACGCTGAAGACCTGCCGGAGTGCCGTGATCACCGCCCCGCCGACTTCGAGCGAGGCAAGCCCCGGAGCATTCTAACTCCTACGGTTTGCAAATGTCTCTAATTAACCTGATGATGGATGTTGCATTAGGTTATAGGAATTGATTGCTACCGTTGATGCATTATTACTTATCCTTGTCCACCTGCAAATATTACCTTGTTATCCCTGATAAGTCTAGGCTCGTTTATGCTTAGCCTGCTTAGACCGGTAAAAGTCGGGTGATTTCCTGTCTCCCGCATATAGGTGGATACTGATCATGTTTAGCCTTGTGCTATCATGGAGATAACCATGTGATAATTAATTTGAGACCGGGCGGGATGTAGGAGCAGCAGGACATGGGTTTTGTGTGCTAGTAGTCTCTCGTCTGTGTCGATCAGGAACCGACGAAGGCACACCTCAGTCATTTTGAACGCGTCAATCACTTAACGGAGCAGGTGCGGGTACCTCCCGTGAAGCCGAGTAAGGTTTTTCGAGCCGGTGACGGAGATGTTGACGCCTAACACCCAGGGCCTCAGATGTACTGTGGGCAACTATTCTGATCGACCTGGCATGGTCCGAGGGCAGGCAGGGCCTGATCGACCTGGCATGACCATGGGCAGTTAATAGCTTGAGCGACCTGGCATTGAGATAACCCCCGGTGTAGAAGGGCCCATGACCGTCCCGCGTGTTGTGTTCTCGAACCTCCTGAAGTGGTCGCCAACGGCCACCTGGCAGGGTGTGTCGGGCGAGTGTGCGGCATTTTTATCCCCAGCTGGTAGGAATCGATTATAATCGCCATCGCTCCTGGTTAGTGAGTAACTTGACTGAGCATGTGTTACCGTAGTAATATATGGAATTAATGATGGTTATGGTTGATGAATCTGAAAGGCTATTGATGAAATAGTCACTCTTGCTTGAATAAGTAGTCAAGTGTTTGCTCTAGATCAGGTGCAAATCTAGATAATCAGGCTGATTACATAAAAGTGACTGCTAATGCTCTAATGATGATTAGTTAATAATAAAGTGCTTTTATGCAAAAAGGTAAGTGTGGCCAACCCCAGATACAGCCTTGCATAATCCTTGGTGTCGGTTATTTCTGGTTTATGACGAGTAAGTCTAGCTGAGTACCTTCTCGTACTCAGGGTTCTATCCCTTGTTGTTGCAGATGGGCAATGCTTCTTCGGCTATTGCGAGAACTGTCTGTACCCCGTCGAGGGCAGTGACTAGACCATGGGCATGGTCAACTCTTATCTTCCCTGATGCTTTTGTGGACCGATCAAGCATATGGCACTGTATTGTGAACTAAGGACTTGTGTTTCAAAACTATGTTGCTTCCGCTTTTGAATTCAAACTATGGTTTGTAATAACTGTTGAACTCCGATGTATTTGAACTATGTGCGAACTGAATGTACCTTGTGGGCATGTACGCTAATCTATTACGATCTTGGTTAAAGTTGAATGACTTGAAATCCTTCGAGATTTCCGGACTACCGGGTTTGTACGAGCTTAAGTACTTGTAATCTCTGTGAAAGC